>OZ020611.1:167694675-170094675 GCA_963971575.1 Liopterus haemorrhoidalis | reverse complement strand
CTTTCTTCGACAACATGAATACATATGCAGTTTTTAAGCTAGAGGATCTACAAAAGCACTTATACGACAAAGGTATTCTGGTACAGAATCTAAGAAAAACTTTCCTATCATCTCTGCTACAACACCTAGACCTTGGCAATATTAAAATACGAGACGATGATCACAATACCGATGAAACAGATAAGCTACACGAAAATATTGAAATTTTACAAGAAGAAATGCGAAATAAAGACACAGCTATTGCACGCTTAAAACGAAGCTCTGATAGTTTCCAAGTACTAGCCATGGATGCCGAAGAATGTCTCTTAAAGAAGATTGATGAACAAACACAGTTAATCAGCTCATTACAATCCGAATTGACTACTATAAGATCGCAGGCAGAGTCCTGCATTAATTGTGAATTTTTAGAGCAAAAAATCATTAATATAGAAAACTCCCTGCAAATTAAAAACATTCAATTGTCTGATTCTGACTCTAAATTAAAAACTCTGAGTAATAAAATAGCTGAATTAGAAATTCTACTTAACGTGTATAAAGAAAAGAGTCCACCAGTGATAAAGCCTAAACATTTTCCTGTAAGACAACACAATAAAACTAAAACTAAATATTTGTTGCTGGCAGACAGTCAAGGGAGAGGATGTGGAGAAATCCTACGAAACATTTTTGAGCAAAACTATAGTGAGGCAGTATGCATAATGAAACCAAATGCAACGCTAGAACAAACTGTAGAAGATGCTCAAAAGCTAAGTAGATCTTACACAAAAAATGATTATGTCATCATCTTAGCAGGAACAAATAATGGAATTAATGGAAAAATCTTAGATAGAAACTTCCTAAATCTCTTCCGAGAATCGCTGAGTCACACTAATACAGTGCTAATACTAACCCCCTTCTGGCAAAATAGGACTGAAGTGAACAACATTGTGCTACAAAACAATATAAATCTAATAGACGTATTTAAAGGTAGCGCTATTATCATTGACCCAAATAAAATATTATTTAAATATAACTACACCCGAAATGGCTTACATATTACCAAGACAGGAAAATACAAAATACTTTCTCATATAGCCAATAGAATCAGAAATGAAAACACGAGTAAACTTCATATATATTGTAAACCTTCTTCTACTTCCGAGTCATCATCTTCTATATCTTCTTTGTCCGCTACTTATACTTCTACAAATGATTTATGTAGCCAAGAAACAGTAAATTTGGATAGCACCGTACCGAATACTTCAACCAATATTTTTCGACCTATTGACGTCACAGAGATGCAAACTTAGTCTTCTGTGCTTAAATGTCCAGTCTATCAGAAACAAGATCAACGTACTTGAAGCCCTCCTACATGAAAAAAAATTTAATATTGTCTGCATATCAGAACACTGGTTGTCAGACAATGAAATTAAGGAATTTTCACTGCACAATTACAAAACCGCCAACTATAATTCAAGAAAGGAAAAACGCGGTGGTGGTGTCATTACCCTACTTGAAGAAGATTTGGATTATACCATCCTACCAAATATTGACAACTTGAACACAGAAAGTCATTGTGAAATTTATGGCATCGTAATAAAAACTATCAATACTGTAATTATTAATTTATATCGACCCCCTTCTGGTGATTTTAATTTATTCATGGAAACTGTAAACACTGTACTATCTTTAACAAAATCAAAAAAAAATGTTATCCTCTGTGGAGATTTCAATGTTCATTTTAATTTAAACACGACGCAAGCCTTAGAGGTAACAGACTTATTGCAATCGTTTGGTCTTGTTTCTTGTGTTGACTTCAACACAAGGGGAAGAAATAGGCTAGACAACGTTTTCTCAAGGTTCTTATGTTATGAACCACTACAAACCAGCGCTGTCAAAGAAGTCATGCCTATTTCTGACCACAGTGGCATAAATTTCTGCTTTGAAATCAGCGAAATTGATCCCAAAATGAGTCTTCAACAGTCAGATATACACAGGCCTATTACTGAAAAGGGACTTCATAATATGTATACCAAACTAGCTGAAATAGACTGGTCTTTTCTGAATAAAGTATATGATGGTAATGATGCATTTACCTATTTTTTTAGTAAGTTTCTACAAGTATTCAAATCCAGTTTCCCTCAAAAAAAATCCCATAAACGAACAGTAAATGTAGTATCATGGTTCAATGAAAAAATAAGAAAAATGAGACAACACCTTGTTGAACTGGACAATGAATACCAAACGAACCCGTCCAAAGAATCACTGGCTTATCGAAATATTTTTAGAAGCAAATATAAACATGAAATTCGAGAAGCGAAAATAGTAGCAAACTCAAAGTTAGTTAAAAGTTCTAAAAATATTTCTAAAACAACATGGCAAATCATAAACACCAATAGGCCTAAATATCGTTCACCTCTCCTATCATCAACCATCACAGCCAGTGATTTTAATAAACACTTTGTAGAAGCTGCGCGCAAGATAATCGACGAAATATCTCCCACCCATACGTCTCCCATCCAACTCATGCCCTCTTCTAACACTACTATTAACTTTTCCTTCTCCACTGTATCCTGTATCACGGTCAGAGATACAATAAATCAGTTAAAAAACAGTAAAGCGCAGGATTACTATGGAATCACTACCGGAATATTAAAATCCGTGAAGGACACAATTATCATACCCTTCACTAAGATAATAAATCGATGTATCCTATCGAACAAATTCCCTGATGCCCTAAAAATTGCAACTGTGTTACCAATACACAAGAAAGGTGATAATAATAATCCGGGAAACTATCGACCCATATCATTGCTTCCCATATTATCAAAAGTTCTTGAGAAAATACTTTCAAAACAAATAATAACCTTCTTTGAATGTAACCAATTGTTTCATGATATGCAGTTTGGCTTCAGAGCCAATAGATCCACATCTGATGCAATTCTGGCTTTTATCGATGAAATATCTACTGGCATCGAGGCTGGAGAGTTTTGCTTAACAACACTACTCGATCTTTCGAAAGCCTTTGATTGTGTATCCCACCAGATTCTGCTGGATAAATTTCATAGATATGGATTTGATAAAGCCAGCATCACTCTTATGGAATCCTACCTCACAGGAAGGAAACAATTGGTTTGCACCAAAAACGGTAATTCAGATTTTCTGACTCTTGATACAGGAGTTCCTCAAGGCTCCATCCTGGGACCTTTACTATTCCTCATTTTTATAAATGATTTTCCAAATTTTATTGATCAAACCAGTATCTTATACGCTGACGACACAACTTTTGTTGTTAAATCTGCAAGTCTGAATAACACCATTTCAATAACAGAATCTTTGTTAAAAAAAGCAAAATACTGGTTTGACACCAATAAACTATCCCTCAACCTTGAAAAGACCCAAAAAATGTTGATTACCTTGCGCAAACATAATACTAATTATGATAACACAGATAATGTCAAATTTCTTGGTATACATCTGGAACCTAATCTTACATGGAACCACCATGTTGACATCCTTTCCGGCAGATTATGTTCCATAACCTTTCTCTTACGGAACCTCTATAATTCTGTTAGTGGGGATGTTCTTATGGTGGCATACAACGCATTGTTCCACAGCCAGATTTCATATGCCATCTTAGCATGGGGACATTCTACAGCAGCTAAAAGAGTTTTCTCATTGCAGAGGCGTGCTATCCGAGTTCTTGCATCCATTCCTTATAGATCTGACTGTAGAAACTCATTTAAAACCTTAAAAATTATGACGCTACCATCTATCTACATATATTATACCCTATTATACATGCATAAAAATAAAACTGGACTTACTACCTTCTCAGAAGTTCATGATTACAACACAAGAAACAAGTCAAATATTTATCCTAATTTCTTGAGACTGACGAAATCAAGAAATGCTGTTAACTACTACTCAATTAAATTTATGAATAAAGTACCGGTTAACATCAAACAATTGGCCTTCAACAAATTCAAAAATGTCATGAAGGACTATTTTATTAAAAATCCTTTTTACTCCATAGAGGAATTTCTACTTCACAGTTTTGTAAAGTTATAAAATGTACAAATCTTTCAATGTGTCTTTAATATTGTCAATGTAATTTCTGATCTGTAAATTTTAATAGACTGAATTAATATATTGTAATATCGACTGACTTAAAACACTGAGTCTGTAATTGGGTCAATAAACTTATTATTATTATTATTATTATTATTATTATTATTATTCTATTTTTTGTAAACGACGTCACAAACTATATTTCAAATGCTAAATTTCTAAGTATTATTTGCTGATGTTATGAAATTGTTCTTTAAAATTACTTCAATTTATAGCGTAATACGACTTGAAAATGAACTTGAAAATTTCCATAAATATTGCGATGAAACGATAGAAGAAACACGATTTTTGAACACCAGACGGTAGAAAAAGTTCCCACCGGACGTCAGAATGTGAAAAATCGAAAATGATTCTTAGCTGTTAAAATGTGTTTATTATATTTTTAATTTCCAAAGAAGATGTACACTACCTTAGCCATAAATACAAAAAAAAAAGAAAAAAACACAAAAAACCGTTACATTACACTGGTCAACAAAAACAAACAAAAAATTTGTGCCTGAGTTTAGTCCGTCATTTTTTTATTTGTCATGAATAAAAACTATCTACGATGATTTGAAGCGACAAAGCGGTGGTGGGGGGTATTTGGTGAAGTACCAAATACTCAAACAAGTTCATCTGAAAGTTCGAAGGCAGTATTCGACGAAGAATTTATACCATCACAGGAACCATCAGTACCTCATTTCATTACAGCAGAAGATTTCAATGATTTAATTAAAGATCTGAATCTACCCAAAAGTAAAGCAGAGATTTTGGGTTCTCGACTGAGACAGTGTGATTTGCTCAATAAAAATATCAAAATAACTGATCAAAGAAAGCGACATGATCTATTTTCTACTTTTTTATTAAGGAAGATGGACTTCGCTTTTGGAATAACGTAAATGGTTTATTTGAAGCAATTGTAATACCTTACATTTCCAGCGAATGGCGCATGTTTAATGATAGTTCCACAAAAAGCCTAAAAGCTGTTTTACTTCATAATGGTAATAAATTTCCATCTCTTTTGGTTGCTCAAAAGTACAAGGAATATAACTAACAACTTACAGGAGATTTTAAAATGGTGGGATTCCTTATGGGATTGCAAGGTGGCTATACAAAATATCCATGCTACCTTTGTTTATGGGATAGCAGAGCTGATGCCCCGCACTACAATCGACAAACATGGCCGGAAAGACCAGAATGTCAGGTGGGGAGGCAAAATGTTAAATGGGAGCCCATAGTTGAGCCTACAAATGTGCTGATGCCAACACTACATATCAAGTTAGGGCTGATGAAACAATTTGTGAAAGCGTTGGATGGAAAATCCGAAGCTTTCATATATTTGAGAGATTTTTTTCCAAAGTTGTCAGAAGCTAAAGTTAAGGCTGGAATGCTTGTTAGCCACAGATTAAAAAAATGTTGGACAGCGAAGAATTTCCAAAACTTTAAAGCAGTAGTCCACGGTTTTCTGGGGAATAACAGCAGAAAACTATCAAGAAATAGTTTCTAGTATGCTGAATAACTTTAAAGCCATGGGTTGCAGGATGTCTCTCAAAGTTCACATGCTGCACGCTCATTTAGATAAATACAAAGACAACATGGGAGCATATTCAGAAGAACAAGGAGAACGTTTCCATCAAGACGTTATGGAATTTGAACATCGGTTCAATTTAATCAGGCCAATATAATGAAAATATGATGGGACTATATTTGGAGTTTAGTCAGAGAAATTTCCTTTGAACATAATAAGAAATAGTAGATTAGTAATTTAACGTCCAATTTTGAATATAGGTAGAAATAGGAAATAATTTCACTCAGCTTTTTGGACAAGAAGCGTTTATTTTAACAAAACACAACGTTTCGCCTACAATATTGTTGGCTTCTTCAGGTGCTATAACAATAACATCATAATAGAAAACAATCTTATACAATCAATAAAGAAAATTTACGTATGTTAGTTAAACGTAGCTATAACAGACTGTACATCAATCATCTCCAAGGATGGTGAATTGCAGAAATTCATTGACAATAATGTGTACTTGAAGAAAACAGACCATAGGAAAACAGGACTTAAATTTCAATTAACTATTGTAATATAATGATCAAAAATAGAAACTATTATATAAATTTTACAATTCAAAACGAGACTAAATAAACTATACAACTGTCCAATATTAACATATTCATAAATACAATGATATCAAGTTTTATCAACGCATCAATATGACAGGCTGCGACACTATCCCCCCTGACAACCTGGTACGCACAAATCAACAGAGTTGACAGTGTCCCACCCTGTACAACATAATGCACCGATAACCCTTGAAATCATGAAATTTTCACAACAACAACCTCAGTGAAAAGAACCAAAATGAAGTAATTGAGCTTCGGAGCAATCATACAATTCAACGTACCAATCCCTCAAAACAATGGTACGTACAAAGTAATGAGAGAAAGGTACCTCAAATGGTATATCAAGTCCAAAACCTTAACTTTATCCAAAATTTTAACAATTTAAATTGATTACAATATTATATAGTAATATTTGTTTAAATTTTTTATCATCTGAGCAACCGAAGTCATACACTTTCTTAAAATTTTAAATGCTACTCTCCTAGCTGCAAAAGCAAACTTTTTTGGCAAAATATATTTTTTCTCATTTTAATATCAATAGACCTATAATAATCACACACTCAAATCCCAGGCACAAAATCTGTGTAGACCTGTGTTATTAGGCATAATTTAACCATGATTTAAAAAACTAATAAATTTGTCTAAAACACAAAAGAAAAAAAATACAATATGATCAAAAATTCCTGTGGTTCTATTCCTGTTTACATTTATGTGCATTACTCAAAATTGTTTTCAGATTTTTAGATGCACCCCCGGGGTTATTAAGTGCGGGACAAGAGTAATGTAAAAAAAAACAACGAAAAAAAAATCTATATTATTCGAAATACTAATCCAAACAAAAATCCTTGTTGAAATATTCCTGTTCCCATCAATTTACATTATTGAGAATTATTTTAGATTTTTAAAACAACTCTGGGAAATGGGTGGGGGACAAAAGCTTTTTGACAAATTTTTGCGAAATTACCGTCATAAAATGATGTTTCAAAAATACAAAATTTACTGGTCTATCCACCCATTAAATGATTTAGTTTGAAACCCCACACAAAATATATATTTTTGTTAAATACTTATTTGTTTATATGTGTTATTTGATTTATAAGTATTTCACCAGTAAAATTGATTTATTCTTTTTAATACCTTAAAAACATAAAACTAAACTGATTCAAACAATAGGTTGAATCATGGCGTATAACAGTGGCGTTCGGACCATAGGCTCCTTATACACATTAACTCGATTTTCAGCTGTTAAAAAAAATTTATTATATTTTTAATTTAAAAAGAAGACATATACTACCTTAGCCATAAATACAAAAAAAAACTATAACATTATTAGCCATAATTTAGCCATTAATTAAAAAAATATTATTAGCAAATTAATTAATTAATTACTTTTGTCAAAAATACAAAAATTAATTTTCCAAAAACGAAATCTGACTAACAATTCCTCTCGTACATGTCCGACTCAGTTCAATGTACATTACTTATAATTTTTTCAGATTTTTTTAGTTTAACCCCAAATTCATGTGAAATGAAAAGAATTTTCATTAAGTACATATTTGTTTCTATTTATCTCGGGATGTATTTTTTTGAACTCTCAGTATTTTTCCTATATGTGGGTTAAAGAGATATATAAGCATGCCAAATTTCAACTTTCTATATTAACCCGTTCGGCTACAATTTCTACAGAACAGACAGCCAGACAGACACAGACACATGAGTGACGTCATAAGAGATTTTTGGTGGCCATACCTACAAAACCCTAAAAAGGTTGGCTTATATATTACCATTTTCTTTTCTCCATTAATTTCCTTCAGCTTGGCGATAACAGCTTCGGACACACTTCCTCGATATCCCATTAACGCACTCTTATAATCAATTTTGGTGTTCGATACAACATTTACGCCATTTTCTGTTACATTTGTCAATCCATCCTTTATTAATTTTTCAAATGTGCTTTTATGAAAAATAAGTGAATTTACTAGATGTAAACGATTGAAAAATAGATAGTTTTGGGAAAATATTTGGTTATCAGGATACAATCCAAACAAAGCAGCGCCAGGTATTTGCTTGTTCGTTAATGTTGCTATAGTTTCCACGTTGTTTTCTATTTTTATGTTTATATCTTTTGAATTATTTATCAATGAAAATTCTTTTGTAATTTTAAGATTATTGGATTTTAGAATCTTTTCTGATGTTGTCAGATCTATAGGTTGTAAAATATCTGAAACAATACAAATTTTTATTCTACTGAAAAAATATTGTCATATATGTCGGTCGTTCAATCGCAGTTGGTTATTTGCGTCATAACTTCAATGTGTCAAAACTTCGATTTTTTTTTTTGCATGTGAATTATAGACTCATATTGCTCTTCACTCTTTTATTTTACTAAAACATATTTTGAAGTCATATTTAGTTTGTGTTCGATAGTCATTTTAAATATTTACAAATTTTAAAAGTGTTTATTTAATACAGGGACATTTGTATTGGTATCGCTAGATAAAACGATGTTTACATTTGACATTTTATAATACGTTCTAATGTGTTTTGATACTTGTGTTCACATATCTAACTTATAGTAATTTCTAGAAACCTTTTTTATTTAGTTTGTTGTTTATTTAGCAGTTTTGTCTTTAGTTACATATTTTCTTATAGATTTCCATTTGATATTGTGTGTAGTGCACAGCTTTTTAGGTTAAATTCAACGTATTTCTATTTTCTTTTCTTTCATCATATTTTTGGATCTCATCAGCCCTTTTTAGAACACTTAGTCTATTAGAATAGTTTATTTGTTTCTATTCTGTTCTTATTCTTATATTTTCATTTCATTACCATACAAGTGACAGCGTACGAATATTACATTCGTTAAATAGATGCTATGTAGACGTACTAAATATGACATCACAACAACATCTGACGTTTCCAGTGACACAACTCCACTGATTCGCTGACTGCCCTATAATAGCTATTTATGTATACGAAAATAAAAAATTAAACGTAACAAATAACAAATCATAAAAAGAATATGTTTTGATGAACTCAATTTGTTTGAAAAAAGGACACAATATTTTTTGAATTTATATCTGAATATAACAGTTGCCATGCATAAAGTTTATTTTCAGGTTAAACATAAATTTACAAAATAAAATAATATTAGAGTACGTTCAAGTTAACTTCATCACAGGCCCATGTTACCGACTCAGTTGCGCAGAAACCAAATTTCGTCCATTACGTTACAGATAACACATTTCAGTGGCGTCACTTACTTTGATTTGTGTTTAACTACGCGTATTGTGCGATGTTGTTTGTTTATTTCCGTTATTATTATTTATTTCTCGTACGTTTCAAGGTATACCGTGTACTAAAATGAGTAAAAATGTATTTGAAATACATGATTTTGTGATCAGAATTGATGACGTAATTTATGATACCTTGTGAAGTTAAGATGAACGTACTCTACATCTAAATTAAATTATCAAATACATTTCCATTATTAGCTAAACAAAAACCTAATCTATTGTAGAATTATTGTAGAATTTCTGTTTACATTTGCAATAGTCCACGGATGAATAAGTATTATTACAAATATTAATTATGTTTTACTTTTAATCGTCTGTGGAGTAGATGTTATTGAAATAATACATTTTATTTTTTATGGAGGGCCACAAGAAAAAAACACGGATTTTAAATCTGGTGACCTTGGAGGACAAAGTATTTCACTTCCTCTTTCAATCCATTTGGAAATGTAAAATTTAAATATTCTTTTACTTCGGTACCATAATGCGCTGGATAACCGTCATGTTGGAATCAAATTTAATCCTCGCCTACAATGTCAACTATCAACTACATATTTTCATGGTAACTGTTATTTTCAGATATGAACACAAAAAATACTGTATGCCTTTTTTCAAATAAATTGGATTTTTTTAATTCGAAATTAGGCGCATGTGTTTGGACTAAAATACTGAACAATTTTTATTAATAAAGATTTTGTCTAAAATTCATAGTAGAGATAAAATATGCAATGAAAAATTTAACATGGGAAAGCTCTATGTTGCAAGTCGAAAAAGGACATACGGTCTGCAAAAGTTTGTTTTTATCCGGTGCGTAAAATAGTTTTAATAGTACGTACGTACTATTATGTTGTTTTTTATGTAGTACACTACTAGAAAAGTATTAAAATGATTAAGGCCCGGTTTTTCCACCTTCAGATAAAGTTCCAGGTAACTATCTGACAGATAAGGTTATTTGTAACTTCATCTGCTGAGTAAATGTCATCCTTTCTTTCTATACAAATGTATCTATCGGATAGTTATCTAACAGATAATGAGACTGACGTATAGGATTCACTGACTGGTATTGACATTTATTCAGCAGATGAAGTTACAAATAACCTTATCTTTCAGATAGTTACCTGGAACTTTATCTGAAGGTGGAAAGACCGGGCCTTAATGTCATTAATATCACTAAAATTTATAGATACAAACAAAATAATACACTTAGGCCCAGTCTTTCCACCTTCAGTAAACCTCTAGGTAACTATCTGACAGATAAGGTTATGTGATACTTTCTGTGCTGCATATCATCCCGCCTTTCAATACAAATTGACCTATCGGATAGTTATCTAACGGATAATGAGACTGACGTATTGAATGCACTGATTGGTATTGACATTTATTCAGCAGATGAAGTTCTAGATAACCTTATCTGTCAGATGATTACCTAGAGGTTTACCTGAAGGTGGAAAGTCCGGGCCTTAATCTATAAAAGCCAATCGATTAAAAAACATTGTTTGCGACACGCAGTTAAAGGTGTTATAAAAATTTTAACTCTTGTAGTTTTTTACTATTGATAAGAGATAACTACTAGCACAAAAAAACTTTTAAAAAATACAGTGCGATCATTAATTCCTGAATGTTATGTAATACTTGACAGAAACATTAAGTTATCAAACTTATTTCCAAGGACATGTACACATAGACGTAAATTATATTTTTATTACCTTATACGAATTAATTATTAAATGAACACTGTTTTTCTCTACACGCCAATGATAAATATTAAGTTAGCAACAGATTTTCGTTGTTCTTCGGGTGAGTTCGAGCCAACGAAGTATCTGATTGGTTCTTTGTTAAGTTGGAATTTTCAGCTGTGAATTAGAATACAGTTTTGATATTTTAAATCCCATATTTACCATTATGTAACGCTCAAGAATTAATGATCGCACTGTATCTATAAGCTCATAAATTCATTGTTAAATTAGCTAAAATAACATAACAAAACATAGGAAAACATCCGTCTTATTCCTCCACGACGTGAAATCACATAACCAGTGACGTCATAAACCATAACGAGCTTAGACTGTTCCATTTTGTTTAGCAAAAGCTCATTTCAATCGGTAAAAAATGACGTCGTGATAATTTAAAAATATGAAAATTCTATTTAATTCCACAAGCTAAGAAACGAATAATAATTAAATAAATAAAATACTTAACACTAAATTATAATAAAACTTACCGCTAAATATCATCCCATTATTAATATTAATAATACTGGCAATAATATTCTCTTCATCAGTTTTTGTAATGTTATAAACATATTTTCTGAATGAACTTAACTTCTCTAAGCATTTCACTTTAACTATTGGAGGCAAATTATTATCATAGATATATTTACATTTCTCCGATAAAATATCATTTTTTAAATATTCATCTATCTCTTCTTTGGGGATATCTCCAACCATATCAACTCTTAAAATGTCATCTTTACAAATATCATTTTCCATACTGGAAACAAGAAGTTTTCCAACAATAGAATTGGGTGACATTGTTGTCTGTTTATTTACACAGACTTTCCAATCCTTTCCATTTGTTTTATCTATTATTGTCATATTTAAATTAGTCTCTGTTCTGTCTTCATTTAAATTCAGTATGATATTACAATTTGTCTGTTTAATAAATTCATTTTTAGCATTTTGTATGCTGTAATCCAATTTCAATTTTATGTTTTCAACAAAACGATTCACGTAAGTTTCTTTTGGGAAAAAATTAACGTTCATTTTTGTTTCATAGTTTACTCGATATACATTTTCTTTGGGTGTTATTTTGAGTAATATTCCACTTGTTTTTGGCCCTGGTAAGTATAAAACTCGAGACCAAAAATTATGACCAGTTAATATTAGGTTTCCTAAAGGTAAGAATTTAATATTTTTTTCTTCCATTTGAATTTGTGTTATGTTGAAGGATTCCAAGTTTTTTTCATTTTTGAATATTTCCATTATGGTATTTGTTGCGAAACCTGGGAACTCAAATTTAAGCTGAAAATGATAAAAAAAGTTAATTAAAAGAAATAGATATATAACTAAAATATCAGCTGTGGCCACCACAGGACCGACCGCCATCATAAAGTACTTATATAAATTACATTCTAGCAGCAGAGTAGAAATAACTTGACCTAATATTTTCTAACAGAGATATTATTTATCATGACCATGGAAAGGTTACATATAAATATGAAAAAATCAGTTGTGGCCACCACAGGACCGACCGCCATCATAAATTAATTATATAAATTACATTCTAGCAGCAGAGTAGAAATAACTTGATTGGCCTAATATTTTCTAACAGAGATATTATTTATCATGACCATGGAAACGATACATATAAATATGAAAAAATTGAGACTTGGAAAAAATTTCGAAAAATTTTACAGAAATTATTCGAAATTTTTCGTTTTATCAAAAAACGTCTCAAATAAAAGTTATTAGTTGTTGCTTTTATAGCAACTTTTGTTCAATAAATTTTTTCGAAATATTTTTGTGTTGTGAAATATTCACAATAATCTTAAAATCGACACGAGTAAACTCCCATTTTTAGTCAACCGATTTTTACCAAAAGTTGATCAACTCGTGCCATTGATGGAAGAAGCTTAAATATGAAGTTTCATAAAAATCCTTTCAGCCAAATTTGCTCTGCACGTGTACACAGACAGACAGACGGACGGACGGCCAGACAGACAGACAGGCAGACGGACGGACAGACAGACCGACAGACATCATGCCAAAAATAATCAAAACGTTATGTAGGGACCTCAATTCGTGGAGATCCATCGAAATCTCGAAATGTCAAAATCGGTATGATCACAATACCTCCCTTATATATGTTGGCGGTCGGTAAAAATAGGGACTCGGAAAAAATTCCGAAAAATTTTACAGAAATTATTTAAAAAAAATCGTTTTATCAAAAAACGTCTCAAATAAAAGTTATTAGTTATTGCTTTTATATCAACTTTTGTTTAATAAATTTTTTCGAGATATTTTTCTGTTGTGAAATATTTGCAAAAATCTTAAAATTGACACGAGTAAACTCCCTTTTTTAGTCAACCGATTTTTACCAAAAGTTGATCAACTCGTGCCATTGATGGCGGAAGCTTAAATATGAAGTTTAATAAAAATCCTTTCAGCCGAATTTGCTGTGCACGTGTACACAGACAGACGGACAGACGGACAGACGGACAGACGGACAGACGGACAGACGGACAGACGGACAGACGGACAGACGGACAGACGGACAGACGGACAGACGGACAGACGGACAGACGGACAGACGGACAGACGGACAGACGGACAGACGGACAGACGGACAGACGGACAGACGGACAGACGGACAGACGGACAGACGGACAGACGGACAGACGGACAGACGGACAGACGGACAGACGGACAGACGGACAGACGGACAGACGGACAGACGGACAGACGGACAGACGGACAGACGGACAGACGGACAGACGGACAGACGGACAGACGGACAGACGGACAGACGGACAGACGGACAGACGGACAGACGGACAGACGGACAGACGGACAGACGGACAGACGGACAGACGGACAGACGGACAGACGGACAGACGGACAGACGGACAGACGGACAGACGGACAGACGGACAGACGGACAGACGGACAGACGGACAGACGGACAGACGGACAGACGGACAGACGGACAGACGGACAGACGGACAGACAGACATCATGCTAAAAATAGTCATAACGTTATGTAGGGACCTCAATTCGTGGAGATCCATCGAAATCTCGAAACGTCAAAATTGGTATGATCACAATACCTCTCTTATATATGTTGGCGGTCGGTAAAAATTGATGACAAAATAAAACTCTTAAACTATGGACAATGTATTATAGGAACACAACGGTTCGCCAAATAATATTTTTCTAAGTTGCATTCATTAGAGAGTCATTATGAAATTGAATAGAGTGCTATAATGAGTTTCGTTATGACACTAAACATTATATTTCATAGAATTGGCAAAACTGGTACTATAACCTGCAAATTTTACAAAATATAATTGATAGCTATCTCGAAAACATAAAACTATCAAACCAGTTAGGCCAACCGCTACATTCATATACCAAATTACTTAATCGAGGATGTTGTTTTATTACATAATGCATGAAGAGGTCAAAAAGAAAAAATCGTATAAAAAACTCGTCACATAAGGCTTTTTGAAGCACTGGTCGATTCTCGTCGCTCTGCGACTCATTTTCTAATTTCGGCGAATGCGGCAAAATCATGCTTTACGAAATTTGTATTTTAATATATTATTAGCTTCATCAGATACTAAAATAGCATTATATAAATTGTATTGAAAATTTTTTATTTGAAAAATAAATAAAGAAAAACAAATTATACTGATAAACATACTATAGTCGGCTTGCTGATAGGTGACTGTTACATGTATGTATCAAGTAGTGCATTCATATAATAATCTAGTTACCATTTTTCAGCGATTTTAAAAATGTGTTTTGTTATTTGTTTTAACTGTCAGTGTCTGGTAATAAATATTAATTAAAATATGGCTTGCGGCCAATTATTAAATTCATAAAGTTTAATTTTAAATCTGCTGGAATAAACAACAAATTATAATCCAAAATTTACGTATGAGTATAAATTTTTCCTTATTTATAATTATTGCCTTAAAATTAATAATTTTGTTTGTTTGAGTACTGCTGTAAATTTATTTTCGCGCTCTAATGAGTAAAGATATCTACGAATCATGCTGTTTCTTTCTAATGCTTTTTATTCAAATAATTTTGAAGTTTAGTTGTCAACTTGAGTCACTATACGTTACTATGGGTATACAAATAATTATAATGATATAGACAGAGAAAGCATATAGTATTGAATATCGATACTTGTAGCAACGAACAGTCACTTATCAGCAATCCGACTTTATTTGTGACATGGCAATCACCCATAGATTTTCTGTAACAGGCAAATTTATATTTTGCAATATGCAACATTTTCATATTGCACCAATTCACGTCATGTATCTGCGGTGACGGTACACAAGTGGTTAAGATCAGTTTATTCTTGATTATCAGGTCTAAAAGTATGCTTCAAAATAGATTGTGTCCATTAGCATACTACAGGTATCCGAATCTGTTGTATTTTCTATGTTGTGACATTTCACCTGATTAACTGACTGACCTAGACCAACTCTATCAAAAAATATATTTGCAAAATTCGACATCTTTATTATTTAATTTTAATCCGGTTTCCTTCACAAACTAACAATAATTTGAAATATGCTTTCAACCTATTTATTGCAGGTCGCTATGGCGTAGTGGTCAGCTCATTTGACTGCTAACCATGGGGGCTCGGGTTCGAATCCCGGTGATGGCATGGATGTTTGTATTTGTTGTAAAAATTAATGTATCCATAATAAAAATAAAGATATCCTGGTTAATGGCCATCGTAGCTAAGACCAAAAATTAATTTAAAAAAAAAAAAACCTATTTATTACGTTGCCTCGCAACGGTCGACCATTGCTGCTTTGCTAAACTCAATCTGATTAAAAATTTCTGTTTACTATTCTAGTTCACATAAATGTGCCTTACTTATAATTTTTTCAGATTTTTAGAATAAACCCTCTGGGTTACAGGATGTGGGACAAAACAATATTAACGTATCATTTTAATTTTTTGTGTGCAAATTAAGTAACCGGTCTGGTAACATAGCGTTTAATATGGCAACATATGGGACGCGGGACTTAAAGGGGCAGCAGGTGAGCATGTGATACGCCTTCAGTACGAGTTTGAACTCGCTAGAGTAATTTTGTTGTCCGTAGCGATTTTTTTCGTGACACAATTTTTTCTAGTGCGTTCTAAAAATGAGTGACATTCATTTCGAGCAACGGTGTGCTATCAGGTTTTGCTTCAGACTTGGGCACAGTGCAACGGAAACTTTTGCAAAACTTCAGCAGGCCTACGGAGACAGTGTTTTGTCAAGGACCCAGGTTTTTTGTGGATTAAGCCATTTTGAGAAGGAAGAGAGTGAAGATGAATCAAGCTGCGGAAGGCCTTCTTCTTCAACAACCGATGAAAATGTTGGCAGAATCTGGGATTTTGTGCGTTCAGATCGTCGGTTGACAGTCAGAAAGATCGGGGAAGAGTTGAATTTGACTCACACTACCATTCATCAGATTTTCACCAATGAATTGGGGATGCGCCTTGTCACACAGCAATTTCATTAAACGAATTATTGGCCAGTAAAAACATTCCTGTGGCTCCTCAACCTCCTTATTCGCCTGAATTGAGTCCTTGTGACTTCTTCCTCTTCCCAAGATTGAAAAATCACCTCAAGGGACGTCATTTTGGGACACTCGAAAACATTTAAACGTCCGTAATCGACCAGCTGAAAGCTATTTCAGTATCGGAGTTCCAGCACTGCTATGAGGATTGGAAGCACCGTCTCCAGCTCTGTGTGGCTTCCCAAGAAAGTTATTTTGAGGGAGACAATCAGTGGCGGTTCATGACTTTTTGGGACTCAGAGCTGTAAATTATAATACAAGGATAGGTTTAGGTGTTTAACCACGACGTTTTATCATATAAGACTCTGTTGAATCGCCTCTTATAGGTATAATTTTTGCTTTTTGCACTTTCCGAAATATTTAAATTTGGTGTGGGTCGCCCCAATTTTTTCATATCAATTTTTTCTTCTAACGTTCGTCTGTTAAATGGAATTTCCAATAATGATTTGATAGTATTCATTTTTAACCTATTGTTTTATAATCTAAAATACGAAACGTATTTGTTAATCTAAGATACTTATATAAATTTAAAAGAAAAAGTTAGAAAATACTAATTATTAATACTTACCTAAACAATAAATTTTTAGAGATAATATAGGTATAGCGCTTTTAGTTACGACTTAAATAAATACATTCAATAATTTCATAGTACTGTGATCACTGTTATTGTGATGCTAACAGTATTCTAGCTCCGATCCCCACCAGTTTATCACTACTGCCTACGCACCGCTGCCCCTTTACGAGCCTACATTTGCACTTTCCTTGACGCTAGGATATAAGCAGCGCGACGTAGACTTATTCAAAGGAAACTTGTAAATATTTATGAAACAATAGCATTCAATGTTCAAAATATATTTAAAAAAAGAAACATTTTCACACCACAATTACTATGTTAAATGCATTTTGAGTTTGAGATTTTTTTTTTATTATTGTTTTCAAGTAATGGTGCCTGTCCACTTGAGAGTAAATAGTGGCGAGAAGCTCTCGATAGCAGTTACTCTCAAGTGGACAGGCATTTGAGAGAAACTCGCAGAAAGTGTCGAGCTACTCTCCGAGAGCTAACTACTCTCAACGTACTCGCAAGTGGACACGTGCTCCCTACACTCTCCGAGAGTAGCTCGCCAAATACGAACTGTGTTCGAATTCCTGAGAGTACTCTCGAGAGCTGTCTGCTTACAAGATGTTCAAAAATTCGTCACCGGAGGAAATAAATAAATTAATCGGCTTGTACGAACTCCGGGAAATTCTGTCGATCGTGAAATGTGTCGATTACCGTGACAGAATGAAAAAACATAATGTTTTGTAGGAAATTTTATACCCCCAAATTTAGAAAATTACCAACCTATTAACAATTTTTTTTTAAATTTTATTAAAAATAATTAATTAGTTTAAATTTAATTCAATTTAAAAATAATAATATATATGTTTTTTTTATTAAAATAAAGTTTAAAACATTATGTGCCTGAATAAAAGAATTATTTTGATAGGATAAATTATGTAAATTTTTATCTTTGTTAATAACTAATTACCCCAAATAATTAAGTAGAGCCTAAAATAAAATTATTAAATTATTTTAGTAATTACATTTAATTGAATTAAACTATTTTTTAAAGTATCAAAAAACTTTGTACATCATCTACTAAAATGTAATTAACAACAAAATATGCTAATTAAGCTTTTAGGTGCATACCCCAAATATAAAGGTAATAACCCTTTTCTTTTTAATATCTATTTTTTTTATTAATTATTATTATTTTTTTACTTTATTTACAGGAAGAATAATCTCTATTTCGTCAATTTCATGAATAGGGGCGTGAATAGGATTAGAAATTAATTTACTTTCCTTTCTTTTACTTTACATTCCTTTATTAAGAAAAAAGAAAAATCATATTCCTTTAAATCTTCTATTAAATATTTTTTAGTACAAGCTATAGCTTCAAGTATTTTTATTTGCAATTTTATTAATAATATTTAAAATAAATTTTATAAGAAAATTATTAAAAGTACATAAATTTTTAATAATATTAATCAATTCAACTTTATTATTAAAAATAGATGCAGCACCATTTCATTTTTGATTTTCAGAAATTATTGAAGGCACCTAAAATACGTCTTCTATCAATCCATGACTTAATCCAGCAGATTTTTTTATTCAACTTTTTTCTTTTTTTATAAATAGTTAGAATTATTACAGCTGCTGCGACCTTTCTATAGTACGACGCCATCTTGGCTACTCTCCACAACTGATCAAGTGGACACAGGTTTGAGAGTTCTCTCGAGAGTAACTCTCGAGAGCAACTCGCAAGGTGCTCTCGAGAGTCTACCCGATCGAAATCAGCTCTCTAGTGGACAAACCCGTGAGAGTTACTCTCGAGAGTTACTCTCGAGAGTACTCTCAAGTGGACAGGCACCTTAAGAGCTGTAGCTCCGCAGCGCGTACTCAGGAGCCGCTACTGGAGACAATATTGAATTGAATATATTTTTTTTTTAATCGGTCCGTTTACTTAATTTACACACCTCGTACACGGCACAAAGACCTGTATATGCAAAGCCGATCTTAGAGTTTAAGAGGATGTGTTTAAAAAGAAATGCGGGGCTAAAAAGATTGAACTTTATGTTCTTGAAGGGAGGGGATATACACTGGCAGATTAACGGGAGACTGCCTGTGTTGCACCAAGGGGCCCCTGACACAGTTATAACATGTGTATACGCATTAATACACATTTATTTATGCGTATTCAATAAATAGTATGTGAATCGTTTAAACCCGTTTAGATATTATTTATTTTCTATTAAAATATAAATATATTTTTACACACTTCCGGTTTTACTAAAGCAAAATAATAGTTTGAAAAATCATGCATTATTAGTTTTTTAATATGTCTGTTGTAATCATCTAAAACGAAAATTTATCTAAATAGTATTTGAAGGTTATCAGAACATAATATATGTATATGTATATTTATTTAATGCGCACTGCAAATAATAATTTTTATGGAAAAATACATAAAATTTAACGAAGGCTGTTTATAAGTGTACACATTTTTCACACTTTTCATTTCGGATATTGAGTACAAATTGAATTTTTTTTTTAAATTGAACTTTTATAAAATGGCATAAATTTGTAATGCCATTTTTGTTTGTTTTTTTAGTCAATGTTGGCAACGTTTTTTAAGTCGCAGGCCGCATTCAGTACTTTTTTCTTAATTTTAGGTCGCGGGACGCTTTCAGTAACAAAATTTTTTAGCTGATCATACTTGCTTTTTTAATTTCTTTTTTTACTACCTTAACTTCCTATATCTAACAGTCACTATGATTGACACATACCGTATGATCTTTTTCGACTTGCAACATCTAGCTTTGTTAAATTTTTCATTGCATATTCTATCTCTACCAATTTACGCATTTTTGAGAAAAATCGTATTACCTCTATCTTGATACATTGTGTTTATGAATTCTAAATATGTTTCACGGGCCAGATTGAGTTGGATTACGAGCCAGATATTTAAAAATCACAGAGGACGGGTGGGAGAATTTCTGAAAATCATTTGGGAACGTGGGGAATAAATTCTAAAAATAAATTAAGGACAGGGGGGCTAGAGAAATTCCGAAAATCTTTAGAGGACGGGGGAAGGGTGATACCAAAAAAAAAAAAAACAAGGGGCAGAAATTTCATGCGAGCCGTTTGAAACTTATTCTTGGGCCAGATTCGGCCCGAGGGCCGTAGGCTGGACACCATTGCAGTATATGGATCAAAAAGTGTCCCCCCAAATATTTTACCCACTAGCCACTACTGATGAGTATATACTAGTTTTTCTACGAAAAAATCTTTACCTTATTTTCCTTTGATGTATCTTCAATTCTTCTTATATCAGCTTTTCCTGTGTTACTGTTAAAGACAAAAATTAAATTGCTCGATTCACTTTTCAGTCCTAGAAAAATTCTTTCATTTTCATTCCAATGAAAACTCAATTTATATTCATTTTTCTTCTGCGTACTACCTTCCACAGGTCGAATTTGTAAAGATATATTCAATGGCAAAGCAAAATTAATATTATTAACATGATGGATACCTTGCCAATTTTTAGTTAGAACATTGAAAAAATTAATTCCGTACAAAGATTGTTTAAAACAATTAAAAAAGTAGGTCAAAGAGATATCCTTGATTATATTTTCTTTATTGCGAGTGATAATGAGTCGTTTGTTCGTTTGTATCAAAGTAGGCATCTTCAGTTCCAAAACAGTAGGAAAACCCAAAATATTTGGTAATTTAATTTGACTAATGGTTTTATATGATAAATCTTCAAACTCCGATTTAGTGAACAAATCAAACAAGCCAGAAATCATATTTAGATCAATATCTTTACCTATTTTATAATCATTAAAATATATATAGTTATTATGAGATAAACCAATTTCAATGTGGCTATTGTTTAATTTTGAAAGTAGAGGTATAGTATCCAAAATTTTAAACAAATGTACCCCATGTATTGTAACATAATCATAAAAATTTAATTTATTTGGTATTGGTACATGGTTATCAATTTTTAACCAGAAAGCATCATAACTTAAATAAGGAATATTTAACAATTCTGATGAAAAATCTAAGTAAATAGCTTTAGAAGATTCTGTAGAGATTACCAACAGAGTTATAAATAATCCTAATCCGTTTTCAGGATCATGGTAGTCCATTAAATAACATCCAGACAAATGTTGACCAATTGGTTTTCTCATATCTCCAAAAAATGTTTGTACAATTTTTTTGTGCTCCTGGTAAATCGGGTTTTTAGTTATAGCTATCGATTTAATCATTATGTAGTGATAATGATAAAGTTCATCATTTTGCTTAGACATATATTCATTAAATTCTTTATAAATTTTGAAGAAACCTGTTGAAAATAACAAGTTGTATGCTCCTACTCTAAGTTCTAGGTGAAGTGTTTCGTCTTTCAAAATTGGCCAGAAATGCTTTTGTGCTTTAGAAGGGTTTCTTAGGCCTTCAGAATATGCAACAACTGTTGCTAAATATTTAATATGGCGACTATAATTTCCGTTGATTATTGGTAATACAGGATCTATTAAATCTGCTGATTTTATATTGTATAGTGCGTTTATATAGGTATATTGTTCAGCTTCAGTAGATTCCTGAAGTTTATTCAAAAACCACCTCACGTAAGTTTTCATTAAATTTTTGTTTAAAAGGCCATTTTTATTTGTTTTATCGATTAAAGTTGCGTAGTTTAAAACAACAATGTCCAATTTGGTGTGTAGATTTAGCAGTTCCTGATATTCTACCAATAGTTCTTTAGTTGGATTTCGTACATTTTTGGTGAATTTCTGAAGCAATTCAACACCAATAGTTTCGTTATGTTTAATAAGTTCTTTTATGAATTTAAATACATTTCTTGTTCCGACAGATGGCAGAATTTGTTGGAAATATCTAAATTTTTTACCTCCAACCTTTTCTAAATTTGTATAAAATTCCTTTAAGCTTTGAAGGTCTAAAATGTTTATTGTGTTGTGAAGGAAATTAATAATATTATAATCTTTTAAATTAATTTCAGGCTCAAAGTTTTCTCTATCAAATTTTTGTAACATCTTGTCTAATAAAATATTAATAGTCGACTGAATATCTCTATTAGAGACGGGCATTTCTATATCGTGTTCCAAAGGTAAATTTATATTTATATCATCTTTTAGCGTGGGTTCTAAGTCATTTGTTCCGATGTATTCTTTGTCAAACTCAACTATTTGAAAATAATTTAAAAATTGTGGTGCCATAATACTATTATTAATATATAATTTTCCAGAAACTTCTGCCAGTTTTAAAAATTTCTTTTCTCCTTTTTGAATAATGTATCTATTGATATTATTAATTTTAATAAAATTCATAAAATCATTTTTATTAAATACAGTATGTTTTTTAAGATAGTCTTTCCAAAAATTTTCTTCTGCATCAGTTTTAGTAACAATCAAATTTTCCTTAGATTCCATATTATAAGTTACATTTTTTAAGCCATAAATAGTATTTTCTTTAATTATTAGTTCAGTTTCTTTTGTCTCTAAGCATTTTAAATCAATTTGTAGATTGTTTGCCAAAGCTTTTTTAATATTTTGAATATACTCATTTTCGTTATGCGTTAATATATAATCAATTTTTCCATTTTGATCATAAACTATTTCAAAAGGTATAAACAGTTCTTCAAGATTAATTGTACTAGTTATTTCATTATTTGAGTTTTCAGTTTTGAATGTTGTTGAATTTTTGATAAATTCAACGACTGTTGACTTATCTATGACTGTTGTCTGTTGGCGAAAAAGTATTTTTGATTTTATTTTGAATAAAGATACATTTTCATTTAATTTGGTATTATGATTTTCATCTGTTTGACTAGTTGTAATGTCGTTTGTTCCTAGTATTATTTGTACTTCATAATTGTATATTGAGCCATTGGGGTCGCTTAAGAGTGATGGGTGGATTCCAAATGTTGAGGCGTTGAATGATAGAAGAACTAAAAAGAAATATTTATTGTATTATTTAAAACTGTATCAGAAGATATGTTTTTCATATTTTCTAACTCGATAAAACTCCATTTACATTTTTTTGAAATTTGCGCAACTTCAGAAATCCTTGTGGCTATGCCGCGAAACCACGTTACAAAGTACGAAAAAATAGACATTATAAAAACAATTTATCCCATATTATCATATGGTCATAAATAACTGATAAATTTATTTACTAGTCATTACAGTCCGCTAATTGTGTAAAATTTAATAGTTTATTGTAGTTTAGAACTCTTTGATATGTCAACTTACTCAGCGCAAAACATTAATATGAAATTTTAACATACATACATAGTTCAGCGTGAAACACTGCTTACCGCTTAGAGAGTTGCTAAAATACATAGCATAGCGATAGTAGATTTAGTGTCGACACTGGATATCCGGTAATAAAATTTTGAAAAGTGGTTTCTTGGTGTAACCACTAGGAACAAATGGGTTAAGAGGGATCCTTCTTCAAACGATTGAAGGAAAAAAATCGTAAACTAATCTAAGCGATTCCAAAATGTGTTTCAAAAAATGAAAAAGATGCTGGTGGCGATATATAGCCCCAAAAGCTAATAAGTTTCAATAAAATTTTATGATGCTAGTCCACGATTTTTTATCAAACCTTGTACGTAGTTGATTAATTAGAAACTCTAAACGCGATATAGTATTTAAACGTATATTTTTACTATATGTAGTTAGTTTGGTTTAAGCGGAAATATAATTCAATATCAAGTAATATTTAACAATTAAATGAGGCTTTTGATCATTTTGTTTAGTAAAAGCCAACTTCTATCGTTAAAAAAAAGAACTCGTGACAACTTAAGAAATTAAAAATTCCGTTTACTTCCCCTTAAACATTTGGAATAGACTTATTCTTATACGAGTATAGTATTTTTCTTGTGGACGTCAGACTTCCGGGCTATATCGCTCCTTCAGCATAATCCTAGAGCAGTCATGGTGAACATATGACCCGCGGGTCACATAGTGACCCGTATTACGATTTCAAATGAACCGTACAAAAGAAGATCTTTATAGTTCTGAAGATTCTACAGAAAGATTCTAAGATAACTAGGATTGGGTATAAGCAAGCTCAAAAACATATCGACAAATGTGATAATAATAGCGAGATGGAATTAAGCTATTACCTGTTTTATATCTGTATTATATACGTCAAATACAAGGTTGCTAGCTCAGGTAGAGGTAACTAGATTTGCAGGATACTACACGTGAATAAAGAAAAAATATTTAAACTTACCTAATATAAGTAATAACATATTGCTCTCACTTAAACACTTTGAAAACTACTAAATGATTTTAATTGTATTTATTTATAAGATGTTTTTTTTTTATTTGTTTTGACATGCAAGACCTTTGACTTCATCAGTATTATATCACCGATTTTAAACACATTAAACACATTTTTCCACAACACATTTAAACTTCTGAGGTGTTGAAACGAAGATATACTCAAAGTAACTTTATAAAAGTAATACCCACTACTTTCTTGCAAATGATTTATACTGGACTGTGCCGTTTTTATTAAATGTATTATGAACCTATATTAGATAATTACTACTGTATTTCAAATTATAATTCGGTATTTTAGACAGTCGTAATCTTCAATTTAGACACCTACTCTAAGAATGTAAAGTCAGAGGCGTAGTTTCATATTGTCCTCCCCCCCCCGCATAATTTTCTTTGGGTCCCCTAGTCCAGTGTTATTCAACCTATTTGCCCCTGCGGACCGGCTGAGAGCTATGACACAAATAAAAACCAATATATATAGTATTTTATTATTATATTACTAGTGCACCCGTTGCCAACTGTGTTGGCAAACAAATCATTACCTTAAGGCGGCGCACAACCCTATAGTTCCCTATAGTTTCTTATACAAAACTAATAATCGGAAATAAAATTAATAACAATCTATATATCAAAATTCGCAACGATTTTTTATCTATCTAATAGGATATTTTAAATTTGAGAAATAACTGTCATGTAATTGTAATTTAGCAAATTGCATTATAGACGCCATCTTGTAAACCAATCGACGCATATTTGCGAACGATGCGGCAAATTGTATCTAAAGCTTCATTCTACAAACTGGTTTTAGCTATTATGTTCTATTGTAAAAACTACTTATAGTTATTGTACTTGGTAGTCTATATTTGCCGCCATCTTGAATCTGCCGCGGTTCTCAAAATAGGTGTAATGGGTAAAAATGATTTAATTTTTGTGAAGAATACGTGTACCAAGTGGCATTCCATTATCATCAAGTATCATATTTTTCGACGAGGGTACTAAACTATAAGTAATCAAGTCGAAAAAAATTTTGACGTATTATTTGAACATTTCTACACAAAACTATATAAATATAAAAATTATTTGAAACCCATAAATAGATTTAAAAAATTACAGGACATTGTTGCTGATGTCAATTATTAAGTTATTAAGCGATAATATTTTTACAAAAAATATTTCTACAATTAAAAATATCCTACTAGATAGATAAAAATTCGGTGCAAAATTTTATGTATAAATTAATACTAATTTTATTTCAGATTGTTAGTTTTGCATAAGAAATTGGTAACCTCTAGGGGTTATACGCAGCCTTAACGTGGAACTTGCTCGACACCTCAGACTACTTTCTCTAGCCATACGCCTAACTTCATCCAATTCAAATTGAATCAACTCTTATTAAAAACTGGACAAATAATGAGCATTAATCCGAATTATTAATTCATTAACTTTTTAAGATGGGAAAACGATTCATTTTCACTCAGTGCATTATATTTATAATGTTAAAACTAAAAATGATTTGAGACGTTAAATTTAAAATATATTTATTAAAATTAATTTTCCATTTTATTATATAATATAAAAATACGCACACGGAAAAAACGCACACGGATTAATACTCACACGGAAAAAAGCACACATGAAAAAATACACACACGGCAAAAAGGGCACACGGAAAAAAGCGTACTTACACTATATCTCAAATCAGGGGGTAGATTTACAATATCCCACTGAACACTGCGCATGCGTCACACACACGTCATTTGTTTAATATACAGAGATTCTAAACAGGTGGGACTGTGCAGAACTTTTAAAACAATTTTTAGGTGGTATATAAACAAAAAAAAAAACAGTTATCAACCATAACCTAAGATAGTGCTTTTAAGGTGAATCACTGTCCCTGGCCCTGCACAGAACAGTTAAAATACAATTTATTTTTAGGTGGTTTATAAAAAATAAAAATAAACAGTTATCAACCATAACCTAAGATAGTGCTTTTAAGGTGAATCACTGTCCCTAGCCCTGCACAGAACAGTTAAAATACAATTTATTTTTAGGTGGTTTAAAAAAATAAAAAAATAAATAAACAGTTATCAACCATAACCTAAGATAGTGCTTTTAAGGTGAATCTAACCTAAACTAAAAGGTAAATGATATTTTAATGTGATAAATAAACAGAAACCATTGTTTTAGAGCCACTGATAATTCTTGAATTATTTAGTGTAGTCGTTATGTGCTGCCATCAGTATAGAGTTTGCAGTGGGATATTGTAAATCTTGTCCTATAAATCGTAAAAATAAAAAAATAATAAAGCATTGAAAAAATAATAATAAAGAAAAAAAAGTCACATTTTTCTTACTTTCATCAAAACCAAATATTTTTTAAAATAATTATTTTTCTGCTAATAATAATTTTAATCAAAAATGTCGAATATCACGGAAGGATAACGTTTTTCTGTGTTTTGTTTCGTAAAAAAACCGATCCGTGTATTTCACAACTAAATTAATAATTGTGAAGTGATTTTTTAATGAAAAACACAACTCTCATTTTTACTAATTTATTGTCAACAATCAAAACAAAAATCACAGCACACTACTGTCCAATACATAAACAATAATTTCTTACAATTCTATCAATTATTATAAAAAGTGTTCGTAGAATATTCACTATTATTGCATCTTATAATAATTATAAAAAGTGTTCGTAGAAAATTCACTATTATTGCATCAACAATATATTTTAAACAATTTTGACATAAATAATTAACATATGCGCGCCTCTATCGGGGAATGAAGAAACGACCGGTCGAACATACGAACATACAAACAAGCGTATTATATTATAGGATTACAGTTACATAATTACAATTTTTAGTGCGATATCTGCTGCTGCTTCTTTGTTAAAAAAATTGATATACGTGGCTGCAGAGTTGTTTCTGAGAGACGAAGCGCTGCGTTAACATCCATTCGATTTCTCAGTTTGATTTTTATTATTCACGTGGCTGAAAACATCTTTTCGCACAAATAGGAACTCAAAAAAATGACTAATAATTTAATTTCTTAATAACTCAAATATGGATATTCTTTTTCTAGCGATTTCCAAAATTGAGAAAATGATTGCATTTTATGTCTGGTCACCAGAGTGACACATGACTATATCTTTCAAGAATGGATTATTAATCCAGAAGTTACCTTTACGAGGATCCTCATTTTCAGGGAAATAATTATTCAAATTTTCAGCTAATGCTCTTAAATGTTGAGTTATTGTTGAATATGACTTTCTGGTTGACATCAGCAACAATCAAAAATTCTTCCAAAAGTGGGAACATTTCTATATCTTCCTCTTATAAGCGATTGTTCCAAAGATCTAGCTTCTTCAGAAGTATGAAAATAGCCGCGAGAGGCGTTGTATTGGGGCGAGTAAATATTAAATAAATCATGGTTCGGACAAAAGTTTGCTTCTGCATCGAATAAAAAAATGTGCTATATACTCGTGAATAGAAGTGTGCATCTACATGATTCGGTCAAAATATTTCGCGGACCACGGGTTGAAGAACACTGCCCTAGTCGGTTTGTTAACTTTCGCAAGGAAGAACAAGCGACCCAGAAAAATAAAAATTATTTAGAGGTTCGATAGACTCCTAAATGGTGTGCCCCAGCGATTGCGGACGTAGCCAACCCATAGTTACGCCACTGTATGAAGTGAACATTAAAACACTTATCTCACTTGATAAAATTTTATATTCAAAATTCGAAAATTTAGAAATCGGAATATCAGTTAAAAGATTTGTTTCACGGGCTGCTGTAAGCACTGCATGGAGAGTTTCATTAAATTGGGCGTCCCATGCGGTGATTTCGTTTCGTATACAGTCCAGGTATATTAAACTGGCCAGTTGTGCAGTAGCCAGCAAAATAGGAAAGCGTGTCGTTAATATTCGAATAAAGGATGGTTTCCAATTGACGTAGACGTAAAATTCTACGTCTACGTGAAAATATAAGTAATACGAAAATGCTATGCTACGGTTCCCAATCAGATGTAGGTGGACGTAGACGTAGAAACGTTCACGTAGAATATTTATATTTTTATATTTCACGTCTACGGTTTTACGTCCGGCCAATTGGAAAAAATTAAAGAACATGAAAAAACATACTCAATATTAGATAGACAGAACCTGTCGACATTAGTTGGGTATTGAAATAAGGGAAATAAATAATTGCCATGGTTAGATTATTGTTTAATATATAATAGATAAATTAATTGTGGAAACTTTTCGGCGTACAGGGCCACAGTGTGTGCGCTGCACACGGGCGACGCAACAAATAATCGGAATTTAGGATCGATTCTATTGAACCCTACTAGTAGAGGGCGATCTTATGAAAGCTTGCGCACGGGCGACATTCGGTTCGATTCCAGAAAACCCGGTCTTATGTATGTTTGCACACTGGCGGCTACACAAACGTGACGTACTTGGTTGCAAAATGGTCTAAACTACCATCGTGCTTTAGATATTCTGTGTTTACGACGTTGTTTGCGAATAATTAGCATAACAGTAACAATAAAAATTTATGTGAAGTGTGAATCTTCACACATTTCTGGGTTTTGCAGGTATTTAGTAACTGAATGATGATTATTTGGGATGCCAAAACAAATTTTATGTCAAAATATTTTTTTATGAATTTTAATTCGAATGCCTAATACCATTATTTAAGTTTCTAAATATGTACAGTATTTTATTTATACAGCAAGGTTCAGTAAGATTTTTAAAATTGCGCCTATGGCTTCCATTGGTTGCTTATATCATAAGTCCCGCCCTCTGATTTCGTCAAACATAATTTCAACACTTCCCACTGGTTATTAAATTTACGCTTTTAAAAAATAAATGCAACATTTATCAAAATATAACTAGAATTTTGACAAAATAATTTAAACAAAATAGAAATGCAAAAAAAAAAAACTGAAAAAAATATAATTAACAGGATTCGAACTCTGTAACGTTCGCACTGCAATTTAAAAAGTGCGTTACGAAACCATCTGAGCTACCAGAGTTTCTTATCTGAAGTGTTACATAGCGAATTAAATATTTAACATATTTTAGTTAAAAACACAAAAAATGCGTTATTTTCCGAAAACATAATCTGATCAAAAATTCCTGTTGTACTATTCCGGTTCACACCAATGTACATTACTTAGATTTTTTTCAGATTTTTAGTTTAAACCATCTGGGCTACAGGGTGTGGGACAAAAAATTTTTTGCACAATTTTGGCAAAAATCGCATCAAAATAATTTATTTTGCAAAAATAAAATTTTGATCGTTAATCCACGTACCAAGGGCTTTCATTTGATACCCTACTCAGAATTTAAAAAAAATATTTTTTTTTTTGATGAGCACATTTTTGTTTATATTTTTAGGGGGATATGTTTTTTAGATGTTTTAGTATTTTTCCTATGTGTGGGTCAAAGAGTTGTATAAGCATGCCAAATTTCAACTCTCTAGGTTTAGCCGTTTGGCTACAATTTTTACCGAACAGACAGACAGACAGACAGACAGACAGACAGACAGACAGACAGACAGACAGACAGACAGACAGACAGACAGACGACAAAATGACGGTATAAGGGTTTTTTGGTCATACCTACAAAACCCTAAAAATTGAATATATATTATATATATATATATATATTGAAAATTGAAATAAGAAACTTATTTTATAAAGAAGTTAACTTAAAGAGTTTTGCCACGATATTTTAAGTTTATTGGAAACCAAAGCAACAATATCTACGTTCTACGTTTTATTTCTACGTTCTACGTCTACGTCAGTTGGAAACCATCCTTAACAATCATGCAGTACAGTACAGTCGGAAAAATGAATTTTCAAGACAAATTGAGAAGCGCTCGTTTGTTAAAAGTTAATCGTGCAATTATTTACGACTGTAGTCGGATGCCACAACTTCTGTCTCACTCACTCATAACAATCACTGTCACAAGTGCACAGAGGTGCAGTACAGTCTCTCACTGGCCAATTTAAAATAACCGGACTGTAGGTTTTTTGTAACTCGAGGTTGATTGGTAACAGAAATAGCCAGCCGTGCATACCTTAAAAATGGGGGTTCTTGGGCCCGGATCTCCCTAGGAATGAAAAAATTTTATTTAATAAAAACTCATAAAAAAATTTTATGAATAAAAATCAAATTATAACCAAAAATAAATTAATATATAAGCCAGTATTAATATATAATCTTCTCTATAAAGAATCAATAATAAATTTGTATTATTTTAGGGATATATTTTCAAAATGGACCCCTACTCAAGATCATTTTTTTGTGTGCGCGCCTTGAAATAGTAAAACAGTAACTTTTTTAGCGAAATTAGAATTCAAAAGATAGCTGCCTACGTGACGATCTATATGCATCAACAGAAATCATGTCAATAAAATTAATTCCAAAATTATTTCATTTAATTAAGTACAGTTTTATTGAAATGAAATTATTTAAACCAAATTAATTTATTTAAGCAATACTTTAATTTTTATTGCTTATATTGTACTCATATTAAGTATTTGTAACAATTTCTTATTTCGTTTAAAAATTTATCGCCTTTTTTTGGAGATATGTAGGTGTGCGCCGATTTTTTAAAGGAGGAAAAGAGGAACCGCTCCTAGTTCGTTTAATACATTATTATACATGAAGCGTATTAGTATATGGGGGTGAAGCTTAGACTTTAACCAGTGGTGTGTTGGAGCCGGTGTGAATCGGCTCATACGAGTCGGTTGTTAAATTTTCAGGATTTTTCCGAATCAGTTGATAAACTCATTAAAAATTAAATTACATAAAATTATAATAAAGTTTTAATACCAGACAATTTAATTGCACAAAAAAAAAAAAAAATTGTAGTACACAATATTTTACATTGCACTATTATTATAAGAAAATTAAATTAAATACAGCTTGTATTTCATTTTTTGTTTTTGCAATTACATTACGACTGCGATTCTGATTGAATGTTTGTCGTTCGGAATGACTTAAGGTACCTTCATATCATCATTATTAATCTTTTCCTGTATGTAGAGTTTTCTATACGAATACAGGTAGTTGCAGTGTTTCTCATTACCTTTTTTCCGCACTATAAGTTAAAAATTCCCGTTTAAAATGAAAAATTCCCTCCTCAAATATTTTTTTTTATTGACAATATTATTACATGAATTATTTAATGAAAGAACAACAAATGCATGCTCATTTTTAAAGGAATACATACTCTTATGTAATTGTATGTGTTGATCTGTAACGGGATAGTTTACACACGTGTTTTTTTTTTTTTGTAAACTACTACGGAGTATACACGTTGAGGTCCGGTCTCGCCTCCTTCAGGTAAACTTCAAGGTAACTATCTAACAGATAAGGTTATGTGATATTCTCGGTGCTGAATAAATGCCACCCCATCTTTCAATACAAATTTATCTGTCGGATAGTTATCTAACGGATAATGAGATTGACGTATCGAATTCACTGATTGGTATTGACATTTATTCAGCAGATGATGTTCTAGATAACCTTATCTGTCAGATAGTTACCTAGAGGTTTACCTGAAGGTGGAAAAACCGGGCCTGAATTGATGTCGGTGACCATAGAAAATATTCTTTTAGCTTCATCATTGGAGTGTGGGTGTGACAAAATTAATGTAGACAACATGCCTACATTTTTACCGACCGCCAACATATATAAGGGAGGTATTGTGATCATACCGATTTTGACATTGATAAAAGATGGGTAGAAATATTCAGCCATTTTAAAAATGAACATATTCCATGTGAAAATTTATTTATTCTTATTCAATTTACCTTGTGCTGTCCTGGAACTAATGCAGCAGTTGAAAGAGTTTTATCAATTACTAATAATTTGTGACAAGTGAGAAATCTAGATTGAATGTTGATACTCTAGCTGCAGCACTTGACGTAAAATTCAATATGAAGGATATTTCTTGTTCAGAATTTACCAATATATTGTTAGAATATGATACTCTGATAAAAAATATTCATTCGATTGATAAGTACTCGTTTAAATAATAATTAATCATTATGAAGTTAACAGAAAAAAAATAATTTTTTACGATATTTCCTTGTGTCCTCCTTTTCATTGTAAAAAAGTTGATCACCTTATATTTTACCTTTTCATCATCTTTCAACTTTTAATAATATTGTCGTAAATTGCATTTTAAGAGTTTCGAACTGTATTTCAACTAAATACGTAGTATTTTAAATACTAAAAAGTAATGTTTAATTACAATGTTACATATAGTTTTTCCTTTAAAAAAAGTATTTGTATTCAGTACTTCGAATACATCAGAAAAGTATTTTACCCAGCACTGATTATAGACAGGGGCGGATCGACCTATCGGGCGATCGGGCATCGCCCGATGGGCCTATGCGACGGCCACTCAAATACCTAGATATGACCAAAATTATGACATTATTTTAGAATTCACTCACACTTTTTGTTTGTTTTTCTAACATTTTTTCATTATTTTAGAGCCTGTATTTTTATTTTCGGTATTAATATTAAAAATATAAATTAAATAAGTTTATTTAAATATACTTTAATCTTTATTTATTCTCGGGGACTCGTGCCTCTTAAAACATTACCTATAAATGGTCAAAAAGTCCCATGAGCCCGGGACTGATTCATCCAAATCGCCCGGGCCAATTCATTCTAATAGCCCGGGCCGATTCATCCAAATAGCCCAGGCCGATTCAATCCTTCGATCCGCCCCTGATTATAGATATGCATATTTATAATTTGTCAGATAAATTTTAATTTATCATGGAATAAATGATGTAATATATGCCCGTTTCAAATTTAGAAAGTGTCTGAAACATTGCTATACAATATGACCGAGAAAAAGTGTCTAGATAAACATGGAATTAATTAATTTTTATATTAATAGAATGGTCCACTTAACATTTTAAATTCAGGGCCTACTAAACTTTTTTTTTCGATCATATTGTATTTTAAATGTATGTAATTTAGAAACCTACTAATTATCTTAAATATATACTAATAAATTCAGGTTAATTTAATATCATTTATGAAATTTATTTTATTAAAATTTGCAGTTTACAGTATTAAAAAAATATATTTTTACTTTCAATTCTTATCGGCAAAACATTGATGTATGCAAACTGTACAACTCCTCGAGGCAAGCCCCGTTTCCCCGCCTAAGGAGGTGTTGGCTTCATAACAACTCGTCCTCGCTCAGTGTTATACTATCTCATTGCTTTGTACCAATTTAAACATGAGTCTTCCATATAAACACAGCAACAATTTTATTTTTTTTTATCTTCATCTTTTCTTCAGTTTGTGTTGAGATTTTGTTTAATAAAGTTGAAAAAAGCTGTCAATGTCGAAACGAGATTATCGGACAATAATTTTATGTAATATTAAACTTAATTTAACAACTAAAGAGTAATATGAAGAAATGTTTAGTATATTCCATGATGACTGTCTATTCTTAAGAACTATTGAGGGGTAGTAGGTATAAGATACATATATCAACATGGTGATTTTGAATTCGAAGATGATCCACAGACTATGTACGCTGGTAAGCTAGTAGTGTCATGCGTCAGCTAGAAGGGGTATGACGTCACACGTCGTTTTCGCGCGCTACATACATTTATGATTATTTTAAACCTTCAAATTAAAAAAAAAAATTAAAAACTGTTTTTTATGTTTATATGCAACAAGAAGAATATAATAAAAAAATTTTAAAAAATCATGCCTATCCCCTATTCCGGAAAATGTAGCTGCTGTTAAAAATTGATCAAAAAATCGCTATGTAACATACAAGCAGATAAGGGAAACCCTCGAGATATAGTCTATTCCTTTGGTTTAGGCGGAACTAGATTTTCAATTCTAGTTACTTTTACCGATTGATTGAAGCTTTTAATCATTTTATTCAGGAAAAGTCAACTTCAATATATAAAAAAATAGCTAATGACAACTTACAAAAATGAAAATTCCGGTTAGTTCCGCCTAATCGTTTGGAATAGACTGTAAATGCACTCGTTTTACATTCAATTTTGCATGGTAAATTGCATTTTAGAAAAATTTGTACGCTTTCAGTACTCCATAATCAAAACGACTACGAGCTCATGTTACACAATTTTTTGGAAAATTCAATTACTATCCACCGTAACAACGTGGCATCTTTCGTATAGTCAATATCTTGCGCCATGAGATTTTGGATTATTCCCCTATGTCAAAAATGAATTAAATGGGAGTTTTTTTGTTAATGAACATCAGGCATTAGTCGCATGGGATGAATCATATGATTCTGTGCTAATGAAAAAGTAAGAAAAAATGTGTAGAATGTGAGGAAAATAATTTTGAAAAATTGTGGAAAATAAAGTTATACGACAAAACTTTCCTAGCGCCCTGTGTAATACATGCTTAAATATCGCAAGACGATTTGATGGACCCTTTTGGGGGCCCCATACCGTTCCGGGGCCCGACACTGGTAGCGTCATGAGCGTCATGGTAAATCCGTCCCTGACGCTACGTACAGGAGACGATTGATGCATGATGATATGGACATACCTTAATGCTCTCGTGCGTCGTACTGTTAGCTATCTGGGATTTTTCATCCGCGAACGCATTCAGAGTAGGTTGTTAACTATTTACCAACACACTACTGATTTTAATACAAACAATAGTAGGTATAACAGCTATATACCGCCGTAATGTGGGTTTAATTAAAAACTCTATCTCATGAACAAAGATTCGTATTTAAAGATAGTTAGCCCGCGATTTTTTTTATCAAACCTCAGATAATATTTACACCATAAATTTATTTTTTAAATTGCTAGGATTCCAGGTAATATTGAACCTTGGGAACCTTTAATATTTATTGTTTAATCGATAATGGTTACTATGCTAATATTGAATAAATATTTTATTTTGCTACTTTTATTATCGATCCTATATCTCCAGTGTACAAGATACATACTAATGGATAAACTTATTATTATACCATAATTTGAATAAATATAATATGTAACAATAAATAAAAAATGAACTGATAAATAATGAATTTTGTCTTAGTTTAAATTATTCATATTCAATTGCAATATTGTTGATGTTTAGTGGAAGCGCTAGTTTACAACAGTAGTAATACAACAAAATTTTGAACACTGAAATTTAAAACAAAGATTTATTTTCAAAATTGTTAAAGTATTAATCAAAAGAAAATCAAGTTAGTAGTATCAATAGAAGAATATCGTAGTAATTATTTAATTATTTATAAAACGGTTGTTGTATATTAAAGTGGAAAGTTTATTTGGGCTATTGTGCTGAGTGTACCCTCCACTGTTGTCGTTGTAATATCAAGTAACGCCACTAGAGTGTGATTGCACATTATTGAGTGTACGTAATTTTTATCAATAGGTACGTATAATTCTTATATCTGTCTTATTTGCAATATTATTTGAAGAAATTTGTATAATTTGTTTTGTATTTTGTTCTATTCATAGCAAAAAATGTTTACAACGAACAGAATGATGTAATACACAAAGAAATAAAGATTTTCTTTTAGCGTGGGTAGCGATAGTATTCTACCGGCCATGACAGTTCACACTGAAAATTTGTATTTTAATCTTGGAGAATCTATATATTGATATCTGTTGAGTGTATTTGTTAATCTTTTAAAGCAGTGAAGCTTGTGAAATAGTTTACAAAACATTTTAGCCACTTTATAATTGTAAGGCGTCTTCAAGGTCATATATACATAATTAATTTCCATTGTAAATTGTAATTTTTTTTCTGATTAGGTGCAGGATACGGAATTAAAGAAGTTTTAAAGAAAAGAGCTCCAAAATGGAGACTCTCAATGGGGACTTGGTGACCCGTTGTCTTAATTTTCACGGTCAGCAGTTACAAAAAATTTGGGAAGCTGAACGTGGGGATGCTGATTTAGCGAAACATAACATTAAAGACCTTGATTTTATGGAGTATGCACAACGACAGAAGCATCTCTCATTTCAAGATCGAGGAAAACGTTTGAAGTTACATCAGTTTATTGTGAAGAAATCTAACATGTTGTTTGGACCAAATGCGTTGGATAATATTCCTTCAAGTGAAACTCAGACAGCCGAAGATGTTTATGCTATCATGTCACCATTTGAAACATTTTTATCTGTGGACAAGCAAAGCCGATTAAGATATTTCTTTGAGGTTAGTATTTTTGTTCGATAGTATTTTATTATTATTACTGGTTAACTGTCATTTTAGTTCGGAAGGGCTGGGCTCTGTAATATTAATAAATTATCCTAATAAATTACAATAGGTATATTGCATTTTAGTGTCCGATAAAAATTAAGTGTTGGAATATGGGTTACTGAAGAATTATAAAATAAAACTAGATTGTGGCTTTAAATATCTTAATTCAATGCTAGCCTAATAACGATTATTTTTTTAAAGTTTTTTTTCGCTTAAGTTTTGTATTTATCTCAGTGCGTGACAACATATTTCTAGATTTGTCAGCATTAAAGGCTAATTAATACAAATGAACAGATGCTCGCTTTTATTTATGTTTTGCAGACTTGACAAAAATAATAGATAAAAGAATAAAATATCCAACATATAACATTAAGCAACTGGAATTTATATAACATAATTTTTACAATATTTAACTATATTACTACAGTTCGTAGACCGAGTGATGCCTGACTGAGAAATTGTATCTTCGTGAACTTGGTGTTAGTTTACTCGTAGATGAGAGAGTAACGAATGAGATCTGCAGCCCCTTGCAGGCACGAGTTAAGTGCACGTCACTAGGGCGGGGCTTACCATCAGCCATGACTCAGTCTAATAGCTGTACATATTTAACAATAATTTATTAAACTGTGTAAGCCTGTGGCTGCAAGCACTAAAGCGTTTGTTCATGCCGTTGCGGAAAAAAATAACTTTTCCATCGATGCCCAAGTTCGAATTGAACCCTAAAAATGTCATATCGATCACTGTGGGGACATCTGTTCTGGTGTAATATTAATTGCTTAATTTTTGTACTTTTAACTTTATTTGAAATTGTAAAATGCATATGCTATTTTCGTACTTGATAACATAATTATCAACGCAAAACATAGATATGTTATCTTTTGTAATGTTTCGTAGATAAGCTAGTAATGAGGAAAGTTTAAGTGTACAAACAATTGTTTTAAATCAGTTGTTATTTTAATGTTTTTTTTTTTCCCCACCAGCATGTGAAAATTGGAGATCTGATTCTTGGAACGATTGTCAGCAAAACAACTTCAGGAATGATGCTAAAAGTCCTTTGTACATCGGGAAATACTGTTCGTTACGTTGCAGACATAAATGTTAAGGTGAGTTTCAGAAAAAGATAATTATAATAATTTACAGTTATTAAGGTTTCATAGGTATAATCAAGAATCTTATACATTCATTCATGATCTGTACGGTAGAAATGACTAGACCTAGAGTTGAAATCTGGCATACACATGCAGTTTTTTAATTTTTTTATTTATCAATAAATTAAGAAACGTGTTTAGTCGGTTTCTTTGGTTTAAACGGAACTACATTTTATTCCAAAGGTTTAGGCGGAACTAAATGGGCATTTCATTCTTCTAGGTTGTCATGAGAAGAGACCTCGCTTGAGCCATTACACCTTTCACGCTGCAATGTCGAAATTCAAATACAGGATAACCCATATACAGGAAAAATACCGAAACTTCGAAAATATAACTCAATAATATATACATCCAAATACTTATATTATTTATATTTTGAGTGGGATATCAAAATTGGATGAACAAATTAAAGTGGGATTAAATGAGTAGATTAACGGACTTAATTTTAAAATTTACTAAAAGCTTTTGTCCCCCACTCATCTTACAGAGGGGCTGATTTAAAATTTTGAAAAAATACATAGTAATGTACATATTGATTTGAACTGGAATAGTGCGCTCGGCATTTTTGATCAGATTATTTTTTCTAAAGTTACCAAGGTTTTTTTTTTTGTCAAGTTCAAAAAATTAATTACTTTTTTAAATTTTGTATAATGTGAAAGGGAAGTTCTTGAAGCATTTTGACACATACGCTAATTAGTGTAAGTCAGTGTGTGTAGTGTTTATATTGGTAAATTTAATTAGTTTTTACATAGGCATCGCCGGTTCTGCGGCGAAATTGCTATCGCCGATGTTGACTTAGCAGCTTTGTACAGCTCTCCCCAGCGCTGTGCTAGTTCGGCGCCGCTCACGGACCCTTTATTTTGTCCGGCATTTTGTCTTTCTTCCAGCACCTGAAATTTGTATCATTTTACGTATTTAAGACTATTTCCTGACAATTGAAATAAATCAATCTGTCACTTTATTATTTTATTTAAAATCCAGTAATTCTGAATTTTTACTCCCCGTCTCCAGGTGATTTTTACTTGCCCGACCTTAATATATATAAGGGGCAAGTATTGTAATCGCGAAAATTTTCGATGTCGAGATTTTGACGGATGACCACGTTTCATGGTCCAGGGAATCCAAAAAACCTATTTTCGAAGTGCCGTCCGTATGTGTGTGTGTGTGTGTGTGTGTGTGTGTCTGTCTGTGTGTATACACGATAACTCAAAAACGGTTTAACTTAAAGAGTTCGTTCTGGTACTAAAAAATTCTCCTATTAAATGGGAAGAACCCTATTGTTTTTTATGAAAATCGGTTGACTAGAAATGGGAGTTTACTCGAGTCGATTTTAAGATTTTTGCGAATATTTAGCAACAGAAAAATATTTCGAAAAAATTTATTGAACAAAAGTTACTATAAATGCAATAGCTAATAACTTTTATTTGAGACGTTTTTTGATAAAACGAAAAATTTCGAAAAATTTTTGTAAAATTATTTAAAATTTTTCCAAGTCTCAATTTTTTCATACTTATGTGTAACGTTTCCATGGTCATGATAATTAATTCGTAACTAGTAAAGCAAGCCTTGGACAAAAATTTGTATAGAACATAATTTGATGTATTTTTGAAGATTTATCTAAATATTTAATTTTTTTTTTTTTTAATTTACATTTTTTTTATGGGAGGGCAAGTCTAGCGGAGGTTTCCCTTCGCCACTGGTTTAAATTCCTACTTCAGATTCTCAAGTGATTTTTAGAATTTCGCCCGCTCCCTAGATAATTTTTGGAATTTTGACCTGCCACCCCTGAGTTTTTTTTTTAGTTATGCCCCCTCCTGTTTTTCATTTTTAGAATATTTGTCCCCAGGTTATTTTCTGAATTTTTACTTCCCTTTTCCTCAAGTGATATTTTGTTGTACTTCTACCCTCCCTTTAAGTGAGTTTTATAATTTTTACTTTTCTCCGTTCCCAAATGATTTTTATAATTTTTGCACTATGTGATTTTATTTTTTAGGTCACTATAATAATTTTTGTATAAAGATTTTTAGTGATTATTACTTTTTTTTATGTGATCTGTAGTAGAATATGCAGTCAAATGTGCTATTTAACCCTTTACCGCATAGTGTGCCATATATGCACATTCAGATTTTTACCGACCACCAACATATATAAGGGAGGTATTGTGATCATACCAATTTTGTACACAATTGGTATCATCGTGTACAATTGTGTACACGTGCAGAGCAAATTCGGCTGAAAGGATTTTTATGAAACTTCATATTTAAGCTTCTGCCATCAATGGCACGAGTTGATCAACTTTTGGTAAAAATCGGTTGACTAAAAATGGGAGTTTACTCGTGTCCATTTTAAGATTTTTGTGAATATTTCAAAACAAAAATATTTCGAAAAAATTTATTGAACCAAAGTTGCTATAAAAGCAATAATTAATAACTTTTATTTGAGACGTTTTTTGATAAAACGAAAAATTTTGAATAATTTTTGTAAAATTTCTCAATGTTTTCATACTTATATGTAACGTTTCCATGGTCATGATAAATAATATCTCTGTTAGAAAATATTAGGCCAAGTTATTTCTACTCTGCTGCTATAATGTATTTTATATAAGTACTTTATAATGGCGGTCGGTCCTGTGGTGGCCCCAGCTGATTTTTATTTTTATTTTACTCTTAAAACTGAATCAGAACGTTGCTTCATGAATGTTCATATATGCCACATACACAGCAATGGATCCTGCAGTATCTCAAGTAATGGGCTGCAATAGATTTGAGGATATCAAACGCAATTTGCACTTCAGCGATAACTCTGAATTTATTGAGAAAGGACAACTAGAAGATACGACCTTTTCTTTCCAAAATTCGAGGGCGACTGCTTTTAATCCCTAACGAAGCACACCTAGCAATCGACGAGCAAATAATACAGAATCATTTTCTTTTGTAACATAATGTAGAATCATAATGTTCCATGTCTGGCACAAACCCTAAATTATTATTTTAATTATTATTTTTTCATAAAAATAGTAATTAATATTTTAAATATATTTTTTAAATTAATTTTTTTATCAATAAGAACCAATTCCTAATGCTCATGAATTATTTCAGCCAAAAATAAAAATTCATGCAGTAAAGGGTTAATAAAGATTGATGTAATTTCAATAATAAGTTAACTGCGAATTTAGAGTTTTAGAGGTTAAAATACGTTAATGTCTATACAAGTTATCTCTCAACGCTGCAATTCACCTGACGTTCAATCTCCAACTTCCGTTCAGAATCGTAATAAGACAAAAACCGTCGTGACAACGTTAACCCTTATCGTGACTTTCGGAATCAACTTCAAAATGCGACAGTGCGATTAGGTTTTCAAGGGTTGCTATTATATTCGAAAATGTTGTCATGAGATTCCTACGAAATCCTGAAATGTGTGAAAATTAACATATATTTTTCAATTAATTTAATAAGTATTTAACAAAAAATGATTTTTTTTGCAGGCATTTTGTCCAGTGGCAAATATAATCCCAGCTGTTGATCGTAAGGGCGTTAGCCGAAGCTACATGATGAATGATTCGGTATGCTGCGAGGTGCTTGAAGTGATTCCCGACACTGACAAAATGGTGTGCGGGATGAAGGGTAGCACTCGGCAGCCTGGAGACCCAGAACCTCGACCTGCACTCGGACTTATATCAGCTGAAGATTTTCCACTGGAATACAAGTAAGGCATCTTCTAATAATCTCTTTGCTTTTAGTTTTGTTTCATTGAGTGTATGGATGATTTGAAGATGAAGGGCTCAGATGTAGGATTAGATAGAGGTTTGAACTAGCTTTCCTCAACATTTGGGAATGGAATGAAATTTCACATTATCAAATTTTCTCAAAAAGTCTAGTTAGGTTTTATAATGAACATTATTAATAATGCTATTTCAATTTTGATTAAATACATATTTATATTGATATAACTATAAAATTTAAGTAACAAGATGTTCTTACGTATTTATTTAAGACTGATATATTTGGTAATTTCTCTAGAATTATGTCTCTGAATTTCAGAATAAGATTCATGAAGGAGTCCAATATAAAAAGATTTTAAGACCAGTTTAAGCAGTTTTTGTCGGTAACCTGTTAGTTACTATAGTTCATTACAAATAAGAATATAGTGCGCAAGGAGAAAACGGACTTTGCGTATGGTTGGTTTAGCACTCTTATTACTTTAACTGTTATTTGATGTCTGTTATTTTCTCGTGAATAAATAAACATTGTGTATAGCTCAGTCGCTCAAACTGCGCAGTTGGTCATTTTGCGTCATAACTTCAATCACAAACTTAGTGGCGAAAAAATAACTAAATCGATTTTTTTTTTGCATGTGAATTATAGACTAATATTGATCTTTACTCTTTTATTTTGCTAAAACATACCTTTTGAAGTCATATTTAGTTTGTGTTCGATAGTCATTTTGAAGATTTAAAATTTTTAAAAGTGTTTTTTTAATATAGAGACATTTGTATTGGTATCCTTGAATAAAACGATGTTTACATTTGTCATTTAATAATACATCTGTTGTGTTTGGATACTGACTTGTGTTCAAATGTCTAACTTGTAGTAATTTCTAAAAAATCTTTTTTATTTAGTTTATTGTTTATTTAGCAGTCTTGTGTTTAGTTATATATTTTCTTATAGATTTTCTTATTTGATTTTGTGTGTACTGCATAGTTTTTAGGTTATATTCAACTTATTTTTATTTTCTTTTCTTTGATCATATTTTTGGATCACATCAGTCCTTTGTAGAACTATTTTGCGTATTAGAATAGTTTATTTCTTTCTATTCTGTTCTTATTCTTATATTTTCATTTCATTTCGATACAAGTGACAGCGTACAAATATTACATTCGTTAAATAGATGAATGTAAACGTACTAAACCTGACGTCACATTTTTTTTGTGACGTTTCAAGTGACGCATCTGCACTGTTTCGCCGATTTCCCTGCATCTAAATATATATTGTTTATACTGTATATTTAGTTATTATTAGTTACTTCTTTGCTTATTTAGACGTGAATATGTTTTTAATTAAAATTTTTCACATCTGTATTGTGTAGATTGTATTCGGTTCCCAGCGTTTGGAATACTATTGGAACATATATTCTTATTTTAAATGGACTATGGTTTATCTCGTTTGGTTAAAATTTAGTGTTTATGCGTATTATACTAATTGTATAATTAGAAAAAGGATATATGACAAAAGTGTGATCCGGTGGAACAACCTTTTTTTTGTCGATCAACAATTCCGACATAGGTTCGTTATAAAGGTAAGCGTCCACTTGGCCGCATCGCGCGCAACGTAGATAAAGCATACAATTATTAATGGGTTTTAATTGCGAGTGCTTCTGTCAGTTCGCACTGCCGTAAATGCCAGCATTCTCTAAGAAAAATATTTTGTGTTGACTGCCTTCAGGCTGTGACGTCACAATCTAATTTCTGTATTAATGCACTCGTAGTAGTATTGTTCAAGTTGATGAGAATGTAAACAAAACACAATTCTTATGTCTGCGTGCGTTCACTGCGACTTCGTGGATTCACCGAAAAATATACGACTACTGTGTTGAGGTGCACTGGCCGGTATCGTTATTTTCACCACAATAACCCTATTTTATAAGTTGTAATATAATGGGCGCTTTCCAGGCTATCAAAAAGAGTAGCTCCGAGTTACTCCCAACAGTTCAGTAGTTGTTCCAAGTAAAAGTACTTCACACTATTAACTACTCCAGAATTACCTTCCCCCGTCCCCTGAAGTACCTACCTATATTTTAAAACTTGGGGTTCCCTTATAGGGGGGTAAACAGCTGAAGCAATTCAAACTTGTTAAAGATTTATCACGTATTTATAACTATATTTTTATAATATTAAATAAAATCCATTTATCGTGTCATAAATATGGAAAATTTTAAATACTTTGTACATTTAGGATAGTTATTCTTTAACATTTGTTAATTCGTAAGAGAGCAGCGCCTCTTTCCACTAAATACTCAACAAATGTGTTCCATGCGCAAACATTTTCAGATTAGATTAGAGTAGAACAGTTGGGAGTAGTTCAGAGTATTTCATATCTACCTCGAAAGCACCTAATATGACACTGTTTACTGTGGATTTTATCTGCCAAGTCACGAGACATTATTCTAGAGAAAATTGACTGGTTTTTCATAATTAATATATTCAACAAACTAATTTACAACACATAACCAATATTTATAAGTAAGTTTAGTAAAAGAAAAAACATCTTTTTAATAAATAAATAGTACTTTTCCCCAACGATCATAATGATGCATGTGGACTATATTCTTATTTACTATTTCATTATAGTTATCACTATTTTAAGACTGAACTAAAAGATCTACAAGTATTAACTGCATATTGTAAATGGATCGAAGATAAATATATCAAGATGTATTTGTAAAACCAAGAGGAAGCTAAGTAATTAGTTATTTGAGAACAGTTATGTTTAATCTTTAAACATGAAGTACGAAAATGTGATAATCAAAAAAATAGAATTTGATGATGGATTGATGTTAAATTTAAAGAAGATATTACAGTGACATAATAGCAATTATAAATATAGTGAATTTGTGGAATATATGAAAATATGAATTAAAGAAGTGATATGAACAGGTGGAATAAAACCAGCATTTGTAGTTATGTGTAATAACTATTAAAAATACAGCAAGGTGGCAGTAAATGTAGCGGGTAGAAACAGTTATGCCTGCCAGTTTGAAGAAAATTGTGAAGAGACAAATATTAAATACATGGAATTTATTGTTGGTGTAAACAAGAAAATTGTTGCTACAGTAATATTTTGGCGATGGCGAATTTGGCGATGATTCGAAAGTTGTCATATAGTGCATGGTGTCGTAAACAAAAAAATACAGTAGGGTCTCGACTTGCGTTGCAGTGACTTCCGTGACTAAGGACGTAGGCAAACTTATACAAAAAAATATATACAGCTAAATTGCAAGAAAAATTGTGAAACGAGGTGCGTAGCAACTGTACTGTACCTGTATAGCAAACGCAAAATGAAAAGGAAATCATATGTGCAGTACAAGTGGTGTGGACTCGTCACTAATTGTGAGTATTTAGGTTAGATTGACGTTTCGAGGAAATTCGCAAAAACATATAAACGTCCCCATTTTTACCGACCGCCAACATATATAAGGGAGGTATTGTGGTCATACCGATTTTGACATTTCCAGGTTTCGATGGATCTCCACGAATTGGGGTCCCACATAACGTTTTCATTATTTTTAGCATGATGTCTATCGGTGTGTCTGTCTGTCTGTCTTTCGGATTTTTATGAAACTTCATATTTAAGCTTTTGACATCAATGGAACGAGTTGATCAACTTTTGGTAAAAATCGGTTAACTAGAAATGGGAGTTTACTCGTGTCGGTTTTAAGATTTTTGCGAATATTTTACAGTAGAGAAATATTTCGAAAAAAATTGTGGAACAAAAGTTGCTATAAAAGCAATAACTAACAACTTTTATTTGAGCCATTTTTTGATAAAGCAGCATAAATTAAACAAGTACTTTGTGATGGCGGTCGGTTCTGTGGTGGCCACAGTTTATTTTTTAAATATATACTCGTCCTGTTTTTGAGCATTTTCTTTTCATCTTGTGTTTGCTATCTATTATTATACTCCCCTCCCAATCTTATGCCAGATTTACCCTGGTTTAGTAGCTAAATCAAGTTGCTAAATTAAACACTTTTTCTCTTTGGTGTAGTGTTCACACTGTTTAGTAAAATGGCGGGTCATTTTAAACATTATGTAATCATTACAAGGCTTACGAACATGTATGTAGTAGTAAAAAAATAAGTATATGGGTCAGAAAATGGTTATCTCGAAGGAGAACACGTAGTGTTTCGTCTGTTACTGAGAGAATTTGTTGCTGAAGATGTTGAAGAATATAGAAATTGTGTGAGAATGACCAAGCAACAGTTCGATAAACTTTTATCACAGTAATTGCTGCAATTTCAAAACGTGACACAGATATGAGGGAAGCTATCTCCGTTAAAGTAAAATTAGAGATAACATTATCATTTTTGGTAACAGGAATCAGTTACAGAACTTTACATAAATTCTAGGTGTGGCTACGCCAACAATTTTGCAAATTTATTACTGAAGTTTGTGATACAATTTCTGAAATCTCAAAACCGTCAATTCCCATTATCTCTTCTATTTCTTTTCTGCTACTCTCGCCTGTTTGTTTTTGTATATGTGTGAGGTGGCATTCCATAAACATTCTGACTCTATGTATGTTTCCATAAACATTCTCTCTATGTATACGTTTCCAAATATTTTATTGTTACCTCTTCTCACCAATTGTTTTTGCGTGAATTGCTCTTCGCACCAACGCGCTTTTTTTTAAGAACTGTTATAGCAGACTACGATTTGTTATAACAATGTATTTATTTATTGCGTACGTCATCTGTTAAAAAGTTTGATTTTACCAGCTAAATAAATGTATAAACGATGGGGGTACCGAATTTGATCAAGTGAATAGATGTGCTTTTTAACAATTTGACTAGACAAATCAAGCTCTAAATCAAGTACTTGATTAAGTTCTAACCTGAATGGTTTACATGAATTAAGTTGTTAAATTTTTAATAACTTGATTTAGCCACTAAACAAGTGTAAATCCGCCATTAGTATACACCAAAGACCACCCAGATTAAGGAAAAGTATACGGAAGAAACATATTCTAAAGTAAGGGTTCTCCAAACTACGGCCCGTGGACATTTGTACATTGTATAAAAAGTTTTACTGCTATAAAATCGAGAAAAAATTAAAAAACAAAATAAAAAAATAATATCGGATTCATGCAATTGTATTTTTATTATTATGCCCCCAGTTACACGATGCAAGTAACTTGCACCAGTCACTTGTTCGTGTAGGCGTACATGCAAGAACTGGTGCCAGTACTTGCACAAGTATCTCATGCCATTCAAGTGAATAGAAGCTGTTTCTATTTACTGGCACAAGTAGCCGTGCATGTTACTATTAAAAATGACCGCCATGAACAGCTGATTTATTCTGGCTGATACAAAAACGTTAAATATACTTAAATTGTTCATAACAAAGTGGTCTGAGGATACCACAAGTATATTTGTTTTTATATAGGGAGCATGGGAGCTTATGGGACTCGACGTTAAAAATTTATAGAAATAAGTATGCTTGGGATGCTGCAGTAATCGATTGCTAATTAGCAATCGACATGAACATCGAGGGTTGGAATGCCGCGGAAATAAATAATTAAATTAAATTCCTCCGCACAACCTATCACCAAGAAGTGGCGAAAATTAAAAAAATCAGTTTACTCTGGTATGGGAGTGTCAGGTAATCCTTTTATTTGGTAGGTGCGCCACAATATCTTCTGAGTTGCCAATTAATTCTTCTAAAATCATTTTGAAACAGATTTGTTTTAATAAATGCAGTTTTTGGTGGCGATTCATTTTTGTTTACGGGTGTGATAGACGTACGCAACATAAAATAAAGTTAAATATCGAAAATTGGCGCGTTAAAAAGACGGTTTTACGCATCAAAAATAATTGGAAGCATTTACATTTTGCAGTGTGTTTCGTGTTCTTTGCAAGGTTACTTAAATAAGATACTGGAATACGTGTAAATGACAAAACGACTTGTGCAAGTACTACAAGCAACGACTTGTACTTGCACAAGTTACTGGCATCGTGTAACCGATGGCAATTAGTAACATTACTATTATTATTTCGCTAGTTTTAAATATATTTTAAACTTTAAAGTTATTATAAATGTATCATAAATGTATTGTAATACATTGTAACTGTGTTCATGTGTGTAGCGTCCAGTCGAGTTCAGTTTCATTTTCCCTGGCCGCTTATTTAACCCCTTTTTTTAAAGAAATTTTGTTGTGGCCCTCTCCCAAAAAAGTTTGGGGATCCCTATACTATAGTATGGGAGACTATTGTACATGGATTTGTTCTATACATGTAAATTATTATATTTACATCAGTCACATAAGTTTCGGCTTACGTATGAAGTTGCGAAACTAAATACGTAAACCTAAATACGTAAGTCGGGGCTCCTCTGTAGCAACGTTAAAACACCAGGCACAAATGATGCAATCAAACATTTTACGATGACTTGTTTATAATATTATAGTTCATGGAATCACACTGTTGATGTAAATAAGAAAATTATAGCTGCAATGTACCAGACAAGGATATGTTATGATTTATTAGTTTAACATACAGAGATGTTTAAAAGTATAAAGGAATAAACTATGGAGGAAATAATAAATGGTTAAAAAGGCAGCAAATTGTAAGCTTTTGCTATGTTGGAGAAATGTAGATCTTTTAGTATTCAAATTAATATTCCGTAATGTAAAATTGTTTTATGTTTAATCATTATAAATTTGATAATGTGAAATATATATACAATTTTTTTACAGTTTTAATACCCTAGTTTTAAAAAATACTACAATATTCGAATAGTTAGAAATTTAAAAACAAAATACAACTCATGGACAAATTGGAATAAACGCTTTGAGCAAAACAGTGCTAGGATGGGCACCCCGTATGTTAATCCTGAAGGCAAAATATTACACATTGTAACGTTCCAGCGTATTTATTCCTTGGAAGTTTCTATAAAATTGCACAAGAGTGTTGTTTAAGCACGATTCTTAAAGTAAATTTTGTTAATCAACAAATTCAGGTGAGGAATATGTAAATTGAAATGTGTTAAAATATTACGGGAGTTATTTTAAGGACTTTTGAAACCTGTTTGAATCTTAAATGATTTGAGATGTGTTTTCGCAGTGACTCCACAAATAATAACTATTATAAAAAAACTATAAAAAATCAGGGTATTATGTAATGTCGGATTATCTTTATATGATGGTATTAATTACCGGATGAACATAATTTCCAAGAATTTTCATACACGGATGTTCAGACAGTATGAAGAGCAGGCATTTGATAAAAGTGTGCCCTTAAAAATGTTGTTGTAAAAATGGTATTTTTTTATTATCGGTAGGTATGTATTATTTCAGGTTTACAATGAAATTTTATTGCTTTCACATTGCAACGTACTTTTTCTAAGTACGTCAATTGTTTAATTATCGATTTTTCAGAACAGTTAGGTAGTTTCAAATAAATCATAATTAATCACGTAACTTTTCTGTATTGTTCTGTGTTTTAACCCTTATTTTGGAGTGCTATTTTTTAAGCTGCACAATGTGTTTTGTATATTACGACATGCTACTTTTGTCCTGTCTTTCTCTGCGGTTACTTTAACAGCATAATGCACATAGACAAAGAAAATTAAAATTGCAGGAAATAAAATTATTGTCTATAGTCTATAGGTAATCCACAATATCAGATGATTTACGTCATAAAGTAGGTAAAAAAACCTAGAAAATTATTATTTTTTTAATATGTTTAACATTTTAATTGAATTAATACACGACTTTGTATGTTTTTGTTAATAGTATGTATGATAAACAGGCGCGCACCTGGGAGGGACTCAGGGTTGGATTGGCCCGAAGGGTCAATTGGCCCGAAAATCAAAATGATAAAAATATATATATATATATAGTGGCCCGACTTCCTCCAGATTTCCCGGTACACATTTTAATCCCAGTCCAACCCTGGAGGGACTCATGTGTTTGAGCCCACCTAAGAACTCAAAAAACACGTGGTTTTAGTGTTTTGAAGAAATACATTTGAATTTTAGAGCTCATGATCTTTTTTTGCCTACACTTGAGAAGTGAGATTTTTTTTTTTTTTTTTGTGAACACTTGCAAATGAAGGTAAGTGTTTTTGGTTAGCACTTGTTACCGATATATTTCCCGATCCCAGTCCTTAAAAAAAAATTGTTTTCTTAGCCCCTCCCCCCCAAACAAATCCTGGGCGCGTGCCTTATAATAAACATATATATTAATGAGAAACAACAATTATATTTTTTTTATCAAGAGTTTTGATTAGTTTTAAGTTTTAATAAGTAAAAATTAAGATTTTTATTTTGCATTTATTGGTAGAATTGACATTTAATATGTTCACATGGCATTTCTGCATTCAGCCATATTTGATTTTATGTGGCAGATTGATTTGTGATATTTTTTATTCTTAAAGCTTTCAATTTTTTGTTCATAACCAAACTATTAACACAGTGTGCTGTATTTACAAAAAACAAACTTTCGCTTGTAACCGTACTAGAAAATGATATTTTTAAGAAAATTGTGTTAATGATTAAGTCCTCTGATATTGTGGATCACGTACAATAATTATACTTTACCGATATAGACTAGATCCAGTTGCATAAAGCGTGGTTAACCATTTCGTCAGGTAATCACGCCGTCAGTTGAGGACATTGTCAAATATTTGACAATGTCATGATAAAAAACAATTGATTGTGTACTTGGCAATTGTTTTCGGCAACACTTCGACAAGATGCATAATTATAGTACATACCATATTATTTTTGAAGATCGGCATAAAACAATTATCCCGTATAACTATAATCACATTGTTAAACTACAAAAGAACTAGGGTTTATGTTTACAACCACGTTGTTAACAGTCAACGGTCAGTGGCGCATACATACGTTCAAGTACTAACTATAAATAAGTATACTTGTTTTTGTTGGTCCTTTAACCCTTTGAGTCCTGATTTTTTAAAATAGAAAAGTTAATAATTGACGTTGAAAAATTATATTAGGTATTGAAAAATGAAACTAGTTTTATTGAACACAATTATGTATTTATCAAAATTTTCAAAAAAAATGGTGGTTCCAAATTGGGACCACCAGTATGCATTACCGCATGACTCACGCTGGTGGTTCCAAGTTGTGCGGACTAGGACGTTGGGAAATAATTTATAAATAGGTGGTTCCAGTGCGAAGCTACTAGGACTCAAAGGGTTAAGTAAGATGCGTAATGTGAAAAACTAATCCCTACGGCTATGGGTTGACACGCCTAGTTATATCACTTGTATTGTAATTTTATGAGTTCCCTAGCTTTTATTATTTTATTGCGATCTTCAAAACTAATTTGGTACGGACTATACCTATATTGTCAGAATTAACAATGCTTTATGCATCTGGATCTTAATATATTTAGTAAAAATATCTTGGTTTTTGTTATGTGGAGAAATTATATACTTTATTGTTTTCAGTAATACAGCTGTTTTAAATTATTATTTTATTTATATTCGGCGCTTATCCGTTATTTCAGTGTTTTTCGGACTAACACACTTAACAGCTGAAACAGAGAAAGGCGACTAGTGCCGTTCTGTTCTCGCTGATTCAGTTTTATCTCTCACTATAACTTAAACACGAAAATATTTTAGGTCTAGTGTGTACATTTTTAGGGTTTCGTAAATATAACCAAGGAACGGTTCCTTGGTCACTGTATCTGTTTGTCTGTACGATATAAATAGTGGTCAAACATCTAGATTTAGAAAGTTGTATTGGCATGCATATGTAGTTTTTTGGTCGGCATAATGAAAAAACGCATCAGTCGAAAAATATATATTCAAAAATATTGAGAGTTCAACTGAAAGGTCTTGAAATTTAAATTAACTAACAGAAAATAATTTTAATGTATCTTTATTTTAACGTACGACGTACGAACGATTTTTATAGAAAAATGTACCGTAAGTTTCTTGATTTGTGTAGGAGCTGGTTTAAAAATTCGTAGTAATTCACGTGATGTGGATTTTAAAACGCTCGAAATTTTTGATCAGATATATATATTTTTTAAATATATTTATATCGTTGTTTTCGTCTATATTGTTTTGTTTTAATTTAAGGCAATAAATCAAAGCTCTTAATACTTAGGTTATCCGTCGAAAGTGATTTTAAGTTTTTTTTTAAATTTCGATGTTTTTACAACATAAGCATGTCTTATACGAATCCCTAAAATGTATAACATTTACGCTTCACATTAGTTTAAAAGGAAGCATATATTTACAATGATATTGAAAGGTTTAATCATTTTGAGACATTCGGTATGTGTCCCAGAGATATGTGTCTACTTCATGGCCAAATCGAATTAACGCTGGTTTAATCAGAACTACAGGTCGGTTATCGTTAGTTGAGCTTTTGATAGAATGCATAAAAGACTAAAGTGGCTCGTGGAGAAGAAAACCTAGATCGAGGTACATATGTGTAGGCAATGGCGGCAATATCTAAGTTTTTAGTTTAATTTTTATTGTTTTACTTAATTAGAATGATATTGAGAAATAAATTAAAAATACATTTTAACAGAAATACATTGTTAATTGCTTAATATACTTCCTTTACGCCGCTATTGATATCTAGCGTTAGACCTTGCTACGTACTTGACCGAAGCGATAAGCGGAATTGTATGAAATCCCTTCTTCTTGCGGAAGTTTGGCTCGGGATAAAATAATCGTGCTGTATCTTGGTTGTAAGTCGAAACTACCTGTACTGTAAATTTTACTGGCATTTCCAGATATTTATTATTTCTTTATTTATTGTTTTGTGAATTCTTTTTGGAACAAATAAATTAGTAATTTTTGGAGTGTATTATTTTAAAGATGATTTTATTTATTTACTTTTAAGTTTGTAGGATTCAGTTTGTTTATCGTTTTTATTTTAATTATTCTATATTGTTAAATAATAAAAATATTGCATATATCTATTAACCCTTTAAGGCCAAAATAAATGTTTTCTATAAAAAAAAAAATGTATCCTTCATTTTACAGTGAACACTCGATACAGTCACCTTTGATAAAAGAAACTTTTGGTATAAGCAACCCTTGATATAGTCAGTCATTCGATATAGTCGCATATAAATATTTGATATTGACAAAGTTATCAACTCGTTCAATTTAGTTAATGATATTCTCATCCTGAGAAAAATTAGAGAAAAAGCCGCTCTTAAAAAGTTTGAATAAAATTCTCATTACAAAATATGTTTGTTCTTTTGATAATAAAAACTCATGTTACCGTTCAAATATTTGACTTTTTTTTTTTTTAATTTTAACTACTCGACTTGATATAATCGACATTTTATAAAGGCAACTTTTTTAAAATTTTGTTTTCAGCCAAGGTGGCTATATCGAATGTTCACTGTATTAAGTTACAAATATAAAATTAATGAATTAATTGATAACATTTTTTGAGAAAAGTAGAAAAAGAAAAAATCGGTGGTTCAACCAGAAACCACTGGGGCACAAGAATCACACCTTTTACCTTTCTTGGTATTTAAAAAACATTTTTTTTTTTTTTGTCCAAAGTACAAATAACAAAGTCCTACCCTACACACTGAGCATCTCCACTTAGTACGATGAGGTTCACTCTTTGTACTGCAGAATCCGCACCTAAGCAAGGTATCTAACTTCATTTGGTACTTGACGTTTGAATTTTATAAGATTAGATATTCTATATAAGATTCCTGGTCAGAAGGAATATCTCCAAGCAACGTTTCAAAATCGCTCTCTTTCATATATTTTATAAAGCTCAATTTAGTTTTTCCTAAATAAACTTCATAAATCCTTGTGTTTATGCCGCGAAACCACGTAACTAAGTATGAAAAAATAGATATGTATTATAAATATAAATCCATAAACAATTTATCACATATTGCCACCTGATCATAAATCACCGATAAATTTACTTACTAGCCATTGCAATCTGCTAATTGCGAAAAATTTAATAGTTTATTGCAGTTTTCAACTGTTTGGTATGTCAACTTAATTAGCGCAAAACATTGAAATAGAAATTTTAACATACCGACATATTTTAGCGTGAAATACTGCTTACCGCTTAGAGATGATGTTATAAGACAGCGTAGCGTTATGGCTCAGTTACACGATGCAAGTAACTTGCACCAGCCACTGGCATCGTGTAAACGTACATGCAGTACTGGTGCCAGTACTGGCACAAGTATCTCATGCAAGTCAAGTGAATAGAAGCCGTTCCTATTTACTGGCACAAGTAGCCGTACCAGTGACTTAAAAATGGCCGCTGTGAACAGCTGATGTATTTCCGTGGTTACAAAAACAAACTTTTTCACACCTTTTTTTAATAAATGTAGTTTTTGGCACCAATTCATTTTTGTTTGAAAAGACGTACGCATAAAATACATAAAATTAGGTTAAACATCGAAAATTGGCGCGTTATAAAGACGGTTTTACGCATAAAAAATAATTGGAAGCCTCTACATTTTGCAGTGTTTCGGGTTCTTTGCAAGGTTACTTAAATAAGATACTGGAATACGTGTAAACGACAAAATGACTTGTGCAAGTACCGGCACAAGTTACTGGCATCGTGTAACCGGGCCATTAGTGATTTTATGGTGTTGCCACTGAATAGCTTGTAATAGATTTTTTGAAAAGTGGTTTCTAGGTGAAACCTCTAGGAACAAACGGGTTAAATCTTAGACATTTGAATTTCATAACCGCGGTTATATATGAATTATTTTGTTATAGTAAAGAGAGAGAAATATAAATCAACTTCGTAAAAAAAAATAAAAAATAATAGTTAATGTATATAATATTTTTAATAGACGTGTAGGATATTGTTGTTAATATACAAATTACATGAAACCAATTAAGGGTTAATCAAACATTCAATATTTGCCCTAAAACATTTCTTGATAATTTAAAGTAAATTTTTTCTTGCCAGTAATTTTATTTTAAAAGTTTTCAAAGAGAAAAGATTATATTTAAAACACATGTGTAGAATATGAATGGTGTAGTACATGTATGTTGGTTCTCTGTAGGAAAGCGTTGGACAATAAAGGTGAAAGCTACGATGCAGTGCTTGAGAAGAGCGTTGGATTTAACAATCCGAACAACATTGCCTATTTGTCCAAACAGATGGGAGTCGGAACAGAATCTAGTACTCTCATGAATGGACTCCGGTAAGTTAATTATTATTAATTCTTTATATTGAATAACGTATTATCAATAAATAAATAATAATAAAAAGGTTATTAAGACTTGATTATTAACATTTAATTCACCTTAGTAAAATAGCTGGCTATGAAAGATGGAGATTTTACTTGTTTTACTTATATATACTTATTTAATCCAGTCTTAATAACTTTGTTATTATTGTGTTTAGACTCACAGTGCCCTTATGAATTGTTAAAGAAAAATGCATTTTCTGTGCAATAAACTAAAAAATACAGGGTGTTCTATTTTGTTTTAAAATAAATTGTTTATTTGATTTTTCAATTTTTTTCTCGTCATAACTCTCCAAATATTTATTTAAGCAAAAAATTGGCCTTAGATAAAAGATTTGTCTTCATATTCTAAACAATTTTTCTAATGTAAATTATTGCTGTTAAGTTAATAATAAGGGAGATATTTCAAAATTTAAATTTTTTATTATGCCTCCTAACTCTCCAAATATTTATCCAATCAAAAAAATGCTCTTATATAAAGGATTCTTATTCTAAACAATTTTAGTAATATAAGTTTTGCTGTTAAGCTAATAATAACGGAGATATCTCTTAAATTTTCTTAATTTTAGCTTTTTCCGCCATAACTGTTTTGTGACCCTCCCACCTAAAAAATGTTGGCTTCTGACGCCTCTAACAAATTAATGGCCTCTGACCCCCCTAAATAAATATTGGCCTCTGACCCCCCCTAAAAAATACTGGCTTCAGAGCCCCCCTAAGAGGGGGTGCGCGCCTATTCTCAATTGTAGTTGTATCGTACAACTTAACTTTACAATCGTACATTCATATGTACAGTGTCCATCATAAATACAGTACACACGTTCAATTATTTTCAATTTACTACCGATTTGTTTCCATTCAACTGGCTCAGAAGGAGCTGTAAGATTTCTTGACTTGCGGCGTCTTACTGCCATCAGTTGTTTTAACGAAACGAATAGAAAATTTTGACGCCGATGTAAACCGTAGACGCCAAGTAGCGGGAAAAGAACAGACTTAATAACTATTTTATTCTTTAAAGATTCATCTATTACATTAATTTGGCAAAAGAGGACATGAAAATTAATTTTAATCTCGTTTGTAGAAAACCTATTTTCTTCTTTTTTTTTAATATTTAAAAGAAATGCATTTGAATTCTTGAATTGTGTATTAATTTTGTTCCAGATTAAGATTCCCGGAACAAGAATACGCAAATGAATTACGACAGGTACAAGCTAGTAAATGGGCTTTTAGAAGTGTGGCTGACGGTATTGATCACTTTAAGGCAGGCAGACACACTGAGGCATTCCAGTGTTTAAACAAAGCCCTCTCAATCGATCCCAAGAACGTCGAAGGTTTAGTTGCTCGTGGAGCTTTATACGCCAACAGTGGTAACTTCCAAAAAGCTATTGAGGACTTCGAAACAGCCTTAAAACTAAACCCAAGCCACGCAAACGCCCGTAAATATATGGGCGAGACATTGGTAGCTTTAGGTAGAAGTTACGAGGATGAAAATAAATTAGATGAAGCAAGAAAAGCATATCAGAGTTGTTTGACTATCATACCATTCCACGAAGAAGCACAGAATTCGTTAGATTTTCTTAAGAGTAAAAATACTGCTCCTAAAAATCTAATTGAACCAGGTGAGCTCTTATTGCCATCTTTGGGAAATAGTAGTAAACCTTTTGAGAAAAAAGATGATCTAATGAAACAATTGATGAAAGTAGATGACGAAAAGAAAGACAAGAAGAAAAAGAAGAAAAGCAAGAAAAGAAAAAACAGACATCACTCAAGTAGCTCCAGTTCTACTTCCAGTAGTGGATCAAGTCACACTTCAAGTAGTTCTTCTACAAGTAGTACAGATTCAAGTACTGGATCAAGTGATTCTGATTCTAAAAAGCGTAAGAAACGACGTCACAGGAGAGAAAAACAACGTTCTTTATCACCTCTGAGCAAACGAATGGCCATGATGGATCCGTCTCATGATACAGCTACAAATTATCAGTTTAATAAACCAAATGCTTCATTCCAGTTTGGTTTTGAACAAAACATTGAACCTTCAAAGACCCAAGAAGATACTGAATACGAACTCAAAGTTCGTAACTTTTTAGAACAGACTAAAGGTGATTCTGATTACGAAGAGAAAGTACGTAAGTTTTTGGAAGAATCTGCAAGGTGGAAGAAAGATAAGAAAAGTTATGATAAAAAGAAGAAGAAGAAGCGTGATAAGAAAGCCAAGAAAGAGAGTAAGAGGAAACGCAAAGAAAAGAAGCTCAGACATAAAGATTTTGATCTTCATGAACTTGAAGAACAGCTAGAGAGTAAGAAATTGAGAGATGTCTTGAAGAAAGAGTTTGGTGTCAAAGAGAAACATAAAAGAAGAAATATGAATTTAGATGTTGCTGATATTCTTCTTGCCAAAGCTGGGTAAGTGACTTTTTTTCTACACACTAAACAAGGGGTGCTGAACCTTCCGGAATCTCGCGGAGAATTTCTAAATTAGGAATGGGTCGTGGGTCATACGATAGACAAGATTTTATACCGCTTTTTAGCTTGAATTCAGAAAGTACACTGGATTTTTTTCATTCATACGCAAAATAGCGAAATAAACAGACCTAGTGCTCCAGATGGTAATCAGTTATTTCAATTTTGACTTCAGTTCTTAATTTAGGATAAATTGATAAAATTTCACGTTTCTATAATATATGAAGTAGAAGGCTTTGTGTGTACATTATTATTATTATTATTATTATTATTATGGGGTTTGTCAGGTCTTGACATACAGAGTGATTATTTAATGGCGAGACGACGTCACTGGAAGTTTTAATAATTTGCCGTTTCATACACATCGTAGTTATTATAGTCATTGTATTCACCAGTATTTCTGCTAGAAAGCACGTAAAATTCGGTGACGTCGTTTCGCCATTAAATAATCACTCTGTACATAAGATACTGTTTACGGTCGTATCTCGTTTAACGTATTTCCGCTTTAACGAACTATTTTGTTAATCTGTTATTAAACAACGTATATCTACCCATATATCTGTCAGTCTGTTTCTTCTTTGTCCAAGACCCAATTGAGGTTACTTTTTATATGCGTACCTCCTTTAACAAATTCCCGCTTTAATGAAATATTTTGTAAATCTGCTATTAAACAACAAATATCCACCTGTTGAATGTCCGTCAGTGTGTTTTTCTCTTGTGTAACTTAAAGAATCCTTGTTCAACGAAATTTTAAATCTACAGTTCTTTAGGCATGCTTCGAATTATTAAAAGATATGGTTATTAATTTTATAATCAATTTAACTGAATTTAAGTGAACTTATCCCATGCGAAGAACTGATACTCTGCTAGGTAGATATGCAGTGTAATCATTAATTCCTGAACATTATGTAATACTTGACAGAAACATTTAGTTATCAAACTTATTTCCAAGGTCATGTACACATGCGTACATTCTATTTTAATTACCTTATACGAATGTATTATTAAATGAACACTGTTTGCAACAGATTTTCATTGTTCCTCGGGTGAGTTCGGGCCAACGAAGTAATCTAATTGGTTCTTTATCAGATTGGGATTTTCAGCTCGGGCCAACGAAGTAATCTGATTGGTTCTTTATCAAATTGGAATTTTCAGCTGTGAATTTGAAAACAGTTTTGAAACCCATTGTTTACTATTATGTAACGGTCAGGAATTAATGATCGCACTTGAATATATGTTTTGGATGCTCCGCGGGTCATATTTTTTTGCGGAATATAGGTTGAGCACCTCTGGACCTCGTTCTGAATTTTATCATTCTCAGAGGTCATTATACTAATTTTGTACTGTAGATTAATACGTTTCCTAAATTTTCCTGATTTTTTTAAGAGTTAACAAATTTAACGCTTATCTTTTATCAGTAACACTATTCGTTATCTGAATTTGGAATTAATAAACTGATATACTTAGAAACGACAAGACAAGTGAAAATGTAACATAAGTAAGCTTAAATCAACTTTAATTTATTATTATTTTAGCCATTAGTTTATTGTATTCTGTTCTATTTATAATTTTGACGACTTTGGCTATATGCATGTTTGCTTAGAGCAGTGGTCTTCAACCTTCTTACATCTGCGGAACCCTACAGTTTAAATGGTATTTCTTTGGAACCCCAAGGCAAAAAGCTACAATAGGCTGTCTTTTATTAATTTTAAGGGCAAAAGTTTTAAAATAATAATTTAGCTGTTTATTATTGTATTTGGTCCTGATCAAAATTGATATTTTATAGCTGACTGTATTTCTATATTTTTTAAATGTAGGTATACTACTTTACTTTTCAAATAATGCAATACCTATCTAATATAATTTTTAATGCAAATTATACAGTTACTCACAAAATTGAGCATACAAGAATTTGACAAAGATACTTTTTAATAAAACGTGACTATAAAACAGATCTTTTTTAAACTAATTATTTTTATTCATAAAATACACCTTGCAGATCCAAAATTATTACAAATACTATAAAGTATAGTAATATTTGTTAAAAATTTATTAAGGAAAACTAAAAAAATAATAATATTTTAGAGACACAAAATTGTGCGTACTGGTTAATTTCGTTTTATTTAAGACTGGTTTTTTCCTGAAATTATGTTGCATCGGTTTTGTCTTGCAACAGATGTTTTTTTTCATTAGTTTAATTTGCATTAGGCCACATTCAAGTACAGTGATTTTGTTTCTATTATAATGGAAAATAAACGTAAACAGACTGACGAATCTACACGAAAACTAATATTTAAATTATACGGCCGGGGCATACAATGCGTGAAATAGGTGATATAGTAAACCGAAGACATTCCACAATTCAAAAAATAATAAATAAATTTAAATATGAAGGTACAATTCAAAACAAAACGGACAGAGGCATAAAAAAATTGTTATCAACTGTGGATGAAAGATTTATTTTGCGAAAAATCAAGCAAGATCCTAAAATTAGTATACCCCAGTTAACGTCAGAATTATCACAAAGATTAAATAAACAATTTTCAGTAGAAACAGTCCGCTGAAGTACTCTGAAAAAATAACTGTAATGGTCGAATTGCACGCAAGAAACCATTGATTTCAAAAACGAATAAAAAGAAACGCTTAGAATTTGCAGAAATGTATGTAAACAAACCAATTAGCTTCTGGAATAAAGTTATTTTTTTCTGACGAGACGAAAATTATTAACAAGATAACGATCCCAAACATACTGCGCTTATTGTAAAGGAATGGCTTTTATACAATGCACCAAAATTACTTAAAACACCGCCACAATCGCCTGATCTCAATCCAATTGAAAATTTATGGAGAGAATTAAAAGTTCGGATAAAAACAAATTCATTTTCTAATAAAAATGATTTTAAAACGAAACTTCAAGAAGAGTGGAATAATATGCCGGCAGAAGTTTGTGGAAAATTAGTGTAGTCTATGCCAAATCGCCTTCAAGCAATAATAGAAGCAAGAGGTGACGCGACAAACTATTAATTTGAATTAACTGATTGTTTTCTAATTATTTTATTAGTATTAATATTTTTGTACGCTCAATTTTGTGTCTCTGAAAATGTATATATTTTTTGTTTTGTTTAACAAATGTTTATTAAATATTAGTTAATTTTATACCATTTATAATAGTTTTGTATCTCTAAGATGTATTTTAGAAATAAAAAATAATTGGTTTAAATAATCTGTTTTATAGGCATCTTTACTTAAGAGGTATATTTATAAAATTTTTGTACGCTCAATTTTGTGAGTAACTGTAGATAAAAAATTAATCGAATACTTAGCGATATGCTATTTTTAATCTTATTTATTTATTATAAAAATTTATTAACAATCATTGTAAACATAAAATCCAATAATACAGTACAAAGTACAACAGATTGTTGAGCAGTTTCCGAAACGTCCGAATATATTTTATATACTTATGAAGTATTATATCTTTTTGATACTAATACTCATTATATTGTACTATTCTATCCTAGTACTATCAGCAATGGCAAACGTCCAAAATAACGGTGTCCGCATGAATTTTATTATAAAACTAGGTGGAGTATCCATACGATAGATAATAGTTTAAAAAAGAGAATTTCATCGGCTCTGAGCATTTTTGTGGACTGTCTTTTTTTTGCCGCAAATGTCAAAATTTTAGATCGTAATTCAAAAGTGACCATATTAGAACGGGAGATCATGAGATTTTTGGTCTCCGATTTCATACAGCATGCCTTTTGGAGGAGAGAATATTTACCCTGTGACAACAAAAAAGGGATGGTACTAAACCCCTGCACACTTTCCGGTCATAGGGAAAATTGCATTTCCACTTAAACACAAAATTTTTGTGCTTTTCTCTGATTTAATATTGCTTGCCCTTTTGTCAAAAGAAAGTTATAACAAATTTAAAGTCTTTTAAATATATGCATGCGATTCTGAGGGCCCCAAAGGGCTCAAACGGTCATGTGATCTTGTAATAAAAAAATATGATTTTCCGCGTTTTCGTACAGCATGCCTATAATTAAAAGACTTTAAATTTGTTATAACTTTCTTTTGACAAAAGGGCAAGCAATATTAAATCAGAGAAAAACACAAAAATTTTGTGCAAGTGGAAATGCAATTTTCCCTATGACCGGAAAGCGTGCAGGGGTTTAGTTCCATCCCTTTTTTGTTGTCACAGGGTGAATATTCTCTCCTCCAAAAGGCATGCTGTATGAAATCGGAGACCAAAAATGTCATGAGCTCCTCCCGGTCTATATATTTGTGATATTCTAAGGCAAAAAATGTATAAATATACCAATTATCCAATCAAATTCTTTTTTTTTTCTTCTAAAATTTTGGTCAAACATTTTTTGATTCCGATTTTAGCCAAAATTTAGTTTGAAGCTGATTTTGGGATGAGGATTGTGAAAAAAATATTTTTTAAATTCTTGTTTTCCTAGTTTTTGAGTTAGAGCCGATTTGGGTCAGTTTTTTTTATCTATAATTCCAAAACTTGCCCAAACTTCAAAATGGACCCAATTTTCAGTAAAATCAGAGACAAAAATATTTGCTTAAAAATCGCGATTTTTAAGGCCTACCCCTTACGATTTTATAGATTTTATAGATTTTATAGATTTTTGCCATTTTCAAGGGTTTTGGATTACTGCTCATACAAAACTTAATAATTGGTTTATTAAAGCACAATTTTTTAAATTATTTTTAGATTAAACAATGTAGGAGAATTTTAAATATTCAAACCGTAGATTTCTATCCCTAACAATTTTTTAAATTTATTAAAACTTTAAAAAAAAACTAATAAAAATTTAAAAATTTCAATTTTACTTGCTTCATAATATGCTACAATATGATTAAATTAGGACATCAAGATTTCAAAAATTTCAACCGCAGGTATTTTTCGCATTTCGTTTATGAGATACATCTTCGCGTAAATTTCTATAGATCATGCGATATTAAAATTTGTTATAATTTTAAAATACGCAAAACGAATTGGCCTCAAATTTCTTCTAGACTGAATAAACTATGAGGAATTCACAAATTCTAACCGCAGCTCGCTATCTCTAACCGTTTTTGCGTTGTGCTTTCTTTTTAATTCACAATTTTTTAACGTTTTTTTACAATGCAAATTTTTATTTAATAACGTAGTTAAAATGTTTGGCGCTCAGCAGTATGAGTATTTGTGCCTCACACAGCCCATCTTTATAACTAGTATATTATTTATAAGTTAGAATAAATAAACCAATAAATAATAGTCTTTTAAACATTGCTATAGGATTACAATTAGCTGATGGGTCGCCATCTTGTGATATCAATTCAAGTTTGATAATTGAAGGGTTCGGGTGTAAAACCTGGTAACTTACATATTTTTCAAAACTGAATTACTGCATGTAAAATTTGGTAAATGTCATCATAAACTAGATTTCACTTCAAATTTACAAAAAATATCAATAGATAGCTCTGGATGTATCATGTAATAATACCACATATTACTGCATGTTCTCATTTTTGCAATATTTTTACAAAGTTTTAATGTCGTCTCTTGCAAAAATATTAAATTGTCAGATACCAGATTTTACTCCCGAACCCCTCAATTGCCACTCAGAATTTCCGTGTTTTGAAATTAAATTTCCTAATTTTTTAATGATAAAACTATATAGTCGTAAATAAAATATTGTATTTTATTTAAATATCTATATTCCACTTAGGGCCGAGAGTTCCACAGTTCCTAATAAACTCCCTAATTGATATTAGACACAATATATTTATGAAGCTAATAAATTTATTGGTGATTTCCAAGTTACAAAATCCTTCTAATAGTGTATTAGCAACATAATATTTTGTTTTTGTATTGGTATTTCTTATGAAGATAGTAACATGGTGCAAGAGGGATAGAGCTATACGTAAATTTGAGATGAAATTTTGACATTGAATATTTTGACATTAAATAGTTTGACTTTAAATAGTTTGACTTTACATTCAATGACGTTACGTATATTTTTTGTATTACTGTGAAAATAATAATTAAACGGCGTTTAATAAATGTTACCACAAAAAAAGAGGATAATATAGATAGAAGAGGAGTTAATAAAAATAACATTTAATAATACAAAAGTGATTGAAAATAAGAACACAGCAATATTTTGCTTTCTTTTACATTCCTTAAACAATATGAATTAAACTTATAGTCGGATTGCTGATAAGTGACTGTTCGTTACTACAAGAATCGATATTCAATACTAAACGCTTTCTCTGTCTATATCATTAAAATTATTTGCATACCCATAGTAACGTATAGTGACTCAAGTTGAAAACTAACCTTCAAATTTATTTGAATAAAAAACAAAGCATTTGAGAGAAACAGCATGATTCGTAGATATCTTTACTAATTAGAGCGCGAAAATAAATTTTCAGTACTCAAACTCAAACAAACAAAATTATTAATTTAAGGCCCGGTCTTTCCACCTTCAGATAAAGTTCCAGGTAACTATCTGACAGATAAGGTTATTTGTAACTTCATCTGCTGAATAAATGTCAATACCAGTCAGTGAATCCAATACGTCAGTCTCATTATACGTTAGATAACTATCCGATAGATACATTTGTATAGAAAGAAGGGATGACATTTACTCAGCAGATGAAGTTACAAAGAACCTTATCTGTCAGATAGTTACCTGGAACTTTATCTGAAGGTGGAAAAACCGGGCCTTAAGGTTATAATTATAAATAAGGAAAAATTTATACTCATACGTAAATTTTGGATTATAATTTGTTGTTTATTCCAGCAGATTTAAAATTAAAGTTTGTGAATTTAATAATTGGCCGCAAGCCTTATTTTAATTAATATTTATTACCAGACACTGACAGTTAAGACAAATAACAAAAAACATTTTTAAAATCGCTGAAAAATGGTAACTAGATTATTATATAAATGCACTACTTGATACATGCATGTAACAGTCACCTATCAGCAATCCGACTATATCAGCAATTTTCAACCACACAACTTCTTATTTTCTATCATTTTTATATAAATAGTAATGCTTACAGTATTGTTTGTAATGTGTTGTAATCGTAATTGAAAGAAATACATATGTAAAAAAAAGACAATGTTTATTTAAAAATATATATTTATATATTGTTCTTTATATATCACATTTACAATAAATGCCTGAAATATTCTAAAAACTGTTGTCTATAATTCATAAATTCATCCAAACAGATCGTCGATTTTGTCAAAATACAACTAAAATCTATATAAAACACTAAAATCACCACTATAGAAAAAATATGGATGTATAAAAACTACACATTTGTATATTCTTTTAAAATTATACTGTTTTTCAATTAAAATTGAAATATTAACATATTTTGTGAACTTGTTTTGTGTTATGTCACTTTATTAAGCACTTCATGTTGCCTATAAGTTATTAGACAAATAAGCCTATTTATTAGCAACCTAATAACTATTTCGGGGTGGAACTCACGGAAAAAAAATTATGTTGCTAATAAATTTATTGGATAGTTTATTAGCAACTGGAACTCTCAGCCCTTAGTATAATTATATCCCTCGTCTACGGGTCGGGTGGTAAATCTCGTTCTCGTGAACTATAGCCTCCATTATATGCTTGTTAAATAAAATACTATTTATCAGTGATTCAAAATAGTAGAAATCTTTTTTCACGGAATTATAAATTGAACTACGATTTTGGGCAAAGCTTACGTGAAAACGAAAATTCTCATTTGCCAACACAAAATGTTGGCAGGCCTGTGATACAAGGTGTCTCAAAAGAAATTTTATATTTAGAGGATCGATTAAAAAAAAAGTAAGCTGTATATAGAAAAAATGTTTATTAATTATTAAAATACACTTTTTGGGGATTTATTTCTTAAAAATAATATCGTCTAAATGTAGACCCTCGCGTTCTCGGCACTCATTTAATCGAACAGTAAAATTACTTATGACGTCTCGGCAGGTGCACTCAGGGATGGCTGCCATTTCGTGACGGATATTTTCTTTCAAATGTGCCAGTGAAGTCGGTTTATTGGCGTAAACTTTAGATTTAAGATAAACTCATAGGAAAAAGTCCTTAGGGGTTAAATCTGGACTGCGTGGAGGCCAATTTATGTCACCTCTCCGGGAGATCAATTTGCCTGAGAAAATTTCACGAACACGTGGCAGAGACATATTGGAAGTGTGTGAAGTTGCTCCGTCCTGTTGGAACCATGTTCTTTGGTTATAGCCAGGAGTGTTTTGCAGTTCAGGTACCAAGAAGTTGTCTAACATCTTCACATAACGCTCTGAATTCACTGTAACTGCACGCCCCCTTTCGTCTTCAAAAAAGTAAGGGCCGATAATTCCTCGCGCCGACATCGCAGCCCATACGGTCACTTTAGGCGAATGTAGGGGTTTCTGATGTTTGCGTTTCGGATTCGTTGCACTCCAGTAGCGGCAGTTCAGCTTATTTACGTGGCCATTAAGATGAAAATGAGCTTCATCCGAAAACAAAATGTTGGTAAACGTTGAAAATCGCTCAATCACCTGATTTACGAAATTAAGCCTCTGACTGGCATCTTGGGGCTTTAATTCTTGCACCAATTGAATTTTGTAGTGATGCAGCTTTAAGTCTTTGTGCATAATGCGATGTAATGATGATCTATGCACATTTAAAGCACTTGCGCGCTTCCGAATTGAAAGGTTCGGGTCGTCACGAACAGACTGATTAACATTCTCCACGTTTTCTACCGTTCTTGATGACCTAGGTCGCCCGGATTTTGATTTATTCAGCGTTGTATCAGTTTCTTCAAACTTTTTAACCCAATGTCGAATGACAGGAATGCTTGGCGCATCATTTAAGTGGGGAAAACCTCGAATACTGCAGAATTTTCTACGCGCTACAGTCGCCGACTCACCGTTTTTGTAAAACTCTCGCACGCATAACGCGCGGTCTGCTCCCGAGAAACGCTCCATAGCGATTGAATTCCCAAGAGCCAGGCTACCGATTGACATAACCCCCGTGCCCCTCGGATACTTTGCGTTCACGCAGTAAGCTAAATAAATATAAAATTTCTTTTGAGACACCTTGTATTTCAACCCAGGACTTATAAAACAAAGTTTGAAAATTTGTAAATTACCTTCACTCGACGCTGTACGGTCTTTATTAGATATCAAAATTTTAAGTGTTAATTACAAAAAATAATTCTCTTGAATGAATATTTTAAATGAAGTGTTTTGTTGGCTAGTTAATATTTATTATCAAAAAAGATAAGGCTTTTAATCTAAGAGTTTCATACAGTTGTACACGTTTCATATATGAAGTATATTTATATAAAGTATTTATTTTTCTTTCGTTTATTTAGTAATTTATTTATTTATTTATTTTCCATATGAAAGTTTTTAAGAACATTTTTATGCAGGATATTTAAAAGTGTTACTGTGTAATAGACTATTTTATATAATTCTGTAAATTGTTCATAAGTTTAGTGTGTGTATTTTTCCATAGATTGTTGGATGGAAACGATTTTGATGAACTGGAAAATAAACTTCGCGACTATTATGCCTTGGAGAAGGAATGCAAAAGGTAAGTTCTTTTTTTTTTACATTTAGAGCTAGGTACCGCATATTGTGAAAAATTATTCCCGTGAAGTAGTCAGTAGTAAAAATTGTAGCCAAACGGCAAAACCTAGAGAGTTAAAATTTGGCATGCTTATACAACTCTTTGACCCGCACATAGGAAAAATACTAAAACATCTAAAAAACATATCCCCATAAAAAAGTAAACAAATATCTGATATATTTTATTTTTAATAAATTATTAAAATATATTTTTTTAAATTCTGAGTAGGGTATCAAATGAAAGCCCTTAGTACGTGGATTAACGATCAAAATTTTATTTTTGCAATAAATAATTTTGACGCGATTTTTGTCCCACACCCTGTAGCTCAGATGGTTTTAAATGAAAATCTGAAAAAATTCTAAGTAATATACATTTGTGTGAACCGGAATAGTACAACAGGATTTTTTGATCGGATTATGTTTTCGGAAAATATCGCATTTTTTGTGATTTTTGTTTGACCATGTTAAATATTTAATATCTTATGTAACACTGTAAACCAGCATGCTTTGATAGTGTAATGGTTAGCATGCTCGCGTTCTAATTTGCAAACTAAGGGTCGATCCGGTCTCGTGATTTTTTTTGTTTTTATTTTTTTCATTTTTATTTTGTTAAAATCGCTTTTTCAAAATTCTAGTTATATTTGGGCAAATGTTGCATTTAATTTTTTAAAGCGTAAATTTAATAACTAGTGGAAATTGTTGAAATTAAATACACGAAATCAGAGGGGCGGAGTTATGACTTAAAACAACCAATGGAAGCCATAGGCGCAATTTTCAAAATCTTAATGAGCCTTGCTATATATAAAAAAAACAGATATTTAGAAACCTGCACATATTTAGAAACCTAAATAATGGTATTAGGTATTCGAATTAAAATTAACAAAAAAAAAAATTTAACATAAAATTTGTTTTGGCGTCCCCCAAATAATCATCATTCACTTACTAAATACCTGCGAAACTCTGAAATGTGTGAAAATTCACACTTCACATGTATTTTTTGTATGCTGGTTATCAATATAATATACTTAAGTAATTTTTTCCCATTGTACTATTTATCTAGGCCTTATGAGATCGCAAAATTTTCAGTTGTTTCAGAAATTTTGTGTGTTTCCCAGATTAGCTTGTCTCTATTAGGTGGTTAGAATTATGTATGACTAAATAAATAATCTCACAGTAATGTAAAAGTTCCAGGGCATTGCATTATTTGCGTTAAAATAAAATCGTGATGTAAAAACACGCGTAAGAGGACTTCAACTTACTGTATTTCAGTATTATGCAAAAATGTTGTTCATTGCATGTTTTTTAGTGACTAATTTAATAAATCGTATTATTATAAAATATCATTCTATAATGTATTTAAAAATTTTGATTGACAATATTGAAGTGATATATCTTTTGCCGTCTTGTCATCTTGTTTTCTAATACTAAAATTACGATACATGCAATTTTTTGTTATAGTAAGTTGTAAATTCAATTGTAATATTGTTCTTTGTTATTTTACCACCTTAAGTTGTAACTCTTTCTTTTAAGCTTTTCCTTTAAAACAATTTCGCATTTTTTTCACAATTTGTGACAGTTATTTTGCTGTCAGTTGACACTGACAGTTCTTTAATTGTTTGTATTTAAACTATTTCAACTATTACCTTATAAAGGGCATTTTTATTGGATTAACTTGTAGTCATGCATGTAACAGCATGAGACGAACAAATATTTCACTGTTTTTTGACTCGTCCGAATTTTTCAGAAGCGATAGAAGTGAGTCCGAAGATCATAGCAAGCGTTCATTAATGGACTCTCCCTCACCTACGAGGGAACAAAAGGCACGGCAAGCAGTAGCCGAGGCGACCGCTTCCGCTTCTGCAAGCGGTTCAGGCGGCAAGTGGAAGATGCAAATAGGCGCCGTCCCAAGTAATTCTCGTTTCAAGAAAAAGCTCGAACGTGAAGATTGGGCCGACGAACGTGGCCGGGATCGTGACGACGATAGAAAACCACCTCTACCACCCCCAGAAGAAAAAGCAATCAGTGTCAGAAAAGCTATGGCTCTCAAAGAACCATTGCCTAAGAAAGACCTCCTACCAGAACCAAAACCCAAACCTAAGCCTGCATTACTTAAACAACCTATCATACAACCCGGTCAGGTAGTGTTGGATAAGTTTGGTAGTTTTAGATTACTTTCACCATCTGCCAAAAAAATGCCAGATGATGATTTACCACCTCTACCACCAGGTGCGCCACCAAAATCATCTTATTCGCGTTCCAAACCACCAGAACCGCCAGGCAGACCGCGTTCATCAAGCCGTTCACCAAAACGCAAATCACGTTCACGATCACGTGGTAAATATTCGCGTGCAAGTTCACGTTCCTCTAGCGCGTCACGATCTAGACGATCACGTTCCAGAAGTTACAGATCCAGATCACGTTCATATTATTCACGTTCACGGTCTAGGAGTGGTTCACGATCATACTACAGCCGTTCACGATCACGCTCCAGAAGTTATTCTGGTGACAGACGTAGAATGGACAGGCGTGGTGGTTTTAGAGGCAGGTATAATGATCGTGGAACATATTATAAGCCACGTTTCCAGGCTTTCAAAAATAACAGAGGGTATTCTCGTGGCGGAAGAGGGGGGTACAGAGATAATCGCGATTTTAGAGATCACAGAGATATGAGGGGACGCGGCAGAGGAAGATTTAACTACAATAACCGAAGGCCTAGAGGTCGTTTCAGAGGCAATTTCCGCGACTACAGAGACAGACGCTATGACAGAAGCCGCGATAACTCTCGAGATAGAAGTCGGTCGATGAGTCGTGAAAATGAAGACACCATGAAGAAGGTGAATGAAGAGAAAGAAAAGATTAACAAGTACATTGATAACGGAGACCAGGTTAGACATGAAGGTCCACTTAGCGAGGGAGAAGACAGAGATGATTATTCGAGTGATAAGTTTGTGGATCGACAGTCGTTTGATGGAAAATGGGCCGAAAAGGAAAGCAATGAAGGTGAGCACAAAGATAAAGATATACCTAATGAGTCTGACATTGAAGAGATGAATAAGTATATCGATAAAGTTAAAAAGGAGAAGAAAGAGGAAATGCTCGAGAGAAATAAAGATTTGTTTAAAACTAAGCCTTGGTAAATTTTAGTTTGGTTAGGTTAACTTGTCGGATTAAAGGTAAAAAGACAGAAACTATATATCGGAACCAACTACAATATCACTTATGCAGTTAAAAGTAAATATTATAATTATATTTTTATACACACCCAATCCTGTTTTTACAAAAATTTTATCACAGAAAAGTACGGTCGACTATCATTGAATAAAACATTGCATAAAGTTTTTAAATAATCTAGTACTAATAATAATCCCAAAACACCGTATGCAATTTTTAAATTTTAATTAATGAGAGGTAAGCTACGAGATTCCCAGTGCGTCTGCATCATTAATATTTGTTCGAATTAAAACTGAAATTCAAATTCATTGAGAGTAAATTTTTTCGTCTATTCAAAATTAGACGAACGTTTGAAGAGTGAAAGTGTCAAAATTAAAAAATGTCATTTTCTGTATGTATCAATAGATCTGTTGATATGATACATACACAGTGCACAATCTGTGGACGACATTTTAAACATAGTTCATTTCTTTGGGTTAACCGAAACTAAACTGGAGTTCCGTATTCTTAAGTTTTCACGAGAACCGAACTTTCCTAGGTTAGGTTAGGTGTCTTAAAAAATAGAATATATAATACATTTATACATTTTTGGAAGACAAAAAAATTTAAGAAATAGGAAATTTATATTACGAATAACAAAAAATCAAAATGTGGTGAAAATTACATTTTATAATGTAAACTTAACCTACAATATTCAGTGTAAATATAATTCAGTGTAAATAGTCAATCGATTTCGCAGAACAAATTAAAATTGACATTGCTGGCACTTTCACCCTTTCCCATTTTCATTCTTAATCTCCCCCCCCCCGCAGAAATTTTATTTCTTTATATACACGCTGTTAATTCACTGCTTGGAAGTGAGAGTTGGTGCAAATTTTACATCTGGCTCAGGGCGTCAAAATCTCGTGCTACGTCACTAAAGCTCCAGGTCTATTTTACCATAATATGCATTTTTTCCACGAATCTTTCATGAACATTATCGGTGAACGTGTAAGAACAGGATGGGTATATAACATTATTTTTTTAAGGCCCAGTCTTTCTATCTTCAGGTAAACCTCTAGGTTATGTGATACTTTCTGTGCTGAATAAATGTCATCCCGTCTTTGAATACAAACTTATCTAACGGATAATGAGACTGACGTATTGAATTCACCGATTGGTATTGACATTTATTCAAGAGATGAAGTTCCAGATAACCATATCTGTCAAATAGTTAGCTAGAGGTTTATCTGAAGGTGGAAAGACCGGGCCTAAAGTTGGTTTTACACAGTTCAATTAATTGATCAATAAATTGATCAAGTTTTTTTGTCAATTAATTGAAAAATGTATTGGTAACCTTGGAAACAAAAGCATCATTTTACACACATCAATTTATTTATAAGTTTTTTGAAAACTTTTAAATCACCAACTGTAAAACATATTTATCAGAATGAAAATATTGAAAAAATCTTCACAAAGTTACGAGCTGTGAACAAAAACAAAAGAAATAACCTAGATGATGGTGAATTAGTCACATTTTTTAAGTCACATTTGAAAACGAAACACAAACTATATATTTAGAGGTTATGCTACAACTAAACACGAGAACAATATCTTAACAGATAAAAATATACCTAGAATTCCCTAAAAAATTGATGAAAAATAAAACTTGTTCTATTTTCAAAATAAATTGATCAATTTTTTGTCAATTAATTGATCAATTAATTGACGAAATTTTTACACTTTACAAACATCAATTAATCGAATGTCAATTTTTTCAAATAATTGATCAATAAATTGAATCGTGTAAAACCCACTTAAGTTTATTATTTAAAACCTGTACAGTGTCGTTCTGTAGGTGTTTCTAAAATACAATATTTTTGAAATGTGGCTTTCTGTCTTTCTACAATAATTTACCATTTGCTTTTATTTTTAACAATTTTTTATATAGAATGCTGTTTTAAATATGTGCTGTTCTGTTTTAGTATTATTGCAAAGTGCCATTGACGCAAGTTAACGTAAAAAAAGAAAACAAATTATTGAAATAAAATTTAAACCAAACACATTGTATTTTTGACAATAATTTTTCATAAATATTTGAACTAAGGATTGAAATATATTTTTAATATTGCCAAAAAGATATCAAAATTTATTTTATCGTTTACTGGGAACTATCATTCCGAAATTGGTTATGTACTTAATCTGATAAATTTGAAGTTTATTTATTTAAAATAACTGATGTTACTAATTTGAGATAAAATATTTTTATCTTATGCTTTCGTTTTTCTATTGGTAATTATTGTGTTCTACATGTTTCTGGTGATTGATCCTGTTCCAGTAAAAAAAGAGTCAGTGACGTCATTATGTGTACACGAAACTTTAACGTAAAGTCAGTTACGATGAAATTTTATAAATAAAGCTTCCTCTTCACTTAGAAATAAAAGTTGTGAGAGATACTCTGTGAGAGCAATTGCGCACTGTGTTATAGACAGCAGTTATAGCAAGATTGTTTCAAGTAATTGTTGTCTTCGCAAGTGCTCTCTGCTTGCATGAACTTGCAAATATACACGCGCGGCTTGCAAAGAACTATTTGCATTGCATTATCGAAACAAGAACAAACAAAAATAAAAATAAATTGTTCTGCAAGTTTATGTTTTATTTTAATATTAACGTTGAAGAAACTCGTGTTTAGACTAAAGAAAATACTTTTGTTAATTGACAGTTTTTATTAATACCCTGAATTGTGAAATGTTTTACTGTTTTACTTATGACTACAAAAATAGTATTAAAAAAAAAAAGAAACGCTCTGTTGAAAATAGCAGAACTACTTTGCAAGGCAATAGCTGATAGCGTTTTCTTATATTTTTTGCATATTTTATACTTTAGCAAATTCAATAAATAATCTAAATCATCTGCAGATATTCGAAGAAAACTGCAGAGAATTTTCCACTCCCAGTTCACTCGATAGTCTTTCACGCATACCCAGAGTATATCTGCGCTGGAATCCACTTTGTTACCCGTATTTCTTTTTTTCTTAAATTTAGTTAGGTGTTCAGTTGTTTGCTGCATTAAATACTGTAGGTGAAGAGGAAGTTATATAAAATAATAATAATAAAATGAAGGGAGACATTTTTAACATAGATCTCTTTCTTGAGAAAATCAAAAATAGTTTTTTTTTTCGGGGGAAATGCAATATTTTATTGCATGTTCATTGGCTGTAATTTTTTCCTCAATGAGCTCCAACAAATTATCAAAAAAATCAATTAACATACGGAAGTAATTGAAAATTTTGGGCTCATAATTTCTGAGGATAGAGAGTAACGTATAAATTTGTAGTAAGTCTATTTCTTAATATTGAATGAACCCACTTTTCTTTTCACGAACTATTTAGTTTTGGGGAAAAAAAGGTTACATGGGGTCAGGTCAGGTGAGTATGGTGGATCAGAAACATGAGTAACTGATTTTCACTAAAAACTGCCAAAACACTAGGGAACTGTAAGCTAGTACATTATAGTGACTGTTGACAGTAGTCATTATGTTTTAAGAAGACCCATATGATAATACTTCTTCAACCTCTAACAATCAAACATGATTGTTACGGATCACTTTGCGAACTTAACTTTAATGTCGGTTTTAAGAACTGGATCCTACACGATCTCGAATTATCTTTGATTAGATTTCTACCATGTTTAAAACACCCGAACCACTTAAAACACGCAGTCCAAGTATATTCTAGGTTCGTTCGGCGTAAGCTAATAATCTACACATTCCGCATAATATGCACGAAAAAGTTTCGGCATACGGTTTCTGTGTGCTACGTGCCGCACGAAGATCGTTCAGTGAATATCGTGCAGTGCAGTTCGTGCTTCATACTCATCCCAAGTTAAGAGCGTGCGGCAATCTGCAAGTGTTTTTCGCGGTAAAAATATGTTATTATTTTTTCTACAAAACAAAATGAGTGAAAACAATCAAGATATCATTGTTTATGCCTGCAGCATTTGCCAAGTAAATAATACAGACATCTTGATCATCAATTCCTTCTCTAAAGGAACTAAAAAACATTATTATAAAGGACAAGTTTTTTTTGTATTACAAGCGTGAATTTTCTGCAATAGACTCAAAATTTTCTGGATACAAGCTGAAATTTACTTTAAATTGATTTGTAGTCATGTTTGGAACAGTACTCTCTGCATAATCAAACACTTTTTCCAAAATATTGTCTTGTTCTACATCTGAATTGTTTTCCTCATCAAATAAGATTTTTGTATGTTACTTAAAATATATAACACATATAATTCATTTGTTTACAAAAAAGAATAGGTTTAAATAACGAGAATAACTGCTAGATTTTAATAAAACGTTGGTCTTTGACTTCCTTGCACAGTGGTTACGTGACAAAAAAACTTGCATGCCGAACGCACCTTTTATAAAAACAGAAGTGTTTTAGTTGTTTTTTCCAAATTTAAAATAAAATTTCACTCTGTTCTTCGATCAGGTCAATCTTAAAATTAGGCAAAGAAGAAAGAATTACAAAAATACTATAAAATTCGAAATAAAGAAAAGAAAAAAAAAAAAACCGGCAGTTAACTCACAAATGGCAGCTGCATCATATCACGTCGTTATTTACCTCTCCTCGAGACGATGAGTAACGCGCGCAGTTCGCGTATTTTTTATTAAATATCGTGTATTTAATTTAATAGTACGATTATAATAATAATAATATAATATTTATTTATTGTCAGAAACAGAAATAAACAGAAATTATAAATTAAGTTCCAAAAATTCCTCAAAACTATACATCGGATTTTCAGTTAATAAGTTTTGAATTGTTGTTTTTAAATTGTACTGTACTTAATTCTTTGGTAGAAACTGGTAACAAATTCATAAACTTTATAGAATAATAGTTAATACTATATCTTGATTTATTTATTCGTGTACAATTGGGGTATATATTTGATTAATTGTGTGTGTTGTAGTTGTGAACGTCTTCATAAGATACAAAAGAATTTAGGTTCTGATGGGTATATACTAAACAGTGATAGATAAAAAGTCATGGCTGTATCGTGATTCTAAATTCTCCACAGAGTAATCTATAATCGGCTCTATAAGATGCACTCCCCATCACTCTTATTGCACGCCTCTGTAGTCTAAAAACTTTCTCCATGCTAAAAGAGCGTATGCTATGTGCGACTGAAATAACTCAAAATACGTAATTAATAAAACATCTCTTGTGACAGATTTTTGTGTGTTTCTTAGAAAATAGATAGTTTTGCACAATTTTTCACATATATGGGCAACGTGATGATCCCATATCAAATGAGGATCAATTAGACTTCTAAAAATTGAATGCAGTCCGGATTTTTATAGTTATGATTTTTTGTTTTTATGAGTAAATTTTAACGGTTAATGGTTAATATGGTATGCCAAATATTGCATTTAAATATTATGTTACCGTGTCAGTAGCCATGTTATAATATAAATTATTTGTATATAGAACTTATTAAAACCGAATAGCATGTATGACTAACATATATAGTTAAGTATCGCTTATTGTAAATACAAAAATTCTTTAATTAATATGTAATATTTCTAGGTAAATCTGAAAACTGATGGACTTTGGACTAGTTATCGAAGAAGCTCAATAGTAATAATATTCTATTGTTGATTGTGAACAACATTTCTTAGGTATGCATATTGTTTTAAGAAAATTTTAGCAATATGTATAATCACATTTATTATCTTATTTTTTTTCTGTTTTTTATTTTGTAGTGAAGCACATTTAATTTTATATTTTTTAGATGTTAAAATAAAAATTCACGTTAAGAATTTTGGAGAAAATTTAAAAGTTGTATTTATCGAATTCAGGATGTGAGATGTGTGTATCAGCTACATAAGTGAAACATTTTTAAAATCTAATTTGATGTATAGTTAAGAGCTATTTTAATTTTAATAATTAGCTACAAGTTAAAATTGTAGTCTAGTCTTAATTTGAAATTAAAGAAAAATTAAGAAGATTTGTTTGTTTGCTTTTCCTTTTTACCTGAATTTCTTTTTAATTAGGTATTTGTACGAGAATTGTCTTGGTTCACTGGTAAGAATGGTTATGTAGGAACGATGAAAATTAAAAATTTCTGGATCCGGCTACAGGGCACTATTACCCGACACCTGGTCATATATAAAAAGAATAGTTAGTATAGATAATAAGCTCTGGTGCGTTGGAACGCATAATTAATTCCTACTACTGAAATCGAAAATAGATAAACAAAATATCTTGCACAATTAGTGCAAGAAGCAGTGAAATACCAAATTTTTTATCACTATTTCTTAGGTAAATATATGGATTTAAAATGAGATGCGGACCTTTTTTTTGTCATTACTTGTATTTCAAAAGCAAGGAACTTTTTTTATCTTCCCCCCCCCATAAAAATTCCTGGGCGCGCCACTGTACACAATTACACGTTAATTATTTACTACCCGTTAATTACCTATTAATGGGTAGATAGCTGGTACCCATCGGCATATCTATAGTCCGTTCAAAATTTAGAATGCAGTATTGCTTTTACGTAGGCTTACCATACGTCCCTGTTTGAAGGTGTGGTCCCAGCGTCCAGGCTAGTTTGTCATTTTGTCCCGGATATTTGTTAAAAATTATAAAGTGCCGAATATACACGCAGTACAAAAAGTGTAGCCTCGGAAAATGGCGATTAAACAACTAATTAAAAATAACAAAGTATTTTTGAAAGAAATTCCACGCTAGTGATAAATGTTTAATATTTAACTTTTTAATAATAAGTTATGTTCAGTTAAGAGTAATTAAAAATTATTACTACTTATAGCTTGTTTCTTTCATTTAAGTGGGACTAGATTTTGAATTCTAGTAATTGTTAACGTTTGATTGAAGCTTTGATCATTTTGTTTAGTAAAAGCCAACTTCTAACATTAAACAATTTGCTCGTGATAACTTAAGTAAATTTACATTCCATTTGGTTCCGCTTAAAGGTTTGTAGTAGCCTAAAATTTTTATTTTTTGTTAACCGCTTTTCAATGATAAGTACTTAGCGCAGAAGGCGTTACTTTCTGTTTTGAGCAAAATCTCAAAATTGTCCCGGTTTGAGAAAAAAATATTATGGTAAGTCTACTTTTACGGGAAATGGGAGCGATGTTGCCAAATGTTGTAAAAGTGTCCAATATATTAATGAACCCAAAATATACAGAATTTTATGTTCTTTTATAGTTAATTCATAGAAACTAGATGGAATAAATATCTACAAAAATAGAAACTAGGTGGAAAAAAGGAGACTTGTATGATACACAAAAGTCAGGTAACACGGAATTAAAATGAATTAACATTTGTAGAATACCGTGTCTTTAGTGGTCAGGGCGTTTTGCAGCCGGCAACGTCGCCAAGAAGGGAAATGATTGCGTTATTGGAGGAACTCATTAGAGAGTAGAGGTGGGAAATGCGAATCTTTTAAAAATGCGTTCAGTATAGAATGGCTCTCGATTCGTTCTTTTGGAACGAATTATTTTTTCCAAAATTTGCCACTTACATAAAACACAATCACATAAACTTAACAAAATGTAGCGAGTAAATTATTATCAAATATACTAATAAAACACTATTTTAATAATGTAATTATTAAAACATCGAACATACATGATAGAACGCTTTAAGCAGCGTTTCCCAAAGTGTGGGTCGCGACCCGGCACCGGGTCGCAGAAAAATTTTGCCGGGTCGCGAAAAAAATTGTAAAAACAAAAGATTTTTTTTGTACATATTATTTTTTTTACGTCAGTTAATCCATATACAGTGATGGGCGCGTAGAATACATGATGTAGACTAATGTAGATTTTACGCGTAAACATGTCAAGTAGAATATGCCTTTGTTTACGTGTCGAATGTAGAATGTAAACTGTACATGCGCAGTACGTTTAAATGTAATATTTGAAATAATAGAATGGTAATAGTTTAAATAGTTTACTTTAATGTTTATGTTTATTTCAATTTTATGTAGTTCTAATTACATATATTGTTTCCAAAAATGTCATCTCACAAATCGTATGTTATGGACAATATAAATTATTTGGTTTCTGTCTGTATGAACTACTAAAGTAAAAGTAAAATTAATAGTTGTTTTAATCAGAAAGCTGTCAAAAATATTAAATTTGAGTTCTTTACTGCCTCTTCTGCTTAAAACTGGCGGTATTTTATTTTTTTAAACGTTACATAACCTCATTTTTCATTATTCTACGCTAGATTCTACGTGTCTACACAGTCTACACTTCTCTACGCTGTCTACGGTAAATTTACGCGTAGACGCCCATCTCTGTCCATATATATATATAAACTAGTATATGGCGCCTGGCCTATCCTCAATGTAAATTAAAATGTTCCAACATAGAGAGTAAGATATACATATGTCTGTCTCTTTTGGTGACCGTAAAACACATTGCGCATGCTCGGGTAGTGTCAATTCATTTTGAAAAAGCAGGATAAAATCAGATGAAATGACATTTACATTTAAAAAAATAAGGTTAGAAGTTATCAAACAAAAACCCTAATTATTTGGTTTATACTATTTGGTAAAAAAGACGTAGCTGTACCCGTTTAAATGGCTAATATAATATTTACTGTGAATATTGACTGATTATTTAAAAGGATAAACACACTTCTTTACTTTAAAATTACATTTAGAGTTGTAATACACAATTTGCTGGCATTTTCGTTATAAATTCGAACTCTTTTCACAATTTAATACAGACAAAACTTCGTATAATATTTCTAACAGAAAGAAGGACGCCACATGTCCACATGCCTAGCTCCTTCTCTTAACTCCCGCTACGTAACTGTAATTTTTTCGACCAATAGCAAGGTCGTAATTTAGACATGCGCAAACAATTCACCGGGCATAAAGGGGCACGACAATACATAGCTCCATCCTTCTATCATGGAACATCTAGCCAGCGTTCATGCGCCATATACTTGTTTATATATATATATGAGTTAATCACTAGAATAGTGTGTATTTGTGCTCTTTATTACTATACTACATTCTTTATTACTATACTATACTCTTTATTACTATTTATTACTCTTTATTACTATAAAGCTACTGCTTTAAAATAAAATTTATTTTGTAAAAAATGTTTTTTTTTCATAGTGGGTCGCGAAAAATTTTAAAACGGCGTACCGGGTCGCGGTCAAAAAAATTTGGGAACCGCTGCTTTATAGCGTTTATGATAATATCAATTAAAACACACAAATCCGAGCACACATAAGCATTTATTACTACGTCTATGTACAATCTGTCACATATATGTCATCATGTTATGGTTACTAACGTAACATATTACAAAGGACCTCCAAGAATTAGATCTGATCCTTACACGGCCGTCCTGATCTTGCCGCGTCCTCGCGGCATCTACAAATTTAACTGGAAAATAAAACAACTTGCTATTCTAACACGGCCATCCTGCTCTTGCCACGTGCTCGCGGCATTCTCAAATTTTAATAATATCTAGAGTTCCACCAAACTCTCTGACAGATACAGAGTTCTACCAAACTCGTTCCACCGAACTCCTGTGTGTCTTCACCTAATTCATAATCTGTAAATAGAACAAATTGGGCGCAAAATTGATCTTTCGCAAAATCAACTTTGAACTAGTATCAATTAATAAAAATATTAATTTGCAGATATTATTTTTACAGTTTAATTATAATATAGCACTTGTGTTTTCCATTTTTAAAACTCTTGCCAGCCAATTTTGACATTTATTTTTGCAACTGTCAATCTTCTGTCATTTTCACTTTTTTTCAATCAATTTCAAAATATTTTATGTATGGAACAACAAAAAATGGCCAAAATTATTTGTAGGTGTAGGGATCCCACTTCTGATGATAGAACGCTTTATAGCGTTTATGATAATATCCATTAAAACACACAAATCCGAGCACAAACCTATAAGCATTTATTACTACGTCTATGTATAATCTGTCACATATATGTCATCATGTTATGGTTTACTAACGTAACATATTACAAAGGACGTCCAAGAATTAGATCTGATCCTTACATACATAACCTTCTAATAACTCAGAACTACAAACAAATGTCATAATAAAGCACTCCGACTGATAATTAAAACTACGGACAAAATATGTTTTGACCCACTTGCAATGGCTGCTACAGGTTACATACTATTGCTCGTCCTTCACGCCCTCTTGAACCCCTCATCAACACTCCTACAAAGATTTGAGACATTCGCTCTTTTGCCCTGCCTGGCCTATGTCCATTCTAAAAACATTTGTTTTAGGAAGCGGAACGCGGCGCGATACGAATTTAAGTTATAAACATTTCAATATAATTAAATATAAATTTAAAATGGGTAAAATGAAAATAATACATGTTACTATTATTATTTTTTATTAAAGATTTTCTTCTTTTCAAAAGTAAATAATTGGGAGGGCATTGCCCCGTTGCCTCACTGCACCAGCCGCCACTGGGTCTTATGGAACATTAAAGGATTCCACACACCAAAGCGGCCGCGGTGGCGGCCACGGTAGCGGCCACGGTAGCGATACGACTAGCGATCAGGTCTCCTCACACTAACGCGGTGGGAGTGGCGGTAGCGGTAGCGATCAGTTAGTGAATCACGGTATATAGTTGTATGATAATATTGATTGCGAGAATACAATAGAATAATTAATTGTATGTAGAGGAAAAATAATAATCTACTTACATTCTGTTTCAAACGGTTAGGCGGAACTAAATGGGAATTTCGTTCTTTTAGGTTGTCACGAAAAGGGACCTTGCTTGGGTTATTTCATTTTTTACGTTGGAATGTCAAAATTTAAAAATCCAACAATGAAATCATGGAAACGAATGACATATGTCAAACTTAAATTAATTTTCTTACATATTTTAATGACAAAAAATAAATAAATGGGATATTTGTATTAAGAATGACACAAAAAATCAAAATATAAAGAAAATGACATTTTAAAATGATATTAACCTTAACCAAAAAATGTTTGTTGCAAGTATGATTTACAAAGCTTAAACAAAACGGCTGAAAAGCATTATTTAAACGATGAAAGTAACTAGATTGCAAAATCTAGTTCCGCCTAATCGTTTGGAACAGACTTTACTATCAATTTCCAAAACTTTTCCTATTTCGTCCCACACTTTATTTGTTTTCCTAATATTCTTGTAATCAGGATGTGCTAAGTCATACAAAATTAAATGATCCTTTACTGATCTATGATTTTTTCTGTTAAATTATCTATTTTCGACATTATTTTCTTAAATATATTCACTCTGTGGTATATAAACAATGAATATCGCGCGGCCTAACGCAACTTGTCGAGTTTGGCCGCCAGTGTTTGGTGATCGCTAGACTGAATGCTGCAGTCGGTCGCACTTCTGTTAATGTGTTCTGTGCAGTCGGTAGCGTTCTCAGATAGCGGAACGCTTGTATGTGCGTGGTCTCATTGTATTGTATAGGTTGCGTTAGGCCGCTGCATTATCGCCACCGCGGCCGCCACCGCAGCCGCTTTGGTGTGTGGAATCCTTAAATTCTCGCAGTGCTATTAAAACTAGTGAATAAAGTATATAGTTTTTCAAAAAATTAATAATACAACAGATAAACGGAACTGATTTAAAATCGAATCGCTCAAAACCCTAACCCTTTCAACAATCAAATCTACGGGATTGCCAAGGCTCAAGTATATACAACCAGATATACGTACCTGATAATTAGGTAGATGAACGCCTGGCACAAGGAAAAGTATAGAGTTTAGAGAAACATCTCATGAAATATGTTATCCAGAGCCGCAGTAAGGGGGGGGCGGAGGGGCAACGGTCTCTAGCGCACTAAGTAAAAGGGCGCTGACGGGTTCGCTAAGGGGCACCATTGTGAAGATGAGGACCTTTTTTTTTGCTCATCACTTAAATTTTGAAAGGTAAGAACCTTGTTTTTATTTACCAAGGGCTCCAAAACACGGCTCTGCCCCTAGCGCAAGTTTTCCTTACTGTGACTCTGACGTTATCAGAAACCGTATGAATTTGACAGAGACTGATATTCTTTAAAAAAATAGAGAAGAGAAGTTGTGTTTGTCTTTTGCCAAAAGTAAAAAATAGCAAGGTCACAATTAAAAATTTATGTGAAGTGTGAATCTTCACACATTTCTGGGTTTTGCAGGTATTTAGTAACTGACTGATGATTATTTGGGATGCCAAAACAAATTTTATGTCAAAATATTTTTTTATGAATTTTAATTCGAATGCCTAATACCATTATTTAAGTTTCTAAATATGTACAGTATTTTATTTATACAGCAAGGTTCAGTAAGATTTTTAAAATTGCGCCTATGGCTTCCATTGGTTGCTTATATCATAAGTCCCTCCCTCTGATTTCGTCACAGAATTAAATTATAATTTCAACACTTCCCACTGGTTATTAAATTTACGCTTTTAAAAAATAAATGCAACATTTACCAAAATATAACGAATTTTGACAAAATAATTTAAACAAAATAGAAATGCAAAAAAAAAAAAAAAAACAATAAAATTATCAGGATTCGAACTCTGCAACGTTCGCACTGCAATTTACAAAGTGCGTTACGAAACCATCTGAGCTACCAGAGTTTCTTATCTGAAGTGTTACATAGCGAATTATATATTTAACATATTTTAGTTAAAAACACAAAAAATGCGTTATTTTCTAAAAACATAATCTGATCAAAAATTCCTGTTGTACTATTCCGGTTCACACCAATGTACATTACTTAGAATTTTTTCAGATTTTTAGTTTAAACCATCTAGGCTACAGGGTGTGGGACAAAAAATTTTTTGCACAATTTTGGCAAAAATCGCATCAAAATAATTTTTTTTGCAAAAATAAAATTTTGATCGTTAATCCACGTACTAAGGGCTTTCATTTGATACCCTACTCAGAATTTAAAAAAAATATTTTTTTTTTGATGAGCACATTTTAGTTTATATTTTTAGGGGGATATGTTTTTTAGATGATTTAGTATTTTTCCTATGTGTGGGTCAAAGAGTTGTATAAGCATGCCAAATTTCAACTCTCTAGGTTTAGCCGTTTGGCTACAATTTTTACCGAACAGACAGACAGACAGACAGACAGACAGACAGACAGACAGACAGACAGACAGACAGACGACAAAATGACGGTATAAGGGTTTTTTGGTCATACCTACAAAACCCTAAAAATGAGTTCCGAGGAAGTTCAATGGAAAGGCACAAAAACATGTTTAAAGAACCGATGATTGAGATAAGAGATATGATAATTGAGCAAAGAAACCTTATTGAGAAATGGGAAGAATCAATATGGAAATATCTACTACAGTAATACCTCGTTTAACGTTAGGGATGTGTTCCTCAAGAACATTATGTTAACCGAATCAACTTTAACTTTAAGGTTACTAAATTGAAAAAAAATAAATTATTTAATTTTTAATTTTTTAATTAATAAATAGGAACAACTAAAAACAGCTTTTCTTGACAAAATTTAAAGTATAAAATTAGTATGCATGTATGTACTACAAAATTAGCGGTTATACGTAAATAAACTGACAAGTTGTGACGATTTTATTTTTTTCAAGAACGAATCAAGGGTCGATTGCGTTGCTTGTCTCTTCTTTTTTCGTAATAGCTCACTGTAACATGTTAAAGCATTTAATACATTTCTTTTTACAGCACAACTTCGCGCAAAATCTGGATCATTTTCGGACAAAATATCTATCGAATGAGACACCTGAATCAGGCAATCGGACAATTTTTCTGTTGTTAAAACTTTAACCGGCGGCTCTTCCATTTCGATGTCAGAATTGGCATCTTCTCCTACCAAATTTTCTTCTGTCAGTTCTTGCAATTCTTCATTTGTTAGCGGATTGTCGTTGTCATCCTATAGTAATGTCTGAATATCATCAGCGTCAACTTCATTGAAATGAAATTGGTGTGCCATTTCAACAAGTTCATTCTGGATGTCATTAGCAAGTTCCGATTCTTCTAAATTGAGTCCTACTTTCTTCCAAACTATGGGAATTACCGCGTCGCCCAGCAATGAGGTTATAGCCGACGTTATAGACGTTATAGCGGTATCGTTAACGGAGGTAACGTTAAGCGAGGTATTACTGTATAAATATATTTACTCTATCTCAATTTAAATGGGCTTTTATTGTCTTATGCTGACGACACTGTGTACTATGTGTCTGGAGACAGCTGGAATAAAGTTTTCAATAACATCTCAGTCAGTCTTCAGAAAATGAAATCATGGCTAGATTCGAATATTTTATCGCTAAACCTTACTAAAACTTACATTGTACCTTTTATGTAGGTGTGTTCTTTTGTGTTGCCCAACCTACACTGAACTACACCACAGCTACACTATGGCGTTCGTTTGTGTTCCGACACCTGTACGTAAAGTGTTCGTTTGTATTTATGAACTTGTTCAGGACAGGCAAAGTCTACACTTGCTCGGGAGTGAGTGTAGCTTCAGGCAACCTGTAAAAAGGCGGCAAACTTAATCTAACTTGGTTATAATCTGTATTTGGTCTAGGGGAAATTTTTATTTTACTTCTATTGTAAAATAAAAGTAAGTAATAAAAGGAGTAATATGAGCAGAAGGAAAGTACTTTTCCTACAATGCTGGTATAATAACTAACATAAATAAATTCAGAAGTTTTATAAAATCTGTCAAACTTGAATTTTTATTATTTATTTTTATAAAATTTATTTGAGCCTTTAAACTGTTCATATTATCTTATTTATTTACTATTACTTTAGCACAAATTTGTTTTAAAAAGTGAGGTTATCAACTTTGTCTGGAAATGTCATTCGCCTGCCTGGAAAACTGTTCGTTTGTATTCCTGTTTCGAGCAGTTCGGAAGAAGTTTTTAGTTGCACTGTGACGTCAGCTGCTTTTGTCCTGGACAAGTTTGGTGCAACACAAACGAACAAACCTTGTGCCAGAAAACCAGATTACCTAATTTTAGTGAAATCATACTTCATGATCATAATTGCAAGTATGCTGAACTATTAAGTTGTAGTTACCCCAGCAAAATAGAAATTGGAAATTCAACAAAATATCTAGGATTATATCTGGATAGTTGTCTCACTTGGAAAACACATGTGAACCATTTTATTGGAAGACTACGTAAAACTATATATTTGTTTAAAAATCTGAGATATTGTATGAACTTGTCTACCTGTTGGAACGCGCCCATCTGAAATAAACAATAAAGTTTTATTGTATTCAGGAGATGGCTATGTAAAAATAAGTGAGAGATAATGTTTGATTTTTTGTTGTTGTTGTTTATGTTGTCACGAGAATATATGAACTATTATTTTCAGTGAAAATAAAAAGGTTTCTTGAAAATTTAAAAACGAGTTTATTTAGCGCAATATTAAATAGTCAAGCTCACAGTCGGTTAGATTGTGGTGCTCTGATACTACCCTTAAAATGATATATTTTGGTGTAGTCCAATCAATTTTAACTTATGGTATTTTATTTTGGGGAGGTACCAGTAAATCAGTAATTTATAATACAAGGTGTCTCAAAAGAAATTTTATATTTATTTAGCTTACTGCGTGAACGCAACGTATCCGAGGGGCGCGGGGGTTATGTCAATCGGTAGCCTGACTCTTGGGAATTCAATCGCTATGGAGCGTTTCTCGGGAGCAGACCGCGCGTTATGCGTTCGAGAGTTTTGCAAAATTCTGCAGTATTCGAGGTTTTCGCCACTTAAATGATGCGCCAAGCATTCCTCTCATTCGACATTGGATTAAAAAGTTTGAAGAGACTGGTACAACGCTGGATAAATCAAAATCCGGGCGACCTAGGTCATCAAGAACGGTAGAAAACGTGGAGAATGTTAATCAGTCTGTTCGTGACGACCCGAACCTTTCAATTCGGAAGCGCGCAAGTGCTTTAAATGTGCATAGATCATCATTGCATCGCATTATGCACAAAGACCTAAAGTTGCACCCCTACAATATTCAATTGGTGCAAGAATTAAAGCCCCAAGATGCCAGTCAGAGGCTTAATTCTCAGGCAAATTGATCTCCCGGAGAGGTGACATAAATTGGCCTCCACGCACTCCAGATTTAACCCCTATGGATTTTTTCCTATGGGGTTATCTTAAATCTAAAGTTTACGCCAATAAACCGACTTCACTGGCGCATTTGAAAGAAAATATTCGTCACGAAATGGCAGCCATCCCTGAGTCCACCTGCCGAGACGTCATAAGTAATTTTACTGTTCGATTAAATGAGTGCCGAGAACGCGAGGGTCTACATTTAGACGATATTATTTTTAAGAAATAAATCCCCAAAAAGTGTATTTTAATAATTAATAAACATTTTTTCTATATACGGCTTACTTTTTTTTTAATCGATCCACTAAATATAAAATTTCTTTTGAGACACCTTGTATTAAAACTACACAAAAATTAATACTAAAAGTCATGCTAAATAAACCACGTAGATTTCTAAGTGAAAAACTCTTTGAAATTACGGGTGTTTTAAGTGTACCGAAACTCTTCTTGTTTAATATCGCTCAATATTTTTTTAAGGAAAAACATACTCTTTTTAGAACGCCACATTTACCAAACCATTTATATTTGACGAGAGGTAAAAAAATAGGACATTGTAAGGGCTCAAACAATTTCAAAAAGAACCAGTTCTTCCTGAAAATTTTAACAAAATTATTTAATGTTTTCCCGGAGACAATTAAAAATAATCTTTTTACGTTCTTTTAATAAAACTATTAAAAAATTGATACTCAGCATGCCCGTTGACGTTATTAATTCTATAATTTCAAACGGATAAACTGTGATAATATATTTCTCTTTTCCATAACTCTCATTTTTTTTTAGTTTATTTATTTATTTATTTAATTATTTATCTACCTATTTATTTATTCATTTATTTATTTATGCATTTATTTACATATTTATTTATTTCCATAATATTTTTGAATTTTAAATATTTATTCACTAACTTTTACTTGAAATTTGTTGAGATTGGAGTTTATTATTCCATTTACTTTTCTTAATTTGTATTATTGAACTTTTATTCTGGTACAGTATTATTTTATTTGTTTTATTGTTATTGTTATTATTATCTATTATATTTATTTGTATATTTTATTTTATTTTATTTATTTATTTATTTCTTTCTTTATTTTTTCATTTAATTTTTATTTTATTTTACATTTCTTTTTTAAATTTCTTGTTTACGATTTCATTATTGTCGCCACAAGATACGTCGTATCTTTTATGACAGCATTTTTATCATAACTTATTATCATTACATTATTATAATAACTTTTTTATTTTTTATATATTATATGCATGCATACATTTTATTTATTGTTAAGCCTATTTTGTAATTTACCTTAAATGTATCAATGGTAAATGAAGTATGTTACATACATTTGTATAATCAATGTAATATTTATTTCGTTCAAATACAAATACAAATACAAAATACAAATAAAATCTAAGGGAAGAAAACAGGGACCTAAGAAAACGTTTAGCAACAGTTGAGAAAAAATTAAGAGAACTGAAAAACACCAAAGGAGAAAAAACGTAATAATAAGAGGGATAAATTTAGACAATAGTGTAAATGCAGTCCAAATTTTTTTAATAGACGATGTTAAGAAAGTTCTCTTAATGATTAAAATCAATGCAGCGAAGAAAACGAAACATGAGTAAATATATATAAATAAATAAACTAAGAAGCTCACATATCTAAATAAATCACGATTTACCAGGCAGAAAATGAAATAAATAACTACGTGAAAATGGTAAAGAGGGTCAGAAAGGGAAATTGTAACAGAAAGTCAATAAAAATAATAAAGGAGATATCAAAAACGGAATTTTGTGACAACAGAAGCCAAATATGAGGAATATGGAAAATAAGGATAAATAAAAGTAAAAGATCATATAATTTAGTGACATGGAACTTACAAGGGAAAAATGCACCAGACTTTTACAAGAAACGAAGCATTGTAAACACAGAAGATTACATAATATTTAACATTGGAAGCAATCGAACGATTTTTGGAAAAAGTATCAGAGGCCCGCATAACTTACAAAACGCAGGTAACACGGTACAAAAATGAATAATCATTTGTGGAATACCGTCACTTCACAGAACAGCGTGTTTTACAGCCGGCAACGACGCCAAGAAATGAAAGGACAGAGGCATTAGGAAAACTCGTTAGAGATTATGAAAAAGAACTTCTCAGTTTGTCTTGTACTGTATTCTAACGTTTGAACGGACTAAAGATAATCCCACCACTGCTTATGATGTCCTGAAATGTGTGAAAATTCACACTTCACATCAATTTTTTTAAAGCATTTTGTTAGTAACAAATATAATCCGTTTTGATTAGATTGTTATTTGAAGTGTTGTTGATTTTGTGCTTCAATGGTTACAGTAAATTTCCATTCATACTTACGTAGTCATATCTTAAGATTAGCGCTACATACATGAATTAAAAGATAAATATAAAACAAAAACTTACTCATCATTAATCTTTTTAAAAAGCAGCATAAAACAATGATTAGTCAAGTTAAAAAATCAGTGTCGTGTCCGCTCTAGCAATAATGAAGCCGTGAATCTTGAGTATTTTAATTTTCCGCGAAATTAAACGTGGTAGAGGTAGGAGGTATGCCTTGAGATCGTGTTAATGACTGTAATTTCCTGTCGACTTCTTGATCCTGGCTGGGAGCTCGGCGTTCAACGTTGGCTAGCTGTTAGCGCACAGCTACCAGCTACCCGCTACCCACTACCCACAAGCAGCTCCTCAACTTTGTTAATATGCGACTTATAATATAGTGTCATTGTCGTTTACTGTACTTGACTTTAACTTCAAGATTATGCCGTTGATTTTAATTTGGATAATTTATAAACTGGGAGGATTATTATTATTAAAGGACACTGTTTTGCATTGTTTTATTAAGTTGCGAATATAGTGAAGACTTGCTGGGGTTCTCTTACTCTGTATCATCGACGGGATGACGCATAGAAACATCTCTGCCTCATAACGCCGCTTAACAAGAGCATAATTATCGAACTTTTAAAATTCGTTATTTATTTATTATTTGAGATACTATTTTACTTCAAAATTACGGTTGTGTATCAAGTTTGTATATTTAATTTATGTGTAGATTATTAATAATTAACAGATCCGTCCATTAGAATGGATATATATATATATATATTAATAAAAAAGGTATTTTATGAATAATAAGACATGATTTTATTGATCAACTAATACGTCTCGCACATCATATGATATATTTTATACTATTCTATTTACATAAAACAATATGCCTTAGCAACGATATAGCACCCCACGATCGTTAATAAGGATAAATGTTGCATAATTATATTTTCGCTAACACGGCCAGACTGACATGCGGAACGTTCTCGGGACGCAACTGTATTCTTCACACCATTAACAGCATTGTTGTTATCAGCAACAGCAACCTGCGTATCACCAGTGGTCTGCTCCATACCAACAACAGCATTCTGCATCTTGCATACCAGGATCTCCATTCTTGAGCTGGTCCACCATTTATCTTCTACTGCATCTTGAAAGTTTTCACCTAATTCATAATCTGTAAATAGAGCAATTTGGGCGCAGAATTGATCTTTCACAAAATCAACCATGCACCAATATCAATTAGTTAAAATAAATATTTGCTTACAACAAAACCTTCCAATAGCAGAGTATAAATCGTGATCTGAAAGTTTAGAGACTTTTGTTATCATTTCATTTCTCTATCACGAACTCAGTGACTAGATCAACAAGCTCAGATACTCAGTAACTATCTACTAGTTTCCTTCATTACAGATTGTCTACAGTACAACAAGCTCAGAGGCCGTTTATTCATTTCTGCACACACAGTGCTCAGCTCAGAGAGCGTCTATTCGTTTCTGCACACACAGTGCTTTATCATCATCATCAGCCCGTCGCCATAGCTCACCATCTGCCACCATGGTTACAGAGCTATTACCGGACTGATGCCACTGGCAGCGGCATGTCTTGCGGTACTCAACAAGCTTTCTATTCTCAACTCATTATCTATTATATTTCTCAGTTTATTTTGCCATTCCGATCCCACTTCTGATATTAATAAAAAAGGTATTTTATGAATAATAAGACATGATTTTATTGATCAACTAATACGTCTCGCACATCATATGATATATTTTATACTATTCTATTTACATAAAACAATATGCCTTAGCAACGATATAGCACCCCACGATCGTTAATAAGGATAAATGTTGCATAATTATATTTTCGCTAACATATATATATATATATATATATTTTATTTAGGATATATTTTGGGGGCGCTTCAACTGCTGAGGTTATTAGCACCCCGGTACATTTACAGTAATTTACATTGTTTTTATACAGAGATGAATATTGACATTAATTTACAATCAGGCATATTTATAATTTTATGATAAGACATTTAATGGTAAATTATAAAGGTAAATTATAATAAAAGGTAATTTAGAAATAATAGAAAAATTGGGAATTAAATTTTACGGAACAGGTCTGCTTCTTTGAGGTAGTCTAGTAAGATATTTTGATTTTCTGGACATAGCTTCTTTCAGGTTGTCTGGTATGTTGTGCTTCCGTTTGAGTTCTTCATATAGTTGGCACTCCTGGATTATATGATACGTTTAAGGTTTTATTTCAGTTGTCACAGTTTTCCATCTCTTTTCTTTTCATTAGATGTTGGTGTGTAATGAACGTGTGGCCAATTCTGAGTCTTGTAAGAACTCTTTGTTATTTTTTGTCGCCTACTGGAGCCCAGGGTTTGGTGTCCTCTTTTATATGGCGAAGTTTGTTGTTTATTAGACTCTGCCATTGTTGTTTCCAGTCTTCTTTTATGTCTTGCCTTAAGTCAGATTTGATGTCGCTGGTAGGTACAGATATCGGTGTGACTGGGAGGTTTGCTGCCTCTTTTGCTGCTTGGTCTGCCTGTTCATTCCCTCTTATTCCCACATGTGAGGGAACCCACACCAAGGTTACCTTTTTCCCCTGGAGGGCCACGTTATGGAGGTTTTCCTGTATATTCTGGAACAGTGTGTACCTTGAATATAGTACTTTAACTGCGTCGAGTACACTACGTGAGTCAATATATATGACATAATTTCTGTCTTCCTTGTTGCTCATGTATTCGGTGGCTTTTAGCAGGCTATATGCTTCTGCAGTGAAATTACTTACTGTATCAGGGAGGTGGTACATGTATTTCTCGTCGTTGATGACGTAAGCAGCACCGGTTTTATGATGGTGATGTGAGCCGTCGGTGAATATTCTTTGACAGTTATGAAATTTTGAGTCCATTTCAAGAAAGAGTTTTTCGTATACTTCCCTTGTTGTTTCATTTTTTTTGTGTATGCTAAGCTGTAAGTTAAATTTGGGAGGGATCAGCGTCCATGGTGATGTATGGTTAAATGATTTTTTGGTTATGTATGGGAAGAGCTTATTCCATTCGTACCTATTTATTTATTTATTATTTGAGATATTATTTTACTTCAAAATTACGGTTGTGTATCAAGTTTGTATATTTAATTTCTGTGCAGATTATTAATAATTAACAGATCCGTCCATTAGAATGGATATATTTTTGTTGTCACTTCTACCCGCCTTTTTAGGGCTTTGTAGGTATGACGACTAAAAAACCCGTATAAAGTCACTCATGTGTCCGTCTGCCTGTACGCTAGAAATTGTAGCCAAATGGCTGAACATAGAAATTTGACATGCATATAGAATTCTTTGTCCTACATACAAGAAAACTATAGAGTTCAAAAAACACATCGCGGGATAAATATAAATAAATATGTATTTAATGAAAAAATAAATGTTTTTTTAAATTTTGAGCAGAGTGTCCATGTAACCTTTAAATACCTGGATAAACAAATAAATTTTCATTTTTGTAAACTTTTGTAAACATGGGATTTTCGCCAAAAATATGTCTTTTGCCCCTTATCCTATTTCCCAGAGGGGTTGATATAAAAGGTTGAAGAAAATCTCAATTATGAACATTGATGGAAACCGGAATAGTTCAACAGAAATTTTTGATAAGATTAGTTTTTCTAAAAATATTTTTTGTGTCGTTGAAAAAATAATTATTTTTTAAAAATTTATTTTATATCAAAAGAAATCTCTTAAGACGTAGATTAAGGAACAGAATGTAGCTTTTTAGAATTATGTTTCTTTTAATTGTTTTTTCCCAAAAGTGTATTAAAAAAATTACTGTCCCACACTCTTTAAAGTAAAGGGGTTAAACTAAAAATCTGAAAAAATTTTAAGTAATGTACGTTGATCTGAGCCGAAAACGTACGAGATGAATTTTTGATCTGATTGTGTTTTTGGAAAATATGGCAGTTATTGTGTTTTTGATAAAATTAATATTTTTTTTAATCCATGGCTAAATTTTAGCTAATAATGTTATGGATTATTTCTATTTATGGCTAAGGTAGTGTATTGTTTTCTTTTGATATTAAAAATATAATAATAAAAAAAAATTTTAACAACTGAGAATCGAGTTCATGTGTATAAGCTCCGCCTATTGTTAAACGTTTTGTTTTTAAGGTATCAAAGAGGAATAAATCAGTTATACTGTTGAAATACTTATATATCAAATTGCACATTGTTAATAGTGAGAAGTACGTTTCTGGAATCAAGAAATATGTATATTAACATATTTCTTATTAATTTAATAAAATTTAAATTTTATTGTGACGAAATTTTCTGTAATTATTACAATTTAGTTTTAAAAAATTAAATGGAAGCTCTTAGTACTCAAATATCTAATAAAAGTGATCATCAAAAAACTGTTTATTTTGGTACGATTAAAGAAATAATATTGTGCTAAAATCCATCATTCTGTTGACTTCTTACACTTTACACTTCTTTTTTTTAGCTAGCGAGTTATAAGAAAATGCAAGTAAATAATACTAATAATATTCCAGGGTTATACACAGCAAGAAATTCATAAGTGTAAAATTTCATTCTCTTTTTGGTTAAAATTTTAGTGTTAAAATTTTCATTTAAAAAAATAAAAAGTTCACTATTTTTAAACAAATCACCGTATAAATCTTCATTTATTCTGATAGTGATATTTTTATGAAATACTACTTGATCAGTGTTAAAATTAACACTACTTTAGCACTATTTATTTTCTAATAGTATAATTTAACCAGTATGTAAGCGTAAACTAAGTGTAAAGTTTTCGCTAAGTTAACTAAAAAAGAAGTGTAAATAATTAACACGAAAAGCGAGGAACTTTATGATACACTAAAAGTTCATTTTTTAGTGTACATGAACTCCTTTTAACACTACTTTTTTTAGAGTGTATATGCATTTTAAATATTTTCTGTATATATAGTTGATGTCTCAATATTTTGTTCTGTATGCATGCCAAAGAAAACTCGTCATGTATATATGTATATATACTTTGTCATGTATATGCATGACCAATTTTAACTTTCTTGATCCAGTCGTTTTGCCACAATTTCTACAGTATAAAGAGTGCTTGGATATACCTACGAAATCGTAAAAAAGTTCTGAGTTGTTGCAGTAGAAATTGGATTCAGTTTAAAAATGCAGAGCCGCAGTAAGGGGGGGTCGGAGGGGGCGATGGCACCTAGCGCAGTAAAGAAAAGGGCGCCGATGAGACTAAGGGGTGCCACATTGCGAAAGTGAGGACCTGTTTTGCTCATCATCTAGATTTTGGGCGGTGAGAATCTTGTTTTTGCTTATCACTTATATTTATTTGCCAAGGGCGCCAAAACGCAGTTTTGCCCTTAGCGCAAGTTTTCCTTACTGCGGCTCTGTAAAAATGTTCTTACCGCTTAATATGTCATGTCTCGATTAAGAAAACATTCTCGCTCGACATTGTCACGCGACTCAAACCACGAATTAGGCATATGCCTGTTATTATTATTATTATTATTAATACAGTTTAGGGAGGAGGCAGCTGACAGCTGGTATTACTCCCGAATATACAAGTTGACACATTACAATTATTATTTTCAATAAAACTTCATTTTACAATTAATAAAATCAATCCACACAGTGTTTTCTAAAACAAAAGTAAATAGAATTATAAACGTTACAGTCCATGTTAATGTCATATCACCAGTTACATGTATACAGGGCCGGCCCGAGGCACGGCCGAACCGGGCGATAGCCCGGGGCGCTGCGAAATTTGGAGCGGGGTTTTTGTATAATTTCAATAGATGATTTGATTAATTTATGCAAAGATCTGCATCTGAAATTAAAAATAGACAGCGATTGTGACGTGAATGGAGCAGAAGTATTTGATGAGTAGAAATCTGCATCAGCTCTTTTATAAACCTTTAAATGTTCTAAATTTTATAAAATCCAATAAATTACAAAATGTGCTTCCTAATATTTGGATTTCATTAAGAATAATGTTCACGATACCAATTACTGTTGCTAGTGGTGAGAGAAGTTTTAGTAAGTTACCAGGTCTACAAGTATGAAATGCGGATTTTTTTTTAAATAAAACGCATTAAACTCAAAAGAACGGTAAAAGTTTATTTATTCAAAGTATGCTCCATTAGAAGTTATACATTTTTCCCATCTTTCAGGCAATTTGTGAATACCTCGCCAGTAGAACTCTTCCCCTTTCCCCGAAAACCATTCATCTAGCCATTCTTTCACATTTTCATATGAACAAAAGTGCTGCTCGGCAAGTGCGTGACCCATCGATGCGAACAACTGGTAATCTGAAGGGGCCAAGTCTGGTGAGTAAGCGGCATGGGGTAACACTTCCCACTTGAGTGCCTCCAATGTGTTGCAAACTGCTTTTGCCTTATGTGATGGAGCGTTATCGTGAAGAAAGATTACCTTGTGCTGTCCTCTTTCGTATTCTGGTCGTTTTATGAGCAGCGAATGGTTCAATTCGATCAGTTGTTGTTGGTAGCGTTGGGTATTAACTGTTTCACCAGGTTTTAACAACTCATAATAGACCACACCCTTTTGGTCCCACCAAGTACAGAGCATTGTCTTTTTGCCAAAGCGATTCGGTCTTGCAGTTGATGTGGATGGTGAGCCTGGGTTCACCCATGATTTTTTGCGTTTAGGATTTTCAAAATAAATCCATATTTCATTGCCAGTAATGATACGATGCAAAAAAGACTTTCTTTTGTATCGTGCAAGCAAAATGTCACAAGTATTTTTGCGTTTTTCCATCTGCCTCTCATTCAGTGCATGTTGAACCCATCTGCCGACTTTCTGGATCTTACCCATCTCTCCTAGGCGATTGGAAACAGCTTGTTAACTAACGCCTAACTGCTCTGCTAGTTGTTTTTGTGTTGACTATCGTCTTCCTGTAGCAATGTTTCCAATTTTGTATCTTCATATTTTTTTGGAGGTTTTCCATGTTCTTTGCCTGTAAGAGCAAAGTCACCACTTTTGAAACGCCGAAACCATCGTTCACACGTATCTTGCGATGGAGCATATTCACCATAAGCTTCTCGAAGCAGTCGGTATGATTCAGCAGCAGTTTTTTTCAAATGAAAACAAAACAGTAGTACTGTCCGCGAATGCTCTTTATTTGGCACAAAATTTGACATTTTTAACACAGTAAAACAAAACTATATGATCACTTTGCAAATTATAACCTATACGCATTTGACACTTAATGATAACTTAACAAAACGCCATATGTGTTGAAACTTTGAACTATACACTCTGTTTGCGCGGCAAGTTGGAAAAAAATCCGCATTTCATACTTGTAGGCCTGGTAAAATTGATAAAAAACTATTTGTGCTCTACAATAAGCAATGAGAGATTAAATAATCTACCGAAATAGTCAAAAATTTTGCTGATTTAAAAGCTCGAAAAATTAACTTGTAGCTTGTAGGTAATATGTAATCTGTATAATTTATTATTTAACGTAGTTGTTTTTTCAATTTAATAAATAAATTATTAATGCACATTCAGTTGTCTTTTTTTTAGTAGATGATTCTTCCTTTCTAATATATATATATATTTTTTTTATAGTATATTTTCAAAAATGGGATTAAAACAAATATAAATAATATATATTTTAAAAAATATACCTATCATTCATTAAGGGGCGCAATTTAAATATTTTCCCGGGGCGCTAGAATTCGTCAGGCCGGCCCTGCACGTATCAGTCCATATTAAATTCACTTGACAGTCCATCTTACACTGACCAACTGATTCTTAGTTATCACTTATTTTTTCTACAGTTGTAATTCTATGTCCAGCTGGTTTTTGAAAATGTTTATACTAGCTGATTCCGTCACGAGCGAAGTAAGGTTGTTCCATCCATTCACGACCCAATTGGAGAAGAAGTACTGCCTGTTAAAGGACATTGCCATGAAACATGGTCGCACGTCAGCATCGACAGTTTTTATTATGTAGACACGGCATTATTAAACCTGCATCCATTCATAAAATCATAAGGGAGAAATATAAAATTCTATTATTCGTCGACAAATATTGTAGTAATGCAGTCATTAAGTCAATCATTAACAGATTCCCATATGATTATCTGAATCTACCATCAATGAGTGAGTGCAGTTTCGATAAACATATGTGAGTTCCGGTTCATTTCCTCGTTAGCGGAGCGGAGCAATGACTAGCGACTCCCCATGAGGGAGAGATGGTGTCGATAACGCCACTATAAATCTACGGCAGAAAGGAATGACGGGATGATACAACAATACAATGAATGGGACCAGGCTTAAATAATGTTCTATTTTTTACGTTACGATGTTTGTTTTTGGTTGATGTCTTAAAAGGATTTCTTAAAGAGAAAAATTTCGCTGGCGTAGTCTTTCTGCGATACGAGGGCTATCTTTCAAGTTTTTACAAAAACTAGAAATAAAAAATTTTTTTGGAACAAACTATTTTATTGCTTTTCAAAATATTTACCTTTAGAAAGACCATACAAATACCTTACGAAAATATTTATACACTTATACATGCATTCGAACCAATTCTCGAAACATTTGTTCCACTCTGAAGTTGGTATCTCCAAATCATGATTTTCGAAGGCTTCAACAGGTTTTATGATGGGGATGTGAGCCGTCGGTGAATATTCGTTGACAGTTATGAAATTTTGAGTCCATTTCAAGAAAGAGTTTTTCGTATACTTCCCTTGTTGTTTCATTTTTTTTGTGTATGCTAAGTTAAATTTGGGAAGGATCAGCGTCCATGGTGATGTATGGTTAAATGATTTTTTGGTTATGTATGGGAAGAGCTTATTCCATTCGTACCTCTTCGTACCTAAAATACGTACCTATTTATTTATTTATTATTTGAAATATTATTTTACTTCAAAATTACGGTTGTGTATCAAGTTTGTATATTTATTTTATGTGCAGATTATTAATAATTAACAAATCCGTCCATTAGAATGGATATATTTTTGTCGTCACTTCTACCCGCCTTTTTAGGACTTTGTAGATATGACGACTAAAAAACCCGTATAAAGTCACTCGTCTGCCTGTACGCTAGAAATTGTAGCCTTTCTGCGATACGAGGGCTATCTTTCAAGTTTTTACAAAAAGTAGAAATAATTTTTTTTTTGTAACAAACTGTTTTATTGCTTTTCAAATTATTTACCTTTAGAAAGACCATACAAATACCTTACGAAAAGATTTATACACTTATACATGCATTCAAACCAATTCTCGAAACATTTGTTCCACTCTGAAGTTGGTATCTCCAAAACATGGTTTTCGAATGCTTCAACAGCTTCTTGAGGTGATGAAAATCGCTATCCACGCATTTTTTGTTTGACATTGGGGAACAAAAAAGTTGTTAGGGGATAAATCAGGTGAATACGGACAATGAGACATTAATTCGATGTTTTTCTCCTTCAAATAATCAATTGTTTGATGTGCTATGTGGGAGTTTGCATTGCCATGATGAAGAATAATAATACGTTTTTGGTTCTTTTTCCTGATTTTGTCGATGACTTCTGGCAAACAAATTGTTGTATACCATTCAGCATTAACTGTTCTCCGATCCTCTAAAGGTATGGTTGCGACATATTCAGTACAACCGAAAATAACAAGCGATCATTTTCTTGGAAGTGCTTGATGAATGAGCAACTTTTGTGGGTTTCGGACCCAAATAGTGGATTGTGGCTTAGTTTCCGGTTTAGATGAATCCAAGTTTCGTCACTTATAACGATGTTGTATACTGATTTTGCAAGACCTAGGTTGAATTTGTTTAGCATTCCCTTACACCAATCAGTACGAGCCTTTTTTTGATCTTCGGTCAAATTATGCGGAATCTATCGGGAACAGATCTTTTTCACAGCTAAATGTTCATGCAAAATTGAATGTATTGCAGTCTACGATAGGCCAAAGGATGTCTCTGTCTCACGGTAAGCCACATGCCGATCTTCTTCAATCATTTTGCGCACAGCATCGATGTTTTTTTAATCACAACCGATTTTGGTCGACCTTCACGACATTTATCACTGACGGACGCACGACAACGACGAAATTCTGCAAACCAATTGTAAACAGTCTTTTCTGATGGTGTTTCATTACCAAAAGTTGAGCGAAGCGAATCTATGCATTGTTGTTGAGTTAGGCATTTACTAAAATCGTAAAAATCATTCAACGAAAACCTTCACAAGTAATATCAATTTTTTCACAAACTTGTTTTTTTAACGCTTACTGTTAACAAACTACTCGGTTAATTTATAAGCTGCCACTGATTACACAATAAGATATACCAAATTTTACGAATATAGTAATAACACATTTCAATATTGCCATCTAGTGGTCGTTTGTAAAAACATAAAAGGTAACCCTCGTATAATCAATAATTTGGAAACTAAAAATATTGGTATTATAATTGGATTCATAACAAAGTCAAACAAGGAGATAACATCTCACATCTGTTCTTCAGTTTTGTGCTTGAGATTAAAGAAAATCTCTAGCTACCAAACGTACACTTGTTATTGCAAAAATTGACGAGACTTTTTAAGACAGACACAGAACATATAATTAGGGTTGCGATGAACAGTGATTTTGCTGAATATATATATATTTTTTTTTGGTATAATGGCTTTCGGTTGACTCCATTAAGTCAGCTTCTTAATGTTTTAATTATCTTCTTACTTTAATTGATGAATATGAAGGGATAGTATTGGAAATGTTCAGGATAGGGGTTTTTGCCGAGAGGCCGTCACGGCAGGACTGCGGTTTGGAGTAAGCCTTGGGAAGGTTTACAATAGAGTTTGATGTTATGCTATGTAAATGAGTAGAATGTATACCTAGTTCTGTAAAGATTTTATAAATTTGAGAGGTGTAAATAATTAACATAAGTAAAAAAAAAAAAAAAAACAATAATTTAAATGTGTAGTACTATCACTAATAATTTTAGAAGTTAATGTTCGTGTTTATGAGATAGTTTGATAAAGCTGCATATATTTCTTTTTTTGTTGTACTTAATACTATTTGAACGTTTGTAGGGAGTGATATGCCCTGCGATATTAATGTTTGTACTAAGGTGTCTTGTTCATTTTGGAAGTTGTTACATGAAAATATGAGATGGTTCGGATTTGTTGGATGGTTGCATGTTTCACAAATGTCATTATCTACTATTCTGAATCTTCTTAAATGAGTAGGGCAGCTGGTATGATTGAAACGGAGTCTACATATTTTAGTGACAGAGTGGCGAGGTATTTTGTAGTCTGAAAACCACGGTTTTGTTTTAATTATTCCGTTGATGGTAAAATACTCTTTTCCTTTAGCTGAATAATGGAATACCGAATTTTTGATTTGAAGCAAATGTTCGGCCGATTACCGAATAATAATTAAATGCATGCACATTTTGGAAAGGGATTCTTCAATTATGAAATCAATGAATCAAGATATGATCATATTTTTGGATGGTTTTTTAGACAAAGTGATATACAAAAACATTGAAATATCAATTTAAAAGAATTTTTATTCAATAAATAATGTAACGGAAGCAAGAAATCGTGTGTTTCTAGAACATGAGACAAAGCCGCGATCATGATTAAGACGATGACCATAAAAGCTCACCTAATAATTTCACCTAAGATGAGAGCTCTTAAACGGAGATGGAGAAGACTCGAAAAAGTTCTTCGTTTTTGGAATTATTTTGATGAAATAAAAGGCAAGGACCCGATAGTAAAAAATCTAATCTCAGTTGAATTGGACACTTATTTGGCATTACCATTAGAAAAAAAAAACATCATATCCTTTTCGATGGTGGATAATTCTTTATAATACGTTTCTAAAGTGAACATCATTTGCAAAAACATTTCTGTCACTTGCGGAAAGTACAATCTATTCAGAAATATTATTTTCTGAAGTTAGAAACGTTTACGAAGAAACCGCAACAGATACTGCCCTAAAAGTTGTATTTTTTAACTTTCCTTCATCAAAATTTATCGCTTGTACAATACTATAAATAAGTAATTTATTTTTATATACTCGTCTGTATAATAAGTAAAATGTTTTTACCGACCGTGAACATATATAAGGGAGGTATTGTGATTATACCGATTTTGACATTTCGAGATTTTGATGGATCTCCACGAATTGAGGTCCCTACATAACGTTTTGACTATTTTTAGCATGATGTCTGTCCGTCCGTCTCTCTGTCTGTCCGTCTGTCTGTCTGTCCGTCTGTTTATCCGTCTGTCTGTCCGTCTGTCTGTCCGTCTGTCTGTGTACACGTGCAGAGCAAATTCGGCTGAAAGGATTTTTATGAAACTTCATATTTAAGCTTCTGCCATGAATGGCACGAGTTGATCAACTTTTGCTAAAAATCGGTTGCCTAAAAATGAGAGTTTACTCGTGTCGATTTTAAGATTTTTGTGAATATTTCACAACAGAAAAATATTTCGAAAAAAATTATTGAACAAAAGTTGCTATAAAAGCAATAACTAATAACTTTTATTTGAGAAGTTTTTTGATAAAACGAAAATTTTTTAATAATTTCTGTAAAATTTAAGTCTCAATTTGTTCATACTTATATGTAACGTCTCCATGGTAATGATAAATAATATCTCTGTTAGAATATATTCAAAATTGGACGTTAAATTACTAATCTAAGAAAATATTAGGCCAAGGTATTTCTACTCTGCTGCTAGAATGTATTTTATATAAGTACTTTACGATGGCGGTCAGTCCTGTGGTGGCCACAGCTAATTTTTTTTTTGTACTTACTAATTTTGTACTTATTTGTAAAATAAAGTTATTATCGTCAAAGCAGCAGATCTTGTAGCAAAGAATACCAAGGATGCTGATATATGGACAACCCCAACACTTGTTCAAGATGTGGTAAAGATAGCTGAACAAAAATTAGGTATAAATGTATTATAAACACGACGTTAAAAACCTGAGAAGTTCAAGCGTCGCTAAATAAAGATTAATAAATTAAATAAAAAAATATTAAATAATTCATTATTCACATATGTTTCATAATTTTGTATATTACATTATTCGGTAGTTGGCCGAAAAGAAAATTAAGATCGCGAACACTGCCGGATTTAAGTATACGAGGGCTACCTTTTTCACCAAGTTTTTACAAAAATTAAGAAAAAAAATTTTTTTTTGGACCAAACTGTATTGTTGCTTTTCAAAACATCCGCCTTTAGGATTTGTACACTTTTGCATGTGTTCAAACTAATCCTCGAACCATTTTTTCCACTCTGAAGTTGATATCGAAGGCTTCAACAGCTTCTTGAGGTGATGAAAATCGCTGTCCACGTATTTTTTGTTACAAAAATCGTTAGTGGATAACAAAAATCGTTAGTGGATAAATCAGGTGAATACGGGCAATGAGACATTAATTCAATGTTTTTCTCCTTCAAATCAATTGTTTGACGTGCTGTGTGGGAGCTTGCATTGTCATGATGAAGAATGGTGCGAAGTTTTTGGTTGTTTTGGTTGATTTTGTCGATGCCTTCTGGCAAACAAATTTTTGTATATCATTCAGCATTAATTGTTCTCCGATCCTCTAAAGGAATGGTTGCCAAATGTCCAGTACGACCGAAGAAACAAGCGATCATTTTCTTGGAAGTGCTTCGTGAACGAACAAATTTTGCGGGTTCCGGTTCATCTCAGAAGACCTAAACAGTGAATTGCTACTTAGTTTCCAGTTCATATGAATAAATCCAAGTTTCGTCACCTGTAACGATGTTGTATACGGATTTTGCAGTGCCTAGGTTGATTTTTTTACCATTTTCTCACACCGAATCAACACGAGCCCGAATCAACCTTTTTTTGAGCTTCGGTCAAATTATGCGGAATCCATCGGGAACAGATCTTTTTCACAGCTAAATGTTCATGCAAAATCGAAAGTATTGCAGTCTGTGATATGCCAAAGGATGCCTCTATCTCACGGTAAATCACATACCGATCTTCTTCAATAATTTTGCGCACAGCATTGATGATTTTGGTCACCTTCACGAGATTCATCACTGACGGACGCACGACCATGACGAAATGCTGCAAACAAATTGTAAACACTCTTTTCTAATGGTGATTCATTACCAAAAGTTGAACGAAGCGAATCTATGTGTTGTGGTTGAGTTAGGTCTTTACTAAAATCTTTAAAAATCATCCAACGAATACCTTCACGAGTAATATCCATTTTTTTCACAATCTTGTTTTCAATCAGTCTAGGTTCTACAAAAATCTTAATCCGGCACTATTCGCGAAACAAGTAAATGGTTGCTTACTAAACGAATGTCTTTAAAATAAATATTATTTTGGTTATTTTCCTAACGAGATTGTTCTATCTAATTTATTAAGTTATAACTGTCGTCTGACTTTTGACTTAAAACAAAGACCAAGTTACAGGGTGTGGGGGGACAATTTACAGTTGTACAACGTTAGGCTCTCGGGAAAATCAAATTTGCTTCATGATGGAATAAAGATATATTTAGAGTGTTTGGCCGAGTCTAGTAAAATGTAACAAGTTACTCCGTATTGTAGTATCCCTATGTTAGTTCATGCAGTGTGCAGTTTAAAGAATGAAGGGACAATATTCAGAGACTTGTGAGAGACAAATGGTTTTCGAAAATGTTAGTGAGAATCGTGGTGTCCAGTAGACAAAATAGTGTTTGGTGTAAAAGATCCTTTCATGGGTTAACTATTTGTGAATGTGTGTATCTTTTAGATTAACGTATCCTTTTAAATTGGGATAACATATTTCTGAATCTATCCGTTAATGAATGTGTTCAAAAATTTTATCAAGTCATATATGAAATCATTGAATGCTACGTTCCCAAAAAAATTAAAAAAAGTCCTAAGTACCCAAAGTGGTTCAGCAAGAAAACAATCAAGATCATTAAGGAAAAAAATCGCCGGCATACTGAATTCAAATCTTCTGGCAACAGTACAGACTATGATGTTTTTTCTGAGTACCGTAAACTTGGCAAAACAAATATCCTTAACGATTATAATCATTATACCTCATTAATAGAAAGTGAAATTTCTCAAAATCCAAAATCGTTCTGGGCTTTTGTAAACGCCAAGAAAAACGAACATGGTATTCCATGTAACATGTTTTTTAATAACAAATCATCGAATAACTGTAAAGACACCTGTGATCTATTTGCTGATTTCTTCAGCTCTGTTTACACGACACCATCATCTCAAACATTCATTGGTCCGGATTACCCATATAGTAACCACCTATCTTCTGTAATTATCGACCCAGAGGCTGTTACAGAAAAAATAAACAAACTGGATCAAAACAAATCTCAAGGACCAGATGGTATTCCACCAATTTTCTTAATTAAATGTAATTCTACAATAGCAGAACCTCTTCAAATTCTTTTTAACAAATCCCTGAGCATAGGTATATTTCCCAGCTTCTGGAAGTCGGCCTTTGTCGTCCCTGTCCATAAAACGGGATCTAGGAACAATGTTGAGAATTATCGGCCTATCTCTATTCTTTGTTCTATAGGCAAGATTTTCGAATCAATCATCACTAATTTGTTATTTGAAACATTTAAAAATGCAATAATACCTCAACAACATGGCTTTTTCAGAGGTCGTTCTACATCAACGAACCTGCTACTGTACAAAGATTTCATCATCACTGCTTTGGAGGAAGGTAAAGAAGTTCATACTGTTTATACCGACTTTAGAAAAGCCTTTGACCAGGTCGATACTAATATCTTGATTGGTAAACTCAATAGATATGGCATTAGCAATCCCCTGTTGTCTTGGCTCACTTCTTACCTATCTGGTCACTCACAGTATGTTAAAATAAGCAACTGTCTCTCAGAAGTTATAACCGTGACTTCAGGAGTTCCACAAGGGTCACATTTAGGGCCTATTCTCTTTCTTCTATTTATTAATGACATTGCACTTTATATTAAACACTGCAATTTCTTATTATTTGCGGACGATTTAAAAATCTTCAAGATAAGTTCTACTGCAGCTGATCATATACCGTTGCAAGAGGATCTAGATTCTATCTTCCAATGGTGCACAGCAAACAACTTGTGGTTCAACATCGCCAAGTGCAAATATATCAACTTCTCTAAAAAACGAGAACCATCGAATGTTGTGTATTCACTAGACAATACACCTTTAGAGCAAATCAAAGATATCAGGGATTTGGGCGTCTTATTTAGTAGCGACCTTAATTTTACTGCCCACATCAACACAATCATCAGCAACTCGTTACGCATGTTGGGCTTCATAAAAAGACAGTCGGTGAGCTTCAGAAGTTTACATACTATCAAAGTCCTATTCAATTCTTTAGTGAGGTGTCAGTTAGAATACGCCACATCTATATGGTCTCCAACCCAACAGAGTTTGATTAACAGACTGGAAAACGTGCAAATCAAATTTTTTTTAATTATGCACTTTATAAATCGGGTATTCATTACAGTGCTGTACCGAGAGGTGAACGACTATCCGCACTTAATTTGAAACCTCTACAAGATAGGCGTCGGATTTTTGACTTATGTCTACTCCATAAGATAATGAATGGGACCACTGACGTTCCTGACATCCTCGCTAAAGTTGGACTGAGAGTTGCACCTTACCCAACAAGAAACGTGGATTTATTCCACCTGCCCAGGCGCCGAACATCTTACGGACTCAACTACAGCCTGGACAAAATGTGTAAGCTCTACAACGACCTGGCCCCGGATTTGGATATTATGTGCTCTTCTTATATTGGATTTAAAAATAATCTAAACCGTTTACTTTAGCCCTGTTTATTTAGCATTTTTATTTTTTAATATATTTTTTGTAATTTTTTGTTGTTTTTTAATAATGTGTAATTTAGGTAATTTTATCCTGTACACACTTAAGTAAATAAATAAAAAAAAAAATTGTAAGTCTTGTGTAAAATAATGTAAACCATTATCATAATTAAAGTAGGTTAGTTAAAATGAAGACTTTAATAATTGAAAGAACCTTTAAATCCATCCTAAGAATCATTGCAACCAGTCAGCAGACATAAGAGATTATGTTCGAACCGCTCGCGAATTATGAGTCATTATGTGGGAGATCTTGATTTTGAGGGATCTACAGAGTAAGTACGAATGAAGTGCATCAAAATCATATTCAGATAAATCAGCCAACCGTGATCTTTCATTCAGATTATCAGTAGGCTCCCCACACGTGCAAAACAGAACAGAATGAGACAGTGATATATCTCAAAGGAGTCCAATGCTCACCCCGAGCTGTAAAGACCAGACGCGCATCCATGGGAGAAGGGAGATGGCTCATGAGCAGAGCCTCCTTCATAATAATTTAATCTTCTGACCCCCCCCCCAGAAAAATACCTGGGTACGCGCCTTGTAGAGAAAGTTATGATGAATGGTGTATAAGATAACTGGATATGTCTGGCATTTAATAGATCAGGATGAAGGATATATGAGTTAGACCTACATGACAAATCAACATAACTGACAGTTCACAAAAAAGAGAAAGATAGACAGATTGATAGATATATAGATAGACAGATAGATACATAGAGAGAGAGAATATTAATTTCATTATGGGTCATGCAAATCTGAGAAGTTCATCGATCTTAATAACGTGCTATATTAAGTTGAGCCATTCAGCCTTAATTAAAAAGTGAATCAGAATAATGAAAGTAATGAATAAAAATGAGATAGAAATCGCTACAAGGAACAACTGTCGTATTTTTTAATCACGAAGCTCTAGATTTATGACTTTTGTCACCCTAGTACCCTAATGCACAATAGTTTGCGAAATGACATAATGCTGTGACGTCACTTGGTGTTAAGTTTCGATACAACAGCTGATCATATCTCTATGATGGAGGTGGGTAAATAAAAGTAACTCAGAAAATTGATGTACAGTGAGAATTTTCAAAAATGTAACAGAATGCTAGATATCCGGAACAATATATTGCGGTCATAATTTTATCGGTAACTAGACAACTGGGGCCGTAAGACAATTCGGGCCGTTCACAATTGGGGCTTTTCACAACTGGTGCCATTAACAACTGGGGCGATGGATAATTCGGGCCGTACACAATAGGGAATAGGCATGATTTTTTTAAATTTTTCTATTATATTCCTCTTGTTGCATATAAACATAAAAACAGTTTTTAATTTTTTTTTTGTAATTTGAAGGCTTAAAAAAATCGTAAATGTATGTAGCGCGCGAAAACGACGTGTGACGTCATACCCCTTCTAAATGACTCATGACACTACTAGCTTACCGGCGTACATAGTCTATTGTGAACTTATTTGTTTGTATAACTTTTATAGGTTATGTAAAGATAGAGTGATTTTAATTAAAATAAAGTTTAATTCTATAAAAACAATTTATACAAGTTTACCGAATTAAATTTTATATTAAAATAGATAACTTATGCCTCTAACGTTTTGTAACTTCATGTAAACAATGTAGTAAAATTCTGACATCTAAATTACATAAATATGTACATTTTACAGAGTTGCAGCGTTTGTTTACATAAAGTTATAGAATATAAAATAAAAATTACTTACAGGTCTGCTTTGACACCACGTATTTCTTCAGCACTGTAGCATTCATTATTTTTCATATATTCCATGAGCATAAATGCATCAATGTTGGGTAAATTATCACTCTGAGCCCTAACAAAATCTTTATATGCCATTTTAATAATAAATGCGTGAAAAATTGTTTAAAAACAAATACAAAACTCTCGAACAATACAATACACACACGTGTAAAGATTATGTTGTAGCTGTATCTGTGATGTGAAACCCCTATCGTTTGACGTCATACTCAGTCGTTTTTACTCGGCAACCTTCGCTCCGTGGTCGGCTTATTTCAAATTTACAATATTTTAATTCAAAAATTTGGCTATAATATTAATTAAAATTTAATTTTTGTTTTGTTAGGTGACATAACTAACATTAACATATCAAAATAATGTAGTTTTAAGGAAATACAAATTTTATGCGTATCCCCTATTGGGGCTTTTCACAACTGGGGCCATAACTATAAGAGCTAGAGTCTTCTTTTAAAAATAATTTTTAAAATAAAAAATTGCGTGTGGTTTTGAAAAAAATAAAATATTTTAATGGTTTGATTAAGTACATTTTGGTGCTAATTAGAATAAATAAAAAAAAATATATTTTAAGGGTTGGCTTAAGTAAATTTTCGTGTTCATTTGATTTAAAAGAAATTGTATTTTAAGGGTTAGATTAAGTAAAATTTAGTGCTCTTTAGACTATATAAATAATAATAATAATAATAATAAATGTTTTTTAAGGGTTGGCTTGAGTAAATTTAAGTGTTCTTTTGAATAAATAAATAAAGAATGTATTTAATTTTAGAAGTAAATATTTTGTAACTAAATTTAATTAATATGATTCAACTACGAGAAAATCAGTTATTTTTTGTTTGACTATTTGATTTTCCTAGTTTTTTTTATGTATGATAGTATTTTTTAAACCTTAAAAAACATTTTTAGGGTTTTGTAGGTATGACCAAAAAACCCTTATACCGTCATTTTGTCGTCTGTCTGTCTGTCTGTCTGTCTGTCTGTCTGTCTGTCTGTCTGTCTGTCTGTCTGTTCGGTAAAAATTGTAGCCAAACGGCTAAAGCTAGAGAGTTGAAATTTGGCATGCTTATACAACTCTTTGACCCGCACATAGGAAAAATACTAAAACATCTTAAAAACATATCCCCCTAAAAATATAAACAAATATGTGCTCATCGAAAAAAAAAATATTTTTTTTAAATTCTGAGTAGGGTATCAAATGAAAGCCCTTGGTACGTGGATTAACGATCAAATTTTTATTTTCGCAAAATAAATTATTTTGAAGCGATTTTTGCCAAAATTGTGCAAAAAAAATTTTGTCCCACACCCTGTAGCCCAGATGGTTTAAACTAAAAATCTGAAAAAATTCTAAGTAATGTACATTGGTGTGAACCGGAATAGTACAACAGGAATTTTTGATCAGATTATGTTTTTGGAAAAAAAAGCATTTTTTGTGTTTTTTTGCTAATAATTTTGAAAACTTATAGTTATATAACACACTAAAGTATAACGTGTTTCTTAGTGCAATGGTTACGGTACTAGCGTTCTGACCGAGAAAATGAGTGTTCAAATCCCCGAGAAGAGACAAGATTATTTTTTATTTTTTTTTTTGCATTGTTATTTTGTTTAAATTATTTTTTCAAAATTCAAGTTATATTTTGGCAAATGTTGCATTTAATTTTTAAAAGCGTAAATTTAATAACCAGTGGAAATTGTTGAAATTATAATTTAATTTTGTTTGAATGTACACGAAATCAAAGGGAGGAGCTATGACTAGAAACAACCAATGAAACCATTTGGCGCAATTTGAAGCCATTTGGCGCAATTTTCAAAATCTTAATGAACCTTGCTATATAAAAAAAATACTGCACATATTAAGAAACCTAAATAATGGTATTAGGCACTCGAATTAAAAGTAACATAAAAATATTTTAACATAAAATTTGTTTTTAAAGCTCTTAGATTAAGAGATGATAAATTATTTTTAAAATATTGTTCATTTTACAGTGAATACTACAAAGCAAAATATGTCCTACACACTCAGCATTCCGCCTTCACTTAATATTTTTAGATTATATATCTATCTAAGAGGAATTTATGGCGCATAGTTTGTACTAGCAGAGGTTCCGGTACTTCCTTCGGGATTTAGTCGAATTTACCTTGGGCGATCGCTCATAGCTCACAAATATGAATTTTATAAAACTAAAAATGTATTAAATACAAATGTTTATTCCTTTATGTTCTGTTATACACATGTTTTATGTTAATTCAATAATAAGGACTTCCTTAACTTTCTAAATATTCATGCAATGGAAAAAATACATTGTTTTGTTATATTTAGGGCATTTATAATAAATAAATATTTATTGGCTGGTAACTGGGATTCCGTTTTTAGTAATAAATTAGTTTAGTGTGATAACTTGGCGCATTACATAGTAGCGCTGCAGAAGCCATGTTGCCAAGTCTTAATAATCTTTTTGTTATTTTTATTAACAATTAACACGAAAATTTTTAAATATGTATTTTTTTTAGAATTAATTTATAGATATATAATAAATATTATATGTACATAAATAGTTATAAATTTTTTTGTTTTTAATACAATGAATAACTAAAAATCGAAAACCGTTAAATTGACAACGCTGTATAGGAATAAAGCGCTCACGTGATACAAGCACACAAAAATTTGTTAACATATGCAGTCTACTGTTGGCTGTAATCACATCACAACTTTGTTTCGTGCAAATAGTTTTATCTTATTCCTTAATTGATCTTTTTGGCATTACTTTTGGTATTATTTGGTATTATTGTTTATTTGGTATCATTGATTCTGCTTCTGGATTACGTTATAATTTTTTTTACGATATTATTTTGTTTGTGGTATAATTAGGGTGACCAGACGTACTCTTTTTTAGAGTATTATACTCCTTTTTGAGTAATATATTCTATACTCTTACTTTTTATAAAAAAAATACTTTTTTTTGCTCATTACTTCTATTTTGGGAGTGAAGACCTTTTTTTTTTGCTCGTCACTAGTATTTTTGAGTGAGGGCCTCTGTTTTTTGCTCATCACTTGTATTTTTGGAGTGTGACCTTTGTTTTTTTAGGGTTTTGTAGGTATGACCAAAAAACCCTTATACCGTCATTTTGTCGTCTGTCTGTCTGTCTGTCTGTCTGTCTGTCTGTCTGTCTGTCTGTCTGTCTGTCTGTTCGGTAAAAATTGTAGCCAAACGGCTAAACCTAGAGAGTTGAAATTTGGCATGCTTATACAACTCTTTGACCCACACATAGGAAAAATACTAAAACATCTAAAAAACATATCCCCCTAAAAATATAAACAAAAATGTGCTCATCAAAAAAAAATATATTTTTTTAAAATTCTGAGTAGGGTATCAAATGAAAGCCCTTAGTACGTGGATTAACGATCAAAATTTTATTTTTGCAAAATAAATTATTTTGATGCGATTTTTGCCAAAATTGTGCATAAACATTTTTGTCCCACACCCTGTAGCCCAGATGGTTTAAACTAAAAATCTGAAAAAATTCTAAGTAATGTACATTGGTGTGAACCGGAATAGTACAACAGGAATTTTTGATCAGATTATGTTTTCGGAAAATAACGCATTTTTTGTGTTTTTAACTAAAATATGTTAAATATTTAATTCGCTATGTAACACTTCAGATAAGAAACTCTGGTAGCTCAGATGGTTTCGTAACGCACTTTGTAAATTGCAGTGCGAACGTTGCAGAGTTCGAATCCTGTTAATTTAATTTTTTTCTGTTTTTTTTTTTGCATTTCTATTTTGTTTAATTTATTTTGTCAAAATTCTAGTTATATTTTGGTAAATGTTGCATTTATTTTTTAAAATCGTAAATTTAATAACCAGTGGGAAGTGTTGAAATTATAATTTAATTCTGTTTGACGAAATCGGAGGGCGGGACTTATGATATAAGCAACCAATGGAAGCCATAGGCGCAATTTTAAAAATCTTACTGAACCTTGCTGTATAAATAAAATACTGTACATATTTAGAAACTTAAATAATGGTATTAGGCATTCGAATTAAAATTCATAAAAAAATATTTTGACATAAAATTTGTTTTGGCATCCCAAATAATCATCATTCAGTTACTAAATACCTGCAAAACCCAGAAATGTGTGAAGATTCACACTTCACATAATTTTTTTTATTTATATAGTCAAAAGAGCACCAAATTTTACTTAATATAACTCTTAAAATACAATTTATTTTTAATCAAATGATCACGAAAATTTTCTTAAGCCAACCCTTAAAATACAATTTTTTTATTTATTCTAATTGCCACCAAAAGGTACTTAATCAAACCATTAAAAAAAATTTTTTTTTTCTTCAAAAGAACAAGCAATTTGATTTATGCCAACTTGTAAAATAATTATTTTTTATTTTAAACAAAAGAAGACTCTAGCTCTTATAGTTATGGCTCCAGATGTCAAAAGTCCCAATTGTGTACGGCCTCAATTGTGTACGGCCCGAGTTGTCCATCGCCCCAATTGTGTACGGCCCGAATTGTCCATCGCCCCAGTTGTTAATGGCCCCAGTTGTGGAAAGCCCCAATTGTGAACGGCCCGAATTGTCTTACGGACCCAGTTGTCATGGAACCGGCAAAATGCACGAATTCAGAATTGGCCTCTTCAGTCATGAACGAGCCCACTCGCGTAGAAATTTATGAAACATGTTTCTTTTAGTCAGGGCCGTGCGAAGACAAAACTGCGCCCGGGGCGAAAACAAAATGGGGCGCCCCCCTCCCAAAAAAAAAAGCGGGAGTTATTAAATAGCAGAGATATTAAATAGCAGATTATTAAATTGCATATATTCAAACAATGTTTATTCAATCGTTATATATAATACATTTATCATCATATAATACAATAACATAAATGAAATAAAAAAAAAAAAAAAAATCAGAATAAAAGTATGACTATAACTAACAAATTTTTATTTTCCTCGCTTTCAGAGCGGAAAAATCATCGATTATTTTTTCTTTATCTAATAATCGAGTAACATCACATTCGATTGAAAGTAAACTTAAATTGGCAAGCCTGTCCTGAGCCATTGTAGCTCTTAAATAATTTTTTACTAATTTAAGCTTGCTGAAAGACCTTTCCGCTGATGCAGCAGTCACTGGAATACTTAGAAATATTCTATATGCAGTTTCCATATTTTTATAATTTGCAGTTAGGTCAAATTGATGGATTAATTGGAGGATTTCTAAGTGTTCCATATTTTAAAAATTTGCATTCAAAGACCGGAAGAGTTTTTTCGCACTTAAAATCTCACACAAAAAATCTTGTCGGTTCAAATCAGCTCCGTATTTGATTGAAAGAGCTATAGCATGTTTATTTATAGTATCTTTATCACGTGAAACAATGCTTGAACCACTAAGAAAATCGAAATCTCGTGATACCTGTTGAAGTTTTTCAAATCTCCAAGTAAGTTGCTCAATAATTGTATCGATAGCCTCGATATATATTAAACGAAATTTTTCAGATTCGTTTAAATCGGTATCCAAAGATTCATAGTCGTATTGTTTGCGAATCTTACGTCTCCTTTCTTGCTTAAATATAGGTTCAACATTTACAAGTTTGGCCAAATTTTCACTTTTTTCATAAAAAGTTTCAAATTTTTCATTTCTAATTTCAATGATTGTATTTTTAAGATTTTCGATTAGCCTACAAGCAATAGTGACCGTTATGTTCTTTTTTTGAAGGAAAATATTCACCTCATCTATTTCTTCTAAGATGCGGTTCCATATTACCAAACTACAAATAAAATAAAAAAAAATTATTTGGTATATAAAGTTCTTTGCACCAGAATATGTTTCTTCATTCTTTCTAATCTCTATTAATTCCTCCAATGCTTGCACGATCTTGGGCAATTGATTACAAATTGACAACAATGCCATATTAATTCCAAGAAATGACATTATTTCGTGGGCGGAGACAAAATAGGCAACGCAACAATGACTATGACTATGAATTTATGGTTATATTTTATAGAAATCACAAAAATGATTATTATTTTGGTTTTCTTACCGACTTTCTAAAAGGTCGTATTGCATATTGGTTGGGAATAAATCTCCCTTTTGTTCAATAGCTAACCCTCTTACTGGCGACAAATAAAATATTTAACAACTTTTAACAATTTGCGCCTTTCCGGTATAGTAACGATTTTGGCGCCCCCAAAATTTGGCGCTCGGGGCGGGCGCCCCTTTCGCCCCCCCCCCCTTTGCACGGCCCTGCTTTTAGTAGTAAAGTGCTGTCTTCTATTCAATGTAGCCATTATATACTTAAATTAACGGAGGAAATATGATATTCAAAAAACTGTACTTTTGATAATTTTTTTTTTTTTAAACCACAGGACTAAATGCCCCAATGACACTGTGGCTTACAAACATCCATGCCATGACCGGGATTCGAACCCGGGACCGTTGGCTCGTGAAGCAGGAGCACTACCTCTACGCTACGAACAGCCCAGTAGCCACAACAGAATCAAGCAATAGCGTCTGGAGTCTGTATTTGCGTGTATTGCGTACTAGTGTGGCACGCTCTATCAGTGGCGCACACAAGGGGGGGTCCAAGGGATCCGGACCCCCCCTTACCATGAGAAGTGAGGACCTATTTTTTTTTTTTGCTCTTTAATTGAAATTTAGAATGAGGACCTTTTTTTTCTCTTCACTAGAAATTGTAATTTTGCCCTGTGTTTATAATAAGTTTTAAATATATAATATTTCTTTATAAAAATTATATATAATTGGACCCCTCCCAAGCCAAAAATCTGTGTGCGCGGCTTAGCTCTATACGAATTTAGCTTAGAACGACGAAGCTCGTGACGGCGTGGTGGCTCTGATAATACTAACGACAGAAGACCTTCCCCAGTGGCGGCGCTAGCGGGGAATCCACCCCCTCTCCAAATAGCTCTCCCCCCCCCCCAGAAAAGCTTAGAGAAAAATTCAGTGAGGACCTTTTTTTTAGGTCATCACTTATAGTTTTAAAGGTGATGACCCTTGTTTTTAGGTCATCACTTGTATTTTCATCTATTTTCATGTGATGTGTTTTTAATAACGATAAAACAAATGATGCCTCGAATATTTCCTGCTCCCCCCCCAGATTTTAAGAGTTACCGCCGCCACTGACCTTCCTTTTTACTTCAAATGTTATAAAAATACAGTCAATTTAATAAAGAGAATGGTGTCACACATAATTGCTTATTATATTTACAGAATACATATGAAACGTATATGCCTTTTTGTGTACGCTAAAAAATGGACGTAACACTAACCAGTCAGTAAAGCGCTGAAGGCGGGGAAGCGACACCTTTTGCTGTACCACTTGGTTCCATCAATTGGAGTGATATAATTATTAATGCACTTAGGTAGCGCAGTCCATCCGTATCATAACTATGAATGACGGATACAAAAAGATGAATATATGCCCTGAATGTACACAGATTAAAAATATGGTCATGAGATCCAGGCTCGATATATGGCCAGGAGACCCAGCCGGGGAAAATTCCCGGGACCTCAGGGTCCCAAGGCCCCAGGGACGCGTGGCCGTCACACTTGTATTCTGGAAGTGAGGACCTTTTTTGTTTTAGGTCATCAGTTGTATATTCATCTGTATTATAATAAAAATTCCCGCTTCATTTGTATATGGCCCAGAGTCCGAGCTAAAAGAATTAGTTGTCACCCTCTTGATGCCCCGGGTATAGAAGTATAGAATTGATCATTACCCGGGGCCCGCAAAGAAAGTTTCTCCTCGAGGCCCGCAAAGAAAGTTTCACCCAGGGGCCCGTAAAGAAAGTTTCTCACCGGGGCCCCAGAAGTCCCCCATGATGATGATTTTATAACAAAATTACATTTCTGTGATGCGATTGTATACCTAATTTATATGTATTTCAAATTAAATAAAAATATATAGGGTTTTCCATTTAAATTTTTCATAGATAATCGAATAATTCTCGTATTTGACAGTCAATTGTTATTCTAAATTTAGACCATCATAGATCCTGTAGTATGAGGCAACTTTCAAATTTAATGTTATACCCTATATCAGTGTTTCTCAATCAAAAACGCACCGCGGACCAGTAAAATATATAATTTTCTACGCGGACCACTAATAATAATTGTTGGTTAATTTTTTGCAAGAAAACAAATATATTTAATGTGCTACTAAATACATTTATTTTATTTTCAGATAATAACAGAAAGTTTGCAGATGATAAACAAAATTTAAATTATTTACATAAAAATATGCATAAAAAGTAACAAAAAAACTGCAAAAAACACATACTTAAACATTCGCGGACCACTAAAATTTTTTTGCGGACCACCTGTTTAGAAACACTGCCCTATATTATTCAATAATAAAAAAGTTGTGCATTGGGTAATGTAAATTCAACTTAAAATATGAATGTATGATTTTAGTCTCATTAATAATTATTTTAAACAATTCTGTTCCTTATTTATTAATTTTTAATGACTATATTTCTTAATGAGCTTTATCAGTGTTAGCCATCTTGTTATGTGACGCGAGATTTTTGCAAGTGGCGATGGCATTTTTTCTGACGTTTTATAGTTATTTTTAAGTGGTAAAAGTGCAGAAAGCACATGAAAAGTTGTGTCATAGTGTGGATTTTGGTGTTTGGACTTCATGGAGAACAAAATTGGAGCGACAAGAAAGGTATTTGTAGAAATTTTTGTTAATTTTATAATACAAGTCATTGTTATCTTCTATGTAATATGGAAGCACATACATACATATTATGTATGTATATGTATATACACCAGTAGTACCCAACCTTTTCTTATAGTGGGGTTATATTTAATACTAAATATTTTTTACGGGCTGGAGTGAGTTGGAGCAGCAGCTAGATATTAAAAAATTACTTGATGAAATGGGGTAGATATTCAGAAAATCTCTTGAAAATTAAGGTTTTGAAATTCAGAAAATCATTTGAGGGGGGTGGGGATGTTAAATTTACTTGTAGAATGGAAGGGCAGCTTTTTCTTGCGGGCCGTATGTTGGTTACCACTGATGTAAATTATTGCTTTTTTGATAAGTATTTTAAATGTTCCGAATTGCATTTTTAAGTTTTTTATTGTAGTCAATATTTATTATTTCTTTAAATTAATTTTAGTCCAGGAAATTCGTGGTTTTCCAAAGAAAGTTTTGTATAAAATGTTTTGCCGGAAAATAACTCGATGAACGCGCAAAAATGTTTTTTTTTTAGATATCTCCGTTCGATTGCAAAATTCAAAAATAAAAACAAATATCAATACTGATATACCTTTGCTATTATATTTATACTGAGTATTTTAAAGAACAAATTTCACAATTTTGTCCTAATCAATCTCTAAGGTGGCGAATCTACATTTTGCGTGAATTATAGAACCTTTTGTATCTCTTGTATTTGTTGAGTTATAACATTTCTTTTTGGCATGTAGGTGTATGTTTAAAATCTTTAGAAATCATATTGACCGTTTTTTTAAATTACAATCATAAAGGGGTAAATTTGTGTTTTTTATTCTATAGAACGTACCCTAGACTTAGAAACAAAAAATCCCGGGAGAATATTCCTTTCATCTAAGAAGGAATTTTTGAAATTCGTCATCTAAATGGGTGAAAAGGGGTAAAATGTGTTTTTACGGATTCCTCAATATCTTTTAGCTTTCAAAGGTTACCCATATAAATTTTTAAAAATATATTTCACGATTACCCCCTAATCAACACCTAAAGGGGTGAATCTACATTTAGGGTGAATTATAGAACCCGTTGTATTTCCTGTATTTGTTGAGTTGCATCATTGCTTTTTGGCATGTAGGCGTCTTTTTAAAATCTTTGAAAAGTATTTTGACTTTTTTTATAAATATCATCTGTAAAGGGGTAATTTGGCATTTTTTATTTGATAGAACGTCCCCGAATTTCGAACAATAAAAACATATAATACTTTCCTGTAGCTCTACTAAGCATCGGCATCTGGTTCTATGTTTAGCAAAAGTCTTAATTTTGGGCCAAGATTTTTCCATCTGTACGATTTCTTGAGATATGGACCTGCGCCAGGTAATTACAGGTCTACCTCTTCTGCGCGCTCCCTGAGGATTCCATTCATGTGCCTGTTTGAAGATGGTATCGTCAGGTTTCCTCAGTGTGTTTCCTATTCACTTCCATTTTCGGGTCATTATTTCTGTCGCAATTGGTTTTTGGCTCGCTGGACTCCATAGATCTGTATTTGAGATTGTATTTTGCCAAAAGATGTTGAAGATTTTGCACAGACACTTGTTTGTCAAAACCTGTAACCGGGAGGTTATCTGATTGCTCATTAACCATGTTTCACATCCATACAGGATTACGGAAAGAACATTGGTACGAAAGATACGTAGATTTGTAGAGATGGAGTATAGCTGTGACTTCCAGACTTCCCTGAGCATGTTTTTGATAGGGTTTGTTCCGGATATATACAACCTAAGATACGTTTGGCATAAGCTAATAATCTACACATTCTGCCTAATTTACACAAGAAACGTTCGGCATAAAGTTTCTGTGTGCTCTGTGCTGCACAAAGATCGTTCGGCGAAAAATCGTGCAGTGCAGTTCGTCACAAGATCAAATTGTGCGGCAATCTGTGCGATAGTATTTTTCGCGGTAAAAATATATATTATTTCTACAAAACTATATGAGTGAAAATAATCAAGATATTATTGTTTATACCTGCAGCATTTGCAAAATAAATATTACAGGCATGAACGTCATGATAGAACATGTAAATACACTCAAAAAGACTCTTCTAGATACAAGCGGAAATGTACTTTAAATTGATTTGTAGTCATGTTTAGAATAGTACTCTCTGCATATTCAAACACTTTTTCCAAAATATTTTCAGGTTTGAAAAACACTTCTGAATTGTCTTCCTCGTCAAATAAAATTTCTTTTATATTACTTAAAAGCATCCCAAAAACCTTCATGCGTCATTTTTATATTATTGTACAAAACAAGTAGCAGGAGACAGACTTCATGAAATTAAACACACATAATTTATTTGTTTACAATGAAGAAAGTTTAGAATAACAAGAATAACTGCACAATCTGAACAAAGCGTTCGTCTTTGGATTTCTTGCACAGTGTGCCCAGTGGTTACGTGACAAAAAACTTGCACGACACAGAGTTAACACTGCACAGTTATGCCGGACGCAGTGGCGCACCTAGCGCTCCCCCCCTAAGAAATAAGGAAATAAAAATAAAAACCTACAAACACACTAGAAAATTTTCACCATCGTATTAGGTAAATATATCTATTTAAAAATAGAGATGAGGACTTTTAGGTCGTCACTTGTATTTTAGAAGTGAGGACCTTTTTGAGGTTTTGTAGGTATGACCAAAACACCCTTATACTGTAATTTTATCGTCTGTCTGTCTGTCTGTCTGTCTTTCTGTTTAGTAAAAATTGTAGCCAAAAGGCTAAACTTAGAGAGTTGACATTTGGCATGCTCATACAACTCTTTGAATCGCACATAGGAAAAATACTAAAACATCTAAAGAACATATCCCCCTAAAATTATAAACAAATATGTGCTCATCGAAAAAAAATATATTATTTTAAAATTCTGAGTGGATATCAAATGAAAGCCCTTAGTACGTGGATTAACGATCAAAATTTTATTTTTGCAAAATAAATTATTTTAATGCTATTTTGCCATAGGTAATTGTGCAAAAAAAAATTTTTCCCATACCCTGTAGCCCAGATGTTTTAAAGTAAAAATCTAAAAAAATTCTAAGTAATTTACATTGGTGTGAACCGGAATAATACAATAGGAATTTTTGATCAGATTATGTTTTCGGAAAATAACGCACTTTTTGTGTTTTTTGGTTGACGATGTACAAAACTTATAGTTATATAACACATTATACTAGAAGGCGTATCCTGGTCTAATGGTTAGCTTGCTCGGGTACGCTCCCGGGCAGAGGAGACAATTAAATTTTTTTGTTTTTCTCCATTTTTATTTTGTCAAAATTCTAGTAATATTTTGGCAAATGTTGCATTTTTTAACAGCTTAAATTTAATAACCAGTTGGAACTGTCGCAATTATATTTTCATTCTATGTGTCATATATATGAAACCAGAGGGGCGGAGCATATGACTGAAAACAACCAATGGAAGCCATAGGCGCATTTTTCAAAATCTTAATGAACCTTGCTATATAAAAAAAAAAAATACTGCACATATTTAGAAACTTAAATAATGGTATTAGATATTCGAATTAAAATTAACAAAAAAATATTTCAACATAAAATTTGTTTTTAAATCTCTTAGATTAACAGACAATAAATTATTTTTAAAATATCGTGCATTTTGCCGTGATTACTACAAAGCAAAATTTGTTCTACACACTCAGCATGCCGCCTTCACTTATTATATACCTGCGAAACCCTGCAATGTATGAAAATTCTCATTTCACATTAATTTTATTTTTTTTTAAGTCATCACTTGTATTTCCGAAGCGAGAACCTTTTTCTTTAGATTATTACTTGAAATTTAGAAGCGAGAACCTTATTCATAGTTTTGTCTTCCGGGCCCCCTCAAAAAAAAATCCTGGGTGCGCCACTGGCCCAACGCACCTTTAATTGAACTTATTCCGTGCGAAGATCGGGCTGTATCCGTGCTGGTATAAGAATAGAAATAATTTAGCAGTTTTCATTTATTTGCCTCGATTATGCAGAAAATACCTTGAACATATTGAATATACGCCACTGTTAAAAAGTAGGTATAGTAGAGTTTATAAATATGTGAAGTTGATTGATTTGTATTTATAAAGACGATGTAAAAATTGTAAGAGCGGATCGTGTTGTATCATCTTTTAGGTACATAAGTAAAGTGAAGGCATGTAGATATCGATATTCTAGTGTTTTATATCGAAATAACGTGACAATATAGAGCGACGCGATTAAATAGTGAATAGCTATTGTGTGAATCCACGGGTGTCTAGATTCATATAGAAACGACGTGCTTTGACAATGGTAGTCGATGCAGCCGAACAATTGTATACTCGACACGAATTCTATAGCCCGTGCGACACAAATGAAGGGGATTTATAAATGCGCCTCGCAATCATGCCCGTGTGTACTCGGGCCGAGCAAGCCAAGTCTGGACGAACGCTTAATCGATACAAGATCGCTTTTCAATTGTTACGTGTTCTTTGGAATTTTAGCGTCGGTGGTGAGGGGCAGGAGGGAGTACGGAGCACGGCTACCGATGTAATGAGCTATAAGGATAATCAATTACCAACCTACGATACATTAGGTTAAAGGATAATGGGATGATAGAGATCTACCTGTAACCAGTAGCTAATAGAAACTGCAGTTCTCTGGCACAGTGGTTTTCAAACTGGATGTAGGGTACCATTACATCGGTGTCATCAGTCCTATCGACAGATTGAACATAGATTTATATAATTTTACACAATACCATAAATATTGAAATATATTTAAATAAGAAGTAAACAGTAGTCCCTCGAGTTACGAACTTAATTCTTTCCTGACCGCGGTTTGTATCTTGTTTTGTATCTTCGTTCGTATCTTCGTTTTTGAAAAGTACATCTCAAAACCTAATTTTCCAATATAGTCCAGGAAATGTGTGTTCAGGTGAAAGTTTTGGAGAAAGTTTTATAGGAGTTTTGGAAATTAGTGGGATGAAATGAGATCTTGAGGTGCTGCTTTCGAGGTCACATTTGTGAAATTTTTTTTATGTTGAAACTTTTAAAAACCTCGAAAAATGTGCAAAAAAGTGTTTTTATACAAATAAATATCTCCTTTCCATTACAAAACTCGAAAAAACTATGTCTGTATTGAATTAAAGAGGAATAAATTCTCTATAATTAGGCTTGCATAAGCTTTTTTTTGTGGGATGAACGGTTTCGCCGCTATAGCACCGCAAAGTTGGTCAATTTTTCGATTTCATGAAAAATGTACTTTTCATTTCAATCAACGCAAAAATATTATTACTGCTTGAATTCTGCTAATTTACCAAAATATACGATTAAGTTGCAGAAATATAACATAATATTGTGTTTTATTTCTACAAGGGTATTACCTGCCAACCTAGTAGCGCAGTGGTAGCGACTAGAGATGGGAATTTCGGCTCAGTTTGCGGAACCGGATCAGTGGAGGTCGTTCAGTTTGTTGAGCCGGTTCATTGATCCGGCTCAGTGATCCGGTTAAGTAAACATGTCTCCGAAACACAGGACGGTCGTTAGTTCGTAGGTAGAAAGTCGCTTAGAGCCGGTTCGTGCAATATATAAACTGTAAATATGATCCCGAGACACAGGTCGGTCGGTTGTTCGGTCGTAGGTAGAACGTCGTTTACAGCCGGCTCTTGCTTAGAGCCGATTCTTGCAATATATGAACTGTAAACATGATCCCGAGACGCAGGTCGGTCGGTCGTTCGGTCGTAGGTAGAACGTCGCTTAGAACCGACTCTTGCTCAGAGCCGGTTCTTGTAAACATGATCCCGAGACACAGGTCGGTCGGTCGTTCGGTAGAACGTCGCTTAGAGCTTAGAGGTAGAACGTCGCTTAGAGCCGACTCTTGCTTAGAGCCGGTTCTTTTAAACATGATCCCGAGACACAGGTCAGTCAGTTGCCGGTCGTCCGGTCGTAGGTAGAACGTCGCGTAGCCCCGACTCTTATCTAGCATTTTTGAAACAAGCAATTCACTTTATGTAGCTACTGTATTTTAAACCAGATGTGATAAGTTTATGGCGATGTTTATTGCCCTTATAAATCGGACATCTGGGATTTGGGCTATATTTTTAATATTTTTATATAGTATGGTTGTAAGAAAATACAGACTAACCCTATTAGTTTCAAATAAACTGCCCTACAAATTGATGACAAAATACACTTTATGATAATACATTACAAGCCAAGTTCTCGTGAAGTTCAACATGACATCGATCCAGATCCGGATCCCTCCGGTCACTGTTCACAATCGCCCGACCAATCGTATCCTTGAAACTTGAAACTATACAGTGAGCCGTGAGCCGGCTCATTTCAATTTGGTGAACCGTGTCACTTCGGTCAGTGTACTGAGCCGGCTCAGTGAGCCGGTTCGTTCATGAACGACCCATCTCTAGTAGCGACCCAGCTACTCGTGCTAAAGGTCCCAGGTTTGAATCCCGGCCAGAGCATGGATATTTGTATTTGTCCTTATCACCTCATCCTCATTTAAAATAATAAAAAATAATTAAAAATAAAAAAAAACATCATATTATAAATATATCACCGCTCCTAATCCGGATTAGGTCACCGTGGGAGTTTTAGACCTGAAACTTCACTCTTCGGAGTGAAAGGCTCGTGCCCAACATAAAAGTAGCAGTACGGTAGTGAAAACTACGGCTCGGTGAGACTACTGTAGGACATTTATAGGCTGATGATGATATGATTACCCTCAATAATTATAGACATCGGTGCTTTGTAAAATCAGCCTACAAAAGCAAGATTAACATCGCTTTTCTACCATCAAGAAGTACGTGAGCATTCACTCCGAATATACCATCAGGTCCAGAGCTGGTATGGAGCCTCGAAAAATCTACAGAAATGGGGACGAAACAAAGCAAAGATGTGTTAGATTTTGTCCCACCCTCAAAAATACTTTCTGCAAGTAAACGTCCAAAAAAAAAATGTTAAAAATAATAGTTTATTTTGAAAAATACCAGAATTAAAATAATAATAATATTTTTGCGTTTAAGTGAAAGTACATTTTTCATGAATTCGAAAATCGAAATTCGAATTCGAAATTTGGCGCCGCTCTGGCGGCAAAACCGTTCATTCCACAAAAAAACTTATAAAAGTTAAATTATAGAAAATTTATTCTTCTTTAATTCAGTACAAAAATTAATTTTTCGATTTTTCAATGGAAAACAGATATAAGCATAATAGTTATTTGTGTACCATGGCCAAAAAGTAGATCTTTTTCGGTCGCATCTGAATTTAAAAGCCGAGGTGCAGCCGAAATCTTTTTGGCCACATTATATTTTTTGGGCGACCAAAAGAAATTTTTTTAGAAAAGTTATATTTATTTATTTACATTGGATAATTTACGGTTTCTGAACAATTATTGCAATTATAAATGTTCGACTGTCAATTGTTTCAATGTAACTTAGCTGGCTCTAGCATCCAGCGGCCAAAAGAATAAGTGAATCAGCCTAGGCCGAAAAAGTTTACTTTATGGCCGGTACTAGATGAATAAAAAGAACTGTTTTTGATATGGTCGCTCAAAAAAAACATTTTTTTGTACGTTTTTTGAGGTTTTCTTGTAAGTGTCGGCAAAAAATTTTAGTTGTGTTTAGTTTAATGTGACCTTGAAAACAAATCTTCTAGACTTATTTATCCAATCAATTACCAAAACTTTCGAAAACTATGTATTTCCTGGACTATTATAACTTATGGGAAATCAATTCATTCGTTTCAAGATTCAAAAATGAAAAATATCCTCAAATAAAAGAAATCTATTCTCAACTAAATGAAGAAAATGTGAAGCAATGGAGAAAGAATGAGAAGGAGCATTTTTACATTATAAATATGCGTTTTGTGTACTGTGTATAATTACATATTCATTTTTATTTACGAAATCTTTGGTTTTACATGATTAGTATGAAAATCATCTTCCGTTAAATTGTAAAAAATAATTAATTTTTTTGCGGCTGGTTTTGTGGTTCAGGAGTTTTCGATTTGTTGTCATCAGGTGCTTACGGTACAGCGCGCGATCAACTAAAGGTGCATACAAATATGCTGGTGCAGTAGTTTTAAATTCTCCTTAAGGATACATTGGGACATTGCTCAAGGCTGTGAAATTAGCTGATCTGTGGCACAGCAAGTGTACCATCCATTATTGTGACAGAATAATAAGTGATTATTGATAAAAGTGAAGATATAGTTTCACGTATTTTAGGTAGTATAAGTATTCATAAAAAAACACAAGAAAAAAATAAAAAATCCTTTAAAATGCAGAAATATTGTTAAATAGAACCGAATGTTTATTTAATTTTAATGGGACGGTTGTGACTTCATATTGCTCACAAGTTTGTCAATGTTCGTGGAAACAACAGATGTAGCAACACGCAATGTGTTTTCTAGGTGCGAATCCGTCATTCACTTCCTTGTTTTTGATTTAACGAACTTCAACCGAGAAAAAACTGCTCACATTTGTAAGTGCTTCCACAGAGCGTGATGCTCTTCTGAGCAAAAACTGAGTTTCGGGAATTTGTCAACTAGGAAATATTTCTTATAAAGCTCAATAGGGGATATGCATAAAATTTATATTTCCTTAAAACTACATTTTTTTGATATTTTAATGTTAGTTATGTCACCTAACACAACAAAAATCACATTTTAATTAATATTATAGCCAAATTTTTTAATTAAAATATTGTAAATTTGAAATAAGCCGACCACGCCGCGAAGGTTGCCGAGTAGATACGACTGAGACTGTAAGGGTTTGACGTCACAGATACAGACAAAACATAATGTTTACGTGTTTATATTGTATTGTTTGAGAGAGTTTGTATTTGTTTTTAAACAATTTTTCACGCATTTATTATTAAAATAATTTATAAAATATATGTACTCACATTAAAATGGTCTTCACAAACATAAAGTTTACTTTTTTCTGAAATATCGGTTTTATTTCGCCTCATAGCTTTTCTGTTGTTTTGCGTCATCAGGTAATGATATAAATTATTTTTTTGGATTTCTAATTGAACTATTTGTGCACATTGGTACTAAACAATATTTTCGACTATGTTTCGAAGTACTGGGGCCTGGATCTTTTTTTTTATATATTTTAATATAAAATTTAATTCGGTAAACATGTATAAATTGTTTTTATAGAATTAAACTTTATTTTAATTAAAATCACTCTAACTTTACATAACCTATAAAAGTTATACAAACAAATAAGTTCACAACAGACTATGTACGGGTGTCAGGACAGAATTACACTGGACAAAATTACACGGGACAAAATTACACAGAAGAAAATTTTCGTATGTGTAAATTAAAGTAAATTAAATGTGTAATTTTGTCTTAGTGTAATTTTCGTATGTGTAATTTCGTCCTTGTGTAATTTCTTCCCTGTGTAATTCTGTCTATGTGTAATTTCTTCTGTGTAATTTTGTCCCGTGTAATTTTGTCCAGTGAAATTTCGTCATGTAACCCTATGTACGCTGGGTAGATTAGTAGTGTCATGTGTCAGTTAGGAGGGTATGACGTCACACGTCGTTTTCGCGCGCTACATACATTTATGATTTTTTTAAGCCTTCAAATTAAAAAAAAAAAAATTAAAAACTGTTTTTTATGTTTACATGCAAAAAGAGGAATATAATAAAAAAAATTTAAAAAATCATGCCTATCCCCTATTAGTGAAATGTCATTCATATTTTACTTCAAATATGAGTTGTCCTGTAGCTCAAGTAGTTCCATTTGCAGAGAAAGTGGCGCTTATTCCATATCAACATTACAGTGACTGTATAAAGACAGTGTGGCCATATGAACTGTAGCCGCCATGTTTATTCCAGATTTGTATTGGGTTATCACGGATTCTTTAATATCTCTTCGGGTCGATGGGATATCGACTTAGTTTTTCCTTACAAAGATTACACATACATATGCCGAAAAACTTATTTCAGGATTTTGTCCTAATCAACCCCTAAAGGGGTGAATCTACAAACGGGGTGAATTTTACATCCCGTCGTATTTCCTGTGTTTGTTGAGTTATAAGGTTTCTTTTTGGCACATAGGTGTCTTTTTATAATATCTCGAAATGGTTTTGACAGTTTTTTAAAATTTCACCCCTAAAGGGTGAAAAGGGGTAATATGTGATTTCAAGGATTCTTTAATATCTCTTAGGACCAATAAGATATCGACTTGCTTTTTGCTTACAAAAAATACCCATACAAAACCGAAAAACTAATTCCAGCATTTTGTCCTTATCAACCCCTAAAGGGGTGAATCTACAATTGGGGCGAATTATACATCCCGCCGTATTTCCTGTGATTTTTGAGATGTGACATTACTGTTTGGCACATAGGTGTATTTTTAAAATATTTCGAAATGGTTTTGACAGTTTTTTTAAATTTCAGCCCCAAAGGGTGAAAAGGGGTGACATGTGATTTCAAGGATTCCTTAATATTTCTTAGGACCAATAAGATATCAACTTAGTTTTTGCTTACGAAGATTACCCATACAAATGCCGAAAAACTTATTTCAGGATTTTGCCCTAATCAACCTCTAAAGGGGTGAATCTACAATCGGGGTGAATTTTACATCCCGTCGTATTTCCTGTGTTTGTTGAGTTCTAAGGTTTCTTTTTGGCACATAGGTGTCTTTTTATAATATCTCGAAATGGTTTTGACAGTTTTTTAAAATTTCACCCCTAAAGGGTGAAAGGGGTAATATGTGATTTCAAGGATTCTTTAATATCTCTTAGGACCAATAAGATATCCACTTGCTTTTTGCTTACAAAAAATACCCATACAAAACCGAAAAACTAATTCCAGCATTTTGTCCTTATCAACCCCTAAAGGGGTGAATCTACAATTGGGGCGAATTATACATCCCGCCGTATTTCCTGTGATTGTTGAGATGTGACATTACTGTTTGGCACATAGGTGTATTTTTAAAATATTTCGAAATGATTTTGACAGTTTTTTTAAATTTCACCCCTAAAGGGTGAAAAGGGGTAATATGTGATTTCAAGGATTCTTTAATATCTCTTAGGACCAATAAGATATCGACTTGCTTTTTGCTTACAAAAATTACCCATACAAATACCGAAAAACTAATTTCAGGATTTTGTTCTTATCAACCCCTAAAGGGGTGAATCTATAATTGGGGTGAATTATACATCCCGTCGTATTTCCTGTGATTGTTGAGATGTAACATTACTTTTTGGCACATAGGTGTATTTTTAAAATATTTCGAAATGACAGTTTTATAAATTTCAGCCCCAAAGGGGAAAAAAGGGTGACATGTGATTTCAAGGATTCCTTAATATCTCTTAGGACCAATAAGATACCGACTTGGTTTTTGCTTACAAAGATTACTCATACAAATGCCGAAAAACTTATTTCAGGATTTTGCCTAATCAACCCCTGAAGGTGTGAATCTACAAACGGGGTGAATTATACATCCCGTCGTATTTCCTGTGTTTGTTGTGTTATACAATTTCTTTTTTGCACAAATGTGTCTTTTTAAAATATCTCGAAATAGTATTGAAAAACGCATGTTTATATAAAAAAAAAAATAGGATATTTTCATATTAAAAAAGAATAAGCAGAACATGTTATATACCCTGACTTCAAAAAGAAATTACATAAGAGTTGGCTATGGAAAAATAAAATAATGTATACTACAAGCTTTATGTAACAATAAAAACCTTATGACAACAAGAGTGATTTAATTAATTCAGACAGTAAATTAATTCTAAAGCTTTCTGTTGACATTACTTTTATTTTCCATAGCCAACCCTTATGCAATTTCTTTTTGAACTCATGGTATAAATGATATATTAATAAAGAAAACTGATGTATATATTATCAATTATGCATTTATTCAACTAAAATTATGGTCAGGTGAAAAATAAAATGAAATCAGTATGGAATAACATTAAAATTAATGAAAGTAAATACTTCTTATAATTGTGAAACCATCCATTGATTTACTGGCATAATGTTTTTTTATGTTCATTTAGCCTTTTTTTTTTCTTCAATTTTAAACCTAAACATAACAAATCGTTTCATTATTTTTAATTTTAATTTGTGACAATTTAAAATATGTGCACAGTTTACATTATCTACATTACTCATTACTCATCACAAACACAACAATATTCACTATTAAACGTCTAAATATACGTATATTATTTGAAAATATCACTTAAATCTGTTGAAACACAAGCTAAACACATGTAAACCATATATAATCTGTAACAAATTTGGTAGAAACATGGCGGACTTCAGCTCGACCAATAGAAAATGAGACCATCGTATGGCCACACTGTCTTTATACAGTCACTGTAATCAACATCAACCGTTTAACCGCATTTGATCTCGGAAATCGAGATATACGTTGAAAAAAGACTCGCTGGCCATTCAATGGGATTTTTGATAGTTATCACGGGGCGGACAAAATGAGGCAACCGGCCGGATCCATTCCTAGGGCCGTAGGTTGCACATGCCTGGTGTAAAACTTGAATGTGTGGTGTATAATTAAAATATCAGTGCCACTGCTGGTTTTAATTTTAACATTACAATTTATTTAGACCAGAAAACTGTATTGAGAAGTGACATTACCGGTGGTGGCGCTATGATCCAAGGCAATATGGCTGTTGGCTCTAGTACTCAGCTGTCAATATGCTTTGTTCTGTCTTGAATGATATCAAAAAATACTACAATATATTCTGCATTGAAGCCGCATTCAGACCTCTTTAAATTAATACGTTATAGACTGTACGTTGTTATGCTCTGAGTTATGTTTCTATGGATAGTGTTAATGTTCTAAACACCGTTCATAGCTAATTAGAAATTAACGTGTTACGAATAGTCCGCCATCTGTGAGTTTACCAACCAACTATATAGCTTCGTAAAATGAATTCTATGTATTATCGTTTTTATAATTCTGTTGTCTTAGATTTTAACTAACTAAACCTAACCTAATTACCTAAATTGATCATATTTACCGTCCGTCTTTGTAATTTTGAGCAAGATTTTTTAATGATGACATTATATTAGGTTATGTAAAGGCATACGATAACTACGGTATCACTGATAGAATGCGATAGCCAATGTGTTTATATGTCTGTCTCATTAAAACATCTCACTAACTACAAAGTTTAGAAAATTATTCACAATCCACAACAAACAACGTATTAAATTTCTAGGTCTGAACGGTTTCACGTCTTACCATATGACAAACTTTCTGGTGACAGTGAATAGTCTATAAGCTACAGTGCATAAGCTATTGATTTAAGAGTTTTGAATGCGGCTTTATAGTTTTTACAACTTCTGTCGGCATTCTAACAAAAATTCAACACTAAAACATATGTAATAAGTACAAACAGTACTAGAGTGCCTACTCCACCAGACAGCGTATTCGAGCGTGTCAGTTCTCAATAGTTAGATTTAATTTTTGATGCAGTGCATTAAAGGCTATTTACGCCTACACAGCTCAATAAATATCACATAATTGATCTAAACATTCTGTAATATGAAAGTTTCTGTTTTTTTTTTTGTAAGTTTTTGGATTGTCCCTCCAGTTACTTAGTTATAGAGCCGCCACTGGTATAGTCGGATTGCTGATAAGTGACTATTCGTTGCTACAAGTATCGATATTCAGTACTATATGCTTTCTCTGTCTATATCATTATAATTATTTGCATTCCCATAGTAACGTATAGTGACGTATAATAAAAAACAAAGCATTAAAAAGAAACGGCATGATTCGTATCTTTTATAATTTCTTATCTTTACTAATTAGAGCGCGAAAATAAATTTACAGCAGTACTCCAACAAACAAAATTATTAATTTTAAGGTAATAATTATAAATAAGGAAAAATTTATACTCATACGTAAATTTTGGATTATAAGTTGTTGTTTATTCCAGCAGATTAAAAATTAAAGTTTGTGAATTTAATAATTGGCCGCAAGCCATATTTTAATTCATATTTATTACCAGACACTGACAGTTAAGACAAATAACAAAATACATTTTTAAAATCGCTGAAAAATGGTAACTAGATTATTATATGAATGCACTACTTGATACATACATGTAATAGTCATCTATCAACAATCCGACTATACCACTGTCTTTATAATATAAGCTGGCGTGACCGTTGCAGATAAATCATCTCTCCTTCTGCTTCTCTGCTTTCCCTCTCCTATCAACACTCTATTTACAGAGTGCTTGAGTTTTTTTAGGTTGTTTTTAAAAATTAAAGGATTAGGGGATAATACCTTTGTATAAAAAGACACAGAGAGGAGCCTGAACGCGATCTTCAAGGGATCTAGAGAGCTCTTGGTAGTGGGTGAAATCTGAACGGCCACAAACTTTACAACCAACTGATTGAAAATATCTGACGCACTCTATCATTATAAGAACAAGCGCCTTTACATCCGCCAATAGGACGATCATATTGTAGCTCTTAGGAGTGGGGGTTTTGTTCGGACGGTAGAATTGTGATTGTAGACAATTCCCTCCTTCTTCTGTCTTTTTATTTAAACAATAAAACCCAAATAGAGGTTTCAGCATGCGATTCTTTTATTTTTCTGCTCAAAGTATTTGATCTTAAATTTCTGGGATTACTAAATACTGTATATAACAATATTGTCAAAAATAGAACAAAAAATCATCCTGAATCGTGTTTTTAATTTTGTTTTGTTTTTTTCTTTATTTGTGATATTAAAGAGGCAAATAGAGCTGTTGGTAACAGGAACACAGCAGTGTGTAGAGCGCAGAGGCAAACCGCAATGTGTCTGACACGACTTTTCAGTCTGCATTGTGTTTACAAGAAAAAAATATGTTTACCAAAAGAAAATTCTACACAATAAATTCTTCGCTATTGATTCATTACAACAAAACAACTTTAGAATCTATTATTATTTTTCTTCCATACATAAAATGTTTTTAACACATTGTTTAAGAATAATAATCTAATGCGAATATTACAATATAATATTTTTTAAAGAGTTGCCGTGACTCTGTGGCAAAACGTCTGTTTACGGAGAAAAAGGTGCGCGTTCGAAACCTTTAGCGTCTTCGGAGCTTTCATCTTCCGGTACATAAAATGCGTACCTGTTCATAGAGGGATAATTAGACGCATCGAAATGTCACATTTACCACATGTCGGTCACATTTCATATACAGGATGTTCATTTTAATTTCTTTACTATTACTATCTCGAGAACTATAAGAGCCACGATGTGGCCTGAATTAGACATTAACAAGAGTGCTATGAATGACAGCTATTGAACATATTTACTTTGTTTCATTACTTGTTTTTAATTGCTTATCACCCGGGTGCCACTGGCATGTAATGACCTTGGCTCGTGTTTTAGTTTTCTGGTACGTTGGTAGATGGCAAAATAAATTATGAATACACCCGACTTCAAACGATCAGAAACTTCGTGTTCTAGCTGCAGATCAGCCGCCATTAGCTGTCAAACACACGACAGCTGGTGTTGAAGTAATACTAGGGTGACCATTCGTCCCGCATTTTAACATTTTGTCCCGCATTAAGATGCGTACCGCAAAAGTCCCGCATTTTAACATTTGGTCCCGCATTTGGATTTGGAAGGTGAGGACATTTTTTTTTGCTCTTCACTTGGTTTGAGTGATGAGGACCTTTTTTTTTGCTCTTAACTTGGATTTTGGAGATGAGGACCTTTTTTTGCTCCGTCCCGCATTGCCTGCTTAAGAAAATGGTCACCCTAAGTAATACGCATTTAAGCTTGTTAATTTTCAAATACGTGGTTCAAATAATAGAGTTTTATTTCCAATTTTGGTCATCTTATACTGTACCATATTTGATACATACATTGTACATCTCGGGAAGACGGACAAAAATTGTTTTTTTGCGGATATTGTCTTATAATGATCTGAAATGTGTAGAAACCAAATATGAGGCCGAAAAAATAAAAAAACAGGTATGCCTCCAATTTTATTAATACAGTTTTTGTAATTAGTAATTATAATGTTGTGTTTAAAATAATATTTAATGTCGTGTATAATTTTGTGTTTCAAAAATAAATAGCTTACACCTTTTATTTAGATTTATTTATTTAAATTCTTTATTTATATGTTATATTAATGTATATGAATTATTAAATATATATGTATTTCTTTGTCAATTATAAAACTTTTGATAATATAAATAATAAAATATATTTAATATAATAATAATGGTAATTATGAACGTAAATCAGATAGTAAAATTTAAATTTGGCGGTTGTTGTTGTTTAGTTCATTGGTACATACCTAGAGGGAACTTACTAATTTTTTTGCTAGCAGTGTCCGTTCTTAATATATTGTGTTCTGTGTTTGTAATTTATCAATACTGTTTGTAGGCAGAACCGTAGCAACGCCCTGGCTTCGGGGCAAGTGCCAGGGGCGCGAAGCTTGAAAAGGGCGCCATCGTTCGTTTTTGTTTGTGTTTGTTTTGGTCATAACTTGTATTTTAGAAGTAAGGACTTTTTTTTTGGTTATCACTTATATTTTAGAACTGAGAACCTTTTTTTTTGTCATCACTTGTAGTTTAGAAGTGAGGATGGTTTTTTTTTGGGTCATCACCTTCATTCATTCACCTGTCTATTAAAATAAAAATTATGCCCTCCTTGAATAAAATGAAAAAGATAAAAAGGGCGCTATTAAGTATTTGCAAAAGGCGCCAAAAATATTGCTACGGCTCTGTTTGTAGGGTTAGTAAAACTGATGAAAATAAATTTTACTCATGACATTCCAAGTGACATGGACATAGTTTGTCAGAAAACAACAAAAACTGTTTTACTTGCATACCAATTAATATATTCTTTTTATAATATATTCTAGTTATTTAGATGGGCTGTGTTAGACGCAAATAGCCATTGTTGCAGTGCGCCAAAAATGTTAACTAACTATTAGAAAATAATATAGGATTACACAAAACAGAAACTAGCCTCATTTTTAGGAACTATTGAAAGTAATAAATATAAGGCGTTTAGAATTTTTTTCTGGCCAAGATAACTTGACTCTACATAGATATTTATGTTATTATATAATTGACAGAGAAGTCCGTGTATTCTCGGTGAAACATATTTAAAATAAGATTAATAAATACAACACTCGGTAAGTTTCACAAATATCAGTTTAATATACTCTATACGTATTTCGGCAGTGACGCCATCAACAGGAGTTGCAATTACAAACTAAACTTATTTTTTAACAAATACATTCAGTGGGAACAAATATTATGGTAGGGAATACAAGTGTAAACCATATTAGCAGATAAGGGAAAAAAAGGGAAAAAAGTTATTTACCGATTTATTAGGGGTGAGTTGTAAACGTCAATCTGGTCATTCATTAAGGGAATTCCAGAGTTAATATTTTTGTGAATTTCTCAGTATTCTAAAAGGTTCAGTTTAAGGCTTTTATTTGTGAAACTTACCGAGTGTTTTATTTTTTAATCTTATTTATGTTATTTATTCAGATTTATCAAAAACGCAGTTTATCAAGAAAATGTCAGTTAGGAGATATTGCACGCGCATATTAAAATAAAGAAATTTAAAAAAAAACTACTTTTCGTTTCTTAACCTTCGCTTTAAGAACTTTCTTTTGAAACAACATAATAAATATAAAAAAATAATTATTTTATCAACGACACAAAAATATAGATATTTTTCGAAATAATGATCTGATTCAAAATTCCGATTGCAATATTCCGGTTCCCGTTATTGATAAGTTTTTCAGATTAGTACAAGAAGCTACAAACGTTTTATGACCCATATTTGGCGAAAATTCCATGAAAAGATTTAATTGATATTGATATTTATGGTAATATATTAAAAATATATATATTGTGGAATATTGGATGAGTTTAGAGAATGTAACTGCTGATAATCAGCAATCAAACTGTTTTATTTGTGATTATAGTCAACTCTTGTCAGTTCGTTAAATGAACAGCAAGCGAAATACTGAGATATATAAGTCAACATACTCAACAGTTGCATTCACTAAATCCGCCAATCATTAATTTAAATAACAAATAAATTATAAGAATAAAGTAATTTGACATATTGAACTTCAGGATCGTCCGAGTCACCAAAGTTGTTACACCAGTTATCTAAAGGCCTTATTACACTAGAGTTAATATTCACGTCTAGACTTGGAAAATTAAAGATTTTGCATTCGAATCGGTCATTGTGGGTGATCGTATGAAAAAAAAACTACGTTTTAAAGACTAGGCAAATGGAATATAATTTAATTCCTCTGTCTTTCCAGGTTTTTCAAAAAGTGAGTGCGCCAACTGGTGTTTTCTCGCTCTCAACTGTTGCGTGTTTGTCGTTTGATTACGTTGAGGTTAGTTTGTTATATAATTGTTATTTTTGAATATAATATTAAAAAATCAGCTGTGGCCACCACAGGACCGACCGCCATTATAAAGTACTTGCATAAAATACATTCTAGCAGCACAGTAGAAATAACTTGGCCTAATATTTTCTAACAGAGATATTATTTATCATGACCATGGAAATGTTACATACAAGTATGAAAAAATTGAGACAATTTTTTTTCGAAATTTCGAAAAATTAAAAAACGTCTCAAATAAAAGTTATTATTTATTGCATTTATAGCAACTTTTCTTACATACATTTTTTCGAAATCTTTTTCTGTTGCTAAATATTCGCAAAAATATTAAAATCGACACGAGTAAACTTCCATTTCTAGTCAACCGATTTTTACTAAAAGTTGATCAACTCATGTCATTGATGTCAAAAGCTTAAATATGCAGTTTCATAAAAATCCTTTTAGCCGAATTTGCTTTGCACGTGTACACAGACAGACAGACGGACGAACGGACAGACAGACCGACAGACATCATGCTAAAAATAGTAAAAACGTTATGTAGGGACCTCAATTCGTGAAGATCCATCGAAATCTCGAAATGTCAAAATCGGTATGATCACAATACCTCCCTTATATATGTTGGCGGTCGGTAAAAACGAAATGATTTTGGAAGAACAACTAATTAATTTAGTGAAACCTCACAAATAAACTTTTCAAAGTAAAACTGACAAATGTTATGATAAGATGGAACCATGCGCAAACAAAAAATTGCCAAGTATTAAATAATATTGAAATACTGTGTGATAAGTTAAAACCTAAAGACGTGAATCCTGAAAAAAAACCTACAAAAGAAAATCTTGGATAGCCTTCTAGTGTGATACGCTCTTAAAACCACAATTTCTAATTTCCAAGTTATCTAAAATTATCCAACGTTGCCAACCTTAAAGAAAAGGAAGGAGCAACGAAGATAAATATCGTATCTTACAGAATATTATGTAGACAAAGGTTGAAGAAGGAAGAAGTCTTGAAGGCGCAAATAGCTTTCGTTTTTGTACGTCGAAATTTTTAAATAACTAAGAAGAGGTTCTGGGAGACGAAGGATGATTAGCTGGATCAGTAACCCTGAAGGAAGGAAGTGGTTTACATATACATCCACAGAATTATTTCGGAATACGACAGTGGATGAGACAAGAGACGGTTTCTGAAACCTTAGTAAACTATAAGCAAATGGTCAACTACGGTCACAATATAACAATCCCATAAGTAACCATAGCAACCATTTTTTAATTATTTGGTTATAGATAACTAAGCTTTCTGAAACCGACCTAGGCGAGGAAACGAAGCAGTGAACTACCGATTTTTGGCGCAGTAAGATGGATTTACATGCGGTTTGGTGCATTCGATTCGTTAGAGCCTCAGGAAATTTTGTGAACCAACGCGATCAATGCAAAATGAAAAACTGCATTTGTGCATAAGAAAAATGCATTGGAAAAGTGCATTTTCCAGAGTTGCAAAATCAAAAATTTATAACTCGGTATAAATTCACTAAAATAAGTCAAATTTTGATACTCGGGGGTTTTTGGGGTCGCTGAACACGAATATCGGGACGAGAGAAGTGTCCGAGGTACCTGGTGCCCAGGGTGGACACTACGTACATCGTCTCCTAGAGTTTTATGCAAATTTGATACAAAAGCAGTTGAATCACGTTACTTGGGGGTTTTTGGGGTCGCTGTATCTGAATATCGCAATAGCGAACGTCTCCGAGGTACCTGGTGCTCAGGGTGAGCGGTACTTACCCTCGTCTTCAGGAGTTTTATGCGAATTCGATACAAAAGTAGTTGAAACACGTTACTCGGGGGTTTTTGGGGTCGCTAAATCCGAATATCGCAATAGCAAATGTCTCCGAGGTACCTGGTGCTCAGGGTGAGCGGTACTTATCCTCGTCTCCTAGAGTTTTATGCGAATTTGTTACAAATGTGGTTGAAATACGTTATTCGAGGTTTTTCGGAGTAATGTAACAATGTTTTTCAATAAATACTTTTTATAAATGCATGCATCTTACAATCGCTATTGCGATATTCGAGCTCAGCGACCCCAAAAACCCCCGAGTAACGTGATTCAACTGCTTTTGTATCAAATTTGCATAAAACTCTAGGAGACGATGTACGTAGTGTCCACCCTGGGCACCAGGTACCTCGGACACTTCTCTCGTCCCGATATTCGTGTTCAGCGACCCCAGAAACCCCCGAGTATCAATATTTGACTTAATTTAGTGAATTTATACCGAGTTATAAATTTTTGATTTTGCAACTCTGGAAAATGCACTTTTCCAATGGATTTTTCTTATGCACAAATGCAGTTTTTCATTTTGCATTGATCGCGTTGGTTCACAAAATTTCCTGAGGCTCTCACGAGTCGAATGCACCAAACCGCATGTAAATCCATCTTACTGCGCCAAAAATCGGAAGTTGGGCTGATTTTTGTGGTTCATTGCCTCGCCTATAAAGAGGTTCGTCATTTCTGATATAGAACATGAACCCGAACCTGAACCTAAATAAACTCAGCTTCGGGTCCTTGTTGAAATATTCCACAAAAGTCAAAGCTACAATGGTAACATTTTAGATAATTATACTATCTGACTCTTAACATTCTCTGCCAGAAGAATATCCGTGAAATAAATGTAATATATGAAATAGGGTATGTGTCCACAGATGCAGTATGTATTACACACACACATCAATAAAGGAAAAATTACTTTGAAAAAGTAACTTTATCTTTAATTCCTGTTTGAACATGAAGTAAACTTCAATCTAAAGGATGATCTAAGGATGACTCTTGAAAATAAATTAGTTTATATATTGAATACCGTACCGCGTAATGACTTCCATTCAAATTCGAAAGCAAAGAAAAATAAACTGAGCTCGAAAATAAATATCAGTTATATTTGCATTTCATTACAACATATATTTATAGAATCTAAACAGTCCAAATTTTATCAAAATTTAATTAAAATTGATCAGTATTGTAATGAGCTTTTGATTTTATATACAGGGTGGTACATAGCTGGATATCAAACTGTCTACCATCAAATATTACATATCCAAATATTATAGATCATTCCGATTATCCTCGAAAGGCTCAAACCAGGGCCGGATTTAAGGCGTGGGGAGCAGGTCAGCAGGCAAAAATGACTTCCATCCGTCTTTTTAGTCATCAGGTTGATCCGTATTTCTTTTTTCTTTCATCACTTCGATTTGTAATCCTTTTAGTACTGTAAGGTTTTGTAGGTATGACCATCAAAAAACCCTTATAATGTCATTCATGTGTTTATCTGTCTGTCTGTCTGTCTGTCTGTCTGTCTGTCTGTCTGTCTGTACGGTAGAAATTGGCTGAATAGAAAATTGCAACACATGAGATACATATAAACAAATATGCATTCAATGAAAAAATAAATATATTTTAAAATTTTGAGTGGGGTGTCAAATGAAGGCTTTTTTTATGAGATTTTCATCAAAAATATGTTTAAAAACTTTTGTCCCCAACCCAATTTCTAGAGGGTTCTAAAAATCTGCAAAAATCTCAATTGTGTACATTGATGAGAACCGGAATACTTCAACAGAAAAAATAATAAATTTTTAAAATTTATTGCGTGGTATCAAAAAAAAAAGCTCTTAAGACAGGATTAAGGAACGAAAAGTAGTTTTTTAGAAATATTTTAATTTTAACACGATATTTTCCAAAAATTATTGAATTATAAAAAATTATAAATTACTAAAAGGTACAGTAACGCAAAAGGGTTAAACTAAAAATCTGAAAAAATTCGTCTCTCATGTGTCTGTCCGTCTGGCTGTCTTTTGATTTTGAGTGACATATGAAATGAAACCTCTTAATACGTGAATCAACAAACAATTTTTATTTTTGAAATTTTTTTTTTTTATGGGATGCTTGCTAAAATTCTGTCAAAAAAAAAAATGTTTCCCATCGTATCTCTAAGAGGGGTTGATCTAAAAATCTAAAATTGATGGAAACCGGAATAGTTCAACAGTAATTATTATCAGTTTTTTTAAATTTCGTTTCTTTTAACACGTTTTTAGGCAAAAATGTGTTAAAAAAGTTCTTGTCCCGCTCCCTTTTACCCAAAGGGGTTAAAATAAAAATCTGAAAAAATTATAGATAATGTACATTGATCTAAACCGGAAATGTAAGAGAGTAATTTTTGATCAGATTTCGTTTTTGTAAAATATTGCAGTTTATGTTTTTTTAATAAAATTAATTATATTTTTAATCCATGACTAAATTATGGCTAATAATGTTATGGATTTTTTTGTATTTATGGCTAAGGTAGTGTATAAAAATTTAATAAAAAAATTTGAAAATTTGATTGGGATTAGGGGTCGGCAAACCGAGCCTCTTTGTGAATTTTCAAATTAATATTGATAAGGATAAGGAATAAAATTTAGAAAATATTCACGCAAAAGTTCATTTTATTTTTATGCATGTTTTGATTACATGATGTGATTTATTTATGTATATTTATGCCTACTCATTACATGATGCTAAAAAAAGGCATGTATTAAAACAAAATTATGGCTTTCTAAAATGTTTCCAGATGTCGGAAAGGGTGAATTTGGCTCTTTAGGCTCTATATATACACTATGTAGAAAAATATTGTATTTGTCTCGCATATAATGGCTATATTATATGCTTGTTAAATAAAATAGTATTTATTACACGGTATTCAAAAATGGCTTACTTTACAGCCTCAATTTTTTTAAATGGCATACTTTTAGTTGTTGTCATAGGAAAATACATTTTCATATTTCATTTGTACCTGGTGTGCCACCAAATTTTAGTTTCTCAAAAGTGTGCTACGAATGTAAAAAGGCTGAAAACTACTGTTTTCCTGAATGCCCATGAAATCCAGAAACTCACTCTTCACATCAAATTTAAGGATTTTATAGGTATGACAAAAAAATTATTTACGTTACTTATGAGTCTGTCTGTTCGTACGGTAAAAATTGTGAGCAAATAGCTGAACATAGAAAGTAGCAATTTGACATGCATGTACAACTTTTTCACCCATGAACCTATAAGGAAAACTATAGAGGTCAAAAGAGCACATATGTATAGAGCATATACGCGAAAAAATAAACAAATATGTATTTACCGAAAAAATTAAGATTTTTTTAAAAATTTTGAGTGGGGTTTATTCCAACAAAATTTCAACAATCAAATATATTTATGGAAATTTCGACTAAAATGTGTCAAACTTTTGTGTCCCACTCTATTTCCCAGAGGGGTTGGTCTAAAAATCTGAAGTCTCAATAATGTACACTGATGGGAATTGGAATAGTTCAACAAAAATTTTAGATCATGTTGTAATTCCGAAAAAAAAAAAAAAAAATCAATTATTTTCTCGTTGAAAACATAATTATATTTAAAAAAATTATTGTGTGATATCAAAAGAAAGCTTGTAAGACGTAGATAAAGAAACAAACCGTAGTTTTTTTTTTTTTTTATTTTAACATGATTTTTGCTAAAGAAACTTTTGTCCCGCACGTTATAATCCAGGGAGATTAATCTAAAAATTTTAAAAAATCTGAGTAATGCACATTAAAGTGAAGCGGAGTAGCACAAAAGGAATTTTTGATCTAATAATTATTTCTAAAGTTATCGATGTTTTTGCAACTTCTTGATTACAATATTTATCTAACGTCTGGACAACTTGATAGCTATAGCTGGGTTTTGATGCGAGCGCATCTCAAATATGGTTGTAGGTTTCTAGTTGGAAGCACGTGGATTATTCTTTCAAAAAATATCGAAATTTATGATTTTTAATATGTACCCACAAGTTTTTATCACTTTCTAGATACAATAATCCCACCATTTACGCAGTCTTCATTTACGCGAATTCACATTAACGTGGTTGAAAAAGTTTAAGCAATGTTCATGACACCTAACACAACTGCATTATTACAACCCATACGCCAGGCAGTAATTGTAAATTTAAAAAAATCAGCTGTGGCCACCACAGGACCGACCGCCATTATAAAGTATTTATATAAAATACATTCTAGCAGCAGAGTAGAAATAACTTGGCCTAATATTTTCTAACAGAGATATTATTTATCATGACCATGGAAACGTTACATATAAGTATGAAAAAATTGAGACTTTTTTTTTATTTTAATGGCCTTTGCTGCTGTGGCAATTAGCCAGGACAATTTTTATTTGAGAAAATTTTCATGCCTGAACGGGATTCAAACCCGAGACCTTCGCAACGCAGAGCACATGTGTTACCACTGCGCTACGCCGGTCGGCAAAAATTGAGACTTAGAAAAAATTTCGAAAAATTTTACAGAAATTATTCCAAAATTTTAGTTTTATCAAAAAACATCTCAAATAAAAGTTATTGCTTTTATAGCAACTTTTGTTCAATACATTTTTTCGAAATATTTTTCTGTTGCGAAATATTCACAAAAATCTTAGAATCGACACGACTAAACTCCCATTTCTAGTCAACCGATTATTACCAAATGTTGATCAACTCGTGCCATTGATGTCAGAAGTTTAAATATGAAGTTTAATAAAAATCCTTTCAGCCGAATTTGCTCTACACGTGTACACAGACAGACGGACAGACGGACGGACGGACAGACGGACAGACAGACAGACACACAGACGGACAGACAGACAGACAGACAGACAGACGGACGGACGGACAGACAGACCGACAGACATCATGCTAAAAATAGTCAAAACGTTATGTAGGGACCTCAATTCGTGGAGATCCATCGAAATCTCGAAATGTCAAAATCGGTATGATCACAATACCTCCCTTATATATGTCGGCGGTCGGTAAAAATATTATCTGAAATCCACTTTTCAACAAATGTTTGATAAGCTGGAGGCGGATAAACAAATAACATTGCGCGAGTTTTGGCGCCATCATAAATATTAAGAAAGGGTGGAAAGTCTTAAAGACAACCATGGAAGCTGTCTGGAAAAATATTGGGCCAGATTGTGTTTCCAGCTTAATAGATTCTAAGTATTAGAAACTCTTGACTTCGGAATTTCCGCGATAGTGGCTATAGGACAACAAATAGAAGGTGAAGGATTTAATAATTTGAATGCTTCTGATATTGAAAAACTTTTACAACCACACGATGCTGAATTGACAACTAATGATCTTGTTGATTTAAACCAAGAAGAGAACAGCGAAGAAGAGCAAGAAGGTGAGGAAAAAGAAGCACCTTACCCTTTTACAACCCAGAACATTAAGGATTCTATATCTATGTTTCAAAAAGCTATTGATTTTATTGAAAACATAGATCCTGATGGCGAAAAAGTGGCTTAATCTGCAGGGAATTAAAAGTTCAGATGGCACCGCATAAGCTAATTCTAGAAGAACTATGAATGCTATCTGGAAAAAACTTTGGCCAGATTGTGTTTCCAGCTTAACAGACGATCCAATTTATTATAAACTGTTGACTTCGGAATTGCCGAGAAATTGGCAATAAGGTCAACGATTGGAATGTGAACGATTTAATGATTTGAATGCTTCTGATACTGAAGAACTTTTACAATTACACGATGCTGAATTGACAACTAATGATCTTATTGATTTAAACCAAGAAGAGAACAGCGAAGAAGAAGAGTAGGAAGATGACGAAGAAGAAGCACGTTACTAGTTTAAAACCAAGAACATTAAGGATCCCATATCTACGGTTCAAAAAGCTATTGATTTTATTGAAAACATAGATTCTGATGGCGAAAAAGTGGCTTAATCTGCAAGGGATTAAAAGCCCAGGTGGCACCGACTGGTCTTATTCCAGAGGAAAGAAAACAAGCAAGGAAGAAGAAGACTCTGAAGAGGTTCTTTATGCCATCAACATCGACAAAAGAGTGAATTTCAGTGATTTAAGATTTAATTTGTTTTGAATAAATATATAACAGTAAGATTTTTATGATTCTATTCTACCAAGAGTCAAATTTTTGAGAATATGAAACAGATGCCTATTTGCTACACGGTTTTCTATTGTTCCACATACGCGGTTTCATTAACGCGCTGTTTTCGTGGAACCTAGTTACCCGCGTAAATAGAGGGATTACTATAACTACAAAACCCTGAAATTTTTAAAATTGGGACCATATTTAATTATTCTTGTTTCAAAATATTCTATTAATAATTAAATAATCTTAATAACAAAGCACACTTCTTACAACCATGACTCATATAAGTAAATCGAGTCTATTAATCAAAAGAATATTCTTAATTAAACAATAAAACTGATTAACTATAGTTTTTTATTATTAAATTACAATTAAAAATAATTAAATTCTTCTATTGTTAAAGCGCTTTCAAAAATACGCATGCGCGAAGCGCGTGCTATTCAGATATTTCAGTATTGCGTCGACTATCAAAGAAAGATGATGCGACTAGCTGTTCCCGCAACAATATACCATGCGGACAAAATATGTCATTGTTACAGTGTTAAATTTGATTGTTAACAACTTTGTAGTGTATAATATTTAGTTTTCAATGTGGTGTGATTGTTTTTTTCGACTGTCATTTTGTTTTTTGGTTTTTTTGGTGATTGTTTTGTGTGATAGATTTGGTGATGGTGTATATTTATAATGCATTTTGACATTTCTGGATATATGGATAACTTTACTGGAAATTTTATGCATCAAATATGGTTAGTGTACTATTTTGACTTTATTTTATATAAGTGCATGCGAAAATAGAAGTTTCGTTTTTAATTTAATTTTATAATAAGTATCCTATTCTGTAATATATTCACCATCGCTTGCAATGACCTGTTGCCATTAGTGATGTGCTGAATATTCGTATTCGTATCCAAATCCGCGGATGATCCGCAAAAAATAAAAATCCGTTTCCGAGTCCGTATCCGTTTTTCTAAGACGGATCTTAACCCATATCATACAGGTAAATTCGAATTCGTATTCATATAAGCATTTAAAAATGCTCAAGGTGGAGTAAATTTAACTCCGATATTTAAATTAATATTTATTTGAGCATCACATTACTTGCCGGTGGTTTTCGAATTTTATAGTATACATTAAATATTAGAGTAACATTAATTTAATCAGATACAATGCGTAAGTGATATTGAGCTCAACTAATGTTCAGGTGTGTCAACTCTATGTCGACTATGTCAGGTGTATCAGCTAAAGCTCAAATGTGTGTCAGGCTACGAATATATAAAAATATTGTTTCCGGCGCTTAGAAGCGCAGACAGCTTTAAGCGCCTGTTGTTGGCGCTTGTTGACACCGGTTAGTGGACAAATCGAAAGATTTTTACCGGCTCAGGTTTACAAAAATTTCTTCATCATAAAATAGGCTGGTTTATAATCAGTGGCGGCGCCAGCGGGGAGTCCGGAGGAAGGGGGGGGGGGTTGGTGCTAAAAATTGTTCTGAACCTCCCAGATATGCTTCGAGAAAATTAAAAATTTTAGATAAAACTAAGTGCCCTGTTCATTTTGGGAATATTTCGAATTGTGAAAGATGGAGGAGCGTCAAAAAGCCGCTTTCATCTTTTCAAAATTCACAACCATTACTGTCATTAATATTTATATCGATAACAAAAAAGGTGCTTCCCTCAAATATTTCCTGGTCCCCCCAGATTTTAATTGCTAGTGCTCCCACTGTTTATAATGAATATTCCTGTAGCTGATTGGGGTGTAATCTACTAACACGTACCACTACTATAAACCAGACGTTGGAAAGCAAATTCATAATAAAATAATAAAATGCAGATAAGTTGTAAATGTTGGTAATTCGTTACATCAAAGAAATTTTATTAATAACTAGGAAATAAAAGTGGTCCGCTATAATGTTCCAAAGATTCCTGTTTAGTTATCGACGGATGTTGTAAGCCCCGACGAGTATCAACAAGCGTCCTATGTGTCCAGGTACATTTGAAAGCTAGGCAATATTTATTCTCACTGGTCGGCGCATGTTAGTATGCACTAATAGGCGCCAGTAACAACCTTTCTATGTGTTCGTACCCTCCGTTGGCATGTAAGCGCTTGTAGGCGCTAGTAACAATCTTTCTACCTGTTTGTTATCTCGGTTGGTATGTTTCGGTTTGTAGGAACGGCGGGACACATCAAACTATCGCTTCAAGGCAGTTCTTCTACTAGAATACAAGATCCGTATCCGAATCCTCGGATCTGACTTCTATGTGATTCGACACATCACTAGTTGTCATTTATCATGTTTTGTATAGAGTCATGGCGGATTGGACAAGAACAGTTCGACCAACGCAATGTCGGATTCCAGATGTGCCGCGAAAATTTTTAAAAATCCCAGTTGTAAACTTCTCTACAAACACATTAACAATTTTGCCATAAATTCAGAAGATACTAGACAAACTCTTACAGCAAACTCTGCAAGTGAAAGAAAATATTTAATTTGAATACCGAATCCTTTGTGCTTTGGCGTACATTGCAATCCATCAATGAGTTTAAAAAAAGAACATCATTCGATAAATATTTTCCATCACTTGATACAATAAGTCATTGGGTCTTGAAGGGTTCGTCTATCATTTCGTGAACTACGACGATACAAATTTGATATTGATAGAAGCAGAAAATCTCATAGATTTGAATAAAGCTCCTTCAAGAAAGAGAGCGTTATTTGCGGAACAAGGATTGTCAGAATTCTGGATTTAACTTCGGAACTAATATCTTTAATTAACTAGTACAACCATCAAATTTTTGTTGCCCTTTGGATCATTCTTTTTAATTAGTTTTTTCGGCACTCACAAAAATGAAATCGAAAAAACGTGATCGGTTGCAGATGGTGGATGAGGAGATGCGTGTTTGCTTGCCATTTTAGAGCCGCGTTTGGAGTTTGTATTTTCGAAAAAACAATATACGTATTCGTATAATTTATAATCCAAGTGTAAATGTACTATTAAAACATATATTACGTAATAAAAAGTTTATTCCTAGAAGTGAGGAAGCTTCTAAAAGTTAGCAAGGAAGGTTTCGATTTAATATCCACGGACTGTCTAGTAATTATTAGATACATACAACATACGCCTAAGCACTGGATTGGTTCGTCGCTTCTTGATTTGCGGGCGTCTAGCATGTCGTACCCCTACCACTGAGAATGTCTGACCGCCACACGCTGGCACCCCCGGACTCCTTATCCGACCGTTACGCAGATAACGATCCAGGGCTTTTATAAATATAATAAAGTGATCAGAATTTGAAAATGTTTGGGAGACCTCCTCCCATATGAAACCACTCAAAATTACAAATAAAATAGTATCTAATTATACTATTATTCAATATTAATCAATATTATCTTATTAATAGAGAGCGGCCAATCTAGGAGTTAATACGTTGCAATCTTATTAAATTAGAAAGAACAATGGGTTTTCCAACCCATTAAAATCTTAACCTTACTTACAATAATTTACAGCCAACGGAGAGGCCGAGCGCATAAAGTCGTGCGGTTTTAGACTGGTAGAAACATTCTCTGAACTGGGCAGTCGGTGGTTCGAGCCTCCTTCGTTGGTGATATTATTCGAGCGAGAATAATATGTTTACATTACTCTCATTTTCACAATCATTCACCCCGCATCCAGGTGTAGGAGCTCGCCCCCTGGCATCGGCGATTAGCCTCGTTGCATAAATAGGCCGATGTAAAATAAATAAATTAAAAAAATAATAATAATAAATAATTTACAATAAGTTTTTTTTTAAATTATTTTAAAATTTATTTTACATCGGCCTATTTCTGCAACGAGGCTAATTGCCGATGCCAGGGGGCGAGCTCCTACACCTGGATGAGGGGTGAATGATTGTGAAAATGAGAGTAATGTAAACATATTATTGTCGCCCGAGTAATATCACCAACAGAGAATCGAACTACCAACCCACACTGTTTTCACCAGTCCAAACTGCACGATTTAATTCGCTCGGCTACTCCGTTGGCAATGCTACAAGTTATTGAATGCAATTAACGCCAGAACACAAAAATGAACTCTATTTAACAAGACAAGAAGGACAAATATTTTCAAAGCAAGACATATAAGCAGTAGCGTACTGTAGGAGGCTCATGCGAACCCTGTTATATTTTTATGAAACTTGCGTGCTCTTTGTTACAACTTAATACTAAGAAATACTGATGTAAATTATTTTAAAAGTTGATGTTGCACATATGCTACAATATGCAGCAAAGGGTTAAAATGTGTTTTGATGACTGATTTTGAGTAACTTGAGCATGTCGATTTCTATCCTGACTTACGTGTTTAAAGGGTTCGCGTGAGCCCTTTGTTAAACTATTTACAGCCCCTACTACACAAAAGTTGAGCAGGACAAGATCATCTAAAGGAGGACTATCCTTAATAGTAAGAAATACTGATGCTGATTAACGTTGGACGAGAGGCAGATAACCCAAACTTTTAGTCGACCAAATGAAGGCACTACACATTATAGGAGACTATCTAGCTCAAGTAGGCGAAACATTCCAAAATAACCATCGTGTCCACATGATACTACTAAACCCTCCTGTAAGGTAGTGGATCGAACAATAAGACGAATAAGAAGAAGAAAACACACAGAGAGAGGGGGGGTTGATGAAAAGGAGATGATATTGACGAATACAAACATGTCTAGACCGAGATTCGAATCGGAAACTTTTGGCACACGAAACATGGTATTTTCCTCTATGTTACCAAGTCCAGCAATCCATTTATTACCAAATATCAAATACAACAAAGTTTTACAACAATTGAACCGTAAGAAAAATTTAGTTTTTAAAATTATTGTCGTCCTTTACGTAAAATTAGATAGAAAAATCCTAATACAAATTCACACATAATGTGGTCCAGACGCGCACTCAAAAATGGGGGGGGGCTCAGAAGAAGAAATTATTTCTCACAAAGGTTCTCTCGAAAAAGGTTCTCACTTCTAAACTACAAGTGATGCCCAAAAAAGTCTGCACTTCTATTTTAACAAAAACGCATAACAACCATACCCATGTTTTGGAAATCTTGGGGGGGGGCTCAAGCCCATGAGCCTCCCCTGGGTGCGCGGCTGATGTGGTTTAACCCAAGGGATAGGCAACCGGCGGCCTACCCATAAGATAATATAATGTTTATTTTTCTTATCAAGTGTAAGCAAATACATTACCGCTTTAAGCTTTTTCGGACATTTGCCTAAGCACGAGTTAAATATTTTAACTCACTAATGGCCGGTTGCTAAAGTAAGAATTATCCTTAACTCAAGTTAAATTCATTAGTTTTTGTATGGTGCAACATATAAAAACAAATGGTTTTAACTTGAGTTAGAGAAAACTCTTACGTTAGCAACCTGACATAACTCAAATTAAAGTGATATGTTTTTGCATGTTGTTTTAACTCGAGTTAGGCATAATTCGAGTTAAAATATTTAACCAGCTCTTTATTTAGCAACCAGCAAATAGACACTAGGCCAGTGATGGCGAACGAATGATCCGCGAGTCACACGGTGACCATTTCAAATGACTCGTACAAAAGAATATCTTTGTAGTTCGGAAGATCCTAAAGTGAAATTCTAAGATAATTAAAGTTGGGTCTAAACGAGCGCATTCTTAAAACAGGGTGGGGAAATCGACAAATATGATAATAATAAGGAGATGGAATTTAATTATTGTTATATACGTGTGTTATATTCGTCAAATATAAGACCGCTAGCTCAGGTAGAATTAACGAGATTAGCAGGGGAATCCACACACATATTTACTCCCTAAAGTGGCAGATTTTTATTTATAGGCTATTCCAAACGTTAAAGCGGGACTAAATGGAATTTTAAGTTTCTTAAGTTGTCAAGAGTTCACTTTGTAACGATTAAAAACGGTTTTTGCGAAACAAAATAATCAAAAGCTTCATTCAAACGTTAAAAATTACTAGATTGCAAAATCTAGTTGCGCTTAATTCAAAGAAACCGACCATACGTATAATATATTTGATCCGCGATTTGAAACTACAAAATTTCAAATTCAATTTGACCTGTCTGGGAAAGGAGGATCGCTATAGCTGCACTAGACCTATATATGCTTGCGTAATTACGTGTAAGCCGTAAAAAAGCTCTTCAGCTAAATCTAAAAACGGAAGAACAGAAATTGCACGAGGAAATATGGCCTGCAAAATTCTTTCTGAATGCGGCCCACGTCTTTAAAAAGCCTGCGAACTCCTGGTCTAGCTAATGTTTCTGTCTGTGGTCAGTGTTTCTCAAATATTGGATGTTCTGGGATACAAGCTACAAAATTCTAAAATGTACTTGTTTTTATTTGTTAATCATAGAGGGTGTTTATATATAGTTCGATTCTGAGTCGATTCCAATAAGAAAGAGTGTAGTAGGGGAAAGTAGCCAAATTTGGACCACTTAAGAATTTTTTAATATATAGGGATGTACAAGTATTTTTAATAAAAAGGAAGTAGTGGAAAAAAAAAGTTATTGTTTATATCTTCAAAATAATATAATTTATTTAAAAAAAATAATTATATTGAGCAGTGAAAAATCAATACATAAAAATCGTGTCATCGGTCCAATTAAAGAAACTGGTTTCTTAGGATGGACCAGAGGTTTTCCAAGATAGACCATCAATATACTTAAACACAATTGAAGCAAAAGTACTTTTGATTTTTGTACTGACTCCAGCACACTGTGTATGGACCCAAATGTGACATTTTATGCACTGTATCATCTCATCTTCCTTCAATTCCTCACATATAATACAAAACCATGTAGTCTTAGTTTTTATTCTTTGTCTTTTTGGTCACATATTTGGTAATTTTACTTTGTTAGTCTTTTTCTTTTTGACTTTTTCTAATTCCTTTTTATGAGGACTACTTGTTATTACAATTGCTTTTTGGGCTATTCCTCCAGTTCGAGGAGACGATGGACCTTGCTGTGGATTTCGTTTTGGTGGAGGTGATATATCGTAAAGAATATCCTTACACTTTCTAATTTTTTTCTCCCGAGTTACATAATCAACAGCAGAATCACTATTATTACTTTTACCGTCACTTAAAGACATAGATGGTGGTGTATTAGGCCGACTTGTAGTATTTACTGCGATTTCAACTGAGTTAGCAAAACACTGTAAAATATCGGATGCTGCAAACTGGTGGTCCTGAAAGATATGTCTATTTATAGGCCAAATACCAGAGGTACGGAAAGCACTTTCAGCTATAGCTACAGTGGCTGCTTGGCCGTATGCTTCATTTAGCAATTTAGACATCTAAATTGGACCGGTCTAATTCAGGCGACTGCTTGTGGTCCAATTTGAGCTACTTTTATAAATATTTTAAAATATTTCACCTAACCTTACATTTGAACTAGATTAATAAAACTAATATAGCAAATTGTAACCAGACAAGTTTACTTTCTGCAGATATAAAAATATATTTTGTTACTTACTTTGAAACAGTCTAAAGATTATTGGCCTTATTGATAAAATATTTAATTGATGGTATGTAAATACTAATAACACTTCACTAACTGCAACCATGAGGTGCGCTGTTATAAAAATGATTGCATCAGACAAGTTTACGTCCATCCTCTTCTAAATTACTGTTTTGCTGCGGAAATACCTTATACAGGTCAAGTTACGATAGTGGTCCAACCTAGGCGATGGTCCAAATTCGGCTACTCTCCCCTATATTTATTGTACAAGGTAATCTAAAATAATTAGAAACAGCAAAGAAAAAAAATTGATGTGATGTGTGAATTTTCATTCATTTCAGGGTTTTGTAGGTATTTAACCAGTGTAACAGAATGCTGGGTGTCTAAGAATATTTTGCGATAAATAGTTTTTTGATATTCATTATTATTTGCTATTGAGTATTTAACAGTTTCATTTTAGTTTTTTTAAACTAAATTTAAATCATTTGAGAAAATACCATCGTACTAATATTTAAATTAAAAAATCCCAGTGATTTTTTCTGCATTTGCTTCGTATCTAAGTCTTCATTAAATTAATAAGAAATAAATTGATACATGGCTTTATTTTTTCCATTTAACAATCGTATTTTTCATTATTAACAATGTGTTATTTGACATAAGTAATTCACTACTAAAAATGGTTTATTTTTGTTTGATACCCTAAAGACAAAAAACTAAATTAATCCAAACAATAGACTGAATCATGGCGTACAACAGGAGGTGCTCCGCCTATAGGCTTTTTACACACATGAACTCGATTCTCAGATGTTAAAAAATGTTTATTATATTTTTAATTTCAAAGGAAGACATATACTACCTTAGCCATAAATACAAAAGTCTCATAACAATATTAGCCGTCATTTAGTCATTATGTAAAAACATAATTAATTTCGTCAAAAACACTAAAACTGCAATTATTCCCAAAAATTCAATCTGATCAAAAATTTCACTCGTATACGTTTCCGGCTCAGATCAATGTACATTATCTATATTTTTGGGTAAAATTGTGTTAAAAGAAACGAATTTAATAAAGTAAAAAAAAAAAAAGTTTTTCCTTAATCTCCACATTAAGAGCTTTTTTTATACTATACAACAAATTTTAAAACCAGTGGCGAAGGGAAACCTCCGCTAGACTTGCCCTTCCATAAAAAAAAAATATTTAAAAAAAAAGTAAATTTAAAAAAAATAAAAATTAAATATTTAGATAAATCTTCAAAAATACATCAAATTATGTTCTATACAAATTTTTGTCCAAGGCTTGCTTTACTAGTTACGAATTAATTATTATGACCATGGAAACGTTACATATAAGTATGAAAAATTGAGACTCGTTTTATCAAAAAACGTCTCAAATAAAAGTTATTAGTTATTGCATTTATAGTAACTTTTGTTCAATAAATTTTTTCGAAATATTTTTCTGTTGCTAAATATTCGCAAAAATCTTAAAATCGACAAGAGTAAACTCCCATTTCTAGTCAACCGATTTTCATAAAAAACAATAGGGTTCTTCCCAATTAATAGGAGAATTTTTTAGTACCAGAACGAACTCTTTAAGTTAAACCGTTTTTGAGTTATCGTGTATACACCCACACACACACACACACACACACACGGACGGACGGACGGCACTTCGAAAATAGGTTTTTTGGATTCCCTGGGCCATGAAACGTGGTCATCCGTCAAAATCTCGACATCGAAAATTATTTTACTTGATTACAATACTTGCCCCTTATATATTAAGGTCGGGCTATATATAAAAATAAAAATATTCCGTTTTCAAATCTGATCAAAAATACCTAACTAAACTAAACTAATCTGATCAAAAATACCAATAATAGTTGAACTACTCCGGTTCTCATCAATGCACATTATCAACCTCTCTGAGAAAAAGGGTGAGGTACAGAAGATTTTTGAAATACTTTTAGCGAAAATCACAGAAACAAAAATTTGTCTGTGGATCCACGCATTGAGATGTGTCATTTGGCATACCAAATGACACTCAAAATATTAAGAAAATATTTATTTTTACATTAAATAAATATTTGCTTATACCTATTTTTCTCGGGATATGTTGTTTGAACTCTTAGTATTATTCCTATACGCGGGTCAAAGAGTTGTATAAGCATGCCAAATTTCAACATCCTATGTTTGACTAAAATTTCTGCCGTACAAACAGACAAACAGACAGACACAGGAGTGCAGTTATAAGGGTTTTTTCACAAGGGGTTTGTCACAATTGTTCAAACCGTACAATCAGAAATACTATATATGTATCCAGGGGCGGAATGCCCGGTGGGCCGGTCACTAAATGGGCCGGTTGGGCCGATCATAAAAAACCTGACAAATAAAAAAAATAAATAAATAAAATGAGGATGGTTAAATCGTTAAAAATTATCCATTTACATCTCTCATGTAACTGAATAACAATTGTTCATAATATGCCAGTTCAGTAATGAACAATGAACACCTTTTGATGTGGCAACATCATGTTATATCACAGTAATATAAAAATGATGACTAGGGAGCCGACATTATAATGTCGGCTTGTGGTGAACTGGAAATATTGCAATAAAGACGTTTGGCTCGAAATTTCACGCGATTTAACCTTCAAATGCCATATTTTTCAATTGCAGAAAAGTGTTTTATCGCAAAAATGTATCAATCAAAAATTGGTTAAGCTATAATGAGAGCAACCCTGCTTTATTTTGTTCCGTATGTTTGGCATTTTGTGAAGATGTAAGTAAAAGTTCATTCGTGCGTTTACCAGCGCATAGAAGAACATGACTTAAGTGCAATATATAATAAATCAGTAGAACTATATTTTAGAAGCAACAAAGAAAAAGATATATCAAATTTACTTTTTGAAAATATGAATAATTTACGAAAAAAAAAAAGTATTATTATTAGATTAGGTTATTACTAGGGATGGGAATTTATTTTTAAATATCGATATATGCGCGATTCGATATATCGTAAGTGTGATATCGATATTCGATATATATCGAAGTAAAAATATCGATATTTTCGATATATCGACTAACACGTAACATGTAAGATATATAAATTACAGTTTTTTTTTTGGTTGGCTTGGCGGGAAAAGAAGTCTCCACTTGACAGACAATCACTTTACAGTTGGTACTCACCCACAGAGCCGCAGTAAGGAAAACTTGCGCTAGGGGCAAAAATTTTGGCGCCCTTGACAAATAAATGTAAGTGATAAGCAAAAAAAAGGTCCTCACCTCCTAAAATTCAAGTGATGAGCAAAAAAAAAGGTCCTCACCTCTCAAAATCCAAGTGATGAGCAAAACAAAAAAAGGTCCTCACCTTCGCAATGCGGCGCCCCTTAGTCAAGTTCATCGGCGCCCTTTTCCTTAGTGCGCTAGGGGCTGTCGCCCCCTCCGCCCCCCTTACTTCGGCTCTGCTCACCCAGCTACCAACCAACTTTCTAATATTTTCCTAGTTAACTGCTCTCATAATTAAATATATATATATATGCTGTTCACTTTTGTACGGACAAACCAGATATTTTTGGTTACTTTTATAGTGTATTACGGACTTTAAATTAAAAATATACCTTACGCTGTAAAACCGACTTTAGATTTATTGGTTATGATCATTATTAAGAAAGTGAAATTTTTTATAATTTTTTAATACCAACATGACATACAATTTCAAAGGTGCAAATTATTGAAATCAAAATTTCGTCTTACAGGCTATTCCAAACGATTAGGCCGAACTAAATGGAAAATTCGTTATTTTAGGTTGTCACGAAAAGGGACATTGCTTGGGTTATTTCATGTTTCAGGTTTGGTATGTGAAAATTTAAAATTCCAACAGTAAAACCATGGAATGACATATGTCAATTTTTTTTTCTTCATATTTTGAAGACACAAATGTGATTAAATGGGAAATTTTTATTAAGAATAACACTAATTTAAATGCAATGAAAAGAACATTTTATAATGACAATCAATTTAATCTAGAATTTGCAATGTGAGTATGATTTAAGCTTAAACAAAATGACCAAAAGTCCGAATAAATAGATAAAAATTACTAGATTTCAAAATCTTGTCCCGCCTAAACTTTGGAATAGCCTATAGTTTGTTTTTACAAAAGTGACCAGCATCTATTTAAATGTAAAAAAGATACAAGAATACCGATATTTTGTGCGAATATCGATATTTTGCGCGATATATCGCATTTCAAATATCGATATAAAAATATGGCCGTGTTAGGGTCAAAACTAGTTCTTGGACCTCCTTTGTAATATGTTGCGTTAGTAACCATAACATAATAACATATATGTGACAGATTGTAAATAGACATAGTAATAAACGCTTATATGTGCTTGGATTTGTGTGTTTTAATTGATATTATCATAAACGCTATAAAGCGTTCTAACATCAGAAATATTTTTCTAAAGTATCGATATTTTCGAAATATCGATATATCGTTCCCATCCCTACTAATGTATCTGTCTGTTTGGTGCGTTGGCATAGTCAACTGGCAAAGCCGCATATGCGGGGAGCTGTCGTTTGCTTATGCCAACAAGCCGCTTGGCAACGCCAGTTGCAAACCAACTGATGGCGATCTGGATCAAAGATATCCGTGTCTACGCTCATACTATGGACTTGTCAATCGTACGAAGCGGCTTACAAATATAACTTGGGCTTACAAATATAACTTGGGCTTACAAAACGTGTTTCACAAGCTATGCTGAACAGGCTTGATAACAGACTGTTGAGCTCTACCCTTCACTGATTTTATGGACGTCATTGCACCTTATTTTAATGTGTTCTATTTCTTAACTGTGATATTCGATGGTAATTGGCCCCTTTACAGCCTCTTGCCATCACCCTGAGTCTGTTCAAATTTTCGAACAGACTTTTTATATTATTTATTTGTGTTTGTCAGTGCAAGATTTCTTTTATTGAGTATGCGTTATTTTATTGGTTTTATCTATTTATTGATTGTTTAATTTATTGTTTTAATATGTAGTGTAGTCATTTAAATGGGCTGCGTTAGGCGCAAATAGCCTTTGTTGCTGTGCGCCAAAAATTTTAACTAACTATTTTCTATTTTATTCTTGGGACATGTCGCAACTTGCCCGGGCCGGTTTAGTTGTACCTATCTGCCCCTGTATGTATCGCTAACAGGCAGATTCCATATATCTTATAAATAATCGGTATCTGCCGATTAATCGGTAATCGGCTAATTTGCTTATCAATGCAACCCTATATGAAAGCGTAAAACACGGAAATCAGTGTAAAAATCGACATGCTCAATTTACTCAAAATCAGTCATCAAAACACATTTTAAAAGGGTTTAAAATGCATGGCTGTGTAATTTGTGCAATTGAAAACAATACAGCTTAATTCGCGATGTAACTTATGGACGAGTTGCCAAGAAGCCAACCACTTCCTACGTCCCTGATTATAAAGCACTTGGTGCGGACGTTGCATAGAATTATAGTTAATTAATTTATTGTTTTAAAGGCTGTGGAAAGTTTACGAACGGCCGGTGTTGTGTTGCTCCGAACTCAAACCAAGCCAAAGAGCTCTTCGATCACTAATTTTATGATTGGTTTTTATTGTACACGTAATTAAAATTGGAAATCGCTATTGATAAGCTTTACTTTCAACAAACATGTGACTCAGACTAAATGCTTTAATAAAAAATACTGCAATTAAATGCTCAGTGGTTTTAATATGTTACAAATTTATTTTTTGTCAAACTCATGATTCCGGTTTGTTTTTCTTTTAGCCTGAGGCATGATCAATATATAAGATTCCCAACTAAATAACTACACATGGAAATATAATTTGTCAGTGCACACAATGGTCTATATTCTCTAATCATGATTTGGCAAGTACAAAAGTTTCTGATATGCGCGTTTTTCTAAGTACCTTCAGTTAAAGTGATGACGTAACTTGAAACGTGGCTCCTATAACAATCCAAAGGGTTAGAAGTAGCGCGCACGACCTGTTTTTTTCTGGCAAGCAATAGGGGATACGCATAAAATTTGTATTTCCTTAAAACTACATTATTTTGATATGTTAATGTTAGTTATGTCACCTAACAAAACAAAAATTACATTTTTATTAATATTATAGCCAAATTTTTGAATTAAAATATTGTAAATTTGAAATAAACCGACCACGGAGCGAAGGTTGCCGAGTAAAAACGACTGAGTATGACGTCAAACGATAGGGGTTTCACGTCACAGATACAGCTACAATATAATCTTTACACGTGTGTATATTGTATTGTTCGAGAGTTTTGTATTTGTTTTTAAACAATTTTTCACGCATTTATTACTAAAATGGCAGATAAAGATTTTGTTAGGGCTCAGAGTGATCATTTACCCAACATTGATGCATTTATGCTCATGGAATATATGAAAAATAATGAATGCTACAGTGCTGAAGAAATACGTGGTGTCAAAGCAGACCTGTAAGTAATTTTTATTTTATATTCTATAACTTTATGTAAACAAACGCTGCAACTCTGTAAAATGTAAATATTTAAGTAATTTAGATGTCAGAATTTTACTACATTGTTTACATGAAGTTACAAAACGTTAGAGGCATAATTGAAATACTGCAATATAAGTTATCTATTTTAATATAATATTTAATTCGGTAAACATGTATAAATTGTTTTTATAGAATTAAACTTTATTTTAATTAAAATCACTCTAACTTTACATAACCTATAAAAGTTATACAAACAAATAAGTTCACAACAACTATGTACGCCGGTAAGCTAGTAGTGTCATGCGTCAGTTAGAAGACGTCACACGTCGTTTTCGCGCGCTACATACATTTATGATTTTTTAAGCCTTCAAATTACCAAAAAAAAATTAAAAACTGTTTATTATGTTTATATGCAACAAGAGGAATATAATAAAAAAAATCATGCCTATTCCCTATTGAATTTTTTTTTTTAGCCACTTTGAGTAGAACAAATTTTTTATAACGAGTGTGAGCGCATGATTGGTTATTATCCGTTGCAGTTTAAAAGACGCAATGTATTTTACGTTTTACAGCTAACCCTGTTTATCGCACCTCCGAAGAGTGCGTGTTCGTTATCCCTTTTGTTCCTAGTGGTTTTACCAAGAAGCCACTTTCCAAAAAAATTATTAAGCGTGGTCCAGTAGCGATACTATAAAACGCTAACGCTACACTTTAACTTAAAGCTAAACTATAACGACAAAAACTAAACTTTTTTTTTAATTTGAATTTGAATTTTAAATAACTAGTTTATTTGATGTTCAATTGTTCTTCCAATTTCATATTTTTATTTGTAGAGAATTTGATATTTCCTAATTTAATGTTCTTCGTATCTCCTATAATACAGAAATTAGCAATGCTGCTATTCATGCTTTTGATCCCAGTAGTTACACCAAGAAACCACTTTAAAAAATGTATGTAAATATGGCGATGCCATAAAACCACTATTGCTATGGTATATCTTATAAACACCACCTCCCCCAAAAAGTGCTCCGGCCCCCCAGTTGCCCCCCTCAGAAATGCTTGGAGAAAAATGAAAAATGTGTGTGCAACAAGGATCTTTTTTTAAAGGAAGTTATCACTTATATTATTTTAGAAGTGAGGACCTTTTTTTAGGTCATCACTTGTTTTAGAAGTAAGGACATTTTTTTTAGATCATCACTTGTATTCCCACATGTCCATTAATAACGAAAAAATTTTGCCCTTCTCAAATATTTTCTGCCCCTCCCCTCCTCCAGATTTTACTCAAGTATTTTCTGGCTCCTCCAGGTTTGAAGACTTCGTCTTATTAAAAACTATGTTGAAGAGAAAAAAAAAATTTCTTTTGAGCTTTATTGTAGACTGTTTAGTTTTTTACTTTCTTAATTGCCGCAAATGTCTAAATTTTAGACCGTAACTCAAAATTGATCATATATTTGTGATTAAGACTACTACCACTGTGTAAGTATACCAATTTTAGAACATAAGTTAAAAAAAAAACCTAAAATCTTGAAATTTTTTGACTCTAGCCTTTTGATATTAGCCAAAATATAGTTTTAAGCTAATATTAGGGTGAGGATTATGAAAAAAATGTTGAAAAAATTTATGCTTTCATAGTTTTTGTGTTAGAGCCTATTTGGGTCAGTTTTTTGCCTATAATTCCAAAACTTTTGCCCAAACTTCAAAATGAATCCAATTTTATTGATTTATGACCAAAAATACATATATATGCCAATTTTCAATAAAATCTGAGACAAAAATGTTTTGCTTAAAATTCACGATTTTTTCGATTTTTTGCAATTTTCAAGGGTTTTGGATTACTGCCTATACAAAACTTAATTATTGGTTTATTAAAGCACAATTTTTTTGTTAGACTAAACAATGTAGGAGAATTTTAAAAATTCAAACCGCAAATTTCTATATCTAACCATTTTTTTATTAAAATTTATGAAAATTTTCAACAAATTTTAAATAAATGTAAAATTTTCAATTTTTTTTTTTTTCAATTAGGACCTCAAGATTTCAAAAATTTCAACCGCAGGTCTTTATCGCATTTCATGTTTGAGATACGTCCATGCGAAGATGAAAATTTCCATAAAACACGACATACTAAAATTTGTCATAATTTTAAAATACGCAAAACGAATAAGATCTTAAATTTTTTCTAGTCTAAATAAACTACGAGAAATCCAGAAATTCTAACCTCGAGTCACTTTCTCAAACCGTTTTTGAGTTGTGTTTTTTTTTTAATTCACAATTTTCATAAATCATTTTTGCTGTAACGTAAATAATAAGTGATATATTTCGGTTTCAAGTAGAACACAAAATAATCATTTCTTTATTCTCTAACACTCTATGTATATATACTAGGTCTATTCAAAAAGTATAAGGATTTTTGTGTTTTCAAAAATTATTTATTTATTCATGAATATCTATTTTGTCCCCGTCAAAGTAATCCCCACCAGATATTATACACTTGTGCCAACGTTTTTTCCAATCCTCGAAGCACTTGAAAAAATCATTTTTTGTGATCTTGTTCAGCTTCTCCTTCGATGCTGTCTTTATCTCCTCACTCGTAGCGTAGCGTCGTCCTTTCATGGGCCTCTTCAGTTTCAGGAACAAGAAAAAGTCACAGGGGGCCAGATCTGGGGAATACGGTGGCTGCGGCATTATTAGTGTGTTGTGAATTTCGCGGCGACCCATCTCATGCCCAAATCATTGATAAAAATCGAATGGCACGAGCCAATCAGTATGTTTAGGTTCTCAGCAACTTCGACGATTGGCCAATACTATTTTTTTCACTTCATCAATGTTTTCGTCTGTTGTTGACGTGCTCGGGCGTCCGGCACGCTCTTCGTCGTTCACATCTTCTCGGCCCTCTGAGAACATTTTGTACAACCGATAAACGTTGCTTCGGTCCAAGGTAGTTTCATCATATGCCACAGTCAACATTAGGAATGCGTCCGCGGACTTAATTTTGTTTTTCACACAAAATTTGATACAGATTCTTTGATCCATTTTTTGGTATAGGCAAAAATCGAAGACGAGCCAAAACACGTGCAAGCAAAGCAACTGCAAAAAATTAACTGATCATTCAAAATGGCCGAACTTGTCGGCATAAGTGAGAGACATGAGTACCAACATAACACCATAAAAAAATCGAATATACGTAACCCGCGGAAATTCAAAATTCGCGATACTTTTTGAACAGACCTCGTATTTGTTGTAAAGTAAATAATATGCGAGTTACTTCGTTTATAAGCAGTTCTCCCCATAGCTCCCCAAATATAAATCTTTTTAAAAACTGCATTAAACATTAAACAAAAATATTTTTTTGAGATGCCTATGAGATGACTATGTTCGAATTCTGGTTTCACTCTAACATCATACCAAATTACATGAAAATATGTCCTGCCGTTTTTGCGTGAATCTTGGACAGACAGACAGAGAGAAAGAGAAAGAGAGAAAGAGAGAGAGAGAAGAGAGAGAGAGAGAGAGAGAGAGAGAGAGAGAGAGAGAGAGAGAGAGAGAGATACAGACAGACACGGATACGGATACGGATACGGATACGGATAGACAAACAGACAGACGGCAAATAGACAGACAGACAAACGGATATTGCCATATAATCATCTGAAACCAAATATGAAACAAAAAAAAAAAAAAAAACTGATATAGCCTTCGATTTTATTAATATAGATATAAATGAGTACAACAATGATAATAATCTGTACAAAATCTCGACATCAAAATATACGTCTCATTTGAGTAGTTTTCTTCGCGGAATGTTCCGTATTATGCATGGTTATTTCTGTGCAGTTTTATTAGCATAACAATAATAAAATCATAAAATATAAGCAAGCAAGAAAATATAGCAGTTGAATATGTTCCATTAACATTAAGTGAAGTTATCGAATTGTGTCGAATGTGTGTATAGTCATTTCTGGGGGTTGTTGTAAGTGCGTTACATTTCAGTTCACGTTGCTTTCTGAATCATCATTTTTATCCATGACAACGTTTCTACAATGGTGCGTTCATTCTTGCACCATTCTCCCTGAATAGTGGACGTTGCGCGACCCTGTAATGGTTGATATGACAATGCCCGTTAACAAAGAGCCCGCTGGACCATTTTCATAAGCTATTGTGCGGGAGGTCGTCTCTTGCAAGATTCACCCTCTCACCCTCTCGCCCTCTGATTCCCCCCGCCGTACTATAGCGGGGACGGGCCACAGTTATCAATATATTGTGTTATCTGTGTTCCTCTCTAATCATTCACTCTCTATGCATTTTAATGCCAAGGAACATTGAACGCTTTTAAGGTTATGAATAAGATGTATTGTTAAAGTCCTTCTGGCCACGGAAGTAAGAGATCTTGTGTGATAAACCAATGAACTACAGGCCTATTTAGACATCCAAATAAAGCTCGAATATATTTTTTAAATATTAAAAAAAATTTTAATATTTTTAAAACACTACAGAGTTTAGATATGTCTTATTTACCAATTAAATTAAGTAGAAATTAAGGTGCATAACCTCACTTTCTGCTCGAGATTATTTCAGTCGTAGTTTTGAAAAATAGAGGATAGAAATAAGATTCAAACGTAGGCTATAAAGTAACTCAAAATTTTTATTTTAGGGGGGTGTTTCGGGTCTAAAACTGTTTATTAAGAAACTGAAAATATCTCCCTTATTAATGAATTAGCAGAAAAATGTGTATAATAAAAATTGTTTATAAGAAAAAAAAAAAAAGTAAAAAAAATGTATTTTTTTTTAAGATGCATACTTGGGAAGTTACGGGGGGGACACCCCGTAGTATTGACTTACAGCAAAATCATATATGACAAAAATAGTTCATAATAAGAAAAGAAATGTTTTATTTTCATGCATTTTTTCATTTAAGGGTGCGCACAGCCGTACAGTTTCTTATACAAGGCTAACAACCTGAAATAAAATTAGTAACAATCTATATATCAAAATTTTCAGAGAATTCTTATCTATCTAATAGGATATTTTAATTGTAAAAAGAACTGCCATGTAATTGTAAATAAACAAATTGCGTTATAGACGCCATCTTGTAAACCATTCGATGCATATTTGTGTACCATGCGGCAAATTGTAGCTAAAGCTCCATTCTACGAATATGTTTGGAGATAATTTGTTCTATTGTGAAAATTACTTATAGTTACTGTACTTGGTAATCTACTTTTGCCGCCACCTCGAATCTGCCGTGGTACTTAATATAGGTGCTGCTGATAAAAATGATTTATTATATGTACAGAATACTTGTACCAAGTGGCATTTCATTATTATCAAGTATAATATTTTTCAAGGCTCTAAACTATAAACAATCATGTCGAAAAAAATGTTGACGTATTATTTGAACATTTCTACACAAAACTATAAAAATATAAAAATTATTTGAAAACCACAAATATATTTAAAAAATTACAGAACATTGTTGTGTGATACCTCTTATTAAGTTATTGATCAATAACATTTTTACAATAATTTTTTCTACAATCAAAAATATCCTATTAGATAGATAAAAATTCTGTGCAAAATTTGATGTATAGATTGTCACTAATTTTATTTCAGTTCGTTAGTTTAATATATGAAACTAATAATCTCTGGGGGTTGTATGTAGCGTTAAATGAATATTTGGGAGTTATGGGGCGACTCCCTAAAACTAAAATCTACATATATCCCTTATTATTCACTTAACAGCAAAAACGTATATGATAAAAATTGTTTATAATAAGAAAACAAATCTTTTTTGTTTTATATACTTTTTCGATGGATGGAATATTTGGGGAGTTACGGGGGTACACCCTGACTTAAATCTAAATATCTCACATATTATTTACTTTATATCAATTTTTTGTTTCTTCAAAAATGTGTTTCAGGAAATATATTTGTTTTCTTCCCTGCAATGCAGCTTTTAATAAGTAATTTTTACCAATTTACCATTTACTTAACAGTAATAATAATAATAATAATAATTTGTTTCCCATATATCAGTAAAAAGGAATATTAGTGAAGAAACTCTTCCTCTATGTTCAATTAGGTTTTTAATAAGGTATATATTTGGGGAGCCATGGAGAGACCTACCTATAAACGAAGTATCTGACTTATTATTTAATTAACATTAAAAATATATACAAAAGAGATTTAGAATTAAGAAACGATTATTTTGTGTTCTACTTGAAACTGAAATATCTCACTTATCATTTACGTTTCAGTAAAAATGTATATTACAAAGACCGTACAAAGTACGGGTACTCCAGCTAGTCATACATAATATTATCAAAATCATATAAATTCGTGTATTAATTCAAAAAAATGAAAATATCCATATTCGTGATAAAAAAAAAACCTAAATGTTTGTGCCTTAGTACATAAATAACTATTAGGTATTAATTATTGTTAAAATTATATTTGATTTTGTATAAAGTACGAAGCCTTGCTATATTTTCTGCAAATAACACAATTATATCCTCATAAAATGTTAATTCTAATATATCCGATTCAATATATAAAATTACCAAAGTATATAGACCAGGGGCGTGTATTATTTTTACGTCGGTGGCCGCATTCAGTATCAAAATTATTTACACTGGCTTACATGGCATAGTAAATGCACTTAGTGTGTAAGAAGCCTTAATGCCGGGTTTACATTAGTAGAGTAAAAGAGCTAGAAACTAGCGCAAGTAACTAGCAACAAGTTACTATCCCTGTGTAAACATCTGACAATGTGACTAGTAGAGTACTATTAGTACTGCTAGTAGTTGGGCTAGAATAGCAGCTAGCTCGTCGACGTATTTACTAGCTACTATCTTTTCCCCCACTACGCAAAATTAATACAATTCAAATTGGCGCACAAGCGGTAACCTGTCATAACAAATAGAAAACAACCCATATCAGGTAAGTTATAATTTACATAAATTGCGTAACATTGATTTATTATATGATGATTTCTGAAAACATCTGTGAAATAGATGCATTTGATACACGAAAAATATGTTGTAGACTACGATAACTATTTCCTGTGGCTAGGAAATAAAGCGTTAATTCCAGTTTTATTCTTGCTGGAATCGCATCCCTCATTAGTGTATCAGTTCGTTGTATTAATGGACTAACTAAATTTAATAGACTATTAAAATCATCTAGTGTCATTCTCAAACACAGTCTGTACTTTTTTTGATCTACCACAGCTAATTCACGAATCCATTTTTTAACCCATTTTCGTTTAGGCTTATATTCTGTACCGGTTTCTTCAATGAGACAATCAGTTATTTCCTCCACAAGAAATGATGTCATACAAAATACCATTTTTTTAATGGCATCACGTCGGCGACGATGTATATTCATATTCATAAACTATTTTTTGCAAAAAGATAATTTCACAACAAAATCACAGTGAAGATGTCAAATGTGTTTTGACACTTACTATCCAGAAAATAAGATAAGTATGTCAATTGTGTATGAACACCTACTATCCTGAAAATAAGATAGTAGAGTAAAGCGCGTAGTACTTGCGCTAGTTACTAGCTCTGTTACTCTACCAATGTAAACCCGGCATTATGGTGTTCATACATAATTGACATACTTATCTATCCAAAATTAAAACAAGTTTAAAATGTATTTACGGCAAAGATTAAAGCATTAGACTTATTTATGGTTTAATCCCTTTTGAATATAACCTCCATAAAATTTTACAACAAATTTCCTGTCTATATTGTGTTTTGCATAAAATTATTAACAAATGTGAAGAATGAATTTACACACATTTTAGGTTTTCAATTATTAAGGTTTTTTAGGGTTTTGTAAGTATGACCACCGAAAAACCCTTATAAGAAAAATAAATGTATATTAAATAAATGTTTTTAATAAAAATAAATATTTTTAAAAGAGTTTGAAAAGATTGAAATACCATATATCACATGGTATTGTTAAATTGAAAAGAAATCATCAAATAATACATCAATGTTACAAAATTTATGAAAACAAATAATAACTTATTTGATATGTGTTGTTTTCTATTTGTTATGACAGGTTACCACTTGGCGCCAATTTCATATGTATCAATTTTGTGTACTAGTGGTAAAGATAGTAGCTAGTAAATACGTCGACGAGCTAGCTGCTATCCTAGCCCAACTACTGGCAGCTAGTACTCTACTAGCCACAATGTCAACTGTTTACACAGGGATAGTGACTAGTTGCTAGTTACTTGCGCTAGTTACTAGCTCTGTTACTCTACCAATGTAAACCCGGCATAAGCGCGGCTGTAATATATTGGCTACGCTGGATAAGATAAGTAAATATTATATTTTCTTACTGGCAGGCTGTATGAATACTCGATAGACCTCATACGCAGGAGCGTCAAGAGCGGGCTTGGGCCCTGGTAAAACAATATCCCCCCCAACGATAATTACGGGTCCGATGACAGATAAAAATCTGGATGTTGTAAACAGAAATTGTTCTTTATTTTTTCTGTAATATAATATATAAGTTATGTATACGTAAGGTGCCTATTGTCCAAGCGGAGGCTACCGATAGAAACGCCACAAAAGGGCCCAACATATTGATAACTAATGACAGCTAAATACATAAATAAAGTGTGCAGTCAAATCGTGTCTGTAGCCCGGATCTATAAACACTATAATTTTAATTATCATTACGTATTCTTTTTCTTCTTTGGGTACTATCAGTCAGGTTGACTTTTGGTCTCACTCATATAAGCTCTCCATCTCAATCTATTCATTGTCAAGTCTTGCCAAGTACCCTGTATACCAATACTTGTCAGATCTTCGGTTAGCTGATCTCTCCATCTCTTGCGAGGTCTTCCCACTGGTCGACGGGTAATCAATCTTCCTTCCCATATCTTTCTAACCATTCTGTCCTCCATCATCCTCATAACGTGTCCTATCCACTGTAATCGTCTGCCTCTGAGTTCTTGGGTGATACTTGGCCTTGAGTACAGTTCTCGGATATCTTTGTTCTTACGGATTCTCCATTCACCATTAATTTGAATGGGACCAAAGATTCTGCGTAATATTTTATTTTCAAAAACTATGAGGTGTTGTCGATCTCGCTTTGTTAAGTCCATGTTTCGGAGCCATACATAAGTACGGGACGACAAGAGTTTCGTTTTGAAGAGGGGACCAAGTGCAAAATACGATGCATTAGCAACTTTAATTCTATTCGTAATTTCCTGCTGTAGCATATTCACCTGATTTATGATATTTATCTGATGGTGCCCAAGTATTTGAAAGTAGGTAGGTGGTTTTTTTATAATTACGTATTACGATTATTAACAAAGAAATTAAAGAAATTGTGCAATAAAAATACGAATAATAAAATTGTTTAGTGATTTATTAAAATATAGCACAGTCCCGGGTCCTACAATCTGCCCGAACCCCAGGAATTTGTACCGGCTTCCCCCGTCTTTCGACGTGTAACACAGATTTGTCTGTGTTACACTTTTTAACTGAGTGTATACAGTTCGAGGATGTCAGGGAGAGGTTAGGCCTGTGCTATGGCCTGACAGTTGCTTCAGGTGACGACAGGGTACTCATGGACAGGCTGATACTCTTCTTGAGAGAATCGAACTTATTTTTTTATTTGTGAAGTCTTGCACCTTATTTTAATGTGTTCCTAGTTATTGACTGTAATATTCGATGGTAATTGGCCCCTTTCCTGCCTCTCACCATCACCCTGAGTCAGTTCAAATTTTCGAACAGACATTTTATATTATTTATTTGTGTTTTTCAGTGCAAGATTTCTTTTATTAAGTATGCGTAAATTTACCGATTTTATCTATTTATTTATTGTTTAATTTATTGTTTTTTAATATGTAGTGTAGTCATGTAAATGGGCTGCGTTAAGCGCAAATAACCATTGTTCCTGTGCGCCAAAAATTTTAACTTACTAACTAACCCCCGTCTTTCGGCGCCCCTGCACATACATCTCATGTGCTGCAGTTTGCTCATCACCGATTTAAACTATTTTCTGACATTTTCGATCTAAAATATTTGTTTACAAAAAATAATGTTCTGCAGTACAGTTGGTAGCTGTCATCAGGGCCGTCTTTAGTCAATTTGAGGCCCGAGGCATAAATGGTTTCTGGCGTCCTCTCTTTTAACTAATAAAGCAGTTTAAAAAATAGGTTGAATGAAAAAAAGGCATTTATTTTTTAGGTTATTTAAGTTTAGTTTTAGGGTGCCACTCAGTAACATCCCAAAAATTCATCCAATTGAAAAATTACATTCAACAAAAAAGATTTGTTTTCTTATTATAAACAATCTTTATTATAAATATTTTACTGTTCAGTCAATAAGAAGGGAGATGTTTTTAGTAAACAGTTTTAACACTGATACATCCGTTAAGAATGAAAATTTGTCAAGCCATTTTGGGCAAATCTCGGACAGACAAACAGCGAGACAGACACAAATTGTTTTTCTGCGAATATTGTCTGATTATCATCTGAAACGTATAAAAACCAAAAAGACGCAGAAAAAAATAAATAAATTAACCGATATAGCCTGCAAATTTATTAATAAAGATCTAAGATTTATTATTATTTAACTCAGAGTTTCCCAAACTACTCCGCGGAGCACTTGGTGCTCCGCGAGCGTCTACTAGCGCTCCGCGATCTAGTAGTGTTGCTATATATATATATATATATATATATATATATATATATATATATATATATATATAGCAATGATAGTGCTCCGCGACGTATTTTTCTCGTGAAAAGTGCTCCGCGGCTCAAAAACGACTTATTTAATAATTAAATTCGTTATACAGGCAAAAATATTTTAAGTTATAAAAATATGTATGTGATTTAAACAAATATTTGATTTTAGAGATAGTCCAACACTGGGTAGTCCCCCTGTCATGAGGGCCCTCATGGGCCTAATGGTAAATACGGCCCTGGCTGTCATACTTTTAAACACTCATAATGCGATATCTGTATTTCTGCACAATTTAATGAAGTCGATTTTGCGTAACATAAGACACAAATCATGGACAGACACTGTCATATATTTTTACCGACCGCCAACATATATAAGGGAGGTATTGTGAACATACCGATTTTGACATTTCGAGATTTCGATGGATCTCCATGAATTGAGGTCCCTACATAACGTTTTGATTATTTTTAGCATGATGTCTGTCTGTTTGTCTGTCTGTGCGTCCGTCTGTCTGTCTGTCTGTTTGTCTGTCTGTCCGTCCGTCCGTCCGTCCGTCCGTCCGTTCGTCTGTCTGTGTACACGTGCAGAGCAAATTCGGCTAAAAGGATTTTTATGAAACTTCATATTTAAACTTTTGACATCAATAGCATTATTTTTTTTTCGAAAAAATTTATTTAACAAAAGTTGCTATAAATGCAATAGCTAACAACTTTTATTTGAGACATTTTTTGATAAAACGAAAAATGTTTGAAAAATTTTTCGAAATTTTTTTTAAGTATCTATTTTTCATACTTTTATGTAACGTTTCCATGGTCATGATAAATAATATCTCTGTTAGAAAATATTAGGCCAAGTTATTTCTACTCTGCTGCTAGAATGTATTTTATACAAGTACTTTGTGTTGGCGGTCGGTCCAGTGGTGGGCACAGCTGATTTTTTTTTAAATTTTGTATATTTTAGAAATGGATTTAATGGAAATTAGCCGTATCATAAAATTTGCCGCCCTAGGCTATAGGCTATTAAGTCTTGTGGTAAATTCGTCACTGATTCGTGAAGTATCCCATTTTTTCATTGACCTAGATCAACCTACAAGCGTATTTTTTTTTATTTGTTATAAAACAAAAAATCAATTAAACAATTTACATTTCCATCTCTTACGCTTTAGTGAATATATTTAAAATCCTAATTTTAATCTATGACCAACTATAATTTCCCCGTTGTTCTGAAATCTTAATTCAGCAATTTGGCAGACAATAGTACATGTTCGTAGGCGCTGACCGCGTACAAGCCGGACAATAGCCTATAGAAAACCGGGGGATGAACCGGCGCTAGGGTTGGCGTACCGCGGGGGGGGGGCATAACAGAGCGGTCCAGTCGCGATGCCCGTTCATCGCTAGTTCAGACCATGGCCACCAGATGCTATTATGGGGAAACAATAAGGTGATGTTTTTGTTTTGTTTTCTATATTAGGGGATTAATTTTGAGGGCAACGTGTGGATTATATAATGCAAAGGATGGTCAATTAATAAGTTTTGTTAGGGGAGAGTAGTTGATATTATAGCTGAGGATATTTTTTGTGCGTATGGTATACTTGAATCTGCTCATTAAGTTGGTAATGAACTTGAGTATGTACCTTTTTTATTCTCACTAATAATAAATTCCACTTAATACAATAAGTTCAATACATTTTTCAATAACTTATGCTTACTCTGTTCATAATTTTAAAAAATATATATTTTTTTATTTGAAAGTATAAACAAAAGTATTGCCATTAATTTTTTAGCTGGTCGTGTTCTCATGACTGCGTTTGCTAGCAATGAGATACTTGGTTTTTTCATTACTTATGGTCATGGGGAACAGGCAGAATTATTTGCAGGGGGTGCATCTAGAACAGTGTTTCGCCACGACCACTATAGAATTAACCAATTCTAAACCCAATTTTGACTACAGAAAGTTAATATTCTAACACAAGAGTTTCTAAAGCACTTATCTTCTTATGCATTTTGCGTGTATTTCATTCCATCACTTGTTATGAAATAACTATTCCATGCTTGTTGTCAATAGTTAATGTCAAAGTTAATATTCTAACACAAGAGTTGGAATGTCATTCTAAAGCACAATCTTCTTATGCATTTTGCGTTTATTTCATTCCATCACTTGTTATGGAATAACTATTCCATGCTTGTTGTCATTTGTTTTTGTAGGGTTACATTAAAATATATGCAATGTTTACATTAAACAAATGCAACATAACCTAAAAAGTACTAAAACAGTGGCCGATGTGCGGCAAATTAAACTAAAATTAAATAAATAATAAATAAAAAAATAAGCTTAATTAATTGATTAATTTGTTATGTAATATACATTATTTGTTACAATAAAATGTTTGCTGTAATAATCATTTATTATATTTTGTTTTCTGGTGGTCGTGGAGAAAGTAGGGTCTGTGACTCGGTTGGAAGAGAATATACAAGGTGTCTCAAACGAAATTTTATATTTAGTGGATCGATTAAAAAAAAAGTAAGCCGTATATAGAAAAAATGTTTATTAATTATTAAAATACACTTTTTGGGGATTTATTTCTTAAAAATAATATCGTCTAAATGTAGATCCTCGCGTTCTCGGCACTCATTTAATCGAACAGTAAAATTACTTATGACGTCTCGGCAGGTGGACTCAGGGATGGCTGCCATTTCGTGACGGATATTTTCTTTCAAATGTGCCAGTGAAGTCGGTTTATTGGCGTAAACTTTAGATTTAAGATAACCCCATAGGAAAAAGTCCATAGGGGTTAAATCTGGACTGCGTGGAGGCCAATTTATGTCACCTCTCCGGGAGATCAATTTGCCTGAGAAAATTTCACGAACACGTGGCAGAGACTTATTGGACGTGTGTGAAGTTGCTCCGTCCTGTTGGAACCATGTTCTTTGGTTATAGCCAGGAAAGTTTTGCAGTTCAGGTACCAAGAAGTTGTCTAACATCTCCACATAACGCTCTGAATTCACTGTAACTGCACGCCCCCTTTCGTCTTCAAAAAAGTAAGGGCCGATAATTCCTCGCGCCGACATCGCAGCCCATACGATCACTTTAGGCGAATGTAGGGGTTTTTGATGTTTGCGTTTCGGATTCGTTGCACTCCAGTAGCGGCAGTTCTGCTTATTTACGTGGCCATTAAGATGAAAATGAGCTTCATCCGAAAACAAAATGTTGGTAAACGTTGAAAATCACTCAATCACCTGATTTACGAAATTAAGCCTCTGACTGGCATCTTGGAGGTTTAATTCTTGCACCAATTGAATTTTGTAGGGGTGCAGCTTTAGGTCTTTGTGCATAATGCGATGTAATGATGATCTATGCACATTTAAAGCAATTGCGCGCTTCCAAATTAAAAGGTTCGGGTCGTCACGAACAGACTGATTAACATTCTCCACGTTTTCTACCGTTCTTGATGACCTAGGTCGCCTGGATTTTGATTTATCCAGCGTTGTATCAGTCTCTTCAAACTTTTTAACCCAATGTCGAATGAGAGGAATGCTTGGCGCATCATTTAAGTGGCGAAAACCTCGAATACTGCAGAATTTTCTACGCGCTACAGTCGCCGAATCACCGTTTTTGTAAAACTCTCGCACGCATAACGCACGGTCTGCTCCCGAGAAACGCTCCATAGCGACTAAATTCCCAAGAGCCAGGCTACCGATTGACATAACCCCCGCGCCCCTCGGATACGTTGCGTTCACGCAGTAAGCTAAATAAATATAAAATTTCTTTTGAGACACCTTGTACTATTCCTAACCGCCGGTCCGTGATATTTTTTGCCGGTCTGCAGAATTATTTTTATAAAACAAAAATTTATGTTAATTTATAAAATACAATAATAATTACTTTCCACAATAAACGATACATATTTTATTTTTATTCACGGCCGAGATATCCACCTCGCAATAAATTTATTCACTACAAAAATTTTCATTTTACTATGAGAGATGAAAATCTCGGTCCTTAATCTGTTAACTCCTTAAGTAATAATTTGTTTCTTTTTTCACTAATTATATTTGATTTTTTATTTGTTGTTTTTTTGTGTCTGTAATTAGTTACTTTCTAAACTTGCCGGTCCTCGAATTTTTTCTAGGTCGCTTGCCAGTCTACCATGAAAAAAGGTTCGGGAACGCTGATCTAGAAAATGTTGTACTGAAAAATAAAAATTCGTCCCTGTACATAGTCACATATTTAGGGTTTTGTAGGTATGACCACCAAAAAACCCTCATAACGTCACTCTTGTGTAGTCTGTCTGTCTGTATGGTAGAAATTGTAGCCAAACTGATGAACATAAAATGTTGAACTTTGGCATGCTTGTACAACTGTTTGACCCACATATAGGAAAAATATAGAGAGTCCAGATACATCTTGGGATAAATATAAACAAATATGTAATAATATAAAAATAAATATTTTTTTTTTTACAATTTTGAGTGGTTTATCACATGAAATTTGGTTGCTTATCCACGCATTAAGTGGATAAGCAAACAAATTTATAATTTTGTTTTTTTTTCTGAGATATACAGTTACGGTCAAAATAATAAATACACTAATATTTTGACCGTAACTGTATATAGTTCAACCGAATTTTTTGATCGTTAGTTTTTCGAAAAATAAAGAATTTATGGTGACGTTGATATATTTTTTAAAATTTATTGTGTAATATCAAAAAAAAAAGCTCTTAAGACGTAGATTAAGGAACAAAAAGTAGTTTTTTAGAATTTGTTAATTTTAACACGATTTCTTCTAAAAAGAAATATAAAAAAATTATTTTCCCGCACTCTTTCAGGCAAAGGGGTTTAAATAAAAATCTGAAAAAATTCTAAGTATTGTACATTGATGTAAACCGGGAACGTGAGAGAGGAATTTTTAATCAGATTTTGTTTTTGGAAAATATTACAATTTTGTTTTTGACAAAAAAATTATTTTTTTAATTCATGGCTAAATTATGGCTAGTAATGTTATGGATTTTTTGTATTTATGGATAAGGTCTTTTTTTTTAAATTAAAGATTTAATACCGAGTGCCTGTGCGTAGATTGTAGTGTGTAATGTTTAGTAGGCTCCGCCTACTATTATACATCGTGGTTCAACCTATTGTTTGAATTACTTTTGTTTTTTGTTTTTAAGGTATCAAAGAGGAATAAATCATTTATAGTAAAGAAATCTTTTTATTGTTAGGAATTTTTCTCAAACTATTTAAATTTTGTTTCAAAAAATTAAATGGAAGCTCTTAGTACTGAAATAACGAATAAAAATAATTATCAAGAAACTGTTAATTTTGATTTGATTATAGAATAAATATTCCTAGACATCAAGCATTATGTTGGCTTCTTACACTTATTAAATATTTATAAAACCCTGAAATGTGTGAATTTTTATAGTAAGGCATATTATAGGCCAACCATAGCCATTCAGAGCGTAGCTCTTAAGCTGCGTTCAGAGCTCTTAAATTCGTCGACTATAGGCTATGACTTGTGAACTGTTGATTGTCACTAACAAGTTTGTCATATGGTAACGCGAACAATCGTTCAGAGCTCTAAATTTAATTCGTTATACGTTGCCGATTGTCGATAATTTTCCAAAATTATAGTTAATAAGTTGTTTTAATGAAACAGACATATAAACACATTTGCTATCTCAGTCTACATCGGAGAGAATGTTTACATTGTATGTCTTTACATAACCTTACAAAAAGTCATCGCGCCGATTACAATAAATCTCGCCCTAAATTACAAAGACGAGCAGTAAATATTATCAATTTAGGTAATTAGCTTAGGTTTAGTTAATAAAAATGTAGGACAGCAGAATTAGGAAAATGGTAATAGATAAAAAACATTTTACGAAGCTACCGTAATTGGTTTAAAGATACACAGATGTCGCACTATTCGTAACGCACTAATTTCATTAGCTGTAAACGCTGCCTTCAAAGTTAAAACTATCTACTAAACTTATCCACAATGCACAGTCAACTTTTTTTTTCATTTATTTTACCAGTTCAGTAGAAACATACTATTCATGGTATAGTCATAAGAATTTTTGTCAATTAAATGGTCACGATTAACAGAAAAATTTAGAATATTTAATTGTTGGTATCTGTATTTAGCAAAAATTGAATATAATAAGCAGATTTCCAAAATAAATACCCGGCAAGACCCCACCAACACTAGGGTGACCATTTTCTTAAAAAGGCAATGTGGGACGGAAGTGAAGAGCAAAAAAAAGGTCCTCACCTCCCAAATACAAGTGAAGAGCAAAAAAAAGTTCCCCACCTCCCAAAATCCAAGTGAAGAGCAAAAAACAAAAACCAAGTGAAGAGCAAAAAAAAAAATACCTCAAAGTTCCTCAAATACAAGTTACAATGCGGGACAAAATGTTAGAATGCGAGACTTTTGCGGGACGCATCTTAATGCGGGACACCCAATCAAAATGCGGGACAGTCCCGCAAGAAGCGGGACGAATGGTCGCCCTAACCAACACTCCCATCACTCATGCCGACCACAACCCCGGCACCAACCATCCACAAACCTACAATACGTAGCAAAGTCAACTAAGAGGTCTGAACGCAACTGAACTGACTATTAAGCGGGATTCTTTAGCATGTGTATGTACATGCCAACACTGGCCACAAAAAATGGATGTCTTCGGTCGCATCTATACCGCGGGCCGTAGTTGGGTTATGTCTGGCTTCTCTAGTTATATCTACGAAATCCTAAAAACAGTGACGTAATAAACGAATATACAGAGTGAGTGGGGAGGAATAGGCCGAACTTCAGGAATGTATTGTACATGTAAAAAGAAGTAAAAAAGAAACTCTAATGTTGTTGTGCTGCGATTGTCTTTTATTTTCAAGTTATAACGTAATTAAAACTCTTTCAATCGAACATCGGGCCGAACTTCAGGATTATATTGTACATGTAAAAACAAGTAAAAAAAACTCTAACGTTGTTATACGATTGTCTTCTGTTTAATAAATAATTTAATGAATTAGAAATACTGCAGTCGATATTAAAGAAAGGCATGAAACAATCAGGAGAGCAACGGGCGCTCTTGGTAGGCGAAGTAGACTATCAGACCAATTCTGTAATACCCTTTTCACACTAGAACTTTAAGATCGGATGTTAAAGTGAATGTATCTTTAAACGCTAATGTGAAACCGTATGGCCTCATCTAAATACAAGCGATGTTTAAGACAGAGATCTGCGTCTTAAACTTCGTCCGTATTGCCAACTTAATTTCTATTATAAAAAAATACTCCTTGAATTTGTGCTGTCAACATTTTATATTATCATAAACAAGAATACTGTATTATATCGACGTTATAAGAAGTTTATACTTATTGTTATAATAAAATTATTTATGTTAATAATGTGTTTAATAAAATACAAAGCTACAATAATTGAGATAAAATGTATCGACTTACATGTTAATACAGGTGTAATATATTCTTTATTGTAGTGTCTTTATTGTAGAATGAAATGAAATATCCATATTGGTTATAATAATTCAAAATGTGCGTCTGCGCAGACAGTTCAAAACTGGTAATTTCATGACGGTAACTTAAGGACAAAATTACTGTAGCTGATGACAGCACCAGAGATTTAAACATCAAGTGTGAAAGCATACCGATCTTAAACATCGGTGTACTTTAAGATCACTCGTCTTAAAGATCTAGTGTGAAAAGGGTATAACTCTGTTACTATGATAATTGTAACTAAATTTGTCTCTATGAGCAAGGTCAGTTACTATCATGAATGAAAGGCATTGTACTTTTTATAACATTTTATCTTGTAATAACGTTACTACACAGTAGTTTTTTACAGAATTGATATGTATGTTTACAAGGTAACGGTGATATTTTTGAAAACTTGTTAGCACACCGAAATTAAAACGATGTTCGATAGAAAGTGTTTTAGTTACGTTATAACTTGAGAATAAAAGACAATCGCATAACAACATTAGAGTTTTTTTTTTACTTATTTTTACATGTACTACATTTCTGAAGTTCGGTCATTTCTCCCCACTCACCCTGTATAAGCAAGAACCATGGTCAATTTATTGACTTCTGCAGCAGTATGTAGATTTATTCTTTTCATAATCCAAAGATACAATTGTAAAAATATTTTGACTCGACACTTGAAAATATAAAAAGGAAAACATAAAATATTCATAAAGACAGCGAATTAAGGTATAAAATCTGAGAAGTACACAATAGGAACACAATATATAATCAAAACCTGTTGAAACATAAATTTGCATACGTCAGTTTGTAGCAGGCGTCGCGAGGTGGTAGTATAGGCTCTCTCTGCCGTGGCGAAAATATACTTTTTGATCCGTTCCTCTCGCACTCTATTTGAAATTAACGCTATATTCAAGAGTATTTTCAAAGACGGCATTGTGGCTACAATTTAGTCTTATTCATAACATTTTCTAAAGAAGCCAGTTTGTCAAGAGAACTCGAAATATTTTGAGAACATATAAGGGTTATACCTTACAACACGACACGTTCAAACTGGGGATTATAAACTATTAGTTAGGGTATGCTGTTTTATTGTTTTTCACTGTTACATTTTCGAATCGAATTAAAATGGGTTGGTAACTATCTCTTTTCTCTTCTGGGTATGGAAGGAGCATTGGAAAGGGGAAAATAAGAACTGATATAGAAACTGAAAGAAAATTATTGTCAGCAGTGGCGCAGCCAGGATTTTGTCCTGGGAAGGGCCGAATCAAATTTCGAGGGCACGTGGGTCGCATACGGCCCTCAACCTTATTTTTTTGTGGCCCCTGAAGCGGTAATTAAAATCACTTGAGCTTATTTAGGGGAAAAATATATTTAAAAATGTAAAAAATACTCTCTTCCCCTTTTCTGTTTATAAAAAAATGTCAAGTCCCTTCGGGATATTTAAAGTTCCGTCAGTGCTTATCATTTTGTATGTAAAATAGACTGCGACCCAAATCAGTTCAACACCTCTGCTGTTGGATATTGATGTTTATATCGAATAATAATTCCATTATTTGTTGATAAAAAAATTTAATTGTTAATCCATGTATCAAAAACTTTCACTTGATTTTTTCTTCGATGAATACATATCTACTATTATATTGTACAAGTGTTGGTATGTATGTTCTATTCAACTTCTGGTGTATCTTCATTTTTCCGGTAATGCGGAGAGAGGCAAATGAACTGCCGTCTTATCCGCGTGATATTTTTTTAGTGCTTCGGCTTAATTTTATTTCGACAGGGGGTACTGACTAATTTATATTGATAAAAATCATGCATTTTTTCCTCGAAACCGTGGCGTTGATCGTCACCGACCCGTGCCGAGCAATGGGCACGGATAGGTTGTACCAGACGATAAAATATGTTTATTCATATTTCTACTATTTAGGAGGCGATTTCAGACCAAAACTGAATTGAAAAACTACAGTTGAAGGTATTTTATTTATAAAATTGATGAAATGTGTAAAAAATACATAAGATAAGTAATAATACATAAGAGTTGATAAAGATAATGCAGTTTTTTAAAGTTTTAACACATTTTCATAAATTTTGAAAACTTTTGCTGATCATAAAATTGTCTTCAGTTAAAAATGCTATTAAACGGAAAAGAAAGTAAGAATTAAGAAAGTAAGAATCAGTTTTGAGTTATCAAAATATATTTTAAGGGTCGTTCGAACGTTTTAAATGTTAAACCTATCTGTAGAATACGTTCAAATAAGTTTTCAGGGTGAGGATAGATGTGTTAAGCAGTTTTGTTATTTTAATTCTGGAAACTGTATGTTATTAACTATTTTACTAACTATATTAACGAAAGTATAAAGTAGAGTGTATTAGGAGGATAGATAAGACAGAATAATATTCGATATTTAGTAATCGCGTAACTTTAATTGTGTTAAATCTTGAAGTATAAAATACCCAGATGTCAATTTAATATCTTATTTATTTATATAATGGATTACTATAGGATGAAAGTGTTTTTTTATCATCTTGAAGGTCTTCCGCTGTTTTCTTTTTGCAGTAAAAATGCTAATTTTAAGACGTATTTCAAAAAAACTTAAAAATTATGATAAAAGTATTCATCAGCGCCTCTCTCGAACAACGAGACAACTACCGACCTTCAAATTTAGGAGGCAATTCCTTCGCATTACTGAATTATAACAAGTATAGGTGAAATTTTAGTGATTAAATAAATGAAAAAACGACTATAATATATTTACATGTAAACCAAATTATTTTCAAAAAAAAACTGAAAATTATAAATACCTTTTTAAATAGTTAAACAAAATATTAAATTTAATAACGTAAAATATTAATACAACGAATATATTATTACAACGAAAATCCGCAAATTTCACATCTATCAGTGTTACTGAAAAGTTTTTCTAAATTTCCATGTGACATAATTAATAGTGAATCATATGCAATAATATTTAACTATTTTATTAATTTTTCTCTATTTTATTCAGAATCCATGTGTTCTTTATAGTGAAATAAAATATTATTGTTACGTTTAAATGGTACAAACGTAAATTAATTAACTGATTTGGATAATCCTTTGAACATTGTATGTATAGATTAGAACTTCCCGAGTGTTATAATCGACATTGCGGCAAAATGCCTTATTATATTAAAACGAGTCGCGAAGCGACGAGTTTTGTCAACGTAGGGGGAGAAGCCCGGCGTAGCCGGGCTGAGGCCCCTAGTTTGTTTATATTTTTCGCGGGATATATTTTTGAAGTCTCAATATTTTTCTTACTTATGTTCAGTTCTCTAAATCAGCCGCTTGGCCACAATTTGTATCGAACGAATAGACTCGTGTGAAGGTTATACCGAAGTCAGATTTCGCCTTTATCTTATCTGAATCGAGTAATTAGTTGTTTAAAACAGTTTTATCATTTGACTGGGCGAATGTTTTAGTCGATGTGTCAGGGGGAAAAAAGATCAACGCTGCCCTTAATATAATTCGTGGGAGCATATTTGGAAAGGGATGTACTTTCACTTGAACAATAATTATGTCACTTTATCAAGAGTAGGCAATCTTAAAAAAATGTTTATTTATACGAAAAAAATAAATAAATAAATATTGCCAATATTGTTTACAATGAAGTAATTTAAAAATTAACTACTGTTGTGGTTAACAAATTTTATCTTCAACTCTCCGAGCAGCGGCGTGTAATCTACTGGCCCTGGGAGAGGCCCAGGCCCGTCGCCCCCCCCCCCTTGCTGCACCACTGATTGTCAGTGAAGTAAGTAATGTTTACACAAATATTCAAAACACTGTTCACTAGATCAGCAGCTCAACACAAGAACTCGTGGGCTGTATCCATCCCGCAAGATCTCATCCTGCATGTGGACATTTGTGTAGTCATTTGGCAAAAGCAATTATATCCAACACAAGCTGTAGTACCCGTACTATGTACCGTTTTTGTAATATACATTTTTGCTGTAACGTTAATGATAAGTGAGATTTAAATTTCAAGTAGAACAGAAAATAATCGTTTATTTAATCTAAACCACTCTTTTGTATATATTTTCAATGTTAAGTAAATTATAAGTGAGATACTTCGTTTATAGGTAGCTCTCCCCATAGCTTCCCAAATATATATCATTAAAAACTGCATTAAGGATGGGAAAAAAATGTTTATTCGCACACATTTTTGATAATCCCTAAATAATCTTCTTATTAAAAATTGATGTGAAGTGTGAATTTTCACACATTTTAGGGTTTCGCAGGTATTTAGCAACTGAATGATGATTATTTAGGATGCCAAAACAATTTTTATGTCAAAATATTTTTTTATGAATTTTAATTCGAATGCCTAATACCATTATTTAAGTTTTTAAATATGTGCAGTATTTTTTTTTTTTTTTATATAGCAAGGTTCAGTAAAATTTTGAAAATTGCGCCTATGGCTTCCATTGGTTGCTTAAATCATAAGCCCCGCCCTCTGATTTCGTATACATTCAAACATAGAATTAAATGTATGTAATAGAACACTTCCCACTGGTTATTAAATTTACTCTTTTAAAAATTAAATGCAACATTTATCAAAATATAATTAGAACTTTGAAAAAAAAAAAAAAACGGAAAAATTAAAATTGACAGGATTCGAACTCTAGTTTGCAAATCAAAAATAAACGACTAAACGCACAACCCTACGAATGCCTGCTTATCTACAGTGTTACATAGCGAATTAAATATTTAACATATTTTAGTTAAAAACACAAAAAATGCGTTATTTTCCGAAAACGTAATTTGATCAAAAATTGCTGTTGTACTATTCCGGTTCATACAAATGTACATTACTTAGAATTTTTTCAGATTTTTAGTTTAAACCATCTGGGCTACAAGGAGTGGGACAAATTTTTTTTTGCACAATTATGGCAAAAATCGGGTCAAAATAATTTATTTTGCAAAAATAAAATTTTGATCATTAATCCACGTACTAAGGGCTTTCATTTGATACCCTTCTCAGAATTTTAAAAAAATATATATTTTTTTCGATGAGCACATATTTCTTTATATTTTTAGGGGGATAGGTTTTTTAGATGTTTTAGTATTTTTCCTATGTGCGGGTCAAAGAGTTGTATAAGCATGCCAAATTTCAACTCTCTAGGTTTAGCCGTTTAGCTACAATTTTTACCGAACAGACAGACAGACGACAAAATGACGGTATAAGGGTTTTTTGGTCATACCTACAAAACCCTAAAAATTGCGTTGAAGAGAAAAAACAGTTTCCTAATTTACATTTTTGCTGTTAAGTAAATAATAAGTGAGATATTTCAAGATTTTAGCCTTGGGGTGTCACCCCGTAACTCCCCAAATATTCATCCAATCAATATATATAACAAAAAAGATTTGTTTTATTATTATAAACAATCTTTGTTATATATGCTTTTGCTGTGAAATCAATAATAAGGTAGATGTTTCAAAAGTTTAGTTTTAGACTCCCTCCCGCGCAACTCCCCCAATGCTCAACTATACGAACAATGCATGGAAATAAGAGATTTGTTTTTAGGGTTTTGTAGGTATGACCAAAAAACCCTTATACCGTCATTTTGTCGTCTGTCTGTCTGTCTGTCTGTCTGTCTGTCTGTCTGTCTGTCTGTCTGTCTGTCTGTCTGTCTGTCTGTCTGTCTGTTCGGTAAAAATTGTAGCCAAACGGCTAAACCTAGAGAGTTGAAATTTGGCATGCTTATACAACTCTTTGACCCGCACATAGGAAAAATACTAAAACATTTAAAAAACATATCCGCCTAAAAATATAAACAAATATGTGCTCATCGAAAAAAAAAATATTTTTTTTAAATTCTGAGTAGGGTATCAAATGAAAGCCCTTAGTACGTGGATTAACGACCAAAATTTAATTTTTGCAAAATAAATTATTTTGAGGCGATTTTTGCCAAAATTGTGCACAAATTTTTTTGTCCCACACCCTGTAGCCCAGATGGTTTAAACTAAAAATCTGAAAAAATTCTAAGTAATGTACATTGGTGTGAACCGGAATAGTACAACAGGAATTTTTGATCAGATTATGTTTTCGGAAAATAACGCAAATTTTGTGTTTTTTGGTTGACGATGCATACATGTTATACTCTTATAACACACTAAGTTGATAAGCGTTTGGTGGTCTAGTGGCTCAGTTGCTCGACAACCACACAGGATCGTTATTCACTACACAGGTTCAGTTCCTGGCTTGTGGAGTCAATTTTATTTTTTGTTTTTTTTTTTTTCATATTTATTGTGTTTAAATTAATTTGTTAAAATTCTAGTTATATTTTAGCACATTTTGAATTTAATTTTCAAGAGCGTAAATTTAATAACCAATTGGAATTATATTTTCATTCTGTGTCATTTATACGAAGCCAGAGGGGCGGAGCGTATGATTTAAGACAACCAATGAAAGCCATAGGCCCAATTTTCAATATCTTAATGAACCTTGTTATATAAAAAAAATACTGCACTTATTTAGAAACCTAAATAATGATATTAGGTATTCGAATTAAAATTAACAAAAAAATATTTTAACATAAAATTTGTTTTTAAAGCTCTGAGATTAACAGACGATAAATTATTTTAAAAAGATCGTTCATTTTGCCGTGGTTACTACAAAGCAAAATTTGTCCTACACACTCAGCATGCCGCCTTCACTTATTATATACCTGCGAAACCCTGCAATGTGTGAAAATTTACACTTCACATCAATTTTTTTATTATAAACTATTTTTGTCATATATGATTTTGCTGTAGTCACTAATAAGGGAGATATATATGTAGATTTTAGTTTCAGGGTGTCCCCCATAACTCCCTAATATAAATATTCATCTAATTGAAAAAATGTATTAAATAAAAATGGTATGTCTTCTTACTACAAACAATTTTTGTTTTATATATTTGTCTGTCTAGTTAATAATAAGAGAGGTTTTCTAAGTTTTTTAATAAACAGTATTAACACCTCTCCAGATTAAATTTTTTGAGATGCCTTATAGTCTTGGTTTTACTCTATCATCATACCAAATAACGTGAAAATATGTTGAGCCGTTTTTGCGTGAATCTTGGACAGACAGACAGATAAAATTGATTTTCTTGCGAATATCATTTTATAACCATTTGAAACAATTTTATTAATATAGAGGGTTAGTTTCGTATGAGAAACTTCCCTATAAGTTCTCTCCCAGCGATACCTTAACTTGACTCGCAAGCATATAGCGTTGGCGCCATAATTTGTCGATCAGTCTATCTCCCCCCCTTTTATAGACACATTTTTCTATTCTCGTGTATAGAGATAGTAGAGATAAAATGTGCTGAATCATAAGGGTATTGTCATATTTGGTTCACTCGCCGTATGTCAAATTTCACACATATCCATTGAAAACTTTTATTTATAGTATCAAATAATGGGGTTACCACATCAGGGGGGCATTGTTCAACCTTATATTATATTTCAAGCAACAAGCAAGGGTCTCCTTACAAAATGACACACAAATATTGATACAATCAGTTGTATTGTTTCATTTATAGTTTATTATGTAATGCAGTAGTTCCCAAACTGTGCTCCGCGGCACCCTGATGAGCCGCAGTGGTCTCATAGGGGCGCCGCGATACGGCAAACACGATTTTTGGTTAGTTTAAACTAGGAACAACGAAAATTAAAAATTTATGGAACCAGATACCCGACATAGTTACCCGGTTATTACCCGTTACCCGTTACCCACTATCCGTTAATTACCCGCTATCCGTTTATTACCCGCTTCCCATTAATTATGCGCTACTCGTTTATTAGCGGTTAGCTAACAGGTTATAGACAGTAAACGGTTAGCATATATTCAAAATCGGAATAAGGTACAATCGAGATGGGTCACGTACCCATCGTCATCTCTATTGGTACATTTTTAAATGTACTGTAACCAGGGCCGGATTTACACAACGCGAGGCTCTAGGCTACTCAAATTTTTACGCCACTTCAATAGACACCTCTTTTTACCGACCGCCAACATATATAAGGGAGGTATTGTGATCATACCGATTTTGACATTTCGAGATTTCGATGGATCTCCAGGAATTGAGGTCCCTACATAACGTTTTGACTATTTTTAGCATGATGTCTGTCGGTCAGTCTGTCTGTCTGTCTGTGTACACGTGCAGAGCAAATTCGGCTAAAAGAATTTTTATAAAACTTCATATTTAAGCTTTTGACATTAATGGCACGAGTTGAGCAACTTTTGGTAAAAATCGGTTTACTAGAAATGGGAGTTAACTCGTGTCGATTTTAAGATTTTTACGACCATTTAACAACAGAACAATATTTAGAAAACATTTATTTAACAAATGTTACTATAAAAGCAATAACTAACAACTTTTATTTGAGATATTTTTTGATAAAACGAAAAAAAAAATGAAATTTTTTTTGAAATTTTTGTAATTATCTATTTTTTCATACTTATATGTAACGTTCCCATGCTCATGATAAATAATATCTCTGTTAGAAAATATTAGGCCAAGTTATTTCTACTCTGGCGCTAGAATGTATTTTATACAAGTACTTTGTGATGGCGGTCGGTCCTGTGGTGTCCTGGGGTGTGGAACAGTAACTTTTTACCGACCGCCAACATATATAAGGGAGATATTGTGATCATACCGATTTTGACATTTCATGATTTCGATGGATCTCCACGAATTGAGGTCCCTACATAACGTTTTGACCATTTTTAAAATGATGTCTGTCGGTCTATCTGTCTGTCTGTCTATCTGTCAGTCTGTCTGTGTACACGTGCAGAGTAAATTTGGCTAAAAGAATTTTTATGAAACTTCATATTTAAGATTTTGACATCAATGGCACGAGTTGATCAACTTTTGGTAAAATTTTTTGGGAGTTTACTCGTGTCGATTTTAAGATTTTTGTGAATATTTAGCAACAGAAAAATATTTCGAAAAAATTTATTTAACAAAAGTTGCTATACATGCAATAACTAATAACTTTTATTCGAGACGTTTTTTGTGTCTCAATTTTTTCATACTTATATGTAACGTGTCCATGGTCATGATAAAAAATATCTCTGTTAAAAAATATTAGGTTATTTCTACTCTGCTGCTAGAATGTATTTTATACAAGTACTTTATGATGGCGATCGGTTCTGTGGTGGCCAAAGCTGATTTTTTTTTGAATTTAATTGCCCTTGCTGCTGTGGCAATTAGCCAGGACAATTTTTATTTGAGAAAATTTACATGCCTGAACGGGATTCGAATCCGAGACCTTCGCAAAGCACAGCACATGTGTTACCACTACGCCACGCCGGTCGGCATGGTATATTATAAATACACATTATGAAATTGTCAACGTTATAATACGTTATTGTCTTTTACAATAATAACTAATCTGCTGCTAGAATATCTTTTATACTAGTAGTTTGTGATGGCGGTCGGTCCTGTGGTGGCCACAGCTGCTTTTTTACTTTAAATTTTAGTGTGACGAAATGTTGGCAAATTATTTAAATTTAGTTTAAAAATTAAATGAAAGTTTTTAGTACTCAAACAATGAATAAAAATCTATTGAAGTGACGAGCAAAAAACATATTCAAACAAATGTTACGTTGTTGCACCCATGGCTTGCGTCACTTTCGCATTACGGGCCTGCGAGTAAATAATACTATCAATATTAACTGGTTAGCGTTGAGTAGGGAAATAAATCTCACTTAAACGACTTAAATCTAACCCAAACAAAATAGCTTAAAGCAATTCCCTATATAATTGCCTTTTGAAGGGTGTATGATCTTGTTTCGGAAATAAAAGTGGCAGTGGTGACGGTTGCGACAGCTCGATGATGGGGGGCGATGGTGTGGAGCCAAGGTGACAATGAGCGGGTGTAATGGGCCGTGAATACCCCTCCGCCATCCCCATCCCGCCAGAGCTACACAGGATACTGTAACCAACCCCTGCATCCGCCGGCGTGCTGCTAGCGAACACTACGAGAAGTGGTGTCCTCATCGCTTGTTTACATGGGTATAAACAAATTTAGGATAGGTACTTGTGTTCCAATTTTGTGGAAATAAAATTAACTCTTAGTTAGGATTATGAAACGTTTCTAAATTGCTAGTTTTTAATCATTGCCATTAGCCCAGGCAGGGACGTAGCCAGGATTTCAGCTTGGAGTGGGGGGAAAATAACAAACTATTCTAAATTGGTCGGTACGACCTTAATTACATGGCTTGGGTAGAAAATAACAGCGTTCTAGGTCAGGGGTCGGCAACCTTTCAGTGACAAAGAGCCAAATCTATATTGAAAAAAAAAACACAATAACATGGAAGAGCCGCTAAAAAATATATACTATATTTAAGAAAAAAACGTAGAAATTGTTTATTTGTTTTAAAATAATCAAGTATTACAATAAATTAATATTTACTTAAGATATATATCTTATATCTATTTAAGATTTGCTTACAGTAATATGTGGATCCGAAAATTGTCACTAGCCCAAAAGCATAATTTTTTAAAAGATTGAGCGATTCTGGAAGACGGTTCCAAGCTTCGAAAAGAACTTTATCTACATTTTGAAGATTGCGAATTTCGGTTCACTTATGCTGGGAAGATGAAATTAACTTTTATCTTTCTAAATTTTCCAGTTCAGAATTAAGTTTTAAGAATATATAATTCCATAAACCTTTGGATTTCAAATCCACTAATTGAAGGTGATTAATGAATATTTTCTAAACTCTTTAAATCTATCTCGAAAAGCTTCTTTCATGTTAACAATAGTTTGTGCAAAAAAATTGCATTAATAACATGTTTATGTAAATTAATAAAATGTAAAAATGTTTTTGCACGTAATCATTCACAAATACAGATAACTTTTTTTCGAAACAAATAACTTGTTCTAAAAAGAAATATGCAGTAACTCGGGAAATTACCGGGCGTGAATTGCACCGTAAAACATTCTGAAAAATACTAAACCTGTATAGAACAGGCAGAAAGTTGAAAATTAAAAAATAGATTATATTAAAATAAAAACCAGCCAATTTTCAAAGAGTCACAAAATTTTCTGAAGGAGCCGCATGAGGCTCTGGAGCCGCAGGTTGCCGACCCCTGTTCCTAGGTCTTTTGTAGTATATTAAATAATAAAAGTCCAGTAAATTTATAATTTTTCTTCACCTCCGGTGAAGAAAACTTCTAACAACCTAAATTATATTTAATATAAAGTAAACTAACCAGGATTTAAACTAAACTGGGGGGGGGCAAATACCCTCTATGCCCCCCCTGGCTACGTCCCTGAGCCCAGGAAACAAATCGAAAATAAAAGAAATATTTCGGAGAGTTTTGAAATTTGGTATGGATATTTATTTATGCTTACTACTGAAGGTGTAAAATTTTCCCGAAAATTTAAGGTCAGGAAATACCATAAATACCATAACTCATTATTTATTAACTTTATAACAAAAATAGTAACAACAAAAATTAATATGTACTAAAAAGATTACTCTTTCGCACCCTTTAAGCCAAAGGAAATATACTAAAAAGCAGTGGGGCTCGTGACAATAATCTCGGGCTAATCCATTTTACCCAAAATTTTGATCAGATTGCGTTTTTGGAAAATATAGCAGTTTTTGTGTTTTTGTAAAAATTAATTATATTCTTAAGTCATGGCTAAATTTTGGCTAATAATGTTATGGATTTTTTTGTATTTATGGCTAAGGTATACCTATAATAAAATATTTTTAACTGCTGAGAACCGAGTTCATTTGTGTAACGTGCAGCAGACCCCGCCTACTTATTATACGTTGTGATTCAATCTATTGTTTGAATACTTTAGTGTTTGGTTTTTAACTTATCAAAGAGGAATAATTCACATTTCACATAATTTTTATTTTATTCGTAGCATCAGGAAAAAGTTACACGGGAAAAAGTCAACAGATGGTCATGCTATTCACAACTAAAATAGCAGTTTTTGAAGAAAATCAAACATTTAACAAACAACAACAAGTCTGGCAACAATAACAGGTTTTGCAAAATGACGTAATTTTCTGTCAATATTTTAAGGAATTTATAGCGGTTTTTGCATCCCAATCTATAGGTTATTCGATAGCCCTTTAGATAACGAATCCAACGATACCAGAACCTCCAAATAAAGTTTTTGCTCGAATAGAGGCTTGTGCAAATGGGCTAGTCATATGTATATATACAAAAATAGGGATTATATGTACAAACTACATATCCTGATTTACCAATAGGCAGTATCCAATCAGGTGCGGGAAACATTCTGAGAACATATTTCAGCACAATCGGCTGCTACTGTTAATTTAAATCGCTATATAAAATTTTTTTATTTTCCACAATTGCGTACAACCATAATGATGCGTTCACAACCTCGAAATTAGAATTAACGTTAAATTAGTACTTAACATTAAATTTGTACTTATATATTAAGTAGCATTTACAATGAAAATTAAGACAATGATAGCGCTGTATCGGTAAATTTCTATCAATTTTTACTTTATCAATCGATATTTCACAGCTGTTTATATTTGCTAATCAGGTTTTAAGTGTTTCATAGTTTTGAAAAGAATTAAAATAGTGGGAAAATTTATATCTATGCTCATATAGAACTATATAGAAAAACACAGAATAATATGGTCATAGAAATTGTCAGGTAATATGGTCATCAAAATTTCAAGACAAATGCTTACTGCACATGCGTCAATTATAAATTAGCGTAAGAGTTTGTAGCTTGTAATCTCTTAATTTTAATTTAAAGTATAGGCAATGGCGTACGTAAGGCGGGGATTATGGGGATAAATCCCCTCCCGAAAATTCGAAATGAACTAATATTATAATTACCGCATTTCAAAATTGCGCGTCTTTTCAATACGTATAAATTCCGATGTTGTGAAGAATCCCCCCTTAATTTTTTTCTGCGTACTCCACTGAGTATAAATAGATACTAATTCTAATTTCTAATATCGAGGTTGTGAATACAGCATAATCACAAAAAAACTGTTATTAAGATTTTGTAGGTATGACCAAAAAACCCTTATACTGTCATTTTATCGTCTGTCTGTCTGTCTGTTCGGTAAAAATTGTAACCAAACGGCTAAACCTAGAGAGTTGAAATTTGGCATGCTTATACAACTCTTTGACCCGCATATAGGAAAAATACTAAAACATCTAAAAAACATATCCCCCTAAAAATATAAACAAATATGTGCTCAATGAAAAAAAAATATATATATATATATATATATATATTTCTTAAAATTCTGACTAGGGTATCAAATGAAAGTACTTAGTACGTGGATTAACGATCAAAATTTTATTTTTGCAAAATAAATTATTTTGAGGCGATTTTGGCCAAAATTGAGCAAAAAAATTTGTGTCCCACACCCTATAGCCCAGATGGTTTAAACTAAAAATCTGAACAAAAATTAAGTAATGTACATTTGTGTGAACCGGAATAGTACAACAGGAATTTTTGGTTAGATTATGATTTCGGAAAATAACACATTTTTTGTGTTTTTTGCTTGACCACGTAAAATATTTAATAACTTATCTAACACACTGAACCAGTATGCTTTGATAGTGTAATGGCTAGTATGCTTGCGTTATAATTTGCAAATTAAAGTTCTCTCCGCTCTCCAGGCAATTTTATATTTTCAGTTTTTTTTGCATTTTTATTTAGTTTAAATTATTTTTTCAAAATTCTAGTTACATTTCGGCAAATGTTGCATCTAATTTTTAAAAGCGTAAATTTAATAACCAGTGGAAATTGTTGAACTTGAATACACGAAATCGGAGGGGCGGGGTTATGACTTAAAACAACCAATGGAAGCCATAGGCGCAATTTTCAAAATCTTAATGAACCTTGCTATATATATAAAAAAACCTAAATAATGGTAATAGGCATTCGAATTACAATTAACGAAAAAAATATTTAAACATAAAATTTGTTTTGGCATCCCAAATAATCATCATTCACTTACTAAATACCTGCGAAACCCTGAAATGTGTGAAAATTCACACTTCACATCAATTTTTTATTATAACGATCAACACAGACAAAACAAAAAAAAACATATATGTATACATATATAAAAAAAAATACAATATAAATTAAATTAACATTATTATTCTTGAAACAACTAAAATAGGAACTCTGTATATATATATATAGTGATATAATCAGTCAAAATGCTTATAATAATAAAATATAAATAAAATGAAACCGGGGAACTAAATTAGAAATAATATTTCTTATTAATCTGGCAACATTTCAGTAAATATTTCTGCTCATATTTTGATAGGTTATTATCAAATTCCTGACATGTCATATATATTTTATTCAATTTCGCTTTTATTTCCTAAAACATTAACAATGTCCATCGACCGTCAACCGTCACTCGCTACTGTCTGACTCGCACTACCGGCTGACAGTTGTTAGTCCTAGTGCAGCAGTTGGCGACACGGAACAGTCAAATAGTCGGCGACTGCTGCAGGCTTTATATATCCGACTAATCGGCTTTAACCGTTGGCGTGATCGGAAATAGAGAGTTTGGATATACGCTGGCACTGCGCACGATATTTGTTATGATTATATGAAACGTAACTATATTATTTTCATTGCTTTAAACCATTTACATTAATTTTAGACAAAATTAGCGTAACCCGGAAATTTTATAACAAAACCCGGAGCCCGATGAAACGATGTTGAAACCCTGAGACTCCCGGTGAAATCCTGAGATCTGGTCACCCTAGGCATGACGCTCAAGGTACTGGGAGCATATTTCAGCACAATCGGCTGCTACTGTTTATTTAAGGCGGCGCACAACCCTATAGTCCTCAATAATTTCTTATACAAAACTAATAATTGGAAATAAAATTAATAACAATCTATATATCAAAATTTGCAGCGAATTTTTATCTATCTAATAGGATATTTCTAATTGTAGAAAAAACTGTTAGGTAGTTGTAAATAAGCAAATTGCATTATAGACGCCATCTTGTAAACCAATCGACGCATATTTGCGTACGATGCGGCAAATTGTACCTAAAGCTTCATTCTACAAATATGATTTTAGCTATTTTGTTGTATTGTGAAAATTACTTATAGTTATTGTACTTGGTAATCTATTTTTGCCGCCCTCTTGAATCTGCCGCGGTTTTAAAAATTGGTGTTACGGGTAAAAATGATTTATTTTTCGTGAAGAATACGTGTACCAAGTGGCATTCTATTATCTTTAAGTATAATATTTTTCGACGAAGGCTCTAAACTATAAGTAATCAAGTCGAAAAAAAAATTTACGTATTATTTGAACATTTCTACACAAAACTATATAAATATAAAAGTTATTTGAAACCCACAAATAGATTTAAAAAATTACAGAACAATATCGCTGATGTCTATTTTTAAGTTATTGAGTGATAATATTTTACTATAAATATTTCTACAACTAAAACTATCATATTAGAAAGATACAAATTCAGTGCAAAATTTGATGTATAGGGTGTTACTCATTTTATTTCAGATAGTTAGTTTTGTATAAGAAACTAGTAACCTCCGGGGGTTATACGCAGCCTTAAATCGCTATATAAACATATTTCTTTTCATAATCGCGTATAAGTATAATCGCAAAAAAAAGAACTGATTATTATTAACTGATTACTGTATATTAACACTGTATAATATACATATTATGAGGTGACAAGGGTATCGTCTAAAAATTCAGCATCAATAATCCAGTAATCCTTGTAATAGTATCTAAATCCTCGTCCTGTTTGATTATTAATTTTGTATGCGATCGTGGAACAAAGGGGGCTATATTATTCTGCAGATATAAAAGCCGATGGAACAAAACCAACAATAAGAATTAAGAGGTAGGTGTATGCGGCAGCGGCGCGGTGACGTCACTGCCGCTGGACAACCAGAGTGCGTGTCATCTCGCCTGATGGACAATCAGTAAATCTTAATAACGGCCAAACAATAACGTGCTTTTGTATTCACCACACAACTTGATTGGAGTTTTGTTCAACATTTTTTTATTGTTTGCTTTTGTTATAAGAATTGGTACTGGCTGCAGATAATAGATGTTATTTTTAGTATTAGATTTTGTTATTGTTAATTGAGATATTGCTAATGAATAGAGTTGTTCGCTTATTATAATTTCTTTACAATTGTTGTAATTATACTTCATTCAAGTTTTAGCTATTGAATCTTCATTGCTTTCACAGCTAGGTCACCTGTCAAATGAACAACTCATACCGTAAAGTCTGACCTTTCAATATTCTTGCAAATGAATAGTGAAATTTTACCATTGAGTAACTCTTCAAAGATTTTCGTACATAAAATTGTTGTATTATATCTAGCCGAGTACCTAGAGATGGCAACGATTAATCGAATATTGAAATAATCGATTATTTTGTTTCAATTACCGATCATATGATATTTTTGGTTAATTAATAATCAATCGATTAATTTATTATTAATCGATAACTTTATTTTATTTTCAAGAAATTGCTTAGTTGTTTTGTTGAAGATGACTTTGCTCTCTTCTTTCCCTAGATTATTAGGCCTTCAGAACACTCGTTCTCGCCCATCTGGAGAATTAAACTCGATCGCTACTCATATCTGCACAATATACTGCTATAGTCTGCGTTCAGTTAGTTCAAATGCTCACGACCGAAACGTAATCTTCTAACTCTGGACTAACTTCTGGATGCAAGCCCCTGTTTCCTCAGTCATCTTTGGACAGTTCGTGATGTATTTTTTTTGTATTTTTTGTATTTGTATTTGAACGAAATAAATATTACATCGATTATACAAATGTATGTAACATATTTCATATAACATTGATACATTTATGGTAAATTACAAAATAGACTTAACAATAAATAAAATGTATGCATGCATATAATAATATAAAAAAATAAAAAAGTTAGAATCTTTATATATAAAAGAGAATATTTGTGGCTATGTCCGGAAATTCTAACCCACTTCCCGATATGCTACCGAGTTGAAATTTTGCATACAGGTAGCAAATGGCTTCATCATAACTAGAAAAATCGAAAATCTCAAAAAAGTCCCATCAGAAACGAGAAATTAATAATTTTGTTATTAATTATATTGGACCATCGAAGTATGTATGATGCTTTCAGTGAGATCGCGGGAATTTCGTTTCAATAGTTGTTTGGACAACTATAGTAAGTTCGTGGAACATCGACCAATATCGTTCGGCACGATTCATCATTGTTCTGGTATAGGAGATTTTATTCAGTTATTTAGTAAAATTTATGCTTAGTGTATGCAGAGCGAGACTTGAGTCGAGCATCTGTTTTCTGGTTTTTTATTTTTGCGCTTTTTTAAGAATTTTATTAATTTTATTTATTTATTTTTTATCTTTTATATAAAAATTTAAATATAATAGTAAAATCTTTTGCATGTATAAAACAGAAAATCTGTGTGTGCCGAGTTGAAATTTGGTATATATGTAGGAAATGCAGTCAAAATAAGGGGGCAATTCGAAAATCAGAAGAAAAAAAAATTGTATCACTTAAGACGTAGACTTAACAGAAAAATTGCTTATAAAAAGAAAACTACTTTTTTTAATGATTTTTTGAATATTTACGTGATTTACGAAGGGACAACCTAAAACTAAACTTTTGAAATATCTCATTTACTATTGACTTACCAGTAAAAACGCACATGAGAAAAGTTGTTTAAAATAATTTTTAAAAAAACAAATATAATATGTTGTTATAAATTACTCAATTGGTTGAGAAGCTGGAGAAGGGAGGAGAGGGGTGGGTGCTAAAACTAAAATACTGGAAATATCTAGCTTATTATTTACTTTACATCAACAATTTGTAAAGACATTTTTTTTTTTTATTGAAAAACGATTATTTTCTGTTTAGTGTAGCTTTTGAATATTTAGGGGGACAGATGGAGCGCTACTTATAAACTTGAAATATCTCTCTTATTATTGACTTAACATTAAACATGTGCTTAACAAAAGTTTTTATAATATCAATAATACAAATAAATAAATAAACAAATCTTTCCTCAATATATCAGACCTATAATGAGATATCGACTTGGTTTTTGCGTCCAAAGGTTACCCATACTCATGTACAAAAACGTATTTTGCTCTGATCAACCCATAAACGGCAAATCTAGATTCAAGGTTAGTTATAAAACGCTTCGGATGGCCTGTGTTTTATTTCTTTTTGGCACATAGGCGTCTGTTTAGAATCTGTTCATATTTGACGACAATTATAACGTTAAATTCGCTGTTGAACATTATTGCAATTATTATTAAAGCAATACGAAGAAAAAATCTTCCTTGGGTGGCAAGAATATTTACTAACGAAAAACAGTGCTCCGACCTATATAGGTACGATTTATAAATCAGGAATTATCACGGAGTAATTATAATAAATATCATAAAAATTATAATAAATAATTTCGTAAGGTGCAAGATAAAATGTTTCACGTGATCGGCGCTGCATTTGGCGATGAGCACATGATGCACATGGGCATTTTATGTGACATTTTCCTGGGTTAGCACAACGGGACACTTATACGTGTTGTTACTAAATGTCTGTACTACCAATGTTTACAAAGAAGTTCGAACTTAAATTATTTGTATAAGAAGCACATATCAATACAATGGTAGATTAAAATAAATAAATATATTTGAATATAAAATGATTCGCAGCAACCAGTCTTGAACCGATTTCGAAATGGGCCCGATCTAAGTGGGCTTCGACTATTTTTTTCGGCAGCGAAGCAGCGGGTGCTGCTAGTAATAATATAAATGTAATTCTTCGGTAAATACACATGATGAATATGCTGTCATAAAAGATATGAAGTATTTTGTGGTGACAATTATGAAATCATAAACAAGAAATTAAAATAAAAGAAATGTAAAATAAAATAAAATTTTAAATAATAAATTAAAAAAAAAACTGTCGTAGACAAAAACTACTTTCTACTAAATAAATTAATATACGATAAAGATAAATATATTAAAAATAAATAAATAAATGAAATAAAATATACAAATAAAAATAATAAATAATAATAATAACAACAATAAAACAAATAAAATAATACTGTACCAGAATAAAAGTTCAATAATACAAATTAAGAAAAGTAAATGGAATAAATAATAAACTCCAGATCTCAACAAATTTCAAGTAAAAGAAAGTAAATAAATAAATAAATAGATAAATAAATAAATAGGAAGATAAATAATTAAATAAATAAATAAATAAATAAATAAATTAACTAAAAAAAATAAATAAATAAATAAAAGGGGAAAAATGTTTATGTTTATGAGTTATGCAAAAGAGAAATATATTATCAGTTTAAACGATTTATAGTTATAGAATAGTTTTTATATATAGAAATTATAGAATTAATAACGTCAACGGGCATACTGAGTATCCATTTTTTAATAGGTTTTTTAAAAGAATAACTGGAGAACGTAAAAAGATTATTTTTAATCTTCTCAGGAAGAACATTAAATAATTTTGGTAAAATATTAAAGAAGAACTGGTTCGTTTTCTTTTTGAAATAGTTTGAGCCCTTACAACGTCCAATTTTTTTACCTCTCGTAAAATATAAATGCTTTGGTAAATGTAGCGCTCTAAAGAGACTATGTTTTTCCTTAAAAAAATATTGAGCGATGTTAAACAAAAAACTGCTGATGAAACTACCAAATTTCTTGTGGCTTGTGGATGCTGTTCGTTGATGATGCTTTATAGCATAATTAATAGAGTTTTTGATAAGATTTTTTAAACTTTTTTTTCCTTCCAACGAACAATTAGAGAAAAAGGTAAAAAAGCATCAAAACTGTTTATGGACAAATGTCTCCAACAATAAACTGCGTCAAGTTAAAGAAGATACAAATATATGGAACTGGACAGAAGTAGGAAACAACAAACTATGCTCACTAGTCTGAGAATTGCGCAAACTAAAATCACACACGAACACCTCTACTTGCACGAAGTGAACCCAAAATCTGCACACAGTGCAATACTCCTCTAACAGCGGAACACATACTAATAGACTGTCCTAAATATCGCACTAACCGAAATAAATACCATGCACCTTCCTAAATGAAGAAAAACTAACGATGAAATATAAATGATATGTATACGAGGGCTACCTTTTAAGTTTTTACAAAAATTAAGAAAGAAATTTTTTTTTGAACAAACTTTTTTTGCTTTCCAAAATATTCGCCTTTAAGATTTATACACTTTTGCATATGTTCAAACCAATTTTTGAGAAAGTTGGTATCTCAAAAACATGGTTTTCGAAGAGTTCAACAGCTTCTTGATGTGATGAAAATCGCTGTTCACTAAGGTGACCAGACGTCCCCGGGACGGTTTTGCATCATTTGTCCTGGCGTCCCGAAAGATACTCTTTGTGTCCCGGTTTAGAATTCCAAAAAAATAAACTTCACGAACCCAATTGAAAGAGTATTCAGTCTTGTAAATTCTTTTTGGACAGAAGAAAAAAGTAGGATGCATATCAATACATTAAAAGCAGTCATCTCAATAAAAGTAAATTCGAAAGATAAATTTGAAAGTTGTTTGGATTTCTACGATAAAATATCCAAGAATTAAGTTTTGCTGGAAAAAATTCACAAATCCGAAAAGTATTCATATAAGCAAAATTTCTTTCTTGTAATATTGTTTGTAATTATTAATTTTTTTATCTGTGGCATATGAATAAACAATTTGATAAAACGATTTTTTTTTATTTGTCCCGGTTTATGATTTTCAAAATCTGGTCACCTTAATGTTCACGCATTTTTTGTTTGACATTGGGGAACAAAAAAATATCGTTAGGGGATAATTCAGGTGAATACGGGTAATGAGACATTAATTCGATGTTTTTCTCCTTCAAATAAGCTATTTTTTTGACGTGCTGTGTGGGAGCTGGCATTGTCATGACGAATAATTATGCGACGTTATTGGTTGTTTTTCATGATTTTGTCGATGACTTTTGGCAAAAAAAATTGTTGTATATCATTCAGCATTAACTGTTCTCCGATTCTGTAAAGCACACTACTATTAAGGATTATGGTGTTTCCTGGGTCTGGTGGGTCCAAAGATATTTTGAATAATTAAACACAAATAATTTTGATATTTGTAGCTTTAATATATAAAAAGTTAACAAAAACACCCCTTTGGTAAGATACATTGCACAAGATTATCAATATTAACCGCTTATGCAGAAAAATAAATAAAATATTTATCATTTAGAAAAACACACAAATTATTTTGTAAATATTACACAAAATATATCATTTTATACTTGAAATAGTTGTGAAAGGAATTTTATAAGAAAATTTATACAAAATAGTATCTAATAATAAATCAAAAATATTTTTTAATGTTATTTCTGACATTGGTGTTTGTCCACAATTTGAGAAATATTCAGGCGGATATTTGAAATACACATTTTATATCTCAATTTGCTTTGCTTTTTTTTCTAATATTCAATTTCTCTCCGTGGGCCGCAAAAAAAGCATGAGGGCCGAATGCGGCCCGCGGAACGTAGGTTGCATGGGCCTGTTCTAAAGGAATGGTTGCGACATATCCAGTACAACCAAAGAAACAAGCGATCATTTTCTTAGAAGTGCTTCGTGAACAACTTTTGTGTGTTTCGGTTCATCTTGGAAGACCCAAACAAATGATTGTTGCCTAATTTCCGGTTCATATGAATAAATCCGAGTTTCGTCACCTGTAACAATGTTGTGTACGGATTTTGCAGTGGCTAGATTGAATTTTTTTAGCATTCCCTTACACCAATCAACACGAGCCAAAATTTGAGCTTCGGCCAAATTATACGGAATCCATCGGGAACAGATCTTTTTCATAGCTAAATGTTCATGCAAAATCGAATATATTGCAGTCTACGATATGCCAAAGGATGCCTCTATCTCACGGTAAGTCACATGCTGACTTCATTCTTCAATCATTTTTACAAACTTGTTTTTTTAAACGCTCACTGTCAACAAACTGCTCGGTCAATTTATAAGCTGCCACTGATTTCACAATACCAAATGTCAAATTTTACGAATATAGTAATGATACATTTCATTATTTCCATCTAGTGGTCGTTTGTAAAAACATAAATGGTAACCCTCGTCTAACCTCGACATTAGAGTCTAAGTCTTAAACAATAACGATGTAGAGTGTCAACTATTTGATATTTGACCGAAGTCGAAATCTTATTTCTTAAATGGATGTTGGGCCTAGATAGGTGTACACCAGAATACATAGTATTAGAAGAGACGAAAGTGTTCAAAATTAAAATAGAAGCCGTTAAAAGAGCATTAAGATTCGAAGAAAATATAACCGAGAACCCGGAAAAACAAGTATTAAACGGAATTAGAAAATAGAGATAAACAGAAAAAAAATAAACATCAACATGGGAGATAAAAAGAAGTAAAATGTATGAATACGGAGGCTTTTCAACAGAAGAAGTAAGGAGGAAAAGAGAAAGTGGACATGGAATGCAGGAGATGGTAGAAAGAATGAAGGCCATACAGCAACAAGATTTAAGCGAGAGAATAAATGAATCAAGGTACAATAATAGGTACAAAAAAAATTGGAACATGCGAAGACCGCTGTATCTAAAAGAAACGGGAAACGAAATAAAGAATAATTGCAAGGTTTAGATGTGGGAATGAAGAAGAAGCGAACAAATTTTGGTTAAAAGAGGAAGATAAACGATGCAGAATGTGCAGAGAAGAAATGAGAAGCAAAGGAGGAACAAGAGAAGATATTTTAAACGGAAATGGCTGCGGATACACATGGATGAAAGAGGTAATGGAGAGGAGAAAAGATATTAAAGAAAAAGAAAATAATAGCAAAATTGGTGTTTCCAAAACAAAGCAAAATAGATTTCAAACCGACAGGTTATGTTATGTAGGGTATAAACAGATATATAATAAAATGTAGTAGATAACATGAAATGCAGTGACGCAACCAGGATTTTGTCTTGGGGCGGGCCGAATCAAATTTCGAGGGCACGCGGGCCACATACGGCCTTCAACCTTATTTTTTGTGACCCCTGAAGCGGTAATCAAAATCACTTGAGCTTATTTAGGGGAAAAATATATTTAAAAATGTAAAATATACTCTCTTCCCCTTTTCTGTTTATAAAAAAATGTCAAGAAACACTTCGGGATATTTAAAGTTCCGTCACTGCTTATCATTTTGTATGTAAAATAGACTGCGACCCAAATCAGTTCGACACCCCTGCTGTTGGATATATTGATGTTTATATCAAATAATAATTCCATTATTTGTTGATAATAAATGTAATTGTTAATCCATGTATCAAAAACTTTCACTTGATTTTTTCTTCGATAAATACATATTTATTTATATTTTTTGCGGGATATATTTTTGAAGTCTCAATATTTTTCCTACTTATGTTCAGTTCTCTAAATCAGCCGCTTGGCCACAATTTGTACCGAACGAACAGACTCGTGTGAAGGTTATACCGAAGTCAGATTTCCACTTTATCTTATCTGAATCGAGTAATTGGTTGTTTAAAACAGTTTTATCAATTGACTGGGCGAATGTTTTGGTCGATGTGTCGGGGGGGAAAAGGATCAACTCTCCCCTTCATATAATTCGTTGGAGCATATTTGGAAAGTGATGTATTTTCACTTGAACAATAACGACCCCAATCAAGAGTAGGCATTCTTAAAAAAATGTTTATTTATACGAAAAAAAAAAAATAAATAAAAATTGCCAATATTGTTTACAATGAAGTAATTTAAAAATTAACTACTGTTGTGGTTAACAAATTTTATCTTCAACTCTCCGAGCAGCGCCGTGTAATCTGCTGGACCTGTTGTGGTTAACAAATTTTATCTTCAACTCCCCGAGCAGCGCCGTGTAACCTGCTGATCCTGGGAGCCCCCCCCCCTTGGCTGTATCACTGGTTGTGGTTAACAAATTTTATCTTCAACTCCCCGGGCAGCGCCGTGTAATCTGCTCGTCCTGGGAGCCCCCCCCCCCTCCCCGTCCTGGGAGCTCGCCCCCCGCTTGGCTGCGCCACTGATGAAATGTAATAATTATTTAATTAAAATAAATTGAAATTGAATTGAAATTGAGTGTCAACTATTTTTCAAAACCACGATTGGAATAATTTCGTGCAGAAAGTCAGGTTATATATACCTTAATTTCTGTTTAATTAACACTAATTTAAATGGTAAATTGGACATATCTGAATACTGTTGTGTTTTTTTTTTTTAAATAAATTTTAAAAATATTTATAAAATAGATCATGGCTTAATTTTGATGTCTAAATTGGCCTTAAGGTGTAAAACATAGGAGTTGGCAAATAAAATACATAAATAATTTAATTCAATAAATTATTTCAATTAATAATAATGTATAATTTGTGCCGAGTGTGTATATAATAAACGTAACGTTATAGGAAACAAAATCCACTGGATTCGGCACGCCAAAATTACGCATAATCGCCTATTTTCCTGCCAAATGTAGAAATTAATTTTAATTTTGTAGATTAGTGTAATTAAAGTATATTCAGTCTCAAAACGTGTATTTCTAAAGAAAATCCGTCATTGTAAATTTTGTGCCATTCCATTACCAGTATAGTAGGCCAAAAGTCAAACATTTGTTTCAGTAGAACCAAACAAATACATTTTCCTGATTCAGTATCGCCGTCTCGTGTCGTTCGAAGTCAAGGGAGGAGGCATGCTTCTTTCACGAGTCCTCTAGCGCGCCCACTCTTTTATTTTGCGGACGACGGTGAACAGTGACAATTGAAAAGCGCGTTCTTTGTTGTCGGACTGAAATGTTTTTTGTTTCCGCCAAGGTGGGGATGTAGAGAGTCCATTGTTTAAACGTCTTACAATGTCGATTGTGACGTCACTGGTACTGGGTAGCGAATGTCAAATGTTTGTTGTAGCGATGATGATGGTCGAGCTCCAGCTTTAGCTATGGATTAGCTTTTGTTGATTTTTCTTTTGAACGTTTTTTTACAAATATTGTTTGTGTTTACTTTCAGTCTTTACTTGGATATTATCAGATTTGTTTCAGGGGACAGTTTTTTAGTTTAAATAAAAATATTCTTTCTACAAATTACAATTAATGCGTATCTTCATAAAAAAAAAATAGATGTTCAGCGTTAATTTTCAAATATTTTTAGGTTTCGTAGGAATTTAGTAAATACAAGAGAAAATATTGGATGTCTGTGACAATCACCATGGGCGCGATAGCCCGAGGTGGGCCTAGGCCAAGATTATTAAAGTAAAGGTTGTCTCGTAACTTGTGGTGGGGGTAAATAGCGCAGCTATATGTCATCTCTATGCCAACGGGACGTCAGCCTTTGTTTATCGTATATGTTATATACGCGTGAAGTTTGAATTTTGTCTATAAATATAAAAATATTGTTTAATTTTTGGATTATCTACTGGTTTTAATTTCTTTTTAGTGTGTTGTAATGTTTTAAGTTATATATTATTAGTGTTTATTTATTAGTATTAAGTTATTAGTGTTAAAAGGACTATAACTATATATAGTGTTGCTACTTGCAAGTCTAACTTTGTGAAAGCGAAAAAAAGTGGAGAACAAATATCTTTTTTCGCGTTTCCAAGGGATAGAAAAATTATAAATGAATGGATAAGAAGATGCCACAGAAAGGATCGTTTTGACTCAAAAAACAAGAGAATTTGTAGTAAACATTTTAAACATCATGAACAAAGTTTTGTTTTCCTATAAACAATTTTTATTGTATAGTTTTTTTCTGTTAAGATAGTTCTGTTTATAAATGAAATATTTTAAGTTTTCTATTACCAGTTTTAACCCAGCAACACCCCCTAAGAAAGAAAATTTTGAGATATCATGCCTATAAAATTCGATAAAATACGTCCAGCCGTTTTTAAAAACTGATATAACCTAAAATTTTATTAATAACTATATTATTATAGCAATTCGTTTTTCTATTTGTATTTAAATATTCCTAAAATTATATTTGTATTCGATTTTATTGTTATTTATTAACTATAATACAAGGTGTCTCAAAAGAAATTTTATATTTATTTAGCTTACTGCGTGAACGTAACGTATCCGAGGGGCGCGGGGGTTATGTCAATCGGTAGCCTGACTCTTGGGAATGCAGTCGCTATGGAGCGTTTCTCGGGAGCAGACCGCGCGTTATGCGTGCGAGAATTTTATAAAAACGGTGATTCGACGACTGTAGCGCGTAGAAAATTCTGCAGTATTCGAGGTTTTCGCCACTTAAATGATGCGCCAAGCATTCCTCTCATTCGACATTGGGTTAAAAAGTTTGAAGAGACTGGTACAACGCTGGATAAATCAAAATCCGGGCGACCTAGGTCATCAAGAACGGTAGAAAACGTGGAGAATGTTAATCAGTCTGTTCGTGACGACCCGAACCTTTCAATTCGGAAGCGCGCAAGTGCTTTAAATGTGCATAGATCATCATTACATCGCACAAAGACCTAAAGCTGCACCCCTACAAAATTCAATTGGCAAGAATTAAAGCCCCAAGATGCCAGTCAGAGGCTTAATTTCGTAAATCAGGTGATTGAGCGATTTTCAACGTTTACCAACATTTTGTGTTCGGATGAAGCTCATTTTCATCTTAATGGCCACGTAAATAAGCAGAACTGCCGCTACTGGAGTGCAACGAATCTGAAACGCAAACATCAGAAACCCCTACATTCGCCTAAAGTGACCGTATGGGCTGCGATGTCGGCGTGAGGAATTATCGGCCCTTACTTTTTTGAAGACGGAAGGGGGCGTGCAGTTACAGTGAATTCAGAGCGTTATGTGGAGATGTTAGACAACTTCTTGGTACCTGAACTGCAAAACTTTCCTGGCTATAACCAAAGAACATGGTTCCAACAGGACGGAGCAACTTCACACACGTCCAATATGTCTCTGCCACGTGTTCGTGAAATTTTCTCAGGCAAATTGATCTCCCGGAGAGGTGACATAAATTGGCCTCCACGCAGTCCAGATTTAACCCCTATGGACTTTTTCCTATGGGGTTATCTTAAATCTAAAGTTTACGCCAATAAACCGACTTCACTGGCGCATTTGAAAGAAAATATCCGTCACGAAATGGCAGCCATCCCTGAGTCCACCTGCCGAGACGTCATAAGTAATTTTACTGTTCGATTAAATGAGTGCCGAGAACGCGAGGGTCTACATTTAGACGATATTATTTTTAAGAAATAAATCCCCAAAAAGTGTATTTTAATAATTAATAAACATTTTTTCTATATACGGCTTACTTTTTTTTTAATCGATCCACTAAATATAAAATTTCTTTTGAGACACCTTGTACAAATACCCATCACCTTAAATTTTATATAAATCAGTATAAAATTTCCTTAGGTTTTTATTTATAATTTATTCAGTAGAACTGTCTTGAAATAAATATCTATTATGCAGAAAGTCAATAAAAATATTTAAAAACATGCAACATGCATATTAATTTTGTATGCTAGTTTGAACTAAGCCGACATGTGACGTATTCCCTCTCACGCTCTGATTGGTTAGAAGTTATGAGACAACCTTTATTATAATAATCTTGAGCCTAGTGTCTAGCTTCCTGTTTCAAGGTTTCGTCCGTCTGTATTACGTCCTTTTTTTAGCACACAGAAAGGCACCAACAGTTTATAGCTGATTGGGAATGGCTAAGCCAAGCCTGTGATATTAATAAATACTTTTACACAAAATATTGGACCCATGTCCATGCTTTTGGTCAACGGCAAGAACAAATTCTGTTTTCAGGTTTCGTGACCATATTTTCAATCTGTGTACACTCAGGAGTTATATGGTCAGTATTACGTCCATTTTTTAGCTTTCACAGGCACGTATAGTTTATTTTTATTTTTTACACAAATTATTTGACATAGGCAGGAGTTGGAACACACGTCCATACCCTTGCTTAGCGGGCAAACAGCAAGTACAAACAATATAAATTTAACGCTTGCGGCCATAGTCTTGCTTGTCCGGGACAAATGCGTCAAAATAAATAGCTATTTCAAAAATATTTTTTGTTCGTTATTGGAAAATAATCCTGACAAAAACTTCTAAAAAGAGAAAGCATAGAAGAACAATAATCAACACATCAACACGTTTTATTTGATGTTCTACTTCATATTTGAAATAATATCAATAATTATAATTTTTTGTACCAGAATACAAAAACTTTTGTAATGTGGTTAAAAATTCCGAGCGTGTTATTCCGGTGAACAATAATCATCATTCTATAATTTTATAAAAAAAAAAAAATTAAACCAGCCCTTTTGCAACTTTGGGTGGCAGACAACAGATTTTTTGGCACGTGTTTATGGAAAAATGTATCAAAATATATATATACAGGGATACATTAAATATAGACTATTATAGATCATGGTTCAATTACGTTTTTGAGACGTTGTTTGAATGTTTATAGTATGTTTTTTATAAATTTAATTGTGAGATTAAGTCATGTCAATATGACCTATATATCGTCACCCTAATTTGCAAATCTCGTAACTCCATTTTTATCTCCAATTCAGAAAATAATTAAAATTGGTGAAACAGCTGAATGAAAATGATCGTATCTCATATATGCAGTGTACAAATTAAGAATGGTTTTAGTGATCTACTGCAGTGTTTCTCAATCGAAAACGTACTACGGACCAATAAAATGTTTAATTTTTTACTGCGGACCACAAACAATAAATGTACTATTTCGTAGATATAACTAATAAATAAAACAAATTTCTTGTATACGTAGTCTCTATATACAATAATAGCTCAGTAGTAGAAAATCACTGAAAAATGAAGAAAAATCACAGAAAATGAACAAAAGATCAAAAAAAATAATAATAAAAAATCTAAGAAATAATCATTTTTAAGCCTTTCGCGGACCACTAAAATTTTGCTAAGGACCACCAATGGTCCGCGGGCCACTGGTTGAGAGTCACTGACCTACTGTATAGTCGAACGTTTGGAAGTAACGAAGTTTGAAAATGAGGGCGACAATATGTATAATAACCAAGAAAGTGCATTAAGTACCTTAATAAGGAAATTATTTGAAAAAAGATTTAAGTGCTTATGAGTGCAAAGAAAGTTTAGATTAAGTTTTTAGTGAACAAGAACCGTCTTTGGCTACAATTTACCGTTGGTATAAAGTATTTTAACGCCAAAAAGAGACAGGTGTCCTGAAATAATTGAAGACGACAATAAAACCACTTACGTGATATTACAGTATCAATTTAAGATTGGATCCTTAGTCATTAACAGAATTATACTCCTGCATTTAAAAAAAGTTGTTAGTCGTTTTGTGCCACATCAGTTTTCTAATTTACAAGAGGTGAAGGAATTAGAATTTGTCATGAAACTCTAAAAATTTTGAATAATAGCGGATATCAATTTTTTTTCAAAAATTGCGTCATCAGACGTATCTTGTATGGATTAATGAAGATGGGGAAAGTCTAATACTAACCAAGAAGCAGCGAGCCATAATAAAAATAATGTATGCAGTATTCTTTAGAAATACTGGCCTGGCAATTAAGTTGGATGGATAGAAGACAGTTACAGCTAAATGGTACACTTAAAAATGTTTACCTGACTGCTTAAACTGGGATGTGCATATAAATAGTCTTTGCAAGAGAATATCCCAGGATATTCAACAAGGAATGCTGGAAAGTAAAAAACCTTGCAAAATGTTGTAGTAAAAATGTAGTCAGATCGTATTACTTAGGTCACATTTATTCCATTTTGTCAGATGGTTTATTATGCTGGGGTACAAGTTCAGAGTTCAACAGATTATTTAAAATGCAGAAAAGAATCATCAGAAATATGGTTGTGTGCTGCCCTAGAACCACTTGTGTTCCTATTTTTAAAAAGCTGAATACCTTTATCATGTATGTACATCTATCAGGTCAGTCTGCATGTACAACAAAACTTACCAGTTTTGGAAAAGCGGTCAGATATACATACATATAATACTAGATACAGCAGCAAACTTAGAAATACAAGCAGTAAAATTTACAAAAACGGCACAAAATCCAAACATACCAATGAAAAAAATTTATAATAAACTATCTGCTCACATAAAAGATAGTACGAGCTTGCTGATCTTTAAGAAAAGGATAGTTAAATTTTTAATTAGTGAGTGTTTTTATAATCTAAATGAGTATCTTACGCAGCAACAATAAGTAAACAGATTTAATATTTATACTGACTTATTTAATTAATTAATTATTTATTTACTTAAATTGTATATTGACGAACATACATATTGTAATTTGTTACCTGTATATTTATAATTTTATATTTATAATTTATTTATTTTTTAAATTTTGACTGTAAAAGTGCTATGAATTATTGACAATTTATAAAATTACTTATCCAATATTACTTGTATGTAATGTACTGGATCAATAAATATTATTATTATTATTATGGGGTTTGTCAGGTCTTGACAAGCGCCCACTAATCTCAAACTTCAGCAACCTTTTGAGCCGCGTCATACTAGAGACTAGTGGAGCTAAATACACACGACTGCATCCCAAACCCTGGCGATATGCAGCCGCGGAAATTACGCCAGATCCAGTGCTCGCACAATGCGGAGCGACCCGAGCAGCACTGCTTTCTGCATACTGCAGATCAAAGAGTTGGCAGAAGATCTACAGGCGGGAATGGACTCAATTTCCCTTAGATAGGAGGCTTTCATGCCACCCAAAACACGACCTATCAGGACTACAAGCTTAACTTTATACCCGGGATACAGCTTTCTAAGCTCGGACAAAAGATCCATATACTTGGACCTCTTCTCCTCCTCCTTGAGAGAGATATTCTTCTCAGCTGGACTTGAGAATTCGATCACAAATATCTGTTTGGTCTCGATATCCAGGAGGGTTATTATTATTACTGAGTAGACTTCCAGTAAAAGGGATTATGTTACATCATGATAATGCGTCTTCTCATAAGGTAACTTCAACTCTCTAGTTATTGGCGGAAATTTTTTTAAAAGTAATAGAATACCCGCCATACTCACCTGATTTGGCAATTTGAGACTTTTGGCTATTTTTCGGGCTTAAAAAAAATTACGGGGTAGAAAGTTTTCGTCTGAGAAAGAGTTAGATGTTGCTTCATTCTTCATTTCATGATTGTTTTGAAGGTATTCGGAAAGAAGATTGGTTGGAAGCTTTTAAAAAGAGAAAGTAAAAAATAGATTAGTGCAGCGTTTCCCAAAGTGTGGGTCGCGACCCGGCATCGGGACGCAGAAAAATTTTGCCGGGTCGCGAAAATAATTGTAAAAACAAAAAAGATTTTTTTGTACATATTATTTATTTTTACGTCAGCTAATCACTAGAATAGTGTGTATTTGTGCTCTTTATTACTATACTACAAGGGTGGCCAACCTTTTTGGAAGCAAGGGCGCAATTAAGAATTTTCAGAGACGTTGCGGGCGCAATTAAGAATTTTCAGAGACGTTGCGGGCGCAATTAAGAATTTTCAGAGACGTTGCGGGCGCAATGAAATGTAATGACATCATATATGTTTTGTTTTTTATTGTTAAAATTAATTTTATTTTTTTATTTTTTTTCTAAATTTAAATTTCTTAATTTTTGTCATTTTTAATTTTGAATCTTTTTATTTGATTTTACTTATAGGTTAAAATCCCATTATTTTTTGAAAAAATGCTCTTCATTTTTAACACAACATAATACAACAAAATAATAATAATAATTTTATTGAACGACATTTATTACATATAATTACATAATATAATTATTCGTTAATGAAAAGGTTGAGACTGTTTCTTGACATAATTTTTCAAAATCAGGACAGTAATTTGATACTGCTACTCTTAAACTGCCATTTAATGATCAGTTTTAATAAATAGAACAAAAAATGGCGCTAAAATTCGATAGAATTCGCTAAAATAATATTTTTTGTAGTGGAACTACTTATATTTTCTTATATAGGGAGGGATTTAATATGGCATAATTATTTAATTCCTAAGTATTTAATTCCAAGAAAATTTTGCTTAAAAGGAGAACGAAATTGATTGGAAATAAAATTTAAAAAAATATTTTATTTTACCGGGAATCGTATCGCGGGCGCATTACAGATCAGGTTGCGGGGTTGGCCACCCCTGCTATACTATATTCTTTATTACTATACTCTTTATTACTATAAAGCTACTGCTTTAAAATAAAATTTGTTTTGCAAATAAATGTTTTTTTTTTTCATAAGGTGGGTCGCGAAAAATTTTAAAACCTCGTACCGGGTCGCGGTCAAAAAAGTTTGGGAACCGCTGGATTAGTGTATTGTTGTTGAATGGAACTACTTTGAACATATTTGAAACAAAATCCTAAAACATAAGAACCATATATCTTATTCTCAATAATTTTAGCGTGGTCCTTGCAATCTTATGCATCGATGTTCCTAAAAAGTTCTGCTGTTTTAGATCGAAGTCCCAAAACTGGCTGATAAAGAGTTGATCACCCTATCAAGAATAGAATTTACAAATTAATAAAGCAGCAACACTTTTAAAAAATAAAATAACCCTTACTAAGATAAATGATTGTACATTTGTGAAGACAAGATAGAGGCTGTTGTATTCTGACACTCATTATTTTCAATTCATTGCTACATCCTTGTGCGCTGAGCGGCAGTGAAGCAGTCAGGCAGGCAGGCAGGCAGGCAGCCCGACCCGTCCTTCGTTCTCAGGAGTTACCAAGCCACCGGGTAATTTGCACTTCCCGACACATCACCTGGCGGCGCTGTCATCCTCTGACATCCGCGCTACACCTACGAATTATATTAACAACACAATAGTCTTATTGTTTTCTACATTTTGATTTATAGTTCATATTTTTGGGTTCATTTTGATGGTTTTAATTAAGTTCCTGATAACTGAATTTTGAAATTTCTCTAGAAAACTTACAAAAGACACAATTCTATATCTGCGAGGTTATATAAAAAAATACTTCACGCGTTGCCTTGATAAGTTCAGGTGGTGAATAATAACTTGATGTGATGCAGCTGTCATTTGTGAGTTGACTGTTATTACTATGCTTCGCTAAAATTTTTTGTTCGAAGTTTATAGCAGTTTTTGTAATTCGATTTTCTTTTGTTCTTCTGGCGAAATGCATAGATTAACTCGGCTGTGCTGATAACCAGTTTGGATTTATAAAACTCATGGCACAAATTTGACGATCTACCTGTTGTATATTATATATTTTTTCGTATGGTACATTTGAATTACTTAGATATTAAATTACAAAGAAAATATGCTAACTTATACATTAAATATTTATATCTAAATTTATAAGCAATTGGATCGCTTCATTGGTCAGTTGTAGTATGGATTGGAGACCACCCGGGAAAGCACGTTGAGGACATTTTTCTACGATGTGTTTCATCGTCTGTAGAGGCGCGCCACAGTCGCAACCGGGAGAGTCGGCTAAGCCCCATTTATGGAGCATGTAGTTGCATCTACCGTGGCCGGTGACTAATCTATTTAATCTCACCAAAGCCGAGCGCGGTAGCGAGTAACCAATAGGCTGAACATTGGGATCTGAGATTAAAATTTTGTTGGGATGAGAGAAATTGTCCCATTCTTTAGACCATTCATCTTTAGCGTTATAAGCAGTATTAAAGATGGGATCATTCCAAATAGGATTTCGGGATTTAAGCCTGTGATTTGGAGGATTTAATAGGTCTTCATGCATTGGTAGTCTGTGGTTGCTTCCAAATTTTTGCCAGGTTGTGACGGCAGCTTTGTTTCTCCGAATAGTAGGAGGGCAGATGCCTGACAGTACAGGTAACCATTCTGAGGGTGTGGAACGTGTGGCACCAGTGATCGTTCGCATTGCTGTATTCAGCTGGATGTCAATTTTGTTTGTGTGAGCACTGTTCTTCCAGACTGGGGAGCAGTACTCTGCTGTGGAATAGAGCAGGGCAACTGCAGACGTTTTGAGGGTATGGGCATCGCAGCCCCACGACGTACCTGCTAGCTTGTGGATTAGGTTATTTCTAGTTTTAAGTTTTAGACCTACTTTTTCAATATGTTGTTTAAAGGTCAGTGAGCGATCTAGAGTAATTCCAAGGTAGCGTGGGGTGTGGTTGTGTTTGATTTTAGTGCCATTAAATAACACACATAGTTCTTCGTTTGCATATTTATTACTCAGATGGAAGAGTGTTACTTCAGTTTTTTGTGGGTTAGGTTTTAAACGCCAAAGTTTGTAGTAATTACTGAGTATCTCAAGATCTTCGGTAAGTAGATTCTCAGCTCCTTTTGCATGTGTACACTGCACAGCAATGGGAAGATCATCGGCATACGCAAATTTTCGTCCTGTAGTAAGTGGCATATCGCTTATATATAAATTAAACAGAATTGGAGCCAGCACAGAACCTTGCGGCAGACCGTTCTTTAATGTTCTAAAGTTACTCTTTTCCCCATTAAGATACACTTGAAACTGTCTATTTTTCAGCATGGCTTCGATTAGATTAACCATTTTATTATTCGGTAGTGTATTGCAGTTTCAAAACGAGACCGTCTGTCCACACGGTATCAAAAGCAGATGAGAGGTCAACAAATGCAACTGCAGTTTTAAGTTTCCGTTGGAATCCTGCTTCAATGTGAGTAGCAAGAGCAGCCACTTGATCACAGCAGCTACGATTTGCTCTAAAACCAGCTTGTTCTGGTGGAATGTGTTCATCAATTGTGTCAGAAATGCGGTTGAAGATTAGCCTTTCAAGAATTTTATAATTGATGTTGAGTAGGGCAATAGGTCTGTAGCTAGCTGGTTCAGATTCTGCTTTGCCTGGCTTTAAAATACTTAGGATTTTTGATGAGCTGAAAGCTTTTGGGAGCCTTTCAGTGGAGAGAATGTCGTTATAGAACCTAAGTAGCCAAGTTCTTGCAGCCGGCCCTAGGTTCTTTATTAACTCTGCAAATATTCCATCAAGACCAGCAGCTTTTTTATGCTGTTGTAATCTACCGTTATGCAATATCTTGATAAGAATACACCCGTCTTTATGTGCTTATTAGACTTTAGCCGCGCCTTTGAGCGGATGGACAGGGGAAAACTGTTAGGTACCCTTAAACGGGGAAAGGTTTGTCCAAGAATTATCAGTATATTGCACGAATGGTTAGTAAGGAGAAAAAGAGAGTACGATGGGACCCAGTGAAATCTATTTCGATTATGCAAGATATCGGAGTGAGACAAGGACTTCTTTTACCACTTCGTTTCAACATTTACATGGACGACTTAAGTAACTTGTTGAATATGGAGAAGAATGGCTGTGTGGTTAGCACTCGTGAAACAAATAAATACCAACTAGCCGAATATACTATCGAATGATACCCAGTCCTGTGTGCAAGGACTACCAAGGCCATGAACCATTTCCGGTCGATCAGAGAAAATCCATGGTTATATGCGAGAATTACTCGATGGAGCACAGCTTAATATACAACGGCAAGAAAATTGAGTATATCGGGTCTCAGCCGAAAGATAAAAAATATGCAGTGTCGAGTGTGTACTTCAATGGTAAAAGTGTTAAAACAATCTCTTCTGTATGTGTTATCTTGGCGGGTGAATTTTCGTTACTAACTTGGAAAGACGGCGATAAAAGCTTTTGAATTTTTGGAGAAGATGCTCTGAGTTGAACTATATTTTCAGTAATTGAAGCGTTTTAAAAATACTATTTAATCTTTTAATATTCAATCTAAGATGATGAGAGATTAGTTAGGCCTTCAATTTCTGAAGCCAACGAAACGGTTATCATGGTTCTCAAATTAATCGACTACGACTGATAGTTAGAGAGTTAGCAGAAGAATGTCATACAGGTCATATCAGGATATTTTGATCTTCCCTTATGGTTTGGCAGTTTTTGGCGAAGAACAAATTCACTCACGTTTTCCATCCACCATACTTACCTGACATGGCCTAGTGTAACATTTTCTGGTTCTCAAAAACTAAAGGTTCATTAAAAGGAGGCCTTTTTCAAAGATTGAAGAGGGAAAAAAATCAGAAATTGATTTAAAGCGACTTAAAAGATTGCCTACAAAATGTGTATCCAGAAATAAAAGTGTGTAGTAGCAGTAAAGTAGTATTTCAAAAGTGATAGGTGATTCGTCTTCATTCTGAACGAAAACGAATAATATTTATATACTGGTTCTTGTCTATTATATTCTTTCCAACCTGTTTCAACTAAACCAGTGGCGAAGGAAGATATCCGCTAGACTTGCCCTCCCTTAAAAAAATAATTAAAAAAATACATATTTTTTTTTAATTTAAAAAAAGATTTAGGTAAATCTTCAAAAATACATCAAATTATGTTCAATACAATTTTTTGTCCAAGGCTTGGTTTACTAGTTACGAATTTTTTTAAATTTTAATGTTTTATAACTTCCGTTTCCGGTTTCGGATTTTAATAAAAAACAATAGGGTTCTTCCCAGTTATTAGGAGAATTTTTTAGTACCAGAACGAACCCTTTAAGTTAAACCGTTTTTGAGAGTTATCGTCTATACACACAGACACACACACATACGGACGGCACTTCGAAAATAGGTTTTTTGGATTCCCTGGACCATGAAACGTGGTCATCAGTCAAAATCTCGACATCGAAAATTTTCGCGATTACAATACTTGCTCCTTATATATTAAGGTCGGGCAAGTAAAAAAAAAATGGCTAAACTGATTTACTACGATATCAAGACACTAACCCCCGGGACACTAACCCCCCGTCAATAACCCTCGGGACATTTTCCCCCATGTCAATAACCCCCCGTGCCATTAACCCCCTGGACAATAACCCCCGTGCCATTTACCCCCGGACATTAACCCCTTGTCAACAAGCCCCGTGTCATTAACCCCCCGTACCAATAACCCCCGGGCCATTAACCCCCGGGTTTCTAATGATGTAAACTATTCAATAAAGAGTGTTATTATTGAGCGTTTATGCATTTAGTAAGATAGTTAAGTTATAGAAATATCATATTAGTAATCACGAAAACTAATAATTGGTAAGAATTAGTGTAATTAAAAGTTAAGAATAACCAGTGGTCAACAAAAGTCGACAGACTTCTTCGTATCGAATATATGAAGTAAATAGTTCCCTTAAAAATAAATTTGTCAGTATTTATTTTAATATTATTTTATTTATATCATAAATTAATTTGTTTTATACTTACGTAACTTGATAGTTGAGAAAAGAAAATTCGATTTTTATACATTAATCTGAAAAAATGTCTTCAACCTTGAATTTTTAACACTCAAATAATATCGAAAAAAAACCATCAACTCGAAATTGCAAACCAAAACATTATTAAAAATATTTAAATTCCATTTAAGGCTCAGAAAGAATACAATTTTCAATAAAAAATTCTCCATTAGGCCCCTATGAATTTTTGAAAATATTGATAATGGCGTATTATTACATCCCTTAACTCACATTCACACACAAAAAATTAATCAAAATCGTTAGAGCCATTTTTGAGAATTGGCCATTTTTGAGAATTAATCAATTGCCAGGGGGTTAATGGCCCGGGGGTTATTGGTACTGGGGGTTAATGACAAGGGGGTTGTTGACGGGGGGTTAATGTCCGGGGGTAAAAGGCACGGGGGTTATTGTCCAGAGGGTTAATGGCACGGGGGGTTATTGACATGGGGGTTAGTGTTCCGGGGGTTAGTGTCTTAGAACCGTTTACTGTATAGGGTATTCCATTCAAATAATAATAATAATAATAATAACTCAAAAACGAAGCGGTGAAATATATTTTTGACTATTACTATACTACAGATTCAGAGTTATACCGAAAAAACTGATTTTTAGAGTTTGTAGGTATGACCAAAAAACCCTTATAACGTGATTTTGTCGTCTGTCTGTCAGTTCGGTAAAAATTGTAGCCAAACGGAGTTAAAATTTGGCACGATTATACAACTCTTTGACCCGCATGTAGGAAAAATACTAAAATATCTAAAAACATAACATCTATCTGTAATACCGGAGAATGGGTGTGGGGTCTGGTAAAGTACCGGCTCATTGGCCGCATACGGCCTTTTTTTTGGGCAAAATCATATTTGTTTGCCATTTATACGCATGACAAATTTAATTTTTCTAGTTTCAGCCGTTTGGCCGTTGCCACAATTTCTACCGCACAGACAGACAGACTCGCAAGTGACGGTATAAGGTTTTCTTGACCATACCTACGAAAACCTAAAAATCGCAGAAAACATAGGAAAGTACAGTTTACATTAATTTCAATACCAATCGTAGTAAAATATAACTTATCTATTGTAAAATGCATAAGTGATTTGGTACAATTATTTTAAATTCATTAAAATTTCTATTATCTGACTGCCAATATGGTTTCAGAGAAAAATTTTCCACTACCAAAGCTGTTATAGACTTACTATCAACATCATGAACAATTTGGAAAATGGCCTGCATGTAGCAGTCTCCTTATATGACCTCACTAAAGCTTTTGATTTTGTCTCACCTAGCTTATTATGTTCAAAGCTCTAAACAATATTTGGCATAAGGGGACTAGCCCTAAAACTAATTCAGAGCTATCTCTCTGATAAAACTCAGTATGTATTTTGTGACGGACTGTTATCATCTGCGCGGGAAAATGCAATAGGTGTACCACAAGGAGCGGTCTTGGCTCCTGTGCTATTTCTTTACTACATCAATGACCTGCCTCAGTATACCAGCACGTCACCATTTCTGTTCGCAGATGATACCACTTTTGTCAATAGTGACGCACTGCATCAAGAAATTGATGATATTGTCAACAGAACTCAATTGGAAACCGCGAATTGGTTCAATTTCAACAAATTATGTTTAAACGAAGGTAAAATCCAAAATATTGTGTTTAGTTGTAACCGCTAAGTTGCTAATTTGGAGCATTATGTTACCAATAATGTAAAATTTCTAGGTTTTTGCCTTGATGCCCAACTTTCGTGGCGATCTCATGTAAACATGGTTGCTAATAAATTAAACACATATCTATTTATGCTTAAAAAAACCTGCAGGTCCGTTTCTATGTTAACTGCCAAAATATTATATTATAGCTACATCCACTCAACAATAACTTATGGAATAATCCTATGGGGTAACTGTGTTGAGTGGCTAAGAATTTTCAAACTCCAGAAAAAAGCAATTCGTATCTTAACAGTCACTATAGAGCAACATGCGTCGATTTATTCAGAGCCCAAAAAATCTTACAATGCCATGTATATATATTCTAAATATCTTAACCTACATGAAAACAAATATTGATAAATTTGCGAAAAACTCAGAAATACATAACTATGAGCTACGAAACAAAAACGATATCAGATTACCAAAGGTTCACTGTAATGCTTCTAAAAATATACCCACCTACATTGGGTCACTAATGTACAATAAACTCCCGGATAATATTAAAAGATTACCAATTGCAAAATTTAAAAATTTTATCAAACGTTATCTGCTTGAAAAGGTTTTCTATAACCTCAAGGAGTGCTTGAATGCAGACTTGAAAGTTATTATATATTATATTGTCTAGTTTTAAGATATACTGTTCTCTTTGACTTGTGCTTGATGTATCCAAACTTTAATAAACTTTACTTTACTTTCATTGAGATTTAAGGGGGGCACGTGCCCCATATGCACGTCACTGGCATTGACAATGTACTAGGTACTTTGTGGAAAATCTCGTAAACAATGTGTGTGAGTTTGATGGCTTCTTTATAACAATATTTTCGTAAAACAAAGCTAAACCACAATGAAATATCGTATGAGAAAATAACTCTTTATCAATAACAGCAAATAATCCTTGGTTGCTGAGGGCTTATACATAGTAGGTACATATATTCCTTGTACACACATACATACAAGCAAACATTACACATTGTTAGATAATAGTGGCTGGAACCGGTTGTTTCCGTTCTTCATTTGTTTCTGCGCGATGAGCACAAACAATCGCGGCCTGACAGGGGTGCATTGTTGTGGCAACAATGGCTGGTGCCGCCGACGCTCGCTAAAGATGTGCAGTTGGCCGCACTGCTCCCGGCTCCGGGCTCCGGTTATAGACTGTGCTCCTCGCCGCGCAACGGTCACTTTATTGTGAGACAATGTTAGCTACCGGAATACTGATGTATGATATGTTTATATTACACATATGGCAATTTTTATTTACGTTATTTACACGATTTATTCGTACATTTGTTTTATGTTGCCTGTGGTACGGAACGACAATTTTTAAAATGTTTAATAAATTCTGCGCTATTGTACTTTCATGGTAGAGGAGGACCTCTTAATAACGGCCCCTTAGGAGGGATTCTGCTCTATTTACAGAAGGAAATCACTGCATTTGTAAATATACATAAATTTTGTCTAAGAGCTGTCACGGGGAGTGCCTTCGGAGACGATCTTCAGGTCACAACCGCCATGGGATAGGTTAGAAGGTAATGCAATCTTCCCTGATCTCATCCGTGCGCACTTTACCCTAGCTAGTACAGTCTAGGCCCTAGACTGAGAAGCCCTAGATCCTAGGGGTTCTCTATGTCGAGATGGGGTGAAGAACCACGTTTCACTAAGCGCTCTGAAATAGAGTGGTGAATGGACAATGATGATGATGATAGTGAAGACATAATAAGGTTTGGAGTTGTTTATTGTAAAGAAAATAGAATTGAAAGTGATTAAAGAAATAACAAACCTGTAACATAGAATTGAAAATAGATATAAACTAAATAACAAAACATATAATACAAAATATAAAGTGAGAATTGCGCGATGCTTTCTCGTGAGACAAGAAATGCATCGAAATTAAGAGGAATGAGAATGATAGGAAAATGGATATGAGGAACGGCGATTGGCGTTCCTGGCGGCGGCGGGCGTCGGCGTCGATGATGGTGATGTCCGTAACAGGGGCATAGCACCGGTTGCTATGAGCCCGCACACTGCTTTTGGATGTTTCGGTGCCTAACGTTGGACGGGTGACCAACTTAGCGGTGACTGACATCGAAGTGGTGACGAGTATTCTGTCATACTAACAGTAACACGTGTGTTGAATACGTTGAGACGTCTTGCAATGATAGCAAGACGTGAACTGTGGTCTGCAACGATAGCAGACCGACGATTGAGATCTTGCAACGACAGCAGTATCTGACACTGTGGCCTTGCAACGACAGCAGGACCAGATCATCTCTACGACAACGGAATCGGAATGATGATTTGACCAGTGCGCTCTCAGGGCGAGTCTGGTATCGGTATACGATTTTGGGGCTCTATTTATTCGGGAGAATCTGGGTTAAACTTGGAAGGGGAATGATTTTGGACAGTGGAGAAAGAGCGCGAGTTGTGACACTCGCGGTATCCGCGCTTTCCGCGGGCAAGTAGGTGAAATTGCGTGAATTTTGAAAGATTTCGATGAATTTTGATGATTCGCGGTTCTCAACCGATGGCGAACGTCATGGAGAAACTAACGGTACGAGACAGTGCGCTGTGTGAGGCAGCCAGCACGTGTTAGCGGCGGTAACAGGGCGCCTACAGACGATGAGTAATGAGTAAGATTGGCCAACGTAAGGCCGCCTACAGACGATGAGTAATGAGTAAGATTGGCCGTAACGTTTAGTATTGGTGGACATCTTTATATGCATAGCATACAGACGATGTGTTAATTTAGCGGCAGCGTTGGCCAAGTGCAAATATAGCGAACGTGGGCGACGAATGGGTCAATGTTTGTAAAATGGCATCTAATAGTGAATGTGAGGTTATCGTTGTAACTTCGACTTTAAAAAATTACTCTTTACTTTAAGTAGACTTCATAATTAAGTAAAATGATTATAACCTTCCTTTTTAAAATAATTCTCCTGACTGATGCGATGACAAGTTTATACGCATCGTCTGTATGGTACTGATATGCATATGCAAGTCTGCAAAAACCCCTTGGACTTGTGATAAGAATACCGCCTAGGAAGCGAACATCGGCTAGCGCCAAGCTCAAAGTACATTGGCTGTGCCTTGTGATACGTTGTCCGTAAACACGATACGCGGAGCTAGTCAAATATAAACATTGGCCATCACTTACCACATGGTCTGTAGACGCCCTCAGGCAGTGCTTTCTAACCTTTTTTATCTACGCGATACACTTGGTATTACTTAAGTGTAAAATGTCATCCCAGGAGAAAAATTAAAATAAATTCTAGAATAAAGATGAAAAGAAATCAAAGTACTGAATTCTACAATAATTTTAAATGACACATTTAAAATTATTTTTATATATGAATGGCAGTTCCTCTCACATACAGCAACGAATCTTGAATATTAAAAAAAAAAAAACAAATGAAAGTATAGTTCAAGCAGCAGAAAACTGTTTTAAGGGCCATGAAAGGATGTAGTATGCTTGGTCATTGCAGTGTCGATATAAAGGAAGAATTGAATTTCACACATAATGTAAAAAATATCGAAAAATGCCCACTTGTAGAATTCCCAAGCAGGCGTTGCTGTATAAGCCAAGAGGTGTGCGAAACCGAGGAGATAAGGAAGAGATGGGTCTTCCGGAAGAAATTGTACTTTATAATTCATGAGCGATGAAAATTTTTTAAACTAAAATTTTCATTTTTAGGGTTTGTAGGTATAACCACAAAAAAACACGTTATAACGTCACTCGTATGTCTGTCTGTATGTCTGTCTGTCTGTCTGCCTGCCTGTATGTATGGTAGAAATTGTAACCAACTTAATATTACGAACTGTATAATGCTGAACATAGAAAGTTGAAATTTAGCATGCTCTACTACTCTTTGATCCACATATATGAAAAAATTTATGTGAAGTGTGAATTTTCACACATTTCTGGATTTTGCAGGTATTTAGTAACTGAACGATGATTATTTGGGATGTCAAAACAAATTTTATGTCAAAATATTTTTGTATGAGTTTTAATTCGAATGCCTAATACCATTATTTAAGTTTCTAAATATATGCAGTATTTTTTTTATATAGCAAAGTTCATTAAGATTTTGAAAATTGCACCTATGGCTTCCATTGGTTGCTTACATCATAAGTCCCGCCCTTTGATTTCATCAAACATAGAATTAAATTATAATTTCAACACTTTCCACTGGTTATTAAATTTACGCTTTTAAAAATTAAATGCAACATTTACCAAATATAACTAGAATTTTAACAAAATAAAAATGTAAAAAAAAAACAAAAAATAAAATCAACAGGATTCGAACCCTAGTTTGCAAGTTTCTTATATTATTAAGCGTACGACAAATCCAACCACGCCACGAGAGCTACTGTTTAGATATGTTACACAACGTATTAACTAGTTAACATATTTTAGTTAAAAACACAAAAAATGCGTTATTTTCCGAAAACATAATCTGATCAAAAATTCCTGTTGTACTATTCCATTGTTTAGCCGTTTGGCTACAATTTTTACCGAACAGACAGACAGACAGACAGACAGACAGACAGACAGACAGACAGACAGACAGACAGACAGACAGACAGACAGACAGACAGACAGGCAGACAGACAGACAGACGACAAAATGACGGTATAAGGGTTTTTTAGTCATACCTACAAAACCCTAAAAATATAGAGATAAACAAACAACATTTTTGAAAAATCCATTTTTTAAGGGAAAAAATATAAAAAAAACTTTTGTCACCCTATTTCCCAGAGGAGTTGATCTAAAAATCTGAAAAAATCCATAATATACATTGTTGGGAACCGGAATAGTTCAACAGGAAATTTTGATTAGATTAGTTTTCGAAAAATATCGAATTTCTTGTGTCAGAAAAAAATATATATATATTTAAAAAAATATATATATTGGGTGGTATCAAGAGAAAGCTCTTAAGACGTAGATTGAGGAACCAAAAGTAGGTTTTAATTTTTTTTTAATTTTACTACGATTTTTCCAAAAATGTACTAAAAAAATATGTCCCGCACCTTTTAACGCATAGGGGATAAACTAAAAATCTGAAAAAATCTAAGTAATGTACATTGAACTAAACCAGGAACTTGCATATCAGATTTTTCGATCAGGTTGCGTTTTTGGAAAATTGAAGTTTTTGTGTTTTTGACAAAGTTAATTATTTTCTTAATTCATAGCTAAATTATGACCAATAACGTTATGGATTTTTTGTATTTACAGCTAAGGTAGAGTATGTCTTCTTTTGAAGTTAAAAATATAATAAAAGACTTTTAACAGCTGAGAATCTATTTCATATATGTTGTAGTAGACTCTGCCTATTATTACGTTATTATTCAACTTATTGTTTGAATTACTATAATTATTTGTTTTAAAGGTATCAAAGGGGAATAAATTATAGTAGTGAAATATTTATAAATCAAATATCAAATTGTTAATAGTGAGAAACATGTACCTGGAATTGAAAAAATGAAGCCATTTATTAATATATTTCGTATTAATTTAATGAAGACTTAGACACGAAGCTAATGTATAAAAAATTGCTGGGATTTTATAATCTAAATTTTATTGTGATGAAATTATCGCAAATTCGCAAATATCGAATACAAATGATCACAAAAACTGTTGATTTTGATGTGATAATGGAACAAATATTGTCCTAAACGTCCAGTATTCTGTTGGCTTCTGCTGACATTCATTTGTATTTATTTTAATTTTCCATTTACAGTAATAATTGTGTAGTTGACGTAGAGCTGTTTGCAATTTGTTAACTATTACATCAGGTTTTATCCCAGACGCAAAGATAGCTGTGTCATCTGCAAATAAGGCCAATTGTGTATCCTTTGAAGTGGACAAGTCATGCAAATATACATATATTAAATAAGATAGGTCCTAGGATTGAGTCCTGAGGTACGCCAGCAGTTATGTTATGCATGTTCGACAATGTATCATTTATGATAACTTGATTTAGCGCACTTGATCAGGTATTTTGGAATTCCTAGCTGTATCAATTTAAAGAGTAAGCCTTCATGCCAGACAGTGTCAAAAGCTTTTTGGATATCCAAAAACACTGCTGCAGTTGGCTTTTTCCTTTTAAAATATTTTGATATGATTTCTGTGACTCTAACAAGCTGGTGCACAGTCGAATGTTGTTGTCTGAACCCAAACTGTTCATTCTGAAAGATTTTCGTGTGGTATCTGAATTCAATTAATCTTAGGACAAATATTAAAAAAATACTATAAAAATAAACAAATGTGAAATATCTGAAAGGCGCCTGGAACGATCCACATGCTACCGCACGGCCCTGTATTTACATATTGATACTTTCCCACATTTTAACACCGTAATTATTAAATTAATTTAGTCAAACAAAGTGTTAAAATTGTCCTTACCCCTCGCACTGAATAAATTAAAATACTTGCACCTGCGTCCATATTCACACGTGCGTTTGTCAATACAAGTGTAGTGTGCATGTAGGTACCGCTGTTCCCCTAATGAACGAGAATGCTCTTTTATTATTGGAATTATGCGGAGTGACTTGTCCCGTGCCACTATTCTTTCTGTCTCGACTGCGGCCCATTATCCGAACTCCTTTGTTACAACATTCGTTGCTTCTGTACAACTAAATGCATGGTCATGCCTTCGCTTACTGACTTACCTCACTTTGTTCTTTCATTTGCATAATGTTCATTCACAATTTTGTTAGTTCTGCTATTATCAGTTTCGCGAAATATGAAGAGTAATAAAGTGTACTGTTATGTTAAATTTAAATCTTTAGAACTAAATTTCAATATAAATTTTACAATATACAGGATGTTTCAGACCATCCATACACCCCATTTTTATCGAAAACGCGATGTGTGAGCAGAGTGGAAAGAAAATTTGTTGACCAAAGTTTACCTAAAGAATGGCATGGTAGTAATATTGAAATTATCCAGAACAAATCGGTACAGGATATCAAGGACAACTTTGGTTTTTTAAATATTTTTTGGAACATATATCGAGTTGGGTATCTTCGGATAGAGCTTAAAAAAAACAACATTTACTTAAACATTTTTTAGGGTGTCTTAACACTTACGTTACGGTGTCCTTTGGTTGCGGTGTGGGGTACAAATGTACCCCATTTTTATTTTATCGTAAATAATTAATTTATTAATAATTTGTATTCAGGTTTACTATGGAATATATTAAAAATGTTTTGTTAGCTGAAATTACAATATTTTCAATTGCAAGTTTGTCATACGTCTAACATTCATAAAGTCTTGTTTCATACTAACCAACTAAATTTCTAGCAAAGCATAGTATACGCCCAACCTACTACTGCTACGTAAAGATTCAGACTGAATTGGTTGTTTATGCGTAGCTGCTTTGCAATAATCAGGAAATTTACCCGAACTGACTCCGCCCTTTACTTAAAAATAACCAATAAAATTCATGAAAAATAAATTAATTAATATTAGGTGTTTAAAATAAAAAATGAAACAAATATTTACCTACATTGTTTCATAAGTAGGTAAATAAAGTATTTATGGTATTTATAAAACTCAAGAACGATTATTTTATTCAAATTTTGTGGGGTACATTTTAAATAGCACCGCTCCGTAAGAGTTAAACATAGTTGTGTTGTGACCACCAAAAAAACCTTATAACGTCACTCATGTATCTGTCTGACTGTTTGTACGGTAGAAATTGTAGCCAAACGGCTACAAATGGACATAAACAAATATATAAATAATGAAAAAATAAATATATTGTTTTAATTTTCAGTGGGGTGCCAAATAAAATCACTTAATGCGCGGATAAACCAGCAAATTTTTATTTATGAAAAATCTTTGTTTCTATGGGATTTTTACCAAAAATATGTCAAAAAACTTTTGTCCCCGACCCTATTTTCCAGGAAGGTTGATCTAAAAATTTGAAAAAAATCTTTTTTACTTGCCCGACCTTAATATATAAGGGGCAAGTATTGTAATCGCGAAAATTTTCGATGTCGAGATTTTGACGGATGACCACGTTTCATGGTCCAGGGAATCCAAAAAACCTATTTTCGAAGTGCCGTCCGTATGTGTGTGTGTGTGTGTGTGTGTGTGTGTGTGTGTGTCTGTCTGTGTGTATACACGATAACTCAAAAACGGTTTAACTTAAAGAGTTCGTTCTGGTACTAAAAAATTCTCCTATTAAATAGGAAGAACCCTATTGTTTTTTATGAAAATCGGTTGACTAGAAATGGGAGTTTACTCGTGTCGATTTTAATATTTTTGCGAATATTTAGCAACAGAAAAATATTTCGAAAAAATTTATTGAACAAAAGTTACTATAAATGCAATAACTAATAACTTTTATTTGAGACGTTTTTTGATAAAACGAAAATTTTTCCAAGTCTCAATTTTTTCATACTTATATGTAACGTTTCCATGGTCATGATAATTAATTCGTAACTAGTAAAGCAAGCCTTGGACAAAAATTTGTATAGAACATAATTTGATGTATTTTTGAAGATTTATCTAAATATTTAAAAAAATTTTTTTTTTTTAGTCTATTTTTTTTTAAATATTTTTTTTATGGGAGGGCAAGTCTAGCGGAGGTTTCCTTTCGCCACTGGTTTTTATATATAGCAAGGTTAATCTTAAAAATAATCATGTAAATCGTTTGTACTATAACAAAAAACTAATTGCATGGAGCAAAAATGCTAAATATTTGGGTCTAACATTTGATAGTAAATTAATTTGGAAAGAACACATTAATAATATTACTAAAAAAGCAAAAATGATGATGCATAATATCTACAGTCTAATTAATACTAAGAGTTACTTAAGTACTGAAAATAAATTATTGTTGTATAATATAGTGATCAGACCAATATTAACTTATGGATCTGCAGCCTGGGCTAGTGTATCGACAAGCTATTTAAATGACGTGCAGGTTATTCAAAATAAATGCCTGCGAATGGCTACACAATTAAGAAAATATAACCGCATTACTTTCTTACACGAAATAGCAAACCAACCAACTATAGAAGAATATGTATTAAAAAATGCAAAAAAATTCTATGAAAAGTGCAGTATTCATACGAACCCATTAATAAATGCAATTGGTCTGTATAACCTAGATGAATTACCGAAACGACACAAGAGGAGGTTTCCGAAACATCGTTTGCTTCAACACTTAAACACATAAAATTTACACTCTCACATAACATTATCACCTATTTCTCAACTTTTGTTAGGTTTTTTGAAATTTTTCCTAGAATTAAAGAATATTACTCAAATATCTGATAACCAATCATACAACAACATATCCAAATACAGATTATGTTACTTTTGTAACGGGTGCTGTGTGCTAACCATGTAATTTTATGTATTTTAATTATTTACTGAATAAACTTATTTATTTTATTTTTACTTATATGTAACGTTTCCATGGTCATGATAATTAATTCGTAACTAGTAAAGCAAGCCTTGGACAAAAATTTGTATAGAACATAATTTGATGTATTTTTGAAGATTTATCTAAATATTTAAAAAAAATTTTTTTTTTTAGTCTATTTTTTTTTAAATATTTTTTTTATGGGAGGGCAAGTCTAGCGGAGGTTTCCTTTCGCCACTGGTTTTTATATATAGCAAGGTTCATTAAGAATTTTAAAATTTGCGCCTATGACTTCCATTGGTTGTTATAAGTTCCGCCCCTCTGATTTCGTGTACATTGAAACAGAATTAAATTATAATTTAAACAATTTCCACTGGTTATTAAATTTACGCTTTTAAAAATTAAATGCAAAATTTCCTAAAATATAACTAGAATTTTGAAAAAATAATTTAAACAATATAAAAAAAAAAAAAACAAAATAATATTGTCCCTTCTCGCAGGGTTCGATCCCTTTCGGTTGGAGTTACTTGGGTGAAAAACCAGCGTCAAAAACCACTACACCAGCATACACGTTCCAGTGTAACGTGTTACAAAGCTATAACTTGTGTACATTATTAGCCAAAAATCACAAAAAAATGCGTTTTTTTCCAAAAACATAATCTGATCAAAAATTCCTGTTGTACTATTCCGGTTCACACCAATGTACATTACTTAGAATTTTTTCAGATTTTTAGTTTAAACCATCTGGGCTACACGGTGTGGGACAAACATTTTTTTGCACAATTTTGGCAAAAATCGCTTCAAAATAATTTATTTTGCAAAAATAAAATTTTTATCGTTAATCCACGTATCAAGGGCTTTCATTTGATACCCTAATCAGAATTATAAAAAAATATTTTTTTTTCGATGAGCACATATTTGTTTGGTGGATATGTGGATATGTTTTTTAGATGTTTTAGTATTTTTTATATGTGCGGGTCAAAGAGTTGTATGAGCATGCCAAATTTCAACTCTCTAGGTTTAGCCGTTTGGCTACAATTTTTACCGAACAGACAGACAGACAGACAGACAGACAGATAGACAGACAGACAGACCGCTAGACAGACAGACAGACAGACGACAAAATGACGGCATAAGGGTTTTTTGGTCATACCTACAAAACCCTAAAAACTGTTGATTTTGATGTGGATATAGGACAAATATTCTTAGACATCCAGTATTATGTTGGCTTCTTCACTTATCAAATACCTGTTTTTTAATATATTTTACGGTTTACGAAAATTTGTATTCTCTGTAACGACTTGAAAGTAAAATATTTTTATTTTCAAGTGGCCAAAGAGCCTTCTGTTTCGTTTTAAACACTTTCGCATCCTTATTTTTAAGCTATCTGTAGGTCGGAGCATAATAAAAAATAACAGTAATTAAAAATATTTCACTTTCAGGTTGTACTTGGAAGTACAACTTTAAAGGACTTCTTCAAAATTGTCACTACTGGATCATATTTAGAACAAACATAAAACATAATTTGGATAAATTATATACCATCTTCTTCGTAATTTTATGAAGAATAATACTAAATATTTACTTTCGCCGTTTTTGTTCCACATAGCTAATATTTCATAAAATTTAATTCGAAGTATTGAGTATTAAAATTACATATATTCTTCGCGTATGAATATAAATAAATATTTGGAGAATATGGCTTCAGAGACAATTTATTATTTAGAGGGAAAGTCAGTAATTAAGTCACAAAAGGCTACTTAAGAAATACTCAAAGAAATTCTTAGCCGAAAACAAGTTTTATTTTTTAACAAAGTCACCACCAACTTTAATTCACTTATCCTATCGCTTTATCAATGTCCCAATGCTTGCTGTATAAAAGTCTTTGGGCTGCAGTCACATGCGTACCTCTCGTTCAACATCGTTATCACCCGCGAAACGTTTGACGCCAAGATGCTTCTTTGTAGACCAAACCATGAGAACATCCTATTGCGGTTGCTATGTTGTCTATTGTAACCCGCCTGTTAGCTCGAACCATCTCGTTCACCCGCCGAATTGTTGCATCATTCGTCATCTGAACGGGGCGCCCAGTTTTGTGTTCGTCAACAACTTTTAAGCGCCCTTGAGAGAATTTCTCGACCCAGTTGTACACTGCTTTACGCGACAAATAATCTTTACTGTATACATTTCCTTATGGATATCCTTTGCAGAAAGTCCTTCTGCCCACAAATCAAACGCACAAGCTCGTTGCTCTTCCGCAATATACTCTTCGAGCACGATCGCTATTTTCACTCACACGGCATGCGCACGCACACGGCAACTGTCACTTAAGTGTTATCAAGCTGGATTGTGTTGCCACCTAATGACACTTTTGGAAATAGCTCACTGCTATTTGTGACCTAATTACTGACTTCCCCTCGTAGTAAAAGGTATTAATGATAAACATACGGCGGATTCGGAATGTGACAGAGATAGTAATGTAGATTCACCCTTGCAACTGCAACGTCTCTTAGAAACAATACCCGAGCTAGTGCACAGTCCATTAGTACTTTCACGGCGACGCTGATGCCTGAAATATAAAAGTGAACATTTTATTAACCACTTCTCGCTTGCATTCATGTTTTGGTGTAAATATTCTGTGGTTAGTATTGGGTTGTGTAATAAATTCCCGCGTTTTTTTGTTTATAAGATTTATTGAAGAAAACACTAATTATAGTAACAAATTAATCAATAATATATTCTCCATCATTATTTACAACCTGTTCCCACCTATCGACCCACTTGTTGATGCTGTCTCGCCAAAAATCTTTTGATTTTGTATTGAAGAAGTTTGTGAGCCAGGTTTTGAGGTCTTCATCGTTAGCGAAGGGTACGTCCCTTATTTGGTTTGACATGGAACGGAAAAGGTGATAATCCGTTGGCGCAAGGTCCGGAGTGTATGGCGGATGCGATAGAACCTCCCATTTGAGATCATTGAGATTCTGTTGGCCATCGCTCAAGTTATGTGGGACCCAATTCCCAAGTTTTTGAGTAAAGCCCATGGAGTAAAGATGGTTAGCAATGGTCGTAAAGGTATATTCCATCTTTTCGGCCAACTCTCGTGTTGTTTGACGACCATCTTCCATCAAAAACATCTTGAGACGATCAACGTCGAAGTCGTGAGGTCGGCCGGAGCGAGGTGCATCACCAAGGTCAAAATTGCCATTTTTAAACTTGGAAGACCAATCTTGCGCGGTCCTCGGAGCTATAGCATCTACTCCATATACGTCACAAATGTCGCAAGCTGCTTTCGTAGCTTTTTGACCACGACGAAAGGCAAAATAGTGCAGAAGTCGAAAATGACTTTTTTTACCTCCTGGAACTTTCATTTCAAAAGCCTCAAATTCAATAAAAATTAATTAATTCCGAAAACTAAAGCAGATAAGTTTGTAGACCACGGAAAACACTTAAGAATGCATACATAAACTTAACCTAACAAAACACAAAATTGCGGGAAAAAGATAAAATACAAAAAACGCGGGAATTTATTACACAACCTAATATATTAACCACAGTCTTAAGCTCTTATGATAATTATGATAGGATAAGCTCAGGAATGCTTTAATCGCGTAATAGAGGAACTTACTTGCACTTTTACTTCATCGGAGTGAAGAGGCCGTGCCTAGTTCAGTATGGGAGATATCAGCAATTCGACTCGATGATACTACTGTGACACATTTATGTTCTAATTATATTTTTCACTGTAGTATTATAAAAATTTAATGGTGGTAGTAAGAGCTAATTACCCGTGTAACGCGTAAATACTATAATTGTGAGCGCCCCAGTCACCCCCTAAAGGCCCAAACCCCTGACGTTATCAGCTAAAATATATTTCATCTGCGTTGTAGAGATGTCTGCGGAGCGCCAACTCAGAAAAGAGCACAAAACAATTGTTTATTCCATTGTCTCCATTCAATTTAAACAAAGTAATTTCATTTCGTTTAATAAAAAGACCCAAGAACATAAATACCTGCCATCAACAAGAAAAAACAACCAGAGAATAAGAAGAAAACTCATTTAAATTCGTAACTCTTAAATAATTTTATATCCTTTGTTCGAAAAATATCAATGCAGAAAAAGATAGCATATACACAACAAAAGGAGAGTGGGGATAGATAACTCCCGCTTTTGTGAACAGATGAATATTATAAAGGGACAAAGATTCTACAATACAACATACAATGAATACAATACAATAGTGTTGTATTCAGTATTGTATACATATAATAGAACTATAGAAGCAAGCTTAATGCCATTTCAAACATACTGTTATCAGAGCCACTAGCGGAGCTGTGCGCGATCTCGGGCACTAATTGCAGCTTCCGCAGCTAGGGGCGCTAGTTGCGAACGAACGTGGCGCCACTGGCGGCCGCCCTGACAAACACACACACGCGTTCGACACAACCATCGTCCTGACAGGCTGATCGCAACTCACTCAGCACCGCTCCGGAACCCCCGGAGTTGGGGAATCCCCGTGCCGGAGCCGCGACACTGTTTTGATTTTCACTGTTTCTGGATGAATTTAATAGATAGTGGAAAAGCTACCCTACGTCATTGTTACAAATAAACACCATGAACTCATGTATAAGGATAATAATATTTTAAAGGATCTCTCATATGAGAAAATTTATATATTACGTACAAAAGATTTACAGCATTTATATAGATAAAAGTTATAAGAATGCATTTAGTATTGACTGCGACCTACGTCACTATAAAGTCCTTTCATACCGGGATACTTTAAAAATATGCGGCATTTTCAGGTAGAATTTATTGCTAGTGTTGATCGCATTGATGACGTCATAATATGGCAAGCCTACTTGTTAGTTACTCTTCTCTTCTATTAGTAGGGATTGGTATCGGTACACAACATGTCGATAGTTGACATCGATGGTAACATTAGAGGCAGTGGCGAGACGTCTATGCACTGCATCCCTTGCTCAACCAGACGGATACATTTTTTTGTGAAAAATTTTTAGCTAAAAAATAATTTATTTCTTACATTTTAGCAGAATATGATTATAATATATACTTTAAATTATTCGAATGTATAATATATAAATTATAGTGCAAAATATGTCGAATATTAAAAAGACGCTGATAAAAAATATAAGGGAGGTAATTTTGGTATTTTTTCAGAAATAAAATTTCATAAATAAATTCAGTATAATCATTCAATTAGAGTAAAATATTAAAAATGTTAAATAATAAAAAAAAAAAATCAGCTATGGACACCACAGAACCGATCGCCATCATAAAGTACTTGTATAAAATACATTCTAGCAGCAGAGTAGAAATAACTTGGCCTAATATTTTCTAACAGATATATTATTTATCATGACCATGGAAACGTAATATATAAGTATGAAAAAATAGAGACTTTTTACAAACATTTTTCGAAATTTTTCGTTTTATCAAAAAACGTCTCAAATAAAAGTTATTAGTTATTGCATTTATAGCAAATTTTGTTAAATAAATTTTTTCGAAATATTTTTCTGTTGCTAAATATTCGCAAAAATCTTAAAATCGACATGAGTAAACTCCCATTTCTAGTCAACCGATTTTTACCAAAAGTTGATGTCAAAAATTTAAATATGCAGTTTCATAAAAATCCTTTTAGCCGAATTTGCTCTGCACTTGTATACAGACAGACAGAGAGTCAGACAGACAGACAGATAGTCAGACAGACAGAGAGATAGATAGACCGACAGACATCATTTTAAAAATAGTCAAAACGTTATGTAGGGACCTCAATTCGTGGAGATTAATTGAAATCTTGGAATGTCAAAATCGGTATGATCACAATATCTCCCTTATATATGTTGGCGGTCGGTAAATATACGCGCTGGATTTGGCACCTCGGGCCTGTGCCTTTTTGTGACGGACGGACGGACGGACAGACAGACCGACAGACATCATGCTAAAAATAGTCAAAACGTTCTGTAGGGACCTCAATTCGGGGAGTTCCATCGAAATCTTGAAATGTCAAAATCGGTATGATCACAATATCTCCCTTATATATGTTGGCGGTCGGTAAATATAGGCGCTGGATTTGGCACCTCGGGCCTGTGCCTTTTTGTGACGGACGGACGGACGGACAGACAGACCGACAGACATCATGCTAAAAATAGTCAAAACGTTCTGTAGGGACCTCAATTCGGGGAGTTCCATCGAAATCTTGAAATGTCAAAATCGGTATGATCACAATACCTCCCTTATATATGTTGGCGGTCGGTAAAAATAATCTATCTCCTACTAAGGACACTTACGGGCAGACACTTGAATTATTTTCTGTAAAATTAAAATGAAACCGACATACGCTAATTTTCCACGGCATCCTGCGAGTTTTTTTTTTTTTTTTAATCAACTATGTACATTTAAAAAAAAAATAGCCTAAACACTTTATAAACACGAGTCGCTACTTAGGCGGTTTGGTTTGCGAAAATCCATCGGGTTGAGAAAACCAACATAAAAACAAAATCGTGACATTTAAAATTAGAACTCACTTACCGGTAGGGTGAGTTCGGGAAAAATGTGACTAGCCACCTTCAGCAACCTGTACCCCGTCCCTGAAGGTAGATGGTATACGTTGCTCCTCCTAAAAAGTGGAGATATGTTAAAAATCGCATATGCCAGAAAATACAAAACTACCCCAAAGTGGTAGGGAAATCGGAAAAAGTATTCTGCGACTTTCGGCGGCCTTCCTTCTATCCCATAATAATCGCGATTTTTCAGAATACTTAGAGCAACCCTTATGTGTTAACGTGCCTTTCCATTTGAGATTACTCGCGAGAGTAACTCTCGATAGCAACTCTCACGGGCTGGTCCACTAGAGAGCTGATTTCGACGGGATGTAGTATCGAGGGCACCCAGTGAGCTGCTCGCCAAGAAGGCTCTCGCGAGAACTCTCAAATCTGTGTCCACTTGATCAGTTGTGGAGAGTAGTCAAGATGGCGTCGTACTATAGAAAGGTCGCAGCAGCTATAATAATTCTAACCATTTTTGAAAAAAGAAAAAAGTTGAATAAAAAAAGCTGCTGGATTAAGCTGATAGAAGATAGAAGATAGAAGATAGCTTGATAGAAGAAGTGTTTTTAGCATATTGTCATATAAGCCTACTCCTTCCGTAAAAAAGCAATAATAAATTTTGTATTATTTAACGGGTATTTTTTTGAAATACTAAATTTCAGTTGACATTTTAAATTAAAAAAAAAAAATCAGCTGTGGCCACTACAGGACCGACCGCTATCATAAAGTACTTATATAAATTACATTCTAGCAGCAGAGTAGAAATAACTTGACCTAATATTTTCTAACAGAGATATTATTTATCATGACCATGGAAACGTTACATATAAATATGAAAAAATTCAGACTTGGAAAAAATTTCGAAAAATTTTACAGAAATTATTCGAAATTTTTCGTTTTATAAAAGTTATTAGTTATTGCTTTTATAGCAACTTTTGTTTAATACATTTTTTCGAGATATTTTTCTGTTGTGAAATATTCGCAAAAATCTTAAAATCGACACGAGTAAACTCCCATTTTTAGTCAAGAAGTGAGCTCTCAGAGAGTAACGCGCCTCTCTCCGCGAGGTATTCTCAGAGGTGTGTCCTTTAGCGAGTAACTGCTATCGAGAGGTTCTCGCCACTATTTACGCTCAAGTGGACGGGCACCTTTAGGGAAAATCCGAAAAAGAAGTGGTCATCTATCTTTGGATGGGCATCCTCTACCCTTGAGGGTAAAAGTTCTTCGCTTCATTCCCTAATGAGACAAGGGCAAATTTATGAAAAGAGAAAAATAAGCTTTCCTAACGTCGGAGGAAAATAAAATTAGTCTAAGCGCTGAAGAATCCGCCGTTCGGTTTTTCTAAATCAGCCAATCCGTATAAGGATAATGTCACTTTTTGTGTATGCATTGTCGTACTGTGATTTTGAGATAGAAGAGTCAGCGAGATAGTATAGTAGCGTGTTGTCTATAAACATCTACTATACTAGTTACGGCATAGTATAGTGAACGGGCTAGCTACTAGATCTAGTAGCTATCCCGTTTACTAGCTTAATGTAAACCCGTAACAATTGTTTACATAGTTTGGAATGTTTCGACGAATGGCGCGTGTAAGCGAAAACAGTGCACACCAGGGGTGTCAAACTCATTTCAGCCCCGGGCCTTTTTTTTAACAAGTAAAATTCACGCTGGCCGCACGATATGTATTTATATTATTACTCATTCTGTTTTTCTTTTTCCACACTTTTTCTGAATATTTATTTGAAGAAATTAAAGACATAACATTTAAATTACACCTATAGAAAAATGCAACTCTAAAACTCTACTTACGGGAACTATACTAATATACTCTACTACGAGTATATTATTTGGAATCACGGGAAATCACCGATCCATCGACTATCGCACGGCCTTGGCTAACTGCAACAATTACTGCCTAACTATTGGTTTTCCGCCCTTTACCAAAGTTTCTACCCCGCGGCCCGAACCGTTTCTATCACGAGGTATGTTCGTTCAAATAATGTTTTATACTGTATAAGACATATATGCCCGGTTTCATAAAGGAATGCTAAATCCTGTGTTAACTAACACAATGTTAAAATAACACGATGTTAAAATTTAACTACGTTTCATAAAGAAATATCATCGGTTTTAACATCGTGTTAAGTAATTTCAGAGCTGTGTTCAGTTTATGGTTTTTATTAGGTAGATTGGTATGAATATCAACTTCACAGTTGTCTTAAACGTCAAACAGATGTAAACAAAGATGTAACATACAATTTTATGAGGAAAATAATTTAAAACATTCTTTATTTCTTTATATATTGCATGTAATAAAAAATAGATATATTACAAAAAAGAAAACAAAATTATTTTTCTCTTATAACCTAGTAAATTTGGTAAACTAGGTTATTACCCGTCAACAATGACGGATTTATAATAGAAAAATTTCAATTGTTTGTATGTGTATTTGGTGTTCTTTTTTAAGGTATCTTAATTTCGTCGCCGGTCATCGAATCACGGGACAGGATATCACCAGTTAGCCAATCACGAGAGAGGCTGTCACCTGTCAGCCAATCAAGAGACAGGGTGTCCCCAGTTAGCCAATCATGAGAACCTTAGGAAAAATTGACGTCATAATGTTACCGACACTACATACAGACACTTGCTAATTATATAGTTAGATGAATTTATTCATGAACTTTTTAAGATGGGGAACGATTCACTTTTACTCAGTAAATTACATTTATATTGTTAAAACTAAAAATATTTGGGACGTTTATTTATACCTACGAAACCCTAGACATTTATGTATTTAATTATATCTGTAGACTCTTAGAGAATAAATCTGCAAAATATTGTTCATATCGGTCTAAGGATAGAAGAGTGTCTAAAGTTTCTTTTTTTCTTGCCTACGAAATCCTAGATATTTCTATATATAAGTATATTCGTAGATTCTTAGAGAATAAATCTGCAAAATATTGTTCATATCGGTTAAAGGATATAGGCGTGTCTAGAGTTTCTCTTCAATGCCTATGAAACCCTAAACATTTCTATATTTAAATTTATCCGCAGTTTCTTAGAGAATAATTCTGCAAAATATTTTTCAAATCGATCATAGGATATATGAGTGTCTAGAGTTTCTTGTTTATATCTACGAAACTCTAGACATTTCTGTAAATAATTATATTTGTAGATTCTTAGAATATAAATCTGCAAAATATTTTTCATATCGATCATAGGATATAAGAGTGTCTAGAATTTCTTGTTTATGCCTATGAAACCCTAAACATTTCTATACGTTATTTTATCCGCAGATTCTTAGAAAATAAGTCTGCAAAATATTTTTCATATCGATCATAGGATATAGGAGTGTCTAGAGTTTCTTGCTTATGCCTACGAAACTCTAGACATTTCTATATGTTATTTTATTCGCTGTTTCTTAGAGAATAAATCTGAAAAATATTGTTCCTATCGGTCAAATCATGTAGAAGTATCTATAGTTTCTGTTTTATGCCTACGAAATCCTACACATTTCTATATGCAATTATATTCGTAAATTCTTGGAGAATAAATCTGCAAAATACCTGTCAATCAAGAGACCTCAAGAGTCCCCAGTTAGCCAATCACGTGAACCTTCGGAAAAATGACGTCACAGTGTTACCCAGATCACAAACACACGCTAGCTAATTATATATGTACGATTTCTGTTTGGTCCAAGCAGAACTACATCGGAAGCGTTTCTTCTACAATAGGTGGAGTTTCGTCTTTAAATAACATTATCATATTATGTAAATCACAACATGCAATTATTACTGCACGACTTATGTAAATTTTTTCTCCTAATCCCATAGACCAGTGTTTCTTAACCGTATTGAAAGAATCGCCCCCTTTACCACAGTAAAATTATTCAGCCCCCCCCCCCAAAAAAAAACAATTTAAAATTTACACATTTCTCTATGTAGGTATGTATTTTATGCACTGAATTTCCTACTACAAATAAAAAATGATGAGAAATAGAAACAATACACGTTATTATTTTTATAAACATTATGAATATATTGCCTTTTATGTCATATTAATAGCACATACAACATTATAATATAATAAAAGCATTATAATCACATTGATTGAATATTATTTTGGCTTCACAGTCATTTTGTAACTCAATAAACTGCTCTTTTAATTTTTGACTGACACTTTCTACTTCTGTTAAAAATGGATTAATTAATAAAGCCGGTATTAAAAGTTCTGCAAATTTTTGAATCGTATTATCATATCTTTGATAAGGGCGTCAATGTGGCTACAGTATGTTTCCAAATCAGAATCCTTGAGCGTATCGTCTTTTAATTGTTGTAAAGAAGGAAATATGGTATTCTCGCCGACAAAGATTATTTTTATATAAGTAAGTTGAGTTTATTGATAAAGCTCAATACAACTCATTTGGCTTTAATAAGGCTGATATTGTTTCCTTGAAGATTTAGGAGATTTTCGTTAATCTTTTCGAATATATCCGAAAGATAGGCCACATCATTTCGTAGTAATTTCAATTCACTCCATATGTTTTCATTGTTTACATCTTTTATTTCAGCAAATGAGCATACCTTATTTTTCTATATTGACACAATGCCCACTCAAACTTCTGCAGCGCCCCCTAAATGCTAAAAATTTAAAAACGCCCCGCCAGACCTCCAAAACGCCCACAAAGGGGCGCTGGCGCCCCGGTTAAGAATCACTGCCATAGACAAACATGGAAATCGTCTTTTTAAGACTCAGAACGATCTTTCTATGGAATACTTGTCAATATATATTGTAGTTCTATTCAGGGTTAGTGTATAGATTGAGTAAAGGAGTTAATAACCAACTGCAGGGATATCAAATTAAAGGATATTCATTCAAAATACGCGGACGAGGAATCAGGTGCACAGCAATGTCTAAAAATTCATCTAATGACTCAGCAAATAATTTGCTGAAAAAAAAAACAATTTAAAGAGGTCATAATCTATGTTATTATTAAATATTAATAAAACTTATAAACACGTCTTCCAATATCTGAAATTTTGTGTGAAAAAATATTTATTATAACTTACCTTTTCTATTTTCTATATTCAATTTAAATATTTGATATAAAAATTAGTAAAACTATGGTAACAGTGCAATGTTAAATATTTAACACAGCCTCAGACCTATGTTAAAATAGTAGAGGATTTAATTCTTTGCTAAATTTAACATTGCTTTATGGAACGCAAAAATGTTCTTACTTAATTAAAATTTAACAACACTGCTAAAATTTAGCATTGCTTTATGAAACCGGCCAATAGTATAACAATTTATTATAGTATAAGAAATAGTAGCGGGCCACAAAATGCTAGACTTGGGCCGCCAGTTTAACACCTCTGGTCCACGTTTAAAAATATTAGGAAGGATTGCATGTGTAGGCAACCTGCATTTCGTATACGTTTACTGTCATACAGTGGCGAGTGGCGTTTCTTGTTAAGTCGTATATTCAATGGTATTGCTTCGTAACTGTAGTAACTAAAGCTACATTCACAGCTCTCAAATTAATAGACTATACGCTATGAGCTGTTCACTGTTGATTGTCACTACAAGTTTGTCATATGGTAACGCAAGTGACCGTTCACAGCTCTAAATTTAATAGATTATGCGTTATCGACGGTAGACTGGTTATTAAATATTTTCTGAGGACCGGTACTCTTTTCTAGGAGACCGGTACCGGGTCGCGGACCACAGTTTGGAAAATTTTGGCTTAACCCAGCGATTCCCAAACTGTGCGCCGCGGGGTCCTGGGGCGCTGCAGATGGATTACAGGGGCGCCGCAGATGGATTAAAGGGGCGCCGCGAAAATATTTCATTATTCCTACAACTGTGTTAGTTAGACCAGTTTTAATCGTTTAACGTGTTTTGAGATTACGACATTTTTTTAATAGTATAATTTACATTATTTATGAAAATTGTGAATTAAAAAAAGCACAACTAAAAAACGGTTTGAGACAGCGACCTCAATTAATATTTGTATTCTCCGTAGTTTATTTAATCTAGAAATTATTTGGGGCTTTAATCGTTTAATGCGTTTTGAGATAATTTAGTTTATGACTAATATTTTTAATGGCATAATTTACATTATATGTGTATTAATAAAAATTACAACTCAAATAACAGTTAGTGAAAATGACCTGGGTTAGAATTTTTGGATTCTTCGTAGTTTATTTAGACTAAAAAAATGTGAGGCTTAATTTGTTCTGCTTATTTTAAAATTATGAAAAATTTTAATATGGCGTGATTTATAGAAATTTTCATCTTCGCATGGACATATTTCAAAAATGAAATGCGATAAAAACCTGCGGTTGAAATATTTAAAATCTTGAAGTCCTAATTGACTTGTAACCATATTTTGAAAGAAACAAAAAATTTGAAAAATTTTCATTTTTTAAATTTTTTTATAAATCCTAACTATAAAATGGTTAGGGATAGAAAATTGCGGTTTGAATTTTTTTAACAAATCCACATACATTGTTTAGTTAAAAAAAAGGGCTTTAATAAGTCTTTTATTAAGTTTTGTATGGGCAGTAATCTAAAACCCTTGAAATGGTTAAAAATCGAAAAAATCGTAAAAATTTTTTTGAGTAAAACGGGGTTCAGGAAATATTTTTTATCGTTTATATATGAAAATACAAGTAATGACCTAAAAAAAGGTCCCCACCTGACCCCCGCTAGCACCACCACTGGTTAGCCTGCCTCCTTTTTTTAACTATCATTATAAACTAATACTTACTTCTTATCTATATTAGCAATTCCCAAACTGTGCGCCGCGGAAATATTCCAATATTCCTCCAATTGCGTTAGTTAGGCCTATGTTTTGACTTGGGGCGCCGCAGAAAAATTCTGATACATTAAGGGCGCCGGGAACCGAAAAGTTTGGGAACCACTGGCTTAACCTATAGATAGTTAATAATACCCAGTTTAGTTTAAGTTAACTTAGGTTGAACATACTAATGACTTTATGCATCTCGTATTTGATTGTGCGTTAACTATTAGATACACTCTGGCCCAGTTGCACAGTTACCACTTAAGTATGAGTTTAGCTAAACCTTAAGCTTCAGCTTAAACCAAATACTTAAGCGTCAGATGTTGCACAGTCAAAAATATAAAAATACTTAGCTAAGCCAACTGATGTGATAAATGCACAAAGTTGGTAATATGGAAAATGAATATTTGGCGGGGAAATTTTGAAATTCAATATAAACATAACTGTCAATGTTATGTGTCAATGTCACTTGTCAAGTAGTTTATTATACAAATAATGCAAATGGAAAATACGGTAAACGAAACGTAAAAATAAATGTACGACGAACTTATTAGATGAGTTGGTCTTCTATAAAATTTATTTAAAAAATATAAATACAATATATTATTGTGTGTAAAAAAATAAATTAAATGTTGTGGAAGAAAAAAAATCTTCTTGGACGAACATACATGATGTATTCAATGTAATCGGTCACTCTTACAGAGAAGCAGAATATTAAAATATATATATGAAAGAAAACTAAAACATGTACAAGAAGAAAAAAAAAAGCCGACAATAAGTATTCACTGAAAGTGACTGGAGGTGGTTCAATGGCAGAATGCTCAGAAAAAGAGTTAGAATTAATAAATTTTAAATTACCGGCAGGTCATAGACAAGGTATTTACATTTATAAAGAATTTTATTATTTATACATTATAAATTAGAAAAATAAACATTTATTATTGTTCCTAACTCGAATGTTATTATTATATTTTCTGTTTTGAATTATTACTGTATTAGGTATATTGTTTATAAAATTAACATCTGTTTCTAGATCTGAAAGAATGCTCAATCAATTGAAAAAACCGTGCGATATAGCAAAAGTCTTCGCGTACATTACACTGTTCCATTTGAATATTGTAACATTTTAATATATTGATGACGCAAGGTACAAATTGAGATATTTTTCGATATTTTTCCTATATCTTTTGAAGCTGTAGATTTATGGCAACCAGTAAACTCCCTTACCATTAACATACTTCCAATAATATAATATCGTAGGATTTGTATTGAAGTGAATGCGTGGTTCCTGTAAATATTATTTCATAAAATATTAGGTATTTGTGTACCAAGGCACTAACTTACCTATTAGTAGGATGGTTAATTAAATGTTTAATATGACATAATATTGAATTACAACTTTATTTACTTAATATTACTATTTACTTGAAATCTATTGTAAAATTTTTCATCATCTCATTGATTAATATAATCATACCGATGCCTATAGACGGGTATGCGGCGAAATATATTAATATATAACATTTTCATTCAATCAAATTAATCTGATCAATTTTAATATGACACATAACCTGTCCTATTTGACAGTTTATTTTGGATTAAACCAAACAAATCTACCGCTTAAGTATTTTCCTGTCTAAGCTTAAGTTTAAACCAAAAACTGAAACTGTGCAACAACTAAACCATAAACTAAAACTTAAGCCTAAATAAAAACTTAAGCGGTTACTGTGCAACTGGGCCTCTGTATGTGTTTTGTTATTTCAGTAGTGTCTTTGTCTGCCAATTCAGTACAAAAACGTTAATTTTCCATTTAACAAAACCAAAAATGTAGATTTCGTTGTGGTTGACTGTTTGCATTTTGCAAGCTATATAGGTGCTGGATTCTGGATGGTGTGGATGGTGGATGGCAATAGAGTTGGCAATGGTTGGTAATGTTGAATTCGTTGAATTGACAATGGCTGTGTTGTGTGTTTGTTTATCCTAAATTCTGTATTGACTGTTGGGAATAATAAAAATGAGTGAAATAAAGGGAAGTGAAGTTTATGAATTATTGTAAATGAAGAGCGGAATGACAATTGTTTAGTATGGAATTGATTGAGCTCTTTGTTAGGTGTAGCGATGATTTCGGACTATCAATTTAGCGGCGATAAAGCCCTCGCTCATAACGGAAACACACCACAAATCATTCCGTTATTATTCAATCTACACATACATACAGTTACCTACAAACGACACTGCCTAGATAACAGACAGATAACACGCCAAACCCATATCTACTTCTGCTTAGCATCTCACAATAAGGACAAATTATTGCTTCAATCCTGGACACTGAATTTGTAACACTTGTCAAAGCAAGCAGATATAAAGCAAGTTTAAAAGTGTCGATATATGACAGGTCGGAATCCTGGTAGGCAACTGGATAAACTACAAACTATCCACTACAAAACTACTGGAATTTATTGTACACACTGGAAGATCTAGACCAGTGTTTCTTCGCCACCACCTATCGGTCCGCGGCAAAATCAAACCAACCCGCGAAAAATTTAAAGATATTTATATATATATATATATATATATATATATATATATATATATTCATAAATAGATGTGAAGTGTGAATTTTGACACATTTTAGGGTTTTAATAGGTGTTAGAAGCCAAGAGAACATTAAAATTGACAGTTTTTTGATAATCACTTTTATTCGCTAATTTGTATATTAAGTGTTTTCATTTAATTTTTTTAAATTAAATTAAATAAATTTGCGAATATCGCGTCAAAATAAAATTTGAATTAAAAAATCTCAACAATTTTTTCTGAGATTTGCTTTGTATCTAAATCTTCATTAAATTAATGAGAAATGTATTGATAAATGGCTTATTTTTTTTTTTTAATTTCTGATACATATTTCTTACTGGTAAAAATGGGTTTTGATTATTATTAAGTAAGTATTTCACTACTAGAAATGATGAATTCTTCTTTGATATCTTACCACAAACTAAAATAATCCAAACAATAGGTTAAAATATAGATCAACATCCTTTTTTACGTCGCGGGCCACATTCATATTTTTTAAAATTATTTTTAGGTCGTGCGCCTCATTCAATAACGATTTCTTTTTGTGGTTCATACTTTCTTTTGTAATCTCTATTTTTTACGATCTTAAGTTCTTTACGCCGGTTTACACGTATCTACGTCAGCATAAATACGTCTAGTGTGTTAAAAGTCTAAAACAGCGCGGCAGTAATTTGTTGATTACGCTGGTTAAGAAAGTCAACATTATATTTTCTTATTGATGCACATAATTCGGCGGGACGCATTCGTCTCATTCCGGTTGCCGACCCTTGGGTTAAAATATATATGCTATATACGAACATGCATACATGAACGCTACGCAGCTTGCATTACATAACGTATTCTACCACGCGTAGATTATAAGTCGATTATCAGCTGTTAAACAAATTTAATTTTTTTTTTTAATTTTAAAAGTAGTCTTATTTCAAAATAATTATTTTTTATAATGTATTGTGTGGTATCAAAAGAAAGCTATTAAGACGAGGATTAAAGAACCGGAAGTAGTTTTTTTTAAATTTATTTATTTTACACGTTCTTTTCCAAAAATTTACTAAAAAATTACTGTCTTGCAGCCTTTACACTAAAAATTTGAAAAAATTCTAATTAATGTACATGGCTCTGAATCGGAAACGTACTAAAGGATTTTTTGACCAGATTGCGTTTTTGGAAAAGTAGGGCTAAGGTAAAGTAAGTGTTCTCTTGAAATTAATGCCAAAATTATCTTATTCTGACTCGACTAATTTACTTATAGCACTGTTCTCCAGACTGTTTTACTATCATTAGAAATACGATAATACTTATACATTATATTTACTAGTTAGGTCTACAAACTTAAATACCACCCATTACAGTCGAACATCAAAACTGTTAAACGCAGTTGCTTGCTTTATAAGGGATACGTGCGAAATGCACTTGGCGATCATTTTGTTTACTTATTGGCCAGAGCTCCCTAGTGCGCGCCCAGCGTCTTTTTCCAAACCAATACTTTTTCAAGCAGTATTGAGAAGTTACATTACCGATGGCGGCTCTGTGCTCCAAGGTAATATGGCTTTCGTATCTAGTACTCAGCTGTTTAGGCACAGTACATTTTTATTTTTGTGAGTAAATATTTGCGAAATTTTTTAATTTTTAAGCGTTACACATGTATCAAGGTTTATAACAGAAGATGGGCATCAAATTACAGTATTTAAAGTTTAATTTCAGTAGATTTAATGAAGTGTAATTTGTAGTTAAGCAGGTGATAAATGCCGGGCATGTAATTTTATGTTGTACATCTGAGTGTCGGTCATCTGAATTTACAATATATGGATTCTGTTTGCAAACAAGTGCATTATATTCATTGCCTCATGATATGAAATTAGTTTTAGTTGGAGAGGAGCAGCTAAAAGATAAAAATATAATAAGTGCAAGCACATTAGTGCAGTTTTATTTTTCTGGGACAAATGTAATGAACAAACTCGCATAGTATCAGTTACTTTTTAACCCAAAATATATTCCCATGCCTTCCTCCTGTCCATAACCAAGTCTTTTTCCAATCTGGACTTAATATTAACTTTCCCTCAATTTTTCTTAAGAAAAGAAAAAAAACTAAGATGCCTATCTTTGTCCTGTCTTGAATGACAGCCAAAAACAATTTGTTCTACTTTTATAGTTTTTCACAACTTCTATCGACATTCTAACAAAAATTCAACACTAGAACATACGTAATAAGTTCAAACAGTACTAGAGCGCCTAGTACAATATTTGACCACCAGAATGCGTATTCGAGCGTGTCAGTTCTCAATTGTAAACAGTAACAACGACTCACATGCTATGTAATAATAGAGATACGTTCCCCCGCCAAATAGAATAATAGGTGTGTTCGATTTGCACATTTGCAGTTACTGTTTACTGCCGCGTTAAAATCTGTTCGATTTGTCGTAATTTACTGCCAGTTTATGACGCTACTACGAAAAAGTTACAGCTGCTTCTCTTGCGGATTATTTGTTACGGCTGTGTTTGTTTACCTTTTTGAGTTGGTACCATAGATAAAGAATAAATGGTTGGTACTTTGTTTTTGACTTTTTGACAGGAATATGGCTAGCATATTTGTTTTGATATTTATACTATATTCTTTGATGGCTAATGTCTTACAAATTCTTTTTATGAATATCCTGGGACAATAGTTTCTACAAAAATTTTCAGTTTTTCTATCCTGGGGCATTTTGTAAACCTCGCAAGTTCAGTTCATAACATCATCATCCGAACTCGAAAAATCTAAATCTGTATATTATCTAAATATTTCAAAGGGCCTTATATGTCTGCGTTGAAACATCTATCCAACTTTTTTAGGGGGTCTAAAATATGCTCTTTCTAATGGAGTAGGTTTCAAAAAGTTTCTGGTCTTTTCCGCAAAATCGGTTTGAAAATACCATATTTTTGGCTACTTTACAAAAATCGCAAACTTTACACTAAATTTGTAAGCTAACAAGAGTAGCTAGAAAGTTAAAACCAAACATTTGAAAAGAGAGTTATACAGAGACACTATGTGCAAAGTATCACGACTGTAGCCTAACTACAGCCATAGCTGTAGAAAACTAAACTTTACATTTTTTCCGAACCGTAAAATTTTTGGCCAACTTTGCACCACTTTACACTTTTTGGGTGCAACATATAAAAAGTTTAATTAATATCATTGAATAAAGCCTATAAAGTTGTACAAGTTGGCAAAATTTTGTGCATTTTGAAAAGCTTGTGAATGAGATATTGGGACTCAAAATTGTTGGGTTGGGGTTCCAGTATGGGGTCAAACAAAGGGCTATAGCTCCACAAATATTCCGCCGGCGAACCTAAAATTTTACCAAAGTTTGTTTGGGACATAGGGAGTCCTCCACACAAAATTTCAGCTAAATCTGAAATGGTCGCGCGGGGAGCTCTAGACCACTTGACATGGAATGACCCATACCTAATATAAAATGTTGTGTTTATTCATATGACTGTAGATGTGTGTCTAGGAAAAATGCAATTTGTCAAAACTTTGAATCCCTACTACTAATTTCACTCGCAGGATTCACACCCTGTCCCGGCATTTACCAGGTCTACAAGTATGAAATGCGGATTTTTTTTTTTTTTAAATAAAACACATTAAACTCAAAAGAACAGTAAAAGTTTATTTATTCAAAGTATGCTCCATTAGAAGTTATACATTTTTCCCATCTTTCAGGCAATTTGTGAATAACTCGCCAGTAGAACTCTTCCCCTTTCCCCGCAAACCATTCATCTCGCCATTCTTTCACATTTTCATATGAACAAAAGTGCTGCTCGGCAAGTGCGTAACCCATCGATGCGAACAAGTGGTAATCTGAAGGGGCCAAGTCTGGTGAGTAAGCGGCATGGGGTAGCACTTCCCACTTGAGTGCCTCCAGTGTGTTGCAAACTGCTTTTGCCTTATGCGCTATTGTGAAGAAAGATTACCTTGTGCTGTCTTGTTTCGTATTCTGGTCGTTTTATGAGCAGCGAATGGTTCAATTCGATCAGTTGTTGTAGCTAGCGTTGGGCATTAACTGTTTCACCAGGTTTTATCAATTCATAATACACCACACCCTTTTGGTCCCACCAAGTACAGAGCATTGTCTTTTTGCCAAAGCGATTCGGTCTTGCAGTTGATGTGGATGGTGAGCCTGGGTTCACCCATGATTTTTTGCGTTTGGGATTTTCAAAATAAATCCATTTTTCATCACCAGTAATGATACGATGCAAAAAAGACTTTCTTTTGTATCGTGCAAGCAAAATTTCACAAGAGTTTTTGCGTTTTTCCAACTGCCTCTCATTCAATGCATGTGGAACCCATCTGCCGACTTTCTGGATCATATCCATCTCTCGTAGGCGATTGGAAACAGCTTGTTGACTAACGCCTTACTGCTCTGCTAGTTGTTTTTGTGATTGACTATCGTCTTCCTATAGCAATGTTTCCAATTTTGTATCTTCATATTTTTTTGGAGGTTTTCCATGTTCTTTGTCTGTAAGATCAAAGTCACCACTTTGAAACGCCGAAACCATCGTTCATACGTATCTTGCGATGGAGCATATTCACCATAAGCTTCTTGAAGCAGTCGGTATGATTAAGCAGCAGTTTTTTTCAAATGAAAACAAAACAGTAGTACTGTCCGCGAATGCTCTTTATTTGGCACAAAATTTGACATTTTTAACACAGTAAAACAAAACTGTATGATCACTTTTCAAATTATAACCTATACTCATTTGACACTTAATGATAACTTAACAAAACGCCATATGTGTTGAAACTTTGAACTATACACTCTGTTTGTGCGGCAAGTTTGAAAAAAATCCGCATTTCATACTTGTAGACCTGGTATATCGAAGTGTCCTCCTCAGCCCATAAAGAGAACAATCAGAAGACGGAGGACATGTTGAACTGTATGTGACAATATTTTAAAGATTTTAAAATGTTTTCGTTGATCAATTCAATTGGTAAACAGCCTAATAGTATGTGATCGGCGTTGATGAATTCGATTCAAAAGTGAAATGTGTATTTCACATGTATGGTCTTCTATTCTGTATAAAACAATATATTTTTATTCATAGGTTTGTATAAATATTAATTTATTGATAATAAAAATCTATTTTTTTATTTTCATAAAAACAGTATAATGATTTTTTATTGTCGTAAAAAACACTCTTTTGCATATATGTTGAATAAAGAGCATTGTTCTGAATATATAAATGAAAATTTAATTAAATTGGGAGTTTATATAATACAACGTATGTAATTCATAAATATAGCGCTCTGTATAGAAACAGACAAAAAGCGATGTTCAAATCATCACGCGAATACGGTTGAAAAACAAAAGACACTACAATAAAAGAAGAGTCATTGTATCAGCACAAAATTCATTACAAAACAGACAATTCGTTCAGGGCTTTAGTCACCCGACAGTCGGCTAATGTCAAATCAAACGTATGTTAGCTTTCAACGCACATGGACGCCGATACGCGAACAGGCGAACTTTTTCATTTCTCTCAGCAGAACAGTCCACAGGAAATAAATACCGATCTTCAGAAAATATTACAATAATCGTTCCATAAAACTTAAAATTGTCGAAAATGTTATGAACCAGGAGGCGACAACCGGCGGCCCGTGGGATGAATTCTTTCCACAATGTGCGCACACAGGGGGGGGGGGGCACGAGCTTGAGCTCCCCTCGAACTAAAAAACACGTGGTTTTGATGTTTTTAAGGAATACATTTGAATTTTAGAGCTCATGATCTTTTTTTAGTCATCACCTGTATTTTGGAAGTGAAGAACTTTTTAGGGTTTTATAGATATGACCAAAAATCACCAAAAATCCCTTATAACGTTACTCATGTGTCTGTTTGTCAGTCTGTTAACTTAACATAGAATGACTTAAGAACTCTTTGACCTACATTTAGGAAAAATACTGAGAGTTCAAAAAAATACATTCCGAGACAAATAAAAAACAAATATATATGAAAAAATAAATGTTTCTTTTTTTAATTTTGAGTGGGTATCAAATAAAACCTCTTAATGCGTGAAACAACAGTAAAATTTTTATTTTCGAAAAATCATTTTTTTTTATAGATAGATAGATAATACTTTATTTATGTACCTTTCGGTTTAAATCTACATATTTGCATTATTAACTTTATATTTCACATAAAAAACTATAATTATTGCTAACTAGGGTATCATTGCTTCAAATCCCTTCTTCTCTCCAAGACCTCTTCCATCCATGTCCATCCTTGGCCTGAATCACACAGCACATCTTTTCTTGTCACTTCTTTATATTTCATTTCTCCGCAATTCTTCAGTATGTGCACTATGGTTTCTCTTTCCTCTCCGCACAACCTGCACATTCTTTGTTCATCCTTTCTCCAGTATTCGTTTTCCCTTTCCTCATTTCCGCACCTAAATCTCGCTATTTTTTTCATCTTGTCTCACTTCATTTTTTTTTAGGTACTCTGGTATCTGTGTCGTCCAAGTCTTTGCATATTTGCCGTTATATCTGGAATTTGTTAGGCTCTCGCTTCTTTCTTGCCCTTGGATATCCCTCATTCTATCTCTTATTTCCAGTGTCACATCTTGTCCTCCCAACCTTTTTATAGATATCTCCCTTGTTGAGTAGCCGTTATATTCAAGTCTTTTTCTTCTTTTTACTTCCCATTTGGATTAAATCTTTCTTTGCTCCAATTTTCTTTCTATTTCTGCCCAGCATTGGTTTAGCAATTTTTTTTCTGGATGTCTTATTATACTCTCTTCAAATTTAATTGCTCTTTTTGTAGCTTCTATCCTGATGTTGTCAACTTTCACTTCTTCTAATATTATGTATTGCGGTGTACATTTGTCTAGACCCAAGGTCCACTTAATATATTTATTTTGCACCGCTTCTAATTTCTCTTGGTCCTACCAACCCCATATTTCCGCTCCATACATCATTATACTCTTGATTATGGAGTTGAACATGAGCATCCTTATCTTCATATCTCCTATAAATTTCCTCTCACCTATGCCCCATACTTGCGGCAATACTTGCATTGATTTCCTTACTAAGGTCCTGATATGTGCTTCTGGGCCCCAACTGCTTTTAAAAACATATCCCAGGTATCTATATTCTTTTACTTGCTCAATTTCTTCTCCCCACCAATCCCATTTCTTTGGAGTCTCTCTGCCTCCTCCTTTCTTAAATACCATAATTTTAGATTTAGCAGCGGTTAACTTCAGTTTTTTCTTGTGCAGGTACTTCTCAAAACACGTAAGGAGTTTCTTCCTCATTTCTTGTTCTGTTTTTGCAACAATAGCTATATCGTCTGCATAGGATAGAGAGATAAATTTTGTATTGCTTACTACCGCCTGTATGCTCTCTTTGAAAAACTTCTTCTAAATCCGACACGTACATGGAGAACAGAGTTGGGCTTAACGGACATCCTTGCCGTAATCCTTGTTCTGTCCAGAAATCTTCGCTGTATTTTCCTCCGTTATTTATCTGGTTTTCTTATTTTCTTGAATCCTTTTTCTTATTCTGATATTTACTCCTTTTTTTGCCATAATTTTACAGAGCTCTTCTCGATCTACCGAGTCGAAAGCTGCTTTTAAATCTGCGAAAAAAACATATAGTTTACCTCTTTCCTTTGTCAGCTTGCTTCCTATTGCGTAGTTTAGAATGTAAACATTGTCTATTGTCCCTCTTCCTCTCCTGAAGCCTGCTTGGTTGTCTGGTATTATTTCATTTTCTTCTATTTCTTTTTTCAACTTTTGTTCCACAATCATTGCGTATATCTTGTAAAGTGAATCCAGAAGAGTAATACCTCTGTAGTTCTTGCATTCATTTTTATTCCCTGACTTGTATATAATTTTTTTTATATAATAATAATAATAATTATATATATATATATATATATATATATATATATATATATTTCATGGCTCAAGAGCAAAATACACATATTTACAAAAAAAAAAAAAAATACATAACGGAAACAGAAAACAGAATATACAGTTAACATAGAATAAGAAGTCACAAATATAATAAACATGGTTTGAGTTTGTAGTAAATTTTGGAAATATGCTCACAAATCGTAGGAGAGACCGCTCATTCATAAAAAGTTAATGAATGAGTTGTAGTGCTCAGTGCGTAAGAAAATTCTTATCGCTATCTAAGCAGCATTGTACAAGCTCGTTGCTCGGCGCCCAAAATCTTTCACGCAAACTATGAACATATTTCCTTAGTACAGCCATTCATTAATTTACTTTATTTGTCACAAACATTTCACTCGTGCTACAATACTTTTTCAAACTAAAGATTACTCGAAATGCATTGTTGTAGCAAATAATAAGTTTACAAAGATGACTTTTCGTGTGATATATCGAGAGTGCCGAAGTATACATACTACCGCAAAAATACGAAAAATATATGATTTTCACTATAAATATGGTATGCCAAAAAACTTTTGTTCCCCACACTATCTCCTAGAGAGGTTGATCTAAAAATCTGAAAAAAATCTCCTTAATGTACATTGATAGGAACCGGAATAGTTCAATAGAAATTTTAGATAGTTTTTCGAAAAATATCGTGTCGTTGAAAAGAATAATTATTTTTTTAAAATGTATTGTGTGGTATTAGTTTTTTTAAATTCGTTTCTTTTAACAAGATTTTAGCCAAAAAATTGCTAAAAACGTTCTTTTCCCGCACCCATTTACTCAAAGGGGCTAAACTAAAAATCTGAAAAAATTGTAGGTACGAGGGCTACCTTTTAAGTTTTTACTAAGAAGGATATTTTTTTTTTTTTTGGATCAAACTGTTTTATTGCTTTTCAAAATATTCGCTTTTAAGATTTATACGCTTTTGCATGCGTTCAAACCAATTCTCGAAACATTTTTTCCATTCTGAAGCTGGTATCTCAAAAACGTGGTTTTCGAAAGCTTCAACAGTTCTTGAGGTGATGAAAATCGCTGTCCACACATTTTTTGTTTGACATTGGAGAATAAAAGAAAGTCGTTAGGGGATAAATCAGGTGAATACGGGCAATGAGTTAATTCGATGTTTTTCTCCTTCAAATAATCAATTGTTTGACGTGCTGTGTGGAGCTTGCATTGTCATGGTGAAGAATAATGCGTCGTTTTTGGTTGTTTTTCATAATTTTGTAGATGACTTCTGGCAAACAAATTGTTGTATAACATTCAGCATTAACTGTTCTCCGATCCTCTATAGAACTGGTTGCGACATGTCCAGTACAACCGAAGTAACAAGCAATCAATTCTTGGAAGCGCTGCGTGAACGAACAACTTTTGTGGGTTTCGATTCATCTTGGAAGACCCAAACAGTGGATTTTTCGTCACCTGTAACGATGTTGTATACGGATTTTGCAATATCTAGATTGATTGTTTTTAGCATTACCTTACACCAATCATCCCGAGCCTTTTTTTGAACTTCGGTCAAATTATGCGGAATCCATCGGGAACAGATCTTTTTCACAGCTAAATGTTCATGCAAAATCGATTGTATTGCAGTCTGCGATATGCCAAAGGATGCCCGTATTTCACGGTATGTCCCAGGCCGATCCCCTTCAATCATTTTGCGCACAGCATCGATTTTTTTGAATCAAACCGATTTTGGTCGATCTTCACGAGATTCATCACTGACGGACGCACTATTACGACAAAATTCTGCAAACAAATTGTCTTTTCTGATGGTGCTTCATTACCAAAAGTTAAACGAAGCGAATCTATGTATTGTTGTTGAGTTAGGACTTTACTAAAATCGTAAAAAATCATCCAACGAGAACCTTCACGAGTAATATCCATTTTTTCACAAACTTGTTTTTTTAAACGCTCACTGTCAACAAACTACTCGGTCAATTTATAAACTGCCACTGATTTCACAATAACAAATGTCAAATTTTACAAATATAGTAATGACACATTTCAATATTGTCATCTAGTGGTCGTTTGTAAAAACATAAAAGGTAACCCTCGTATTACTTAGTGTAATGAAGACTTGAATACGTAGCAAATGCAGGAAAAAAAAAACGCTGGGATTTTTCAATTAAAATTTTATTGTGACAAAATTATTTAAATTTAGTTTTAAAAATTAAATGAATGCTCTTATTAGACAAATAACGAATAAAGATTATTATCAAAAAACTCTTGATTTTGATGTTATTACAGAACAAATATCCCAATAGACATCCAGCATTATGTTGGGTTCTTACACTTATTAACTACCTACAAAACCCTGCAATGGGTGAAATTTCCCACTTCTCATATATTTTTTAATTTGTGATAATGTCCTCTTAAGTGAATGTTGCAGTTTCGTGTTAAAATATGAATTATGTCGTTGTAATTGTAGTGCCTACTTAAGATATTGGAAAATTCTGTCAGGTCATCGTGTCTTCTTCTGCCTTGCAGCCTTCATATTAGTCTCTATATTGAGCTCCTATTAGTTCACATAACTGAGCGCTTACTATAGATTTACCGAAAAATCTGTGTAATATAAACTGTAATAATTACGAAAAAAATTACCATGTATTTAAATTGACACAAATTGTTAATGAGTTGTTATCTGCAAATCATCAATTTTTCACAAACATTTCCCTTTTTATAAAAAAATAATCAGGCCACCCTTGTAAAACATATGTTTGAAATAAAACACATGACACAGTGATGAGGGGAGCTGGTTCCATATTTGTAAAACTAATGGCTTGACACCTATTGTTAAAAAGTGTAATCTCATTGCCTCGGTGCGTTGCGTGTTGGTTCGTTATTTGTTAATTTGCGTGTTCTTTCTGTTACCAATTATGGTTTATGACTTAATTCATTTAGGTGCAACCATGCGTGCCCCATTTAATTCCAGACAGGTATTAGGGATAAGCAAAAGCAGAAGGTCTTAAAAGGAAGAAGGGTCTTGTATTTGTAACGCAGACATAATTAAGTAGAGTAATTCTGCTATTATCAAGCTACAGTGCTAACCATGAAATATTTGCTTTCTTTTTGTGAGTTTGTAAAGAATTTAGAATTTAATAAATATAGTATAACTGCACTATTCAGTCATTCGAAATAATTCATGAAGGACGCAGGAGGAAGGTTTATTTCGTTAAGAGTAAGTTTGTCACCACAGTTCTCACAAGTTTCTTAAACAAAACAACAATCTGAAATAAAATTAGTAACAAATATATATAAAATTTACAGCGAATTTTTATCTAACTAATAGGTTATTTTTAATTGTAAAATAATTTTTTTTTACATAATTGTAAATAAAAAATTACATTATAACTGCCATCTTGTAACCTATCTGAATATTTGCGCACGATGTGGTTGATTATAGCTAAAACTTCATTGTATAAATATGTACGATCATCAAATAAAAAATGCATTATGTGTCCATACATATACATTTGGAAAAAATTATTGAAAAAAACTTTTTAGAAAACCAAAAATCACAAAAATAAACCAAAATGACAGGTTTTTTGTGAAAATTTCAATATGTATACCAGTGGATCTCAATCACTGTACCGCGGCACTTTAGTGTGCCGCGAGATGTTTGTTAGTGTGCCGCCAGATTTTTTAGAATAACTAAAATACTCGTTGACAGAACGGTAATATAGAAAAATTTGAATCTATTGAAAAACATTGCTATCAGAAAATTAAACCAACAATTATTGAGCATTTGAATTAATTGGAACAAAATATTGAAAAATATTTTCCAACTTTACAAATGGAAAAATTTGACTAGGTCAGAAATTGATTTTTAACATACGATACATCAATTTTCGAATTGACAATGAATGAAGAGGAAGAACTTATTTCAGTCTCTAGTGACAGAAATCTGAAATTATAATAAAACATTCAGAAATATCGTTGAATAATTTTTGGATTTCTCTTCAAGAAGATTTTCCAGCCATATCAAGAAAAGCATTAAATGTATTAATACAATTTGCAACGTCGTATTTATGTGAATTTGGATTTTCAGCTTTCACCAACATAAAATCAAAAAAAAAGATCAAGACTTGTAAACAGGGCTTCGAACCGGAACTGAACCGAATACCGTAAAACGAAAAACACCGTTAATTTTGTCAGAACGATAATCGGAGCTGAACCGAAAAAAATATCGGTTTATTTCGGTTCAGATAATGTTTATGGGAGTGAACCAAAATATAAAATACATTTTATTTAAGATTATTTTTTAAACAGATGAGCAGAAAAAATAGTAATTTTTTTAACTGATAAGTAAAAAAAATCCTCTTCTATTATTTCGGGGGGAGAGGGTGAACGCCCAGAAATTTCTAATACAAATAAAAGCATTTAAAAATTTATCTCTCGGAACTGAACCAAAAACCGAAAACCGAAAAAAAAAAAACGTTATTTTTGCCGAAATGAAAACCGGAACCGAACTGATATATATATATATATATATATATATATATATATATATATATATATATATATATATATATATATATATATATATATATATATATATATATACAAGGTGGCTCAAAAGAAATTTTATATTTAGTGGATCGATTAAAAAAAAAGTAAGCCGTATTTAGAAAAAATGTTTATTAATTATTAAAATACACTTTTTGGGGATTTATTTCTTAAAAATAATATCGTCTAAATGTAGACCCTCGCGTTCTCGGCACTCATTTAATCGAACAGTAAAATTACTTATAACGTCTCGGCAGGTGGACTCAGGGATGGCTGCCATTTCGTGATGGATATTTTCTTTCAAATGCGCCAGTGAAGTCGGTTTATTGGCGTAAACTTTAGATTTAAGATAACCCCATAGGAAAAAGTCCATAGGGGTTAAATCTGGACTGCATGGAGGCCAATTTATGTCACCTCTCCGGGAGATCCGTTGAAAATCGCTCAATTACCTGATTTACGAAATTAAGCCTCTGACTGGCATCTTGGGGCTTTAATTCTTGCACCAATTGAATTTTGTAGGGGTGCAGCTTTAGGTCTTTGTGCATAATGCGATGTAATGATGATCTATGCACATTTAAAGCACTTGCGCGCTTCCGAATTGAAAGGTTCGGGTCGTCACGAACAGACTGATTAACATTCTCCACGTTTTCTACCGTTCTTGATGACCTAGGTCGCCCGGATTTTGATTTATCCAGCGTTGTACCAGTCTCTTCAAACTTTTTAACCCAATGTCGAATGAGAGGAATGCTTGGCGCATCATTTAAGTGGCGAAAACCTCGAATACTGCAGAATTTTCTACGCGCTACAGTCGCCGAATCACCGTTTTTGTAAAACTCTCGCACGCATAACGCGCGGTCTGCTCCCGAGAAACGCTCCATAGCGACTAAATTCCCAAGAGCCAGGCTACCGATTGACATAACCCCCGCGCCCCTCGGATACGTTGCGTTCAAGCAGTAAGCTAAATAAATATAAAATTTCTTTTGAGACACCTTGTATATATATATTTTTTAATTGAACCGGAACGAAAACCGAAACGAAAAAATAACGGTTAGAAGCCCTGCTTATAAATGTGGAACATGACATGAGAGTTGCATTGTCCCCTCTCCGACCAAATATAAATGAAATTGTTCAAAAGCATTAAGCTCATATTTCCCAATGATATGCAATTAGTTTGCTGTGCTATTATGAAATTTATACAGTGAATACTTTCAACTTCTAAAGCATTTTTTAATTTCTTTTCTTCAGTCATAGTTGATGTTCGTTTCTTTCTTGTATGATTCAAATTAAGGCATCCATGGTGTTTAAATTTGGTAACAAGCCTCGATATTGTAGAGGGATTCGGTATAGGATGATTTGGATAAGTAGCACTGAACATAGCAGAAACTTCTCTCAAACTTATCTGAGAATTGTGGAGAAGTTACAAGCATGATTTTTTCTTCACTTGTGTACATTTTTTTGAATGAAAAAGATACACTTAAATCGCCTATGTTGCAAATTATAAGAAACGCAATTTCACATTGCTGTAAGATTTCAATTACCATATAAACGATAATAACTATATTGCAGGATAAAAGAAATTCCCTGTATTATTTTATTGAATTAAATTTTTTGTTTATTATTTCATGTTTAATTATTATCATTTTACCATTTACATGTTACCATTTTTTAAGTTTTTTTTTGTTCTATATGTATCTATTAATTATTAATAAAATTCATGTATTACATGTACCGACATCAGTAAGCTTATTTAAAATACCTTGGTGTGCCATCCAAATTTTAAATAACTAAATGTGTTCCGCGAGAGAAAAAAGATTGAGAACCACTTATGTATACATACATACACACATACATATGTAAAATTATGTAAGTTTTAAGTTGTTTGTAAAATAAGTAGGATTGTTAGGGTTTTGTAGGTATGACCAAAAAACCCTTATTCCGTCATTTTGTCGTCTGTCTGTCTGTCTGTCTGTCTGTCTGTCTGTCTGTTCGGTAAAAATTGTAGCCAAACGGCTAAGCCTAGAGAGTTGAAATTTGGCATGCTTATACAACTCTTTGACCCGCACATAGAAAAAATACTAAAACATCTAAAAAACATATCCCCCTAAAAATATAAACAAATATGTGCTCATCGAAAAAATATTTATTTTTTTAAATTCTGAGTAGGGTATCAAATGAAAGCCCTTAGTACGTGGATTAACGATCAAAATTTTATTTTTGCAAAATAAATTATTTTGACACGATTTCCGCCAAAATTGTGCAAAAAAAATTGTCCCACACCCTGTAGCCCAGATGGTTTAAACTAAAAATCTGAAAAAAATCTAAGTAATGTACATTGGTGTGAATCGGAACAGGAATTTTTGATCAAATTATGTTTTCGGAAAATAACGCATTTTTTGTGTTTTTAACTAAAATATGTTAAATATTTAATTCACTATGTAACACAGTAGATAAGTAAGCGCTCGTAGCGTAGTGCGTTTCGTCGTTTTAAATATTTAATTCGCTATGTAACACACCAGATCAGTAGCTCTAGTAGCGTAGTTGGTTTTGTCGTGCGCTTAATAATGTAACTTAATTTGTAAACTAGAGTTCGAATCCTGTTAATTTTATTTTTTTGTTGTTTTTTTTTGCATTTTTATTTTGTCAAAATTCTAGTTATATTTTGGTAAATGTTGCATTTAATTTTTAAAAGCGTAAATTTAATAACCAGTGGGAAGTGTTGAAAATATAATTTAATTCTATGTTTGACGAAATCAGAGGGCCGGGCTTATGATTTAAGCAACCAATGGAAGCCATAGGCGCAATTTTCAAAATCATAATGAACTTTGCTATATAAAAAAATACTGCACATATTTATAAATTTAAATAATGGTATTAGGCATTCGAATTAAAATTCATAAAAAAATATTTTGTTTTGGCATCCTAAATAATCATCATTTAGTTACTAAATACCTGAAAAACCCAGAAATGTGTGAAAATTCACACTTCACATCATTTTTTTTTATGTTTTGTGATACTTGATTATTGTTTTAGTTGCTTAAACTTCTTACACTCGCATAAAATCGATAGTAGAATCGTTATTTCAAAGGCTAAAATAACCCTGTTGGTTGCCAACTTCCGCAACGCAGATGGCACATGAAATTATTGCAAAAGGCAAGAAGAGTATGAGTTGAAAGAGTTTATTGACTATATAGAGTCTTGATATAATAAGCAAAATAAATAATAACTTAAAATTATAGTGGATGCGGAATTCTGATGACTTGCACAAAACTTTTCGCTTGTCATGTTTTGAAAGAACTACATAAATCTATGAAGTTACTTTAAAAATAAATTATAGAAAGTTTTAAGTGATTATTTCATACCTTTAACAATATATAATCATCATTATTATTTTTTATTTCTTTTGTTTAGTTTACTTTGAAGGTTCTTTATTGCTAAAAACTTTTATGAAAACAATGGAATACTGTTAAAATAACTAGTAATATTGGTAATTACTTTTTAAATTTTCAATTTCACAATAAACTAATCCTCGACAGCAGACTGGCCCTGCTTCTCCATAATGGGACCCTAGTTCAAGTAATATCCTGAGGCCCCAAGTTAATAAAAACAACTAACATCTTCTCACAAAGCAAAATTTATAATAAAGAAAATTAAATATGCAAAAATTGTAATTCAATAAATTTAAGTCAATTATGACATATCTGTCGGCTAGATTCCGGTGCCAATAAAAATGCTGAGTTACCATGAATTTCGGATTTTGTTCACAAAAACAAATACATACGAGGGGCGGTTGAAAAGTAATCGGTTTAGGTAAGAGATGACGCCACCAGTATCAAATCAATGTTGTACTGTCAAATTTTCAACGAGCTGCGTCATTTAGTTTGTGTTTGGCAGTCATTGAAACCGAACAACTTTTGCATTTTTAGAAAATTTAATAAAATCGAATATCGTGCAGAGATTAGACACTTGTTTTTGAAAAAGAAAACGAACGGTGAGATCTGTACCAAATTGAACGATGGGGGCACACTTCGATATCAATAATTAAATATTGGTCAGCTGAATTTAAACACGGTCGTAACAGCATTTTTGATGATGAGTTTCCTTTCGACTATTATTTATTTCTAAACTTGAAGAAATGGCTCAGTGGCAAGGGATTTGGGTCGAATGAGGAGGTCATCGCTGAAATAGAGACCTATTTTGATGGTTTCGAGAAATCGTATTATTCGGAGGACAACGTAAAATTGGAGAATCGTTGGACGATGTGTATAGTTCTGAAAGGAGACTATGTTGAGAAATAAATTGTGTTTTGCCGAAAAAGTTGTGTTTTCTTGCCAAGGCCGATTACTTTTCAACCGTCCCTCGCATATCAATTTATTTGTATGGGGCCGGCTGGCACTTCGTATAAGTGTTGCCGCTGTGGTACAATTGTACCAATTTTGGTACTAAATATATGTTTTGTTTCGTTGGTACTACACCTAAGCCCCGCTTTGTGTCGTTTCGTTTTGCGTTGTTTTGAACTTGTGTCGCTCCTAAAAATACACCAATTTTCGCTCTGCGTCATAGATTTTACGAAGTTACGTCGTGAAATTTTTTTATTTTAAAATGCTTTAAAAAAAATAAATAAAAAAAAATATTTGTGTAAGTATAACATTGACTGAAGAGATTCTAACTAAAGACTTAGAAATTCTAAGTCAATATTTTGAAAATTGGAGGCTTTGTCCAAGTTTGGCAAAAACGGGAGTATCGTGTTTTCATTTAAATACCAAAATGGCAAACACTTCTCTGTCAATAAAATTAAACAACCGCGAGCTCCGTCATACCGCACATCCAAAATACCTGGGAGTAACGTTGGTCAGATCACTCACCTATCATCAACATCTGTCTAACGTATCAGCCAAATTGAAAACCCGGAACAACCTACTACAAAAACTTGCTGGATCTACTTGGAGAGCGTCAGCTACGGTACTGCGCACAGCTGCTCTTGCTCTATTTTTCTCAACGGCCGAGTATTGCGCCTAAGTATGGCTTAACAGCATCCATGCTAGCAAGATCGACGTGCAACTAAACAGAGCAATGAGACTTCGGGAACGATAAAATCTACGCCAACCAACTGGTTACCGACGCTGTGCAATATTGCTCCTCCTCAGTTCCGCCGCCAGGCTGCATGTGCTCAAGAATGCAGGAAAATTTTCTAACAAATGCACCAATAGAATGGCAGGCATTGATGCCTACTAAATGTGAACCACCTGGGTTCGACCTACCACGACAACTTTGGTCCACCATTAACCGCATTCGTACGAATCACGGTAGATGTGCTGCTAGTTTCACGAAATGGGGCATCACTTCCTCGCCAAACTGCGACTGCGGCGCTCCAAACCAAACAGTGCAGCACATTGCATTCGAATGCCCTCTTCGAGCTTATCCTGGCAAAAAGGAAGATTTCATCACCATCCCACATGAAGTTCTGACCTGGCTAGCAACCCTTGACGTCCAAATATGACAAATCTTCGGGCAATAGATTTTTTATTATTATTTTGTTTTTTTGTTAACAATATGTTTCTTTTATTTCTGTTTATTTAATTTATTTTTGTTAATGTATTTATATACGTGTACTAATGTATCCATATGCTAAACAAAATTTTATTAGTGTAAAATATTTTTACGTCCGGTTTTAAAAAAATGCCGTTCAGTCGACTATCGATAAATATTTCGTTAAAGAAAAACCGCAGGAACCAGCATCTACAGAATCATTAGCATCTACGTATATCAATTATATAGTAGCTATAGCAATTATATACGTATTCATCTGATTCAATAATCAGATGAATAAAGAATTTGTTGTATTTTTTTTTTTTTTGTCTTTTTTGTGTAGAATTGAATTTTCATGTTATATTTTCTGATTTTTTTTTTATGATTTAATAAATTTATTTATATTTCTTAAATTAATACTTTTATTAGTTTTTTTTTTTTTTTTGTGGAATTTTTTGGGAACCTATTTTCAATATTCATATAGTTTCTCATACAAAATGTTAATTCACTTCGCGTTGTTTCAGTCTGCGTCGCAAAATTTTGGATCCACGACGCAAAGTGGGGTCTAGGTGTACTTGTTAATATGTTGCCATTTTTTGGTATATTTTTATACCAAAGTATAAACATTTATATTTAGGAATTTTAGCACGAATAATTTGAATGAGCCAAAACATAATAAATAAAAATACAGAATATTTATTAAGGTTTATTAGTTGTTGTCAACTGTAAACTTAAACGTAAGCGGTATTAACACTTTTAAATTAAAACGCTTCGATTTTTATATATGCTTAACTAAAATAAAATAACGTGTTGCTAAGGTTTCGGGTTTGAATCTTGTTCAGTAATTTTTATTACGAAAAATTATAATTGTAGTGCAACCCGTGCAACACAGGGCACGTGTGTAACGACTACGCTACGATTTTTTATTTGATGTTTTTTTTTTTTGTGTTTGTAATCAGTGAAATGTGGAACATCATGCAAGACGAGTGTCTTCCAACAATGCACGAACTATGTCAAAACATATGGAAAATATGCAGTTGGCCAGCTGATTGGACTACATCAGTAGTTATTCCACTACATAAAAAATTTATGTGAAGTGTGAATCTTCACATATTTGTGGGTTTTGCAGGTATTTAGTAACTGAATGATGATTATTTGGGATGCAAAAAAAATTTTTATGTCAAAATATTTTTTTATGAATTTTAATTCGAATGCCTAATACCATTATTTAAGTTTCTAAATATGTGCAGTATTTTATTTATATAGTAAGGTTCAGTAAGATTTTTAAAATTGCGCCTATGGCTTCTATTGGTTGCTTATATCATAAGTCCCGCCCTCTGATTTCGACAAACAGAATTAAATTATAATTTCAACACTTCCCACTGGTTATTAAATGTATGCTTTTAAAAATAAATGCAACATTTACCAAAATATAACTAGAATTTTGACAAAATAATTTAAACAAAATAAAAATGCAAAGAAAAAACAGAAAAAATAAAATTAACAGAATTCGAACTCTGCAATGTTCGCACTGCAAATTACAAAGTGCATCACAAAACCAACTGAGCTACCAGAGTTACTGATCTGGAGTGTTACATAGCGAATTAAATATTTAACATATTTTAGTTAGAAACATAAAAAATGCGTTATTTTCTGAAAACATAATCTGATCAAAAATTTCTGTTGTACTATTCCGGTTCACACTAATCTACATTACTTAAAATTTTTTCAGATTTTTAGTTTAAACCATCTGGTCTACAGGGTGTGGGACAACATTTTTTTTGCACAATTTTGGCAAAATTAGCTTCAAAATTATTTATTTTGCAAAAATAAAATTTTGATCGTTAATCCACGTACTAAGGGCTTTCATTTGATACCCTACTCAGAATTTAAAAAAAATATATTTTTTTTTGATGAGCACATATTTGTTTATATTTTTAGGGGGATATGTTTTTTAGATGTTTTAGTATTTTTCCTTTGTGCGGGTCAAAGAGTTGTATAAGCATGCCAAATTTCAACTCTCTAGGTTTTGCCGTTTGGCTACAATTTTTGCCGAACAGACAGACAGACAGACAGACAGACAGACAGACAGCCAGACAGACAGACAGACAGACGACAAAATGACGGTATAAGGGTTTTTTGGTCTTACCTACAAAACCCTAAAAAGGATCTACTACAAACTGCAATAACTACCGGCTCATAGCTCTTCTGTCACATGCAAGTAAAATCATGTTCTACATTATTCGATCCAGACTGCTACCATTTACATCTTGCCAAATTGCCCCAGAGCAAACCGGTTTTCTGAAAGGACGTGGTGCTCGCGAACAGATATTAAATATATATGTACCGATGTATCTATGTTCTGTCGACTACGAGAAGGCATTCGACAACGTTCGTTGGGCAAAACTATGGCACGTTGTATTAGATATGGGTGTCCCCCTTCATCTCACTAATATTATAAAACAACTCTACGAACAGAGCCTTGCTGTCATGAAGGTAGACAACACCATATCACGGAAATGTCCAATACGAAAAGGTGTTCGTCAGGGTTTTGTACTATCGCCACTGTTGTACAATATTTATAGCGAACATCTTATGAGTTCTGTATTGGATGGATGGACTGGTGGCATCTCTGTAGGAGGACAAAAAATATCGAACCTTCGTTTCGCCGATGAATCCCTTCTTATTGCTGGAAGTGAGGAAGAACTTGTAGATCTCTTGGACAAACTGAAGACTACTAGCGCAGATTACGGGTTGAAAATAAACTGCGACAAAACTAAAATTATGATCGTTGATCGTGCAACCGAATCTATAGGAAAACCCTATAGAATTGCCGATTGGCCGATTGGGAATTGTTGACAGTATGATATATTTAGGCTCACTTATTCATAGTTCAGGTACATGTGAATATGTATAAATACGCCGCCGCATCCAACTGGCACGCGTTGCAATGAGCAACCTGACAAAGATATGGAAAGATAAAAATATATCCCATGTGCTCTGGTAACCTTCTTAGTCTTCTCTGTTTTCTATTACGCCTCTGAAACATAGATTAATAGAGCAGCAGATAGATGTAGCATAGACGCATTTGAAATTTGGTGTTGGCGCCGCATGATACGAATACCATGGACAGATAAGCGTACAAACATATCAGTTCTTGGAGAAATCAATCCTACCCAGCGTCTTTCAAGTCTAACCTCTGCACGAGTACTGAAATTCTTTAGGCACATAACCAGTGCTGGGATTCAATTTGTTCAACAACCGGTTCGCAGGGCTATTTGTTTAAAAACACAATATTTTCTCAAAATTCAAAATAGTATATTTATTTAAATTAAACATTAAGATATGTAATTATTTTAAATATTGCCAAATAGCCCTCTGGTTTTTAGTCACTTCTACTTCCGTTTTTGTTTTTACACGAGGATCATCCGAACTGTGGTTGATTCTTAACCAATTTAGCACTATCGGTACTGGATCCCAATCTATTAAAGGCAAACCATTCAAACATGGCATAACCATTATATTGCTTATATTTGAAACGATCAGTCTGTTTCGTTTTTCTGTGCATATATTATTCATAAGGCTAAAGACTCTTTCAGTTTCTGCTGAACTGACGGCTATGGTCATTCCCTGTATCTAAAGTATTTTAACAAGAGGTTCGCCGAAATAAAAAATTCTTAACAAACGCTTCGAGTGCACCGGTGCGTACCGGGTGAATCCCATCACTGCATATAACCCGCCACAATAATTTGGAAAAACTTATCGTACAGGGGAAACCAGATGGAAAGCGCTGCTGCGGTAGGTCGCCTACTCGATGGACCAACCTTGTATCCGACCTCACAGGAACGAGTCTCGTGACAGCTGTTAGGGATGCTGAAGATCGAGTCACTTGGCGACGGGTAGTCCGAAGAATATTAAATGAAGATAACACATAATCATGTGATCACTACACATCGTTCGCGATGTTAGATTAAGAAGAAAGAAATCAGTGCAATAAAAAATAAAAACTTTTGCGATTACTTTCTAAACTTGCTAAACTTGATTTTTTTCTAGATCGCTTGCCGGTCCGCCATGAAAATAGATTGGGAAACGCTGATCTACGCAAGATTTACCTACAGTGAATCCTGCTTGGTCTTCGTTTATCTTTTCTTCTATCCACTGTTCTATTTTTTCTCTAGAACTTTGCCGTATATTCTGCCTATAGAAGAACATTTACTGTAAATATTCTAAATCTAAACTATTTGTATTTTAGAGTAAAGATATTCAATGGATAATGCTTTTGAAAATCGTAAATCGGTTCTTGTCGCATGGCTGCATTGTCTTGGGTATATTTCACGATGGTCCTTTTCAATACAGGTTAATTGACAGAGACACAATGCGGTCAAATAACAAAGAGCCGCTCCCGCTTGCCACCCCCGATCGGCGGTGCCGCCGCCGGCCTGCTATTGTATATTCATTTTACTGTGGTGACATATACGGCAGCGCGGACCTAAACAATACGCCAACAATATCCAACAACCATCGAAGACCTTTTCACATTTTATGAATCTTTTCATTATAATTAAAAACAAATAAATTGTTAACTACAGTGTACATTCATTCATACAGGCATAGTGGCCCATTTAGAAGTTGGCTTTAAAATGTTCCTTCATTCATTTAAATCAGCAGTAATATTAACCAACCATCTCATCTTAGGACACTTTTTTAGGGATTTGAAGGTGTGACCACAAAAAAAAAAAAACCGTAATAACACCACTCATGTGTCTCTCTGTCTATCTGTACGGTAGAAATTGTGTCCAAACGGCTGAACGTAGAAGATTGAAATTTGGCATGCTTATACAATTCTTTGACATATAGGAAAAATACTGCAAGTTATAAAAAACACATTACAAGATATATATGTATAAATAAATATGTATTTAATGAAAAATAAATATATTTTTTTAATTTTCTGGGATATCACATGAAACCTCTTAGTACGTGGATAAACAAGCAAATTTTTATTTTTGAAAAATATTTTTTTTTGTCGCGTTTTTGAAAAATCAATTTTTACCGACCTCCAACTATACAGGGTGTTAGGTAAATGTCCGGCATAATTTTAAAGGTAGCATGGTGACGTAGAATGCAATAGATTTTTCCTTTGCCAATTTTCTCTAAAATGTGAATTTCGTCCAAAAATAAACAAACAAAAATATGCCCCAAATTTTGAAAACCACTGACTTTTTTTAATTTTTCATATTAATCCAGTTATTGTGTAGTTGCCATGGAGAAAATTTGATATTCTATTATTGAACTACAATTAAAATTTTGTTTTCTCTATGGCAACTACTCAACTTCTGGATTAATATGAAAAATTAAAAAAAGTCAGTGGTTTTTAAAATTTGGAGCATCTTTTTGTTTGTTTATTTTTGGACGAAATTCACATTTTGGAGAAAATTGGCAAAGGAAAAATTGATTGCATTCTACGTCACCATGCTGTATTTTAAGTTGTGCCGGACATTTACCTAACACCCTGTATAAGGGAGGTCTTGTGATCATACCGATTTTGACATTTCGAGATTTCGATGGATCTCCACGAATTGAGGTCCCTACATAACGTTTTGACTATTTTTAACATGATGTTTGTCTGTCTGTCTGTCTGTCGGTCTGTCTGTCGGTCTGTCTGTCGGTCTGTCTGTCGGTCTGTCTGTCGGTCCGTGTACACATGCAGAGCAAATTCGGCTAAAAGGATTTTTATGAAACTTCGTATTTAAGCGTTTGACATCAATAGCACAAGCTGATCAACTTTTGGTAAAAATCGGTTAACTAGAAATGGGAGTTTGCTTGTGTCGGTTTTAAGATTTTTGCGAATATTTCACAACAGATAAATATTTCGAAAAAATTTACTTGACAAAAGTTGCTATAAAAGTAATAACTAACAACTTTTATGTGAGACATTTTTTGATAAAGCAGCATAAATTAAACAAGTACTTTGTGATGGCAGTCGATCGTGTGGTGGCCACAGCTTTTTTTATGGGATTTTCGTCAAAATACTTTTGTTCCCCACCCTATTTCCCTGAGGAGTGGGGACCTGGGTGGGGAGGATTGATGAGAACCAGGAATTTTTGATCAGGTTAGTTTTTCGAAAAATAAAAAATAATAATTTTTAAAAAATGCATTGTGTTATATCGAAATAAAGCACTTAGAACGTAGATTAAGGAACTAAAAGTAGTTTTTTAAATTGTTTTTTATTTTAACAAGATTTTAACCAAAAATATGAACAAAAAGTTCTTATCCCTCATCCTTGTACCCAAAGGGGTTAACCTAAAAATTGTTGATTTTGATGTGATTGTAGACAAAATATTCTTAGACATCCAACATTCTATTGGCTTCTTACACTCGTTAAATGCCTACAAAATCCGGAAATGTGTGAAAATTCACAGTTCACATATACATATTTTTTTAAATCACTTAATCTGGTTTCGGAATCATCCACAAAAGAATTATCTAATAATTTGATTTATAATTAGGTATTTTCATACTATAAATGATTTATTTATTTATAAAAGCTAAAATAATTCATGAAAAAGATGGTTTAAAAATATTAAGCGTACCTAAACAACACTTCTTCAATGGAAAGAGCTTTCTAAGTTATAAAATACAGTACACTAATTTTTATTCACATTTGAATAAAACAAGTTGCCCCATCCTCATTTTTAAAACAAGTTGAAAAGAAAACTGTTCAAAATAAGAATTCTGAATCAAGTTATTTGAAAGAATCCAATGTAAAAAAAAAACTTATAAAAGACTTTTATGTCCTTTGAAAAGGGGTAATAAATTTGATTTATTTTTCCTAATTTATATCATAAAAATGTACACCCCCTTTCATTCATTGAGGGACTATTCAGATTCTTGCTTGCTACATTCACGGTTGAATCTATATGCTAAGGTCACGATATCGCTTGTGTATTATATTCTGCGTTTTTATATCACGAAAACAATCATATTTCCATGTTAGCTATTAGCTAGGATAAACAAAAGTTCACTTTATAATTTTATTTATTTATAATTATAATTAGCTTCTTTGCTAGTATTTACATACAAATATGCAAAAAAAGTGATATAATCTTTATATATAAAAGAGAATATTTGTGGCTATGTCCGGAAATTCTAACCCACTTCCAGATATGCTACAGAGTTGAAATTTTACATACAGGTAGGAAATGCTTTTATCATAACTAGAAAAATCGAAAATTTCAAAAAAGTCCCATCAGAAACGAGAAAATAATAATTTTGTTTTTAATTATATTGGACCATCGAAGTATGTATGATGCGTTCAGTGAGATCGCGGGAATTTCGTTTCATTGGTTGTTTGGACAACTATAGTAAGTTCGTGGAACATCGGCCAATATCGTTCGGCACGATTAATCATTGTTCTGCTATTCGCGACTGAAACTAACGTTGGCGGCGCTGCGTACAACAGTTAATGGTTGACGAGAAGCGTATGTGTCAGAAGTTTTTTCTTAATTTTTATCTGTTCAAACGATATTTCGGTAAAAAAGCACAGTATTTAAGTCACTATATTTAAAAATACGTCTTAATTCACATAAACTGCAGCACAACACACTAAAAATATTATCCAAATATACGCTTCTGTTTAATTTAGCCAGTCACTACCAGATGTCTCACTGTTATTTGCAGTCGCGAATAGGTGATTTTATTCAGTGAATTTAGAAAAATTTATGTTTAGTGTATGCAGAGCGAGACTTAAGTCGAGCATCTGTTTTCTGGTTTTTTATTTTTGCGAATTTTTAAGAATTTTGTTAATTTTATTTATTTATTTTTTATCTATTATTTTATATAGATGTTTAAATATAATAGTAAAATATTTTATATACATAAAACAGAAAATCTGTGTATACCGAGTTGAAATTTGGTATATACATAGGTAGGAAATGCAGTCAAAATAAGGAGGCAAATCAAAAATCAGAATTGTATCACTTATGACATAGACTTAACAGAAAAATTGCTTATAAAAAGAAAATAATTTTTTTTAATGATTTTTTTTTTCCCAATTGGATTGATATTACGGGAGTTACGAAGGGACAACCTAAAACTAAACTTTTGAAATATATTATTTACTATTGACTTACCAGCAAAAACGCACATGAGAAAAGTTGTTTAAAATAAAATTTAAAAAAACAAATATAATATGTTGTCCTATAAATTATTCAATTGGTTGAGAAGCTGGGGAAGGGAGGAGGGGGGTGGGTGCTAAAACTAAAATACTGGAAATATCTAGCTTATTATTTACTTTACATCAACAATTTATAAAGACAATTTGTTTTGATTGAAGAACGATTATTTTCTGTTTAGTGTAGCTCTTGAATATTTAGGGGGACAGAGGGAGCGCTACTTATAAACTTGAAATATCTCTCTTATTATTGATTTAACATTAAACATGTGCATAACAAAAGTTGTTATAATATCAATAATATAAATAAATAAATAAATAAACAAATCTTTCTTTAATATATCAGACCTATAATGAGATATCGACTTGGTTTTTGCTTCCAAAGGTTACCCATACACATGTACAAAAACGTATTTTGCTCTGATCAACCCATAAACGGCAAATTTAGATTCAAGGTTAGTAATAAAACGCTTCGTATGGCCTGTGTTTTATTTCTTTTTGGCACATAGACGTCTATTTAGAATCTGTACATGTATTAAAACTCAAAAACGGCTTAACCGATTTTACTGCTATTTGCAACAGCGTCTTGCAAATTTGTCTGGAAATATTTTAAGCTATATATCATCGCTGTATGACACCAGGCTTCCGATCAATTAAGAAATTTTTAGAAAAAAGTTGGAAAATTTTTCCGTATTATAAAAAAATATAAAAGATTCACATATTCAAAATATATATTAACGAATTTTAGGGTTTAATATTGCTACAAAAATGTTCCCGACAATATACACGGAGTAATTATAATAAATATCATAATAAATAATTTCGTAAGGTGCAACATAAAATGTTTCACGTGATCGGCGCTGCATTTGGCGATGAGATATTCTCACATGGGCATTTTATGTGGCATTTTCCTGGATTAACAACGGGACACTTATACGTGTTGTTACTAAATGTCTATGCTGCCAATGTTTACAAAGAAGTTCGTACTTAAATTATTTGTATAAGAAGCACATATTAATACAATGGTAGATTAAAACAAATAAATATATTTGAATGTAAAACGATTCGCAGCAACCAGTCTTGAACAGATTTCGAAATGGGTCCGATTTAAGCGGGCTACGACTATTTTTTTCGGTAGCGAAGCAGCGGGTATACTGCTAGTAATTAATAACACTGGGCAACAAAAAAATATTTTTTGTCTGGTGTTTGGAATATTTCTTAAGTAATACGAATTCTTAAGTAATTTTTCTTGCTAAATTCGAAAATGACTTCAGTTTTTCTCTATCAGGTCTAGTTTTCTTACTCTCCTTATCTCAAAGTTTGGCTCTAGTAGATGCTAATAAATGCTCATAAAAATATTTTCAACAGTGTATATGTGTTGATATTAGTGTTTTTAGGGGAATTAAACAAGACTCTTTCTGTAACATAGTATTTTATTGATTCAAAGGGCACATAATGTGAAACAATACAGAGAACGTAATAAAAAATAACAAAAATTGGATATGCACGTAGGCAGAAACGTTTGGCAGAAAATTCTAAAAATAAATTTACGCTCCTTGCGGACCGTGAATGTTGAGCAACAGGAGTGTCTCGTTTTAAACACCAACAATAATCTGCCATTATCACGGCGTCTCATTGTCCTTGGTACCGAGTTTCCATCTCCTTGATGTCCTGATGGAATAGTTCGCATTGTTCGTCGCTAACATCTCCAAGATTTTGAGGAAAACGATCGAGATGACTAAAGAGAAAATGCATTTTGATGCTCATATTCGCGCCAATATCACGAAAACTTGATATCAAGTTGGTAACAATGTCATCATAGTTTTCACTTTTGTGTTTCCCAAGACAATTTTGCACTATATCTACAAAGGCTAGCCAAGCTGATGCTTCCTTTTCACTCATCGTTTTCACTAAATTTGTGTCCTTCAGGAGCTTACGTATCTGTGGTCCATCAAAATTACCTGCTTTAAGTTTTTCAATCGTCAAACTTGGAAACACGCTGCAGATATACTTGAAGCACTCCCCATTTTTCTCAAGAGATTTGACGAATTGCTTGATCAATCCCAGTTTGATGTGCAAAGGGGGGAAAAGTGACTAATTTATAACATAACATATGGACTCGCATATACACCCAGGACATACATTTGGGCTTTAACTCACATATACAGCTGCGCTTGGACACAAACCTAATATATTAAATATTTTCAATAACTTAAAAACTTGACCTGATAGGTCAAAATGAAAGTTAATTTTCAATTCAGGAGACTTATTTCGTATAGGAATGATGTTTATTTTATAAACACCAAAAACCTTGTTGACCAGTGTAATTCAAAATAATAGTAATCAATAGTTAACAACAAAATGAATCAATAATACAGGAATAATACAAAATAATATAAAAACAAAAATAGAATACTCACAAATTTTACAGGTATAATCTAGCTTGGATTAGTAGGTACAATTTACATACAGGTTTTTTATTTTTTTCTTAAATTGTTTCACATTTAGACTATCTTTTATTGTTGGGTCTAGATTGTTGAAAACAACTAAACCTCTTTCAAATAAAAAACCACTCGTCCTACCTTTTATATGCTTGACGTATATACGGTCTTTAGTCCTTGTATAATAATTATGGATATCTTCTATTTTATTTATACTTTCAGTTAAATAGGTAGAACCGAGGCCCTTTACGATTTTAAAAATAAATGTTAAGGCGTTGATTTCAACGATCTGTTTCACGTTTATCCAATTCAAACAGTGTAGCATTTCTTTAATTGGTGTGAATTTATTGCAATTCAGAATACACCTCCTACCTCTGTTCGGCAGTACTTGGAGTTTACTTATTTGTGATTTATTACAAATATGTAATATGGAACCGCAATAATTAAAGTGTGGCAACACTATTGTACTGAAAATATTTAGTTTAGAAAAAAATAAAGATAACAGATTCCTACTAATTCTGTACATGAAATTTATTTTTTTTGCTATTTTTTTAGTTATATATTCAATATGCTCCTGTAATTTTAATTCGTTATCTATTACGATCCCTAAATATTTTATACTGGTAACTATATCAATACTGTTATTGCTAATTTTAACTGATAAATTATTATTTGTGAAATTTGCTCGTTCGGATTTAGAACAGATTATTATAGATTTAGTTTTACTACTATTTAATTTTAATTTATTTTTATGTAGCCACAAGTTAACTACGTCTAGTTCCGTATTTAATATCTGTATAACACTCTCAGGATTTTCATGACATAGATAAATTAAAGTATCATCTGCAAATTGATATATTTTACAACTAGTTAATAATGAGATATGTTTGGTTTTTCGAGTTTCGTGGGTAAAACCAAGAAACGGGGCGATACATTAACACTGACTAAAGCTTCTGCTATCTGTAAATAACTCAAAGAACAACAAAGGAAAAAGATACCGCTGAGTGATGATACCAAAAGCTAGACCAACGGTGGACAAACAGAGGCCCGCGGGCCGCATGCGACCCTACATGAATTATTATATTAGTAAAAACTTATCTTTACTATGGCCAATAAAAAGCATTCTACGCAACGTGATAAAGTGACTTTAGTATACTATCGTTGATTTCGGCGAAACAGTTGATTTGTTGATGAGTACTTTATTTTTTTGTCGGTTCCAACTTACACATAATTAATAAGTCATTATTATTATTTCTTTTTTTTTAGTGCAGCCCTTTTAGTTATATTTGCGCAAACTAACCCACTTCAAAAAAATTGATGTGAAGTGTGAATTTTCACACATTTCAGGGTTTCGCAGGTATTTATTAACTGTGTGATGATTATTTGGGATGCCAAAACAAATTTTATGTCAAAATATATTTTTATGAATTTTAATTCGAATGCCTAATACCATTATTTAAGTTTCTAAATATGTGCAGTATTTGTGCGGCATTAAGATTTTGAAAATTGCGCCTATGGCTTCCATTGGTTGCTTAAATCATAAGCCTCGCCCTCTGATACCTTCAAATATGGAATGAAATTATAATTTTAACACTTCCCACTGGTTATTAAATTTACGCTTTTAAAAATTAAATGCAACATTTACCAAAATATAACTAGAATTTTGACAAAATAATTTAAAGAAAATAAAAACGCAAAAAAAAAACTGAAAAAATAAAAATTTACGGGATTCGAACACAGTTGCTTACAGAAGTTTCAACTCACTAAGCGAGAACGTTACCACTGTGCTATACAGGATCACTCGATTACTATGTTAAATAGCGGATTAAATATATTACATATTTAACTTAAAAATACAAAATTTGCGTTATTTTCCGAAAACATAATCTGGTCAAAAATTCCTGTTGTACTATTCCGGTTCACACCAATGTACATTACTGAGAATTTTTTCAGATTTTTAGTTTAAACCATCTGGGCTAAAGGGTGTGGGACAAAATTTTTTTACCACGTACTTAATACACGTACCAAGGGCTTTCATTTGATACCCTACACAGAATTGTAAAAAAATATTTTTTTTTTCGATGAGCGTATATTTGTTTATATTTTTAGGGGGATATGTTTTTTAGATGTTTTAGTATTTTTCCTATGTGCGGGTCAAAGAGTTATATAAGCATGCCAAATTTCAACTCTCTAGGTTTAGCCGTTTGGCTACAATTTTTACCGAACAGACAGACAGACATACAGACAGACAGACAGACAGACAGACAGAAAGACAGACAGACAGACAGACAGACAGACAGACAGACAGACAGACAGACAGACGACAAAATGACGGTATAAGGGTTTTTTGGTCATACCTACAAAACCCTAAAAAGAGTACCCACCGCTGAGCTAGACCAAACTGACTGATATCTTTATAAAATTAGAAATGGGTAGGAGAATTAACTTGAACAACTTGGTACCCAAATACCCTGTTACATACAAGTCTTACAACTAGTTATAAGCTAAATCAAGATAAAAAACAAAAAATGTGAGAATTTTCACACATTTTAGGGTTTTGTAGTTATTTAATAAGTGTAAGTAGTCAACACAATGCTAGATGTCAAGGAGTAATAGTAAAATTTGATTTAATTTTTATACATAAAATATACATTAATTTTAATAAATAAAATAAAACCAGCGTTTTTTTTTTCTGCATTTGCTTCGTATTGAAGTCTTCATTAAATTAATACGAAATATATTGATAAATGGCTTTATTATTTTCAATTTTAGAAACGTATTTCTGACTATTTATGTGTTATTTGATTTATAAGTATTTTATTACTATAAATGATTTATTCCTCTTTAATATCTTAAATACAAAAAACTAAAGTAATTCAAACAATATGTTGAATCACGACGTATAATAGTGAGCGGAGCCTACTGAATACTCCACACTACACTCTACACATATGAACTCGATTCTCAGCTGTTAAAAATATTTTGTTTATTTTTAATAAAAAAAAAAAAAAAAACATACACTGCCTTAGCCATAAATACAAATCCTTAACAATACTAACCAAAATTTATCTATGAATTAAAAAATTAACAAACTTTGTCAAAAACACTAAAACTGCAATATTTTTCAAAAACGATTTCCGGTCGACAATACCTCTCCTACATTTCCGGTTTAGATCAATATACATTACTTATTTCAGTTATTTCAGATTTTTAGCTTAACCCCTTTGCTTTAAAGGGTACGGAACAGTATTTTTGTTTTGTACATTTTTGGAAAAATGGGGGTAAAATTAAAAAAATCTAAAAAACTACGTCTTAAGAGTTTTATTTTGATATTACACAATAAATTTTTTTTAAATAATATTTATTTTAAATGACACGAAAAATCTTTATTTTTCTAAAAACAAACCTGATCAAAAATTCCTGTTGAACTATTCCGGTTCCCATTAATGTACATTATTGAGATTTTTTTCAGATTTTTAGATCCACCCCTTTGGGAAAAAGACTGGGGGCAATGTTTTTTAACATATTTTTTCCGAAAATATGTTAAATGTAATAAAAAAATATTTTTCAAAAAAAAAAAATTGCTTGTTTATCCACGTAAGTGGTTTCATTTGATACCCTTCTCATCATCACCATCATCATCATTTTTCAGCCATTGACGTCCACTGCTGAACCTTGCTTTTCCATTCCTCTCTGTTCTGTGCCACCTGCAGCCAATTACCGACCTTAATGTCATCCGTCCAACGGGTAGGAGGTCTGCCTCGGTTCCTTGTACTATATCTAGGCCGCCATTCCAGTCTTTTCCTGGTCCATCTATCATCATTTACTCTGGCAACATGGCCCACCCACTGCCACATCAGACGTGAAATTCTTCCAATTATATCACAAAATTTTGTTTGCTGTCTGATCCACAAATTTGTCTTTCGATCTAAAAGTGTAACGCCAATCATCGCTCTCTCCATTGATCTTTGAGCAACTCGTAGTTTTTCTGCAGATTTTCGCGGGAGGATGAGAGTCTCTGCACCATAGGTGAAGACTGGTAAGACACATTGATCAAATTCCTTTCTCTTGAGGCAGATGGGGAAATCACCTTTTAAAATATGCCTCAGATTTCCAAAGGCTGCCCATCCCAAACCAATTCTTCTGTTTATTTCTATAGTTTGGTTGTCCCGGCCCATAGTGATTTCGTGTCCCAGGTATTTGTAGTGACAAACTTGATCAATAGGTCTACCCGCGATGACAAATTACCAGTCAGCACTAATTTTGTCATTACTCTGGTCTTTTTTATGTTGATTTGGAGTCCTATATCCTAATATCTGCTTCACTATTCAATTCTTCCATCATTTGGTCCATTTCTCCTAAGTCGTCAGTAATTAAAAAAATATCGTCGGCGAAACGTAAATGGTTTAGACGATCTCCATTAATGTTTAAGCCTCAATCTGATCTCTACCCTTCTCAAGATTTAAAAAAATATATTTATTCTTTCATTAAATACATACATATTTGTTTATATTTATCTCTTGATATGTTTCTTTGAATTCTCAGTATTTTTCGTATATGTGGGTCAAAGAGTTGTATAAGCATGCTAGATTTCTATGTTCGGCAGTTTGGCTAAAATTTCTATCCTACAGACAGATACATGAGGATTTTTTGGTGGTCATACCTAAAAAACTTTAAAAATGCGTTACAGTATAGCAATATAAAGTCAGTAATACACTTTACCTGTAGTACACGATCCAATTTTTCGTTTAGTATTTCGCACGAGTTATTGCGAATATAGTTCACAAAAATCAGATGTAAAATTAATGTACTATACCATCCAATATTTATCGGTTTGAATCTGTATCAATTGATGGGCATTACGTCTATTTCCGTATGTTAACAGGATTTAAATAATTAGTTTACCTCGTACGATAAATCGGCATACTATAGGCATAAGCATTTAAAACTCGTAAACCAAATCATGTAATTCTTATATAGAGTTTTAGTAGCTGTCAAGACTAATATAATGAGGTTATAATTTTATATTAATAGAAAATTGTATTTATAAAGCGGACTAAAATCAAATAAATTATAATGAAACAAAAAACTGGTGAAAACATTAAAAGGAAACAATTATATAATTTTTAAAAATAGCCTGTATAAAAACAATAATAGCAACATAAATTTATACATTTAATTTGTTTTTAGATTAATATACATTTGAATCATAAAAATGAACTTGCCGATTGTGTTTAACGAATTAATATTCACTTTGCATGATGAGGATTCATCATGTCGGCAAAGATTATTTAGACTGCGAAATGATCCATTTGACAGTTACGATCATGTAGATTTTAATATATGATTTATTCAATAAGGAAACATTTGTACCTATCCCTGTTCAGGCACCTACAGACGATGTGTCTAACGTTGACCAATGCTGGTACCAATGTTAGAAGTAACATTTAGCATTTGTGGACATTTGTATATGCCTAGCATACAGACCATCGATGTTTGCCAAGTGCAAAAATAGCGAACATGAGCCAACGTTAGTAAAATGGCGTCTAATAGTGAAAGTAAGATTATGATCGTAGCTTCTACCTTGCATTTGATATTTAAATTAGATTAAATGTACTAAAAAATTACTTTTTACTTTAAGTAGACTTCATAATTAAGTAAAAATGGTTATAAGCTTCCTTTTGAGCACAACCCTTTCAACTCATGTGATGACAAGTGTGTGCGCGTCATGTGTACGATAGCGACATGCGTATGCAAGTCTGCACCAACGTTGGTCAAGCCCCTTTGACTTGTGATAAGAATGTCGCCTCGAAAGCGAATGTCGGCCAGCGCCACGCCCAGCGTACGTTGGATGTGACTTCGCGGATCTAGACAGATGTAAACATAGGCCCTTACTTGCCACACCGTCTGTAGGCGCATTTACACAAAATAGGGAACGAATTATGAACGGCTAAAAATCAAAATAAATCGATTGCTCAAAATTCAAAATTCAACGAGGTGTGTAAATTAAGTAACCGGACTGGAAACATAGCGTTTGATCTGGCAACATTATGGACGCGGGACTTGGAGAGGCAGGGGAACATGTGATACGCCTTCAGTGCAAGCCATTTTTTTCTTGAAACAGTTTTTCTAGTGCGTTCTAAAAATGAGTGACATTCATTTCAAGCAACAGTGTGCTATCAGGTTTTGCTTCAGACTGGGAACAGGGCAACGGAAACTTTTGCAAAACTTCAGCAGGCCTACGGAGACAGTGTTTTGTCAAGGACCCAGGTTTTTGGTGGTTTAAAGCGTTTTCAGAACGACGAGAGTTGATTGAAGATGAATCACGTCACCCAACAATTTCAATAAACGAGTTTTTGGCCAGTGAAAACATTCCTGTGGCTCCCTACCCTCCTTATTCGCCTGACTTGAGTCCATGTGACTTTTTCCTCTTCCTAAGATTGAACAATCACCTCAAGGGACGTCATTTTGGGACACTCGAAAACATTCAAACTTAGGACGTTTGAATGTTTTCGAGTTGCTGAAACCAAAATCAACCAGCTGAAAGCTATTCCAGTATCAGAGTTCCAGCACTGCTATGAGAATTGGAAGAACCATCTTCACCGCTGTGTGGCTTCCCAAAGAAGTTATATTGAGGGAGACAATATTGAATCGTAATTCTATTCGAATAAAAAAAATTTTAAAATCAGTCCGGTTACATAATTTACACACCTCGTATGGTCCTAAGTACATTATCTACTTCGACCTGCCTGTTTTTCGTGCTGGTCCTCCTTTAGAAAGTTATATATTCTTGTTTGTACAATTTTGATTCATACAAACACACTTGTAATTGATATTTTGCAAGGCTACAACATAGAATACAAATATACATAGATGACAAATAATTTCTAAAATAGAATACATTTCCTAGAAAATAAGTTTTTGTGTTATCCTTGCTTATTGTAAATAACTTTTTAAATACAGTACTCAATGTTAGGCATAATGATACTAGCAATGATAGCCACAATAGAGAGTTATAATTGTGTACACAAACCTCATATTTTTTAGGCGAATCCATATTTTAATTCAACGTATTCAATATAACAATAAAATAGGAATACAATGAGCAATTGTTATTACCTACATAAAAATTATAATTGATTATTATATTCAATTGTTGTTAAAAGTATTTTATTGGAATATAGTTGAATTAGTTCACTGAATTACATTCGAGCGCAGTGGCGCGCTTGCAACTAAAACAATATATAAACGATGTGCAGTGAAATTTCTATCGCCACTCCTTTTAGGGTTTATGTTGGGTGACCAACTCTTGATTCGCCAATTTCGGGATTTCGATCTTAAACCTTCGGGTCATAATCAAAAAATTGTTATATTTAAAGTTTCGTAAAGCGAGAAACCCTTAAAATAATAATAATTATTATTATTATTATATTTGCAGCGTCGAGCTACGTGTCTCGACATAATGCTGCTCTCCGCGTGCTCTAATAGCATCCTAGAAATGCCCATGGTATTGACCAAATACCGGTTATATTGTACGTTCTTTCTGACATAGAATCGGTGGTGGAAAATTCCAAGTGTCGCATTTATTGGAATTACTCCTTCCCTACCTCAAGGTTACTGACAGCCACTAAGCCGGATATAACTCTTCTGAGACCAAACAGAAATCGAGATATCGAGACCAAACAGATGTTTGTGATCGAATTCTCGAGTTCAGCTGAGAAGAATATCTCTCTCAAGGAGGAGGAAAAGAAGTCTAAATATATGGATCTCTTGTCCATTATCTTATAGTACATTTTTTTTTATCTAGTAATTTTTATTATGTATTATTACAAAAAATAATTTCCATCATTATTTATTGCGGCTTCCCAACGTCGTACTTGTTTTTCGATGCCCTCTCTATAGAAGCTTTCTGATTAAGTCTCTCTAATTGTTGAAATTAAAACAGAAACTAAAAGAAAAACCTCCAAATTTATTTAACCGAAAAGGAATATTTTTTCATTATACCAATACACGTCCTCACTCAGCAAAAATACCCTGCGAAAAATTCGGGACGGAAACTGGGAAATTATTCTACCATAGATTTTCACCTATTTAGGTTTATGGAACATACACTCAGAGATAAAAAAAATCGAATTATCACCGATGTAGAAAATCACCTGATCAGTTATTTTAAGTCAAAACCAGGAAACTTAGAGGGTATCGAAAAATTAGTACAACGTTGGGAAGCCGTAATAAATAATGATAAAAATTAAATTTTGTAATTATACATAATAAAAATATCTGAAAAAAAATTGTTTTGTACTCTAAAATAATGGATTTTTTTCCAGCCACCCTAATATAATATCATCATCATTGACGCGACAGCCTGAAATGAGCCAAGGCCCCCTGTTTCCAGGTTTCGTGACCATGTTTTCAATCTATGTACATTCAAGAGTAATATGGTCAGTATTGCGTCCATTTTTTAGCGTACATAGAGAGGCACCTACAGTTTAAATACAGAGTGATTATTTAATGGCGAGATGACTTCACCTAATTTTACGTGCCTTCTAGCAGAAATACTGGTGAATACTATGACTATATTAACTATGATTATGAAGAAAAAAGATTATGCGCATTCGCCCATAATCGCCTGCTACGATGTGTATGAAACGGCAAATTATTAAAACTTCCAGTGACGTCGTCTCGCCATTAAATAATCACTCTGTACGGTTGCGAACGGCTAAGGAGAACCTGTAATTTAAATAAATATTTTTACACAAATTATTTGACATAAGCAAGAATTGAACTCACGTCCGTGCCCTTGCTCAGCGGTCAAGTAGTAGGTACAGACGATTTAACGTTTGCAGATACAGGCTTGCTTCCTAATATAATATAGACTATATTCCTATATAATATATATAATTAAAAAGGAAGTTCAGGTCCCTACCATATGCAGACGATCTGACAATAGTCGCAAAAAATAAATAATAGATGGACTCACTAATTCTAAGACTCCAGAAATATCTGAAGAAAAAAGTCTGATCCTAAATACGAATAACACAAAGGTGATAAGTTCACAAAAGCTCCAAGGAAATGAGCCCAACGAAAAATTTCTTTGCCACAAGACAGAATTGGAAAAAGTTAAAAAATAAAATATTTAGGATATACATTTCAGAATGGGCAGAACAGTGAGCACATCAAACAAGTGACAAAAAAAAGCGAACATGGCGCTAGCACATGTTTGGGGGGGTATCGGACAGAGAAAATTTAAAAACAACTTCAAATATAGATTGTTACACTCTGACAGACTCATAGTCCCAATAATGATGCACTGAAGTGAAATATGGGGCTGGAAAGAGTATGAAAAAGTGGAACAAGTACAGTACAAATACATCCGATGGGTTTAACCAGGGCTTCGAACCGTTATTTTTTTCGTTTCGGTTTTAGTTCCGGTTCAACTAAAAAAAATATATATCGGTTCGGTTCCGGTTTTCGTTCCGGCAAAAATAACGGTTTTTTTCGGTTTTCGGTACAGTTCCGAGTGATAAATTTGTAAATGCTTGTATTTGTAATAGAAATTTATTTTCTACTATAATTTAGTAGAACATTTTATTCCTTATTTTGTAATAATCATACCAAGGCCGCTGCCAGGGGGGGATTCTTGGCGTTCACCCCCCCCACTATTATGATTTTTTTCTGCTCATTAGTTTAAAAAATAATCTTAAATAAAATGTATTTTATATTCACTCACATAAACATTATTTGAACCGAAATAAACCGATATTTTTTTTTCGGTTCAGTTCCAGTTTTCGTTCCGACAAATATAACGGTTTTTTTCGGTTTTCGGTTCAGTTCCGGTTCGAAGCCCTGGGTTTAACTCCTAATTATATTCTGTTAGAGGAAGCAAACAGATTTCATTTAAGCACCGAGGCAGAAAAACGGGCCATGAACTATGAAGAACCAGAAGAACACCATGGAAGGAATTAGTGCATGAATGTTAGAAAGAGATAAGGAGGAAAGAAGAAAAAAATAGAACAAGAAATAAATGGGAAGAACTAAGACAGGAATATTATCAACAAAAAGGATACTCAACTATAGAAATTGAAAACCGGAGGCAGACAGAGTATATGATAAAAGAGGCAATTATTATAAGTAATAAAGATATCCAGACGCAAATTAGAAGGGAGAAAATACTTCAATCTACTTATAACCCCAGATAAAAAATCTTCAGAAAAACGACCTGCCATATTACCTTGCAAAAAACAAAAAAATCTGCAAATTATAGCTAGATTTCGCGTCGGAAATGAAGAGAGGGGTAACGATTACTGTCTGAAAACAGAGGATAGAATATGCAGAATGTGCCACAACGCAACAGAGAATACTGAACATTGAAGTAGAGACTGTGAAGAAGAACATGAATGAGAAATCATATCTGCATATTCTAGGTGATGTTTACCCAGATGTTCAGTGGATGAAAAGAGTGAAGAATAGAAGGACAAAATTATATCCACTCTGAAATGACACTTGCATGACACTATAATTTTAGTTTGTATATGATAAAAATTAATTTATTTCACAATCAAGTATAGTTTAAAACTTTCTAAAATATATATACATTCTGTCAGTAAAATAGCAGGAAATGTTAAATAAAGCACACAATTTTCATTTAACCATCAAAATTTAATTTGTCGCCTTCAAATTAGCTTAGCTCATTCCACGAATTTTCTTTTATGGCATCGATCGCCTCAAAACGGGTTCCACATAGCGGCAATTTTAATTTCGGAAATAAAAAGAAGTCACACGGGGCCAAATCTGGTGAATACGGTGGTTGCTCGATGGTATTTGTCCCGTTTTTGGACTTATATTCAGTCACAATTGCTGATCTATGCGATGGTGCATTATCATCATGTAAAATCCACGAATTGTTTTTCACGGAAATGTTTCAATACGGCCAAATAATATTCTTTATTGACCATCTGCTCTGTCGGGACGACAGTCCGTTTTCAGGGCAGTTTTTTGTCCGCCATTCTGATGCGTGCTGACTTGTTTGCATGTCAAATTCATAGACCCATTTCTCATCACCTGTTATGATGCGTTCCATGAATGTGGGATCAAAATTGACGCGATCCAGCATGTCTAAAGAGATTTGTTTACGGTACTGTTTTTGTAGAAAATTCAGATCTGTTGAAACGAGACGAGCGGCGACGCGTCTCATGCCCAAATTATTCATCAAAATCGACCGAACAGACTCGTGAGAAAAAATCAAATCACGTGAAATCTCTCTTAAACTAGAACGCCGATTATCGAGCACAATTTCCTTTTTCCACAACTTTTTCGATGTTTTCGTCGGTTGAAGCGGTCGAAGGCCATCCGGAACGTGGTTTGTCTTCGACGATCTGTCGACCGTTTTTAAACGCTTTGTACCACTCATACGCCCGTGTTTTTGATAAAGCTGTTTCACCATAACACTTTTCCAACATTTTTAACGAGTCGAAACACGTAATTTCATTCGCAACACAAAATTTAAGGCAAACTCTTTTTTTTTTTTTAAGTAGACTTTATTTTACGACGCTTCAACAACTTGGTTTTTAGCGTCTTACAGTTACAAAATACTTATTTCTAAATTACATGTAGTTTTCTTATTTAATACTTAGGAGTGTAGTATTACTATATAAATATATTTAAATTTGTTGGATAAGTTTTGAGTCTGTAAGATAGTTCCATAGGTTACTGATGGCCTCGGGTGTGTTCTTCAGTGCTTCTCTTAAGTTGTCTGGTATGCTGTATTTCTGGCGAACGGACCTGTACTTCTCACATTCGGTGATGATATGTTCTACTGTCGTAATTTCATTGCAATGATCGCAGATATTGGCGTTGCTTCCATTTAGAAGGTGTTCATGAGTAATTTTTGTGTGGCCAATTCGCAGTCTTGTAAGGGTCGTTTGCGTTTTTCGGTCACAGGTAATGTTCCATATATTAACGTCTTCTTTGATATTTCGTAGTTTATTGCTGTTATCTATTCTGTGCCATCTTTGCAGCTGTTCCTTGTAACTGGTTTTTGAAATAATTTCGAACACGTACTCTTGTGGGATGGTTGGATTTGCTTGTGGTGCATCATTTTCTGTCCTGAGGAACTGATCAATTTCTTCGTTACCAGGGATGCCCTTGTGGCTTGGGATCCAGAGAAGAGTTATTTTGTATCCTAAATTTAGCTGGGTGTTATGGATTAATTCTTGGATATCCTGTATGCTTTTTTCCTTGGTTTTTGTGTTCATGATATCTGTTATGGCGTTTAGGGCATCTGTGCATACGATAAACGTATTTGTGGAAGCGTTAGTACTTATATCTTCTATAGCCATTTTTATGCTTGTTATTTCAGCGATTTTGATTGTTGTTTCTGAAGGAAGACTGTAGCATTTGATGATGGAGTTAGTCTTGAATCCTACGATGTATTTATCACGGTGTTGAGAGGCGTCGGTGTAGTAATAGGCTGCGTTTTCTGGTTGTTCTTCGCAGATTTTCTTGAACTCTTCCACGTATTTGGTGTTAGTCGTGGAACTTTTCTTAAACTTGTTGAGTCGAAGGTTTACAGATGGTACTTCTATCGTCCAGGGGGGCAAGCTATGGTGAGTGGTTGCATCTATCATGTTGAGGTTGAGGTTTAGGTTTTTAAGGCTATTGTAGATGGTTTTCTGGATAGGTGTTTTACATCTTGGGATTATTTTTCTATTAGGATTTTGCTTGAATAAAGAATTGAAAGTTGGGTGTTTAGGGTTAGTGGCTATTTTGGTAGCATATTTTGTAATTAGCATTTTTCTTCTGCTCTCTAGGTCGGTTTCTCCTGCCTCATTGAGGATACTACTTATTGGACTCGTTCGATATGCTCCTATGGCTATTCGTAATGCTGAGTTTTGTATGATTTTTAGTTTTTGGAGGATGCTTGGTTTGGCTGTTCCATATATTATACTTCCGTAATCTAACTTTGAGCGCACTACCGCTTTATATAACATTAGCAAGGTTTTTTTATCGGCTCCCCATTCATAATGTCCAGTTGTTTTCATCAGGTTGATACGTTGATTACAGTCTTTGCGTAAGTCTTCAATGTGGGGTTTCCAATTGAGTTTATGGTCGAATGTAAGTCCAAGGAATTTTTTGGTGGGTACAAATTTGATTGGAACGTTCTCTAGTGTAAGATTTGGTGATGTATTATTTAATTTTTTCTTGAATATGACTGCCTCTGTTTTGGAAATAGAAAACCGGAACCCTACTTCGTGTGTCCATTTTTGTAGTTGATCTATAGTAGTTTGAAGGATTTTTTCAGTGATTTGAGTGCTTCTGCCCTTGGCGTAGATTGCCAAGTCATCAGCAAACAAAGAAATATTGATGGGTTTCTCGACAGATTTTATGATGTCGTTAATCGCTATTAAAAATAGAGTCACACTTAGTATTGCTCCCTGGGGGATTCCATTCTGTTGGGTTTTTATTTCTGAAACGGTACCATTCGCTCGAACCCGAAATCTTCGGTTCTTAAGGAAACTGTGAATAAATTGTAACATATGGCCTTGGATATTGAGTTCTTGCAACTTTGTTTCTATATTCCATTTCCAGGTCATGTCGTAAGCTTTCTCAAGATCAAAGAAAACTGCTATGACATGTTGTTTGTTGAGAAAGGCGGAGTGAATATCGTTGGTTATGTTTATGAGATGGTCTTTATAACGTATATTACGGCCAGACTCCAGCGTTATATAGTTGGCATACGCCAGCGTCCGCTCAGCTCTCTGATCGGTCGCTAAAAACCTAAATGGGGAAAAATATGAATTCCGTAACCACTGTGAAGTGACTCCAGTGGCTATCAGCTGTCCAGGGCAAGGTAGAAGGCCGCCAGCCCAGTCTAGAGGTAAATGTGACTATGCAGGGTGGTCCTGTAATTATCAATGTCGATGTGCGGCCTAAAATTTATACGGCGCCAGTCACTTCGCTTCTATTGCCCTAAATTCTGGAAGAAAAATAAAACCCCAGGGGAAGGAATAGAGTTCTCGTAATAGAAACACCAAAATTCTCAATAACTAAATTTATTAACAAAAAAAATCAGTAACTAACAAATAGTAATAACAAAATAAATACTATTCGTTAAACGAATATTGAATACGCAAAATCTATAAACAAAATAAATTATCCACTAAATGAATACTCAATACGCAAAATCTATAAACAAAATAAATTATTCACTAAATGAATACTCAATACGCAAAATCTATTAACCAAATAAATATTATTATTCGCAAAGCGAATACTCAATAAACAAAATTTTATAACCAAAATATTAAGAATCACAAGATCAATGACTAGTTAAATATTCCCTTTTTAGTTCGGAGTACGACAAAGTTAATACAAAAAAAAATAAATTATTTAATCTACGAGCAAAATATCTAAGTTAAATCCAAAATTTAGAAAACTAAGTACTCACAAATGGCCAAAGGAAATTAAACAACTGAATCTTTAACCGGTAATTAATTACAATTTAAACTAACAACTGAATTACTTGCGGTATAAATACCCAGTAACATGTGATTGGATTACTTATGCTACAACTGCCCTAGGGCTGCGCGAACTTTTGCACATAAATTACATAACAGTGACTAATTACGTTGAAAAATGGTAACGGTATTCCGGTTGGCAATACCGTTAGGAAAAATCCGGAAGAGGGCTAGAATCGGAAAGCCAGCGCTTTTTCGAAACCCGATTTAAATTTTTACTACAATTCTCTCTCCTTAAAACTATTGAAATCCCAATCAGTCTATTGGCAACGAAGTCGCGTTGATTCAAGAATCCATCGTTGTCAAGAGACTGGCTCCATATATCCCCTTTTACTCTTAAAAACTCGTGATACGTCAACAAAAAAAATCAAATCTCCGCGAGATGCCCAAAAAAAATTGACGACCACCCTACCCACTGACTCGACGGAAATGATCAAAATTTAAAAAAATTATCGAGACAAAAAAAAATTAAGGAAGACTGGTCAAAAAAAAAATAAATAAAAAAAAAACGATGCTTGTGGCTGAGGTTCTGCCCGATTGAAGTTAACGTTAATTCCTCCCAAAATAATACAAACCCGATCCTCGATAACGTGAACAGCAAGTAACACGAATACTTGACCAGTAAGTATTCAAAGTAAGGAGTAACCTGCGTGTTTGAAAGCTAATTCACAACCTCCAGTTATCAAGGAAAAATACTATACAGACAGACTGAATTTACATTACGCGGCAACAATTAAAAATGAGCGATTCGTGAACAAAAATTATTGTACCTCCAAAAATATTTACGGTGGCGACACGCCCAACCGTACACGCAACAGCGTACTCAATAAATCCAAAACTATCTCAATAACTCAAAAATATCTCAAGATACAACAAAACTTGAGAAACCTCAATGCATTTCAGCTAATAATACAGTACAAATAATAACACACACTTAATAATCATGGCCATAACTCATAAGGGTGTACCAGACGCAGCCCTACACTATTAACGTTAAGAATCACAAAAAAAACATCCCCAAACGGGAATTCCAATACGTTAATAGGGCAGAGTCGCTTCTGTTACAAAATTTCAAACATTTCCAAAGTATACTCAGCTGAAACACAGTAATTCTCGCAACACCCTGTAGCAACAGGTCTCAATTGATACAATAATTTTCACGCTGCATCTTCCACGGATCGCTCCAAAATCGGCTCTTCAACCCTTACATGTGGGGGACAATAAATCTCGAAAGCAGGATCCTCGCTCGAGAAAGAATACTAAATTTAGGCCCGTCCATGTTGCCACTAAATTTACAAAATACAGAGAAATACTTTACATTAGAACACTGAATTATTCAAAACTGATTAGCGGGTAATACTGTATAAAAGAAACATACCTCGGTGTTTTAGTGGCGAAACGTCGTAACTCAATTGCCATCTAGGGGTAGAAAACTCCTAATTCCGACGTAAGTCGCGTTTTGCATTCCCAAAACATGATGTATCACGTGCCTTTTCCGCTTAGCGAATCCACAGGTGAACCAGCATTATCTTCTCAAATAATTTTCACAAAAACTTGTGGAATAAAATTTGGCACGTGTTACTGAGTCTCCACCCCTTAGGGAACCTCTATACTTCTTGAATTACGACATTGAAGAGACAAAATGGCATTTAACATTCCATTATATATGCCCCCCCTTCACCACTATAACTGTCTAATAGACACTAGACTCACGTGGGCAAAACCACGTGACTCAGACTGTTATCAAAAATGACAACTTTCTGTCTTATCGGCGTTAAAAATCACGAATGTCAACATTGTATTTTATTACAAGTTGTAAGTATGTTCCTTATATACGTAATACACGCTAATAGTCTGTAATTTCCAGGTTCTAATGAAGTATTCATACTCCAAAATGCAAAAGAATGTGATTATTCCCATGTGTCAAAATGACATAACCTAAAAGTTTTTGACAGAATACGAGAATTCAGATGTTAATTTATATTTCTGTAGCAAGAACGGCTACTTTTAAGTAGATTGTCAGGAGGCTAGTCAGTTGGTTTCGCAAAAATACACAATACTGTATCCTTTAATGAGAATAGCATAAGTTTTTGTACGTTAAGGTAGGTTACGTTAAGGTAGTTTTATAAGCGGTGGTGTCAGCTAAAATAGGCCGTAACAACTCCCCCTTTGCTTAAAAAGAGACGCGGGTCTCTAAAGACCCCGTATCTTTATACTAAATTGCATTCGCACGAAACAATCGCTCCAAAAAAAAAAAACTATCAATAAACTATTTACAATTCTATCCTACTTACATCCTAAATAGTGGAACACACGGAATTCCTAACTAATTAGGGGTGGCGTTCGCGAAGACGCGGTAACAGCCACGGGAGGCAAGGTAGTTGCTGCAGACAACGATGACAAGGTGCTAATGTGCAAAACGCACAGACGGGTATTATCACCAACAGGCCATGGAGGTGATAATATTGCCAACAAGGCAAGGAGGACGAGTAGGTTTGACGTCGCTCACACTGCGGATAAGCTCCAGCGAAAAACTAACGGCAGTCGGCGCCCTACAAAAAAAAGGTTGGGTTCCACTATTTCCTAACTAACTTTGTACAACTACTAACTAGCTAAATCTATGCAACGCACTCATAATCTTAACTAAACCATTCACGAAGGGAATCTATCTCACACAAAAAGAAAGCCTAACTGACACGCGTACCGACCTAACTGTCCTACGCTCACTTCTACGTACTTAACTTCACTCAAAATACAAAGCGTTATTCACAAACGCACTAATAACTGCAATTCTAACTTGCTATCTCAAATATCTCACCCAAAAATACGGGATTTCTCAAAACGACAACCAACTGACATGTCCGCTACGACAATTCCTACTTAACTCAAAAACAGTCTGACAAACGCATTAACAACAGTGAATTTCTCTATATTCAACTTACTAGATCTGATTCGGTCCTGACCCGTATACTCTAGGTCACGTCCAAAATATTTCCTAACCAGGAATCAAATATTGTACAACAAAAATCGCGGAGCAAGTCTACTGTTCTTCTCCAATACTCTAAACCGTTGAGTGATTCTCCTGGATAAACCAGCTCGGTATATAATACCGTAAATATGAGGAAACTAATTTTCCGCTAAGCGAATCCCGTGTGAATCTCAATGGTTCGCCCTAAACTGGCTCACCAATACAAATTTGACAACCGAGTCACTCGGCTTGTCACCAATATAATTCAACATAACCAATGTTGCAATTACAATTCTACCAACAATTGTTGCCATACAATGCAACACAAAATTTTCACAGGGATATACATTAGAGTCCTCTCACTCAATGTTACTACAACTCAGACACAGTAACTTACTCACTCTTACAACAAAAAACTATTTAGCTCATCAACTGAGACTAACTCAAAATCTAAACAATGTGTACAATATGTCGTCCAAATACCGAACAGATCATAGCAACATAAACGACGAATAACATAGCGAAAGTAATCCAATCAACTTTTCAAACAAATAAATTAAATTTCATATTACGAGAACTCTTTAGGGTTGGGTTTAGGAACAAAAGGAATACAACCAATCAATATAAGACCCATATTTTCCTATTACACAAAAAAAATCCAAACAGCTCCAAACTGAAATAAAAATATGGTCTTCTCAAAAACAGCCCCTCTCATCTCGGGCATCCAAATACGTGATTCCTTCTCAGCAAACGCCTAAATCCACAAACCTCAAGTCAGAATATGTAACGTCCTTTTCGGCAAAGGCCCGAAATACATAACGTTCCTTAACAAATCGAGCCCCACATTGCTTAACAAATGTGAGCTCCACGTTAGTCGAGCCCCACGTTGGGCGCCAGAAATATATAACGTATATTACGGCCAGACTCCAGCGTTATATAGTTGGCATACGCCAGCGTCCGCTCAGCTCTCTGATCGGTCGCTAAAAACCTAAATGGGGAAAAATATGAATTCCGTAACCACTGTGAAGTGACTCCAGTGGCTATCAGCTGTCCAGGGCAAGGTAGAAGGCCGCCAGCCCAGTCTAGAGGTAAATGTGACTATGCAGGGTGGTCCTGTAATTATCAATGTCGATGTGCGGCCTAAAATTTATACGGCGCCAGTCACTTCGCTTCTATTGCCCTAAATTCTGGAAGAAAAATAAAACCCCAGGGGAAGGAATAGAGTTCTCGTAATAGAAACACCAAAATTCTCAATAACTAAATTTATTAACAAAAAAAATCAGTAACTAACAAATAGTAATAACAAAATAAATACTATTCGTTAAACGAATATTGAATACGCAAAATCTATAAACAAAATAAATTATCCACTAAATGAATACTCAATACGCAAAATCTATAAACAAAATAAATTATTCACTAAATGAATACTCAATACGCAAAATCTATTAACCAAATAAATATTATTATTCGCAAAGCGAATACTCAATAAACAAAATTTTATAACCAAAATATTAAGAATCACAAGATCAATGACTAGTTAAATATTCCCTTTTTAGTTCGGAGTACGACAAAGTTAATACAAAAAAAAATAAATTATTTAATCTACGAGCAAAATATCTAAGTTAAATCCAAAATTTAGAAAACTAAGTACTCACAAATGGCCAAAGGAAATTAAACAACTGAATCTTTAACCGGTAATTAATTACAATTTAAACTAACAACTGAATTACTTGCGGTATAAATACCCAGTAACATGTGATTGGATTACTTATGCTACAACTGCCCTAGGGCTGCGCGAACTTTTGCACATAAATTACATAACAGTGACTAATTACGTTGAAAAATGGTAACGGTATTCCGGTTGGCAATACCGTTAGGAAAAATCCGGAAGAGGGCTAGAATCGGAAAGCCAGCGCTTTTTCGAAACCCGATTTAAATTTTTACTACAATTCTCTCTCCTTAAAACTATTGAAATCCCAATCAGTCTATTGGCAACGAAGTCGCGTTGATTCAAGAATCCATCGTTGTCAAGAGACTGGCTCCATATATCCCCTTTTACTCTTAAAAACTCGTGATACGTCAACAAAAAAATCAAATCTCCGCGAGATGCCCAAAAAAAATTGACGACCACCCTACCCACTGACTCGACGGAAATGATCAAAATTTAAAAAAATTATCGAGACAAAAAAAAATTAAGGAAGACTGGTCAAAAAAAAAATAAATAAAAAAAAAACGATGCTTGTGGCTGAGGTTCTGCCCGATTGAAGTTAACGTTAATTCCTCCCAAAATAATACAAACCCGATCCTCGATAACGTGAACAGCAAGTAACACGAATACTTGACCAGTAAGTATTCAAAGTAAGGAGTAACCTGCGTGTTTGAAAGCTAATTCACAACCTCCAGTTATCAAGGAAAAATACTATACAGACAGACTGAATTTACATTACGCGGCAACAATTAAAAATGAGCGATTCGTGAACAAAAATTATTGTACCTCCAAAAATATTTACGGTGGCGACACGCCCAACCGTACACGCAACAGCGTACTCAATAAATCCAAAACTATCTCAATAACTCAAAAATATCTCAAGATACAACAAAACTTGAGAAACCTCAATGCATTTCAGCTAATAATACAGTACAAATAATAACACACACTTAATAATCATGGCCATAACTCATAAGGGTGTACCAGACGCAGCCCTACACTATTAACGTTAAGAATCACAAAAAAAACATCCCCAAACGGGAATTCCAATACGTTAATAGGGCAGAGTCGCTTCTGTTACAAAATTTCAAACATTTCCAAAGTATACTCAGCTGAAACACAGTAATTCTCGCAACACCCTGTAGCAACAGGTCTCAATTGATACAATAATTTTCACGCTGCATCTTCCACGGATCGCTCCAAAATCGGCTCTTCAACCCTTACATGTGGGGGACAATAAATCTCGAAAGCAGGATCCTCGCTCGAGAAAGAATACTAAATTTAGGCCCGTCCATGTTGCCACTAAATTTACAAAATACAGAGAAATACTTTACATTAGAACACTGAATTATTCAAAACTGATTAGCGGGTAATACTGTATAAAAGAAACATACCTCGGTGTTTTAGTGGCGAAACGTCGTAACTCAATTGCCATCTAGGGGTAGAAAACTCCTAATTCCGACGTAAGTCGCGTTTTGCATTCCCAAAACATGATGTATCACGTGCCTTTTCCGCTTAGCGAATCCACAGGTGAACCAGCATTATCTTCTCAAATAATTTTCACAAAAACTTGTGGAATAAAATTTGGCACGTGTTACTGAGTCTCCACCCCTTAGGGAACCTCTATACTTCTTGAATTACGACATTGAAGAGACAAAATGGCATTTAACATTCCATTATATATGCCCCCCCTTCACCACTATAACTGTCTAATAGACACTAGACTCACGTGGGCAAAACCACGTGACTCAGACTGTTATCAAAAATGACAACTTTCTGTCTTATCGGCGTTAAAAATCACGAATGTCAACATTGTATTTTATTACAAGTTGTAAGTATGTTCCTTATATACGTAATACACGCTAATAGTCTGTAATTTCCAGGTTCTAATGAAGTATTCATACTCCAAAATGCAAAAGAATGTGATTATTCCCATGTGTCAAAATGACATAACCTAAAAGTTTTTGACAGAATACGAGAATTCAGATGTTAATTTATATTTCTGTAGCAAGAACGGCTACTTTTAAGTAGATTGTCAGGAGGCTAGTCAGTTGGTTTCGCAAAAATACACAATACTGTATCCTTTAATGAGAATAGCATAAGTTTTTGTACGTTAAGGTAGGTTACGTTAAGGTAGTTTTATAAGCGGTGGTGTCAGCTAAAATAGGCCGTAACAACTCCCCCTTTGCTTAAAAAGAGACGCGGGTCTCTAAAGACCCCGTATCTTTATACTAAATTGCATTCGCACGAAACAATCGCTCCAAAAAAAAAAAACTATCAATAAACTATTTACAATTCTATCCTACTTACATCCTAAATAGTGGAACACACGGAATTCCTAACTAATTAGGGGTGGCGTTCGCGAAGACGCGGTAACAGCCACGGGAGGCAAGGTAGTTGCTGCAGACAACGATGACAAGGTGCTAATGTGCAAAACGCACAGACGGGTATTATCACCAACAGGCCATGGAGGTGATAATATTGCCAACAAGGCAAGGAGGACGAGTAGGTTTGACGTCGCTCACACTGCGGATAAGCTCCAGCGAAAAACTAACGGCAGTCGGCGCCCTACAAAAAAAAGGTTGGGTTCCACTATTTCCTAACTAACTTTGTACAACTACTAACTAGCTAAATCTATGCAACGCACTCATAATCTTAACTAAACCATTCACGAAGGGAATCTATCTCACACAAAAAGAAAGCCTAACTGACACGCGTACCGACCTAACTGTCCTACGCTCACTTCTACGTACTTAACTTCACTCAAAATACAAAGCGTTATTCACAAACGCACTAATAACTGCAATTCTAACTTGCTATCTCAAATATCTCACCCAAAAATACGGGATTTCTCAAAACGACAACCAACTGACATGTCCGCTACGACAATTCCTACTTAACTCAAAAACAGTCTGACAAACGCATTAACAACAGTGAATTTCTCTATATTCAACTTACTAGATCTGATTCGGTCCTGACCCGTATACTCTAGGTCACGTCCAAAATATTTCCTAACCAGGAATCAAATATTGTACAACAAAAATCGCGGAGCAAGTCTACTGTTCTTCTCCAATACTCTAAACCGTTGAGTGATTCTCCTGGATAAACCAGCTCGGTATATAATACCGTAAATATGAGGAAACTAATTTTCCGCTAAGCGAATCCCGTGTGAATCTCAATGGTTCGCCCTAAACTGGCTCACCAATACAAATTTGACAACCGAGTCACTCGGCTTGTCACCAATATAATTCAACATAACCAATGTTGCAATTACAATTCTACCAACAATTGTTGCCATACAATGCAACACAAAATTTTCACAGGGATATACATTAGAGTCCTCTCACTCAATGTTACTACAACTCAGACACAGTAACTTACTCACTCTTACAACAAAAAACTATTTAGCTCATCAACTGAGACTAACTCAAAATCTAAACAATGTGTACAATATGTCGTCCAAATACCGAACAGATCATAGCAACATAAACGACGAATAACATAGCGAAAGTAATCCAATCAACTTTTCAAACAAATAAATTAAATTTCATATTACGAGAACTCTTTAGGGTTGGGTTTAGGAACAAAAGGAATACAACCAATCAATATAAGACCCATATTTTCCTATTACACAAAAAAAATCCAAACAGCTCCAAACTGAAATAAAAATATGGTCTTCTCAAAAACAGCCCCTCTCATCTCGGGCATCCAAATACGTGATTCCTTCTCAGCAAACGCCTAAATCCACAAACCTCAAGTCAGAATATGTAACGTCCTTTTCGGCAAAGGCCCGAAATACATAACGTTCCTTAACAAATCGAGCCCCACATTGCTTAACAAATGTGAGCTCCACGTTAGTCGAGCCCCACGTTGGGCGCCAGAAATATATAACGTATATTACGGCCAGACTCCAGCGTTATATAGTTGGCATACGCCAGCGTCCGCTCAGCTCTCTGATCGGTCGCTAAAAACCTAAATGGGGAAAAATATGAATTCCGTAACCACTGTGAAGTGACTCCAGTGGCTATCAGCTGTCCAGGGCAAGGTAGAAGGCCGCCAGCCCAGTCTAGAGGTAAATGTGACTATGCAGGGTGGTCCTGTAATTATCAATGTCGATGTGCGGCCTAAAATTTATACGGCGCCAGTCACTTCGCTTCTATTGCCCTAAATTCTGGAAGAAAAATAAAACCCCAGGGGAAGGAATAGAGTTCTCGTAATAGAAACACCAAAATTCTCAATAACTAAATTTATTAACAAAAAAAATCAGTAACTAACAAATAGTAATAACAAAATAAATACTATTCGTTAAACGAATATTGAATACGCAAAATCTATAAACAAAATAAATTATCCACTAAATGAATACTCAATACGCAAAATCTATAAACAAAATAAATTATTCACTAAATGAATACTCAATACGCAAAATCTATTAACCAAATAAATATTATTATTCGCAAAGCGAATACTCAATAAACAAAATTTTATAACCAAAATATTAAGAATCACAAGATCAATGACTAGTTAAATATTCCCTTTTTAGTTCGGAGTACGACAAAGTTAATACAAAAAAAAATAAATTATTTAATCTACGAGCAAAATATCTAAGTTAAATCCAAAATTTAGAAAACTAAGTACTCACAAATGGCCAAAGGAAATTAAACAACTGAATCTTTAACCGGTAATTAATTACAATTTAAACTAACAACTGAATTACTTGCGGTATAAATACCCAGTAACATGTGATTGGATTACTTATGCTACAACTGCCCTAGGGCTGCGCGAACTTTTGCACATAAATTACATAACAGTGACTAATTACGTTGAAAAATGGTAACGGTATTCCGGTTGGCAATACCGTTAGGAAAAATCCGGAAGAGGGCTAGAATCGGAAAGCCAGCGCTTTTTCGAAACCCGATTTAAATTTTTACTACAATTCTCTCTCCTTAAAACTATTGAAATCCCAATCAGTCTATTGGCAACGAAGTCGCGTTGATTCAAGAATCCATCGTTGTCAAGAGACTGGCTCCATATATCCCCTTTTACTCTTAAAAACTCGTGATACGTCAACAAAAAAAATCAAATCTCCGCGAGATGCCCAAAAAAAATTGACGACCACCCTACCCACTGACTCGACGGAAATGATCAAAATTTAAAAAAATTATCGAGACAAAAAAAAATTAAGGAAGACTGGTCAAAAAAAAAATAAATAAAAAAAAAACGATGCTTGTGGCTGAGGTTCTGCCCGATTGAAGTTAACGTTAATTCCTCCCAAAATAATACAAACCCGATCCTCGATAACGTGAACAGCAAGTAACACGAATACTTGACCAGTAAGTATTCAAAGTAAGGAGTAACCTGCGTGTTTGAAAGCTAATTCACAACCTCCAGTTATCAAGGAAAAATACTATACAGACAGACTGAATTTACATTACGCGGCAACAATTAAAAATGAGCGATTCGTGAACAAAAATTATTGTACCTCCAAAAATATTTACGGTGGCGACACGCCCAACCGTACACGCAACAGCGTACTCAATAAATCCAAAACTATCTCAATAACTCAAAAATATCTCAAGATACAACAAAACTTGAGAAACCTCAATGCATTTCAGCTAATAATACAGTACAAATAATAACACACACTTAATAATCATGGCCATAACTCATAAGGGTGTACCAGACGCAGCCCTACACTATTAACGTTAAGAATCACAAAAAAAACATCCCCAAACGGGAATTCCAATACGTTAATAGGGCAGAGTCGCTTCTGTTACAAAATTTCAAACATTTCCAAAGTATACTCAGCTGAAACACAGTAATTCTCGCAACACCCTGTAGCAACAGGTCTCAATTGATACAATAATTTTCACGCTGCATCTTCCACGGATCGCTCCAAAATCGGCTCTTCAACCCTTACATGTGGGGGACAATAAATCTCGAAAGCAGGATCCTCGCTCGAGAAAGAATACTAAATTTAGGCCCGTCCATGTTGCCACTAAATTTACAAAATACAGAGAAATACTTTACATTAGAACACTGAATTATTCAAAACTGATTAGCGGGTAATACTGTATAAAAGAAACATACCTCGGTGTTTTAGTGGCGAAACGTCGTAACTCAATTGCCATCTAGGGGTAGAAAACTCCTAATTCCGACGTAAGTCGCGTTTTGCATTCCCAAAACATGATGTATCACGTGCCTTTTCCGCTTAGCGAATCCACAGGTGAACCAGCATTATCTTCTCAAATAATTTTCACAAAAACTTGTGGAATAAAATTTGGCACGTGTTACTGAGTCTCCACCCCTTAGGGAACCTCTATACTTCTTGAATTACGACATTGAAGAGACAAAATGGCATTTAACATTCCATTATATATGCCCCCCCTTCACCACTATAACTGTCTAATAGACACTAGACTCACGTGGGCAAAACCACGTGACTCAGACTGTTATCAAAAATGACAACTTTCTGTCTTATCGGCGTTAAAAATCACGAATGTCAACATTGTATTTTATTACAAGTTGTAAGTATGTTCCTTATATACGTAATACACGCTAATAGTCTGTAATTTCCAGGTTCTAATGAAGTATTCATACTCCAAAATGCAAAAGAATGTGATTATTCCCATGTGTCAAAATGACATAACCTAAAAGTTTTTGACAGAATACGAGAATTCAGATGTTAATTTATATTTCTGTAGCAAGAACGGCTACTTTTAAGTAGATTGTCAGGAGGCTAGTCAGTTGGTTTCGCAAAAATACACAATACTGTATCCTTTAATGAGAATAGCATAAGTTTTTGTACGTTAAGGTAGGTTACGTTAAGGTAGTTTTATAAGCGGTGGTGTCAGCTAAAATAGGCCGTAACATCTTGTGTTGATCTGTTACTTCTAAAACCACATTGAAAGGTATTTATTAATTGGTTTTTCTCTAGATACCACATTAGCCGGTTGTTTATCATTTTCTCCAATATTTTTCCCGTGGTATTAGCCAGGGCAATAGGGCGGTAGCTGCTCGGGCAGGTTTTTTCTTTTCCTTTTTTGTATATCGGGATAATTTCTACTTCGTTCCATGTGTCGGGATACTTGTTATTTGTCCAAATGTGATTATAGATTTCAAGTAGTTTGTCTTTGGTCACTTCGGGGGCTTCAGTTAGGAATGAAAATGGGATGTTGTCTGGGCCTGGGCTGCTGTTTTTTTTAATAGTATTGAGGACTGAGTTCAATTCATTTCTGGAGAAGATATGGTTTATGGGTTCTAGATTATTAAATATTTCAATTGGTTTTTTCTCCTGCTCAAATTTGAATTTTTGGAATTCTCGACTGTAGTTGGCATTGCTACTGGTTTTCTCAAAGTTTCTGGCTAGTAGATCAGCTATCTCTTGTGGTTCTGCAAATGTATTTGTTCCTTCTTTTAAAAGTGGTATGTGTGGAGAACGATCATGTCCTTTGATTCTGTTTATAGTTTGCCAGATTTTTTTTAACGGTGTATCTTTATTCAGTTCGTGTACGTATTCTTTCCATGAATTAGTCTTAGCTTCTCTAATGATTCTTCTTGTAGCAGCCTTCATCTTTTTGAAGTTTATTAAATTATCTATAGTTTTATGCCGTTTGTATTTGTATAACAATCTGTTAGTATCACGTTTAGCTGTCTCGCAGTTTTTATTCCACCAAGGTGTGTTTTTCTTGTGTATTGTGGATTTGTATCCTATGCTGTTTTCGGCCGCTTCAGTTATTGTGCTTGTCAGTTGTTCTATAACAAGATTTATTTCAGTGCTATCATTTAGCAAGATGTTGGGTGTTTTCTGAGCAAGTATTATTATATAGTACTCCCAGTCGGCTTTGGTTAAATTCCATTTTTTTTTAGGTTTTTCTTCGTTCGTTATAGTAGAAGGTTTACTGTTGTTATATGTTGTTATAGTTGGTGAGTGTCCACTTCCATATTGAAATATTAATGTTTCGTGTGATATATTCGGGTATAGTCTTGGTGAACAGAAGGTGAGATCGATGTTAGATGAACTTCCTGTTCTAGAACAGAAGTGTGTATTTCCATCAGGATTAATAAGGATTAAACCTTGTAATGTTTTCTCAACTATCCTCCCCAATCTATTTGTGTTGTTTGAGCCCCACAGAAAATTATGAGCATTGAGATCTCCGGTTAGGATTACTGGATTAGGTAACTGTTGTACCAGGTTTTCGATGTCTTCTTCTTTAATTTTGGTGGCTGGTGGTAAATATAGGCTGCATATTGTAATTATGTCCGGTAAGTGTACTTTCAATGCTACTGCTTCGAGGTTGGTATTTAAATTGATTTCTTCAAAGTGGTGTGTGTTTTTAATTAGAATGGCGACTCCGCCACTAGCTGCGTCTGCAATTAGTCTGTCTTTGCGAATTATGTTATACCCTTTTAGTTTGAAGCTATTATTTGGATCAAATCTAGTTTCTTGTATGCAGACTACGTTTGGGTTTTGTTGAGCTACTAATATCTGAATTTCGGGTAAATGGGATATGAGACCGTTACAATTCCACTGGATTATTTTTGCCATAACGAAGGATATGTGTTTTTTTTTTTTTTTTGTTTTGTTTTATTGGTGCGGGTTTATTCGTCGTCCTCTTCCTCGTTTTTCAATTGCAGTACTATTTGATTTGTGATTTTTGTTAGTTTCATCTTGGCTGATCGATTAGATGTGAAGTTGTGTAACTGTCGCATAATATACAAAAGCCCATCAATATTGTCTGTGTAGTCTCTTGCAGTTGGTAATGGATCTGTGCTAGAAACATTTTCTATAAAACTGTAGAAACGTTCAAAACTTAAAATAAATTTAGGGGAGCTGAATAATTTTTTGGCGGGGGTTAACCACTCTTCTATGGATCCACAAGGGCTAAGATTTCTTTTGGGCTTTTTACTTTTATTTTTATTAATTTGATTGTTACTTGTTCGGCTGTTTTCTTTATTTATGTCTTCGGTATTTTCTTGAGGCGAGTTCAAATCTTTAAGTGATTCAAGACTTCCTTGACTACTTAAAGATGGGGCCGGGCGTTTGTTATTTTGCAAGTCGTTTGCAGTTTCCTGTTGGGTTGTGTTACTTCCTTCTGGTTTTTTTTTGGTATTTTGGGTGTTTTCTTTTTTGCTGACTAGAGTACTACCATTTTCATTTTTTGGAGCAGCGTCTTGCGTGAAATTATCTATATTCTCTTGAGAGGTTTCTTCCATATTTTCCTGTGAGTTTTCTAAAGTGTTGTCTAATGGTTTTTCTTTTTCGTTTGATGTTTCTACGGTATGGCTGAGGTTTTCTATAGGTTCATTTCTAGTTAATGTGTCAGGATTATTTTCTGATGGTAATTGGGTGGCTTTAAATTTACATCTTTCATCCTTGTGTCCCGTTTTTTTTACAGTAGGTACAATAAAACGAGTCATCAGATATAAAGAGTCTATAGGAGGTGTTTTCATGTGAAATTTGTATTGATTCCGGTATTAAGGTGTTTTCATTATCTTCGATGTAAACGTGTCTTCTGAAGCTGAGTATATGTGTATAGCCTTCTGTCTGTAGCCCTGCTCGTAGGAAGTTCATTTCGGATGTGATTTTTAATCCCAATTCCTTGAGTTGATTTTCTATTATAAAGTGCGGTATACTCGGACAGGCGTTAGATATTATAATTCGTTTGTGCGGGGATATAAGATGTCTTACTGTTATTAGATTTTCTTTTACCATAATTGTTTTATATTTCTTCACAAAATTGACGGCTGTAAGTTTATTTATAAAATAAATGTTAATTCGATTTTTAGAAAGTTTAGAGAAGTGTGAAATTTTTTCTGGTCCGACAATGGACCCAACTGCTATTATGTAGTCCTGTGTGGTAAGTCCTTGGATGGTGTGGAGTATAATTCCTTGATTTTTACTTGGGAAGAGGTTGGTATTCCTTTTAAGTTTTTCTGCATAATTCATGCCATTACTATTTGTTTGTGGTGTTTGTTCATTGTTATTATTTATTTTTGTGCTGTTTTGATACATATTTTCTTTGAATTTATTTATGTTGGGAGTGTTATTAATATCTTGAGTTGATTGTATATTCATATTTCGCGCTGCCATAGCGGCGCTATGTTCTTGCGGCTTTTTCCAGTAGATGCCGGTAGTGACATTAATCTATGAATTAATCAGCTGTGAATCGTTGACCGATGACAGCCGATAGCCGGCACCGAACAGGTGTTGGTGTGTTTTGAAAAGGATGATTCTTGTAATAATGTGGTTAGTGATGGGTGAAATAATATGTGAAGTGATTAGAATATTAGCTAAGGAGAAAATGTTTCCACTCACCGCTTACTCGGAGTAAGTAAATAAATAATTATTAATTTATTATTACGGAGCACGTGTAAAACCACTTTTCTTAACTGTTATCTTCTTCTTTCTGCAAACTCTTTATTCAGTAGTTTTGTTCATTGTAAAAATCGCGACGCACTACTGAAGTGTTAACTAAAACAGCCGATGTAATCAAACTGGTTGATAGATGGCGCTCATGTTTGACACAGTAATTAGGGACAGTGCTGCCATCTTATGAAAAAAAGATTTAAAAAAAATTATTACCGCGGGCTTTTTAAATCACAAATTCCCGCTACTTTTTTGACAGAGTAGTAAGTATAGACCTATTGTAAATTTTAATACCGCAAGGTAAAAATAAAGAGCTTACTACTATAAAAATAATTTTGAGAACAAAAAAGTATAAGGGTTTGCAATAATACAATTAAAAGTGAAGATTCCATGGGTTGAAGTGCTTCCCCCCCTGCTCCTTACTGCGGGCGCCCATGCTGTATATGAAAACTTTTGATTTAAGAATGAAAGGAAATGATTCAGTGAGTGACATAAAAAGAAACAATAGATAAAAGTTTGAATAGCAGTTTTTCTCCATATCTATCATCGAATTTCTGGAGTTGAATACATATACGATTAAATAACTATTAGATGTGATTGAATAGTGGGCATTCGGTATTCAGTAGTCCAGTAGCAGTGAGCAGTGCTAGTGGCTGTACCAATGCTCTGACTGCTGACGAATCAATAAGGAAGTTTCAAGAGACAAATAAACGTTCTGTCTAATATGCACATTGAATGAAGGGTGGTTGTGAGACGGCAGGGGATGATTGTGGACGGCTGTGGGACGGCAGGGGACGACTGTGGGACGCCTGCCACCGGCCGCCGTCCACTGCAACTTGTGAATGGTGTATTGTGAGAACGAACATCGACAATCAGACTGCCCAGGGAATTCGCACTTCAATGGCTTTATGTTAACTAGGTTAAAATTTTGATTTGAATATTGATAAGGGAAATCGGGTTTGGTGAAAGAGATACTGGCACATTTTTAGTAATTTCAGTGAAATCGGGTATACATAGTGTTTCTAAATTCCCAACATTTCTGAACCTACAGGAGTTGGGAACGGAAAATAGCATTTCCTGGGATTTCCTGTCATATTTTTAGGATTTTGTAGGTATGTGTAATGTCACATAGGTAATCCTAGGTCAGGATTACGACATCTAGACATTGTGACGGTCAGCTGTCTGATTAAAAACTATTCGTCAGCGTTTGACGTATGTGGCCTGATTACGAAAGGCAGACACTGCATTTTCGTAATGAGGAAATATTTGTCATGACGAATGAATATTGGAACTGGGTTAAACTTTCGTTACAAAAAGACTGGAGGAAACAGAATATGGGGGTAGTGGAACATAGCCAACTCCGCTGCACGTATTAGTCCACAAGGTGACGACCAAGACACTGACGCCAGATTCTTGTATCGAGGGTGAAGCCAAGCAAGTAGTGACCATGTGAGTGGGAGAAGACTTCTCCAGGCTTCTCGACTCCCAGATGGGTAGCCCCCGCCTCGGAGATAGGTCCAAGCCGAGCCTGGCCAACACGGGTTGGACCGAAGACTTCCCCAACTCCATGGACCAATTCAAACATCATATTGAAATTTTGATAAATGTTTAATAAATTTGTTATGTTGAAACCAGGAGTTGTGTCTCAATCAAACCACCCACGTGACAGTATGACCAAGAAACCCTTATACCATCACTCATGTGTCTGTCTAGACAGAGATTTCATAGGCAGAGGCATTTCGAGACTGATGTTATCGGACTATTGATGTTTTAGTATGATATTTTTTTAAAGAACTTTGTAATGATGCCAGCCTGTTCTTAGTGGTGTTGGTTTTTGATTAGGGCCTCAAGTTTTATTCTTGAGCCTTTGTGTATTTAAACTTTGTATATCATATGTATGAATTAGTTCGTTTATATGTATGCATCAGTGGCGGCGTCAGTTCTTCAAATCTAGAGGGGATACTGGTTAACGGCCCAAGCTGCCAAGACCATAGAATACGAAGAAAAAAAAATCTAGAGGGGGCCAGAAAATATTTGAGTAAAATCGGGGGGGGGCGGAAATATTTGAATAAAATCTGGGGGGGGGGCAGTAAATATTTGAGGAGGGCAACATTTTTATCGTTATTAATGGACAGGTGAAAATACAAGTGATGACCTTCTGAAAAAAAAGGTCCTCACTTCTAAAACAAGTGATTATTTGAAAAAAAGCACCTTACTTCTAAAAACAAGTGATGATCTAAAAAAATGCGCTCACTTCTAAAATAATGTCTAATAAGAGATAACCTTAAACAACCTTCCTTGCTGTGCACGATGCGCACATTTTTCTTCAAGCATTTCTTGGAGGGTACCCCCAGGAACCCCCCGCTAGCACCGCTACTGGTATGCATGCATGTTCCCTCAAAATTAAAGAAGGGCTGCACAGATTAAAAAATATGCATGCTGTATGAAAACGCGGAAAATCATATTATTTTATTACAAGATCACATGACCGTTTGAGCCCTTTGGGACCCTCCGAATCGCATGCATATATTTAAAAGACTTTAAATTTGTTATAACTTTCTTTTGACAAAAGGGCAAGCAATATTAAATCAGAGAAAAGCACAAAAATTTTGTGTTTAAGTGGAAATGCAATTTTCCCTATGACCGGAAAGCGTGCAGGGGTTTATAACCATCCCTTTTTTGTTGTCACAGGGTAAATATTCTCTCCTCCAAAAGGCATGCTGTATGAAATCGGAGACCATAAACTGTCATGAGCTCCCGGTCTATAAAATAGACTTGTTTTTATGAGTCTTAGGGTCCCTGAATTTTTTAAAATAATTAAAATAAAGAGAAAACCTTAAAATTTTCTAGAAATAAATTCCGTAAAATGATTAATGCTAAGAAGTTTGTACCTAATGAAAAATCCAACAAAATTTTGGTTTATACCAACTTTTTCAGAAAATCTTTCCGCAGGCTGAAGCCTCTTTATGAATGTCCTGATTTTTATAAAAAAAAACTAGAAATCAGGCGTTCTTTAGTGCGTTGATACGCACGGGACATGCCAACGGGCATGCCAGTTAGCAAAATAATAAATACAACCAGTGGTGGCTGATACATAAGAGCTGCAGAGCTGCAGCACCCAACGTTAATTGAATTTAATCACTACAGATGTTTATGATTTTTTTCGCACTCTCCCTTTCTAAATTTACTTAATTTTTAATTAATAACCTTTATTCCTGTCGTGCGTCGTGCGTAAATCAAATAGTTTATTTACAAATTATGATATACAATTACTCAATGTGCTGCACGCATTGGCAGCTCTAATTATTGCTATTGTAACGCGGCGATTTGCATTGAGTGGAGGTAACGGTAGAATACCTACTCTTAGAGCTGCAAAGTTTTGCAGTTAAAAGCTTACGAAGTGAACGTTTGACTACAGATATTTTGGTAAAAAATTACACTATATTTAACCAAAATATCTGATCACATCAAATGATTTTGATGGTATTTAATAATTAATTTTAATTATTTAAATAAGTATTTAATAATTAAAATGAGTACATTTTTATACAGGGATAAACGGACCGGTCGAAACGTAACACTGACCAGGTAACTTCCATATCTATGGCTGGCGGTTTAGAAACGGAGAACTTTTCTGCACCTTATACACCTATCTAGGCGTCGGGATCCTATTATTTTAATTTTTTAGCTTTATAAAAAAAATATATCTTTTGACCCCCCCCCAGAAAAAATAATGGGTGCGCGCTTTGCACCAGACATCAGTACCTGAAACCAAATAGAAAGTTTCCTTAGAACACTTGCAAAACAATAATATTTATCTAGGAGACGCCGCGAATAGGAGCAGTGATGTGTTAGATCAGAGTTTCCCAAACTTTTTGAGCCGCGGCGCACTTTTCACGAGAATAATTCGTCGCGGAGCACTATCGTTGCTATATACAGTGGCATACGCAGAAAAATATTTCGGAGGGGGGGGGATTTTTTACAACGTCGGAATTTATAGGATTTTTTTTTAAATATAATAATTTAATTTCTTTTAGAATTTTCGGGGGGAGGGTATTTATCCCCTCCCCCCTATGCGCACACTACTGGCTATATATTTATATATATTTTAGTGGATCTTAACGTGTGATATGTTCTGGAAATAAATTTCTCAGTTGATCGATACAGGATAATTGTTTTATGCCGATCTTGAAAAGTTATCTAGTACGGATTATAAACTGAGCAAAATGTAAGAATGATTTGTTAGTTAAAGGCAAAAATATTACTAAAAAATTGATGTGAAGTGTGAATTTTCACACATTTCAGGGTTTTGCAGGTATTTAGTAAGTGAATGATAATTATTTGGGATGCCAAAACAAATTTTATATTAAAATATTTTTTTTGTTTAATTCGAACGCCTAATACCATTACTTAGGTTTCTAAATATGTGCAGCATTTTTTTTTTTTTATAGCGAAGTTCATTAAGATTTTGAAAATTGCGCCTATGACTTCCATTGGTTGTTACAAGCTCCGCCCCTCTGATTTCGTGTACATTGAAACAGAATTATATTATAATTTCAACAATTTCCACTGGTTATTAAATTTACGCTTTTAAAAATTAAATGCAGCATTTGCCTAAATATAACTAGAATTTTGAAAAAATAATTTAAACAAAATAAAAATGCAAAAAAAAAACAAAAAATAATATTGTCTCTTCTCGCAGGGATCGAACTGGGTTAGTTGGGTGAGAAGCCAGCGTCATAACCACTACACTAGGATACACCTTCCAGTGTAGCGTGTTACAAACTTGTGTACATTATTGGTCAAAAAAACACAAAAAATGCGGTTTTTTTCAAAAACATAATCTGATCAAAAATTTCTGTTGTACTATTCTGGTTCACACCAATGTACATTACTTAGAATTTTTTCAGATTTTTAGTTTAAACCATCTGGCAAAAATCGCTTCAAAATAATATATTTTGCAAAAATAAAAATTTGATCGTTAATCCACGTATCAAGGGCTTTCATTTGATACCCTACTCTGAATTATAAAAAAATATATTTTTTTTAGATGAGCACATATTTGTTTATATTTTAGAGGGATATGTTTTTTAGATGTTTTAGTATTTTTCTATGTGCGGGTCAAAGATTTGTATAAGCATGCCAATTTTCAAGTCTCTAGGATTAGCCGTTTGGCTACAATTTTTACCAAACAGACAGACAAACAGACAGACAGACGACAAAATGGCGGTATAAGGGTTTTTGGTCATACCTACAAAACCCTAAAATTCAGCTGTGGCCACCACAACACCGAACGCCATCACAAAATAGGTACTTAAACAAAATACTCTCTAACACAGAAATTATTTACCATAACCGTGGAAACATTTCATATACGTATGACAAAATAAATACTTAATAAGTATTATTAAGTATTATTACTATAATAAAAATAAAGTAAATATAACGTAAAAATATATTTTTTTTAATCAGCTGTAGCCACCACAGGGCTGACCGCCAACAATCTTCCATTTCTAGATGACCGCTTTTTACCAAAAGTTGATTAACTGATGCCATTGGTGTGAGAAGCTTAAAAATGAAGTGTCATAAAAATTCGTCTAGCCAAATTCGCTTTACACGTGTCCAAGGATCGACAGACAGACCGACAGATATCATGCTAAAAATAGTAAAAACATTATGTAGGAACCTCAATCCGTGGACATCCATCGAAATTTAAAAATGTCAAAATCAGTACGATCAAAATACCTCCCTTATATGTATATATATGTATGTAGCGGTTGGTAAAAACTTAATCCATAAGTCTTAAGCGTAAGAAAAAACTATTGAAATACTTTATATATAATATTTGAACACACTTGTCGTCTACCGGACGTTCTGAGACGGAGACTTTGGCAGCTTTTTTTTAACAATCCGTACTTTAGCCAGCGATCCATCGAAAAATAATCGCAGAAAAAACAAATAAATAACACTGCACCACTATGACTTACTGACTTTCTGTCTGAATTATAAGAGATATAAATAATATAGGTAATTCATATTCCCATTGCATGAAACGTCACAACATCCATTATCTATTATTTGGCAAATTTTAAGGAATTTGTACTGTTCTCCATATATGCCGCTCTTGTAATATATCAGCCCTGTAATAGAATAGTCACTCAGCTGTATATTTGTATTTCATAATGGTTAAAACTTTTTCAATGACCAGTTGAACTATTGAGTTTCATATGTCTTTATTAACATTTATTGAGGACAATAAAATATTATTGTACTGGCTTTTGTCATTTTATCTTTAGTAGCGTATAATTTCTAAGAGAACGTATATTTTGAAAAAAAAAAAACACTATTTTCACATCTGATCACATTTATTTTATTTACTTTTTTGTCTAACCTGCTCTCGGAGCACTAGTAGATGCACCGCGGAGCACAGTTTGGGAAACCCTGTGTTAGATGATGAGTGGTGAATTTTATTCCATCATTTGTCCAGCTCCACCTAAAATAAGCAGTAATTGACAGAGCGTTGTATCAATATAAAACATAGTCTGCACCGTATGCCCGTGATTCTATGTACATACGATAAAAATGTCACCGCATTTCCCATTGTTATGTCATGAATGCCGCATCGTACGAACACATAAAGAGAGTTGGATAATGGCGGGAGAGACAAAGAGTAACGTATTAGGGCGAACGTTAGCTAGAGAGAGAAGGCCTTATAGAAAAGCGACCAACCTTTCATCGTCAAGGAGATATGATGGTATTGTTTAGCTAAACAATAGACAACTTTTGTTGTCAATTGTGACATGCAAAGAAGTCATTTTAGTCTCTCCTTTCAAACACTGGACAAGTTTCAATCTGCGCGGGATGAATGCGTCGATTTTTTTTTTCTTCTGTTTTGCCCAGTGGCGTCAATATACAAACAATTCACGGAGACCTTTTTTGTTTCTAAAAAATGATAAATAACAAAAAAATCCATTGTTATTTACTGCTTTTGATGATGGTTTTATTATTTCAAAGCATTGTTACCAAAGTTTTAATTCATTCTATATAGAAACTGAATTCGAAATTTGGAAACTAGCTACAATATAAATATCGATGTTCGCGTATTTGAAGAACACATCCATGAGTCTGTAAAACATAATATCCTTCTTCTGGGAGAAAAGGGAACAAATTAAAATGTAGAAATTTTAGGGCTTTATAGGGTTGACCAAAATCCTTTATAACCATCACTCATGTGTCTGTCTGTCTGTACAGTAAAAATTGTGGCGAAACGGCTGGTCTTAGAAAGTTGAAATTTGGTATGGTTGTACAACTCTTTCACCCATAGTTTAGGAAATCTATTGAGAGTTAAAAAAAAAACACATCCTGGGAAAAATATAAACAAACTAGTCAATCGTTTGCTGTCGAGAAAATTTCAAACACACGTTAACTAAGGGCATGCGTCGCACTGAACCATCGTTTGCTGTCAAGTAGCATCAAGTTGTTTACAATTGAAACCGGTTTGAATTTTACACGACGCCCGACGCAATAGCACATGCGCATTTAAGCATATACAGTCCATAACCATATATTATTTGACAGTTGGATTGTCAATTTTTGCGCTAGAAGTTAAAAAATTTACAATTACCTCAAAAATCAAAATTAACTGTTTGATAGTATTATTTTAGGTTGAAATATGCACTATTTGACAAGTGAGAAACAAATTTACTTGACATTGAATGATCGGTAATACTAGGTCAGTCAGACCAGTTATTAAATTTTTAAATGACACTACACGACCATAGATAAAGAAGGAAATAGATGCGAAACTGCCGTTATATTTTTTTAAACCAAATTAGCGCTGTAGTTGTTGGGTTATGGAACTAAAATTGGTAGGGGAGGAAAGGGTTGGGTTTTCGCGGGTATTTCAGATGCTTCAGTGGATATAGTTGTAAGCATAATTAAATGTTATTATTAAATGAAACAATTGTTATGATTTATTTTGTCTACTTTTAATATTATTAACGACAGCAATATTAAAAATAGACTAAATAAATCATAACAATTGTATCATTTAATAATAACATTTAATTATGTTTACAATTAGGAACAAGCAGTTAGGAATTATACAGAATCAGAAAAACAATAACTAGCAGAAATAATTATTTATTAAGTAGACTAACATATAACATAATATTTACTAATACTTAATATCTATGGACACTTCCATGGACAAGCCATCCAATTTTGGATGTCCAATGTTCCTCATCCACGTTTTATACAATTCTGGAGCCACACGTGTCTTCGGGTTTGGAAAGCGATATCTTGTAGGTTCACTACTATCACACCCCAAAACAAAGCATTTAACACCCATTTTCCGAATTAAACAATGAAATTACAAAATTACAGAATACGATTTTGACACTAATTACAGATTTTGACGCTAATGACAGAAGCCGTAACAGGCAACATCCTGTCATGCACGTAGCTGTAGCGACTTGCAGCGACTAGGGCGCTATTCGTGTTGGGTTATGGAACGTAATATGGTTTTTGTTTTGCCAATAGAGTTTCACCCCCTTGTACACGACTCGGCGCTACGTTACACGTCGGCGAAGTTTCATGTATTATATTCCTAAACTATATAATAACTTCTAAAAATTTATAACTGATAATAATATTTCAATCACATTTGCTGCTAATAAAATTTCAAAATACGCTTTAATAAAATTTCAAAATTTACAAATATGGATAAAAAACCTTACACAGGATGAAGTACTTAATTATTATAGAGAATAATTTTAAAAATACAAAATAATTTCAACACTTAAAACCGCATCCTCAATGGTTGTCTAGATGCGAATTTAAGATGCTAGTTAATCTTCAAATTTAAAAAATAAATTAAATTATTCAATTTTAACTGAAACCACACACATACTTAAGTACCTATCTGTGGTGTTAATCCGTTTCAAAATTAAATTATATGTATTTTATATTGATACTCCTATCTTTACTTTTAAGCTAAATATAGTATAACTCTGTATCTCTAATTATCTATCTTTATGTTAGGTATTATGTTATTCTATTTGTATTGAAGTGGATTTTTGGTAAAAAAAAAAAAATAATAATAATAAAAAATTACCCGTTCTTCGCACGGAATAAGTTCAATTAAGTTTAGTTAAGTTGATTTTAAAATAAATAATAATGTCTTTTAATCAGTGGCGGCGCTAGCCGGCGTTAAAATCTGGAGGGGGGGGATGAAATATTTGACGAGGGCACAATTTTTTTATCGTTATTAATACTCATGAAAATAGGTAAGCAAAAAAAAGTCCTCACTTCTAAAATATAAGGGATGACCTGAAAACAAAAAAGATCCTCACTTCTAAAATACAAGTGAAAAATTGCCCTCATTTCTCTCAAATACAAGTGAAGGCCTAAAAACTGTCCTTACTTTTAAAATACAAGTAATGACCTAAAAAAAAACACAAGTGATAGTAAAAAATTTGGGGGGGGGGCTTCTGGGGGACAGAACAATTTTTTGGGGTCTGAGACAAAGTACCAGTCTTGCGCCCCACCCTTGCTAATAACCAAATAAAACTACTTTGTTCACAACGTTTCTTTCCTTGTGGTTCCTAAGTAATTTCTCAAAACCACCCCTTTAAATTAAAATTCTGGTATAAAATATAACTTATAATTTGCCCAGATTGACCTTAAGGTGTGTTCAAAATGTCGTGAATTTTGGTTCAACTATTTCGACGTGATAGACATACAGACAGACTTTCACATTTATATATTCGGATTATCGTCGTTATAAAGCGTTTCAACGAAATGTTAGCAAATATATTAGTTTTAAAATAATAGATTTACAAATAGCTTCGTTGAAGAAGGATTCGTTAAGCGGGGTAAACGCAGGGTAAAAAATTTATTAATTTAAATTTTATTGTAACGAATGTTTCGCAAATTATGTAAATTTAGTTTAGAAAAATTAAATGGAAGCTTTTAGTACTTATATAACGAATACAAATTATTATCAAAAAACTATTGATTCTCAATTGGTTACAGAAAAAAAAATTGTCCTAGGCATCCAGCATTCTGTTGGCGTCTTATAATTATTAAGTACCTACAAAATCCTGAAATGTGTGAAAGCCAACTTTAAACCAAAATTAAAAAATTAGCCGCAACAACTTAAAAAAAAAAAATTGATTTAGTTCTGGTTTTGGATTGGGATAGCCTATATAGTCTGTTTCTTTGGTTTAAGCGGAACTAGATATTGAAATATACTAACTTTAAACGTGGCTTTGAATAAGGATTTTTATCATTTTGCTTAACAGAAGCCCACTTCGATCGATAAAATATGAGCCCGTGGTAAGAAAATTAAAACTCCATTTATTTTTCAATTCGCTGTTATTTTGTCATAATGCCTAGGATACGAGATATTTAAACATATGCATAACCACCGGAGCATTATGAATCCATAACGCCCTCTCATTACGCCCTCAACAATTAATTATTAGTATCATTTACGGTCTTATTTCTTGATTGCCAAGGTCTAAGGGTTTCCTTTTATTTTTCATATTTCTGTTTAAATTTAAGTGGTAACAAATTTTCTGTTGCTTTTTGTACATTTTTTTGATAGATTCGGGCAATTCTTACATATTCATTGTGATTGTAAAGTTAATTCTAACAATTCAATGTGTAAACAAAATCATAGGGGAAACTTTTTAAGATCGCAGCGCCATATGCGGCAAAGCTGGAACACTCGAAAGTGACATTAAACTTTTACTCGTGTATATGTTTACTTGGTGAAAATGAACACCAGTTGTATTTTTCCTGTTTTCTGAGATTTTGTTTTATTTAAAGGTAATCTACGATTTACAAGATATGTAATAATATACTATTCTATAGAAATTTCAAGGAAATTTGTAGTTTTTCATTGTATTTTTAATTATTTTTGACTGTCTGCCAAAATAATATCAACAAAAATATGGTAAATATATTAGTAAAAATTAATATCTCTACCTGATAAAGTAAAAGGGCCTTTTAATATATCAACTGATGATTTAGGCAAATTTTGGGTGGGGTAAGTGCTTTTTTCAGTGTCGGGAATCTTCGGCCATCTTCGCCTCCCTAACTCTTTCCTCACGACAGTAGTCAGTGAGAAACAGTGTTTGCAAGACAAAGCACGTAACATATAAAATTAATGAAATGTAATAAGTTATAAACAAAAATAAAATACAGTTAAAAGTTCTCTGTTAAGTTCAATATGCACCCAACATAATGGTCCTTCGAGCCGGATTTCTTCTTGATGTGCAAACACCGGTGCTCGGATCCGTTGACTGCGTTGGCGTACTGCTCTTCTCGTTTTCCGTTACGTTCAGGTTATGCATTTTAATTTATTTGCAAATTTCGATTCGGCTTCAATCCGAGCTTCCGAAGGACCATTATGTTGGGTGCATATTGAACTTAACAGAGAACTTTTAACTGTATCACGTCACTTTTAACTGTAGACGTAAAAAATCACTTTCCATAAAATGCAACGAACAGACGTGCATGCATGGGCTTGGATTTTTGCCCATTTTTAGTTTTTGGGTCCATAAAAACCTACGATCCACTTTCTCTCTGCCTCCAAACATCGTTTCAATTGATATTTTTTTCGATTTAGGTAAATTATGGAATGTTTAAGAGGGATTCTTCCTTATTCACAATTTACATTGCGGCACACATCAAAATCGATTGTTTTTTCCCATGATTCACAAAAATAAAACATAAACAACAAAAAAACACATATTTCTCCATTGAACTAAACAAAACAATGTCACTTTCGTATCTTCCGCAAATTGCCACCAGATGTCAGGGCGCTTAGGAAGTTTCCCCTATTTGTTTTCTGTCTATAAACTGTTACAGGTCATAGACTACCAGATTGGTATAAATATTTGTTAATTTTTATTTTAATTTTATGTGAAGTGAAAAATAAAATCTTTTATGCACCATTGGCGTTACTGGCCGATTACGCTCAGAGAGCGGCGTAATACAGCCCGGGGGCCTCTGGCCCGAGAGATGGATGTCGCTTGATGGATGTCGAATCATCTTAGTAACATCCTTGGTGCATAAATAACTATTACTTCCACTTTAACATTTGGAATAGACTCTGCGATTTACGAGTTAAATGAGTAGAGAGTCGGTTTTAAAAAATGTCGACTCGGGAGTCGAGAGTCGGGAATCTTTTATTTTTCTGCCGAGCCCCCATCCCTGGAATTTTCACCTAAGCGAGTGCCTACTATATTAAAATATTGAACACACTGTAGTACATGTAATATATCCAACTTATATCAAAACTTTCAACCACAAATTAAGTTTGAAAGTAGCATAAAAGGACTGATAAAACATGTGCATAGGTAAGAAGCTGATGTAAAGAAGAGACCCACATGCAGTAAACACGAAGTTGGAAAGAAATAACACACACACACATAGATTTAGTGACTAACACATATAAACCAATAACATACAGATAAAGACGCACACATATAAGAAATACGTCTTCATATAAAATACCCAACACATACAGTGGTCTTCGGTATCTGTCGACATTCAAATGTGGATTCTAATCAGAAGTTTTGAGCGGAAAGTTTGAAAGGGCCTGTGTGTGAATGAACATGGATAAATCAAAGTGCACAAAAGTGAAGGAGACGTTCAATGTCGACGACAGAATAAGACCGGATTGATCTTCAACACAATTTTTAAAAACGGAATAAGGAATTAGAACGTAAATCAACATCCGAATATCCAACATTCACGATTTATATCGAGATTTTTCTTTAAACGAATATCTGCTGCTCTGATTTATCATTGAACTGTTAAATAGCACCTAGTTAATTGAATTAATAACGTAGGAATCAGTGGCGTATTCATGGGGGGCACTTGGAAGACGTTACCAGAGCTAGCGCTAGGTCATTTGGCGCTAGGGGCAGTACTAGCGAAAAGGTGCCTATTTATTCAAATGTGCAGTGGCATATCGGGGAGACGGGTGCAATGCACCCCCGAAAAATTGTTTAAGAAAAACAATATCAAGAGAAATTAAGAAATATTATTTTAAAACTAGTGCACCCGTTGCCAACTGTGTTGGCAAACAAATCATTACCTTAATGTGGAACTTGCTCGACACCTCAGACTTCTTTCTTTATCCATACGCCTAACTTCATCAAAAAAAAAAATTAAATTGAATAATCTCTTCGCGTATTATTAAAAACTGGACAAATAATGAGTATGGGGTAGATTTACAATATCCCACTGAACACTGCGCATGCGTCACACACACGTCATTTGTTCAATATACAGAGATTCTAAACAGGTGGGACTGTGCAGAACTTTTAAAACACAAATTATTTTTAGGTGGTTTATAAAAAAATTAAATAAACAGTTATCAACCATAACCTAAGATAGTGTTTTTAAAGTGAATCACTGTCCCTGGCCCTGCACAGAACAGTTAAAATACAATTTATTTTTAGGTGGTTTATAAAAAAAAAAAAACAGTTATCAACCATAACCTAAGATAGTGCTTTTAAGGTGAATCTAATCTAAACTAAAAGGTAAATGATATTTTAATGTGATAAATAAACAGAAACCATTGTTTTAGAGCCACTGATAATTCTTGAATTATTTAGTGTAGTCGTTATGTGCTGCCATCTGTATAGAGTTTGCAGTAGGATATTGTAAATCTTGTCCTAGAAATCGTAGAAACAGGGCCGGCTCAGAGGTCGGGACTTCGGGGATTTTTCCCGAGGCCCCGCGCTTAGGGGGATATTTCTAACAATTATTAGTAGCTAGGGCAAGTTTTTGACCAAATGCATTATTTTCCCGAGGCCCTGCAAAATCCACAGCCACTGCGTGGAAATAAAAAAATAATAAAGCATTGAAAAAATAATAATAAAGAAAAAAAAGTCACATTTTTCTTACTTACTTTCATTAAAACCAAATATTTTTTAAAATAATTATTTTTCTCCTAATAATAATTTTAATCAAAAATGTCGAATATCACGGAAGAATAACGTTTTTCTGTGTTTTGTTTCGTAAAAAAACCGATCCGTGTATTTCACAACTAAATTAATAATTGTGAAGTGATGTTTTAATGAAAAAAACAACTGTCATTTTTACTAATTTATTGTCAATACTCAAAACAAAAATTCACAGCACACTACTGTCCAATACATAAATTAATATATAATAACTCTAAAATCAGAAATTATAAAAAGTGTTCGTAGAATATTCACTATTATTGCATCTTATAATAATTATAAAAAGTGTTCGTAGAAAATTCACTATTATTGTATCAACAATATATTTTAAACAATTTTGACATAAATAATTAACATATGCGCGCCTCTATCGGGGAATGAAGAAACGACCGGTCGAACATACGAACATACAAACAGGCGTATTATATTATAGGATTTGTATGATTGTATTATTTCTCTATTATAATTAACCGCTTTGTCTGTTGTTTCATATTAGGAATTCTTCGTAAATACTCGAACAGTCTCTGAGTACTTTGATAAGAGAAGCGTACGTAGCCAGTGACTTTTTTAAAATAAAACAAAATTCTTTTATCTTATGCTTTTTACTTGCCCGACCTTAATATATAAGGAGCAAGTATTGTAATCGCGAAAATTTTCAATGTCGAGATTTTGACTGATGACCACGTTTCATGGTCCAGGGAATCCAAAAAACCTATTTTCGAAGTGCCGTCCGTATGTGTGTGTGTCTGTGTGGGTGTATACACGATAACTCAAGAACGGTTCAACCTAGAGAATTCGTTCTGGTACTAAAAAATTCTCCTATTAAATGGGAAGAACCCTATTGTTTTTTATGAAGATCCGTTGACTAGAAATGGGAGGTTACTGGTGTCAATTTTAAGATTTTTGCGAATATTTAGCAACAGAAAAATATTTCGAAAAAATTTATTGAACATAAGTTACTATAAATGCAATTACTAATAACTTTTATTTGAGACGTTTTTTGATAAAACGAAATATTTTGAATTTTTTTTGTAAAAACTGACTTTAAAATTATTTTAAAGTCTCAATTTTTTCATACTTATATGTAACGTTTCCATGGTCATGATAATTAATTCGTAACTAGTAAACCAAGCCTTGGACAAAAATTTATATAGAACATAATTTGATGTATTTTTGAAGATTTATCTAATTATTAAAAAAAAAAATTTTTTAATTTAATTTTTTTTTTTTTTTATGGGAGGGCAAGTCTAGCGGAGTTTTTCCTTTGCAACTGGTTTTCATTTGGATGAATATTTGGGGAGTTACGAGGGGATACCCTAAACTAAAATATTGAAATATCTCACTTATTATTTATTTTACCTCAAAAATGTATATAATAAAATCTGTAAAAATGAAAAAATGATTATTTTCTGTTCAGTAGTGCAGTTCTTATCACTACCTATATATATCATAAACTCTAAATATTTCTCACTTATTATCTTATTTTATACTTATTTTCTTATTATATTATAAAGCAGTTAATTTTTTTGTATCTTCGGAGTAATCTCAGAAACTTACGAACCGATTTAAAAAATTCCATTTTTTTAACTAAATTAAGTTTAAAAACACAGAAATTCTGAGCGTTAATTGTAAACCTTCTGAACTGACTTCATCAAGATGGCTACCGAATCATCATCTGATTGTAACCTATAACTATGTTTAAAATATATTTATTTATTGTTTTGTTTATAAATAGTGGCGCAGCCAGGATTTTGTCTTGGGGAGGGCCGAATCAAATTTCGAGAGCACGCGGGCCGCAAACGGCCCTCAATCTCATTTTTTGTGGCCCCTGAAGCGTTAATGTAAAACACTTGAGCTTATTTAAAGGAAAAATATATTTAAAAATGTAAAATATACTCTCTTCCCCTTTTCTGTTTATAAAAAAATTTCAAGAAACACTTCGGGATATTTAAAGTTCCGTCACTGCTTATCATTTTGTATGAAAAATAGATTGCGACCCAAATCAGTTCGACACCCCTGCTGTTGGATATTGATGTTTGTATCAAATAATAATTGCATTGTTTGTTGATAAAAAAAAAGTAATTGTTAAACCATGTATCAAAAACTTTCACTTGATTTTTTCTTCGATAAATACATATTTGTTTATATTTTTCGCGGGATATATTTTTGAAGTCTCAATATTTCTCTTACTTATATGATCAGTTTTCTAAATCAGCCGCTTGGCCACAATTTCTACCGAACGAACAGACTCATGTGACGGAAATAGGATTTCTTGATTATAGCTACGAAAACCTAAATATAACATGTAAATATGCATTTTCTGGTAATTTCAACACTAATCATAATAAAAGTTAGCTTATATATTATTGTAAAATGCATAAGTTAGTTTGTTGTACGATTATGTTATATTTGTTAAATTTTCATTTCATTGGACCTTCAGAGGGAGCATGTACCCCCCACCCCCTTGAATACGACACTGTTGTTCAGTACAACTTATATCAGTCCTTTTTGTGTGTAAAAATACTTAAGAAGATATTGATATTCACATTTATCTACAAAATAAAATAAAATACCGATTTTTAGAGCGCGATTGTCTCCAAAATTACTCTTTTTACTATATTTCTACTATTTCTACTCTATTTCACGTTTTAGGTGTCGTTTTAAAATAACATTCTAAAGGTTATAGCCAAGTCAGATTTCCACTTTATCTTATCTGAATAGAGTAATTAGTTGCTTAAAACAGTTTTATCATTTGACTGGGCGAATGTTTTAGTCGATGTGTCAGGGGTAAAAAGGATCAACGCTCCCCTTCATATAATTCGTTGGCGCATATTGGGAACGTGATGTATTTCACTTGAACAATAAATAAGTCGCTTTATCAAGAGTAGGCAATCTTAAAAAAATGTTTATTTACACAAAAACAAAATGCCAATATTGTTTACAATGAAGAAATTTAAAAATTAACTACTGTTGTGGTTAACAAATTTTATCTTCAACTCCCCCGTGTAATCTGCTAGTATTGTATAAAAATGGTGCCAATTCTGCTGGTCCTGAAGGGGGGGGGGCAAGTTGACAGGCCAGGGGACACCAACAAGTATTTAGAGGGGACACAAATTTAAAAATAAGATAATTTTGAAAATAGAAAGTGGGCTACAAGCGGCCATTTGGCCCGCTTTTTTCTGTTTCAATTCGAAGTATTCCTCAACTACGGATGCTCATCCCGTTGACAGGGCTGAGCAAAATGGTTTTATCTAAAATTTTAAACTTTCTTCAAGCCTATCTGGCTGAAGCAGCTGGGGACCATAAAAGTTTTCAGCACCTCTACCCCCCCCTCCCCAACTGGCACCGTCATTGTGCCATTCAGACCCCCGTGATCAAGATGGTTGACGAACTATTAGCTGATTTTATTATCCAACAATATTTAAAATACTATTATTTATTATTATATTTATTCTTACTTATAAATAATATTCTGGTTATAAAGAAGGGCTGTGTGAGGCACAAATATACATCATAGATGAGCGCCAAACATTTTAACTAACTAACTACTAAATAAAAACTTGCAGTGTAAAAAAACGTAAATTTTTCCGGATGAGCACGCTTGCGCGTCACTTTTTAAACTTGTTACAATATGAACAGCATTATGTATTTACAGTTGGACACATAATGCATTTATTATTTGATGGTCGTAGATAAATAAATTTGCATTTCTCAGTTCAGTCGTCCGCCTTTCAAAGATGTTGGGGACCCCTGGTCTATGCTGTAATCCGGCCCTGGATTCAATCTTTTTATTTTGTTCCCAAAAATGAAGAACTAAATTGTATTTTCTATTAAAGTCTCCAGTGTTCATTGTTGAGGAACTATCAAACGTTTAAGTTGCAATTTAATTCTTTATGTTGATTTAAAGTGTTGACAAGATGAGAAGAACAAAACACATATCTTCACGGTAGAATGGGCTCGTGGTGTTGTCAAACAATGCCGCTGATAATAATTACAATAACATGAAGCAGAGCAATCTCCTAGTGCACTGTCATTACTTTAATGTACATAGACATAATCGCAACATGACGAAAAACCACTATAGGACACAATCCCTTGAAAAAGACATTCCCAGTTCCTTTCAGAATTGTGTCACACTTTTAGATACATCTATCTAGATGTCGGACTATTTATGTACAGGTTTGTGTAGTACATTCGTTATTCTATTTATTTATTCAGAATATTTCTTAAGCAGAAACAAGTTGCTGTAAAAGCGAATTAATCGCGCGAATAGCTGGTTATCACTAGAAGTTCAAACGGGTTTGTTTTCTTCGTTCGAAGTACACGTTTTCTATACAGGGTGATCAATATTGTTTACCGAGGAAAATGTACTATTTTTGTTCAATTATGTATATAATTTTATTCGTAGTACTAAATTTTGAACAAAATGTTACTATGTTACTTCTGCGCATGAGCAAATAACATGTGCTGAAGTTATGCAGGTGCGGCTTATCGTACATTTCTTTTATAACCTATTAAAATCTGTTTAGTTTAATATCAATATTTAGTTTTCTATATCTATATTAATCAACAATTATATTATTATTATAGTGTTCGGTTCCGCATGATATATTACTTGCTAAACTCGCTATGTACGGTTTCAATCACAGTAACACAGTGGCGGTGTTAGCTCTTAAAATCTGACGGGGCCAAGAAATATTTGAGGAAAATCTGGGGAGAGGCAGAAAATGTTTGGGAAGGGCATCATTTTTATCGTTATTAATGGACAAGTGATGAACTAAAAAAAGGTCCTCACTTCTAAAACAAGTGATGACATAAAAAAAAAAAACAGTTCCTCACTTCTAAAACAAATGATGACCTAACAGAAACCAGATTCTTACTTCTAAAACCTCACTTGTAAAGTTTATAATATATTCTAGTGATGACTTTCGTAAAAAACAGATCCACATTTTTCTCCAAGCATTTCTGGGGGAGGGGCAACTGACGGCCAAAGCAATTATTGGAGGAGCCTTTCCGCACCCCCCGCTAGTGCCGCCTCTACAGTGACTTATAGAATCGTATCTAATAAACGAAAAACGGTTTGTTTGTATAAGTAATTCCAAGTCAGATTCGCTCTAAATTATCTTCTATAGAGTACAGCAGGGTTCAATTTTAGGTCTATTACTATTTTTAATTTATTTCAATTATTTCTCTTCTGCTGTTAAAACGAAATCTATTTTATATGCCGATGATACGACCCTTGTAACCAGATCATTGTCCCTGGAACACATGCAACATATTTTTAGTGATAATTTGTCTAAAGCAAAAGACTGGTTTCTATCAAATAAATTATCATTAAATGAGGAGTAAACGCAAAATTTGCGTGTAACAACAAAAAATCATAACTATAATAATCCGGATTGCATTAAATTTTTAGGAGTCCATATGGATTTTCATTTGATATGGGACCATCACATTGCCCATATATGTGGGAAATTATGCAAAACTATTTTGCACAATTTATCTTATTTATTTATCCTCTAAGAAACCTACAAAAATCTGTTATCAGGGATGTTTTATTAATTATGTATTTTGCGTTATTTCAATCGCGTATAGCATAAGTTCTTTTAGCATGGGGACACTCTGCCTCTGCTGAAAGAGTTTAGACTACAGAGGCGAGCAATAAGGGTGATGGCGAGTGCCTCTTATAGAGCCGATTATAGATTACTCTTTAGAGAATTTAGAATCATGACACAGCCATCACTTTTTATCTATCACTGTTTAGTATATGCCCATCAAAACCTAAATTCTTTTGTCTCTTATGAAGACGTTCACAACTACAACACACACAATAAATCAAATATATACCCCAATTTTATACGAATAAATAAATCAAGATATAGTATTAACTATTATTCTATAAAGCTTTTGAATTTGTTACCAGTTTCTACCAAAGAATTAAGTACAGTACAATTTAAAAAAGCAACTAAAAACTTATTGACTGAAAACCGTATGTATAGTTTTGAGGAATTTTTTAAACTTAATTTTAATTTCTGGTTATATTGGATCAGTTATTATTTATCATGTTATCATAATTTATCTGATTAACTGTCTATTAATGATTATGTACCTATTGTATGTGGGCAATAAATAAATATTATTATATTATTGTTATTATTATAAGTACTTGGTTGCGTATGCAAAACACGCGCCTGGAAAGCAGCTATTACCCCCATTTTTTTTATTTATATCACCTCTTGTACATCCCGGAATTTTGTGGATATTTATTAAACCAATTATATCGATAAAAGACCTGTGTTTGTCTTTTCCACATGCTGTGGTTGGGGAAACGGCACGCTCGCAAGACGCTCTCTTCGATAACTCAAACACAGTAGTGGAACGCATCTAATATGTGTTAAACAGTCCGAGAATATTAAACCGAGGCGTTCTTTGCCTTACTTTTAGAAACTTCCTTACTTTCAGAATTAAACTGTATTTAATCAATATTTTCATAACGCATTTATATTCGTTATTTACATTATACCATAGACTACCTAAACAGCTGTCGTACTCTGAGCTGTGAGCTAAAAGAAGGTCAACGGAATATTGGTGCTCTCCGAAAGTAGTATAAGGATGTTCTCAAGAACAGCCTAAATGCTACAAACTTGCTGAATAACAACTGGGAAACTCTAGCAACTAACCGCAACTGCTGGAGGAAATCAATTCAAGATGCAGTTGCTGCATTCGAACAAAGTCGCCAGGAGCCTTTTCGATATATGTGGAAAACGTTTTATGGCTAGAATTGGCCTTATAAGCCATCTCCGTGCCCATGAAGGTAGAAGACGCACTACTCTCTAGAATCTAGAACACCTTATACAGGATGTTAGGTAAATGTCCGGCACAATTTTAAAGGCAGCATGGTGACGTAGAATGTAATCGATTTTTCATTTGCTAATTTTCTCTAAAATGTGAATTTCGTCCAAAAATAAACATAAAGATGCTCAAAATTTTTAAAACCACTGACTTTTTTTAATTTTTCATATTAATCCAGAAGTTGTGTAGTTAGTAGAAGTTGTCTAATATTATGAGCATATGCATATAAAAACAAATATATACATATGCACACATACACATATATAAGGTGTTCTAGAGCAGTGTTTCTCAACCAAAAACGCACCGCGGACCAGTAAAATATATCATTTTCTAACGCGGACCACTAATAATAATTATTTGTTCATTTTCTGCAAGAAAACATGTATTATTTTGCAGGGCCGGCGCTAGGATTTGCGAGGCCATGTGCCAGGGCAGGCGCGAGGCCATATGCGAGATTGGCAAGAAAAATTTATATTGACGCGACTAAACGCCTCCAACCAATTTTTGTAGATTTCTCGGTGCGACTCAATCTATTTCTTGAACTGAACTGTATTCTGTTTTTAATTGGAAGGACTAAACTGAAAAGATACATTTACACAACTGCATTGTAGTGTGATAATATTTATGCTGGATATTTTAAAATTTTTGTATCTTATGTTTACATATTAGATACTCCTATAATGTTTCAAATGTATATATTTTAATGAGGGATACATTTAGTGAATGTTACACTATTTTTTTTCTGTGACATCTATCAATAACAACTTTTGGCTGTGTGATTTTCTCTCGTATTCGGGGAATCACAGCACTCCACAGCTGATGCAAAGCACCCCACCCGTTTTCTTCTTTCTAATTTCAGCGCTTTCGAAAACTACATATACAATTTAGATGGGAGTTTGGTGTACGTGAGTACGCGCGATTCAGAAAGTTCGCACCATGCGCGAGACCATGTGCCACTGCACATGCTGCACATGCCTAGCGCCGGCCCTGATTTAATGTGCTACTAAATACATGTATTTTATTTGTAGAAAATCACAGAAAATTTACAGAAAATAAACAAAATATAAACTATTTGCATAAAAAATAACAAAAAAACTGCAAAATACGCATACAAAATCTTTCGCGGACCACTAAAGTTTGTGTGCGGACCGCCGGTGGTCTGCGGACCAGTTGTTGAGAAACACTGTTCTAGAGCGTAGTGAGTCGTATCCGACTAAGGAGTCGGATACTACGTTGGGATTATTATTAGTATTATTACATTATACGAATCCGAATATTTTATTTAAATAAATATATAATTGAATATTGCTTCAAATTCGCCTTGCCTTCTCTTGAAAACCATCACTGATTTTTATTAATTTAATGTTATGTGCTAGAAATGAACATGTGGGATTATTTATATCTAAATCAGACCAAAGAAACAGGAAAACATTAGAATTAAAATCGCTGACGGAGTGGCCGAGCGCATTAAATCGCAGCAGTTTAGATTGGTGATATTATTCGGGCGAGAATAATACGTTTACTAATATGCAGAAATAGGCCGATGTAAAATAAATAAATAAATAAATAAATAAATTAGAATTAAAATCGATGAGTGCAGTGGAAATCAAGTTTCTGAAGAGATTTAATTTGGGGCAACCCAAAAGTTTTCCAATTTTTTTTACAGGGCCTCAGAAGCCAAAATTTTTTCGTGGGCTGGACTCACGTTCAATTACAAAAAAAAGTGTCCCTTAAAAACGAGTTTTTTGAGTGCTTGGGGTCAAGCCATGAGTCCTCTCCCCCTGGAGTGCGCGACTTTTTCACAAATATGGCTTTTAAAGAAATATTTTAAATAGACCGGGAGCTCATGACAGTTTTTGGTCTCCGATTTCATACAGCATGCCTTTTGGAGGAGAGAATATTTACCCTGTGACAACAAAAAAGGGATTGTACTAAACCCCTGCACGCTTTCCGGTCATAGGGAAAATTGCATTTCCACTTAAACACAAAATTTTTGTGCTTTTCTCGGATTTAATATTGCTTGCCCTTTTGTCAAAAGAAAGTTATAACAAATTTAAAGCCTTTTAAATATATGCATGCGATTCGGAGGGTCCTAAAGGGCTCAAACGGTCATGTGATCTTGTTATAAAAAAATATGATTTTCCGCGTTTTCATACAGCATGCCTATAATTAAAAGACTTTAAATTTGTTATAACTTTCTTTTGACAAAAGGGCAAGCAATATTAAGTCAGAGAAACCACAAAAATTTTGTGCAAGTGGAAATGCAATTTTCCCTATGACCGGAAAGCGTGCAGGGGTTTAGTACCATCCCTCTTTTGTTGTCACAGGGTAAATATTCTCTCCTCCAAAAGGCATGCTGTATGAAATCGGAGACCAAAAATGTCATGAGCTCCCGGTCTAAAAATGATGTAGGTGTGTTAAGATTGAGTGATAAAAATTAAGCACTAGATATTAACTGTGCTAATTTAGCTGATCAATAAAATTAATATATTACTTTCACAAATATTCTGCGACGGGTTTGCTAGTAAAATGTAAGATTCATATAAGTAACAATGTAGATATCAGGTGTAGTAAAAAGTCACCCTTGTTAAGAAGAAATAAAATAGGTCGTATTTAAAGTTTTCGTACAGAAATCCAGGACAATAGAAATTAAAATGTCATTTAGTAAGGTGTTATTTGTTGAAATTGAGTCTGTATAACAGGTTAATTACTCCATCTCGCCGTCATTACTCGAGTTAAGGTGTAGTTTCCCTCACAAAAAGGCAGTAAACGGGTTAAACTGTTCAACTAAAGTATAATTCTGCACTGAAAGTTAATTATCGGAAAACCACCTTCAGCATTTACTCACCCTACAATTATCTACGAACTTCAAAAAAATAGAATACAACCAAAATTGATGCGGTAAGAAATTTCACGCAGTTTAGGGCTTACATAGATATTTAATAAATGAAAGGACAACAGTTTTATTGGCAAACGACGCGTCGTTCCAAAATAAAAGATTTCTGAATATTAATTTTTGTTCGTTAATCTTTGTTTCAGTACAGTATAGTTTAGGCAGGGGGGTCGGGAGCAGTCCCAGGCTCTGGCAAAACGTTAATTACGGGCCCGATGACAGATAAAAAACTGGGCATAAATAGAAATTGTTATTTTTTTTTTTGCAAAATAATATATAAAATATGTTTACGGTACGTTTCTATTGTCCACGCGGAAGCTACCGATAGAAACGCCACAAAGGGATCCAAAATATTGATAACTGATGACAGCTAATACATAAATAAAAATGCGGTCAAATCGGGTCTGGGGTTCGGACCTATAAACACGATTATTTCACTAGTATTACAATTGCCAACCAAGAAATTAAGGAAATTATATAACAAAATCACAAATAATAAAACTGGATAGCGATTTGTAAAAAATTGAGTCTGGTCGCGGGCCCTGCAGTCTACCTGGGCCCCGGATTCCCCTTTCTATCGACGCCCCTGAGTTTGGGAGTTTTGGTCTTCCACTTGTTTTAGTGTAAAATAGTAAAGCAAAACATAATGCGAAAGTGAAAAAGCCACTATATTCAAAGAAAATATTATTCATATTGACCATATCCAAAGAAAATTAAGCGAATATGTATTTTCATCAGCCTATAATATTCAATTTATTTAAGTATGTACACTTAAGAGCACAATTCTACATATATCTGTATAAAATTATATATTGTTAATATTATTATGTGAAAAACGTTATTTTTTCCTAATATTTGGATCATTTTTCAAAGATCTATCAAAATGTTTCTCATATATACACAATTTAAATACATATATTTTGTTTTTGATTAACAGTACAGTTTTATGATATACAAGTTTGGACGAAACAAGTGAACATACATCATACAAAAAACAAGTTCTTACCTTCCTAATTCTTTCATATAGTTCTGTTCGATACTTTTATAACAAGTTAAAGAAATTATTGAGTTTTTTACTCGGTTCTTATAAAAAAATTTAAATAAAATAAAATGAAAACTGTGCGAAAAGAAGTTTCGATCGATTTAAGAAAAGTAATAGTGCGCTTATCAAATGAAAGAAAATCTCTCCGAGAAATTGGAAAAATCACTGGTAAAAGTCATGCTACTGTACAGACCATAATTAAACATTATAAAACTAGTCAGTCTTTTAAGTCAAAACATAGAACTGGTCGTCCAAAAAAATTTACACGAAGAGAAGAATCTGTAATAGTGAAGAAAATTAAAGAAAATCCCAGGCTTAGTGCTCCGAAAATAGCTGTAGAAATTTTTGAAGAGTTGGGAAAGAGGCAGATACAGTTCGAAGAGTACTTAACCCTCTGCACTATTCATTATTTTTGGAAAATGAGCTCAAAGTTGGCCAAATAGAAATCTATAACCATAAGACTTATAATTAAACAAAAAACAAAAAATGGTGATTAATTATTTATTTAAAGGGTTTTTCACTTATAATAAAAAAAAAACAAAAATTTATTAATTATTTATTTCAATGTTTTGTTTTTACATAAAAACAAATTTATGCGAAATATATGTTATGGGTATGATAAAAATACTCAATACACGATAAAGTACAAATCTATTCAAATCAACACTGCCGGTACGCCGCGCTACGCTTGATACGTTTTACTACGCTTTAGTACGCTATATAGCGCAGGCTGATTTCCAGATTACTACGCTTTAGTACGCTATATAGCGCAGAGGGTTAACAGAAATGATTTTTTCTCAAGAATTGCTAGGAAGAAGCCATTTGTTACTGAAAAGAACAGAAAAGCAAGACTTGCATTTGCAAAAAAATTCGAAAAATGTGATCACGAGTTTTGGTTTAAAGTAATCAGTGACGAGAGTAAGTTCAACATTTTTTAAAATGATGGGAGGGTTACGATCTTCAGACAAAACCAGTGGCGAAAGGAAACCTCCGCTAGACTTGCCCTCCCATAAAAAAAATATTTAAAAAAAAATAAACTAAAAAAAAAAAAATTAAATATTTAGATAAATCTTCAAAAATACATCAAATTCTGTTCTATACAAATTTTTGTCCAAGGCTTGCTTTACTAGTTACGAATTAATTATCATGACTATGGAAACGTTACATATAAGTATGAAAAAATTGAGACTTGGAAAAATTTTAAATAATTTTACAAAAAAAATTCGAAATTTTTCGTTTTATCAAAAAACGTCTCAAATAAAAGTTATTAGTTATTGCATTTATAGTAACTTTTGTTCAATAAATTTTTTCGAAATATTTTTCTGTTGCTAAATATTCGCAAAAATATTAAAATCGACACGAGTAAACTCCCATTTCTAGTCAACCGATTTTCATAAAAAACAATAGGGTTCTTCCTATTTAATAGGAGAATTTTTTAGTACCAGAACGAACTCTTTAAGTTAAACCGTTTTTGAGTTATCGTGTATACACACAGACAGACACACACACACACACACACACACACATACGGACGGCACTTCGAAAATAGGTTTTTTGGATTCCCTGGACCATGAAACGTGGTCATCCGTCAAAATCTCGACATCGAAAATTTTCGCGATTACAATACTTGCCCCTTATATATTAAGGTCGGGCAAGTAAAAATACAGCTCTTGAAAAACGAAATTTAGTTAGTACGGTGAAGCAATGAGGAGGGAATATATTAGTTTGGGGGTGTATGTTACCCGCAGGAATTGGAAATTTGATATTCATTGAGTCTATAATGGACAGATTTATGTATTTGGATATTAAAAAAAAAAAAAAAAATTGTAGATCGGTGCGCAGAAACTGGGATTGGAAGGGACGTTCATCTTCTAACAAGATAATGATCCCAAGCATACTGCGCGGGTTGTGAAGGAGTGGATATTATACAAGGTGCCCAAACAGCTTCACACACCACCACAATCACCTGACACAAACCCCATTGAACATCTGTGGGATGAAATGGGCAGACAATTAAAAAATCATAATATAAAAAACAAGGGTGAACTCAAACAAGCACTTCAAGAAATATGGGACTCCATTGGAGAAGAAGTTACCCAAAAATTAGTAAAATTCATGCTCAATAGAATGAGGGACATAATAAAACAAAAAGAGAATCCAACCTCATATTAAAATTTTTATAATATTCTAATATTAAATATAAAGTTTGATGTGTATGTTCACTTTTTGCTGTATTCGTAAAATGAATATTTTCTTTTATATTTGTATAACTTAAAAAAATTAAAATTAAAAGTAAAATAAAATTATTTTTACTTAAAAAGATGTTATTTGATTAATTTTAAACAAATAAAATATGTGTTTCTCTTTTTTATGGGAATAATTTATGGGAATAATTTTAAATAATTATAACGAGTGTATGTAGACTTTTGCTGGTAAGTGTAAGTACCTGCTATCAACAAAAGATATTTTTAAAAAGAGTAAGAAAGTTCTTCACTAATCCTGACATCATCAAATCTTGTAAAATAAGTGACAAAAGGAAAATGAAGCGTAGAAACTCTAAAGAAAGAATTCATCGATGACATTTTAAAATATGTGAGAAAGTTAGGAATACTGAAATGGCCAGAATTTGTAAGGGATAAGCAATTTGAAAGGCAGTGTTAAAGGAAGCCAAGGCTTATTCAGGGCTGTAACGCAAAAAATTATGAAATGTATAGGTATATTTGCATATCAAATTTCAATCCTCTAGGTCTGGGCGTTTGGACACAATTTGTACCATACCGACAGACAAAGAAATATACTATAATAAGCCAAATGAACTGTGCAAGTATCAGTCAATCGCTACATACACAACAAGTTCACCGGCACAAATCGCTCGAATGCAAGTATATATTAATTTATCTTATTAGATATCAAAATTTTAGACCAATTGGTCTATTCGTCTGTGCAAGTAGAAATAACTGTACAGTTTTAACATCTGAACATTCAGGTATGCCGCCTAAGCATACCTGTTCAGGCATATCGTACCTATCAGAGACGTGTTGCTTTAGGCGCTGTTAGTGCCGACCCGTGGTTTTGTAAAATCTAAGGCAACATATTAAAGTAGAGACCTTTCAAAAATATTTGATGATTTAAGGCAACACATCTCAACGGGGATCATAAGGCTCTCCAGAGTCCCGTAATGGATATCATGGGGACCATGAATAAAAACAGAATATCGGAGGGCTACGGAAACTATTATAAGCTATTTCTATTATTAGTTTTTCACTTATAACTATTGTACATAAGAAACACGATAAAAGATATCAAAATATTAAAATGCTTAATTTTAACATTGCAAGCGAACTGACAAAACAAAGCAATAGGGTATTGTTTTACAACATAAATACACTGAATACACTTTACTTATTCATGAAGATCTATTTTGTCCGCTTCAAAGTAATCCCCACCAGATATTATACACTTGTGTCAACGTTTTTTCCAATCCTCGAAGCATTTGAAAAAATCATTTTTTGTGATCTTGTTCAGCTCCTCCTTCGATGCCGTCTTTATCTCCTCATTCGTAGCGTAGCGTCGTTCTTTCATGGGCCTCTTCAGTTTCGGGAACAAGAAAAAGTCACAGGGGGCCAGACCTGGGGAATACGGTGGCTGCGGCATTATTAGTGTGTTGTGTTTGGCAAAAAATTCACGCACAAGCAACGATGTGAATTTCGCGGCGACCCGTCTCATGCCTAAATCATTGGTAAAAATCGAATGAATCCACAAATTATAAAAGCTAATTAAATATTATGTATGTACCTTATATGTTTATATGAATATGAATGCTATTATGTAATATCTATTGGAAACCTAAATATTTTATTCTGTAATATTATTAAGATATAATTTGTTAAATATGTACATATTATGTCGGACGCTAATAGCCGAAGTAGCTGAAGGGTCCTAAAATAAAGGAAATTAAAAAAAAAAATCGAATGGCACGAGCCAATCGAAATGTTTAGGTCCTCAACAACTTCTCTAACGGTGATTCGACGATTGGCCAATACTATTTTCTTCACTTCATCAATGTTTTCGTCTGTTGTTGACGTGCTCGGGCGTCCGGCACGCTCTTCGTCTTTCACATCTTCTCGGCCCTGTGATTTTGTACCACCGATAAACGTTGCTTCGGTCCAAGGTAGCTTCACCATATGCCACAGTCAACAGTCGGAATGCGTCCGCGCACTTAATTTTGTTTTTCACACAAAATTTGATACAGATTCTTTGATCCATTTTTTGGTATAGGCAAAAATCGAAGACGAACCAAAAAACGTGCAAGCAAAGCAACTGTCAAAAATTAACTGAACATTCAAAATGGCCGAACTTGTCGGCATAAGTGAGAGATATGAGTACCAACATAACGCCACAAAAAAATCGAAAATCGAATATACGTAACCCGCGGAAATTCAAAATTCGCGATACTTTTTGAACAGACCTCGTATATCACACGAAGGTGCGGTAGAAAAATAAACGACTCCCAAGTCGGTATTTTTGGGAACCGACTCCTGACTCCTCCAAAAAGTTTTGACTCCTCAACTCCCGACTCCGACTTCGACTCCGACTCTTCAACTCCCGACTCCGACTTCGACTCCGACTCTTCAACTCCCGACTCCGACTTCGACTCACGATTCCGACTCCCCATCCCTGCTACATATATCACACAAAGGCTGTTAGATGATAGAGAAGAGCAGGAACTTAAAAGCTGTTCCAAGTCATATTATATTCAAGGTACGACAGTCTTCTCTACACTTCAGCAATTTTTTTGATGCCTTTTATTACCTGCGACCTTAGGCCGACCAAGGGCCGGCCCTGCTGCATGTCTAAATTTTATTAAAAGCTCTAATTCCTCAGTGTATGTCAGGAGTATAAAGAATATTTTTTCATAAATCCTCCATTGAAAACATGTTAAAACAAGTAATAAGAATAAATCTGTCATCATCGTTTGATAATATTTCATCGAATATTACTTGGTAAGAATAGCTGATGGCATAATGCAGTTTGATGGTTCGAAACACCCTTTTACATGGATTTATGTAGATAATCGCGACAAAAGAACACATATATTTACTTGGGACAATGGTTGTAGTCTGGGCATGCGCACGCAGAGACAAGTGCTTTCAGCGCCATTGGCGTGCTTTTCAGAGGGGCAATCCCTCGGCGCTTTGTTGTGTCCTGAATTGGATATTCGAGAGCCTGTTATTATAGAATTCCAGGATGCTTTGTGTAGTTTTAAACCTCTTGTTTTATCAATGGCAGTTAATTAATTTATTTTAAATAGATTTTGTATGCGGGAAAGGAAATTGATCCGATTTACTTGTTTATTTCCAATTTTGTTGGAATATTTTTGAATACAGATATATCCAAAATATGGTGACCTACTGTTCATAAGAAGATTTGAAATCGATCAGTGAAATCTAGCACTAACATACACGTATTTCGGAATTGTCGAAATTGACGAATACACGAAATTGACGGAAGCCAATATCTAATCGATATTTGTTGTTTTTGTCAACGTTGTTAATTTTTTATTAAGTATTACTGCAGTGGCATAGGGTCAAATACCCCCCCCCCCGCAAATTTATATTCCGCCACACAGATACGCAAAAATTTTATAACTTAGTCCCCTAAACATCTTGCTACTCATCATCATTGACGCGACAGCCCAAGGTGAACTTAGGCTTCCTGTTTCCAGGTTTCATAACCATGTTTTCAATCTATGTACATTCAGGAGTACAGTGGTACTTCGGTTTTCGTTGACTTCGGTTATCGTCGGTTTCGGTTTTCATCGATTTATTGCGATAATTGTTTTCGTCGATTGACTCAGATTTCGTCGGCGTAAGCAGTGTTGCGTGGTTTCTAGTTGTGTAAGCATCTAGCCCGCCCGTCAAGCCAAACAATTCCATTGCTTTCCAGTGTTACTGTTTTTGTGCTTTTTTTATTGAGAGTCTAATGTTAGAAATTATAGCCTCGGTTTTCGTCGGTTTCGGATTTCAACGATGGTTTTTGGACGGATTATCAACGAAAACCGAGGTACCACTGTAATATGGTCAGTATTACGTCCATTTTTTAGCGTACATAGAAATGCACCTACAGTTTACAGCCAGTTGCGAACGGCTAACAGAACCTTAATTTGTATAATTATTTTTACACATTATTTGACATAATCATTGCTTAGCGGTCAAATAGCAGGTGCAAACGATTTAACGTTTGCAGCTACAGGCTTATTTATATTGCTATTCACCCCAGTATTTTTAGATATTTTTTTAAAAAATTCGAGTTAAAACAAAAAAAATCAATATTACTTTCCGTCTTTTAAGTCTCATTTATAATAGGGCTTTTTAGATTTATTATAAGATTTCACAAAAGGTTTTATTATTTTAAACATCTGTTTGTAATAAACAAAACATAAAAGATTATTGTGATTTTTATACTATGGCTATGTTATGTATTTATTATAAACAAGGCTTTAATCTGCTTCTAAGAGCTTTTTTTTGACAGCACACAATAAATATTTTAAAAAATGTTTTTTTTTTCAGCGATACGAAAAATCGTTATTAAAAAAAATAATCTGATCAAAAATTCTGTTTATCCACGATATTTTTTTTTTGAATTTTCTATATGTTTCCTATATATGTGTGAAAAAGTTGTACAAGCATACCAAATTTCAACTTTCTGTGTTCAGCCGTTTGGCTACATTGTTTACCATACAGACAGACAGACACATGAGTTTTAGGGTATTTTGGTGGTCATACCTACAAAACCCTAAAAATTAAAACAATTAACTGAATTCTACAATTATTTTTAATGATACATTTAAAATAATTTTTATTAACCAAAGGCTAATTTTGAGTACTAAAAACCGATGAAAGCTGAATTCAAGCAGTGGAAGTGAAATTTTTCAAATTCGTGAAAGGATGTAGCAAACTTGATCATATTCACAATGAAGATATAAAGGAAGAATTGAACATATGTTCCATGTTGAATAAAGTCTCGAAAGAATGCCCACTTGTAGAATTCCTAAGCAGATGCTACTGTATAAGCCAAGAGGAATGCGAGACCGAGGAAGACCTAGAATTATATGAACGCCACAAGAAACTGCACATTGTAATCCAAGAACGATGAATATTCTTTTAAATTGAAATTTTTATTTTTAGTTTTATACAGAACTATTTCATAAATTTCGCGACACACTTACTACTGAATCATGATACACCATGGTGGCACAAAACATCGGTTGGAAAGCACCGCTCTATATTTTTCTTCTTCTTTCTCAGTCTGCATTCATCCACTGCTGGATATAGGGCTCCCTCGTCTTATTCCACGCATCTTTATCTTGAACTATTCTATCCACTGGTTCTAGGCGATGCTCTTTATATCGTCAAGCCAGAGTTTTTGAGGTCGTCCGACGCTTCTTTTGTTTTGCCGCGGGTGCCATTGGATAATTTTATTTGTCCACCTAAGGTGCGTTCGGCATAAGCTAATAATCTACACATTCTGCATAATTTACACAAGAAGCGTTCGTCATAAAATTTCTGTGTGCTTTGTGCTGCACGAAGATCGTTCGGCATATACTGTGCAGTTCGTGTTGTACAATCGTCACAAGTTCAGATCGTACGACAGTCTGTGCAATAGTGTTTTTCGCGGTAAAAATACAAAGTTATTATTTCTACCAAACAATATGAGAAAACAATCAAGATATCATTGTTTATGCCTGCATCATTTGCAAAATATATAGTATAGACATGAACCTAATGATGGAACATGTAAATGCACTCAAAAAGACTTAAAAATTTCTGGATACAAGCGGAAATGTACTTTAAATTGATTTGTAGTCATGTTTGGAACAATACGCTCTGCATATTCAAACACTTTTTCCAAAATATTTTTTGGTTTGGAAAATTCTTCTGAATTGTCATCTCATCAAATAAAATTTCTTTTATATTACTTAAAAGCATCGCAAAACCTTCATGCGCCATTTATATATTATCGTACAAAACAATTAGCAGGAGACAGACTTGATGTAATCACACACATATAATTCATTTTTTACAAAAAAAAAAAGTAAAATAATAGTTTGAGTATCTGCACAATCTGAACAAATCGTTCGTCTTTGACTCTCTTGCACAGTATGCACAGTGGTCACGTGACAAAAAACTTGCACAACACAGAGTTAACACCGCACAGTTATGCCGAACGCACCTTTAGATGAGTCCTGTCTTGCTACGTGTCGTGCCCTGCCCATTTGAGGTTTGCAATGCGGTATATGATGTTTGTAATTTTGCTGCGTCTCAGAATTTCTGATTCCATCCCGCAGACTTACTTTAAGCATGGCACAGTCCATCGCCCTTTATGTTGTTCTCAGCCTGTTAGCACTTTTGATTATCAACGTTATTGTTTCCAGACCGTAAGTAGCAACAAGCAGGATACACGAATCGTAAACTTCGGTTTTCAGTGATATGGGAATCTCTGGGTTTTTCTAAATGTATTCCAGTTTCCCATATGTAGCCCAGCTCAGTCGTACTCGTCGGAATATTTGGTTTATTTTTCCCGAGCGTAATAAGATAGCCTAGGTATTCATATTCGATTTTTAAGGGCATATTTTCAAGAGTGATCTGCTTGATATTCTGGCTCATTATCTCTGTCTTGAACTAATTTAACTGAAGACCTACACATTTGGATGCTTCGGTGAGTTCTTTTAGCATTGTGCTTAACTCTGTAATGTCGCTGTTAATGGTGACTACGTCGTTGGCGAAGCGAAGGCGATTTAAGTATACTCCATCAATGTTTGTACCCTTTTCACTTCAGTCTAAGTTTATGAAAATATGCTCCATAACGACGGTGAAAAGTATGGGATATATTGTGTCACCTTGGCGAACCCCTTTACTCATGTGTTTTATTAGTGATCATATCTTCATCAATCTTTATTTGGAGAGAGTTGTGTCCATAAATGGTTTTCAAAAGATTTGAGTATGTTGAATCAACCTGGCGTTAATTAGGACTTGCATTATATAGCCCACATTTCTATCGAGTCAAATGGTCTAAACCAGAGTTTCCCAAACTTTTTGAGCCGCGGAGCACTTTTCAAGATGAGAATTCATCGCGGAGAACTATCGTTTAAAAGTTATCTGGTACGTACTATTTAACTGAACAAAATGTAAAAATGCTTTGTTAGTTAAAAGTAAAAATATTAATAAAAAATTAGCTGTAGCCCTACAGGACTGACACAAAGTACTTCTAACAAAGAAATTATTTACAATAATTATGGAAACATTACATATACGTATGATAAAATAGATATCGCAGAAATATGAAAAAATATATTAACTTGTATCAAAAAATATCCCAAATAAAAGTTGTTAGTTATTGCTTGTATAACAACTTTTGTTAACTAATTTTTTTTCAAGGTATTTCTCTGTTACGAAATAACCGCAAAAATCTTAAAACCAATACGAAATATCTTTTATAGATGACTCCATCCATTTCTAGATGACCGATTTTTACCAAAAGTTGATTAACTGATGCTATTGATATGAAAAGCTTAAAAATGACCGCAATTCGTGGACATCCATCGATACTGAAAAATGTCAAAATCGGTATGATCACAATACCCCCCTTATATGTATATGTATGTGGTGGTCGGTAAAAACATTACTAGAACTGGGACGAGAAAAAAGCTTTTCAAAATACAAAATGGAAAATACCGATAAAAAATTATTGAAATACTATCTTTATAATATTTGAACATACTTGTCGTCTACTCGACATTCTGAGTCGGAGAATACGGCATCTTTTTTAACGTACGTACTTTAGCCAGTGATCCATCGAAAAACAATCGCAGCAAAAACAAATAAACAACACTGCACTACTATAACTTACTGAATTACTGTCTGAATTATAAAAGATTTAAAGAATATAATTCATATTCCTATTGCATGAAGAGTCACAACATCCATTATCTATTATTTGGCAAATTTTAAGGAGTATTTGTACTGCATTTATATATGCCTCCCTATAATATATCAGACCTGTAATAGAACAGTCTTGCAGCTGTATATTTGTATTTCATATAGGTTAAAACTTTTTCAATGACCAGTTGAATCATTGAGATTCGAGCGCCTTTATTTACATTTATTGGGGGTAGTAAAATATTATTGTACTGTCTTTTGTTACCTTCAATAGCGCATCATTTCTGTGTGAAACGTTTATTTTGAAAAAACTCAAACACTATTTTCACATCTGATTACATTTATTTTATTTACTTTTTGTCTAATTTACTCGCGGAGCACAGTTTGGGAAATTCTGCTCTAATCTATTAGGATACTATCATAAATTGATAAATATTAACGCACATGAATTAAGCAAAAATATTAAATTCAATGATTAAATTAGAAATTAACCCATTCACTTATGGGATAAAAACTGAAATCTTCCACTTTAATCTCAATGAAAATAAATCAAATTCAATAGCCCTAGAAAATCCTCCTTAATTCTCAATAATCCTCGATTATAACGTGAACTTTTCCCCCGTGTAATTGTCCGAGGAAGGGAGCTGGGTAATTGAGGGTCGTGGCTCTCGACCGTTGACATATGTACCAGCCATCGCCGCTGAGGGCGGCATTGGGCGACCGCAACAATTCAATTGCGGTGTAAACAACAATCCCCCGATAAAAAAACTGGGATGTGGGTTGTGAGAATATAGGACAAGAGGGGAAGAGGAAGGGGAGTGTTATTATCGATGTGTAAATTAAGTTGTATAAATTAAGATGAATGTTAGGAGACACTAGCATGAAGGGACGATCAGCTTAAGAGAAGTTTATACCTTTAAAAATAGTTTATGCCCTCAAATATTTGATTACCATAATAAATTAGGTAAATATGATCAAGGGAAGCTTATATGCAGTGATGGGATTCACCCGGTTCGAACCGGTTCGCTCGAACCGTTTATTAAGTAATTTTAAGCTCCATAGCCGTCATTTCAGCTGAAGCTGAAAGAGGCTTTAGCCTTATGAATAATATATGCACAGAAAAACGAAACAGACTGATCGTTTCAAATATAAGTAATATAATGGTTATTCATTTGAATGGTTTGTCTTTAATAGATTGGGATCCAGTACCGATAGTGCTAAATTGGTTAAGAAGCAACCACAGTTCGGATGATCCTCGAGTAAAAAAAAAACAAAAACGGAAGTAGAAGTGACTGAAAACCAGAGGGCTATTTTGCAAAATTTAAAATAATTACATATCTTAATGTTTAAGGCTGCGTATAACCCCCAGATGTTACCAATTTCTTATACAAAACTAACAATTTGAAATAAAATTAGTATCAATCTATACATCAAATTTTGCACCGAATTTTTATCTATCTAATAAGATATTTTTAATTGTAGAAACATATATTGTAAACATATTATCGCTCAATAACTTAATAATTGACATGAGCAACATTTTTCTGTAATTTTTTAATTCTATTTAGGGGTTTCAAATAACTTTTATATTTATATAGTGTTGTGTAGAAATGTTCAAATAATACGTCAAAAAAAATTTCGACTTGATTACTTATAGTTTAGAAGCCTCGTCGAAAAATATTATACTTGATGATAATGGAATGCCACTTGGAACACGTATTCTTCACAAAAATTAAATCATTTTTACCCATAACACCTATTTTGAGAACCGCGTCAGATTCAAGATGGCGGCAAATATAGACTACCAAGTACAATAACTATAAAAGTAGTTTTCACAATAGAACAAAGTTGCTCAAAACTTTTTTGTAGAATGAAGCTTTCGCTACAATTTGCCGTATCGTACGCAAATATGCGTCGATTGGTTTACAAGATGGCGTCTATAATGCAATTTGCTTATTTACAATAATATAACAGTTTTTTCTACAATTTAAAATATCCTATTAGATAGATAAAAATTCGCTGCAAATTTTGATATATAGATTGTTATTAATTTAATTTCCGATTATTAGTTTTGTATAAGAAACTATTGAGAACTAAAGGGTTGTGCGCCACCTTAATTTAAATAAATATACTATTTTGAATTTTGTGAAAATGTTGTGTTTTTAAACAAATACCCCTGCGAACTGGTTGTTGAGAAAATTGAATCCCATCACTGCTTATATGTAAGGGCAAATAGCCAATGCCCCTCCAAGAAAAATGTTCTTTTTATGTTTTTATATCTTAACATTTTAAAATTTTATTTAATAACTAGGTTATTACCCGTCAACAATGACGGATTTATAATATAAAAATTTCAATTGTTTGTATGTGTATTTGGTTTTATATTTTAACGTATTTTAATTTTATCACTGGTCAGCGAATCATGGGACAGTATATCATCTATTATCCAATCACGGGAGAGGGTGTCACCTGTCAGCCAATCAAGAGACAGGGTGTCCCCAGATAGACAATCACGATAACCTTAGGAAAAATTGACGTCCTAATGTTACCGACACTACATACAGACACTTGCTAATTATATAGTTAGATTATTTATTCATGAACTTTTTAAGATGAGAAAACGATTCATTTTTACTCAGTACATTACATTTATATTGTTAAAACTGAAAATAATTTTGTATTTTTAGAAAATAAATCTGCAAAATATTTTTTTATCGATCATAGGATATAGGAGTAATTTTCATATCGATCATAGGTAGTGTTTTTGATTTCTCGACATTAGACTTATTTTCTGGAGAATAATTATATAATTATTAGAATATACATCTTTTTTTAATGTTGAAAATATTGTAGAAGATAAAAACATGTTAAAATTATAATCACCTTTAAAGTACTAAAGTAAAGGCATCGAGCAAATTTTACATTTCTTGAGAAATGAAAAATGAGAATTAAAACTTTTTCTCTAGAAATTCTCGAGAAGAATCACTAATCATAGGATATAGGAGTGTCTAGAGTTTCTTGTTTATGCCTACGAAACCCTAGACATTTCTGTACGTTATTTTATTCGCAGTTTCTTAGAGAATAAATCTGCAAAATATTGTTCATTTCGGTCAAATCATACAGGAGTATCTAGAGTTTCTTGTTTATGCCTACGAAATCCTACACATTTCTAAATGTAATTATTTTCGTAGATTTTTAGAGAATAAATCTGCAAAATACCTGTCAATCAAGATACCTCAAGAGTTCCCAGTTAGCCAATCACGAGAACCTTTGGAAAAAATGACAATCGTCACAATGTGACAAAAAAGTCACAATGTTACCCAGATCACATACACACACTTCCTAATTATATATGTACGATAACAATAACCCATTTATTATAATTGCAAAGATACAAATATGTTAAAATTTTTATTTAATTTTTATTTAAATCTTTACATCCCAACAGCCGGTTTGTTTTTATACGCTGCCTCAATTTAAATTCGATTATTCAAACAGCAGTGCTCCCACTTTTTCGGCACTATTTTGTCCCAGACACTGTCTATATCCCTGTGTAAACTACCTTTGCGTCAAAGGACGTCGCACCATAATGAATACCCACGGGGAGCGCCAAAACATCCGCTCAAATATATACTTTTTTAGTGGCGTACCTACAAATGTATGTATCGTGTTGACTCATAAAAATAAATAAATATGATTTCACTTTTTTGGAACAAAAATATAAATTTTTATTTTTATATCCAATACTTGCCTCTTATATTTTGGGATTGCGCTAAACTGTGCTGCCATTTGGTAACTGACGCTTCTATCGTAAAATTTGACATTTTTGACGGTACACGTACTCAGAACGTTTTACGTACGAGCGCTATTTGTGTTGTTTGCAGTAACTTGAAACAATTCATCTCGGCTAAAAATGGAATTAAATCGCGAACATTTTCGAGCATTATATATTATATCTAAAATGTATATTTTGAGCAATAAAATTATTATTATTATTATTAATTATTTTTTACAAGTTTCAACGTGCATTAACCCAACAACAGTGCATTGATGAACTTAATTCGATTTTTGGCGATGAAGCACCATTAAGGACTACTGTTTATCGATGGTTTGCCGACTTCAATCGTAGCCGTAGTTCGCTTAAGGATGAATTTCGTGAAGGTCGTCCAAAATTGGTTGTTGTTCCGGAAAACATTGATGCTATGCGCGGATTATCCGCGGATATCTGCACCTTTTCTGCGGATGCGGATAAATTATCATTTAAACGATGCGGATGCGGATAAAATGTCATATCCGCTTATACGCAATATCCGCGTGAAAATTAAATCTTCGGTTACTTTCGGAGAAACACGCGATTGTGTTCTGACTACGCAGTCCTCGGTTACCTTCGGTTGTCTGTATATACATGTGATATTTTGTAGTATTCTATCTCACTCTATATTATTGTTAGTACACTCTATAAAAGACAATTGTCCATGATCGAGATTGTGTTGAGGCAATCAACATCTTTTTTTTTTATTATTGTATATAGAAAATAATATTTTGGACAAAAGTTGCTTGGTACAGTTTCGATGTAATTCTTCCTACCTCTGCTCTAATTCTGACTTTTAAATCTAATAAACGCTTTTTTTACATAAAACTGATTAGTAAGTTTTATTTAAATACCAAAATTTACCTATGTACATTTTTCTCGAAAATTTTATTATGTAACCTGCCAATTGTTTTATACTACCCGACTAAAGAGTCTTGCTGATTCCAAAAATTGAAATTGACAAAAATTGAAAAATGACATGTTGCTATTTGAAAAAAAAAATTTAAGCCCCTGCTACTAAATAACTTTTCTCTATTTTTTTAAATTTTTTTATTTCAATGATAAAAAAAAATATAGCCACGTTGCATTACGTTTTTCTCACCTTGACGTGAGATGTGAGTTGATATTAATATGATACTTGACACTAAAATTAACTAACATTAACAAGTATTTCATGAGCAGCACGCCACCTGATCCCTACGAAAAAATACGTTTAGGCCCCCCAAAATTTTTTGTCTTTCTCTAAGTTTCAAAATTACTAACGGATCTAAGCCCCAAAACTTTTGGCGTCCCTTAGGTTTGTTTTAGTTTAAATAAAAAAATGTTCAGTAGTGTTATAGAGCAGCGATTACCAAATAAGGCGAAACATGTTAGTTCTTTCCAAGCTGACAGCAAAATCAGAAAAGTTACTTGGTAGAAGGTGCTTCATATTTTTTCAAATAGCAACATGTGTCATTTTTGTCAATTTAAATTTTTGGAATCAGCAAAACTTTTTACTTCGTCTTCTATAAAACAATTGGCATATTCCATAATAAAAATTTCTATAAAAATGTATATAGGTAAATTTTGGTATTTAAATAAAACTTACTAATCAGTTTTATGTAAAAAAAAGCGTTTATTAGATTTAAAAGCCAGAATTAGAGCAAAATTAGGAAGAATTACATCGAAAGTGTACCATGCAACTTTTGCCCAAAATATTATTTTCTAAATACAATAATAATAATAAAAAAAAAATATGTTGATTGTCTCAACACAATCTCGATCATGGACAATTGTCTTGATAACAATAACATAGAGTGAGATAGAATGCTACAAAATATCACATGTGTATACAGACAACCGAAGGTAACCGACTACTGCGTAGTCAGAACACAATCGCGTGTTTCTCCGAAAGTAACCGAAGATTTAATGTTCACGCGGATATTGCGGGTAGGTGGATATGCAATTTTATCCGCATCCGATCCGCATCTGCATGGTTTAAATGACAATTTATCCGCATCCGCAGAAAAGTGGATACCCGCGGATTTGCAGGGCTCTACCCATCCATGCTAAATACAATTATAAATTATTCAATAAACTAATTCTCCATACCCGTAAAATCTAAACGTACTCATCGCAGCGCTAAATAATTAATTGGTTTTCTGAAAAAAATGAAGAGCCCCTTATGAGATTTTCCCTGAAAATGTGGCATCATTCTTTCAGCATATATCGCTACACGATGTTCGACATAAATGCATTATCCAGGACATAATCCTGTTGCCAGGCTACGAGTTAACAGTGCTGGCAATGGCGATGGTAGACACTGTGTTTTTTTTTTGTGAAGAATGCGTCAGATTTTTATCACACTCTACTCAATAGGGATGTTAATAAAAGCCCTGTGCGGCCGCAATGCAGAATTGAATCTTTTATGCTTTTGTATTTACTGAAAACCTATTCTAGAATTCAAAAGAACGAAAAATTGTATTACAAACAAAAATGATACTGCTTACAGTTTCTAACGCTGTCTGCTACGTTTTATACAGACCGGGAAAAGTTTTTTATGATTTTGTTATAGAGGTTTTTTTATGTAGTTACATAACGTGCAAGGTTTAACATTTGGACTGATTCTTAACTGTGTGTTTAGGAATTTTTCTGCAAAGACAAGAATAGTTTTACACCTCTGCATCTATAGTTCGTTTAAAATTGACTCGAAGTTGTAATACCTTATTTTATTAAATAGTAATCGTTAATTTCCATAGAAGCTTTTGCAAATAACATAACTACTTATATTTAAGTGTTATTTGCAAGCCACTTCTATGAAAACTAACGAATACTATTTAACAAAATAAGGTTTTACAACTTCAGGTCAGTTTTAAACGAAATATTTATTACAAAACTTTGAACTAATGATACTTTTAGATTTTTATTATAAAAAAATCAACTCTGGCCACCACAGGACCGACCGCCATCACAAAGTACTTGTTTAATTTATGCTGCTTTATCAAAAAATGTCTCAAATAAAAGTTGTTATTATTTTTATAGCAACTTTTGTTAAATAAAAATTTTCGAAATATTTCTCTGCTGTGAAATATTCGCAAAAATCTTAAAACCGACACGAGTAAACTCCCATTTCTTTTTTTTTTTAAATATATTTATTTAGAGACACTTCGACTTCTAGGCCATTAGTGTCCATGTAATTACAGGTATGGAGTTATACAGTGTTATATACATTTGTTATGGTGTTTTACATGATATATGATTTGTCAGTGTTGTATCGTTAAGAAATGCGATGATGTTTTTGTCATGTTTGGTTGAAGTGATTGTCTCAAGTCTGGTGGTAAATTGTGTTTGGTACGTTGTAGTGGAACAGTTGGCATTCTATTAGAAAATGTTCTAATTCTAAAACTATTATGAGTGCATTACATTTCTCGCAGTAGCTTTTGTCGAGTCTGGCCATTAAGTGTCCGTGTGTCAGTTTAGTATGTCTGATTCGTAGTCTTGTCATAGTAACTTGTTTCCAGAATACCATTCTTTAATGTCGGGTTTGATTCGTCTAAGTTTATTGTCTGTTGTCGTTAACCATGTTGTGAGTCTAGTTTGGTAGTGGTGTTTATTTAAGGTTTGTCGTGTGTATGTTATAGTGGGGAGAGTGTTGATGGTGTTATCTGCTGGCGTGTTGCTTTCTCTGGCTGCTGCGTTGGCTTGCTCGTTCCCTTGTATTCCGACATGTCCCGGGACCCATACGAAGAGGACGCGTTTGTTTTGAGCTGTCTTCATTAAATGAGCTTGTTCTTTTATTCGCAAAAAACTTCCGGAAAACTGACGAGTAAAGTCCCATTTCTAGATAACCGATTTTTACCAAAAGTTGATCAACTCGTGCCGTTGATATCAAAAGCTTAAATATGAAGTTTCATAAAAATCCTTTTAGCCGAATTTGTTCTGCACGTGTACACGGACCGACAGACAGACAGACAGACAAACAGACAGACAGACAGACAGGCAGACAGATAGACAGACAGACCGACAGACATCATGCTAAAAATAGTCAAAACATTATGTATTAACTCGTGGAGATCCATCGAAATCTCGAAATTTCAAAATCAGTATGATCACAATACCTCCCTTAAATACGTTGGCGGTCGGTAAAAATATGGTAATATAAAAGTAAATAAACAAAATTGTTATTCTTTGTACTACAAAAACTAACTAATCGAATTAAATTACAAATAAGTAAACAATATTTAAAATCGTTATTTACAATAGTTGTTAAAAATAACATAACACAACACATGACATAGTAAATTTAACATTCATTACATATTTAGTAAAATATTGTTATTTGGTTGCTGTTCGGTCATATAGACGAGATGAGAAAAACTTTCTATTATTAATAAAATTTTAAAAAGTTGCCAAATACGTAACATGTTTATAAAACAACTAATTTAAAATAAAAATGTTAAAAAATTAATAAAAAAAAAATATATAAAATGTATGCATAATATATAAAAATTAAGCGCATACCCGTTCAAAAATTCACCGCACGCTATTGATGTTTAGCAGGGAACAACATTGTTTGCTGCAATTGCATCTAAACCAAGAAAAATTACAAAATAATTTGCGTCCGTTTAACTAAGAATTCATGGCATTTTTATTCTAGCACGTTTCAAAATTCAATATTCTAAGCAATCTAAAATTTACAAATTATATTATATGGCGGAACTTGCGGAATCCAGATATTTAAAATTATCAGGTCCTCAAGGATGAAATTTGTAGTTAATAATATTGCCAACTTTAACAGCTTATTATTTGACATTGGCTTAATATTATACCGTTCTTGTTGGAAAGTTACATATCTCGCCTGTTTAAAGAAATCATTGTATGCTCTAAAAAATTTCAACTTTTTTAAAATTAATTTTGTTGAAAATTGAACAGTCGGAAATTTGCACTATTATGAAGTATGAGTTCGTGGAACTACGGCATCGCAGACCGTGCGAAACATTAATAGTGTATTTGGCTCTAGTGTTACTACGCAGCAGACAATATCAAATTGGTTCGCCAAATTTCGTACAGGTAACTTAAAAACCAAACAAAACAAAAAAACCTAGCTCATCGATCACAGCAGAAATATACTGCAACCAACCGGACGAAATGATGCAAAAACTTAAATAAAAACAGCCTAGATTGGTCAATAGATCGACTCCTATCTTATTGAATGATAACGCTAGACCGAATTAGAACCACACACTGCACAAATGACTGTGGCAAAACTACAGGAATTGGAGTTGGAACTTCTTCAGCATCCTCCATACTCACCAGACCTAGCCCCCACTGACTACCACCTCTTCCGCAATTTGGACAACTTTTTAATAGGAAAATAGTTAAATTCCGACAATGCTGTAAAACTGGCCTCCCAGGAATTCATTGACTCGTCCGCTAGGGTTTTATACCACCGGCCTGAACAACCTGCCGCTTAAATGGCAAAAGTGTATTCACAATATGGATGCATACTTTGATGAATAAAATAATTCTTTATATTTGTAAGTTATCAACCAACTTTGCCTTTTTTTCTACAAATTTCATCCTTGACGACTTAATACATCTTACAATTTAATTTATTTTTATAACTCTTTTTACCATTTAGCTATATTTTTTTAGAAAAACTAATGGACAAATCTGGAAAATGTTCATAAAAATAGAGTAGTATATTGTGCAACTAGCGCGGAATATGCATTCTGCACGTGTTGCTCACTATCCTTTTCCTCCGATTACCATTTTTCAATAAATAAATAATCAGGAAAATACAATATAAATATGGTTAACAGCCATTAATGCGCGCGCAGCCAGTACGGGAATGAAAATTCTGGGAAACTGCATATACGCTTTACTGCGAATTTATTCTTTTCCGCACATTGCACATGCGCATTGGGGCGCATTTATCATTCCCGCTTCGCTTGCGCGCGCATGAGGGTAACGTGCGAAATTAAGCCTGTCAACTAACAATATCGAAATGAGACAGTTCCATAGTGGTCGTAGGAAAAAACAGTTTGTGTTTGTTTATCTCTCAAGAATATAATTAAGATAAATTTATGTCAAAATGATTTTCTTATATAAATAACTAAAATAAAATTTTATGTAAAACATAAAGACAACTTCACTTCGATATTTTTCATAAGAATGTGCTCTTTTTATTAAATAATAATAATACTTATAATTATATTTAGTATAAATACATGCTTCTACTGCTTCAATTTCTAGTTGAGTGTTTTGTTGGTCCACATCAGTGGCGCACCCAGGATTGGGTGGGGGGAAGACAAATTTATTTAAATTATTCTCATTTCTAAAAAAGTAAAAAAAAAGCTCCTTGCTTCTGAAATACAAGTGATGACCTAAAAAAGAAGGTTCTCATCTCTATTTTTAAAAATACATATAGTTACCTAAGTCTGTGGTGATAAAAAATTTGTTATTTCCCTTTTTCTTGGGGGGGGGTCCCCACCTGGGTGCGCCACTAGTCCACATCTTGTTTATTATTGAAAATATTCGCTCGGTCAAATTCAATAATATTTAAAATATGATGAAAAGATATTTGTTTATCCATAAAATATTTAAATATTTCAACCATAATGGCAGGTTATTTCATCATTTTGTCGCCATTTCTAAAGCTTTTCATTAGTAATATAATTTTTAATAAAGTAAATTTCATTAAATAATTCACCATCATCAATATTCAAATTTCTTCTCTTTGAAATAACGTTTTCGTCTATAATCGTTCACAAAATTTCTTGCAGTAGGATCCATTCGAATTTCTTTATAACGCGCTGTCTTAGTAATTCTAAATCTAAATTTATGTACTGTGACAAAAAAAATAAAAAAATAATAATAATTAAATAATGAAGAACAAAAGTGTGTTTTTGAAAAATAAATAAATCTAAAGGGCAATAAATAAAATAAAGGATTGTCCTATGAAATAAGGGACGTATGGTGGCCGTAGCTATATAAAATGTCCAATTTATTAACTACTGTTGGACAGACAGACACGTTCAGCCAGAGCCGGATTAAAGGGGGAAGCGGAGGGGCGACCGCCTCAGGTCCCCGGTCACGAAAGAAGGCCGTAAAAAATTTATAATTAATAATTTTATAATATATATGAATTATTTTTGCCGAAAGTATTAAATGGACGAAAATGGACTTCTTGGAAACAAGTATCCTTTGTCATTTTTTGAATAATGTTCTTTCAAGGTTTAATGCGACAAACATCTTTACAGTCTTCCACAATAGATCTGAAAATGGCAATAAATTTTTTACAATTGTTGGTCGCATATTTAGATACATTGCGGGACAAATTTGATGATATTGAGGCTAAAATAACTAGTGGTTCCTCTGAGTACATTAATACACGTACGAGAAGAAGTAAAAGACATGTGGACAGCATCGAAGCAGACGAAACTAAACTATCAGGAAAAGAAAAGTTTCGTATAGGAACATTTTTGCATAGTGTTGATGTCCTTAAACTTGCACAAACAATCGAATATTTGCGTATGTAGAAGTATATGATAAATTTTAAGTAGTTTCAAGTTCATGTTCAATGACATCACAAAAAATTAAGGAAGAAGCAACCAAACGAGTAGAAAATTACCCCCAAGATTTGGAAACGGACGAATTTCCCGAAGAACTATCCAATACGTCCAGTATGCCAAACAGAAAAATTGTATAACAGCATCGGCGCAGGTTGAGTTATTAAGTAAACATGAACTTGAAAGTAGTGTACCTAATGTATCAGCTGCCTTACGGATGTACCTTTGTTTGATGGTGACAAATTGTTCTGGTGAACGTTCGTTTAGTAAGCTATCGCTTATTAAAAACAGACCGAGGTCTACAATGGAAGATCAACGCTTAAGAAAATGTCCTTAGACGAAATTATTGAAAATTTCTCGAATTCAAAAATTAGAAAAAAAATAATTGTTTAAATCAGGGCTTCTTAAACTGTGGGTCCCGACCTCCCGGGGGGTCGCGAGGCTACTGAAGGGGGGTCGCAAAGATCTGCTACTTTTGGATAATAATAAATAAATTTTTAGAATCTACAAGGTAGATTCTACAATGTCGCGATATTACACCTACATCTACGGTCAATATTAATTTCATTACATGGTGGGTCGTTTAAATTTTCCTAGGCTTGAAGGGGGTCGCTATATGAAAAAGTTTAAGAAGCCCTGGTCTAAATAATGTTTTGTCTAATTAATTTATATTTTGTGGATAAAAAATACTAAGCTTTATTATCAAACAAGAATAACCGGCCGCCTCTGAGAACTGAAAAGGTAGTTACCTGAATGTTATTTTGAATTACATTATATTAACTATATTCTTGTTTATATTGTTTGTTTTTCTATATATAGATATTATTTTAATGTTATATATCATTTGGAATAGAATTACGTCAACTACGATAGCAAAAACAATGCAAAAAATTGTGACACAATTAAAAAAATAAAATATTATTATTTTAGATTTAGATTAAGTATACTTTAGATTGCGTCCTTTGTATAAGAAAGCAAAAAACTATAGAAACTCATTTGCTGAAAGTCCATTTTAGAGACATATATTAAAGATGTGCCCCCCCCCCTTACCTCAGCAGCTCCGGGCCCCCCTGAATTTCCCTTTGGGCCGATCCCAATAGGACCGATTCTTGGCAAAATGGGGCCAGTCTTTGATACAATGAGATCCCATGGAGCCGATTTATTTCAATTTTCCAGTGCCGGAAAATTTTGCCCGTCCGTTACTGACGTTCAGTTCACACACTTGGGAAGTTCGGTTTCCTTTGAAGTAATCAATTCATCTTTATCGCTCTTAAAATACCCTGTTTGTAGTAACAACCAGTATAGTACCAGTTAAAATCTCGATAAAAAAGAAAATTTAGAACACTGGAACTTTCAATAGCTGAAAACCCTACACACTACTCCAGAAAAGAGGAAATAATAATTACAAAACTACGAATAGGTCACACAAAGTTAACCTATCAATAGGTGTGTTCGTTTCGCTACTTTGCGTCTATGATTTACGGCTGCGTCAAAATTTTCTGTTCGTTTGAATTGGCAGTTTACTAAAAAGTCACTAGACTTTTATTAGTTCGTTTCGTTATAATAACTTCTGGCAGTAAGATGCATATCAATAAATCTTACGCAGTGTGATGCTAACGAACTGTAAGGGGGTGAACTACCATCGAATATCACAAGAAAGGATAAAACACATTAAAATAAGGTGCAAAACTTCACACATAAAACAGTAAGTTCAATTTCCTCAGGAAGATCAGTCTGTCCATGAGTACCCTGTCGTCACCTAAAGCAACTGACAGGTCATAGCACAGAGTACACACTGAGTTAAAATACAGACAAATCTGTGTTACAAGTCTTACAAATAGAAAGCTCTTCACCTCGAAGTAGATGGGTCCACCAACAGTGACCTATACCGAGATGTGTGATGGCGGTTTCCTCTCTACGGTTAATCCTTCAGGAAGAACTCCTTGCTTTAACTTCTTCCTTAATCTGTCTCAGCTTCACATATGCTTTTCCAATCATGTTGTAATTTGGCTAACACTAGATGTTTTAGATGACTTTGCGTCATCTGGAAATAAAAACTCATATAAATCACCAAGTATATATACCGCCTGAGTGCGAGAATTTATTTACCGCCCTTGAAAATTAATTAATGTTAAGATAATTTCGATTTATATGTACATACATACATATAAATATATGATACGGTAACAAAACGTTGAACAATTCGGCACTAATTTCAAGAACTAGAATAATATTTTTCATACTTCCACACGCCTCTAATATTTGGCGCCCGAGTGCGATGCAGTCTCTGCACCCCTGTCAACCATAGATCTGTGTGGGAATGCTTTTGCAACTACATCGGCCGCCTCATTGCCTCTAATACCAGAAGTTCCGGTATCCAAAACAGCAATACAAAAATTTGTAATTCGTATACGACATTTAAATATAATATTTAAAAAAGGTTAAAATTGGTTTTTCTATATAATATTATTAGTTGCAGGTGCCAATAGTATTGCTGCGATAAAATGCACGTGTAAACACAACTGGCGTGAAAATTTTTACAGTTCACTGAAAAAACTTCATTTCAGACAATCCATTGTAAATTTTGTAAATGGAATATATGATATGTATACGATATTTTGTTGCCTGCCACGTATTTTTATTATACTCTTTGTACATGTAAATATTCAGAGAACAAAACTCATCACTTCACCAGATGTATCAGTGTTAGTGAAAACATGTGGACGAATAGTAAAGTATTCACATTCCAAGGTTCAAAAGAAACCAAATAATATGTTCTACTTGGAGGTCATATATAAGATATCTGTATTAATAAAATTGGAGGATATATCTTTTTTTTTTTTTTAATTGTTTCGGCCTCATATCTCCTTCCTACACGTTTCAGATGATTATAAGAGAATATCCGCAAAAAAAAAAACGTTTTTGTCTGCCTGTCTGTCTCTCTGTCTGTACGAGATTCACGCAAAAGCAGCTGGGCATATTTTACAAAATTTGGTATGGTGATAGAGTAAAACCAGGATTCGAATATAGGCATTTCAAAATTTGTATTCTAGGGCAGCGTTTCTCAACCGGGGGGCCATGAAAGCTTCGTCGGGGGGCCGCGATGTCATATAAGATCATATAAATAGGAAAACGCTCAATTTGGCAAGATATATTCATTAATATATGACATTTATATTCATTAAAATATACCTTTTAAACATAAATAAAAACAATTATACTTATTTTGACAATTAATTTACACTAATTAAAACGGTTCGCGTTGGAGGTACTTCAAGTACTTTCAAGTAGGTACGACTTGAACGTGCAATATTTTTTGATATGCTCCGAGCTACAGTTAACTAAAGAGTAAGAATGCTAAAGTGTTCGAAATAGAAAGCAACTTTGAACACTTGTAAATAAAAATACTTGCAAGCCATTATGGGTAACCGTAATAGATATTAAAAACATGTTTATGTAAAAGTTGTTTCTTTTCAAAAGGTTTATCCAAATATACCCAATACGCCATACGTTCCTATATAAAAAATCGAAGTTATTCTTGATATCCTGTACTTCCAGTTAATTCCGGAAATTTTAAATACTACCATCCAGTTATTTGGGTAAACTCTTGGGCCCAACTTGCTCACACATCGTCTTTTCGAATAAAATTGTGTTTCCCCTAACTGAATACACCTTGTGATCCCTCCCTCCTTCCCCCCCCCCTCCCTTCCCGATATATATATATATATATATATATATATATATATATATATATATATATATATATATATTGTAGGGTACGGCAGTGATGCTCACTGAAAAGACTTGGCAACCTTTCCCTCCGGAGCTTTAGCAGTCATCAAAGTCTGGCCCGAAACCCTTTGGGTGGTGGCGGCAGTCTACTATCAAACTGCTATTCGGGCCAGCGTTCCTGCTGGGCCAAGCTCCCTTCAGGAACTATAACGGGTTCCTAACGAAAATAGAAGGAATAACCGACGTGCCGGGCACAACGGGTCTCCAGCCTCGGAGGAGGTCCCAAATATAGTTGGCGCCGGCACACCAAACCAGCACATCCGGCGTCGTCACGTGTGGACGCCGGACTCACGCCGTCAGCTTCTCACTTGTTATGAAGCTGCTTCACCAGGACGCAGGGGCTACATGAGGCGCCTGCACAAGCTCTGGTGCGAATCTCGCCCAGAGCTTAGTTACATGTCGCAACAACAACTACGAAATCATGTAGAATTCCTGCGTCTTTCAGCACAGCCGCAAGATGCGGAGACTGGAAACGTTTCTGTCCGCACTCCTCCGCGAAGAAGGTGTTTTCTTCCTCGCACCCCACCTTCAACTCCCAACGATTTACGACCTGGGTTTCTTGCGGCTGTAGCTACCGCCGAATCTAGACCCATTGAGATTCACCACAAGCGTGTCATTCGGGCTGAAGATCTCGCTCGAATGAACGACATTCTTGAAGAGCATCTGTCCCCCGCCAGTAGTCTCTGGAACATCGACTGTGCTGTATACGCTGCCGCGTCCATATTCTGTCCGAAGAGGCCAAATCCTTCCGGCATGGACATCGACGCTAGGCGTATAGAGCAAATATCATTTAAAATGACACAAGCTCGTCGCTAAGCGTCTCGGATTCAGTGTGTGATAGACGTACTCCGGGAAAATAGACCACCATCCCGGAAGCAAAAGTCATTTATAAAAATGCTACATTTACGCTATCACACAACGAAGCAGTCTACCCTATTGCTTATAAAGCAAAAATCTGTAGACAGCCTCCGAGCGCTCTCTGTGGCGAGGAATCGGCTGGTAAACAAGCAGAGATGGGTAAGGGAGAACAACATTTTTCGTTCCAATCCCTCCCGCTTGTTTAAACCAAATCCTCCAATAGTCCGTGTGCCACCAACAGTCGAAGAAACAGAGACTTTCTGGCGGAACATCTATGAAGAGGATGTCGTTCTTGAAGACTCTCCGGTTATCGAACGGGTCCAGAGATTCTGTAACCGTTCTCTTAATGAATCTCTGGATGTCCCTCCTGTGACTTCTGCCGAAATCGGCCGCATACTCTCGTCATCTAAAAGTTATGCGGCCCCAGGAGTTGACGCTATAAACAACTTCTGGTGGAAGTCCTTCCCATGTGTACACGAGCACTTAGCTCGTATTTTCACCGAGTACATACGGGGAACAATGCCAATTCCACCCTGGCTTGTGGAGGGACGAACTGTGTTGATCCCTAAAAAGGGTGATTTGTCCAAGCCGCAAAATTATCGCCCCATTACCTGTCTCAATACGCTGTACAAGGTTTTTACTACCGCACTAAATGAGCGTATCCTGAGCTCCATCGGTCCCGTCTGGAATCAGATCTATGAACAGAAGGGGTCGAAGAGAGGCCTCGCAGGCTGCAAAGATAATATACTAATTGACCGATGTATTTGCCATGATGCAGTGGCTCATCTTCGCAACCTGTCGATGGCTTGGGTGGACTACGCTAAGGCATTCGATTCAACATCCCACCAACTTCTTTTGAAACTACTCGAATGCCTTAAAGTCCACCCTGATATAGTGAGATGCCTAGCAAATATCATGGCGTTATGGAAGACTAAGTTTACACTAAGATCCGGTAAAGAAGTCCTCCATACTGAATGGGTTCACTATCAGCGAGGCGTCTTCCAAGGCGACTCATTGAGCCCATTGCTATTTTGCATCTCGCTATTGCCTCTACCCGTTGAGCTCAGGAATGGTAATGGGTACAGTTGCGGTCCGCCGGGAAGAAGGAGGCATAAAGTCACCCATTTGTTTTACATGGATGACTTGAAACTTTATGCCTCCAACCAGTGCGATCTACAAAGCGCTCTGGACACTGTCCAAAGTTACAGCAAGGCGGTCGGTATGAAATTCGGTTTGGACAAATGCGCAGTCCTCCATATAAAACGAGGTCGAGGTGTAGGTAAAGGCGCTGATGTTCAACTGGTCGACGGGAGCATCATCCATCATCTAGATGCTGGGGAGACGTACACGTTCCTGGGTATTGCTCAGAGCAGGCTCCAGGACGCCCACTCTGTAAAAAAGTCTCTCCGCAGCAAGTATAAGTCACTACTTAGGCGTATTTGGTCTTCTCAGTTGTCTGGGCGGAATAAGATCACCGCCACAAATATGCTTGCTGTCCCAATACTGTCCTATACTTTTGGCGTCCTTAAGTGGAACGTCAAAGAATTACAGTCCTTGGACATTGAGACCAGGAAAATCATGAACATCCACCGTAGCCTACATAAAAAATCCTCCCTCCAGCGTATTTATCTCCCCCGTCATCTGGTAGGTAGAGGACTGCTAAACCTAGAGAGTCTTCAAGGCAGAATTGTTCTGGGTACTACTATTCGTGCATTAAGAAGCGGTGATCCCCTCATGCAACTCGTCACCACCCATGAGTTTGCTGGAAAAGGAGCTTTTTTGTTTCAAGCGGCACGTAGAGCAGCAGACAATCTTGGATTGGCCGAATTAGCGCCGAACCGAAGATTCGCTGGTATTCCAATGTTAAATGAGGAATACAGGCAAATCAGCGAATCTATTAAGAAGGCAGAGCAACACATGCTCTTGGAAGAACATATGAGTAAACATCTACACTCGACGTTCTTCCCAGTAATCCGGGAACAGTCCTTGTCCCGGAAATTGACCTTTGCCTTCCTGCGTTCGGCAGGCCTAAGATCCGAGGTAGAATTATATTTGCATGTCAGGATGGGGTTTTAAGCACGCTTGCATATCGCAAAAACATCCTGCAGGAAGATATTTCGCATACCTGCAGAGCGTGCAAAATACACCCTGAAACCCTGACGCACTTATTATCAGCATGCCCCTTCTACGCCGTTACACACTACATTTACCGGCACAATGCTGCCCTACGCGTGGTCTACTACCACTTGAGACAACGTTATGGAATTGACACAACTCGTGTCATTCCACATGCTCCAGGGGATATAGAGGAGGTGGTGGAAAATTCCAGATGCCGCATATACTGGAATTATTCCATGCCCACTCCTCGACCACTTCAAGCAACGAAGCCAGACATAGTCCTGCTGGACCACGAAACAAGAGAGATGTTTGTAATCGAATTTTTGTGTCCAGCAGAGAAAAATATGTCTCTAAAGGAGGTCGAAAAGCGAGAGAAATACTCCGACCTTTTCTCTGAGCTTCGTCAAATGTACCCGGAACACAGAATCAAGCTTGTGGTTCTCATTATGGGCGTTCTAGGCGGAACGAAGGCGTCCTTCGAGCAGGAACTTAACATCATTCCTGCCTGCAGATCAGTTTCCAGCTCTTTGGTCTGCAGAGTGCAAAAAGCATGTTTGCTTGGTTCCTTACGCACTTTGAAGACGCACGGCGTAGTGCACTAGCCGCTGCCGCACATCTCCAGGGTCTGGGATGCGGCAGTGTGTATTTTCCCCGTCAGGTATTCGCGTATGACGTGCTACCTTGTGGTAAGCCTGAAGTGCAGTACCTAGCGGAGGATGGTTTAAGACCTAGACAAATACCACCATATATATATATATATATATAGGGGGCCGCAGACAATATTTACGTTATTTTAGGGGGCCCTATGCCAGAAAAGGTTAAGAAACACTGTTCTAGGGGCTTGTTTTGGAGTTGCTAAAAAACTGCTAGAAAACTTAAAATATCTTCCTTATCATTGACTGAACAGTAAATTATATTCAACAAAAATTGTTTATAGTAATAAAATATCTTTTTTTGTTCAATGCATTTTTTCAATTAGATTCATATTTGGGGGGTTATGGGGGTACGCCCTAAAACTAAAATCTACATATACCTATCTCCATTTTTATTGACTTAACAAGAAAATCATATTAGACCAAAATAGTTTATAATCAGAAAATAAATATTTTATCTCTATAAATTTTTGCATTTAGATGAATATTTGGAGAGTTACGGGAAGACACCCTAAAACTAAAATGTACATCTCGCATAATAAGAGAGATTTCTATTATTTATCTGACTTAGCAGCCAGATCATGTATGCCAAAAATAGTTTAAAACAAGAAAATAAATCTTTTATTTCTATGCATTTTTTCATTTAGATGAATATTTGGCGAGTTACGAGGGGACACCCTAAAGCTAAACTTTTCAAATCTCCCATATTATTGATTCAGCAGTAAAAATGTACATGAGGAAACATTTATTTTTTTAAAGTTAAATTCGAGGAAAAAGAAAATTATTAAAGAAGATTATTTAAGGGGCAAGAGGAGTGTTACTTATAAGGATGAAATATTTCATTTATTATTTACTTGACAACAAAAATGAATATGAGAAATGAAACTATTCCTCTCTGTTTAATGCAGATTTTAATAAGAAATATATTTGGGGAGCTATGGGGAGAGCTACCTATAAACTATTTATATTCTTGTTATAGATATTATGGAGAATTTAAGTAATTTGTTTCTAGGCAGTTATATATTTTTTAGGTTATCTGACATAATATTTTAATATAAAAGTACTTTTTTGTGAGTAAATTAATATAATTTGGCAGAAAAAGAACTTGAAGCTGGTCTTGCTGGTATTATAAAGAATACTCAAAAGGAGTATGTCAAAAGTGGGCAGCGGTGTATGGGTAGCAATGTATTTTTAACGCGAAGTCAAGAAGGGGTAAGTAAAACTCAAGCTATTAAATTAACATCAAAAGACGTCGGTCTATCGGAGAAGTTCTTATGGCAAATAGTTAAAGAAATGAAGAATAAGGGTTCTGTCTCTTCGCCACCCAAGAAACGAATATTTAATATTACATTTTACATATTGGAGGTACAGCATAAAAATACACTGCGCGAAAAAAATGATATAATAAATATTTTTGTAAGAAATTTTAGCACTGAAGATATGTTGTTTGTGTTATTGTTTTATTTAAACCTTTTGAAACAAATATCTCTTTTTATTTATAATACATGTTAGATCAAAACTAGTTCTCTAGACCTACATACGCTAAAAAGCGTATATAATACATAATTTAAAAAATATATATTTTTTGAACGTATGTGTATTATTTATCTTGTTATATTTTAATACCTTATCAACCAATACCTTCTTTCCATTAAAAAAAAAAAAAAACCGGCTGACCCAGTTACTACGACCATGCCCTAGTTGTAACTTTTTTTTTTAATTTCCCTCTATAATACAAGGTGTCTCAAAAGAAATTTTATATTTATTTAGCTTACTGCGTGAACGCAACGTATCCGAGGGGCGCGGGGGTTATGACAATCGGTAGCCTGGCTCTTGGGAATTCAGTCGCTATGGAGCGTTTCTCGGGAGCAGACCGCGCGTTATGCGTTCGAGAGTTTTACAAAACCGGTGATTCGGCGACTGTAGCGCGTAGAAAAGTCTGCAGTATTCGAGGTTTTCGCCACTTAAATGATGCGCCGAGCATTCCTCTCATTCGACATTGGGTTAAAAAGTTTGAAGACTGGTACAACGCTGGATAAATCAAAATCCGGGCGACCTAGGTCATCAAGAACGGTAGAAAACGTGGAGAATGTTAATCAGTCTGTTCGTGACGACCCGAACCTTTCAATTCGGAAGCGCGCAAGTGCTTTAAATGTGCATAGATCATCATTACATCGCATTATGCACAAAGACCTAAAGCTGCACCCCTACAAAATTCAATTGGTGCAAGAATTAAAGCCCCAAGATGCCAGTCAGAGGCTTAATTTCGTAAATCAGGTGATTGAGCGATTTTCAACGTTTACCAACATTTTGTTTTCGGATGAAGCTCATTTTCATCTTACTGGCCACGTAAATAAGCAGAACTGCCGCTACTGGAGTGCAACGAATCCGAAACGCAAACATCAGAAACCCCTACATTCGCCTAAAGTGACCGTATGGGCTGCGATGTCGGCGCGAGGAATTATCGGCCCTTACTTTTTTGAAGACGAAAGGGGGCGTGCAGTTACAGTGAATTCAGAGCGTTATGTGGAGATGTTAGACAACTTCTTGGTACCTGAACTGCAAAACTTTCCTGGCTATAACCAAAGAACGTGGTTCCAACAGGACGGAGCAACTTCACACACGTCCAATATGTCTCTGCCACGTGTTCGTGAAATTTTCTCAGGCAAATTGATCTCCCGGAGAGGTGACATAAATTGGCCTCCACGCAGTCCAGATTTAACCCCTATGGACTTTTTCCTATGGGGTTATCTTAAATCTAAAGTTTACGCCAATAAACCGACTTCACTGGCGCTTTTGAAAGAAAATATCCGTCACGAAATGGCAGCCATCCCTGAGTCCACCTGCCGAGACGTCATAAGTAATTTTACTGTTCGATTAAATGAGTGCCGAGAACGCGAGGGTCTACATTTAGACGATATTATTTTTTTTTAATCGATCCACTAAGTATAACATTTCTTTTGAGACACCTTGTATAATTGTCCTGTGTAAATCGTACTCGGTTCGCAGCGCTATCTACTCACTTCTTATTTGACACCGACTATAGTTTTCGTTTTTTAAATAATTTTTGTTAACATCGTACTTCGATTTCGTTTTCATTCTATTCTGTTCTCAGTCCTTGCTGTTAGCAGATAGATAAATTTAGCTAAGAAGTAGAGATAATCGCAGCATAATCTCTATACAATATCGAACTGAGTCCCTGTATAGTGTTATAATACAGAAGTACGATACAATGTGTAGAATCCACATGAAAAGCACCCATAGCATTTCTTAATATTCAGCATACAGACCTTTCATAATAGTAACTAGTATTACAATAATATTCAAATATGAATTGTTATTTAGTGATGACGTCATTGCAATGTTAAGCCATGCCATATTCATGCAACTCTTTGTTCAAACACTGTTGTATTCAGTTAGATTGCAATAATGGCGTCTTTTATGGAACGCACGGTGGTTCGCTCTGGTGGTTGCCACTGAAAACACAATGACATAAAAATCTTCATTAGCATATATCAGAGGGTTTCCAGATTTTATGACTCGTGTACACTAAATGGGGGTGCGGCATAGTATGGTGTGGGACTAATATTGATACATTTGATAAAGGGTCATATTTTTTGTATTACATATTTTGAATGGAGTGTTTTTTTGCAAATATTTGAGGGAAAAATGTTTGATAATTATGTATCAAAGATATTAAAATCAGTGGCGGCTGGCCCTAAGGGTCACAAGGGCAATTCCTACCTCCACCAACATGCTAGGCGGAATGATCTAAAGTTATAAAATTATTATCTTCTGAATTTTTGTTTCTAAATTTAATTTTTACGTGGAAGTGTGGGGAACCCGGTATGCTACTTTACAACGTACCATTTATTGTCCACTAGGTAGCGAGCCTCTGATATTATATAAAGTCTAATCTCAAACTGAAATGAGATTCCTGACTAAAAGAGTTCGGGTAGTAGGCGTGTGTGCTATCTAGGGTTCATCATTACGATATGTGAATTAAATGATATGTATTAGAGTACTTACCAACCGACTGATCAGGCATCTCGTTAATAGTCTGGACTTAGCTGTTCACTTAAGTTCTTAAAGGTGAAGGTTTACACAAGTTAAGTAAGACTGTTTAAAATTAATGAATTTGATTTAATAAAAGTAATATTTACAAAGAGTTTAAATATTTGAAACATTTGAAAGATTAAAATGTAATTAAATTAATGAATACAACAAAACAAAAAGATTCGAGTAGTCCACCAGAATGCCGAACCAGTTCCTCTAAGAATTCAACAAATTAGATGTTAATGCTATACAGACCGAATACTGCCTGATCTCCTCTTCAGAGAGACTTCTTTTTATAAGTCATTTTTAGGCATTTCGTGGAAAAAGGCTCAAAAGGTTGTTCAAGGAATTGTCAAAGTTATTAGATAATAACTTTGAACAAAAGTTAACAATAAACTTTAAAAAATATTTTAAAGTTACTTGTTGTAAAAGTAAAATTTCTAAAATTTTATTATTTGAATTCTTAAAAATATACCCTTGTAAAAAACCCAAAACACGATGACAACCCCTTTTCAACGAAATTCTCGCGACGGGTGATTTGTGAAAGTTTGGTTCTTTATTCCAGCAGACTAGTCGTTTCGTTACATTACTCCCTTCTTTTAAAAAGTGTCTATCCATTTATATGGATGGACACCTTTTCTCAAGGGTCCTTCGCTGGTTTGGCTAAACCTTCAAAATGGAGAAGGATCCAAAGAGGAGTAAATACTTAACCTTGGGGGCGGGGATACCAATGGAAATACCTGTAGAGGGGAAGTCATGGCGGACCTGTGCATCCCTCTTTACGCTTTAAATTTACGCTTGACCTGGTGGAAGTTGACCTCGCTGATGGTTGTGGAAGGATTTCAAATGTAAACCTGGTGCTGGTACCAATAGGTGGGTACCTGTTTGGATTGAAAATTATTGATATTTTATTTTTTGTTTATTTACTGGTTGGTGCGCATCCATCTAGAACATCTCTTCGGAAAGTTACTTGTTGTAAAAGTAAAATTTCTAAAATTTTATTATTTGAATTCTCAAAAATATAACCTTGTAAAAAAAACCAAAACACGATGACAACCCCTTTTCAAAGAAATTCTCGCGACGGGTGATTTGTGAAAGTTTGGTTCTTTATTCCTGCGGACTAGTCGTTTCGTTACAGAAACATCTTAAAAGTGGTCTTAGTTATGGGCTGCATGTTTAAAAATTTGACACATTTGACTTTAAACGCTTATATCTAAGAAAGTATCGACGCAGGTGGAAGTTAATGGTGTCAATGGACTGAGGACAGATGTAGGATTTCTTTAGATTGCAATCAGCTGCACTCCTCACAGCCGCGGTAGTAATTTTCGTAAGGGGCAAGAATAGGCGAGTGCAAATTTTAACCTAGTTTCATAAAAATTTCAAAATGTTTATAGTTGTATGTTGGTATGTCTTCATTTCTTTGAACCACTTACTATCCAGGAGTGATGAGTTCCTTACTTACTTACTTAATCCTGAAGCCTTTCTACCTTGCGGTGTAAAGCTAAGGCCCGATTTCTCAATATTGGTTTAATCTTACTGTTAGATAATCTATACCTTCCAGTTAAACTAATCATTAAACCCAAGAACATTTCTGAATACAAATAAATCTATTGGTTCCGTAATCTTTAGATTATTCTTGGGGCATGCGCATATTACCTAAACGTATGTCTTACCTAAACTCTGAGCGCTGACCGCACCGTCGGGCATGCGCATTTAGCTGTCAGTACGTCAAATTTGTTAACAACTTAACCTATATCCACCTTATTTACAAATAGTAGAAACTAATTTATCATGAAACCATGGGGGCAGATATATTCTTTGCGGAACGGTTAGATTTATAATGAGACACTTAAATTTATTTTCCAAAAACTAAACTTTATTTGTAGCGAAATAGCGACTTTTACAATGTTTTCGGCAGTAAATTACTTTTTACAATTACAATTAATTTTGGGGGACAATTACTGCCAGTAATAAAGTTTAGGTTACAAAAGTAAAAATTGTTGTTCCAAGATTTATTTACCTGTTTTTCACAAAATACTGTTATTTTACTACTAATATGGAACCAAACTACTTTTAAAACTAATGATTTATACAGATTTTATTTATTTTAAACTGAGCTAGTAATATAATCGGGACATAAACGGTACCTGCGGTAACGGTTAAGTTTATCTTAAGATTACCAGAGGTTCAGCTCCAACTGGAGATTGAGAAATACAATCATGTGATAATCTTTAGTTTAACCTTTACTTCTAGTTTAAACTGATATTGAGAAATTGGCCCTAAGTCGAGTTACTTATTTTCTGGTGTTGTTCTCCATACTTCTTTCCATCGTGTTCTCTCCTTTGTATATTTTCTTATCTCCTCCCACTTTACTCCTCTCTTCGTTGCAGCTTCTTTTGTTTCTTAGTGCCAGGTTTTTCTGGGTATTCCTGGTCTAACTTTCTTCACTGTTCTTGCTTCATAAACTCTTTTTACTATTTTGTCTTCACTTATTCTGTGTATATGTCCCAGCCATATTAGCTGTCCTTCTTCTATTATAGTCTCTACTGGTTTTGTGCCTAGTTTTTCCCCATTACTTCACTTCTTATTCTGTCCAATTTTGTTTTACCTTCAATTTTCCTCAAAAATCTCATTTCGAAGCTTCTTATTTTAGATCTGTGCGTCTTTGTAGGGGTCCAGGATTCTGAGGCGTATGTCAAAATTGGTACTGTCACTTTTTTGAAGATCTCTACTTTGATGTTAGTTGGTATTTCTTTTTTAGTTAAGAACGGTGCTTTGATGCTCTTGAACATTCTTCCTGCTGCGCCTACTCTTTCCATAATTTCTTCATCCATTTTTCCATCTTCCGCTAAAACTGTGCCTATTTGAATTTTCCTACCTGTTCTATTATTTTGTCATCTATTTTTATCTTGTGTTGCATTTTTGTCCTGCTTATTACCATTGTTTTTGTTTTTTGTGTGCAAATTTTCATATTTATTTTCTTCAATTCTTTATTGTATTGGTTCTGGTTGTTTTGTAGTTCGTCCTCGTTCCTTGCTATTATGACCATGTCATCCGCATAGCAAAGTTCTGCTGCTTTCACATTTTCCATTTTCCAGTAGCCCACACAATATTCTTTAATATTTTGTCTCACTTCTTTTATGGCGTCGTCTAGAACCATTGAGAACAGTAGCGGACTGAGTACGCACCCTTGTCTGAGTCCGTTTTCCGTTATAAAAGATCTCGATACTTCATTTCTTGTTCTGAGATAATTATTGCTGTCGGTATACAGACTTTTAATATTTCAGATGGTGCTTTCATAAATGCCTCTGTTTTTAAGTGTCGACCAGACGTCTTCTCTGTTCACTCGGTCGAAAGCTTTCTCCAAGTCTATGAAGCATAGGTGTATTTGTTGATAAAAAAACGTAATTGTTAATCCATGTATCAAAAACTTTCACTTGATTTTTTCTTCGATAAATACATATTTATTTATATATTTCGCGGGATATATTTTTGAAGTATCAATATTTTTCTTACTTATATTCAGTTCTATAAATCAGCCGCTTGGCCACAATTTGTACCGAACGAACAGACTCGTATGAAGAGTATTTAGTTGTTTAAAACAGTTTTATCATTTGAATGGGTGAATGTTTTAGTCGATGTGTCAGGGGGAAAAAGGATCAACGCTCCCTTCATATAATTCGTTGGAGCATATTTGGAAAGTGATGTATTTTCACTTGAACAATAACGGTCCTTATCAAGAGTAGGCAATCTTAAAAAAATGTTTATTTATAAGAAATAAATAAATAAATAAAAAATGCCAATATTGTTTACAATGAAGTAATTCAAAAATTAACTACTGTTGTGGTTAACAAATTTTATCTTCAACTCTCCGAGCAGCGCCATGTAATCTGCTGGTCCTGAGAGGGGCCGAGGCCCGTCGCCCCCCCCCCCCTTCTTGGCTGCGCCACTGACTATAACACATAAAATACTTCCTACAGTATTTTCTTCGTACAGTATAAAAATTGGGGTACTACAGAAGCATAGGTTGCCTATTCCTCCAGTTGTGGCAGGCGTAATTTTATTAGATATAACAAATTATTTTTCTTAATTCATTATAATATATCTTTATTTAAGAGAACACATGGCGACTTACATTTAAGTAATCAACCTTAGATCTGCAAAATATATAATATAATAAGTTTCCGAAAATATTGCTGTATACCTGGGTATACCTTGGCCTACTAACACGTACATCTAAATATTTTATAACCCCAAATTCATACAAAATCTTGTTTAATGCTCTAGTCAGACCTCATTTGGAATATGTGTCAGTAATTTGGAACCCCAATTATCAAATCAATATTTTAGCACTTGAAAAAATTCAAAGAAAATTTACTAGAATTGTTTATTTTAGATTGAATATGCCTAATGATACATATTCAAATAGGCTAACTGCATTAAATATGGTTACATTAGAATCGAGAAGGAAAATTACTGATCAGATCTTTCTATATAAAGTGTTAAATAATGACATCTTTTCTACTGAAATAATCAACTACATAAAATTTTTAGTTCCATCAAAGAACCTCAAAATTAAAACATTATTTTTTGTTGATCAATTTAAAACAAATTACTACTACAATGCTCCCCTGAACAGAATTTTAAACGCATACAACAAATATTTTTCAAATGTAGATATATTTTATATAAATGAGAGGCAACTAAGAATAAAATTATTAAACTTAGCAAATTAAAACTTATTGTATTAGACTATTAAGCAAGTATTGTAAATCTATGTAAGTAATTATATATCACTATGTTCTGTGTATATTAGCTGTAAACAGTGGGAACCTATACTGGCTTTTATGCTGTTGGTTCTCCTTAAATAAAATAAAATAAAATAAAATAAAATAAATATGTTAGATTTTCCGGAACTAACGACAATATCGAACAAAAATCTTTATGGATTTAATTAATATCGCTGGTTTTCCTGAAGTCACTGGTTGGATTGAATGTACACCATATCAAAATAGAAAATCCACGAGGCAGAAATGTGGAACTATTTTCAAATAGAAAAGCTTGCCATGATAAAAACAACAAAATATATATGGAAATACACATTATTTTTTCAAATTGAGTTTTTGACAATACACTACTGTCAAAATGTTTATTACAGTCACTACCAAAACGTTTCCATAGCTATTACTTATTATTTTATTTTGACGTCATCAAATTAGTGACGTTTTCCCTCAACCGTCCCTCAAGTTAGTGACTCATTTACAATTGTTTATGAATAACAAAAGTGAGTGAGAGAACGATTCAACCTAAAATGAGTGTGAGATGAGGTGAGGTTGAGGTGAGGATGAGGTGAGGATTAGGAACTTTTATGAATTCGGCTCTTAATCATGTTTAGTAGTGAAATACTTATAAAACAAATAACACGTTATTAATAATGAGAAATACGTTTTTGAAATTGAAAAAAATGAAACCATTTATCAATATATTTCTATCATTACTAAACAAGCGGAGAAAAAATCGCTGGGATGTAAATTTTCGCAAATTATAACTCTTAGTACTCAAATAACGAATAAGAATGATTAAAAAAAGACTTTTTATGAAAAGAATATTCCGACATCCAGCATTTTTTTTTGCTTCTTACACTTAATATTAAACAAATATCAATTATAGTTTATCTCAGAAAGAGCGATAGAAATAAAATTTATTATTTGTAAAAAGTTATTGTTTTTTCACACAAAAGCGGCACACAACATATGAATAGTTCGAAACGAAATATTGTTAAAAACAACCGAGTGTGCCGCACATCTTATATGGGAATACGAACTAGGGTTAAACACAATAGATCATAAAAAATTTACCCTAAAATTTTGAAGAAGAATATGGTCACGGGCGTGAGTTTAATGATATGATAAATATGGTCACAGGCGTGCGTTTAATAAGATGATAAATAGTAATATAGAAATACACAAAACCAATTTAAACGTGTTTAAAATGTGCACGCCACTGGTAACTGCCTGACAAAAAGATTTATTACTATCGCTCTTTCTGAGATAGACTATAAATACCTATACTAAACCCAGAAATGTGTGAAAATTCACACTTCATTTAATTTTTTTTTTTTAATTTTATTTAATTGTTATGTTTTTTTCTTTTTATTTCATATTATATTTTGGTTAAAATGGTCTTGGGATATTTGATAAGGTTGGTAAAGAAATATTTGTTAGCTATTTTATACAGATTTTGTTAATGGTGTGTAGGCAGGGACCAAGGTCGCCGCGTTTTGTCGAGCATTTGTGAAATCGTCCTTAACTAGAATCGAGCTCAAATGCCGTAGGTGTTGATGAAAGTTTGCACATTTGTACGATTTTGGTTCGACTCTAGTTGGGAGCGGTCGTGTGAATGTGCATACGGGTGGATAACGCCTGCGTGGCTGTCCTGTTACAAATAAACATTAATTTTACGATTTCATTGGGTATTGGTCCTTGGACCATTTTGATGAGTATATTTCGTATAATCAGAATCTTTGCTTAATGAAAAAGATTTCATTCAATAACACCTACTTTTCTCTTTCTGCGTAAGGTTCTGCCTAAAGGGTGAGTACTTTGAGCTGATTTTTTCGGTAGTCACTTTAGCGAGGTCTTACTGTATTACTAAGTGGCAAGTGTCATTTAGAAAATTGGACAATGATTTTGATTTTAATATAATCTGTTTTTTGTTGCAGTGGGAAAAGAAGTTGTTGTCAATTCACGGCGTGTGAACGTAAGTTTTATGTGTATTAATATTAATAATTTCATGTTGATGTGATTATTTTAATTTTTTGCCAATAAAAACAGTACAACAATATTAATCCATTATTACAGGCAATGCCAACTACGATAGTTGGCGCGATCCTTCCACGAGGTCCATTTTGTGGCCATTTTGTGTCCATGAGTATATTTTACCATAAACGAAGCTATGTTCATAGCATCATTTATTTTGTTTCTTCTTTTTAGGGTTTTGTAGGTATGACCAAAAAACCCTTATACCCTCATTTTGTCGTCTGTCTGTCTGTCTGTCTGTCTGTCTGTCTGCCTGTCTGCCTGTCTGTCTGTCTGTCTGTCTGTCTGTCTGTCTGTCTGTCTGTCTGTCTGTCTGTCTGTCTGTCTGTCTGTCTGTCTGTCTATCTGTCTGTCTGTCTGTTCGGTAAAAATTGTAGCCAAACGGCTAAACCTAGAGAGTTGAAATTTGGCATGCTTATATAACTCTTTGACCCGCACATAGGAAAAATACTAAGACATTTAAAAAATACCCCCCTAAAAATATGAACAAATATATGCTCATCGAAAAAAAAAAAAAAAAATCAATTCGGTGTAGGGTATCAAATGAAAGCCTTTGGTACGTGGATTAACGATCTTTTGCCAAAATTGTGCAAAAAAAAATTGCCCCACACCCTGTAGCCCAGATGGTTTAAACTAAAAATCTGAAAAAATTCTAAGTAAAGTACATTGGTGTGAACCCGAATAGTACAACAGGAATTTTTGATCAGATTATGTTTTCGGAAAATAACGCATTTTTTGTGTTTTTAACTAAATTATGCAAAATATTTAATCCGCTATTTAACATAGTGAACGAGTGAACCTGCGTAGTACAGTGGTAATGTTGTCGCTTCGTGAGTTGAAACTACTGTAAGAATCTACTGTTCGAATCCCGTCAATTTTTATTTTTTCTTTTTTTTGCATTTTTATTTTGTTTAAATTATTTTGTCAAAATTCTAATTATATTTCGGCAAATGTTGCATTTAATTTTTAAAAGCGTAAATTTAATAACCAGTGGGAAGTATTGAAATTATAATTTAATTCTATGTTTGAATGTATACGAAATCAAAAAGGCGGAGTTTATGACTTAAACAACCAATGGAAGCCGTAGGCGCAATTTTCAAAATATTAATGAACCTTGCTATATAAAAAAAAAAAATACTGCAAATATTTAGAAACCCAAATAATGGTATTAGGCATTCGAATTAAAATTAATAAAAAAAATTGTTTTGACATCCCAAATAATCATCATTCACTTACTAAATACCTGCGAAACCCTGTAATGTGGGAAAATTCACACTTCACATAATTTTTATTTTAAATCAATGCAGCCGTTCTTTATTTTTGATGGAACATATTATCTGTCTCATTTTGTAATACGTAACTAACAGGGAAAGTTAATTTTTGTTGTTGTATATTTACATTACATTTATAATATTATCATAGTATTAGTTCACACGGATACGTCAAAGTCCGTTTACACCACAACAGTCACCAAAGTAACCAGATCTAGTTTCGTATTACAAATTGAGACGGATTATACCTACATGTGTACATACATACAAAGAAACGAACTAATTTATATATTAATATAGATTCGTCTAATTTTCAGGATAAAATAAATTTTTGATTTTTAAAGATGATTTTTTTTAATTATAGGCACCCTAGATATTTTTTAGGCACCTAGATACCCTAGGCACCCTAGATGATTTTTATCGATTTAATGTCGCCTTAGATACTAAGAAAATCATAGAAAGAATCGCTGGAGTTTTATAGGAGGTTTTATAGTTTTTATGGAGTGCATCTGGATAAAATATTACTTGAAAATGAAATGAAAAAATTGTGGAACGATAAAGCCAGAACATCCGAAAAATACTTTTGGAAATATGGGAATAAAAGTACTCAAGTGTAAAAAAGCAGTAGGGACATTTGTTAAATTAACATTTGAACATACTCTATAATTTTAAATTTAGTTCAGCTGTAGGGTCTAAAAAGTATTAAGTTCTCAAATCAATAATAATAACTGCGATAACTTCATCGATGCTTTAATAAAAAACAGAACAAATATTAAAAAAATATAAAATATTTCACATAACCCGATTTGAGTGAAAATGTGGTTTTCAATCGCGCATTTATACTATGTACGGACAACGCTATCTAGCGAACAAAGGCACTGATGTAATTAAAAACTGCATTCATCTGTTTGTCTTCGGTGAACAATTGAAACAATACGTTTTTATTCAGGCCTGTCTTTTGTCCAGCCATAGCTTGCTGGGATTGTGATACACGCCATGCGTCCCCCCACACCGCCCCCAGGGGGGTTGTCGGGGGGTACAGGCGGCACTGAATGGGGATACCGCAACAACCATTCTGTTTTCCATGCCTTTGTGTCTAACCACTGATGTGTTCGGTATTTTTCACATGTTTTGTGTTGTTATTAATGATCCCCTTTTGTTTTTTGTGCCCCTTCTTGTTTTAATTTCGACTTTTCAAAGCGATTTACTGATAACTTTTTGTGTTTTTTAATGTCATAAACATATTGTTTATATGTGTACGTGGCAGTGAAAAAATATACTAAATTTTTTTTTCGTTATTATCAGTATTAAAAATGTAGGTCGATATACTTAAGAAATTAACTTAATTTAAATGGCTGCTTCATAAATAAGATTTTAGGCTCAAGATTAGACATTACTGGTCTAGGTACCGTTGAGACTGCGAATTTACCTCACATGCAAGATTCTTGGATAGGATGACCAACTGACCAACTCTTGATCAATCAATTTTGGGATATCGAGTCTAAAAAAACGATATTTATTCATTAGTATATCAGCTTAGAAAATACATTTTAATATTAGTATACAGTGGTGGTGAAAAGTCTTGCATCACCCTGCAGGTTTCTCAAATATCTTTGCTATTTATACCGTCATTTTAAATATTTCTTTGTATTTTATTGTATGATTGTCACGTGGGTGGTTTGATGGAAAGACAACTCCTGGTTTTAACAATACAATTTATTAAATATGTATATCACATTTATTTATATATGGTTTGAATTTGTCCATGGAGTTGGGGAAGTCTTCGATCCACCCCGTGTTGGCCAGGATCGGCTTGGACCTATCTCCGATGCGGAAGTTACCCATCCAGAGAAGTCTTCTCCCACTCACATGGTGACTGCTTGCTTGGCTTCACCAGCGGTACAAATATCTGGCGTCAGTGTCTTGGTCGTCACCTTGTGGACTAATACGTGTAGAGGAGTTGTCTATGTTCCTCCGCCTCAGTACTCTCGACATCCATCCTTTTTTACCGAAGGTTAACCCAGTTCCAATATTCATTCGTCATGACAAATATTTCCTCATTACGAAAATGCGGCGTATGCATTTCGTAATCAGGCCATACGTCAGACGTTGACAAATAGTTTTTTAATCAGCCAGCTGACAATGCCAGTCACAATGTCTAGATGTCGTAATCCTGACCTAGGATTACCTATGTGAGAACATGTTTACCACATCATCTTATATAATAATAGTCTGTTTCTGTTGTTTTCCACCAATCAGCAAGTGCCATTACCAGTGGCGGCTGGTGCAGGGAGGGCAACGGGGCAATGCCCTCCTAATTATTTACTTTTGAAAAACAAGAAAAATCTATAATAAAAAGAAAAAATAATAATAACATGTATTATTTTCATTTTACCCATTTAAAACTAATATTTAGTTATATTGAAATATTTATAACTTAAATTCGTATCGCGCCGCGTTTCGCTTCCTAAAACAAATGTTTTTAGAATGGACATACGCCAAGGAGGGCAAAAGAGCGAATGTCTCAAATATTTGTACGAGTGTTGATGCGTGGTATAAGCGGGGGTGGAGGACGAGCAATAGTATGTAACCTGTAGCAGCCATTACAGTGGGTCAAAACGTATTTTGTCCGTAGTTTTAATTATTATTCGGAGTGCTTTATTTTGACATTTGTTTGTAGTTATGTGTTATTAAAAGGTTATGTATGTTTTAATAATTACATTATTAAAATAGTGTTTTATTAGTATATTTGGTAATAATTTACTCGCTACATTTTCTTAAGTTTATGTGATTGTATTTAATGTAAGTGGCGACTTTTGGAAAAAAACATAATAATTAAATTTTAAAAATGAATGAGAATAAAAATAGCGTGGTTTTAATTTCAGAACTGGTTTCCAAAAATAATTGAACCTATGATATAAAAATTAGACTTAAAACTTTAGGACCACCAAAACCGGAATTCATTTTAACGAGTTCTGAAGAAAATTAAAAAAAAAACGAAACAAGTTATTTCAAGGAAATTTTATTCATAAACCTTTTTGATAAGTTTTTGCCCTAAAAAAGCTTTTTGGCCCACCGGAAAATAGTCACGATCCGCCCCTGACCATCACCCTGACGTTAGTGACGTATTTCAGTAACCAGTGGCGTACGCAGAAAAAATATTTCGGGGGGGGGGGCTATTTCAAGACATCGGAAGTTATAGGTATTGAAAAGGGTGCAGTTTTGAAATGCGGTAATTATAATTTTAGTACTTTTCAAATTTTCGGGGGGGGGGGGAATTATCTTACAATTAATTTTACAATCACAATGAAAATGCACGAATTAAAAATGCACAAATGCAATAGAAAGTTAGTTACCACTTAAATCTAAACAGAAAGCGGGGGGGGGGGGATTTATCCCTTTAATCCCCCCCTCCGCTTCTGTTCTTATTCTTATATTTTCATTTCATTACAATACAAGTGACAGCGTACGAATATTGCATTCATTAAATGGATGCTATGTAGACGTACTAAATATGACGTCACAAAAACATGTGACGTTCCAGTGATACAACTGTACTGATTCGCCGACTGCCCTATAGGGATATTTCAGCTATATATTAATTGACAGAAACACTTGAAATTTTGAAAACAGCTGGTTCTGGCGTTTTAAATATGGTACAAATTCACATAAATCGAATATAGCTTTAATTTCCAAAATTCATTGTAGATACCAACAGGTGAGAAACAGTAGATAAACATTTTTATCTTGTGGTTTTGAAGTGATTACGTCAATCAGTCAATAAGGAAAAAATTGCCTGATATACTACAATTTTTAAAAGAGGTCCGATCAAGATCATATGATTGATATTATAATTAATGCACTGATGTGTGTTCTCTCTCTGGTAGCTGGTAAAAGAATTACAAGTGCGTAGTTTTTCTATCAGCATAGTTCATTGCTTAAGTCTAGCTACGACAAACGTGCTTATACACTGTTCGTGTTAGCGAGCATTCAGTGTGTGTGATTTTGTCTTATTTTCTATTGATTTTATTGGTTCTAGCGGCGAAATTATTCATCCCACAAAAAAACTTATTCCTCTTTAATTTAGTATAAAAATATTTTTTCGAATTTTGCAATGGAACAGAGATATTTGCAAAAAAACATTCTTATGCACATTTTTGAGGCTGCTAGTAAAAGGGGGGTGCCATGAAAGGAGATTTAGAAAAAACTACTTTTTTTACTGGGTGGCGCTTCAGGCTTCTAGTAAGGATGGGCGCCAAAAAGAAAATTTAGAAATAAACAATTTTTTTACTGGCCGGCACTTCAGGCTTCTGTAAAGGAGGGGGGGGGCAAGAAGGAAATTTTGAAAAAAATTACTTTTTTTTACTGGGCGGCACTTCAGGTTTCTAGTAAAAGGGGGGCGCCGGAAAGGAAATTAATAAAAAAACAATTATTTTTACTGGGCGGCACTTCAGGCTTCTAGTAAAAGTGGGGGTGCCAAAAAGGAAATTTGGAAAAAAAAACTACTTTTTTTTCTGGGCGGCACTTCAGGCTTCTAATAAAGGGGGCCAATTTTTACCATGCAAAGAAATTTAGCGAAAAAATAAAAATCTTAAATGCTTCTTTCGATATGTTTTTACCGACCGCCAACATATATAAGGGAGGTATTGTGATCATACCGATTTTGACATTTCGAGATTTCGATGGATCTCCACGAATTGAGGTCCCTACATAACGTTTTGACTATTTTTAGCATGATGTCTGTCGGTCTGTCTGTCTGTCTGTGTACACGTGCAGAGCAAATTCGGCTAAAAGGATTTTTATGAAACTTCATATTTAAGCTTTTAATATCAATGGCACGAATGAGTTGATCAACTTTTGGTAAAAATCAGTTTGCTCGTGTCAATTTTAAGATTTTTGCGAATATTTAACAACAGAAAAATATTTCGAAAAAATGTATGTAACAAAAGTAAAACTAACAACTTTTATTTGAGACATTTTTTGATAAAACGAAAAAATTTTGAAAAAAATTTTGAATATTTTTTATTTTATTAAGTATTTATTTTTTTCATATTTATGTGTAACGTGTCCATGGTTATGATAAATAATATCTCTGTTAGAAAATATTAGGCCAAGTTATTTCTACTCTGCTGCTAGAATGTATTTTATACAAGTACTTTGTGATGGCGGTCGGTTCTGTGGTTGCCACAGCTGATTTTTTATAAATAAAAATTAAATTATAATTTAAATTAAATTAATATAAACCCACCCGTAAAAAAAAAACAATAAATTTGTATTATTTTACGGATATTGAATAGAAATGCTCCCTTCCTATACCACCAATCGAGCCTTTTATTGGCTTTTTTAACTTAATCAGTACCCACGAAATCCGGAAATATGCGTAAACTGAAGGGCATTTTTTATAATAATGTTTTTTGTTACTATACCAAAGATGTAAATTCTGTTTTTTACAATATTTAGTATTATATTAACAATGGTAATTAAATATGATTATTTCATTTTGTTTTATTTTATAATAGTTATCAAAAAAATTATTTAAAAAAATATAAGTGGGGGGGAGGCGCCTAACCAAATTTGGCATCGGGGCAGCAGGTACCCTTGAGCCGGCCATGATTAAGACAGTCGGCAAATGTTTTATTTATTTCATAATCGAATAATCTTCTACCAGTTTAATCGAAAATTGATTATAACATCTCGATTAATCAAATGATCAATTAATCGATTAATTAACTGTTATTGCCATCTCCATACTATTTTTATATCCATACTTTTTCCAATACATTTAATACACATATGTATCCTTCAAGCTTCTTATTAAGAACTAATAAAACGTCTAGAAGTTGTCTTTTTTTACATAGGAAATTTTAAAATACATTGTTTAGTTCCATTTTTTCAAAAAAACATTTCTAGAAAAAAAAAAAAACAGAGTTCCTAGTTGATAGTTTGTCTAGTTTTAACTTGTTAATATCACACATGAAACAATTACGTGGTGATTTCGGTGTTCAATTAAACAAATTTGAAATCCAAATATTCTTATTTGTACTAAATTTATTCTGAAGAGTACCTAGATTCTCGAAAACTTTATTTTAACTAGTTCCGAAATTATTTTTAAAAGCCTCCGTCGTTAGTTGTGGAGTTGCGGGATCATTTTCTATTACATTCAGTGGCGCAGCCCAGGGGGGCTTATTATTTTTTGCCATAACTTGTATTTTGGAGGTGAGGACCTTTTTTTTTGCTTCTCACTTGTAATTTGGGAGGTGAGGACCTTTTTTTGCTCATCACTTGGATTTTGGAAGTGAGGACCTTGTTTTTTGCTCATCACTTGGATTTTGGAAGTGAGGACCTTGTTTTTTGCTCATCACTTGGATTTTGGAGGTGAAGACCTAACCTAACCTTTTTTAGGGTTTTGTAGGTATGACCAAAAAACCCTTATACCGTCATTTTTTCGTCTGTCTGTCTGTTCGGTAAAAATTGTAGCTAAACGGCTAAACCTAGAGAGTTGAAATTTGGCATGCTTATACAACTCTTTGACCCGCACATAGGAAAAATACTAAAACATCTAAAAAACATATCCCCCTAGATATATAAACAAATATGTGCTCATCGAATAAAAAAAATATTTTTTTAAAATTCTGAGTAAGGGTATCAAATGAAAGCCCTTAGTACGTGAATTAACGAACAAAATTTTATTTTTGAGAAATAAATTATTTTGATGCGATTTTTGCCAAAATTATGAAAAAAAAATTTTGTCCCAGTCCTGTAGCCCAGATGGTTTAAACTAAAAATCTGAAAAAATTCTAAGTAATGTACATTGGTGTGAACCGGAATATTACAACAGGAATTTTTGATCAGACTATGTTTTCGGAAAATAACGCATTTTTTTGTGGTTTTTTGGTTGACGATGTAAAATATTTTATACTTTATGTAACACAGTAAACCAGTACGCTTTCATAGTGTCATGGTTAGCCTTCTCGCGTTCTAATTCGCAAACTAGGGTTCGCTACCGGTCTGGAGACCTTTTTCTGTTTTTTTTTTGCATTTTTATTTTGTTTAAATTATTTTTTCAAAATTCTAGTTATATTTTGGCAAATGTTGCATTTAATTTTTAAAAGCGTAAATTTAATAACTAGTGGGAATTGTTGAAATTATAATTTAATTCTATATTGCAATGTATACGAAATCAGAGGGGCGGAGCTTACGACGAGCAGTGCTTACGAAACAACCAATGGAAGCCATAGGCGCAATTTTCAAAATCTTAATGAACCTTGCTATATAAAAAAAATACTGCACATATTTAGAAACCTAAATAATGATATTAGGCATTCGAATTAAAATTAACAAAAAAAATATTTTAACATAAAATTTATTTGGCATCCCAAATAATCATCATTCACGTACTAAATACCTGCGAAACCCTGAATGTGTGAAAATTCACACTTCACATCAATATTTTTAAAACGAGAACACCATTTATATTTCAAATAATTCTGTCTTCCGGGCCCCTTTCAATCAAAAATTCTAGATACGCCGCTGAAAACATTTAAAAACAATCACCGAATAAACAATCACCTTTTTTTCTTTAATAAACAATCATCTTTCTCACCTCATGCTTGTAAGGAATGTGCAAGACAAAAATATATGAATAAGTTGGTTGCTGCTTCATTCATTTGGTATCGAACAGACTTCTTTAAGATACTAAATTTTAGGACATATTTGCTACAAATACTAAATATTAGTTTATCAATAAATATTGCACAATCCGATTCGTCGAAATCCAAACATATCTGGTATAATTATCTCGAGATATGAATACAAACAAGGTAGATAAAACATAAGATTAATAATAATATTTATTTTTTGAAAATGTGTTATAATTATAAAATATATACTGTATTTAGTATATTATTTAAACACAGAATACATACATACATCCACAAATTATTACTATCACAAAATTTATATCACAAATTTCAATCAAAGCAGATCATTTGTAAATTAAGATAAATAAACATTCTTGCTAAAAACCTCTCCCAATATAGATTATTTGTTCATAGTATAGAGATAAATTCTTATAAAATTTTTATAAAGTCATTTTCTAAAACTACAATGGAGTAAACCTATTTTAAATCAGGATTTATACTTAAAAATAATTTTTGGAAAACGAAATACGAAATTTGAGTAAAACGTATTACGAATTTGTTTTGCAAACAATCCTATAAATCGTTACATAATCGTAGCGTAGTCGTAAGGTAGATCGTAAGTACCAGGTAGCTTAATCGTAAAAAGTGCAAAATAGTGGACTAGACCAGTGTTTCCGTACCACCGGTTTGTGAATTGGTACCAGTCCATATATTTTTGTTGGTCCGCGAAAAATAAAGGAATTAGTTAAAATTATATATACAAAAAAATGTATCGAATTCAAATATCAGTCCCTTTAGAAATACTGTAAAATTATTGAAAAACATTTAATTTTGATGGTAATACTGCGAAATATTTTTGTTGGCGTATAAGAGCAGACAATGTAAGTTCTTTTTCCAGGGTATTTATAATAAATGCTCAGCAAATTTGACGAATTTTCGCCCAAAGTTAGCGACTGAAACTTTGAGCAACACTTTTTGGGGTGCCAAGAACTAACAGAGTTGGCGATTTATCGCCAAATGTTTAGAGACAACTACGGACTTGTTGATATGTGTCAAGACGTCGGTCGCTTAGTTCTGATTGGTTGTTTAACGTGTATGGTTTGAAATTTGTTGCATTTTTTCGCTTTTTATTTGAGGTTACTGGATTTTTATATATTTAGAGTTGATTATATATGTACGAACCGTCTTACCTGGAGCTAAGGCCTCAGTTTATACCTTGATAAATATCTAATTTTAAAACTACCCTGACTTAGTGGTAAAATGGTTGCGTATGGAGCACAAGAACTCGGGTTCTAATCCCGCACAATACTTCAGAATTTTCACCATCCGTTACTGAATGAATCATCTCACAGGTCGACTCAGTCCCGAGTTATTTAATAGTTAAAAATGAGCACATGTTTATACGGGGTAATTAAAATAGGAAAAAGCGGCCCGCCAACGTGACTGTCAATGAATGTGGACAAGAAAAATAGAATTTTCCTTCTTTACCATACACGTTTCTTTTTTGGTGCTAATTTTGGTAATAACTAATGTAACCAGATGTACTTATTGGAATATTTTCTTTGAGAATGCTTTATCTTATCGCTCTACTGACGTACTTACTGTTCTAAGAATTGATCGTTTTGCACCGACTTATTTCAGATAGAAAAAATACCTCCAAATTTTTACTAAATCAAGAACGGAACTATGAAATATTGTTATCTGGTAACAATAATATAATTCTTAAACCGGACTTACGCGATCTGTTGACTGCAACGCGAACGGCGTCATTTATCTATTTAGCTCAGGCATGCAAAACCTTTTTCTCTGCCACATTCTATTTGAAAGAAACCATTGCGGACTAAATGGTAGAAACGAAAAAGTAAAAATACTAGTTTTTTCATCCAGCAATAAGGCAGGGCAAGTTGTGTGCCAATTATAACCATTCAGACCTTAGCTCTAATTGGCTATTATTAAACTGAATTATTTGGCGCGGTCGAATTTGAAACATATACTGTTAAGTGTATAGGTCTATTCGAGCCTTAAAATTGAACTCGCGGGCAGTAATTTGGCTATGCCGGATTTTGCTAGAAATAGTTCTTGCGATTGACTTATCGGTGGTCCGTCTAGCTACCGACCCGTTGCTCATTTTTATGCGTACTTATTTTTAATTTAAAAAATCTGTGTAGGGTTTACGGTGAATGGAGGTCTATTCTAACATTGCTAATAGAGCAATTCTATAGGCGGTAGCAAAGAAACTATTGTTTTTTTTTTTTTTTTTTTTTGTCAACTGTAGAATATAATTCTATTACTCGTACTCCAACCACTGGTCACCTTATAGCACTCGTGGCGCAAAATATTTAAGTTCTCTCTTTACTGACCTGCAGTATTATATTAATCGTAGTAATCGTGGCGTTTCAACCTGCTAATCCCTGTAAAAATATGTACTCATTTTCAAGTAATGACCACTAAAGTCGCTATCGAAATCGTGAGCTGATTTGCGTAGAATCGAAAGGTTAAAAATGCAAAGTGTAGTAAGGAATAGAACCTGCGTTCTTATGTTCCATAGGTAACCGTGAAACCACAGGGCTCTGGCAGCTTTTAACATCTAACATAATTATAATTTTAAAAAAAATTGCTCCCTTGAGGCACACCCTGCTTTACGACGATTCGCTTTAACCCTTTCATTGCGCAAACCGGATAAAGCCGGAAAAAATATCGTAGCCGTATTAGGCAAGCTGGATATGTACGCAATACGTATCCGTGTATTGATGTGTTATTCAATAGTTACAATCTATCGTTAAATACAACCATTTCTAAGTGGGTTGACCAGTAACCATTAGCGAAGAGGATGGTTTTTCAACTTATATTAAATATTGATCTCGGCATATCCTGACAAGTTTTAGTTATGATTAAGGAGCGGAATTTGTTAGTCTAAGTGGTAATAAAGCAATAAAAGCGGCAAATTATCCATAACATTCTTCGGTAGCTATGTATGATACAGACCTCGTTAAGATATGGTTATATTATTTATTATGGTGGAAAAAAATAAGAGAAAAGGTCTGTGCAATTATAATGAACAATGATAATGATGAAGACATTTTTGAGAAGGTTCTGGAGAATTGATAAAATCTGTAATCTTTACTCATTGGCTAGAATTTAGATAAATAAGTAATTGCTAAGTTTTAGCCAATATCTGATTTAACATATCGGATTCCTCACTGAATCCACCCACAAACAAAAAATTAAAAATTCTCCTTTTCTAGAACAATTCAAGTGACAAGATAAAGATTTGGTACCAACAAAAGATTTATTTAATATTGAACCGTCGTCGTGCGAAATTTTTGAATTTTGTTTTTTTTTACAAAATTAAAAAATAAAAATTATTTTCTTTATAATTTATATTAAAAATGTATTAAATTTATAAAAACAATTAAATCTTGCTTGATGTGTTAACTGCGGTAGATATACGGATCGACAAGACATTATGGCGTCCGTATTGTGGCACCTGTATTAGAAAACGGGGTTAGCAATGAAAAAGTTAAGACGCTGCTTTCATGTGGCAACTTTGAATTACGACTATATCACTATTCAACTGCAGCCTCGTTGTTGGACAATTTTATGTATCTACTTGTAGAGACCACGAATTCTCTTGGCTTCATTATTTATTTTAATTATAATTTGTTTATTGGTGTAAATTAGGAATAGAACATGGCGAAAAATGCGTTATACCCGTAGCGTAAATCACACTGTACCCATATATTTTCAGCATTAATTTAACTTAAATGTAATTTTTCAACTAAAAGCGTAAACTATCGAAGTAGTAGACTAGATAATAAATATCTTGATCTTAAGAATAAATATTGCTTTTATATCACAGTCTATTGACTTAGAACTCTGTTTCTTAACCGCTGATTCTCGGACCAACACCGGTCCGTGAGTAAATTAAACTGGTCCGCGAAGAAGTATGACCGGTCCGCAAAAAATACTTTAATTAATTTAAATTAATTACTTATATATACATAATAAGTTAAAATATATGGTATACTGTATAAAACTTATAAATACAATACATACACTCATAAAATATAATTAATTTATAATATGTATTTTTATATTACGAAAAAGTGCGAAAAATTGTAACTTTACACCTGTTGGCGACAGAAAAAAGGTTAAGAAACACTGAATCAGAAAAAATAAATTACGTAATTCTAATAGATTACATATTAAATACGTATCTAATAATCAGTAGCGATTAGTGGAAACAAAATGGTGAGTGCAGATTAAAAAAATAATAATAAATAAATAAATAAAATATTAAATGTTTTTAAAAATTGAATAAAGCCAGATTTTCATACCGGACGCCGCAAGTGACAATGAAACGCATTGTTGTAACCAGACCCAGGAGAGAGCTTCAATGGGGCCCGGGCCAAATAAACAATATTTCGGGGGGCCTATACCCCTCCGTTTATTTATGTAATTTATGTAAAATATAAATAATTTCCGGGTCGCTGGGCCCGGGTCCCGGGCCATATGGTCCTCCTAGCCCCCTTCTATATGGGCCTGATTATAACAAATAAAAAATTAACTATACGTCTAAATGTTTCTTATGGTTTAATTAATAAAATGGTTTTGTAGTAGATGTATAACTAGTAATCTACTAGTAAGCGACTAAATAAAAGTAATTTTGCTTTTATATGTAGGTACTTTGTTCTTACGATTCATCCTTACGAATTCGTACGATTAAATTTAATTTGTTCAGTTCTTTTACTGCTCAATTTTAAGTTGCCGTACGATTTATGGTCATTTCTGTGCAACCCGTAACGCGTTCTGTAAGCAATCTATAGGCGTTATTGGTACTTAACCCGTGCACCCGTCACGTAACATGTAATATTACGGAAGCTCGTAGATCAACCAATTTTCTATTGGTCCGCGTAACGTTATAGGCGAACTTAAAGTCCACTGATATTTAAGGTCGGTTTGCATTCACACTAGATGTTTAAATCGCCGGTGCAGCCATCTGCTATGATAATTTTATTCTTAAGTTGGCGTCACGAAGTTACCAGATTTCAGCTGTCTGCGGCGATGTACATTTTGAATTATTATAAAACACAAATGGATATTTGATTCCATTCTACAATAAAGATACTACAATAAAGAATATATTACACCTGTATTAACTTATAATACATTATCACCTAAATTATTGTAGCTCTGTATTGTATTAAATACATTATTAAAATAACTAGTTAATTAAATAATTTAATCATAACAATAAGTATAAACTTCTTATTACGTAGATATAATATAGTATTCTTGTCTAAGATAATATAAAATGTTGACAGCACAAATTGAAACAGTATAGGGAAATAAATTTAAGAACTCAGCGCTACGGTGGTCAGTTTTTAACTTCCATAGAGAATATTCAAAATTGTGTCGTGTTGTGTTTTCACAGTTGTCAAACTAAAATTATAGGAATAAATATGTTTTACAATATTTTATAAAACTGTTTTGCTGTTTTATCTATTTGTTGATAAAACGTGTACACCCATGTCTAAATATCATATAAAATTACAAATAAATATCCTCTATCCAAGTTAAAAATTAACCACCGTGGCGCTGGGATCTTAATTTTATTTCCCTATTAAATTATGTTGGTACTGCGTACCACGTGACCTAACTTTAAGACAGAAATCTCTGTCTATAACAGCCGTATAACAGAGGTCACGCGTATTCATAATAGCATTTAAAGTCAGCCTAACTTCAACATCCTATCTTAAAGTTCTAGTGTGAAAAAGGTATATGACTTGTAGATTTCTTTCGGAACTCGTTACAGGTTGCGCAGGATTGGTCCATTAGTTTCAACTTGCTATTTCCTACGACTAGATTTTGCACAAACTGGTCCCAACTTATTTATATACTTACGACTCATTCTTACGATTTCGTTCGAACAAGTTTAAACTTGATTTTCTAACGCTCATTCTTACGATTTCGTACGAATAAGTTTCACTCGATTTTATAACTACTTATTCTTATAATTTTGTACAAACAAGTTTCAACTTGATTTTCTAATGACTCAGTCTTATGTTTTTGTACGATTTAGTTTAGTTTCTAAGGTTCATCCTTAGAACTTGGTATGATTTATAAAATTGTTTGGCAAATTGAACGTAATAAATATCGTTTGTCATGAATGTTAATCGTAAAATGATTCGATAAATTGGCAGTGGTTACAAGTAACGTCGACATGTAGAGGTAGCTCATCCCCATTCACCCGTGAGTATTGCGAGCGATTGTTGAAGAAATTATGGACATTTTTTGGTAATATTGCGTATGTTAGCTTCCAACTTTCGTTTATTAGATTTCCGCCTAGATCTAGTATGTCCCTTCCGCCATATGACACCCTCTGCAAAAAAAAAGAGTAAATTAGTTAGAAATTCTGGCGTATAACAACGATGGCTGTTTTCGCTTTACACAGCACTCCTTTATGGCTAAATTATAATTAATTTAGTATAAATAAAACAACAAATAAATATATGGAGGGTTTAGAATCCAAACAGTGTAAGTCAAAGTTTCCCTGAAAATGACTTACGTAGTTCAAGAACCTATTTGTTGTTAAAACTTTATAAGTTTAATTGCATGTTATCTATCAATAAAAATATTCTTCTGTATCTTTACAAGTATTGAAATTTTTTTACTTTAAGACTTACAGCAAATCTATTTAGTACTGGCGTGTGGGAAATCAGTTTCGCGCAGAGGAAGAACGCATTCGGAAAGAAAGAGAGGGTCGAGCGCTTCCTCTGTACAGTACGAGACACAAGTTTTCATCAAAATATTAATTTTTTCCACAATTTACTTTTTATATTTCATATTTTCTGTTCACTTCTTTCTTTCTGTTTTCTAGGTGACGAAAATGTGGAACATTCACCTGAATTTAGAAAATAATAATGTATAAATAATATAACAATGAAATAAAAATGAAAAGCCTGTTAAGAACTGAACTAAGTTTACCAAACAAAATAAATGTTTTTGTTGAACAGCTTTGTTGCGTCTTATAACAAAGATATTTATTATGATTGTTAATTTAGAACGTGAAATTTCGGATTCTTTTGTTCAAAATATTTGTTGCGTCCGTGTCTCATCTTTGTATTAAAGTTATATTGTATTACAACTTTTAACTTGTCTAACCTGCAGACACTTTTTTTTTTCCTTGTTAAATCTACTTAAACTTCTTGCAGAAACGCCTGTGCACGCTGAAACTCGATCCAAAATATTCTTCAAAGGTATAATCACGTTCCCTGCTGCAGCTTACTTAGTCATAAAGTCAATCACATTCGTAATAATCTCCTTACACTGACTATGGTTTACGCGCCCGCATAATTTCGTCTTAAATTCCATTATACTTTTTCATCCGAATGTACTTTCACTGATGCTTGCAGCAAGACAGTCTGAAGTCAACTGACGTCCCCACTCCAATTTCTAGTGATTGCTACTGCGCACCCAAGGTCATCTGCTAGGCTTAAATAGATGGACTGTAACTATCTCATTTGCAATGTTTATTGAGTTACTGATTGGCTTCTGAACCCTGCATATAGAGCGTGTCCCAAATAACTTGTTAAACACGGAGATGTCGAGAGCGGCAAGACATATGTATGAGGTCGCTTAAATTAGACCAATGTTGCCACATTAAGGGACCATTTTAAACGATGTCTTTGTTCCCCCAAAGAAATACATAAAAAAATAATATTTTCCGATTTTTAATTTGAGCTCGTAACTTCAAAATTAAAATATTAATTGATTTTGGTGTGCACTGTCTTCAGGCACTTTTCCATGGTGAATTTAAAGAGGATCTCATTTTTTTATCGCGAATCGTTTTCAAGTTATCGGGATCAATTTTAATTTTTCATATAGAGACTAGAGTAGGGTATGATAATTTTGAATAGAGCTTTTTGTTTCACAAAAATTTCTAGATTGTATACCGATATTTTTAATAAATGAAATTTTAATAATTTCTATAAAATAAGTGATGCAAAGTGTAAAAAAGAGTATATTATGCTCGTTTTATACGACGTATTGTCACACTTGTATCTTTGGAGCACTCCTCACTTCGCTCGTCGTACTTCAAACAACTCGTGTGATAATACATTGTTTATAAAACTTGTATAATAATATACCATTATTAGTCTAAAACAGAGTTTCCCAAACTTTGTGAACCGCGGAGCACTTTTCACGAGAAGAATTCGTTGCGAAGCACTATCATTGCTATGTATATAGTAACACTAGCAGATCGCGGAGCACTAGTAGACGCTCCGCGGACCACAGTATGGGAAACTCTGGTCTAGAATAAAACAATATGTTATGAAAATAAATATTTTAATTTATAAAGCCTGTAATACATGATGCGATTTCTCGTTTTGAATCTCGTACGATTTATCGTACGATAATTATTCCTAACGGTATCGGTCACGTGACTATGCGCAATAATCTACTGCGTCGATATCGGTTCATTTCTATACAATATTTTAGGTCTGGAGCATAAATATTGGATGGTTTTCAATATCGTACAAGATCTCGTACGAAAATCCTGTAGTACACGATACAATAATTCTTGTACGATAAATCGTACGAGATTCAAAACGAGAAATCGCATCATGTATTACAGGCTTAACAATTAACGAAAATAAAATAACTACATTACAGCATGTGTTCAAATAATTCCCCATAGTTAACAATGCATTTTTTTGCCCTTCGAATAGCATGTCTCAACACTTTCTGCAATAATCTTGGTCTTGGTTTTGAAAAATCCTGGTAGTAGTTCGTATTATCGTTCATCTACATTTCCGTAACTTCGAACATATATTTTATTTTAAAAAAGCACCTTTTTTGAAAAAAAAAGTCATTCTTAATTTTTCATATTATTTACGAAAATAAAATAGGAATTTTTTATATGGTGAATAGCAAACAAAGCTTTATTCAAAATTATCATAACGTTCTATAAGCTCCATATGAAAAATTAAAATTGATCCCGATAACTTAAAATGGTACACCATAAAAAAAAAATCAGCTGTGGCCACCACAGGACCGACCGCCATCATAAAGTACTTATATAAATTACATTCTAGCAGCAGAGTAGAAATAACTTGACCTAATATTTTCTAACAGAGATATTATTTATCATGACCATGGAAACGCTACATATAAATATGAAAAAATTGAGAAATTATTCGAAATTTTTCGTTTTATCAAAAAACGTCTCATATAAAATTTATTAGTTATTGCTTTTATAGCAACTTTTGTTTAATAAATTTTTTCGAGATTTTTTCTGTTTATTCTGATATATTTCTGAAATATTCGCAAAAGTCTTAAAATCGACACGAGTAAACTCCCATTCTTAGTCAACCGATTTTTACCAAAAGTTGATCAACTTGTGCCATTGATGGTAGAAGCTTAAATATGAAGTTTAATAAAAATCCTTTCAGCCGAATTTGTTCTGCACGTGTACACAGACTGACAGACAGACGGACAGACAAACGGACAGACGGACAGACAGACCGACAGACATCATGCTAAAAATAGTCAAAACGTTATGTAGGGACCTCAATTCGTGGAGATCCATCGAAATCTCGAAACGTCGGTTGGCGGTCGGTAAAAATTGAGAACCTCTGTAAATTCACCATGGAAAAGTGCCTGAAGAAAGTGCACAAAAAAATTACTTAATATTTTAATTTTGGAAGTTATGAGCAAACATTAAAAACCGGAAAAATTACATTTACGTTAATATCTATAGTAATCTATGCTTTTTACCGACCGCCAACATATATAAGGGAGGATTTGTGATCATACCGATTTTGACATTTCTAGATTTCGATGGATCTCCACGAATTGAGGTCCCTACATAACGTTTTGACTATTTTTAGCATGATATCTGTCGGTCTGTCTGTCCGTCCGTCTGTCTGCCATCTGTCTGTCCGTTTGTCCGTCTGTCTGTCCGTCTGTCTGTCCGTCTGTCCGTCTGTCTGTGTCCACGTGCAGAGCAAATTCGGTTGAAAGGATTTTTATGAAACTTCATATTTAAGCTTCTGCCATCAATGGCATGAGTTGATCAACTTTTGGTAAAAATCAGTTGACTAAAAATAGGAGTTTACTCGTATCGATTTTAAAATTTTTGTGAATATTTCACAACAGAAAAATATTTCGAAAAAATTTATTCAACAATAGTTGCTATAAAAGCAATAACTAATAACTTTTATTTGAGACGTTTTTTGATAAAACGAAAAATTTCGAATAATTTCTGTAAAATTTTTAAGTCTCAATTTTTTCATATTTTTATGTAACGTTTCCATGGTCATGATAAATAATATCTCTGTTAGAAAATATTAGGCCAAGTTATTTCTACTCTGCTGCTAGAATGTACTTTATATAAGTACTTTATGATGGCGGTCGGTCCTGTGGTGGCCACAGCTGATTTATTTGTTTGGAAGAACAAAGACTTCGTTAAAATGGAGCCTTAATGCGGCAAATTTAACCGACCTCGTATCTATTACCGTTCTCGAGATCCCCATGCTTAACAAGTTATTTGGGATATCCTAAAATAAAATTGTATAATTTGATTGCTTTTTAGATGCAATCTATTTCAACTTAATATGTACTTAAATGTGTCTTATTTAATTTTATTTTATCTATACTGTTTCTAGTACTAGGAAAAAAGTTAAAAAATTAGAATGTAAAACAAGCTTTAATTAATTTGAAAACAAAAGAATAACGCTTCGTATCTTGAGTTTAGGTTTGTTTGGAGGTCAAAAGGGATATGATAGGAAGAAATTCGTATTCCGAAAATTTCATATGTTGAGAGATTCGTAAGTCGGTGTACTACTGTAATAACTGCCGAATACATTGCACCTGAACTACAGATACTGTATACTAGACAGTCTGTCCAATGGTGACATCTACCATTAAGAGTCCAAATAAATATTAGTTTCAAATTGAAAAATTGATGTGAAGTGTGAATTTTCACACATTTCAGGGTTTTGCAGGTATTTAGTAAGTGAATGATGATTATTTGGGGTGCCAAAACAAATTTTATGACAAAATATTTTTTTATGAATTTTAATTCGGATGCCTATTACCATTATTTAAGTTTTTAAAGATGTGCAGTTTTGTTTTTTTTTATATATCAAGGTTCATTAAGATTTTGAAAATTGCGCCTATGGCTTCCATTGGTTGTTTTTAGTCATAGCTCCTCCCCTTTGATTTCGTGTACATTCAAATATATAATTAAATTATAATTTCAACAATTTCCACTGGTTATTAAATTTACGCTATTAAAAATTAAATGCAACAATTGCCAAAATATAATTAAAATTTTGAAAAAATAATTTAAACAATATAAAAATGCAAAAAATAAATAGAAAATAATATTGTCTCCTCACGTAGGACTCGAACATGAGTCCGATTACGAATTCTTGGACAGAGAGCAAGTATCTTAGCCACAGCACCAAGAAACACTTTACTGTTGAGCGTATTATATAACTATAAGTTGTCAACATTATTAGCAAAAAAACACAAAAAATGCTTTTTTTTCCAAAAACATAATCTGATCAAAAATTCCTGTTGAACTATTCCGGTTCACACCAATGTACATTACTTAGAATTTTTTCAGATTTTTAGTTTAAACCAACTGGGCTACAGGGTGTGGGACAAAATTTTTTTTGCACAATATTGGCAAAAATCGCTTCAAAATAATTTATTTTGGAAAAATAAAAATTTGATCGTTAATTCACGTACCAAGGGCTTTCATTTGATACCCTACTCAGAATTAAAAAAAAATATTTTTTTTTTCGATGAGCACATATTTGTTTATATTTTTAGGGGGATATGTTTTTTAGATGTTTTGGTATTTTTCCTATGTGCGGGTCAACGAGTTGTATAAGCATGCCAAATTTCAACTCTCTAGGTTTAGCCGTTCGGCTACAATTTTTACCGAACAGACAGACAGACAGACAGACAGACAGACAGACAGACAGACAGACAGACAGACGACAAAATGACGGTATAAGGGTTTTTTGGTCATACCTACAAAACCCTAAAAATGAGATAATCTTTCCAGAAAGAGTAATTTTTTGGGAATAGGTGTACATAAATTTACTGTTTCTGCAAAATTTATCTGATTTTTCCATTTAAATTTCTAATATTTCCAATATTTATTTGGATTCCTAATGGTGTCGCTGTCACCATTGGCCAAACTGTTTAGTATACAGGGTTTGCAATCCGAACTCAACAATAGACCATATTAGTGTGACGTCACAAACTGTACTGCCATTTGACAACGGTTTCCTTCGGAATTATTTTGCTGATTTAAAATACATGTGTCATTGAATGAAAAGACTAAAGTAAGGAGGCTTTATGAATTTTTACATAAAAAATTTTCTGACGTAAATTATGCCATTCCAGCGACCACAATGGCTGCCAATATTTTGTTGTTTTCGTATTAAAAAGTGATTATTAACATTTATTTTGATAATTTAAAGTATATTCATAATTTATAAATCATAAATAAAAGAGAGGGCTAAAATAGTTTTTAGTTTTTTTACAATTTAATATAAAATTACGAATTTAACCTGAAATTTGATATCTTGTCAAAATGGTCAGCTATACTGGTTGCAGCCGAGCAAAAACGTAAAATTCAAATACCAAAAGAAGTACTTTTCATTCGTAAGTATTTTCTATTCATATTATGTAATTGAATTAATGAGATTTTGATAAATCTTAACATACACGTTACTTATGGACGCCGGCGTACTGTCATAATTTTCTGCTATAAGATCTGTATGTATTTATTTACTTATGTGTATCATTAATTTTGTAATAATAACAATAGATGCATAATAGTGTTTTATTGATTGTTTGTATCTCTTATCTTTACCTTCTTTTGAAGTAGTATTTTCTTTTAAAATACCTAGATTGGTATTTTTACCGACCGCCAACATATATAAGGGAGGTATTGTAATCATACCGATTTTGACATTTCGAGATTTCGATGGATCTTCACGAATTGAGGTCCCTACATGACGTTTTGATTATTTTTAGCATGATGTCTGTCTGCCTGACTGTCTGTCTGTCTGTCTGTCTGTCTGTCTGTCTGTCTGTCTGTCTGTCTGTCTGTCTGTCTGTCTGTCTGTCTCTCTGTCTGTCTCTCTGTCTCTCTGTCTGTCTGTCTGTCTGTCTGTCTGTCTGTTTGTCTGTCTGTCTGTTTGTCTGTCTGTCTGTCTGTCTGTCGAGGGTCTGTCTTATTATTTAACAAAAGTTGTTGTAAAAGCAACTAAACTAGCGTCGGCGAATCAACGCAGTTACGTCATACGACGTAACGATCGATTGCATTGTTCCGTACAATACAGTCGTTTGTTACGCCGTGTGACGTAACTGCGTTGATTCGCCGACGCTAGTATAACAACTTTTATTTGAGACATTTATTTATAAAGCAGCATAAATTAAATAAGTACTTTGGGATGGCGGTCAGTCCTGAGCTGGCCACAGCTGATTTTTTCTTTTTGTACCGATAACAGTTATTTTTATAAATGGCCATACGCCACTGTACAGCTGGAAACTATTGTCCGCCTTTTTCAAAGACCATCTTGGTCTTTCCAAATAACATGAAATACTCCTTCCTTTAGTCTTTTTATTTAATGACAAGTGTGCTTACCTTAATTTTATGTTTGTTTTCAATTTTGGAGCAAAAAATCCATATATTTGATAAGTATACAATAATATATACAGTTCAGATACTTTGTATTATAGAACAATGTTTTTATAAACATATAAATAAGGATTCAAAGATATATTTATAGGTTACGTTTTCAAATAATGTGAAAATCGAAATATCTTTAGTATTTATTTAACTAAAGCTAAGTAATCATAAATATTTTGTTTCAGAATACATAATGGTGTATTGATTTGCTCCAAATTACAATCATTACAGCCATATTCATAATTGCAAATTTTCTGAAAGATAAGAATGAAAAACAATAATGAATAAAATAAGAACATATTGTTCCTTCAAACCATTTAGAAATGGCAGACAGACTTATTTCTATGATACTTGCCATAATAACGATTTATAATGTAATTTTTTCAAAATTAACGTGCAAAGTAATAGTATTCTGCAAAAATAATGAAAATTAAATTATAATTTATAAAATAAGAATTTTAATAAATAAATATTGACTTGTAGATTTGATGTGAAGCATTTTCTTGCTTTGAAAACTTAATTTATACACGTTTTTTAAGCAATTATTTAAACAATTTAAAAAAAAAAACATGCTCAATTCAAATAAAAGGAAGTGAATCGCTAGGTGGCAGTACGGAAGCCCATTTTGTGATCTATTTACTAATATGGTCTATTGCGCCTGACGGAGTGTTAAGGAAATAATGAAAAAAACGTACCTCGTTACTTGTACCAAATATTAAGTGCTCCTCCTTGATAATGGGTGAGTCAGAGCCCCAGGAATTGAAACCACTGCTGGACGTGGAGCTGGTTGTACTAAAAGCAGGACTGGATGTCCTGAGGATGCGACCTTCATCATACAGCCACTTTACTTTGACGCTGTTGTTGGTGAAGTGTTCGGCTTCCAAACCGGAGAGGTGCATGGCGACACTCATAACACTCAGACTCATAACTAACAGAAAAAACAAAAACTAACTTATCACATATATCATTGATATTATATCAGTTTAGATTAGATTTGTCCAAATTATTGAAGGGTTATTTACTTTGATTCAGAGGCGTAGTAAACAGAAGCAACAATTTATTACGTTAAGGCGGCACACAACCGTATAATTCTCAATAGTTTCTTACTGGAAGACCGGTGGCGGCGCTGTGATCGAAAGAAATATGACTGGCGACAGTAGTACTTAGCCGTCAATTTGCACATAGCGAACAGATTAATTTAAGCACAATACTTTTTTATTTTATTAAAATGTGACTACATATTTGCGAAATTTTTAAGTCAAATTTATGTGTATTCTACATGTAATCTACCTTGTAGTTTGTTTCCGTTACGTAGACTACTTAACCTAAAATTGGCAAGTTTTTCCAAATATTTTTTATTATCATTTTATAGTTAAATTGTATTTTTTTTCACTACCAATAAACTGGCAAAATTAAAATTTTTGATTGGTCATATTTCAAAAACTATAACAGGTAAGCAGTCGCTGTGTGATTTTTGCTCGTCCTCATTGTTTTTGAATTTATTCAAAAACAGTAAACCAGAGCTTGTAATAGACATCTACGACTCAAAATACATTTAAAAAAATACATAAATTCGTAAGGGGTACCCCTTACGATTTTTTCGAATTTTTACAGTTTTTAAAGGTTTTGTTTGACAATTCATATTTATTGTAAAAGTTAGATTATTAAGGCCCTTATTTTTTTCTAGACTGAATATTATATGAAGATTTTAAAAATTCAAACTGCAGTTCTGTTATTTGATTGTTCTTAAGTTAGGATTTTTTTAAATTTCAAAAAAAAGTTTGGGTTTTATTTTAAAGTGTGTCCGAAGGTCCTTTAGAACTTCGGGATTTCAAAAATTTCAACCGCAGGTCTCTATCTCATGTAGATTTTAAGATACGGCTTTCGAAAATTAAATATTTACAAATTTTCAAAACTATACTGATCAAAAAGGCATTAAATTAGAGGGCCCTATTTTTTTATCTAGGTAGAAAAAATCTTCAGATTTCATAAATTCAAAGCGCAGGTCCGTATATTTTACTTTTCTTTAGTTAAGATAAAAAAAAAAATGATAAATTATAAATTTCACAAATCTTTGTTTGGGGGTTCTTTTATAATATATCGTAAGGCCCTTCAGGATCTCGGGGTTTCAAAATTTCAACCGCAGATCCCTATCTCATGTAGTTTTTGAGATAATAAAGGTCTTTCGAAAATGACATAATTACAGATTTTCAAAACTACACGGATCAAAAAGACGTTAACTCAGAAGAACAATTTTTATTGTCCAATCCTACTCAATATTTATTATTAAGTTATAAAAATTCCATAACGCCAAATGTTGATATTTTCAAATATATGGATTAGTTTTAGTTTTTTATATTTAAGCATGATGACTGATGAATGCTTAGTATCCAAATGTATGTGCATTTAACTGAATGCATTTTTAGTGACGAAACGGTGCTGTTTATTTGTACCAACACATTTATATTAACGAATTTTAAATTAAACATAATTTAGGGTTATGTTAACAATATAAAATTAACTTCAACAATACATATTTATCAGACATTATAAGAATATTGTTACAAGCAGGTATTTGAAATCTAAATCAGTAACCACAGTAATGAGTACACTCCAGGTATATTTTATTAAAATTTGGATAAATTAAATTTGACAATTTTTGAATAAAAACAATAGAATAATATTCTTAGTGAATAAATAAAATAGAGATAAATTAACTTACCTTCTCATATATAAATAAATCTTCTAAATAAATTGTAAAATTGTAAAAATTAATAGTGCACCGGCCTGCAACTTTCTGTAGCTACCTCTGTTGTCATTTAGAACCCAGGAAATACTGCTTTGTACAAGTTTGGGCGGTACATTTGTTTCTTCACACATGTAAAGGTAGCACTGGAAAACAATATGTTCTTCTTATTATATTTTGTTTGAATTATATTAAGTGGTATATTCGGCAGTTGCGGATTAAACTGGGGGAGGCTGAGTGTATTGCAGTAGTGGTAATAAGAATAATAATTATAATAATAATAAACCAAGCTTCTTTCAGCTAGTAAACCGGATTTCGAGACAAAAGACATTTTTGTCACGTCCAGCTGAGAAAAACGGTAACCAGACAACTGGGGCCGTAATACCAGAGCCGCAGTAAGGAAAACTTGCGGTAGGGGCAGAGCCGTGTTTTGGCGCACTTGGCAAATAAAAACAAGGTTCTCACCTCTCAAAATTTAGGTGATGAGCAAAAAAAAGGTCCTCACCTCCAAAAATCCAAGTGACGAGCAAAAAAAAGGTCCTTGCCTTCGCAATGGCGCCCCTTAGTCAAGCCCGTCAGCACCCTTTTCCTTAGTGCGCCCAGGGCCGTCGCCCCCTCCGCTCCCCTTACTGCGGCTCTGCGTAAGACAATTCGGGCCGTTCACAATTGGGGCTTTTCACAACTGGGGCCATTAACAACTGGGGCGATGGACAATTCGGGCCGTACATAATTGGGGCTTTTCACAACTTGGACCATTAACAATTGGGGCGATGGACAATCTGGGCCGTACACAATTGGGACTTTTGACAACTGGGGCCATAACTATAACAGTTTAGAGTCTTCTTTTGTTTAAAATAAAAAATAATTATTTTACGAATTGGATTAAGTAAAATTGCGTGTTCTTTTGAAAAAAATATTTTAATGGTTTGATTAAGTACATTTTGGTGCTAATTAGAATAAATAAAAAAATTGTATTTTAAGGGTTGGCTAAATTTTAACTAAATTTAATTAATGAGTCAACTACGAGAAAATAAGTTATTTTTTATTTGACTATTTGACTTTCCTAGTTTTTTTTTTTTTTATGTATGATTTTTTTATTTTTTAAACCTTAAAATAATTTTTTTATTTATTTACTCAAAAGAACATTTAAATTTACTTAAGCCAACCCTTAAAAAACATTTTTTATTTATATAGTCAAAAGAGCACCAAATTTTACTTAATATAACTCTTAAAATACAATTTCTTTTTAATGAAATGATCACGAAAATTTTCTTAAGCCAACCCCTAAAATACAATTTTTTTATTTATTCTAATTCCCACCAAAATGTACTTAATCAAACCATTAAAATATTTTTTTTCAAAAGAACACGCAATTTAATTTATGCCAACTTGTAAGATAATTATCTTTTATTTTAAACAAAAGAAGACTCTAGCTCTTATAGTTATGGCCCCAGTTGTCAAAAGCCCCAATTGTGTACGGTCCGAATTGTCCATCGCCCCAGTTGTTAATGGCCCCAGTTGTGAAAAGCTCCAATTGTGTACGACCCGAATTGTCCACCGCCCCAGTTGTTAATGGCCCCAGTTGTGAAAAGCCCCAATTGTGAACGGTCCGAATTGTCTTACGGTCCCAGTTGTCATGGAATCGAGAAAAACGGACGACAAGAGAACCAAGTACCTGGACCTCTTGTCCCAGCTAAGCAAAATGTACCCGGGTTATTCTGTGAAGTTCGTATAGTCAGATTGCTGATAGGTGACTGTTCGTTGCTACAAGTATCGATATACAATACTATATTCTTTCTCTGTCTATATCATTATAATTATTTGCATACCCATAGTTACATAGTTGCATACCTTCCAAATTATTTTAATAAAAAACAAAGCATTAGAAATAAACGGCATGATTCGTAGATATCTTTACTAATTTGAGCATGAAAATAAATTTACGGCAGTACTCAAACAAACAAAATTATTAATTTTAAGGTAATAATTATAAATAAGGAAAAACTTATACTCATACGTAAATTTTGGATTATAATTTGTTGTTTAATTAAATTAAATTTTTAAGTTTCCCCTAAGTACAAAGTAATAAAATATTAAGTAAAAATATACTTATTCATTAAATATATTGCTACAAGTTGTATTTAAATGATTATTTTTATTTAAAAAAATTAGTAACTGTAATGCATGATATCGTTGTCATCTGTACTATCGCTGTCATTCCTTCTATTTATTATTATTGGATTAATATCATCAACAATCCTTTCCCTATCCCACCATTCATTCAATAAATTTCCGAATTTTTTAACAGATTTTGCCCAAGTTTCACTACTAATTTGATCACAGGCTACTTGCCACATTTTCAAAACTTCGTTATCACTATATCCGTTTTGACAAATATGTCTATCATAATAATTTTTTGTTATACCCCAAATTAGTTCAATGGGGTTAAACTGGCAGTGATAAGGAGGTAATCTTAGTACTGCATGACCATACGTTTGTACCAATGTATCAATAAAATAAACTGGTTCAGATTTTAATTTCCTTCGTTTTCTCGTGATTTTGTTAGTGAGAAGTTCAGATTTATTACATTTTATAATTCAACGATTTGTTGATTCCGAAATCTTTAAGGCAGCTGCTACTCTTTGACGGACACAAGATAGAGAAATAAGTGGCCCCTTGTTCTTTTTTTCGGATTTAAACTATTCCATCAGATTAAAGTTTGTAAATTTAATAATTGGCCGCAAGATCTATTAATTGATATTATTACCAGACACTGACAGCTAAGACAAATAACAAAAAACATTTATAAAATCGCTGTAAAATGGTACCTAGATTATTATATGAATGCATTACTTGATACATACATGTAACAGTCACCTATCAGCAATCCGACTATAGTCTTGATTTTGGGTGTATTAGGTGGCCTTAAAGCTGCTTTCAAGAGGGAAATCGAGATCATTCCCGTCTGCAGACCATCTGATACCTTTCTGGTCTGCAGATTGCAACAAGCAGTGCTGCTCGGATCGCTTCGCATTGTGCGGATGCTGGATTTGGTGTGAGTCCATCGGTCGCATATCGCCAGAGTTTGGGATGCGACCGATTGCTGGGATAAAGCTCTCTCGACCCGTGTAGGTAAGAGGAGAGCGTCTCATAGTTATCTCACGAGAATTTAGATGTCGATCGATTGATTGAGATCCAATAAACAAATATATATATCTATTTCACACAATTCTGTCTAAACTACCAATAACATATTTTAAATACTCATTCCTACGTACGTCCATAGTTTTTATTTTCGTTTATTATATTTGAATATATTTCACTGTAGCTGACATGGTCGTTTCGTACGGTGTTTATAATAATAATAATAATAATAATTACAAATATATTTTTGTTGAAAAAGGTTTATGATAACTGATATATTACAAGAGTACAAATAGCGCTCCCCATAGCCCCCTTATTAAAAACTATTAGGTTGGCAACTAAGTAATTGCCGATTTCCCAAATTCGTAGTTTAAGCAGTGTTTATGCACACATTCCTGTCATAACCTGTTCAAGGTCATTTGACATGTTACTGAAATGAGTTTTATAAAGCCTTCAGTAGTGAATTTGGACTGATTCGGTAAACAGTGATTGTTTGGGGTAAAATAAAACATGGAAAAAGAAAACGAGCACTATCGTCATATTTTGCTGTATTATTTCCGTAAAGGAAAAAACGCATCTCAGGCTTACAAAAAGTTATGTGCTGTTTATGGTGATAAAGTCTTAAAGGACAGTGTCGAAATTGGTTTACGAAATTTCGTTCTGGTGATTTTTCACTGAAAGACAACAAGCGCTCTGGGCGCGCGGTGGAAGTTGATGACGATCTAATCAAATCAATAATCGCTACCAATTGTCACATTACAACGCGTGAGATTGCAGCTAAGCTAAATGTATCACATACATGCGTAGAAAAGTTTTTACAACAGCTTAGCTTCTCAAAAAAGCTGGATATCTGGGTTCCTCATGAACTTAAGGAAATTCACTTGACGAAACGCATAAACACTTGCGATATGCTTCTTAAGCGCAACGAAAATGAACCGTTTTTAAAAAGATTTATTACTGGTGATGAAAAATGGGTTGTGTATAACAATATTATTAGAAAACGATCGTGGGTCAACCAAATGAACCACCTCAAACAACATCAAAACCTGATATTCACTAAAGAAAGGTCTTGTTATCAGTTTGGTGGGATTATAAAGGTATAGTATATTTTGAACTCCTATCTCGCAACCAGACGATTAATTCTGAAGTTTATATTGATCAACTAACCAAACTGGAGGCTGCAATCAAGAAATATGGACCAGAATTGGCAAATCGCAAAGGAATTGTGTTTCATCATGATAGCGCTAGACCCCATACATCTTCGGTCACTCGCCAAAAATTGTTGCAGCTATGTTGGGATGTGTTACCACACTCACCATATAGTCCTGACATAGCACCATCAGACTATTATTTATTTCGAAATTTACAGAACTTTCTGCAAGGAAAAAAATTCAATAACGATTATGAAGTAAAACTGGTGTTGACACAATTTTTTGCCAATAAAAATCCACAGTTTTATGAACGTGGTATTATGATGCTGCCTGAAAAGTGGAAAAAGGTCATTGAAAATAATGGACAATACATTTGTGATTAAAGCTTTTTTGGTGACTATAAATAAACTGTTATATTTTCCTTAAGAAAACGGCAATTACTTAGTTGCCAACCCAATATATTAAATAGAACCGAATAATTTCTTCATTAAAAACCTCGTTTTGAGGTTACGACAATTCTTTTGATGGTATAATTTACACCAGTGTTTCTCAACAGGTGGTCCGCGGCCCACCAATGGTCCGCAGAAAACTGTTAGCGGTCCGTGAAAGTTTTTTGCAGTTATTTTGTTATTTTTTATGCGCATTTTTTATGTAAATAATTTATATTTTGTTTATTTTCAGTAACCTTTCTGTGATTTTCTTGCAAAAAATTCACCAACAATTATTATTAGTGGTTCGCGTTAGAAAATTATGTATTTTACTGGTCCGCGGTGCGGTTTTGGTTGAGAAACACTAATTTACACTATTTGTGAAAATTGTAAATTAAAAAACAATACAACTCAAAAATGGTTAAGAGTTAGTGATCTACGGTTGATATGTTGCATTCTCCGTAGTTTATTTAGTCTAGAAAAAAATTGAGGATTTTATCGTTTAATGCGTTTGGAGATTATAACAATTTTTTGAATGGCATTATTTACATTATTTGTGAAAATTGTGAATTAAAAATTCACAACTCCAAAAACGGTTAGAGAAAGCGACCTGAGGTTAGAATTTTTGGAATCGTCGTAGTTTATTTAGTCTAGATAAAATTTAAGGCCTTATTCGTTTTGCATATTTGAAAATTATGACAAATTTTAATATGGCGTGTTTTATACAAATTTTCATCTTCACATGGACGTATCTCAAAAACGAAATGCGATAAAGATCTGCGGTTGAAATTTTTTAAACCTTAAGGTTCTAATTGACTTAATTGATGTAACAATATTTAGAAACAAAAAAAAAAACAAAAATGAAAATTTTTCGTATTTTTTTTTTTTAAGTTTTGATAATTTTGATAATTCCTAACTAAAATATGGTTAGGGATGGAAATCTGCTGTTTGAATTTTTAAAATGCTTCTAGGCTGTTTAATATAAAAAAAAAAAAAAAAAATTAAATAAATGGGCTTAAAAAATCGTGATTTATAAGCAAGAAATTTGTTTCTTCGATTTTATTGAAAATTGGTACAAATATGTATTTTTGGTAATAGATCAACAAAATTTGGTCCATTTTGAAGTTTGGGTAATACTTTTAGAATTATAGGCAAAAAACTTACCCAAATGGGCTCTAACTCAAAAACTAGGGAAGCATAATTTTTTTAAAAATATTTTTTTCATAATCTTCACCCCAAAATTAGTTCAAAACTATATTTTGGGTAAAACAGGAGTCAAAAAAATTTTTATCAAAATTTTAAAATTTTAGGCTAATATATGTTTTTTTTAACTCTGTTGGAAAATTGGTGTACTTATACATTTTATTGGTATACTTATACCTTAGATCACAAATATATGGTCACATTTGAGTTACGGTCTAAAATTTTAACATTTGCGGCAAAAAAAAAAGTTAATAAAAAGGCAGTCCTCAAATAGTCTCAGAGCCGATGAAATGTTAACCCTTTTTTAAGCTACCTTTATAAACTAATATGTACTTACTTCTTATATATGACTTAATAATTTTAAGGTGTTGCCAGATCTTTAATATACGGTAGCGAAGCACGGACACTAAGCTAGTTATAAATAAATACTTTAACCTTTAACCCATTTAAACCTGAAACTTTTTTTGCAAAAAAAAAAAAAAGTTTTTTTGTAAAAATTTAGTTAATTGTGTATAAATATGCATGAAAATTATTATAAATTTATTTTTTACTGATCAGAATAGCCAAAACATGCTGTACTTTTTAAAGGACGGTAGGACTATATACTACTACAAGAATAATAACAACCTATTTATTTAAATGCTTTATTATTTTTATAAAGCATATAAATTCCAAAATTATTTCAAAATTATTTTATAAACTCTAATATAAACTAAACTATAAAATCATTTGCTTGTATGATAGTCCAAAAAACAATTTTTAGGATGTAAACCTACATTAGGTACATTTTTTACAAACAAAATTAGCTTTTTTGCTGCAAACAGCGCAACATCTTTGAGCAAAATAAATGGATGGTCAGGACTCAAAGAGTTGTTTGTTTTGTTTGACTCTGGATGGTCAGGGACCTCAAGGAGTTCAGAGGAACTCTGGATGGTCAGGGACTTCAAGGAGATGTGTTTGTTTTGTTCAACGCTGAATGTTCAAGGACCTCAAGGAGTTCAGTGAAACTCTGGATGGTCAGGAACCTCAAGGAGACGGACAAAACTAACATTATGTGTTCGTTTACTCTGTTTTATTTTGCAGTTATTAAATTCTGAAGATACCGCGAGGACGTGGCAGGAGCAGGACGGCCGTGTTACGATAATAAGTTGTTTTATTTTTCAGTTATTTTGAGTAATTAAAGTTAAATAATATAAATTTCACTAATGTATCATAAACTTCATAAATAAAATATGGTAGGACATAATCCTACCGTCCTTTTAAAAGGACGGTGGCTTTATTCATTGAATATCGTTTGCCAGTTTCAACAAAATTTAAGTTTTTGAGGATATTAGTATATAAAATATACAGTCTAACATAAAATGTATTTTATAATTTTAAAGTTTAAGAATAATAATAAAATAACTTTCCTAGAAGTAGCCATTGTCAATGCTCATAAAACGTAAGCGATCTGAAACATTATCGGCTTGTAGCCGCCTGTTTCAAAACAAATAATAATAATAATAATAATAATAAACACAGTGATCATAACATATTACGCCATCACAAATTATTTGTTTTTACTAATTAATTTAGCGCGATTTTTGAAAATCCTTTTAAAAGGACGGTAGGTTTAAATGGGTTAAATTATCTATTTTAAAATGTAGCTAATATAAGCACGTAGAGGTCTAAATTGCTCAAATTTTTTGGTTTCTGTTCCCCATTCCTCAAATGAATTTTGGAATATCTACTCCCCTCGTCGTCAACTGGATTTTTATAATTTATTGACTTGGCTTTATAAAAGTCAAAATTATATATAGGCTATTCCAAACGTTTATACAAAACTAACTGGAATTTTCATTTTTGTAAGTTGTCATGAGCTCTCCTTTTAAGGTTTGAAGAGGGCTTTTATTATACAGAATGATCAAAGGCCTCATAATGTGGTAAAAGTTACTAGAATTCCAATTCTGTTTCCGCTCAAACCAAAGAAACGGACTATGCTCCAATCTCTTCTCGAGACTTTGATCAGATAATTTATTCGAATATTTTTTATTATTCCTCAACAAATTAGTTTTTTTTTTTGTTTTTAAACCCATGAAATATTTTTATTTAGACAATTATTGTCGAAATAATATCTAAAAAAATTTGTTCTCCACCTTATTATTAACCCCTAATACAAAAAAACTGGAGTTTTTAAAAATATTGTAATTTTCCATTCAAAATATTATCCACAATACAATGAAAATATTACTAAATTAATCATATTTCCATCCCTGCTGTTGCGAATATTTCGGCCAGCCTTGCTAATAACGCCACCAGTTGTATTATTGTAGTAACTAAATTATCGATTCAAATCTTCCCGCTCATTTAATGCGTCTGCGCATAAAGTTTTAGCAAATACAAGAACCATTCTGTATATGAAACGTTTCAGGTTTACACCACTAGATGGCCGGAAAATTGAATTGTTCTCTGAAGTAAGTTCAACTCTCCTGCTATAGAGAGCGCTTCTATAGTTCACGGTTTGTCCGTAAGAGGGCTATAGTAGTAGCATTCAAAACATTTATTCTTGAAGTGAGTAGTTTGTTCTTTTATATGTTTTTGAATTAATTCACTTGTAATACAATGGGGCTGTATTAATTTACGATGACATTTATCAATATGATATAAAATTTATTGTTTTAATTACGAAATAAGAAAAATATTTTATTTACGGTCTGATTTCAAGATTATGACTATTTTCACATTTGAAGATCTTCTCAATACATTAACACCAATTTAGAATTGACTTTACCAATTATTTTAGGATTGTATGTATGTAATGATTACGTGTGTTATTACCCCGTATTACCCCGGGGAGAAACTTTCTTTGCAAACCCCGAGGTTATCACTTCCAAAATACAAGTGATGAGCAAAAAAAAGGTCCTCACTTCCAAAATACAAGTGATGAGCAAAAAAATCCTTATTTCCTACGACTCTGCCCAGGACCCTGGGCCCCAAGAACACCAGGATCCTGGGCCCCAAGAACCCCGGGACCCCGAGAATTTTCCCCGGCTACTTCCTCTCTCTTGTCGGGGCTGCTCTTAGGGCCAATGGGTAACTTGCTTTTGCGTATACCATTGTTTCAGGAAAACTTGAAACTAGATACAATATGTAATTTTTAATTAATATAATTTAAATTTTTAATTTTAAACCTCAAAAATTAAAAATTTAACTTACTCCCTTATTATTGACATAACAGCAAACATTTATACAACAAAAATTGTTAATAATACGAAGACAAATCTTTTATCTCGACGTATTTTTTTGATTGGATAAATATTTGGAGAGTTGGGTGGAAAAACCCCAAAAAATAAAAATTTAAATTACTCCCTTATCATTGACTTAACAGCAAAATATTATAACAAATATTGTTAAGAACAAGAAGATAAATATTTTATTTTAATGCATTTTTTTGATTGGATCAATATTTGGAGTTATGGCAGAAAAATCCCAAAAATTAAAACTTAAAAAATTAATATCTCTTTTATTATAAAACTTTTACTAAGGTGTTTTAAGGTTTTTCGCCTTCTTTAGATAGGTAGTATCACCCATTAAAAAAGAAATAAGAAGACCCTACACACCCTGTATAGGACTTAAAATGTTTAATTCGCTGAACGAAGAAGTACGTGGCCCAGTAGCGCATCCAGGAATTTTTGTTGAGGGGGGGGGGCGGAAGACAAAATTATTTAAACTATGAAAATATAAAAAGTGATGACCTAAAAAAAAGGTCCTCACTTCTAAAATACAATTGACGACCTAAAAAAAGGAGCTTATCTCTATTTTAAAAATTTTCTAGTGTGTTTGTGTGTTTTTATTTTTATTTCCTTTCTTCTTAGGGAGCCTTCTGACGTGGCCTACCCACTTTTCGTTTCAAGTGATTAATTAAAAATTATTTATTGGCTATACCCCCTTATACCATCGACGTCAAACTTATTTGATATCCGAGTTCCTTGAGCTATTAATGGATATATGGACTGTTTTACATATCGCTGTATGTTTTGATGTTATTAATGTTTTTAGGGTTTTGTAGGTATGACCAAAAAACCCTTATACCGTCATTATGTCGTCTGTCTGTCTGTCTGTCTGTCTGTCTGTCTGTCTGTCTGTCTGTCTGTCTGTCTGTCTGTCTGTCTGTCTGTCTGTCTGTCTGTCTGTCTGTCTGTCTGTCTGTCTGTCTGTCTGTCTGTCTGTCTGTCTGTCTGTCTGTCTGTCTGTCTGTCTGTCTGTCTGTCTGTCTGTCTGTCTGTCTGTCTGTCTGTCTGTCTGTCTGTCTGTCTGTCTGTCTGTCTGTCTGTCTGTCTGTCTGTCTGTCTGTCTGTCTGTCTGTCTGTCTGTCTGTCTGTCTGTCTGTCTGTCTGTCTGTCTGTCTGTCTGTCTGTCTGTCTGTCTGTCTGTCTGTCTGTCTGTCTGTCTGTCTGTCTGTCTGTCTGTCTGTCTGTTCGGTAAAAATTGTAGCCAAACGGCTAAACCTAGAGAGTTGAAATTTGGCATGCTTATACAACTCTTTGACCCGCACATAGGAAAAATACTAAAACATCTAAAAAACATACCCCCCTAAAAATATAAACAAATACGTGCTCATCGAAAACAAAAATTATTTTTTTTAAATTCTGAGTAGTGTATCAAATGAAAGCCCTTAGTACGTGGATTAACGATCAAATTCTTATTTTTGCAAAATAAATTATTTTGATGCGATTTTTGCCAAAATTGTGAAAAAAAAATTTTGTCCCACTCCCTGTAGCCCAGATGGTTTAAACTAAAAATCTAAAAAAATTCTAAGTAATGTATATTGGTGTGAACCGAAATAGTTCAACAGAAATTTTTGATCAGATTATGTTTTCGGAAAATAACGCATTTTTTGTGATTTTTGGTTCACAAAGTACAAAAGTTATACCAATGTAAGACAGTCACATGCAAGGCGTGCGATAGCGAAATGGGTTAGAGCACTGGTGAGAAACGAAGGGTTTCGGGTTCGAGTACGGAGTGAATTTTATTTATTCTGTTTTTTTTTTGCATTTTTATTATGTTGAAATTATTTTGTCAAAATTCTAGTTATATTTTGACAAATGATGCATTTAATTTTTAAGAGCGTAAATTTAATAATCAATCTTATTATATGATTAACCGACGATAAATTATTTTAAAAATATCGTTCATTTTGCCGTGATTACTACAAAGTAAAATTTGTCCTACACACTCAGCATACCGCCTTCACTTATTATATACCTGCGAAACCCTGAAATGTGTGAATATTCACACTTCACATCAATTTTTTCTACACATCATTGTACTTATGTTTCGACTTGTTGTAACAATTTATATGTTGTAATAAATTATTATTATAATAATAATTAATATTATTAATCTGCATTCACAGCTTTTCAAATAGTCGACTATAGACTATGCGTTGTGGATAAAATTAGTAGATAGTTGTAACGTTTAACGAAAGCTTTGAAAATGAATGCATTGTGTTGTGACACCTAAGTTTTTTTAAACCAACTATAATGGAATAAAACTATTTGTAATTTTTTATGAAGCCGCCATCAGCGAGATCATGATTTCTGACTAAATTTTAATAACAAAATTACGACCTCTACTACAGCAATTCTTTTTCGTTTCATGTTTTAGAAATTTGTTGAAATATGTGTGACAGTATTTTTTTGGTTATGTAAAGTGAGATAGCTAATGTTTACATGTCTGTCTCATTAAACAAACGCACTAAGTAAAATCGACAAAGCACTAGCCTTAAATTTAGAGCTGTGAAAGGTCGCGCGTGTACCATATGACAAACTTGTTAGGGACAATCAACAGCACCCAAGTCATAGCGTATAGTCGACTATGCTCTATGTCACCTTAGAAAAATGTGTGTAAGAAGATAGGAGCTGTTAGTCCTTGCTTCGGATTGGTTTAGAACGTCATCCCTATTACACTGTTAAAATATTGTTTTTAGGCAAAGTTGACAGATGTTCAGGGTCGTACATTGGAAATATACAGTCTGTTCCAAACGTTTAAGCGGAACTAGATTTTGCAATCTAGTTACTTTCATCGTTTAAATCGTGCCTTTCGGCCGTTTTGTTTAAGCTTTGTAAATCATACTTACAATAAACATTTTTTGGTTAAGGTTAATGTCATTTTAAAATGTCATTTTCTTTATATTTTGATTTTTTGTGTCATTCTTAATACAAATTTCCCATTTATTTATTTTTTTGTCATTAAAATATATAAAAAAAATATTTAATTTTGACATATGTCATTCGTTTCCATGGTTTCATTGTTGGAATTTTAAATTTTGACAACCCAACGTGAAAAATGAAATAACCCAAGCAAGGTCCCTTCTCGTGACAACCTAAAAGAACTAAATTCCCATTTAGTTCCGCTTAACCGTTTGGAACAGACTGTACTTTATTTTTTTTTTTTTTTCGTATATTTTGTTATTATTTAGATATTTGGACTTTTATTTATATTATTGACGTAGATTTTACGGAGAAACTTCTCCATGTAATTTGTTTTTACGCAGTTATATATTTTTTAGGTTATCTGACAAATAAATATTTTTTGACACTTCACGATTAACGGATCAAGATAGATGACTAATGTGAGGCCAAAAGACAGCCCAGCTGATAGTGCCTCAAGAAGAAGTTATTGATATAATTTTTAGACTTTCATATATACATACAAAATATATTTTTAATTTTTATTTACAATAAATATTTAAATAGGAAACTTTAGCTCTGAAGATATATTGTTTGTTATATTGCTTTATTTAAACTCTTTTAGCCAAATCCCTCTTTTTATATACAGTATATAATTTAAAAAAATTAATATTCTTTCAACTTTTTCAAATTTCCCATTAAACTGAATTTATTTCGTATAAATAACGTAAGTGTATTATCTGCCTTGTTTATTTCAATATCTTATTAACTTTTTTTATATTAAAAAAAAAAAAAAAAATCACTTGCTAACCCAGTTCCTGTACTAACCCGCTATACTGTATTTGTCCAGTGTAAATCATACTCGGTTCGCAGCGCTATCTATTTTTTTCCAATTTGAAATAGACCATAATTTAAGAGCTGTGAACGCATCTAAGAACGTGTATAAACTCTATTCTAACTCTTTTGATTTTTACAATACAAAAACATTGGTGAGTAATTAATTGTTTACTTCTTTTAACACGATAATATATTTCTGTCCCCGTGGTTTCATTTTAAACGGTTTCCATTGTAAATATCTTAAATTATTTATGGTTATTTTAAACCACTTTAATGTTTCGGACAAAAGAGGGAAAACATAAAGGTACAAGGGTACTTTTTGAATCTCAAAAGGTCAGGCTGTGCGTAGGAATATAGCTGCATTTGTATTTGTATGTATTCAGGGGATGTTTGCGTAAAAAGCGAGTTCGTACACATGACTGTCAAAATTTACATACGCGATTTCATTATTATCAACTGTGTGCTGATTTCATCAATTTAAAATTTGTTAAAGCATTAATGTTTGCTCGTAAAAATATGTTTAGATTTATTAATAAAAAATATGTTGAACTCAGTTTAGCTGCCAATTTTGATTTTAAACAAGTAAATTGTTGTCCGAAACAAGTAAAATGATTTAAAAAGGAGCGCACAAGTTTATAATTCTCACAAGTTTCTTATATAAAACTAACAATCTGAAATTAAATTAGTAACAATCTATACATCTAAATTTGCAGCGAATTTTTGTCTTTCTAATTGGATATTTTAAACTATTTAAAAAAAAAATTGTAAATAAACAAATACCTTCTTGTAAATCGACGCATATTTATGTACGATGCGGTAAATTCTCCATTTTACAAATATGTTTTTAGCCATTTTGTTCTGTACTTATAATCAGAGCTCTACACATCCGCGATATCCGTGGATATCCGCAATTTTTCTGCGGATGCGGCTAAATTATCATTTAAATCGTGCGGATGCGGATAAAATATTATATCCGCTTATCCGCAATATCCGCGTGAACATAAAATTTTCGGTTTGGACGCACCTTTCTACAGAAGAACCCCAAAAATGAATCGCTGGCATTTGGATTATCTTACGGTAAGAGTGAAATAAAGACACGTTACGGCAGTTTTTTCACTCTTTTTACTTTTTTTGCTCTTTAGGTCTTTAGACTCTTAAGACCTACTTCGTGCTTATTTAAATAGTTAACTATATTATACTTTATATGACAGTCGTAGAAAAAACAATTTCTTTGGAAATATTGCCAGTTTATGAATTTAAAAATAATTATTTACAGTCTGTTCCAAACGGTTAAGCGGAACTAAATTTTGCAATCTAGTTACTTTCATCTTTTAAATCGTGCTTTTCGACCGTTTTGTTTAAGCTTTGCAAATCATACTTACAATAAACATTTTTGGTTAAGGTTAATATCATTTTAAAATGTCATTTTCTTTATATTTTGATTTTTTGTGTCATTCTTAATACAAATTTCCCATTTATTTATTTTTTTGTCATTAAAATATATAAAAAAATAATTTAATTTTCATAGGTCATTCGTTTCCATGGTTTCATTGTTGTAATTTTAAATTTTGACATTCCAACATGAAAAATGAAATAACCCAAGCAAGGTCCCTTGTCGTGACAACCTAAAAGAACTAAATTCCCATTTAGTTCCGCCTAAGCGTTTGAAACAGACTGTAATGATTCACCATATTTGGTTTTTTTGGAAATATTGGTTAAAAAACCATGGTAATTTACCACATATATAAAAACATAGAAGATCATTAAATTTAAAAAATAAAAGGAATATTTTAAGAATTTAGTTTTTAACATTTTCTGATATAGAAAGTCAGTGACGGTTCTATCGGGGGTCCGTCCTCCCACCAAATTGCTTTAGCTCCCTAGTTGGCCGCCCCAGATATGCTTGGAGAAAAATGTTTGCGCAACAAGGATGACCACGAGGTCATCACTTATATTTAGAAGTAAGGAATTTTTTTTGTCATCACTTGTAAAGGGTGATCCAATTTGGACTCTAGGATTTGTTTTTTGAATAAAACACAACATATTGGAAAAATCCGAATTTTATTGTTATTAGCGTAAAGTACAGACTTGGCAATTATTTATGAAATATGATGTCGGCCAAATGCCCCCCACGACTCCGCTGACATGATACCATTCTTTTAGCGAAGTTTTCCGTAATCGTTTCCAATAAATGCAGTTCGATTTCAACTATTGCACGTCTGATGTTCTCTTTTAGTCCTTCAAATAGCCCCAGAGAAAAAGTGTAATGGGGCTAGATCGCAAGACTTCGCTGGCCAATTAATGTCGCCCCTCTGAGAGACAACATGACCAGGAAATTTAGTTTGAAGTAAACTGAGTGTTTCACGTGCTGTGTGACATGTGGCTCCATCCTGAACGCGCCATGATGAATTTGCAATGTGTTTAGATACCAACTGTAAAAATGCAAACTTCCAACATTCACTGAACGAAAATGGCGCGCAATTCAAATCCCGGGGTCCAATTTGCATCACCCTTTATTTTAGAAGTCCTTTCTTTAAGGACCTTTGTTTAAGTCATCATTTGTTTTAGAATTGGGGACCTTTTTTAGGTAATCTCTCGTATTTTCACCTGTCCATTAAAATAACGATAAAAATGATGTCATCCTCAAATATTTACTGCCCCCCCCCCAGATTTTACTTAAATATTTGTTGGCTCCTCCAGATTTTAAGAGCTAGTGCCGCCACTGTATATAGTTCTTTCCTTTTTATTTATTGGCCATAAATGTGATAAATTAATCTGTTTAACTATTATTTCGAAATATCGCCGCTCTAAAACAATAGTGAGATATCTTAAGAAAGTAAGTTTCTGACATTACTGTTTAAAGTTTTCAATTTTATATAAACTTAAATGTTCTTAACATTAAAGCCAATATAAACTCTATACTTGTGGGGGTTTGTGAAAAAAAGTGGGCGGTATATGGACATATTATAGTTTTACCCAACTTTTTATAATCTGTCTACCTAAATTACATTTTAGTGGTTAAAATAAAAATTTGAATAATTCCTAGTTTAAATTATAATAAATAAATAGAAATAAATACCTGATGTTTCAAAAATTATTTTCCCCACAATATAAACAAAATTTAAAAACTACATGCTGGTCTACATATTTTAAAATAGGAAAATTCCAAATTTTGAAAATTAAAAGTCATTCAAAAGAAAAGAAATAAAATATGTTGTCATGGAAAACTAATTACTTCAGCATGTCCTCAGGAGAAGTCACTGTTATCATCAATCAGATTGATGTTTTTGATATAGATCTGTGGTGTCCAAATTGTTCCCATATTTATTTATAATTTTTAAATAGATAAAAATCGTTGATAAATTCTTTGCACCATTTTAGACGTTCTTCAAAAAATTAAATAAATAAAATAATTTTATTTTTTCTCAATTTTTGGATTGATGTGAAGTTTTTATTGTTTGTATAATTTGATTTTGAATGGATGAAATGGGCCTCTAAAGGAAGTCGAATAGTGCTGCAAGAAACAAAAGAAAAATCTTTCGTGGCCCCAATATATATTTATATTTTCTTTTAGCTCATAATGCATAGTGGCATAATAAACAAGAAATACCAATCAGTTTACAAAACGACAACCTCTGGCCGTTATAGTCAATTGTCTATAGCAGCGGTTCCCAACCTGTACTCCGCGGAGCCCTAAATGCTTCATGTCCACTTCTCAGGGGCTCCGCAGCCGTTCCAGGAAATAAAATAAATAAATATTGAATAAAAACAAAAGAATTAGAAATAAAAACAGAATCAATATAAGTAAACTGGAAATTACATTTTGAAAGAATATTGGCCAAGTTGTATGTATGTATGTGCGAGTGATTTCTGACTCTATCCGGTTTATGAGTCTATGACTAGCCGGAATGTGATCGGCGAGATGCATTTTTGTTTGAATAATCTGCGTGTATTTCGATTATTTGTTTCATTTTATAAAAATCTGTCTATCTATCAATATGTGAGCTGTGAAAGAGAAAAATTAATTTTTATTAACTATAAAATCTGCCCCCTCCCCCGTACCATTAATTCTAAACACCATTAATTTGTAAGACATAGGGTAGGCCTAGGGACTCCGCCATAGAAATTGCTATTAGAGATTCTTGAAATGATTTTCATGAAATGATTTTTAATATTGCCGAGTATATCCACAACCAAAAACGACAGGGTGTAAGCTAAAAGTTCACGAGAAGCTTGTGGAAAAGTTGAGAGGGGGCCATTACCCTGTTTCAGTTATGGTTCAATGAGGCGGGAGCTATGACGGTACCATTAAGCTTCATTTTTACTAGAAAGGGAAAAAAACGTAGGTCAGATTCCACTAGGAAACCGTGATGAAGTCGGTAGTTAAAGATGTGAACAACTTTCTCTTCGCTGTTCGCTGCTAGAGCTTAAAGCAAATTCAGCTCCAACTTATAAGATGGAGACTACACAGCAGTGGTTTTAAAGCCAGCCTTTATTTCTCCTGCTGATTGGTCGTCAAGCAGCTCTGCCATCCCTTGCACTACTTTACTATTGAACCTTTCAAATATCCTTGCATATATCAAAATGTTTAGAGTATAGTGGCTAAACCACCTGCCAAAACAAAAGAATTTAAATGTGTAAAACATCTTTAAAGAGACTAATTGGTAGATCTAAGGACAAGTAGATAAGTAATGTGGAAATGGACCTAAAGAAAGTCAATATTTGAAACTGATCAAATTTAGCTTTAATCAGACAGGAATTGAATCGAATAGTAAAGGTGTATCCATTTTCGATAGGAGAGCCATGAAAAAGAAGATAAAAAAATTATTGTTATGTATTTATTATAGGAATTATTTAAAATTATTGTTATATTTTGGCCACCTGTATATTCTACCAGCTAGTCTGAGCGTTATCTAGAATCTTATCATTACTTATCTTTTCTGAGAATATAAATAAAAAGTTAAACCATTTCACTAAATCCTATCTTAAGTTGGTAAAATGACAAAAATTTTGAATTCGGAGATTCTTATTCAAAATCAACTTTCAACAATATATCCTTTTAGCTGAGAGAAGTGCTGTTGTGAACCGGAAACCATATCAGACAGGAACTCAATCGATTTTTGGTGTTGGTCCTGCAAACACACACATATAATACGTGTATGTGTGTGTGAGTGTGTGCAGGACACAGGACTTGTACCATTGGCTCCGGTTGTAAAGGTGTGTCCGTTTGACTCCGGGCCACACACACACACGCAAACGTTTGTATACACGCACGCTAACGCAGAAAATATATGATAACAGGAATATATAATGCGTACGTAGATTGAAGCACAAAGTTTTTAATATAGGCATAACCCGAATATAATACCGTACATATTGTTTTCTATATACCAATAAAAACAGGGTGTTTACGGTCTTCTTATTTCTTTTTAATGGGTAATACTACAGGCCAAAAGAAGGCGAGAAACCTTAAAACACCATTGTAAAAGTTTTACAATAAAAGAGATATTAATTTTTTAATTTTTATGGGATCAAAGAAATCGATAAGCACTATACCGCAGATATTCGAAGTTATCACCCTGCTGTTGTATGCAAAGTCTTGCTTGGTGTATCCATGAATCAGCGTATGCTGCAAGGTGGGGTTACCAAATGACTCTCGTGACAGAGTAGGATATTTCAACTAAAAATAGTAGTTTAGTAGGACACAGTAGGACAGTTTTTTTTTTTTAATTTTTATTATGCTACGATATATATAATAAGGCCTTTTTTAAAATTTGTTTGCATATAAAACATTTTATTATAGATTATATATTATTAAACAAATTTTCAAAAAGGTCTCATTATGAAAAAAGGCCTTATTATGGGATCCTACATAACATATAATTAACAAGAAACAGTCAATAAATAATAAGTAATACTACCCAGCAAACATTTTTATACGGGCCAGTACTGGTAAAGCACATACTCCCCGGCTCTGAAAGTAATGGGTCAGTACCCCGGTGTCCCCGGGGCCGTTACTGGCCCATTGATGTATCAGTTGCTGGCCCAGCAACGGTAAAGTGCAAAATAATCGCATTAGTTGCAAGATTTATTTCTGATGGTTTTAAGTAAAAAGTATGAGTGAAGAAGAGTGCTTATAAAATGCTGGTAAAGTACTTCGTATAGGCGGAATGCGAAATACAAATGTGAAGTACATTATTAATACTGGCGTTGCACTTACTTTTGGTGCCAGTAATTTACCAGCATAAAAGCAGTTTGCCAGCATTCGGCCGTTAGTTGAATGTATTGCTGGGTACTATTATGAAAATTAAATTATATGTTTATTGGTTCACATCTTTCTTTATATTTAACAAAATCACATTATAGAAATAAAAATAAAAAAAAACATAAGAAATTTTTTTAAATTTTCTTTGTATATAATTAATAAGAAACAACCAATAAATAATTAACAATCAAGTTTAAATATATATGGTAATAAAAAATATTATTAGATTTGGTTGACGTTCACATTTTCTTTTTTTTTTTTTAATAAAATTATATTTTTTAGATGTACCTCCTTTTTTTAATAAAGCTTTATCCTTAATGACATCATAAAAATTTAGTCAAAACGTTATGCCTCGATCGCGTTCATCGACAAACGTCGACTCAGCGGTAAAGGCGTCTTCAAAAGTAAAAATACTATAAAGTAGGACATTTCCGATATTTTTTAACAGTAGGTAGGACGAAGGACAAAGAGGTAAATTGTAGGACATGTCCTACTAAAGTAGGACGGTTGGTAACACTACTGCAAGGCCCAGGCCTTGCCGAATTTCCGCCGCCGCTGCTTCCACCTGGTTACGGAGATCCTCCAGGTCCAGAAAATAACACCCTTCTGAATAATAGTGTTCATCTGAAAACATGTACTTTCCTCAAAAAAGTGTAATTCTAAATAAAGTTTTCGTAATGTTTATAAATTACAGTCAATTGCGGAAATTCTATGGAACTAAATTATTTGTTACCAAAAAATTATAGTTCAAACCAATTATTCATTGGTATTCTAAAACAAGTCTTGATGTATTTACAAAATATTAAAACTGATATAAAAATAAATTAAAATTCTGTTAATACAGAAAAAAATATTTAAAACCTTTCATTGTAGACGAATCGAAAATATTTTGTTTAATTATGAATTTGACAACAAGCAAAATTTGTTTTGTACAGGCAAATTTTCTGAGAATTCAAAAATAATGTCAAAATCAACATATTAGGTGTATTCGTTTGTGTTGCCCAACCTACACTGAACTACACCACGGCTACGCTATGGCGTTCGTTTGTGTTCCGAAATCGTGTCGTTTGTGTTCGTTTGTATTTATGAATTTGCTAAAACAGGCAAAATCTACACTTGCTCGTAGTCTAAGAGCTAGCAACGTCACAAAACAGTTTATTTTAGGTCGGCTGGTTTTTCGATATTTCTCTTTCTTATTGAAGTTAGGTAGGGATGCGGTACGTCTGGCACCTGGGAGCGGTTGCGTTTACCTGTACGCAACTCGCCTGTATAGGTAAAAAGATAAATATATAAAAGGATATTTTGAAATCATTTTAAGACATTTTTTTTTTTATATAATTTTCCATGTCTTTTTAGCATTATAAATTTATAGTTGCCAGACAGTTTCGTTGTTGCTAACATTGCGCCAGATCTAATTTAAGTATTTAAAAAATAATATTTTTCAAACCATTTTAGTATAGCTGTAATTTTAATAGAATATAGTTCTGTAATCAAAGAATACAATATTAATTTTCCAGACGGAAATTCCGTTGTTTAACTAGGAACCAGACCAATTTAAGTCCCGGGGAGGATAGGTAAGTTAGAAGAGATAACAGTAAAACAATCACAGCTGCTATTTTTTAAGTTGGCGTCGTCCACATGAGTGTTTATGTTTGCTTGTTTTTATAAAATAAAATAAAGCAGAATTTTATCGTGATGAGTGAGGAAAAAGAAAAATGTATTTTTTGTTCAAACAAAAGTGGTGAAATAATAAAATTTAAAAAATAATAATAATTTTATATAATTTAAAAAAATATATATATATATATTTTTTTTACAGATACTCAGGTCCTAGAAAATGACGATACATCTGAATACAATAATAATAATGATATAAGGAGTGATAACGATGATAGCAGTGACGATGATACTGACGATGTAGCATTTTATTGTGACAGAATTATTCAATAAAAATACTGAATTACATTTTATGTTTAATTTCCTACATATTTAAAATAAATTATTTGTTTTATTTTGCTAATAATACTACTATTTTTTATCAGTTGTTCTCATCTCATTTTACTTTAATTATTATTCTGCTCTATTTTTTTATGAAATTCTAACCTATATAACCTGCCCCTCTCTAACGCCCTCTGTTGCAGCTATCTCTCTCACGCAACCAACGAATAAGCTGCCACACTCTTCTAACTTACCTATTATCCCCGGGACTTAAATTGGTCTGGTTCCTAGTTAAACAACGGATTTTCCGTCTGGCAAATTAATATTGTATTCTTTGATTACAGAACTATATCATATTAAAATTACAGCTATACTAGAATGGTTTGAAAATTATTATTTTTTAATTACTTAAATTAGATCTGGCGCAATGTTAGCAACAACGAAACTGTCTGGCAACTATAAATTTATAATGCTAAAAAGACATAGAAAATTATATAAAATAAATAAAATGTCTTAAAATGATTTCAAAATATCCACTTTTTACCTATACATTCAAGATGCGCACAGGTAAACGCAACCGCTCCCAGGTGCCAGACGTACCGCATCCCTACCTAACTTCAATAAGAAAGGGAAATATCGAAAAACCAGCCGACCTAAAATTCTTTCTCGAAAACGTTGCTAGCTCTCGGACTATCGGGAGTGAGTGTAGCTTCAGGCAACCTGTAAAAAGGCGGCAAACTTAATCTAACTTGGTTATAATCTATATTCGGTCTAGCGGAAATTTTTATTTTACATCTATCTATCTATCATAGATCATGAATCGAGTAATATGAATAGAAGGAAAGTACTTTTCCTACAATGCTGGTAACTAACATAAATAAATTCAGAAGTTTTATCAAATCTGTCAAAACTTGAATCTTTATTATTTATTTTTATAAAATTTATTTCAGCATTTAAACTGTTCATATTATCTTATTTATTTACTATTACTTTAGCACAAATTTGATTTAAAAAGTCAGGTTATCAACTTTGTCTGGAAATGTCATTCGCCTGCCTGGAAAACCGTTCGTTTGTATTCCTGTTTCGAGCAGTTCGGAAGAAGTTTTTAGTTGCACTGTGACATCAGCTGCCCTTGTCCTGAATAAGTTTGGTGCAACACAAACGAACAAACCTATAGTGAACACATCTGCGCTCTGGATGGGGGGGGGTCAGGGGCTTAAGTCGCCAACTCCAAGCACTAAAAAAAATATGTGTTTTAAGTGAACACATAGGAGTTTTAGAGGTCATGAGCTTTTTCTAGTTAGTACTTTTGGGAAGCGAGATCGTCTTTTGTTTGGTCATCACTTGAATTTTAAAATTAAAAGTAACGATCCCGGTCCAACTCGGTACCCCTGTAAAACAATTTTCTCTTCTAAGTGCCACCCCCACGAAATAATCCTAGGTACGCGTCTTTAGGGAACACATCACAGGATACACTGATAATTAGAAGCACCAACAAAATTAGAAAATAACGGATACAAGTAAGAGAAAATCATTTTACTCCGTCGAGATATCTTAACGATACGATAAAAAATGGGCATCACACAAGAAGTCTGCCCGGGGTGCGAAATTTCTTAGCCCAGCCCTGTTCCTGTGTAAAAGTATTCATTCGATATGGAGGCCTCTGTAAACGGGATGGATGACGCTGACGATACAATTTTAAGTTTTATCAAAATTATGTAGATCCAGATAGTCCATGCTATTAAAAATAATAAGGTAAGATGGATAGGACATGGAGTGAATAATCCAGCGAGAAAAATCTTCAAATAACAATCACTCGGGAATAGAAGTGTTGGAAGGCTGAATGTTAGATGTTTGGATTTGTTTGGAGATTAAAAACCTAAAGGAACTTAAAACGTTAAAAATTGGGAAACGATCGCCAAAAACAAGAATAGAAAAGGATCCTTGAAAAGCTGAAGACCTACAAAGGGATGTCAAGCCAGAATTTATAAGTGAATAATCTAATGACAGCATCTAATCGCTATCGAGATTTAATGCGCCTTCAGATTTTTCGAAACGCAACCCGCAGTGCTGAAATGTAATGCTGGTCAAATGCTGGTCACTCGACATAAAATTATTACGATATTAACCGTATTCTGTCCTCCGGTAGAAATGTTAGTAATTTCTGTTTATCTCTGGTAGAAATGTTTATTATTTCATTTCTGACACATCCATATTTAGCGTAGTTTATTAAAAACATGCAAATGAAGAGTCGAAAACTGAAATTCGTTTAATATGCATACTCGAAATTCACATTAATTTATAGTAGCATGGTAATTAGTCTTTTTCAGTTAATGAATAAATTAAATAGCGTGGGATGCAGAAAATTAATAACCGAATCAAATAGACGACGCTGTTTCGATCATACTGCTATATATTTATGTATAATATCAGGACCGGACTCACTAAAATTTCAGCTGTTAAGCTGCATTGTGCATAAGATGTATTATAAAAAATTACAGTTGACTGTGCAGTACACAAACATACGCCAGATGAAGTAGGTAATTAGCTGACTTTCAATATTTTTTGAAATCTTCTAAAACAGTGACTTTTGAATTCGATCATGGTTCCAGTACTCACTGGAACCATGATTTTAATTAGGGTTGCACCGATAAGCAAAAAAGCCGATTGCTGACTAATCGGCATTGCCTTATCGGCCGATACCAATAATTTATAATGAATATATAATAGCCGGCCAGCGATAAATGTATAGTAATCTGTACGATTTGTACGATTTTACGATTTATTGCTACATACCAGGGATATACAAACTATTTTCCGCAGGTCGCATACAGATCACACTGAAATTTCTGCAGCCCACACATGTCTAAAATTTTCGTGATTTTATTTAAAAATGTGAAGTATAAGTTTTCAAACAACCAGGATTTTGTAGATATTTAATAATTGTAAGAAACCAACATAATATTTGCCCATTTTTATTCGTTATTTGAGTACTAAGAGGTTCCATTTAATTTTAATAAACAAAATTGAAATATTAATGTATACTTTGACGACCTGAAATATATACTCCAGTAAAAAAAAATTAAATAATTCGCCAAAAATCCCAGCGTTTTTTTCTGCATTTGCTTCGTATACAAGTCTTCATTAGATTAATAAGAAATATATTGATAAAAGGCTTATTTGTTTTTTTTTTCAATTTCAGGAAAGTGTTTCAAACTCGTTTAAAATGGTACATGTGTACAAGCATAAAGATGTATTTACGGTAAACGTGGACTTATTGAGTAAATTTTTGTCATATGTGACCCTTAATGTAGCCATACACGGTGAGGATTTCCTCAAGGAAAAAGCCTCAAGGAATTTCTTGAGGAATTCCTTTCCGGACCCTCGCCCACTCACGGAGAGGATTGGCCTCAAGGAAAAGGCCTTGAGGACCACAACTTAGGCTTGTGCGTAGAATCAGCAGATGCTCTGATTCCATCGATTCCTTAATTTTTTTATTCTCTTTTCGGAGAGCGCTTCTGATATTGTTTATTTTTTTAATTACGTAATTTTTTGTAGCTTTCGCGTCCACTCCTTTAATTTTTTACAATAATTTCGTACACAGCCTCCTTTTTATTTCTATCATGGTATTCTTTAGAACTTACTTGCCACAAGCAAGGTTCATTTTCATACATTGGTATGAATTCTGATAAAAATTCTCTAGACATGACTAAATAAATTCGACACTCACTTTACAAATCCTCCACACACGGTAGTAAGAGTCTGGCCTCAAGGCCAATTACAATCTGGCCTCAAGGCCGAAATATGATATTTGTTCGGGATTTTTTAGCCTCAAGTACCGGCCGCGGCCTCACGGACGCCGCCATACACGGTGAGGATTTCCTCAAGGCTTGGACTGTTCAGGCCATCCGATTATTTAGCTCGAACTCATCCGAGGAACAACAAAATTCTGGTGCTAACTTAATATTTGTTATCAACTCATTGGCGTGTAGAGAAAAATAGTGTTCATTTAATAATAAATTCGTATAAGGTAATACAAATAGAATGTATGCCTATGCAGGGCCAGAGGAACGCGGTATGCAGGGTATGCAAGGCATTAGGGCGTTTGGTGCCAGAGGTCGCGCCAATGTAAGTGAGGACCATTTTTATTAAGTCTTCACTTGGAATTTAGAAGTGAAGACCTTTTTTTTTAGGTCTTCATTTAAAATTTTGCCCTCTCTGGGGGCGCTACATTAAATCTTGCATAAGGGCGCCAAAGACCCTCGCTCTGGCCCTGTGTCTATGTGTCCATGTCCTTGGAAATAAGTTTGATAGCTAAATGTTTCTGTCAAGTATAGCACAACGTTCAAGAATTAATGATGGCACTGTATTTGTCTATCGATAATAGTAAAAATAAGAATGTCCGATTATCAAAAGCGGTTAATAAGCCAAAAAACCGATACCGATTAATTGACAAAATGGCCAATATGGCTGATTACCGATTATCTGCCGATTAATCGGCGCTACCCTAATTTTAACTATTTCATAGAAATATTATCGCGTCCTTAAAATACTTTTCTGGATGTAATGGTACTATAAAATTAAGAATTTAGGGAAACTTTTTGGGGAAAAATTGTAGTCCTGTCCTGTGTTATTTTCAGTAATGAGTACAAAATTCAGCGTGTTATCGCGTGCCAATGTTCATTAATCCAGTGAAGTGTATTTACTCCATTATTTATTTCATCGTAGCACCCCACGATCCATTTTTCACATGTTGCTAATCGAGATTTGACATGCCAAGTCTATTATAACGCGATCCGTTACCAAAGATGTACGGTCGACAATTCGTAACGGCATGTTACTTCTCGCTACTGCACTACCATACATCCGAGTGTGTTGTGTCACTCTTTATTTAATTATCGCTACACATTAAATGATATTTAATAAGTGCTTGCGTGATACGAGTTGAGTATTGAGTAGTGGAAGTGGGGCAGCAAGTACATGTCATATGACCTGTTAAAAAATAAAACAAAAATAACTTTCTTCTTGACTATTTTTGATGGATTGATTTTTTGTCTTGCTGTGTTAATGACAATTACCACAAATCTGAAAACTTGTACGAAGCTAAAAATCTATCTACATTAACAATGGAGGCTATATATGTGTTTTTTATTAATTTTTGGTCTTCATCCGGTCTTGCAAACCTCTTGCCTACTTGGGAATTCTGTAAGTAGGCATTCTTTCTATATTTTGCCAGCACGTGAGATATGTTTAATTCTTTCTTTATATTTTCATTGCAACTATGGTCAAATATGCTACATTCGGCCCTCAAAAATTTCTTTTTCGGTGCCTGAACAGGAACTTGATTTTTAAAACTAATTTTAGATGAATCATCTATATCAGGAGTACTCAACCTTTTCATACCCACCGCCCACTTTAGCATCTCTATTGGTAGAAAAATTTTCATACCGCCCACCTGTTGTATAATAATAATAACTTACCAAATACTTTCGCAAAATTTAGCTGCAAAAATCTTTATAAAACAACTTACTGCATCATCTCTTATTATTAAACACAACAAATATACATGTAGCAAAACGTGGCAACGTTGGATGTCACAAAGTACCCTGTGTAACACAGTACCCACACTTCCCTTACCCGTAATTTTTGAGTAGAGGTTTAATGAAAACATGTAGTTAAATTTATCTTTTTATTTGCTGCGAAACTAAATTAGGATATCTGGTTCAATTTTTGTAAGGAACAAACGAACGTCTCATCTTTCGGAAATATTCAGACTGTTTCTTTCTTTGGTCATTCTTTGTTTTTCACTAATGCTATGAAATTTTTTTAAATAATACTTTAAATAATTTCCATTTTAATGTTTTTAAAACGTCAATTTAATTTTAAAAAAAACGGAAAGTAGCCAGCATTGGACAAAACCCCTACCGCCCACCAAAAAATTCATACCGCCCACTAGTGGGCGGTAGGGACCAGGTTGAGTACCACTGATCTATATTAATGAAATTGGAGGCTGTACCTGTTTTTCTATTTTTTTGGCCTCATATTTGGTTTCTACACGTTTCAGATTATTGTGAGACGATATCCGCAAAAAAATCAATGTCTGTCTGTCTGTTTGTCCGCATTCACGCAAAAACGGCTGGATATATTTTAACGAAATTTGGTATGATGATAGAGTAGATCCAGGATTCTGTTTACTAAAAAACTTAAAATATCTCCCTTATTATTGATGAAAAATACATATAACAATAATTATTTTTAATGAGAAAACAAATCTCTTTTGTTGTATGCATTTTTTTCATTTGGATGAATATTTGGGGAGTTACGGGGGGACACCTTAAAACTAAAATCTTGAAATCTCCCTTTCATTGGCTTAGCAGCAAAATTATATTTAACAAAAATTATTAATAATAAGAAAACAAATCTTTTTTGTTGTATACATTTCTCAGTGGGATGAATATTTGGGGAGTTACGGAAGTACAATCTAAAACTAAAATCTTGAATTATCTTTGCTGCACACGGGCGATGCAACAAATCGGTGGAATTTGGGGTCGATTCTATAGAACCCTACTAGAAATAGTAGTTCTATCTATCTACATAAGACATATTAAGTATGGTTTGTCATTTTCTATTACTCTTTCCTATTGGCCGGACGTAAAAACGTAGACGTGAAATATAAAAATATTAATATTCTACGTGAACGTTTCTACGTCTACGTCCATCTACGTCTGATTGGAAACCGTAACATGCATTTTCCTATTAGGTACTTATATTTTCACGTAGACGTATAGTTCTACGTCTACGTCAATTGGAAACTATCCTTCACGTCTACCTAATCTTTCATCACTAAAGCTGCGTTCACAGCTCTAAAATTGGTTGACTACACGCTGTACGTTGTGGGTAAATTTAATAGACAGTTTTAACTTGTAATGACAGCGTTGACAGCTATGAAAATTAATGCGTAACGAATATTGTGACATCTGTTTTTTTCAAACCAACTACGAAGGAGTAAAGGCATTTATATGACTTTTTACGAACCCTCCATCAGCAAAATCGTGATTTCTTACTAAATTTTAATAACAAAATTATAGCCGCAACTACAGCAATTTCTTTTTCGTTTCACGATTACCAAAATTTGTGCGACAGTATTTTTTAGGTTATGTAAAGCGAGGTAGCTAATCTTTGTTTATATGTATGTCTCATTAAAACAGCGCACTAAACCTGCGTTCAGAGCTCTTTAAATTAGTTGACTGTTCAGTGTGCATTGTGTATAAGTTTAGTAGATAGTTTTAACGTTCAAGGCAGCGTTTACAGCTAAGGAAATTAGTGCGTTACGAATAGTGCATTTGTGTGTCTACGGTGGCTTCGTAAAATTTTATTAACTATTATCGTTTTTCTAATTTTTCTGTCCTAGATTTTTACGAACTAAACCTAACCTAATTACCTAAATTGATCATATTTACTACTTATCTTTGTAATTTTGGGCGATTTTGTTGTAATCGGCGCGATGACATTTTGTTATGTTATGTAAAGGCATACAATGTAAACGTTCTCTTCGATATAGACTGAGATAGCCATGTGTTTAAATGTTTGTCTCACTAAAACAAACTCACGAACTATAAGTTTGGAAAACTATCGACAGCGACAACGTATAACGTATTAAATTTAGAGCTCTAAACCTGGCTCACACAAGGGGGGGGGGGGTCCATCGGGTCCGAAACACCCCCGTACCAAAATTTTAAGTGTACCTACGTTGAAATACATTGTACAAATGTTTATCAAAATATTGCCAAAATGATTATAAATTATAAATAATATTACAATAAATTTCATAATCATTGTTATTTAGAGTTTCAAATATATAATATTTCAAGTTTTAAATATATAATATTTCTTTATAAAAATTATGTCTATAATTGGGGGGTCCAATTATAGACATAAAGCCGAAAATCTGTGTGGGCCACTGGCTCTAAATGGTTGCTCGCGTTACCATATGACAAACTTGCTAGTGACAATCAACAGTCCACAAATCATAGCCTATATTCGACTAATTTGAAAGCTCTGAATGCAGCTTAAATAAAGGTTTGGAAAACTATCTACAGTCGCTAACGCATAGTTTGTTAAATTCAGAGCTGTGAACGGTCGCTTGCGTTACCATATGACGAACTTGTTAGTGGCAATCAATAGTGCACAAGTCATAGCGTATAGTCGAGTTTAATAGTCGAATTTTAGAGCTCTGAAAGCAGCTTTAACTTATAAAATTTGGAAAGATAATTAAGAAAATAGGCAGATGGCGTATTTTTTATGTAACTTTTGTAATTTCAACAGACTAAGAGCAAAGGGACATTTTAATAATAAAACTTTTATTACAATTTCGTTTTTGTTTTTTTATAGTCGTAAGAGATGTCGTTGAGAAAAATTTGTCCTTGTAAAAGAATATTGCCATGAAAAAAATCAAGGTTAAAAAAATCGTCACTTTCACGGAAAATCGTTAAACTGTACTATAAAACTCTATAGAAAATGTTCCTTTCCCGTTGTGAAGAGACTTATATTACGGTAGGTCATGACTTTTAACAATCAATGTTATGTTAACAATAGTGACGTACACTCGTAAAACGTGTTTGCATATTTCACCGCCAGTCAGCAGCACGATCTAACGCTCTACGTTACGTTTGAGTCTGTCAAACTCTAGGCGTGTTGTAACGCCGTGCAAAAAAGGGTCAAGCCTTTGTATTTAGTGTACTTAACGGTTGTTTTCGCTTGAATTAAGGTCATGCGCTGTCGGACCGTAGTATAGTGTACACAGGCGCGTTACCGACCAATCACAGACGCACAATGGCTGAATGCCGGCGGGTTGACCGGGTAGGCAATACGCTCTACGGCTGTGACATGTTGGCTGCCTGGACAAGCAGGGACTCTGCGTACGTACAAACTACGACTGAATTTTAAACGAGCTCTAGAAACAACTCTTTCATAACAATTATTTAAAATACATATTTATTGAGTACAAAATTATCTGTTTTAAAGTATTATATGAAGATTTTAAAAAACATTCATTACTTACTAGAAATTTGTTGATCTCTTTGTTGCAATAGTCTGTTTCATTGGTTTAAACGGAACTTGACTATGATATCTAATAACTTTAAAGTTTGAATGGGACTTTTGACCATTTTATTTAGCAAAAATACCATTCAACTGTTAAAAAGTGAGCTCTTGACAACGAAATAAAAATTCTATTTAGTTTCCCTTAAACATTTAAGATAAGCTATAGCCTGTTTCTTTAGTTTAAGCGGAACTAGATTTTGAATTCTAGTAACTTTCACTGTTTAAGTCAGAGTTTTGATCAGTTGACAAAAGTCAACTTCAAACCTGAAAATAGAAGTCATAACAACTTAGAAGAATTAAAATTCCAGTTAGTTACGCTTGAACGTTTGGAATAGCCTATATAGATTTTGATCTTAGAGTCTAAAAATAATTTATACACCCAAAAGGTTTTTTATAGGGATGTTACTTAAATTAACATACCTATATAATAATTATTTGAGTTACTGAATTATCAATGAATAATACAGATCTGCTCTAAGGGCTCGAAATTTAAGTTTTGATTTACTTAAAATTGTCACACATTTCAGGATTTTGTATGTATCTACTAAATCAGCGGTTCTTAAACAGTGGTCCGCGGACCCCTGGGGGTCCGCGAAACAATTTTGACATTAACTTTACATCCCCCAACTTTTCGCTTTTATTCAAATTTTATTCAAACTCATTTAATAAAAATCCTACATGCTCAAGACTTTTTGTATTTGTTGTTATCTAATTAGTTATTGACATAACTAAACAATAATTAGTAAAAATTTAAATATTTTTATTCATCTGCAAATTATTTACAGAAAACATATTATAATAAGATATATTTTGACCAATATTTGATCAAGAAATGTTTGTATGAGTTTAACGTATTATAATTTGTAACTGTTTTTATTCTTTTTACTACTATTTTTATCAATTTTATGTTTTTTATTCTATATGCTAATAAAAATGTTCATCTCTATAAATGCACAAGACCATTTATTAAAATAACCTTGCGATACATTTTTACCAATATTTATTACAATCTCATAGGCACTACTATGAGATTATTGAGCCAGAAATTAAGTCTCAAGTAAAATGCCTAGGGATGGGATGATGTCTGCAAAAAAAAAAAATGTTGTTCAAGAGGGGGTCCTCGGACGAGATAAGTTTAAGAACCCCTGTACTAAATGACAAGAAATTATTACAGGTGCAATTAAAATTCTATAAATGCCGACCAGTGTAGCGTAGTGGTAACACAAGTGCCCTGCGTTGCTAAAGTGTCGGGTTCGAATTCCGTTCAATCGTGGAATTTTGAAAAATTAAAATTATCCTTGCTAATAGCCGAAATCGCAATGGCCATCAACATAATAATAATAATAAACAAATTCGATAAATCTTCCATCATATTACATATTCATATTACAAGTGTACTAATCACGAGAAGCGCAAGTATCAAACTAGTTTTCCAGTTAGACAGTTAAATAAGATTAGCACGGTATTGCAAAAAATTTGGAAACTTTAGAGAAAAAAAAAAAAAAAAAAACAGAACAAAAATTCCTGTTGAACTATTTCGGTTCACATCATTGTGGATTACTAATATTTTTTTTAGAATTTTAGATAATATCCACAATTCGCGCTAGACAATAACACTACACTTCACTGCCTAGGTACACATATAACTATTTTTTCAGACACAAATTTTTTTAGGAAAAACAATCTGATTAAAAACTCTTGTTGAACTATTTCGACTTTCATCAATAATGTACATTGTTGAGAATATTTTCAGATAAAAATTAAGCTATGCTTGGTATAATGCCTTTTACTCTTGGCGAGAAAACTGCTGCGGATGGCGGGGTTCTGTGCTCACAGTCTTTTGACTCTGTGTTACAGAATATGTGTAAAGAACATATAAGAGCATGAGTGGTATATTGAGCGATGTAAATGGACAATAGATGAATACACTTTTTTAAATTTGTTTCTCCTTACATTGAGTTGTATCTCTCTATATTATGTACTCTTGTGGTGAAACATGGTCTCATTTAATAACTTTGTGTATATAAATGAGTATCACAAAGTTAAATTGTTACAATTCAGTATATTTTGTATAAATAATTTATAACACACGAACATTAAAAAAAATAGTTGGCATAGGAATTTTTATGAAGCTATGTCTTAGATCAGTGTTTCTCTAAGGGTGTGCCGCAAAATTTTCCAAACGGGCCACGAATTCTTAAAAATAATCTAGCGTCGTGATTTTTTTAACATCATTGTCCGAATATAGGTACGTACAATACCCTTTATAAGAAGAAAGTACACGAAGGATCTTTTTATGACGAATTGAAATTGACATATTCTGAATACAGGGGCGTCTGCATTCAAAATGTCTTCACGTAGGTGTGCCGCGAAATTTTTCTCCTTTGGAAAATGTGCAACGAGAGGAAAAAGATCGAGAAACACTGTCTTAGACTAACATTTTTTTTTAAATACGGGTCCCGACCCAAACTTGAGGCGCGTATGATGTTAAAAGGGTCATTACGAGTTTATTTAGCTTAAGGTTTGGTATATTCTAAGCATCGCTTAACAGGTGGTAAAATATTGTAGTGGATCTCGAGGCATTTTAAGAAACTGTCTTAGACCACATATTAAAATTTGCACTGATAATCTCTAAACAAATCAAAATAGAATAAATGTGTTGCCGTAAGGAACCGACATAAGCAAGCCGTAGCTAGACGATGAGGCGGGCGAGAACGGGGTGGGCAAAGACGAGGTGGGCGAAGACGAGGTGGGTGAAGACGAGATGGACGAAGACGAAGTAGGCGAAGACAAGGCGGGCGAAGACGAGGTGAGTGAAAACGAGGTGGGCGAAGAAGAGGCGCGCGAAGCCGAGGTGAGCAAAAGCAAGATGGGAGAAGACGAGGTAGGCGAAGACGGGGTTGGCGAAGACGAGGTGGGTGAAGACGGGGTGGGCGAAGACGACGTGGACGAAGACGATACAGGTGTTGACGTAAGGAACCGACATAAACAAGCGTAGCTAAGGCCCCACAGACCTCGAGGTGGGCGAAGATGAGGTGGGCGAAGACGAGGTGGACCCCGCAGACTGCATGTGATCCAAAGGGCCACTCGCTGTCCATTCCATCTTTTAATTAATAACTGGGCTAGTTTGGTCAATAATTTATAATTTTCCAACCAAAATTTAGGTCCTAGTCTGTCGCTGGTTGAGAAATATGTATGCGCGTTATTATACAAGTATACAAGCGTTATTAAGTAGGTAAGTTGTTAATTATAATCTATTTTGGTTTATGTAAAATTTATTATGCTCAATAAACGAATTGAATTGAATTGAATTGAATTAGGAACAAGATTTTGAAAATTAGTAAATTTTAATAGTTGAATGGGGCGTTTGACCATTTTGTTTAACAAAAGTCCCTTTCAATAGTAAAAAGGTACCAACTCGTACCAATTTAATAAAATAAGAATTCTGTTTAGTTCGTTTTTAAATATTTGGGATAGATTTTAAGTTGCAAATGTCCTATTGCATTAATTTTTGGGCGAAATAAATTACAAAATTACAAATTTATGCCCGGTAGATCATAAAATAAGCCAAAATGGTGTAGATAACTCTAATTCTGGTGTGCACGTGTCATATTCAGTGGAGACAGATATCAAAATTTCAGGAAATCACGTTTTATTCTCGAGTAATATTTTCAATGTCACCGGGATGTAAATTTATAGTAGCAAATACGTGTTGGGCCGCCGTTTGGAATAAATGACATCGCCAGCTGCGAAGCTATGTAGCAAAATCAATAAGGGCGAGCGCTACCGCCGACTGGTGACGGTGAACGGAACTAGCTTTGTTAACAGTATGATCAAGGCCGACTCGATATTCTATACCATGCAGAAATTAGTTGATTTATTTATACTTTCATTTATTAAAGATTGATTATTTTCGAGTTTGTTTTTGTAGGTTTGATTGATTAAAATTAGGTATGAGGTGAACAGTTTATTGGCGTTTAAGAATGATAGTGTAGATCAAAATCGTACCACTTAAAATATTTGGGTCTTCGTTAGTCTTAATACGTTAATTTAAAACAAATTGGGGGGGATCTCCGTTGGATAAGCCTGAGAGGTTTTTGGCGTAGAATTTTCTTTTGTAACTTTCGTGCTGTTGATTATGTTACTTTATATTATTTAATATTTGAAAAAGGAATAAGCCAATTTCATTGAATTGGAATTGAATTGGACAGACCAGGATGGTATTTCAAAATGGCGGACAATAGTTTCCGGCTGTACAGTGGCGTAGGACAATTTATTAATATAATTGTTATCGATACAAAAAAATAAAATAAAATACCAATCTTGATATTTTCAAAAGAAGCTAAAGATAGGTGATACAAATAATCAATAAATCACTATTATGCATCTGTTATTTATTATTATAAAATTAAAGATACACACAAGTAAATAAATACCTACAGAACTTATAGTAGAAATTATGACAGTACGCCATTGTCTATAAGTAACGTGTATGTTGAAATTTATCAAAATCTCATTAATTCACTTAAAAAATATGAATTGAAAATACTTACGAATGAAAAGTTATTCCTTTAATCTTGGTATTTTGTGTTCTTGATCGTCCACATGCAGTACAGCTAACCATTTTGACAAGGCCAATTAGGTTAAATGCGTAATTTTATATTACAATAAATTATAAAATAACTAAAAACTATTTTAGCCCTGTCTTTTATTTATGATTTATAAATTTTAAATATACTTTAAATTAACATAATATATGTCAATAATCACTTTTTAATACGAAAGCAACAAAATATTGGCATCCATTGTAGGAGTTAGAATGACAAATTTTCGTTAGAAAAATGTGTATGCAAAAATTCATATACCCTCATTCTTTTAGTCTTTTTATTCAACGGCCAATTTGAAGCTTTTATTTTTTTACACATTTGTGCAAAAATATAATTTTTACTCAAGCTCTTACAGTTTAGATGTTCATCGAGGTTATCGTTATCTTCTTGATTGCATTGTCCACATTGGTGGAGATGCCAATGACGTCGAAAGTTGCTCTGCGGATTTTCTGGTTCTATAATGTCGGACAAGTAAGTCTGTGACCGCAAGCGTTAAATCGTTTAAACATGCTGTTTGTCCGCTAAGCAAGTGTATGAACGTGAGTTCAATTCTAGCTTATGTCAAATAATTTGTGTAATAAACATTTATACAACTTCCAGGTTCTGCTTAGCTGCTCATAACCGACCTTTCTGTGTACGTTGTACTAAAATGGACTTAATATTAACCATATTTCTACTGAAGGTACACATATTGAAAATAAGGGTATGAAACCTGGAAACAGGAGGCCTAGGTCCACCTGGGGTGGCCGCCCCAATTATGCTGATGATACTATCGGACACGCTCAGCTCCGGTTTTGGAGACCTTAGTAGCCTTAGTACTTTTGACCTGCACCAAAATTTGCGGTATTCTCTCATGCGTTCAGCAGCATTTTTCTTAGGCTAGGTGAAGCTTGGAGGTGTATGTATATCGTCAATTTTAAGCACCTTGCAATACATAGGTTTTCTCTAGCACTCAAACTCAAATTCGAGTGAAGTAATCGATTATCAATCAAACGAAACAAACCTGATCTCTCTACGACGATTAGTTCGCGAGTTATAAGTGCGGAAAGTTGGACTGAGCTCCGATTTCGAGCGTCTACTTCCTCTCTCACCGTTAGCGCTAGCAGTGGCGCTTGACCTTGACATGTGCGTTGTTGTATACAACCATAATTGCTCTCTCAAACCTTATATAAATTCTGTAAATTGCATTTTGCTATGAGCGATGGTGAGTAAGTTCTTCCATAACGCGAAAACGTTATATGCAATTTCTTAAATGCCAGTCCAGTAAACGATCAAAAGATGTAAATTCTACGTCAAGAATCGAGGTATCTGTAAAGTGATAGATTGACATCAAACTGTTAGTGGCAGATTCTTAGTCATTGTCCAACAGTACACCTATTTACTACGTTATTACCTTTTTATAAAACATCGTTAAAAGTAGATGCCATTTGTGTGACCGGTATCTTAAACCCTACTAATATCTTTCCTTAATCGTACCTAGATTATAAGTGGTTAATAGCGATAGGAAATGAGTAAAAATATTGAGTGTGCACCGTACACGGGCGGCTCATCAAAGGTGGGATGAATTTGGGCTTAATTATGGTAGAATCTTACTAATAGAGGGTAGTTTTATGAAAGTTGATACATGGGCGGCATTTGATTTCGATTCTAAAAGGAAGCAGTCTTACGAATATTTATACCCTTCTTCGTTTGCCTTATGCGTTATGGACGTTCTATCATCATAGCAATACGTACTTTAATTGTATTAATTGCAATCCGAAAGAGTTCCTTAGATATGACCTTGAATTATTTCCACAGCTTAAAAAGCCAGAAGATTTTTGAAAAAAATGTTACGAAACAATCATATACAAATATTTTAGTAAATTAGCTTTTTTTTACGAATTGAAGCAAAAAGTACATCTATATTTATAAAGCTAAGTGTCCTCACTGACTTACTGACTCAAACCCTTCAAACGCCCAGCTCAAACCCCTGGACCTATAAACTTGAAATTTGTTCTTCTATGTTCGCTATGTGAGCAAAAATTAGATATCCCACCGGCCCTAAGAGATATTGAGGAATCCTTGAAAACACATTTTACCCCTCTTCACCCCCTTAGAAGCCGAGTTTTACAAAATCCCTTCTTAGTGGATGTTAACGTCATGGAAGGAATATATTCCCCAAATTTCAAGTTTATAGGTCCAGGGGTTTGAGCTGGGCGTTTGAAGGGTTTGAGTCAGTAAGTCAGTGAGGACACTTAGCTTTATAAATAAAGATGTACTTTTTGCTTCAATTCGTAAAAAAAAGCTAATTTACTAAAATATTCGTATATGATTGTTTCGTAAATTTTTTTTCAAAAATCTTCTGGCTTTTTAAGCTGTGGAAATAATTCAAGGTCATATCTAAGGAACTCTATGTGACCCCTTAAAGGCTGAATCTACAGTCGTTGTGAATTCTAAAATCCTTCGTACACTGTGTTTATTAACTTATCACATTTCTTTTTGGCATATTGTTTTCATTTTAAAATATATAGAAAGTGTTTTGACGTTTTTTTTAAATGACACCCTTAAGGTGGTAAATTTGTATTTGCATTCGGTAGAACGCCCCTTGGATCTAGAAACGCATCCACAAAAAAGGAATTTTTCGAAATTCGACCTCTAAAGGAGTGAAAAGAGGTGAAATTTATTTTTACAGATTCCTCAATATCTTTTAGGACCGATGAGATATCAACTTGGTTTTTGCCTACAAAGGCTACCTATACAAATGTTTTAAAATACATTTCAGAGTTATGTCCTAATCAACCCCAAAATGAGCGAATCTATATACAGAGTGAATTATAAAACCTTTCATATCTCCTGTTTGATGAGCTATAACATTAATTTTTGGCATATAGGTGTATTTTTAAAATATCTTTATTTAAAATAAAAGTTTATTTTGAAACTATTTATATTTATTATTTATTTAAATAATTATATATCTTTTGTAATCAACTTAATTGAACTTATTCCGTGCAAAGAACCGGTATTCTGCTAGTTTTTCATAAATTCGACAAATTTACCAAATTTGTGGCCCAAACAAAAAAAAACTTATGAAAGCTAAATTATAGAGAATTTATTCCTCTTTAATTCAGTATATTTTTTCGAATTTTGTAATGGAACGGAGATATTTGTAAAAAAACTTTTTTTTCCACGTTTCTCGAGGTTTTTTCCGGCAATAAATTTTATTCGCATAATGTGACCTCGAAAACAACTCCGCATGATCTATTAATCGCACCAATTTCCAAAATTCCCGCAAAACTTTCTCCCGAAAACTACGTATTTCCTGGACTATCGTACATATATAATTAGCTACCGTGTGTTAGTGATTGTGTAACACTGTGACGTAATTTTTTTCTAAGGTTCTCGTGATTGGCTAACTGGGAAACAGGGTGTTCCCAGTTTGACTTGATTGACAGGTATTTTGCAGATTTATTCTCTAAGAATCTACGAATATAATTACATATAGAAATTTGTAGGATTTCGTAGGTATAAACAAGAAACTCTAGATACTCCTATATCATTTGACTGATATCAACAATATTTTGCAGATTTATTCTCTAAGAAACTGCGAATATAATTCTATACATAACTGCCTAGGATTTCGTAGCCATAAACAAGAGACTCTAGATACTCCTGTTTCCTTTGACCGATATGAACAATATTTTGCATATTTATTCGCTAAGAATTTACGAATATAATTACATAAATAAATATCTAGGGTTTTGTAGGCATAAACAAGAGACTGTAGATACTCCTGTTTCCTTTGACCGATATGAACAATATTTTGCAGATTTATTCTCTAAGAAACTGCGGATAAAATTTTATATATAAATGTTTTGGGTTTCGTAGGCATAAACGAGAAACTTTAGACAAGCCTATATCCTTTAACTGATATGAACAATATTTTGCAGATTTATTCTCTAAGTATCTATGAATATAATTACATATGGAAATGTTTAGGATTTCGTAGGTATAAACTAACGTCTCAAATTATTTTTAGTTTTAACAATATAAATGTAATGTACTAAGTAAAAATGAATCGTTTTCTCATCTTAAAAAGTTAATGAATAAATAATCTAACTATATAATTAGCAAGTGTCTGTATGTAGTGTCGGTAACATTATGACGTAAATTTTTCTAAAGTTCTCGTGATTGGCTAACTGGGGACACCCTGTTTCTTGATTGGTTGACAGGTGACGCCCTCTCCCGTGATTAGCTAACTGGTGATATCCTGTCCCATGATTCGCAGACTGGCGACGAAATTAGGATACGTTAAAAACTAAAACCAAATACACATACAAACAATTGAAATTTTTATATTATAAATCCGTCATTGTTGACGGGTAATAACCTAGTATTAAAATAATTAAGAAAGCGCACTAATATTTGTGCACGGTATATGGTTGTTGTAATTAAAAGATTGACATTTGGGAGGACCTTTAGTTGTGCCGGCGGGGTCACGGAGGGTGAGAGGAGTTGTAGAAGTAAGGGGTGGCCACAAATATCACAGCCCGGTCAATCTCCCCCGGGACACAACCCGGTCACACTCGCTAAGCGATGTCATGTCCAAATTACACCCCATGTTGCGTTACCGACCTCATTTATTTTGATTTTAACTGCAATTTGAGACAAAGGAGTTATTTTGTAATAATGACTTGGTAATTTCATAAATAATGAATGCAGGGTGGTCAAGAGAAAGATGAACGATGTTTGTTAATAGAATCAAAATAAATATAATCCTTCGGTAATATCTTTGAAATTATTTTGCAATGTTCCAATATTAATGCGGACACCGTTATTTTGGACGTTTAACATTGCTGATAGTACTAGGCTAGAATAGTACAATATAATGAGTATTAGTATCAAAAAGATATAATACTTCATGAGTTATATAAAATTCTTTCGTACGTTTCGGAAAATGCTCAACGATCTGTTTCCGTCTTCAGCGATCACGAGAGTGATGATCACTCTCGTCAAGTCAGAGTGATGTTGTTTAATAAATTTGTTTAACACCGAAACACCCCCTTAGAATATAAATTTTAAAATGCCTTATAGCCTATATTCGAATCCTGGTTTGACTCTAACATCATGCACCAAATTGCGTAAAAATATGTCCAACCGTTTTTGCGGGAATCTCGGACAGACAGATAGACTGACGTACAAACAGAGCGACAAACTGACAAAAATAGTTTTTTTTTTGTGGTTATGGTCCTATAATGATCTGAAACATGTGGAAACCAAATATTAGATCAAAAAATAAAAAAACAGATAGAGCCTTTAATTTAATTAACATAGATTCCACATGAAAGACAATATCAGCAAAAAAATCAAATTTTGTCTGTCTGTCCAAGATTTAAACAAAAACGGCTGGACATCTTTTCAGGTAATTTGCTATAATGATAAAGTAAAGCTCGAATTAGAACAAAGGCTATAAGGAATCTCAAAATTTTTATTCTAGGGGGTTGTTTCGGGTTCAAAACTGTTTATTAAGAAACTTAAAATATCTCCCTTATTATTGATAAAACAGAAAAATGTAGGCTATAAAAATTGTATATAATAAGAAGACAAATCTTTTTTATTGAATGCAGTTTTTCAATTGGATGAGCGTTTGGGGAGTTACGGGGGAAACTCTAAAATTAAAATCTCCATATATTTGCCTTATTATGGGCTTAACAACAAAATAATTTATGACAGAAAAGTTTATAATGAGAAAATAAATATTCAATTTCTATGCATTTTTTCATTTAGATGAATAATTGGGGAGTTACGGGTGACAACCTAAAGCTAAACTTTTGAAATATCTCACTTATTATTTAGTTTACATCAAAAATATGTAAGAGAAAATATTTTTCTTCTGTTTTTCAATTATAATAAGACGATGGTTTGGGGAGCAAGGGAAATTTTAATTATAATGTTTTTTTTTTTTAATTTTATAGCCTTTGCTGCTTCGGCAATTAGCCAAATAATAAAGTTGAAATATCAAATTTATCATTTACTAAACAGCAAAAATGAATATGAGAAAATAAACTATTCCTCTCTATGTAGTTTTTAATAAGATATATATAATAATAATAATAATAATATTTATTAAATAGCACAATTGGCTACATATTTGGGTAACTATGGGGAGACCTACCTATAAACGAAGTATCTCACTTATTATTTACTTAAAATTAAAAATATATACAAAAGAGTGATTAAGAATAAAGAAACGATTATTTTTTGTTCTTCTTGAATCTGAAATATCATTTATCACCAACGTTACAGCAAAAACGTACATTACAAAAACCGTACGAAGTACGGAAACTCCAGCTAAATGTTTTTTTTTTTTTGCAGTTATTTTATGTGCTAATAAAAGGAAAAAATTGGGTAGCATTGCTCTAGGGCAGGGATGTCAAACTCTTTTAAGCCCCGGGCCATTTTTATAGCAAGTAAAATTCACGCGGGCCGCATGATATGTATTTATATCATTCTGTTTTTCATTTTCCACCATTTTTCTAAATATTTATTTGAAGGAAGTACATAAATAACATTTAAATAATACCAATTACACACCAGTTGCACCTACAGAAAAGCTATGTGAAAGCTCTGATCTCTGCTTACGAGTATATTATTTGAAATCATGGGGAATCACCCATCTACTAACTATCGCATGGCCTGCTAACTACTATAGTTACTGCCTGACTATTAGTTTTCCGCCCTTTGCCGAAGTCTTGACGCTGCGGCCCGAACAGATTCTGTCACGAGGTATTTTCATTCAAAAAGAGTTTTGATACTATTTAAGACATATCCTCGTAGTATAAATAGTTATTTGTGTACGATGGCAAAAAAGTAGATCCACATCTGAATTTAAAGGCTGAGGCGCAGCCGAGGAATTCAAACAGATCAGGACGAAAAAGAACTTTTTGGCAAAGGGGCACATTATATTTTTTGAGCGACCAAAAGTAACTTTTACTAGGAAACAATTGAACAATTATTACGATTATAAATGTTTGACTGTCAGTTGTTTCAATGTAACCATGGAGATCTTGTAACTTAAGAAATGACACATAGATGGTTTTAGCATCCAGCGGCCAAAAAAATAAGCGAATCGGCTTAGGCCGAAAAAGATTTACTTTTTGGCCGGTAATAGATGATAAAAAGAACGGTTTTTGATATGGTCGCCCAAAAAAATTATTATAGTGTGAGAAGCCGTTGCTGGCCGCAAAATTGCAATGCTTGAAGTTTGAACTGGAAGAAGTTTGACAAAGTTTGACGAAGCTGGTCTAATATAAAACCAATTTCTAAGTTTTAGAAACTTAAAAAAAAAGCGCAGTTAAATTTTTCATGAGATACTAAAATTTTACGGGAAGGGTATAAGTTGAAATAGTCATTTTCTTCTCGAAAACCTCCATAATTATTCTTACAAATATTGAAAACGTTAACCTGTCACATAATTCATTCTAACGATCAAACCATTACAAACTTAAATACTAGAATGCAACCATTAAAACATTTTGCATTCCGGGCTCACCTGAGCACAATGAATGACTTGAATACATTGCCAGGAGGGGGTGTCAGAGAGACGGGGTGCGGGGAGAGAGTGAGGTGACAGTTTAGCATGTCACGCTGTCAAGCCAAGGGTGGTTTTATACTTTTTCACTAAGTGTACCTCTGAACGCTATACTATGAGTTAGCTCAACTAAGGTGTTCTCATTCAGGAATCGAAACGAATGTTCTATAACTCTCTGGGTGGGTGAAATTATTCAGGACTGGATTTAGCAATTTTTCTGAGCTAGAGAGGCTTTGCTGACAATAAGATGTAATGTATCTTTTTGTACTTCCGATTTAATATTATGATTATTCCACTATAAAAAATATGTGTTTTTTTGCTTGTCGTGCTGGCCTCATAGTTGCCTTCAGAGCATAGACACGCTTTTTTTTTTTTTTTTATTTAAATAATTATTGTTTGCCTCTGCTACTAGGGCTATTGTCCACCATGTTACATAATGGTTTACATGCATATATTTGTACAAATGAGTTATTTTAAATTAAATTTTTGATTTGATGTTGATGTCCTTAAGGTATTAAATGACTCTGTCTTCTATATCGGTGTTATTGGCTAGCAGGTCCTTTAAAGTTGCTGGTAGGGAATTATTTGCTCTCTGTAGTTGGTACTCTTGGCAATCTAGAAGGATGTGTTCTACGGTTAGGCGAGTGTTACATGTACTGCATTGTGGCGGATCGGTTCTTTGAAATATATGTACGTGGGCGTACATGGTGGGCCCAAGTCTCAATCTTGTTAATATCACTTGCTCTCTTCTATTAGTGCGGGAGGACCATTTACCTACAGTATCTTTTATTTGGTGTAAGTGGTTATTTTCGTTATTTTGCCATGCTACTTTCCACTTTTCTTCGAGTTTTCCTCGGATGCAGTTCTTTAGGTCATAGCTTGGTATGGGTATGTCCATGATTTCTTCACTTATGGCTTCTTTAGCTAGATGGTCAGCTTGTTCATTACCTTCGATTCCTATATGTGAAGGTATCCATGAGTTTCTTGCCCTCGTGAATAGCTTCATGCATCGTCTCTTTGATTTTTCCAACCACTGGATTGGTGGTACGTTCTTGTTGGACGGATTGAATTATACTGAGCGAATCACAGTGTATGATATATGTGCCTCTGGTTTCATTGCTGTTTTTTATTTCTTCAGTTGCCTTTAGAAGACAAAAAGCTTCAGCAGAGAATATACTCATGATATCGGGTAGATGATATTTTGATTTTTCTTCGTTTATCACGCTTATCTTCATCATTCAAATCTTTTTATGATCTGCCAGTTGCTAAAAATCGCAATCTAACAATTAGACGTTTGACGACAAAATTCTTAGATTCAATCATTAGGAAAGGTAACAACATTCATGAGCTCAACATTATTCCAGAAAATTGGTGTACAAAACCTTCGTTTTGGAGAAAGTTTTGAGGGAGTTTTGGAAATTGGTGGGATGTGTAGGTCTGAGGTGCTCTTTTTGAAGTTACATTTTTCGACTAAAACTTTTTTCCGGAACTTAAAAAACGTACAAAAAAATGTTCTTTTGCAAATATCTCCGTTCCATTGCAAATTTCAAAAAAAATATATCTACATTAAATTAAAGAGAAATAAATTGTCTATAATTTAGTTTCAACAAGTTTTTTTTATGGGATAAACGGTTTCACCGCTAGAGCGCCGCAATTTTTCGAATTCATGAGAAATGTACTTTTCGCTTCAATTAACGTAAAAATATTATTATAACATGAATTCTGCTAGTATCCCAAAATATATGATTGTTTTAACATTTTTTTTTTTTTTCTGTACTTAATATTATTTTATATTTCCGTAGTGTTTTATTTCTACCCTCAACAATTATAGACATCTGTGTTTTGTAAAATCAGCCTACTAAAGTAGGTTTAAAATCGTTGCTCTACCAAAGGTCCAGATCTGCTATAGAACCTCGAAATATCCACAAGAATGGAGACAAAAAAAATCGAAGATAGGTCAGATCCTGTTCCCACCCTTCAGTTTAACGTCAAATCTACGCACAAAAAAAAAATTAAATTAATCGTATATTTTGGAAAATTTGCAGAATTGAAGTAATATTAATATTTTTGCGAAAATGCGAATTGAAGAGAAAGGTAAATTTTTCATGAATCCGAAAAATTTACCAATTTTTCGGCGCTCTAGCGGCGAAACCATTCATCCCACAAAAAAACTTTCGAAAGCTAAATTATAGAGAATTTATTTCTCTTTATTCCTTTACGGATATATGTTTTTTAAATTTTGCGATGGAACGGAGATATTTGTAAAAAAATAATATTTTGCATGAATTTGATAAGCAAAATAAAAAATAGGGTAAACCTGATGAACAGAAAAAAGGATTTTATTTCTTTATTTATTCTTATTACAAACTTGGACTAAGAGTCCTGTTTGTAATTTAGACCCGATTAGCAAAAGTCTTGAAATCAAGTTAATTTCCTGTCAATTAATAATATCGAAATGAGACAGTTCCATAGTTGTAGGAAAAAGTAATTTTTAGAGTTTTGTAGGTATGACCACTAAAATGCCCTATTAACGTCACTTATGTGTCTATCTGTTGGTCTGTCTCTCGTCTCTCTGTCTGTTGTCTATACGGTAGAAATTGTAGCCAAATATCTGAACATTGAAATTTGATATGCTTATACAACTCTTTAATCCACATATACGAAAAATATTGAGAGCTCAAAAAAAAAATTACGAGATAAATATAAACAAATACCTATGTACGTACATAATGAAAAATAATATACATACATATACATATATATATATATATATATATATAATAATAATAATTGGATCTTGACGTGAGTATGTATAAATAAACTTCTTTGTTGATCGTCAAATTATAAAATATATATTATGAATTAATAAAATGAAGACGTTTCGGCCACGAAAATGTGGTCATCATCAGTCTGAGGAGGTGTGTGAATAGTTTACACCAGTTAGAACAGAATGAATCATTCTGTTCTAACTGGTGTAAACTATTCACACACCTCCTCAGACTGATGATGACCACATTTTCGTGGCCGAAACGTCTCCATTTTATTAATTCATAATATATATTTTATAATTTGACGATCAACAAAGAAGTTTATTTATATATATATATATTTTAAATATTGATTGCGATATCAGATGAAATCTCTTAGTGCGGAGATAAACAAGCAAATTAATATTTTTGAAGAATCATGGGAGTATTTTTTTATGGGATTTTCACCAAAAATATGGCCAAAAACTTTTGTCCCTCACCTTATTTCCCAGAGAATCTAAAGATCTGAAATAAATCTCAATAGTACATTGATGGAAACCGGAATAGTTCAACAGGTATTTTTGATCAGGTTAGTTTTTCGAAAAATAAAGAATTTTTTAGAATTTATTTTGTTTTATCAAAAGAAAGCACTTAAGAGGTATCGTATTTTTCGGACCATAAGACGGTGCATCTTATCGTCCGGTGCGGACGATAAGATGCACCCCAAATTTATGAGACAATATTTAGAAAGAATATTTATTATTACAATAACTTGTACCAGCAACATTCTGTTCATCTTCACTCTCTGTACTATCACGCGTCTCGTTAATGTTATTTTTCGTATTATTTTCGTTTGAACTATTGTTGTTAATCTCTTCAAAAACCAAGTCATCTTCGATACTATCCAATGCGTTGCTTATACCGACTTTCTTAAAAGACTTTAAAATCGTCTTTTCTTTTACAGCTTCTCATGAATTTTTTACCCAGGTATTTTTGAAATTGTCGTCCTTTTCATCCGTTGCTGTAACATTGCGATTTGGCTTTATTGTTCGTTTGTTCCACTCTTCCCGCATAAAATTATTAAATGATTTATTAATCAACCCAAGGGTTATCGTTGACTTGTAACGCCTACAAAAATTACTAATTCTGTATTCATTTCTATTATATTTTCTTGGTTGATTCTGTTTTATGCGCTCCGAACTGATTCCACACTCATATCGCACTTTTGAAACAACGCACCTGTATCTTCGGACCATAAGACGCACCCCAATTGGGAGTCGATTTTTCTGTGTAAAAAGGAGCGTCTTATGGTCGAAATGGTGCGTCTTATGGTCTTACGGTGCGTTTTAATTAGAATAAGGAACGAAAGTAGTTTTTTAAATATTTTTAATTTTAACATGATTTTTTCCAAAAATGTACTAAAAAGTTACTGTTCCGCACCCTTTAAGGTAAAGGGGTTAAACTAAAAAACTGAAAAAATTATAAGCAATATATATTGATCTTAACCGGAAACGTACGAGTGGATTTTTTAATCAGATTTCGTTTTTGGAAAATATTGCAGCTTTTGTTTTTGACAAAATTCATAATTTTTTTAATCCATAGCTAAATTATGGCTAATAATGCTATAGATTTTTTTTATTTATGGCTAAGGTAGTGTGTCTTTTTTAAAATAAAAAAAAATAAAATAAAACATTTTTAACTGCTAAAAATCGAGTTCATGTGTGTAGAATGTAGTGTGTAGTGATGTAGAAGTAGAGAGGTGTACTGTATAAAGGCAATCGTGTTTCAACCTGTAGCTTGAATTACTTTAGTTTTTTGTTTTAAGGTATAATTATTTATAGTAGTGAAATACTTATAAATCAAATAATACATTGTTAATAGTGAGAAATACGTTTTAAATTGAAAAAAAGTTAAACCATTTATAAATATATTTCATAAGTAATTTAATGAAAACTTGCATACGAAACAAATGCAGAAAAAAGCGATGGGGTTTATTAATTTAAATTTTATTGTGACGAAAATTATGCAAATTATTTAAGTGTTGTTTAAAATATTAAATGGTAGTTCTTAGTACTCAAGTAAATAAAAAAATGATTATCAAAAAACTTTATTTTGATGTGATTATAGAATAAATATTCCTAGACATTCGGCATTATATTGACTTCTTAGACTTATTAAATATGCTGCACTTATTTAAAAAATAATAATAATAAATTGGTTCAAATCTCGAAACAGTGGTTGTATGACGCATCAGTACATATTATGTACTAGGTGGTACATTTTATCAGTGTTCAAGCAGCAACGGAGCGCGATTTAAGAAATGGTATAACTTTTGGGTCATCGTGCAGTATTAGGTACCAAATTAGTGGTTCATAACGTGTACCACTAAGTCTGTAACAGTTAAAATTATTTTAACATCTAAAAATTTTACCTAGTTTTTTTTATTTTCGCAAAATACGGTAAACTGAAGCAGGCGCGCAGTCAAGAAAGTGGTCCTCGGGTCCGGACCCCACACTCCCCCGAAATGGAAAAATCATATACTTATTTAATAATTATTAAGTAATTGAAAATAAAAATTACCTTTTTTATTAAGAAAAATTAAATTTTAATCAAAATTAAATTAATATATTTGCCCACTCCCAGGGCTCCGAACCGTTATGTTTTTCGTTTCGGTTTTCGTTCCGGTTCAATTAAAAAAATAAATATCGGTTCGGTTCCGGTTTTCGTTCCGGCAAAAATAACGGTTTTTTTCGGTTTTCGGTTCAGTTCCGAGAGATAAATTTTTAAATGCTTTTATTTGTATTAGAAATTTATTTTCTACTATAATTTAGATTCTAAATTTTAGAAGAACATTTTATTCCTTATTTTGTAATAATCATACCAAGATTGGTACCAGGGGGGGTTCTGGGCGTTCAGCCCCCACCCCCCGAAATAATAGAAGCGCATTTTTTTACTTATCACTTAAAATTTACGTTTTTTTTTTCTGCTCATCAGTTTAAAATATAATCCTAAATAAAATGTATTTTATATTCACTCCCATAAACATTATCTGAACCGGAATAAACCGATATTTTTTTTTTCGGTTCAGCTCTGGTTTTCGTTCCGACAAAAATAACGTTTTTTTCGGTTTTCGGTGTTCGGTTCTGTTCCGGTTCGAAGCCCTGCCCACTACTCTACGCAAAAAAAATAAATAAAAATAATTTTGTTTTATTTTACTAATATTTTTTCTTTATTTATTAATATTTTTTTGAAATGAAACCGTTTATTTTCTTCGTTTTGATGGATTCGACACAAGTTATTACTTTGGTTATCTAAGCTATTATAATAAAGAAGTAATTATTTAAATGATACATAAGTGCAAAGAAGTCAAATCTGTCATAAGATGGACAGTAAATGATTGATAACTTCCAGTACACCTTTAAAATATGTAAGTACCTTCTGTTTAGTGAGTAAAATAATTCTGAATGCCATCCTGCAAGGTGTACGTTGTCACCATCATCACCTCTTTTCCCTTCGCCCCTTGAGTTTGTGGAAGAGAAGGGTCTGAGCCATCAGTCACGGTGACACGTCGTGAATACTCTGACTTCCACGAACACCGTCCCGTAACATCCATACTGCACTGTTGTTGTATGTGTGATATATTACCGCCCTATATTTCACCTCAGTACGGCATCGCAAGCACTGAACGATCGAGCATCGAACATCCAACCAAAGCACAGAACCTCCTATGACTCTACTATATTTTTACGAGTCATTCTGTCAAAGATTTAATGATTCTTTATTTGATATTGATGTATTTACGAGCAGAAACGATGTTGATGCGATTTCATCATTTGAGAATTTGAGTTTTATTGGTTTCTGTTATTGCACATATTTTTAGTTGCCTGTCACAGGATTGCTTGAGTTATTTTCTTGGCAATAGAGATTACAAATTTTGTTGATCTTATATCCAAATTACAAATGTCTTACCAGTACTTACCTTTTCAATGCTCATTATACAATTTTAATCCACCACCAAAATGTGTATAGCCTGTTTCTTTGGTTTAAACGGAACTAGATTTTCAATTCTAGTAACATTTATCGATTATGTGAGGCTTTTGATCATTTTGTATAGCAAAAGCTCACTTCGAAACCTCATCACAACAAAAATTTAAATTCTATTAAGTTCCTCTTCAACGTTTGGAATAGAACATGCAAAGTAAAAAACCAACTACAATAAAAATACAAGAAGAGATCCACAAACTCTCAAACTTACACCAAAATAAAATACATCTAATATGGGTTCCAGGTCATTCAGGCATTGACGGCAACGAACAAGCTGACAACGCAGCAAAAGAAGATACAAGCTCAGTACAAAATATCCCCATACCAGCAATAGACTTTAAGAATGCTCTCAAAGACATCACAGTACAACACAAAAAAAGTGCATGGCTCAATATCGACCCAAATAGGAACAAATTACGTAGTATCAAGAAAGACATAAAAGTATGGGACCTGGAAAAATGACGAAAAATACAGACATTAATGACAAGACTGCGCATTGGATACTCAAGACTCACCCACAGCTACTTATTCAACAGAGAACCCCCCCCCCTCCATCGGTGTGAAAATTGCGACGTGCTATTGACCATAGAACCCATTTTATCCAAATGTGAGTCATACAACTCTTCAAGAATCAAATTCAATATCCCTAACAACATCACAACAGCCTTACAAAACAACCCAGACAGTACCACTAACACTATAAATTACTTAAGCGACATAAAACTACTAAAACAAATTTAGATCTAAATATTATTATATTAAAATTGTGTAATACAATTATAAGTTAATTATAAGTGTTTAATGTTACAATTATAATATATGCTTTTATTTATAATTATAATATGTTATAATTATAATATATAAGACGCTAAAAGCCTTTTATACCAGATGAAGCAGTTGAAGCGTCTCTAAATAAAAATGAAAAAAAAAAGAAACTTTTGGAATAGCCTATATAAAATATAATAGTATAATAATAGCCTATATAATGTGATCATATCGATTTTGACATTTCGATGGATGTCCACGAACTTAGGTCTCGAACATAACTTTTTGACTGTTTTGAGCATGATGTCATCGGTTCGTGGACACGTGTAGAGCGAATTGGGCTAAACAGATTTTTATTAGACTTCAAATTTAAACTTTTGACATCAGTGCCACAATTTGATAAAAAATTATGTGAAGTGTGAATTTTCACACATTTCAGGATTTTGTAGGTATTTAATAAGTGTAAGAAGCCAAAAGAATGCTGAATGTCTAATAATATTTTTTTGATAAAAAGTATTTTGATAATCATTTTTGTTCGTTATTTGAATACTAAGAGCTCTCATTTAATTTTTTAATGTAAATGTAAATAATTTGCGAAAATTTCATCACAATAAAATTTACATTAAAAAATCCCAGCGATTTATTCTACATTTGTTTCGTATCAAGTCTTCATTAATTTAATAAGAAATATATTGATAAATCGCTTCATTTTTTTCAATTTCAAAAACGTATTAATCATTATTAACAATATATTATTTATTTTATAATTATTTCACTTCTAAAAATGATTTATTCTTGTTTGATATCTTAAAAATATAAAACTAAACTAATTCAAACAATAGGTTGAAACATGGCGTGTACCGGTAGGCGCTCCTATAGGCTCCTTACACAGATGATCGCGATTCTCAGTTGTTAATTTTTTTATTATATTTATTAGCCGTTTATTTAGCCAAAAAAAAAAAATTAAAATAATTAATTTGATCAAAAACACAAAAACCGCAATATTTTTCAAAAACGCAATCTGATAAAAAATTCCTCTCGTATGTTTCCGGCTCAAATTAATGTACATTACTTATGACTTTTTTCAGATTTTTAGTTTAACCCATTTTCGGCTAAAATTATGTTAAAAAATCTAATTTTAAAACACTACTTTAAAGACCCAGCGACCCAAAAAAATCGATATTTTTCTAAAAACTAATCTAATCAAAAATTCCTACTGAATTATTCCGGTTCCCATTAGTTTACAATATGGAGATTTTTTTCAGAATTTTCAAGGTTTCCTTCCTCTTCTGCCAGTATATGGTAGAAGAGGACGCGGTCGACCTTTTATATCTTATCGCTATAGATCTTTTCTGGGCAGCTGTAGACAAATTGAAAATTTGTAACATCCGACTCGGATAAGCACTACAAGAAGAAGAATTCGTTAAACTGCCGTATAAAACCTAAAAATACAACTCAGTACATATTATACTCATATATAGTTCAATTAATTTATAATTTGTACTTTTATATTGCCGGGATAATGCCAAATTGCCAAATATTTGATTTTTTACCGGCCCGTGAGAATATTTCTGATTTTTCACCAGTCCACAATGGAAAAAAGGTTAAGAAACCCTGATCTAAATCAGGGCCGCCCCTAGGCGGTGGCAAATGGGGCACCTGCCCCTGGCCCCGCGCCTTTAAGGGCCCCGCGCTTCGACCGTCAAGTAATAAAATAACAAAATACATTCAAAATATTATTCCAAGTTTTATAAATAGTTGGAAAAAAAAAATATTTTCATTGAATATAAGTATGTGTACTTTGTTAATAGTTAATAATATTAAAGAAAATATCGTTATTCAATATATATATAGATATATAGATGGGGCCCCGCAAATCCAGTTTTGGAGCCCCGCAATTCCAGTTTTGGAGCCCCGAAATTCCAGTTTTGCCCCATACTCCGCAAATGCTAGGGGCGGCCCTGATCTAAATTATGATTAGGGTTTGCAATTTATATATAAAGTTGAAAATAAAATATGCTACGGATATGAAAGTGAATTACTCTTTCCTCCTTTTTAAACGATAACAAAGAAAAACTTTTGAAAAGAAAAAGTCGAACTTTTATTTATGTTTGATATTATAAGAACAGATTTAATTTTTTCAAAGTAACTTAATTAAAATATTACTTCGCATCATTATATAAATTAAAGGGTCATCTATAAAAAAGTTTTTTTTTATAAATGATTTATTTTTAAATGTTTATTTCTGTAACTATTTTAATATTTTTTTAATAAATCTGAAGAGGTGCAGCTGCTAATATTTGAAATGTCATCTAGGACTTCCAAGGAACATATTTTAATGTCATTTTGTCGGTTTGGGGCGTATATTTATAATCAATTTTGTGTGTTCAGTGTGCAGCGACAGATACATAAATTGTAAAGGTGCGAAAACTAAAATATTTCCTAGAACGGAAACCGACATCAGACCGTACTGATATACAGTATACGTCTTACGTCATCACAGTTCTCAACAAGTTTACTACTAGGAATTTGAAAGAACGACTAACACCACGGATTACAAGTGTCTCTTACATAATTAGACCACCCGATTTCAGTGGGACAGTACCGTTTTAAACTTTTAAGTCTCGGTATCCCCAGTAGTCCATTGGGGATGCGAATTTGTCCCGTTTTTAGGGTTTTGTAGGTAAGACCACAAAAAAACCCTTATAACGTCACTCATGTGTCTGTCCGTCTGTTTGTCTGTACGGTAGAAATTGTAGACAAACGGCTTTTTGAAAAGTTGAAATTTGGAAAAATACTGAGATTTCAAGAAAACAGATCCCGAGATAAATATAATCAAATAAGTATTTAAGTAATAAAAACAATTATACAAGGTGTCTCAAAAGAAATTTTATATTTAGTGGATCGATTAAAAAAAAAGTAAGCCGTATATAGAAAAAATGTTTATTAATTATTAAAATACTCTTTTTGGGGATTTATTTCTTAAAAATAATATCGTCTAAATGTAGACCCTCGCGTTCTCGGCACTCATTTAATCGAACAGTAAAATTACTTATGACGTCTCGGCAGGTGGACTCAGGGATGGCTGCCATTTCGTGACGGATATTTTCTTTCAAATGCGCCAGTGAAGTCGGTTTATTGGCGTAAACTTTAGATTTAAGATAACCCCATAGGAAAAAGTCCATAGGTGTTAAATCTGGACTGCGTGGAGGCCAATTTATGTCACCTCTCCGGGAGATCAATTTGCCTGAGAATTAAGCCTCTGACTGGCATCTTGGGGCTTTAATTCTTGCACCAATTAAATTTTGTAGGGGTGCAGCTTTAGGTCTTTGTGCATAATGCGATGTAATGATGATCTATGCACATTTAAAGCACTTGCGCGATTCCGAATTGAAAGGTTCGGGTCGTCACGAACAGACTGATTAGATTAACATTCTCCACGTTTTCTACTGTTCTTGATGACCTAGGTCGCCCGGATTTTGATTTATCCAGCGTTGTACCAGTCTCTTCAAACTTTTTAACCCAATGTCGAATGAGAGGAATGCCTGGCGCATCATTTAAGTGGCGAAAACCTCGAATACTGCAGAATTTTCTACGCACTACAGTCGCCGAATCACCGTTTTTGTAAAACTCTCGCACGTATAACGCGCGGTCTGCTCCCGAGAAACGCTCCATAGCGACTGAATTCCCAAGAGCCAGGCTACCGATTGACATAACCCCCGCGCGCCTCGGATACGTTGCGTTCACGCAGTAAGTTAAATAAATATAAAATTTCTTTTGAGACACCTTGTATTTTTTTAAATATTTGTGTGTCATATTAACTAAAACCTCTATTAAGAGGTTCCATTCCATGCATTAGCATGGATCAACAAGCATATTTCCATTTTTGAAAAGTAATTTTTTTTATGGCATTTTCACCAAAAATATGTCAAAAAAACTTTTATTCACCTATCTTCCAGATGGGTTGACATAAAAATCTGAAAAAAATCTCCAAAATGAATTTTGATGAAAACCGGAATAGTTCAACAGGAATTTTTTATCGGATTAGTTTTTCAAAAACTAATTTTGTGTCGTTGACATGAAATTTTGGAAGTGCGGAACTTTTTTTTTTAAGTCTTCACTTGAAATTTAGAAGTGAGGACCTTTTTTTTAGGTCTTAATTTGAAATTTAGAAGGGAAGACCTTTTTTTAGGTCTTCATTTGACATGTTCGAAAAAAGCTAGTTACGCCCTGCCTAAGGGCGCTCAATTAAATCTTGCCTACAGGTGCCACAGACCCTCGCGCCGGCTCTGCTGATTGGTTCTTTGTTAAATTGGGATTTTCAGCTGTGGATTGGAACACAGTTTTGATATTTTTAAACTCATTGTTTACTGTTTTGTAACTGACAAGAAATTATGATCGCACGGTACATTTTCTTACTTCTAATGGAGAATTTGTTAAAAAAAAATCGAACTCTGAAGATATATCTTTTATATCAGAGAGACCTTCTCTTAAAATTCCTTCCATTTGTTTCTCCTGGTTTTTATTCATATCTTCAGGATTTGCTTGTACATTCATACTCATTGTCTCGTTTCAAAATAATTTTTATTCATTGGCTCAACGTTTTTATACCCATAGAAAGGTGCAAAAACATTATTAAGACATCTTTTTCCAGTCGCAACGAAATATAATTTGTTTTAAATAAATTTGCTGTCTATTCTTTTAAAAAATTCTTCTGATTTAGCAACACGATCGGGATTTGAACCCAGGAACCTTTGGCACGCGAAGCAGAACTGCTGCCTCTGCAGTATGGACGGCAATTCTTTATATCAGTGGTTCCCAACCTTTTTTATTTGCGGAGCTCTTTTTAGAATCAATTTCTATGGTGAAGCCCCTAGATCTACCCTATGTCTTACAAATTAATGGTGTTTAAAAGTAATGTTACGAGGAAGGGGGTAGTTATTTTAGTTAATATAAATCCACTTTTGTCTTTCACAGCTCACATATTGATAGATAAAGAGATTTTTATAAAATGAAACAAATAATCAAAATACACTCAGATTATTCTGGGACATCTTGACAATCTTGGCCAATTTTCTTTCAGAATGTAATTTCCAGTTTTCTTATACTGATTTTGTTTTTTATTTCTAATTCTTTTGCTTTTATTAAATTTTCATTTGTTTTATTTCCTGGAACGGCTTCTGAGTCCCTGAGAAGTAAACGCGGAGCGCAGGTTGGGGACCGCTGCTTTATATAGTCCCGATATAATCAGTGATGTGTCGTATACTTTAAGCGTTTTTTTTTTACGTAATTTTGTACGTGTAAAATATGTAGATATTATTTACATGACCTATTTTCGTGTAATGGAAATAACCTAAAAAAATGATTATTTCAGTTTTTTTTTTTATTATTATTTTTCATCTGTTTTGACTACACTGAACTCAACATCGTCAAAAATTCAATTGTTTGGTTTCCTTCCGGCCATAATGTGAAGCAGGGCCATTTTTCACCATAAACAGCTACGGGTGAAGGTAATTTTTTGGAGCCCAAACAATTTCTCAACAATAAAAAAGACTAACTTTTCATAAAGAAAAATCACTCCTAAATATTTAAAGACCGGGACCAGATTTTTTTTGCTGGGTCTGCTATATTGTCCAAACACCTTGTACCTTCTGCATCCTCCCCCCATTAGACCAGCCCTGACTCAAAGTATAAACCACAAAAGATGGTGATGTGTATATATGTAATGCTCGTGTATAATGAAAACTAGTTCATATCTGCTAGTCTGCCAGAATTGAAAAATAAATCTCAGTTTTTCAGTTGTTTACATTCTTTACGCTATGTTTGCATTGCTTACATTCTTTACCAATTCTTTACGTGTAAATGTAAAAAAATAATTTTTTATCGTAAAAAACATCATTTGTTAGAATTGTGTAATATGTTGCAAAATAAATTATGTGCAAATTAGGTTTTGCGATAGCTGTATACCTATATTTTTTACAGTGAACCTTTTAGAATTCGTAGCATTTGAGTATAGGTATAAAATGGCTAACCCATATATAACCCCTATCATGTATAACAGGAAACGAATATACAATTTTATGGTAAACCCTCGTTAACGCTATTTCAAAAAGTACATTTTTAGTAAAAATTCCATCAATCGTTGTACCTACACGATCATAAATAACTGGATGTCGGGGTAGATTGCCGGATCTTCTGCAAGCGAAGAGGATTGCAGATCCCGGTGACTCGACGGGTGCTCGCACGGGCCGGCTCTTTGTCCCACAGGTAGAGGCCATTGTTCCTGTGTACACCTGGTGCATCGGGACATACAGCTTCAATGGACGCCCGCGCAACCATTTCATCCGCAGCTGTGCGCTTCTTATTGCCTTGCACACCGACAACAGGGGTTCTGAACCGGTGATTTTGCAAAAACATAAAAACACCAAAGATATTGATGTTAAACGGGTTTTCTAAGAATCATATGCAGAGTATAGGTGTCTTTATAAAATAATAAATGGAACTCTCTTATTTTAAAACATACGACTTTTGGCCTTATTAAGCTGCATTCAGAGTTCTTAAATTAGTGCACTATAGGCTATGACTTGTGCACTATTGATTGTCACTAACAAGTTTGTCATATGGTAACGCGAGCAATCGTTCAAAGCTCTAGATTTAATATAATATACGTTGTCGATTGTTGATAGTTTTCCAAACTTATAGTTAGTGAGTTGTTTTAATGAAACAGACATATAAACACATTGGCTATCTCAGTCTACATCGGAGAGAACGTTTCTATTGTACGCCTTTACATAAACTAACAAAATGTCATCGCGCCGATTACAACAAATGTCGCCCAATATTACCAAGACGAACAGTAAATTTGATCAATTTAGGTAATTAGGTTAGGTTTAGTTAGTAAAAATCTAGGACAGCAGAATTAGGAAAACGATAATAGATAATAAACATTGCCACCATAGTTGATTTAAAGACACACAGATGTCGCACTATTCGTAACACACTAATTGCCAGCTGTAAACACTGCCTTGAACGTTCAAACTATCTACTTAACTTATCCATAACGCACAGTGCACAGTCTACTAATTTAAGAGCTCTGAACACAGCTTTAGACTTTAACCATAAGGGAAAGGGGCTAATATATTGCTCTAATAAAATATTAGATACTTTGAACACATTCCGTAGGCGTGGGTATATTTATTTTATCAAACTGCACCATATATAAATAATATTATTATTTGCTAGCACATATTTTCCTAATTAGTCACGAATAATGAGTGATTTTGATTAGTACCAGTTCTGAATAGTAACAGTTTTGAATAGTAACATTTTTGATTATTACCAGTGTAAAGTGGGTTTTACATGGTTCAATATATTGACCAATAAAATGAAAAATTATTGGTATGTGTAAAGTGTTCAAATTTCATTAAAAAATTGACCAATTTATATGTGAACAAATTGATCAATTTATTTTGAAAATGAAACGAATTCTATTTTCATCCATTTTTAGGGAATCTAGGTATATTTTTATCTGTTATTGCCAACTGTTTAGTTGTAGCATAAACAAGAAGTATATATCAACTGCCGGCACGGGTCCATGAGATTTTTTTTTTCCGGTTCGCGAGATTTTGTTACAAAATCTTCGGGTTTATAGTTTGGAGGGGAGGACCTTTTTTTATTTGCTCATCACTTACACTTTGGAGTTGAAGACCTTTTTTTCTTGCTCATCACTTACATTTTGCAGGTGAAGACTTTTTTTGTTTTGTTCATCACTTATATTGTACAGGTGAAGACCTTTTTTTTGCTCATCACTTGTAATAATTTTGCGATACACATTACTTTCTAAACTTGCCGGTCCGTTAATTTTTTTTTAGGTCGCTTGCCGGCCCCCCTGAAAAAAGTTGGGAACGCTGCTCTATGTCACGCAAGAATACTGTGTGTAAGAATATAAGAACTGTTTGTCCTTGCTTTTGATTGGTTTAGAACAGTGGTGCTCACTAATTTTTAGGGTTTTGTAGGTATGACCAAAAAACCCTTATACCGTCATTTTGTCGTCTGTCTGTCTGTCTGTCTGTCTGTTCGGTAAAAATTGTAGCCAAACGGCTAAAGGCTAAACCTAGAGAGTTGAAATTTGGCATGCTTATACAACTCTTTGACCCGCACATAGGAAAAATACTAAAACATCTTAAAAACAAACCCCACTAAAAATATAAACAAATATGTGCTCATCGAAAACAAAAATATTTTTTTAAATTCTGAGTAGGGTATCAAATGAAAGCCCTTAGTACGTGGATTAACGATCAAATTTTTATTTTTGCAAAATAAATTATTTTGATGAAATTTTTGCCAAAATTGTGCAAACAAATTTTTGTCCCACACCCTGTAGCCCAGATGGTTTAAACTAAAAATCTGAAAAAATTCTAAGTAATGTACATTGGTGTGAACCCGAATAAAACAACAGGAATTTTTGATCAGATTATGTTTTCGGAAAACAACGCATTTTTTGTGTTTTTAAGTAAAATATGTAATATATTTAATCCGCTATTTAACATAGTAAACGAGTGATCCTGTATAGCACAGTGGTAGCGTTCTCGCTTAGTGAGTTGAAACTACTGTAAGAACCTGTGTTCGAATCCCGTCAATTTTTTTTTTTTCAGTTTTTTTTTTTGCATTTATATTTTGTTTAAATTATTTTGTCAAAATTCTAGTTATATTTTTGTAAATGTTGCATTTAATTTTTAAAAGCGTAAATTTAATAACCAGTGGGAAGTGTTGAAATTATAATTTTGCAACCAATGGAAGCCATAGGCGCAATTTTAAAAATCTTAATGAACCTTGCTATATAAAAAAATACTGCACATATTTAGAAACTTAAATAATGGTATTAGGCATTCGAATTAAAATTCATAAAAATATATTTTGACATAAAATTTGTTTTGGCATCCCAAATAATCATCACACAGTTAATAAATACCTGCGAAACCCTGAAATGTGTGAAAATTCACACTTCACATCAATTTTTTTTTCCACGTCTTCTACCTTTAAAATACAAACTTAACCGCGATCTACCAACCCTAACCCTAATTTTGGGTCTGAGGAGTAATCTAACCAAATTTTTAAAGGAGGGAGAATGTTTGCCCACAAAAATAAAACATTTATCAATATTTTTATTAAGTAAAAAAGAAACGAATAATTATTTGTAATTTAATTTAAGACATTCAAAAACTTAAAGTCTATTTCTTTGGTTTAGGCGGAACTAGATTTTCAAATCTAGTAACTTTTATAGACTGATTGAAGCTTTTGATAATTTTGTTCAGGAAAAGCCCACTTCAATATATAAAAAAAATAGCTAATGACAACTTACAAAAATGAAAATTCAAGTTAGTTCCGCCTAAACTTTTGGAATAGCTAGTATTTTGAATATTTTGCAGCATTTGGTGTTCTGGATAACATTCCATCTACAATTTTTTTGTAGTTTGAAGTATACGTATTTAAGCAGTTTCTAAAGCCTGAATCCAAATGTTTCTCGGTTAAAGTGTTGCGATATTTTGATTTGACTATTTTCATTTGCGAAAATGCTGATTCGCATAAATAAGTTAACCCAAAAGATGAGTGTGAATTTGTAGCACATTTTTGCAAGCTAGAATACTTTTCTGATATATATTGCCAAAATCTTCAACATAGCCTTCCGCCACAGTTGAAGAGTTCCACACCCCGTGACGTTTTAACGTTAATATATCTGCTCCGACATCAGTTAATAATGACGCTGATGTTCTTCGGTTGTCAGTTGTTTCCGTGTAACCATGGAGATCTTGTAACTTAAAAATTGACACATAGATGGATCCAACGGCCATAAAAATAAGCGAATCGGCCTAGACCGAAAGAGATTTACTTTTTGGCTAGTACTAGATGATAAAAAAGAACTGTTTTTGATATGGTCACCCAAAAAAGATGTTATCTATTAGTTTCGATTTTACAACCTTGGCGCTGCAATCTTAAAAAGATTCACCTAAATTGATCAAAGAGATAAGTTCATGAACTATAACCTTAAATAATGATTTCATTCGAATCTAAATTCAAAACAATAATATTTATAAATATTCTTGTGTGATTATTAGAATTTATGCAGACTTAAATCAGTTGATAATTGAAAGATGGGATTATGTATTGTCACCGGTACAATGGAGTGGCTGAACGCGCGTGAGTGGCAGCCCTGAGCCTCGGACAATACCAGGATTACCCCATAAGATGGACTCCCGAGCTGGCTTCTTACCGAACCGACTCGGCTCCCTGTTATTAAAATAAATATGCTGCACAGGGATCAATGGATTTACAGTTCTTGTTATATGTGGATTTTCTAGATGCTATTTCATTTTTCTAAATTGAGTTGAGAAAATATTTTTTGATATTATAGAAGCTTAGAAGATGAAATACATTTTTAATTGGAGTTTGTTCTTAAGATAAATTGAATGACTTATTTTTGTATAACTTTATTAATTTTAAAATGTTGATATATTTCTATAAAAATAAAATACGTGATATCGAAAGAAAGCTCTTAAGACGTAGATCTTAATCTAATCTTGTCGTTCCTTAGAACGATAAGTAGCTTTTTAGATTTTTATAATTCTGACACAATTTTTTCCAAAAATGTACTAAAAAAACACTATTCTGCAACTTTTAACGCAAAGGGGTTAAACTAAAAATCTGAAAAAATACTAAGCAATGTATATTGATCTAAACCGAAAACGTATGAGAGGAATTTTTGATCAGATCTCGTTTTTGGAAAATATTGCAGTTTTTGTGTTTTTGACAAACATAATTATTTTTTTAATTCATGGCTAAATTATGGCTAGTATGTTGTGGATTTTTTATATTTATGGCTAAGGTAGTGTGGGTCATTTTTTAAATTAAAAAAAATTAAAAATATTAACAGCTGAGAACCGAGTTGATATGTGTAAAGTGTAGCGTATAGTGTTTAGTAGGCTCTACTATTATACGTCATGATTCATATTGTTTGAATTACTTTAGTTTTTGTTTTTAAGGTATCATAGAGGAATAAATCATTTATAATAATGAAAGACTTATAAAACAAATAACACATTGTTAGTAGTGAGAAATACGATGAATATTGAATACGACACAAAACAAGACAAACCGCTGGAATTTTTTAATTTACATTATATTGTGACGAAATATCGCAGATTATTTATATTTTGTTAAAAAAATAAATAAATAGAAGCTCTTTGTATTGAAATAACGAATAAAAATGATTATCAAAAAATTGCTGATTTTAATGTGATTATAGAACAAATATTCCTAGACATCCAGCATTATGTTGGCTTCTTACACTTATTAAATGCCTACAAAATCCTGAAATGTGTGAAAAATTACACTTCACATAAATTTTTGGAAAAAAACATGTTAAAATAAGAAAAAAAAAAAAAAAATAAATAAATAAATCAAAAACTATTTTCCGTTCTTTAAACAGCCTACGTCTTATGAGTTTTCTTTTGATGCCACACAATAAATTTAAAGACAAAATATTTTTTTTTTCGACATAAAAAATCAATATTTTTCGAAAAACTAAACTGATTTAAAATTAAATGTTGAATTATTTCGGTTCCCATCAATGTACATTACTGAGGTTTTTAGATCAACCTCTCTGTGATATAATGGGGGGACAAAAGTTTTTTGACATATTTTTGGCGAAAATCCCATAAAAAAACAAGTGGCTAATGGATGGAGGGTAAAAGTTTTTGACATATTTCTGGAGAAACTTTCATAAAACATAATGTTTCAAAAATAAAAATTTGTTTGTTTATCTGCTCATAAGAAGTTTCATTTGATATCCCATTGAAATTTTAAAAAACTATTTATTTTTTCATCAAATACATACAGTCTGTTCCAAACGGTTAAGCGGAACTAGATTTTGCAATCTAGATACTTTCATCGTTTAAATCGTGCCTTTCGGCCGTTTTGTTTAAGCTTTGTAAATCATACTTACAATAAAAATTTTTGGTTAAGGTTAATATCATTTTAAAATGTCATTTTCTTTATATTTTGATTTTTTGTGTCATTCTTAATACAAATTTCCCATTTATTTATTTTTTTGTCATTAAAATATCTAAAAAAAATATTTAATTTTGACATATGTCATTCGTTTCCATGGTTTCATTGTTGGAATTTTAAATTTTGACATGCCAACGTGAAAAATGAAATAACCCAAGCACGGTCCTTTCTCGTGACAATCTAAAAGAACTAAATTCCCATTTAGTCCCGCTTAACCGTTTGGAACAGACTGTATTTGTTCATATTTATCTCGTGATGTGTTTTTGTACTCTCTATAGTTTTCCCATATATGGGTCAACTGGAATTTGGTTTCAACTTTCTATGTTGAGCCATTTGGTTACAATTATACCTACAAAATCCTAATAAAAGAAATTTCAAAAAGACAATACTTTCATTATCATGTATCGTAGTTTTAAAATGACCTTCGTATATGCCGACATCATATATAAAGTAATGTGCCATATTCTTTTTTTGACATAAATCAGGGATCTAATTTTTTGTCGGTGAATTCCAGCCATACCCCATGTAATACCCTCTTAAAACCATTGTGTACACAGGATTATTCATAGGATCCAACAGGATCACTCGTGAAGTTCAAGTTAGTTCCTGGTTTCTGGAGTAAGAAGAGATGCGGGAGAAACTAGGAGTACGCCTCCCTGAAACTTCGTCCATTAATTAGCGGGTGTTGAGCGAGGCAGTAGCAGGCATCCAGCTCTACAAGCATGCCTTGCGTGTGTTTGATTCAAAACAACTGTTTGCGCTTTTGATCGGCGCTAAGATTTATTCTAAGTTTTGTTTAGTCTCATATAATGTACGGTAGCAGAAGACAGGTGTAGGGTGTTTAATTATTTACAAGGTGGTACGCCTGTTGTATGTGAGATGGGGGGAATTTATTATGTTGGCAATGAATAGCAACGCATAATGTGATACAATTTATTGTTTGTATTTTTAATTTTTAAGTTTTTCTTTTGGTATGTTTGTATTTGGACTTTTTTCTTAAACCATATTTCATTATTCATTTGCGTAGAACTAACGCAAATTATAGAGAAAAACTGACAGTTTATGTACTTTTTATAAAATGAAGTAAAGAGAACAAGTGATGTCGCGCTGTAGCCAATTCGTAAAAATATATTTTATTAACCTGATAAAAAAATTCGAGCGTATTATCCCGCTTCACGTCAGTATGCATTACACTGAAATATTCAGATTATTCAAGCAACCCTTCTGGGAAATAGTGTGGGAGACCAAAGCTCAATTGATAGAAAAATAAATGATAATCACTTGGCGCAAGTTCGGAACTGTAAGATGAATGTTAAAAATTGTACCAGTTAAATTAATCGTCAAGTCAAGTATAGATATATACTACTATTATATATGGACTCCCTGGATGGGGGTCTGCGACCTTCAAAAGACTTTACAGGGTGTCCATGATGTCTAAGAGGTTGAGAAATACTGTTCTACACTATATTTTTACCTTTTCTTACATTAAAATAGGCCTTCCTATTACTTCACACTACCTTTCTGTTTTTGCGTAGTATAAGCTAATTACCGGCAATTCTCTCAATCGTTCGTCCATCTGGTAGATGGTCTACGTTTAGTCCCGTAGTCCCGTAGTGTCCATAACATCTTCATAACATGACTTTTTCTTATCATTTCCTAGCGTTTTTTAGGGTTTTGTAGGTATGACCAAAACACCCTTATACCGTCATTTTGTCGTCTGTCTGTCTGTCTGTCTGTTCGGAAAAAATTGTAGCCAAACGGCTAAACCTAGATAGTGGAAATTTGACATGCTTATACAACTCTTTAACCCGCACATAGGAAAAATACTAAAACATCTAAAAAACATGCCCCCCTAAAAATATAAACAAATGTAGGTACTCACCGAAAAAAAAATATTTTTTTTTTAAATTCTGAATTGGGTATTAAATGAAAGCCCTTAGTACGTGGATTCACGATCAAAATTTTATTTTTGCAAAATAAATTATTTATGACGCGATTTTTTCCAAAATTGTTCCAAAAAATTTTTGTCCCACACCTTGTAGCCCATGGTTTAAACTAAAAATCTAAAAACATTCTAAGTAATGTACATTGGTGTGAACCGGAATAGTACCCCAGGAATTTTTGATCAGATTATGTTTTCGGAATTCGGAAAATAACACATTTTTTGTGTTTTTTGGTTGACGATGTACAAAAGTTATAGTTATGTAACACACTATACTAGAAGGCGTATCCTGGTCTAATGGTTACCTTCCTCGATTGCTACGCAGCAAACTAGGGTTCGCTCTTGAGCAGAGAAGACAATTTTATTTTTTGTTTTTTTTTCATTTTTATTTTCTTTAAATTATTTTGTTCAAATTCTAGTTATATTTTGGCAAATGTTGCATTTAATTTTTAAGAGCGTAAATTTAATAACCAGTTGGATCTGTTGGAATTATATTTTCATTCTATGTGTAATGTATACGAAACCAGAGGGGTAGAGCATATGACTTAAAACAACCAATGGAAGCCATAGGCGCAATTTTCAAAATCTTAATGAACCTTGCTATATAAAAAAATAATGCACATATTTAGAAACCTAAATAATTGTATTAGGCATTCGTATTAAAATTCACAAAAAAATATTTTAACATAAAATTTGTTTTGGCATCCCAAATAATCATCATCCACTTACTAAATACCTGCGAAACCCTGAAATGTGTGAAAATTTACACTTCACATCAATTTTTAATATAATACTAAATATTTTCTGAGTCTTGTAAAAAATTTACATCTTTGGTATAGTAAGAAAAAACATTGTTATAAAAAAATAACATATCGAAACCTAGGATTAAATCAACATATACTTTTTACTGTAAAGTAAAAAAAAAAGAATCAAATAATCTAAAGCTCTAAAAATTTTAATTTTGATTAAAATTTGCAAGTGGATGAACTAATAGAAGAACTTGATAATAATGTGGCGAAGGCGAAAGGATGTATGAGAAAAATTAATTTTTGTAAATATGTGTGATATTCAAAATAAAGTGTGGTGGTAATTTTTAAACTAGTAAAACTTTAATGCAATGACATTGGCATGATTGGTGAGTTATAAAATTTAAATAATTTGTCCAATTTTAGATTATTTTTGTTTGTAAATTTCTCATATAAGATATGTATGAATACTAAAAAAGTCTTAAAGTCAATGAATTTTATTTAAAGATCAACACATAAAAATGGCATTTTTTTCAAAATGTGATATAACGGCTTAAAAGGTTGTGACCATCTTTAAATTCTCCTATTTTAACCCAGCAACGTGCATACGTGCAAACCCGAAATATTACGGTCATATCTCATAGCGTTACGAAGACAGCATGAAACTTTTTTTACTATATTTTTGTAGCTAAAACAAAGAGGTATTATCGACTTTATTTGGATTTCTAATATCGTAGTAAGTTTAATTTTCCAATTGTTTACTAATATCTCATTTTAGAAGCACGTAAAATATTAATAATTATGATCAAAGTTGTCATTAAAAGCTGTATGTATTATTTTATTTACTATTTTTCCTGCAATAATCCTAAAACTCCATACATTTGTCCAAGGCTTTATTGTAAAATATTATATAACAAATAAATGCTTAATTTTATCATCAAAGTTTTTCTCAGAAAAAGACAAAAAGAGTTAATATTTCCAATCATTTAGCCGATGCATATCAGATTATTAATGATTCTAATTATTTTGTTTTCAATATCTCCTCGTAATTCTTTCAGGCTCAGTCATAATTACACATAGGTGGTAGAGCACATACTCTTTTCATATGAAGTATCTTGAACGATAGAAGAGTCATGTATGCATATACAGTCATGTATACACAGATATGTGATGATGAGTGGATTTTAATTTAATTTGTCACCGCAAGGCGGCGGGAACAGTGGCGCTACCGCGGCCGAGAGTCCAATTAACACATAGTACTATGACATTCATTATGAGCGAAGAAAACTTAAGCATATATTCTTAGTATTAAAATAATCATATTAATATATTTGATTAAAATGTACCTATATACTTTTTTATAACATATATAATTGATTTTTACTTAGAGCTTTAGGGGTTTATGTACGTTTTTAAAAAATAAGTGCTTCGTTAGCTGACAAAGCATTGATATATTTACTATAGCTGAAGAGAATCAATCTATAAACAAAGAACCGATAAACGTCTTTGTTGAACATTGTTGAATAAAACGAAACAAAAATTATGTAAATTAGTGGACCTGAACCGAAACTACCATTGTTTTAAAATATTATAATTTGTGCATTTTATTACGAAATCTTGGATCATGGAAAAACGGAGGGAGTGGGGAACTGGGGAGTGGGTTACGGTGTAGTGGGTACCGGGGGATTGTGTCGGGTTCACCGTTCACCAACACAAAATTCATAACTCACGTATCTATTCGCATTACCGTTCTGTAAAGACATGCTACAAACTATATACTTGAATACTTATTTCATGTTACTCCTGACTAAAGGAGTTCTGGTACTAGATGCGATGAGCTTTATCCAGGGTTCATCAATATCATAGGTGAATTAAATGATATGTAGGGGAAACCAGGGCATAACGGGCTCCCGGAGTGTAACGGGCTCCCCTCTTCTTGGCTGTTAAAGCATGCCGCCATGTTTGGATGCATTCTAATCACATTCAGTACTTTGCTAGTGTCTTCCGAGAGTTGTTGCATGACTGAGATCTGGCGTTTACATTTTGTAAATTGGTGAAACGTGTTTTTTGCTGTGTTGATATATTTTTCACACATATACAGATGTTAATTGCTCCAGTGCAGAGCATGTAGCAAGTGGGCATATTGTTCTTGCGCTGGAGTTGATGATAACGATGAGGAATACACTCACGTGTGTTCATGCTGCGCTAGATTTTAGCTGATTGCCCATTATACTCCGCCCGTGCTCATTCTGCCCCGACACCGGGGCAAAATGAGCACAAGGAAGCTTTTTTTATATTGTCATAACTTTTATTTTTGTATTTTTCTAAGTTTTTTTACTGTTTGTAATAATTAAACAATAAATCATCTTACGAATAAAAGTATTTCGAAATATTTTACGATATTCCTTATGATATTATTAAAGATAATCCTTAAGGTGCCAGTTATGCCCCGGCTTCCCCTATTAGTACTTACCAGCCGACGGATCAGGCATCTTGCAGTTAATCTGGGTAGCTGATCACTTAAATTTTTAGAGATAAATAGTTTCACACGTTACTTGTTGTTACCAGTAAAAGAAAGTGGTTTTCGGATTAAGTTTAAAGATTTATTATAATACTAGCAGACACACCCGGCGATGCTCGGGTAAAAAAAATTATAATTTATCAAAAATATTTTAATTCGGAAAAATAAATAGTTGCTGCACAATCAAAAAATTCAAATTATTTCAATGATGGGTTAAATACCAACATACGTTACCTTCGATTTTTAGTTAGATTTAATTTAAGAACGTTTAATTTATCAAAATAATTTTATGTAGGTTTTCAACAATGTACGATCTCTCATCAATTGGTACGTGTAACGTGTAAACAGTACTCTATCGGAAGTAACAATTTTACTTTTAAGGGTCTCATTGTTGCTTAGGCGGCAATTCTATTGCGCATGTCAATAAAAATAATGAGAAATGGTAAGCCAAAGATCTAGTGTAATAAAACACAATACTGAAGGAAAGTTTCGATGTTAGTATTTAATATAAGCAGTACAATAATATACAATTAACAAATAATCGAGACATAATTTAAAGTTTGCTTCAATTAAGGACAACTTGAATTTTTGAACCAGCAGTATTGTTTACCCGCCTGCACCCCGCCCTACCGCTCAACGATCAGGCTGAGCACCGTAGCGTCTACCAATACACGCGTCAGATTAATTTATTGACTCTGATGCTTTCTGTGATTACTTCTGATCTATAAATGATAGGTACATGGGCCAAAGAGCTTTTTTTCATATATTTTTTGTCATATATATTTTCGATATATCTCTTACAGTTTAGCTGTCGTAACGATTTTAATGTTCCGCACGCAAGATTTTTTCCGACTTATTTCCGTCGTAGGCCCTAAAATCATGTGCATCATTTAAAAGCCGATTATTTTTTGCACCACTAGTTCCGCAGGGTTCTAAAGACTAACTGTGCAAAATTTGGTCTAAATCGGTTAAATATATTTGGAATGTATAGCGAAAAAACCATCAAACAAACAATTTCCCTCTTTTATATATCGTATATCGTATCATATAAGATTTACAAATTGATTTAAAGTTAATGACATATATATACAAATTTGATAAAATAAAAGAAAACGGGATCAAATAAACCGCCAGATAATCGACTCAGTCTCTAAAAATTCAATAATTGTAGACAATTTCGCGAACCGGACCGAATACTTCTGACCACGTCTTCAAAGAGACTGGTGTTTATATACGAGTTCCGATAGCATTTCCTGGAATTAAAAGTTAACATTGCCCAAGGATATTACAGTGTTCAAATTTATTAAGCAATAACTGTGAACCAAAATCATTTTAAACAATAAAATGTATAAAATAAGTTACGTTTTGTAATTTCTGGCTTCTATATTTCTATTATCTGAATTTTAAAATCTTTAAAAAATGCTATAAGTTTCCAAAGTGACACAAATTGACACAACGGGTGGCCTTCGAATGTCTTGTCTGGCTGGGCTAAACGATGCGTTACAAGGCCCTTGCCCAAGAATGGGCGAATTAGGGCTTATTTATTATTATTATTACGTATTTTTATTAAAATTATAGCTGCATAACAATGATTAAAAATATGTTTGCTCATTTGTTGTAATCCTTATAGTGTAACTGCAATAAAACATATCTCCAAATGCTGCCTCTGGTATTTTAATTATTATCAGGTTGGCCGTCCGCTGTGAAATATCACAACTAGGAACATTTATCATGTTGGCAACAGTAGCTGGTGCATAGTTGCTACTTTGTTCACGATTTATAGTCCATATTTTTTGCGTCATTTTTATTTCAATTATTCGCCGCAAAATTTCCAAATAAAGTTTATGGTTTAATTTTTTAGGATTTTATTTTGTTTTATTTATGTCAAACTTTGTAAAACTTAACTTCGAATATCCGGTTGAACTTATATGTTGTTTATTTTTTAAAACTTTTGAAAAGAACAGGAAAATTATAAATTGTTTGTTATATGGTTTTTATTTCTAAATAATTATTTCTAAAATAATTTCTAAAATACTGGAAATTAATCAGTGGTACATGGTTTTCTATTAAACACAATTTCACCAATACCTCAATTTAAGAATCCTACTTCAATGGAATTTTGCTATAATGGAATTTAAAAAAGGTATGAATTAGCTTCACAGACAAAAATTGTTATGCGGAAAATTTTATAATTAGTGAGACAAAATTTATTAAGCGTGCTATACACGTTCAGATTTCAGAGCTGGGAATATTTAAAATCAAGTATTTAAAAAAGTATTTCAATTATATTCTGGTAATTGAAATATTGTATTTCAATTACTTCAAAAAAATGTTCTTGGTATTTGGATTTGCAAATACTTTCTCCGTGGTATTCATATTTGATATTTGTTGTCTGCAAATATTAGTATTTGCAATACTTCAAGTATTTCAAAGATTTCCTTAGTATTTCAAATATTTTCCTACTATTTCAAATAATTCCCTAGTATTCCATATAATTCCCTATTATTTCAAATATATCCTTATTAAATATATGAAATATTTCTTTAGTAAATATTTCCCTATTATTTCAAATATTTACCAAGTATATATTTCAAATATTTCTTTTTCTTCTTTGGGCACTATTAGTCAGGTTGCCTTTTGGTCTCACTCACATAAGTCTTCCATCTTGATCTGTTCATTGCCAGTTCTTGCCAAGTACCCTATATACCAATACTTGTTAGATTTTTGGTTAGCTGATCTCTCCATCTTTTGCGAGTTCTTCCCATCGGTCAACGGGTATTCATTCTTCCTTCCCATATCTGTCCTCCCTCATCTTCATAACGTGTCATATTCACTGTTATCGTCTGCCTCTCAGTTCTTATGTAATACTCGGCCTTGAGTACAGTTCTCGGATATCTTTGTTCTTACGGATTCTCCATTCACCATTAATTTAAATTGGGGTATAGATTCTGCGTAATATTTTATTTTCGAAAACAATCGGGTGTTGTTGATCTCACTTTGTTAAGGTCCATATTTCGGAGCCATACATAAGTACGGGACTTGGTATAACATGATCTAGGTGTTCCTAGACAAGAGTTTCGTTTTGAAGAGGGGACCAAGTGCAAAATACGATGCATTAGCAGCTTTAATTCCAGTCGTAATTTCCTGCTGTACCATATTCACCTGATTTATCATGGTACCAGTATTTGAAAGTAGAAACTCTTTTAAAAGTGTTGTCATTAATTTTTAACTCGGTCGTGTTCTCATGACTGCGTCTACTAACAATAATAAATTTGGTTTTTTTATTACTGATGATGAGTCCTACTTTAAGAGCTTCGACATCACTAAGGTTAGTAAGGTATATTACGTCTTCATCCTTATTTGAAATAATATCCAGGTCGTCTGCAGACCCTAAAATTTTGTGGTACCCATTGAGTTGTAGACCACAGTGGTTAGTATCTTGGCATTTTCATAACACCATTTCCAGCAAAGGTTAAACAGCAAAGGTGAGGTGGCGTCTCTTTATTTCTTAACATTTCAAATATTTCCTAGTATGTATTTCAAATATTTCTCTAATATTTCAAATACCTACTTCTAGTGTTTCAAATACATTCAAATTATTTGAAATACATTATTTCAAAATGAAATATTGCATAATAAAAGAAAAGAACGTCAATCATGGTTTCAACGTCAAGCATGTTTTTTTTTTGCTTCAAACAAATTTGATTTTTGTCTAAACATGAACAATTGTGATTTATTTTGTTTCAAATCGTTTTTGATTTTTGACTAAAGATTGTATGTATAACCATTCCAAAATAATTGAAATAACAAGCTGAAGTAAGAATGTTTTTGCTTTAAATTGTTTTGACTAATCTGTGTGTATCAGGCCTTAGTCCAGTCAACCACACAAATATATATCCATAAACAAATTCAGTTGTTTACGTCCACGAACGATGTTAATGACATTTTAACTGATGCCCGTACCGCCCCACGTGTCAAATCACGTGTCCGCGTGACGTCACCGCCTCCATTATCGGGTGGCCGTAGCTGTGGCGGCGGCGGCGCGCCCACCCCACTCCTGTCAATATATTCATGGACTGTCACAGACAGATCTACCGAACGCTGGTTATGTGTAATATACGGGGTGTAGCTCCAACTTGATGTGTGGGGTTGTGATGTGGTTAATGTTTAAAAAATATTGCCTTTCAATTGAGCCTCAGCGCCCCTGCAGACAAAGATGGGGATATTTTCATTTTATTTTAGATTTATTTCAACTTCATAACTTTGTTTTCCATTTATCACAGTTTTTTATAACATTTTTTATGTTTTAAACTAATTTGCTTAATTAATTGTTACGATTTTTGGTGCACATCATGTGAGGTTATTAACCTTTTATTCTTCTTCTTATGACGTAGGAAATTAGTTTCGTGAACAGTCATGGCTCAAGCTGGCTAGGTCAACATGGGGTGCTAATACTGATACTTTGCCCACCGCAGGATTAGCTTTAGCTTATTCTACAGTATTTGCACCAGTATAGGGCTATGGTGTACATCAATGATGGCCAAAGTATGACTCGAGGGTCACACAGTGACCCGTATTACTATTTCAAATGTCCCGTACAAAAGAAGATCGTTGTAGTTCTGAAGCTTCTAAAGAAAGATTCTAAGATAACTGAGATTAGGTCTAAGCTAATACCTGTATTATACATGTCAAATACAAGACTGCTAGCTCAGGTAGAGTTAACGAGATTAGCAGGGGATTCCACACATATATTTGCACTCTAAAGCGGCAGATTTTTATTTACGCATTATATATTTGACCCGCGATTTGAATCCACAAAATTTCAAATTCAATTTTGACCCGTGTTGGGGAAAAAGTTCGCCATTGCTAATGTACATGCTCAAAAGATTGACCAACGAGACACTTGAGGATAGTTACTACGTCTGTAAAATTTACTCCAATAACAGAAATGGGACAAGATCATGATTACAAAACAGCTGCCTGTCAAAGACGATCTTGAAAGCTAAATTCCTTCGCATAAAATCTTGGAGATCTTTATGGATCGACCACAGACTGAAACAACCAGTAAACATTCCTATTAAATGGAATAATGGAACTATGGTGTGCTGCGTCTGTGAAAAATAAAAACATTATTCGAGCTGCCAAGACAACTTTGGAGGAGACTAAATCGTATTCGAAAAGTCTTGGAAAATGTAATGACCTATTCATTTAATGGGGTACGACACCTCGGCTTGTGACTGTGGTGCGGTTTTGCAGATAATGGACCATATAGTGAACCAATGAGATGTTTTCCGGGCGGTACCCTCGAGATTAACGAAGCTACGTCATCCGCCTTGCAGTAGTTAGAAAACCTTGATGTTGATGTATAACCCACTCTATATATTTGTCAAGACAATGGTTTATTATTTAGTATTATTGATTATTTTCTATGTACCTGTTTTAACTATATACTTACCGTATTAGCCCGAATATAATGCGACACCAAATTTAACGCGACACCAATATTTTTCATAAAGATATTTAGAAAAAAAGTTATGCGAAAATTGCATCGGTATCGTTAGTATGCTCGCTTTCAGTCTCCCACAAAATGTTATCTTCAGACCCATTTAAATTATTTGAAATGCAGCATTTCTTAAAATCATCACTATCGATTCAGGTTCGATCTTCTGTCAGACGGTCGCAATCCATTCTCCTAAAAGTGAGACTGAGGATTTCTTTGTTTTTCCTGAAGGTGTCAATGGGTGATTTCCTTCTAATACTCAATTGTTTTATTCTTTTCGTAAGTTGTCTTTAAATGGTTTATTGACCACCATATCCAAGACTTGCAACTGAGGTGTCATACCACCTGGTATTATCGGAATTAAATGTTTAAATTTTTCCCTTAACACCTGACGTAAGGTGGCCTCGAAATGCACCAAAAAGCGAGGTTTTCTCAGAGAACCTGGCCGTTTTCCCAGTTCAATTTCTCTGCCATCCAACCCTTTTCTTGGGCCCGAAAAATTATTCCTGGATACAGCTTTTCTTTGGGCTTTGCTTTACGTTTCAATATATCGTAAGGTTGAAGCTTCTGTCCATCAGCAGTAACGGCAAGCATAACAGTAATTCTGGACTTATCGTAACCAGTAGAGTTCGATAAGACCGTTTTTTCACCTTTCGGGGTGATGCGGAGGTATAGGCGTACTAACAAGAAGGGTTATTTATATTACATTCCTATACCTAGACCTCTAATTTAGCGCGAGTCAATTTTTTCACAGAAAATAATTGGTAAAAAAATATCCCGAATATAACATTCGGGCTAATACGGTATTATTGTATTAGGTAATAACCTGACAATATACTATATCTGGCTCAACTAGATGCGGACTGGCACCCGTAAAAAGATATTAAGACGTTCCCGATCGTTTCTTTCTCAGAAGGCATTATGGAACCAACGAGGTACAAAGCTTCACGAAAATTAAAAAATAATAATAATCGGGCTGGGCAGTGTTGGGGATACATCTTCTACTCAGAATACATCAATTTCGTTTTTTGACTGTGACATTTGCATCAGTCGCGCACCCATGGGCTTCACAGGCATGCCCCCTCTCTATTCTAAAAAACAGGTTTTCAAGGGACACATTTTTCCTGTATGCGAACGTGAGTCGATTAAAAATTTGGCTTCTGAGTCCCTTTAAGAAAAGAGTTTGGCTTCTGAACCCCCCCCCCCCTCCAAAAAAATAAGGGAGCGCGTTTTCGTGTACTAATGAAACAATGGTTAGCATTCGCCGGCTTCGCGCTAGAAGTGTTGGAGCCAATGTTGACGGCCGACAACTTTGCAACGCTCTCTCCAGCATCGTACTCGCTCGGCGCTGGTCAATAGCCTTTCATTTTTTATGGATAATAGTTCACTGATTTTGCATTTTATAATTATAGGACTCGTTATTACAACTTGTGTGAGCGGTCAACCACGTGTGTAGCCGACACCGTCTTGAGCTCAATTTTTTATTTATAGTAAGTTAGTTAAAATGTTTAGCGCTCAGCAACGATGGTTATTTGCGCTCCACACAGCCCATATTTATAAGTAGATGTTATTTATAAGTTAGAACATTAAATAATAATATTTTAAACATTGTTGTACGTTACAGTCAGCTGATGATTCGGTAGCCATCTTGATGATGTAGTTATGAAGTACTGACGTTCAGAATTTCTGTGTTTTTATTTATAAATTAAATTTTCTAATATTTTAAAGATAAAACTATGTAGTTTTAAATAAATGTTTGATTATATTACATTTGGATGATTACAACTTTCGCCTACTTCTCGGGTGGTAAACTTCATCCACGTGCAATCAGCCTCAATTATATGTTTGTTAAATAAAATACTGTTGTCCCATTTTTAAAATAAATATTGTCAATGTGAATATTTCAATATTTTCTGTAGCTCTATTTATTACATTGATTATAAACTATGAAACCAATCTGGAATGAACTAAACAAAATTGACAAAAAGGCAACATATTTCATAATAAGTAATATGGAAAGTTAACTCTTTCAAATGAGAAGAAAAAGGACAGTCTCTAAGACAAAGATAATTTAAAAACAAAGATAGAAAATTCTGAAACAAATAAGTGAAACAAAGATAATTTCCAAGGAAAAGGTAACTTCTAAGTTCACTGACGAGTATACGGAGAGAGACAATACAAACACACTAAGAGCAACAAAGATACAACTGACAATAAGATAGTATGGAGAATGACAAAGATAACTATATGAAATAAACTAGTAAAACAAAGATGCAAAACAGGAGATGCGAAAAGAGAAATATAAAATTTAAAAACAAATGAGTAGAATAAAGATGCTAAACATGGAAAGAGATAAAAATATAAAAACAAATGACTCAAATAAAGATGGAAATATTGAAGAGAGATCAGTATTGTAATATAAATGAGTTGAATAAAGACAAAATTTGTGTAACAAAGATGCAGTATGAAACAAATGAGAGAGAATTAAAGAAAGAGGTTAAATACCCAAAACGTTATACAGAAAAAGGATGCAAAACAAGAAAAGTCCAGTAAGTTAAACAAAGTAAAAAGATAACATAAAACAAATGAGTTGAATAAAGACAGGAGATAGGGGAAAGCAGCAATATCTAAAGACAAATGTATCCAACAAGGATAAAACTTTAAAAGTAGTAAGTTAAAGAGAGAAAAAGATATAAATGTAAGGCAAATGAGTTGAATAAAGACAGAAAATTGGGGAAAGAAGTAATGCCTACTAACAAATGAGTTGGACAAAGATAAAAGATAAGAGAGAAATTGAATAAAGCAGGACGCATCATAAAAACAAATGTGTAGAACAAGGAGAAGGTAATGTTAAGACAAATGTGTTGAACAAAGAAAGGAGATAGAAATATCCTGTAATGTGTATAACAAGGACAGTAGAGACACAAATCTTAGTTGGTGGAAAGGAGAAGTTAGATTCTAAGACATATGAGTATAAGAGAGAAGGCGAATAAGCGAAGGGATCCAACTCGACTACTTTGTCTTAGCTTCTAGTTGTATCCGGGAGTTTCAACTTTAGCAATTCATCTTATGGAAGATGTTTCCTCTCCTAGCTTCATGCCAGTACCAGTTTAGTCCAAATGTCTTCCGAACTAGATTTGCTAGCAGTAAAATCCCGGCTATATGTTTGTATTATATCCAGTGATATTTATATGGATATAAACAACTCGTCTGTTTCATGCTATGTAAATTTTTCTGAGAATTTGTCAATGTGGCTTTTTAAGACACTCATATTTTAAAAGGGGATTTTTTTCAGATATGTTTATGTTCCCTTAAAGCGCGTTTTAGAGTGTGAAAAAATATATAAAATGCAGTTGACAGAAGGGATTGAGCTAATTTTTTATATCGGCAAGATTTATTTTATATTAGGATTTCGTAGGAAAATCTAATTCATTTTTATAGTATCTGTCTATTTGTCGGTCTATCTGTTTGTACGGTAGACAATGGTGCCAAACGACAGGAAATAGACAGTTGAAATTTTGTTTTGTTAAAAAATATGTGAATTACATGCCTTGCGCAATACTGAGTTAGTGAAGATGGAACATAGTGACTTGATATGTTACAGCTGGCATCAGGGGCGTACGCAAGGGGGGATGGGGGATAAATCATCCCCTCCAATTCGAAAGGAACTAAAATTATATCAGGCTGTCAAGGATGAAATTTCCAGTTAATAATATTGCCAATTTTAACAGCTTATTATTTGACATTGGCTTAATATTTTACCTTGCTGTATTTTTTGTTTGTTTTTTTGTTGGAATGTTACACATCTTGACTGTTTAAAGAAATCATTGTATACTCTAAAATAATATCAAAAACTGTTTTAAAAAATTGATTTTGTTAAAATGGAACGGTCGGAAATTCGCACTATTATGAAGTATGAGTTGTTACGTGGAACTACGGCATCGCAGACCGCGCGAAACATTAATAGTGTATTTGGCTCTAGTGTTACTACGCAGCAGACAATATCAAATTGGTTCGCCAAATTTCGTACAGGTAACTTAAAACCCAAACAAAAAAAAAACTTCTCTCATCGATCACAGCAGAAATATACTGCGAACAACTGGACGAAATTATGCAAGAACTTAAAGAAAAACACCCTAGATTGGTCAACAGATCGACTCCTATCTTAATGCATGATAACGCTAGACCACACACTGCACAAATGACTGTAGCAAAACTACAGGAATTTGATCTTCTTCATCATCCTCCATACTCACGAACCTAGTCCCCACTGACTACCACTTCTTCCGCAATTTGGACAACTTTTTAATAGGAAAACAGTTTAATTCCGACAATGCTGTAAAACTGTCCAGGAATTCATTGAATCTCGTCCGCCAGGGTTTTATACCACCGGCCTGAACAACCTGCCGCTTAAATGGCAAAAGTGTATAGACAATATAGGTGCATAATTTGATGAATAAAATTATTCTATATATTTGTAAATTATCAACCAACTTTGCCTTTTTTTCTACAAATTTCATCCTTGACGACCTAATAATTACCACATTTCAAAATTGCGCGCTTTTTCAATACGTATCTAGTCCTGCCGTAAATACTGTTATACAGGGCCGGCCTTAGCAAGTCTGGCGCCCCGGGTGAGAATTTTATCGCCGCCCCCATAAAAAAAATTAATTACTCTAATAATTTATAATTTATTCAATAAAATATTTACAATAAAAGAAATACATTTTTTGTGTAAATGAAATAAAATTTAACACAAAAGAAAAAATTTAAAATTAACTTTTCGTGCCTTTCTACCCGAAACCTCTTTTTAGATTTTGAGGAAAGTTTTTTCTTGTGGTTGTCCACCGCCCCTCCTGGCCTGGCGCCCTGGGCAGTCCCCCCCCCCTAAAGCCGGTACTGCTGTTACAAAGTGTTTAAATTATAATAAAAAACTACACGTTACAAATGATTTTTTTATGTTGTTGCACTTACACATATATCATATTTAATGAAAACAAATGTCTTATTCAAAATGCCCTCCCTTCGCCTTCACACAGGCCTTTAAACGTGACAACCAATCATAAATGGCAATACGCACGACATCCATTGAAAAATTGGCCACTGGTTTCTTCAACGACTGCTTTAGACTCTCCAAATTTGATGTCGTCTGCTACAGGCCATGTTTTCCAACACTGATCATAATATGTAGTCCAGCGGATTTAAATCTGGGCTTCCAGAAGGCCAAACTTCAGCTCTAATGAACTCCGGTGTGTGAGTTTCCAGCCATTGATGTGTGGGTTTTGCCTTGTCAGCTGGAACAGAATTTTGCTGGAAGACCCAATGACCAGAATTATACATGGTCTCATTAAGAAGCTTGACGACCTTGTCCAAAATTTCATCTTGGTATGATTTTACACTTGCCTTTACACTCTGAGCACAAAAATGTAACTCAGTAACCTCTTCATATGAAAAACCCATCCAAACCGTCGCATATGCTGCATGATAACCTTTCTGAACTCTGTGAATGACTTGAGCCGCCCCTTGAGAGCTATGTGCACACATTCCATCATTTCTTTCGATGATGAACGTTTTTTCATCGGAAAAAAATCGGAAAAAAGAAATTTTGCGATGCATGTTGTCTGCGTACCGGTGAATCAGCTGCTTAGCCCTGTCTTCCTGATGTCCCTTAGAGATGGAGTAAGCAAGAGGCCAGTGCTTCTTCGGTAAGCACTGGCCATCTTTAGGTCTGATTTGATAACGTGGGACATACTCCGTGTCGAAATACCCATCTCCCTAGACATGATTTTTTGTTTACGGAGCGGATTTCTCAGAATTCTCTTACTCACGGCTTTGATCACTGCTGGAATCCGCGGGCGACCACTACTTTGCCGATCTTCAATACCTTGAGATCATTGAACCGATTGATAGTGCGACACACAAATTGGCGATTGATACCCAAAGATTTTAAAATACTAAAAATGTCTCCCGGCGTCTTCAATTTTATGTAATGCAATTATACTGTAACGATTGTTACCCCACTGCACCCTAACTGATTATAAAAATACTACTCGTACATAGTGGAGGTTACCAAAAGAAGTTCTAAGTGTTTCCTCAAATTATTTTGATTTTATTTTTCACTGACTTTGTGTAACAGTATCTATAGCGGCACTAGGTAAAAATTCCGATGTTGTGACCTCCCCCCCGCATGTACAACTCTTTGACACACATATAGGATAAATATAAAGAGTTCAAAAAGGCACATCGCGGGAAAAATATAAACAAATATGTATTCAACGAAAAAATAAATGTTTTAATAATTTGAATTTTTTATGTAGTACTATTTTACTTTTCCTGATATTTTGAATAATCCTGATTAAGATCTGGTCTTGTAAATAAAATCTATACCGGCTAATAGTTACAGTTATTAAATTTAAACTAGCATAATGCAATGATATTTATAAATTGTTTTTTTAAACCAAGCTTATATTTGTTACATCAAATTGTTAAATACAAGGTGTCTCAAAAGAAATTTTATATTTAGTGGATCGATTAAAAAAAAAGTTAGCCGTATATAGAAAAAATGTTTATTAATTATTAAAATACACTTTTTGGGGATTTATATCTTAAAAATAATATCGTCTAAATGTAGACCCTCGCGTTCTCGGCACTCATTTAATCGAACAGTAAAATTACTTATGACGTCTCAGCAGGACTCAGGGATGGCTGCCATTTCGTGACGGATATTTTCTTTCAAATGCGCCAGTGAAGTCGGTTTATTGGCGTAAACTTTATATTTAAGATAACCCCATAGGAAAAAGTCCATAAGGGTTAAATCTGGACTGCGTGGAGGCCAATTTATGTCACCTCTCCGGGAGATCAATTTGCCTGAGAAAATTTCACGAACACGTGGCAGAGACATATTGGACGTGTGTGAAGTTGCTCCGTCCTGTTGGAACCATGCTCTTTGGTTATAGCCAGGGAAGTTTTGCAGTTCAGGTACCAAGAAGTTGTCTAACATCTCCACATAACGCTCTGAATTCACTGTAACTGCACGCCCCCTTTCGTCTTCAAAAAAGTAAGGACCGATAATTCCTCGCGCTGACATCGCAGCCCATACGGTCACTTTAGGCGAATGTAGGGGTTTCTGATGTTTGCGTTTCGGATTCGTTGCACTCCAGTAGCGGCAGTTCTGCTTATTTACGTGGCCATTAAGATGAAAATGAGCTTCATCCGAAAACAAAATGTTGGTAAACGTTGAAAATCGCTCAATCACCTGATTACGAACCTGATACCAAATACCTGATTTACGAAATTAAGCCTCTGACTGGCATCTTGGGACTTTAATTCTTGCACCAATTTAATTTTGTAGGGGTGCAGCTTTAGGTCTTTGTGCATAATGCGATGTAATGATGATCTATGCACATTTAAAGCACTTGCGCGCTTCCGAATTGAAAGGTTCGGGTCGTCACGAACAGACTGATTAACATTCTCCACGTTTTCTACCGTTCTTGATGACCTAGGTCGCCCGGATTTTGATTTATCCAGCGTTGTGCCAGTCTCTTCAAACTTTTTAACCCAATGTCGAATGAAAGGAATGCTTGGCGCATCATTTAAGTGGCGAAAACCTCGAATACTGCAGAATTTTCTACGCGCTACAGTCGCCGAATCACCGTTTTTGTAAAACTCTCGCACGCATAATGCGCGGTCTGCTCCCGAGAAACGCTCCATAGCGATTAAATTCCCAAGAGCCAGGCTACCGATTGACATAACCTCCGCGCCCCTCGGATACGTTGCGTTCACTCAGTAAGCTAAATAAATATAAAATTTCTTTTGAGACACCTTGTAGTAGTATTAACTGAGAAGTAAGAAAAGACCGAAGTTGTTGAATACCTCTTTCTATCGGTTTTTACTTCAGAAAGAAGTTTTATAAGTTTGAAAGTGTAATCAAAAGTATAATGTGGAACAGTCTGAAATAAATATTTAAAATTAAGTCTTGATAGCGTATTAGAAACAAATGAATAAAATGAATTAATATAAAATGGGTGCTCGGATTGTTCAGGATAAAAATCACTCTAAACTAGAGATGGGAATTTCGGCTCAGTTTGCGGAACTGGATCAGTGGAGGTCGTTCAGTTTGCTGAGCCGGCTCATTGATCCGGCTCAGTGATCCGGCTAAGTGAACGTGTCCCAGAGAAACAGGTTGGTCAGTTGTCAGTTCTCCCACCGTTTAACATGGTTGTTGGTTTGCAATATGTAGGTAGAACGTCGCTCAGCCGGCTTTTGCATTATATGAACAGACAGCGGAAAACGGAATTGTTTGGTCGAGTAGAATAAATGCGATAAAAATGTCGGAGTATTTGCCGCTTTATTACCTTTATTCTTGTTAATATTCTTAGTATGAATTCAAGACGTAAATTATGATTTATTGACAAATTTATCTCTCTCTCTCTCTCTCTCTCTCTCTCTCTCTCTCTCTCTCTCTCTATCTCTCTCTCTATCTCTCTCTCTATCTCTCTCTCTATCTCTCTCTCTATCTGTGTCTTTCTCATTATCTTGTTATAAAGAAATAATGAAGTTAAATAAATAAAAATCTATAGAAGTGAATTATATAACAATTTTGCCGGGTTAATAGTAAACAAACAATTCACTTTATGTAGTTACTGTATGTTAAACCAGATGTGTTAAGTTAATGGCGATGTTTATTGCTCTTATAAATCGGACATCTGAGATTTGGGCAATATTACAAGCCGAGTTCTCGCGAAGTTCAACATGACATCGATCCAGATTCGGACCACTTCGGTCACTGCTCAAAATCGCCCGATCAATCGTATCCTTGAAACTTGAAACTATGCAGTGAGCCGTGAGCCGGCTCATTTCAATGTGGTGAACCGTGTCCCTTCGGTCACTCTACTGAGCCGGTTCGTTCATGAACGAACCGGCATAACCCATCTCTACTCTAAACATACTGAGCGCTCTGTGAAACTCACTCTGTGCCAGCCAAGGCCATACTGAAGTCGAGTAGGCACGAAATGGCACTGAGGGTTGATCTTTACATGCTTTATGTACAAATGTTTTTATCGACCGCCAACATATATAAGGGAGGTATTGTGATCATCGATTTTGACATTTCGAGATTTCGATGGATCTCCACGAACTGAGGTCCCTACATAAAGTTTTGACTATTTTTAGCTCTGTCTGTCTGTCTGTCGATCTATCTGTCGGTCCGTGTACACGTGCAGAGCAAATTCGGCTGAAAGAATTTTTATGAAACTTCATATTTAAGCTTGTGATATCAATGGCACGAGTTGATCAACTTTTGGTAAAAATCGGTTAACTATAAATGGGAGTTTCCGTGTCGGTTTTAAGATTTTTGCGAATATTTCACAACAGAAATATTTTGAAAAAATGTATTTAACAAAAGTTGCTATAAAAGATATAACTAACACCTTTTATTTGAGACATGTTTTGATAAAGTAGCATAAATTAAACAAGTACTTTGGGATGGCGGTCGGTCCTGTGGTGGCCACATCTGATTTTTTACATTGTGGACAACGTTACGTGAATGAAAAACGATAATTGAGAAAGTTCTAAATGTGAATCTGTGAGTTAAATTATCAAATTCCCTAACACAAACAAATAAATAACGTCACTAATGACCAGCTATTATAGTGTTGTCAAAAAGTGATTTAGCATGTGCGAGAGCAATGTCTACATCAGGAGCAGGAGCAACCCTCTCTAATTCCCCGAGCCATGGCGGGCAGCGAGTACTGAACACTGAACACTGAACACTGCCACTGCTATACTGCCGCCTAACCAAAATGTATATCTAATGTCAGTCGCAAACACACTGATTGAATTCTAATACATCACAGAACAGGGGGATACGGCTTTTCAATTAGAATACCAAATGAAATGCGCTCCACGAGAAATGCGCTCCACAACACAGGGACGGAACAAATCATTTTTACAACGGGGTTCAAAACAAGGTTGATTTAATCTTGAATATTTTTAAAAGATATTTTAATATCTATGAAAAGCTTAATCTGGGTCCTTTTTAGTGAACCGATCCTATTATCAAGGTCATACAAGGACTACCTTTTAAGTTTTTACCAAAACTAAGAAAGAAAAAATATTTTTTTACAATTACCAGCGGTAATTGCAACCAAAGAAGGCGTATGTTCACTAAAAACTTAATCTAAAATTTCTTTGCAGTCATAAGCGTTTAAACCTTTTTTTTTAAATAATAATAAATCACGACTGGAAAATGCAGTAATATAGTCGGATTGCTGATAAGTGACTGTTCGTTGCTACAAGTATCGATATTCAATACAATATGCTGTCTCTGTCTATATCATTATAATTATTTGCACACCCATAGTAACATATAGTGACGCCAGTTGACAACTAACCTTCAAAATTATTTGAATAAAAAACAAAGCATTAGAAAGAAACGGCATGATCCGTAGATATCTTTACTAATTATAGCCCGAAGATAAATTTACAGCAGTACTCAAATAAACTAAATTATTAATTTTAAGGTAATAATTATAAATAAGGAAAAATTTACATTCATACGTAAATTTTGGATTTTTGATTTTGGTAGTGAGAAGTTCAGATGTATTACATTTTATAATTCTACGAATTGTTGATTCCGAAATCTTTAAGGCATGTGCTACTCTTTGACAGACACAAGGAATTAAAATATTCCAGTAGATTTAAAATTAAAGTTTATGAATTTAATAATTAGCCGCAAGCCATATTTTAATTTATATTTATTACCAGACACTGACAGCTAAGACAAATAACAAAAAACATTTTTAAAATCGCTGAAAAATGGTTACTAGATTATTATATGAATGCACTACTTGATACATACATGTAACCTATCACCAATCAGCAATCCGACTATAGTATTTTCATGCTTGACATCTTACGACGTTTACACTTGTCACTACGTATTGCATATTGGTGATATAAAGATAATCAAAGTCTTAAGATAAAAAAAAGAAATAATAAAAAATTAAGAGAAATTGCTAATTAGATTTATCAGAGTTATATATAAAAAAATAATGATGAAACAGGAGGAGTTTAATATTTAGTATTGAGCATAATTGCTAAAATTTCTTTCATTTTGGTCATAAATAACATATGTGATAAATTTTTGTGTGTACCTAGTAGGTGTTTAAATAAGGAAGCTGCCAAATATATACCATTTCTAGATTTGGATCTAGGCAGTCTGATGTTGCCACTAGAGCGAACATTGTAATCATATCTCGAGGATACGGTATTTGTCAGAATTTTCTTTAACATATACTAGACACACATGTATGAACAAACTACAAATTCTCATAATGTTACAATTCCTAAAAAGCTTTCAGCAATGATACCTGTTAGGAACATTGTATAAAATTCTAACTGAACGTTTTGGAGTAGAAAAATGCCGTTACCTTATGAATGTTGTCTTATACCCCAATGAACGAAGACGTCCATTAATCGCGACTGAAAAGCAGCATGGTAAAACATACGCAACACGTCAAAAGATACAAAAAAAAAAAAAAAATCAGCCTGATGAACGCGTAGAAGAACGTTGGCCAAATAGTTGATATGATCGTGTCAGCTAAGTTGACTGTCGATGTGAATCCCAAGAAATTTAATTGGCCTTCGAAACTCACAATCTTGAAAGAAAAAATAATTTGTTGTGCTTTGTTATTACCCAGCAAACATTTTTATACGGGCCAATACTGTTGAAGCACATACTCCCCGGAATTGAAAGTAATGGGCCAGTACCCCGGTGTCCCCATGGCCGTTAACTGGCCCATTGATGTATCAATTGCTGGCCCAGCAGCGGTAAAGTGCAAAATAATCACATTAGTTGCAAGATTTATATCTGACGGACCAGTGCTTATATTATACCCACTCTCTAGTATTTCAAATGTAACATATGTATATTTACCTTATACTTACCCAGAATTAAAATAAATTAATGGTTAGGTGCAAAATAAATACTCATTTGGTCATTTCACCATCGTTGAATAAATTTATTTAACAAATAAAGTTGACAATATCGCATCGGTTTTAAATTATTAATAAAGAAATTAACGCTGCTGTCAATAGAATGCGATATTGTCAAGTTTATTCGTTGAATAAATTTATTCAACGATGGTGAAACAAAAGTAAAATGTAACATATTAACAAAATTAAGGAGTGCTCATAAAATGCTGGTAAAGTACTTCGTATAGGAGGAGTGCGAAATACAAATGTGAAGTATATTATTAATACTGGCGTTGCACACACTTTTAGTGCCAGCAATTTACCAACAGAAAAAGCAGTTTGCCGGCATTCGGCCGATGGTTGAATGTTTGCTGGGTATTTAAGGAAAGTCGTTTTGAAACAAACCAGGCTTCAACTTTCATCACTTCATGATCAGTATTTCGAACCACCTCGTTAACTTATTTTGACTCACAACGTTACTTTAAAAAAATAATTAACTGAGTTTGAAATAATCTTACTTTTACACAGTGGTGGTGTTAGCGGGGGGTAAGGGGGGGGGGCAAATTGCTCTGGCCTCGAGTTGACAGAATTGCTTGGAGAAAAATGTATTTTAGAAGTGAGGACCTTTTTTTAGGTCATCACTTGTATTTTCATGTGTAAACGATAAAAAAACTGTTTTGAAATATTTTCTGCCCCCCTCCCCCCAGATTTTAAGAGTTAGTGCCGCCACTGCTTTTACAACTTAACTTATGATGACAGGTGAATAAAAAGTAGGACTATAAATTTTTATCATTGTATAAAATGTTTGCAACTTTTGAATTCCACGGGCTACCTTATTTTCTTATCCTCAATTATTCTAGCGTGACCCTCATATTATGTAATTGTGCGATAATATTTATGCAACATTTTTTTCTACAATTAAAAATATCCTATTAGATAAATAAAAACTCGCCTGCAGAAGGCAGCATCATTGTTATATCGCCTTTCTTTTTATGCAAAAACTGTTTTCGTTCACGTAACACAAAAATGACCAAGCAAAAATATAAATAGTATAAAGAAATGAATAGAATTTTTAAAACATAAATTTGTTAAATTTTGAAAAAATAATAATAATAAATTTTAAAAAATATGTGTATGCACTTTATAATTATTTTTTTAAAAATATTTTTTTGTTTGTGGTATGACGCGCGATTCTGGGAAAAGCTTTACTGCGATAAACATGTAATAAACATGTTCGTGCTAGTTTCAACGTAGCATCGTTACCAGAAATATTAAAGGAAAACTGATATATAGTATATACAAGTCATGGAGACAGAACGATGATCATTTGGTTAGAAAATCCATGCACATGGAAAGTTATAAGAAATTACCTGGGTAGCTCAAATCAAATTGCTTGACAACGATCGAAAAAGTTCTGAATGTCTTTAAAATTAAATGATACGGTAATTGAAGACAGAAACACGTGAAATCTATGAATAAGGAGAACATACCTCAAATTACTGGAAAAAATGAAGATTTCTGAAGAATGACTTCGAAAAATACACCCTGTATTTAAAAGAAGTTTATATTTATGTAGAAGGATAATTATTTGTTCAAAAGACTTACAAAATGTGTGTGTTTACGAACGCAACTGTTGAATCTGTTGACTGCTGTTGGCAATTGTTGCCAGTTCTCTAAACGAACAACAAACGAAATACTGCTATCTGACGACATACTAAATAGAGTAGAGATTAAATTATTATTCAAAAAATACAAACTAAAATTTAGAGCTAAAGTCAAGGAAACCAAAAAAATACAAAATAAAAATTATATTCTTCAATCAAATAATAAAACTAAAGCAGTATGGAATCTAGTAAATAAAAATATAAAAAAACAAACAGAATAAAACACTGCTATATCAGCACATCATTTTAATACTTTTTTCGCTAATACCAGGTCTACAAGTATGAAATGCGGATTTTTTTTTTTAAATAAAACACATTAATATCAAAAGAACAGTAAAAGTTTATTTATTCAAAGTATGCTCCATTAGAAGTTATACATTTTTCCCATCTTTCAGACAATTTGTGAATACCTCGCCAGTAGAACTCTTCCCCTTTCCCCGCAAACCATTCATCTAGCTATTCTTTCACATTTTCATATGAACAAAAGTGCTGCTCGGCAAGTTCGTGACCCATCGATGCGAACAAGTGGTAATCTGAAGGGGCCAAGTCTGGTGAGTAAGCGGATTGGGGTAGCACTTCCCACTTGATTGCCTCCAATGTGTTGCAAACTGCTTTTGCCTTATGTGATGGAGCGTTATCGTGAAGAAAGATTACCCAGTGCTGTCTTCTTTCGTATTCTGGTCGTTTTATGAGCAGCGAATGTTTCAATTCGAACAGTTGTTGTTGGTAGCGTTGGGTATTAACTGTTTCACCAGGTTTTAACAATTCATAATATATCACACCCTTTTGGTCCCACCAAGTACAGAGCATTGTCTTTTTGCCAAAGCGATTCGGTCTTGCAGTTGATGTGGATAGTGAGCCTGGGTTCACCCATGATTTTTTGTGTTTGGGATTTTCAAAATAAATCCATTTTTCATCGCCAGTAATGATACGATGCAAAAAAGACTTTCTTTTGTATCGTGCAAGCAAAATTTCACAAGTGTTTTTGCGTTTTTTCATCTGCCTCTCATTCAATGCATGTGGAACCCATCTGCCGACTTTCTGGATCTTACCCATCTCTCGTAGGCGATTGGAAACAGCTTGTTGACTAACGCCTAACTGCTCTGCTAGTTGTTTTTGTGATTGACTATCGTCTTCCTGTAGCAATGTTTCCAATTTTCTATCTTCATATTTTTTTGGAGGTTTTCCATGTTCTTTGTCTGTAAGATCAAAGTCACCACTTTTGAAACGCCGAAAACATCGTTCACACGTATCTGGCGTGGAGCATGTTCACCATAAGCTTCTCGAAGCAGTCGGTATGATTCAGCAGCAGTTTTTTTCAAATGAAAACAAAACAGTAGTACTGTCCGCGAATGCTCTTTATTTGGCACAAAATTTGTCATTTTTAACACAGTAAAACAAAACTATATGATCACTTTTCAAATTACAACTTATAAGCATTTGACACTTAATGATAACTTAACAAAACGCCATATGTGTTGAAACTTTGAACTATACACTCTATTTGCGCAGCAAGTTTGAAAAAAATCCGCATTTCATACTTGTAGACCTGGTATTGCCTCCAATATTATAGGAAATCTGCCAGCTACAAGCGATAACCATCTTAAACCATTACAGGCAGTGTATAAATGTAATAATTCTTTCTTTTTGTTCCCGACAAGTAACCAGGAAATCGAAGCGACTATATTAAAACTTAATAATACGAAAAGTAGAGATATATATGGTTTAGATGTAGCACTGATTAAATCAGTCGCTACCTATATTGCATGTCCTCTAAATCACATTAACTTATGTTTCTCCGATGAAATTTTCCCCTCGGAATTAAAAATAGCGAAAATCATTCCCATGTACAAAAAGGGGATCATGAGGTAACAATTACCGCCCTATTTCTCTCTTACCGATAATCTCAAAAATTATTGAAAGCATCGTTAGGGCTCGTCTAGTTAATTATTTAAATAAATTTAAAATTTTAACAGAGTCGCAATATGGTTTTCATAGTGATCGTGCTACTACTGAAGCATTGGTACAAATGCAAAATTATATTTTAAATGCGCTGGAAAATAATAACATTGTAGATATAACATGTGAGGACTTATCTAAAGTCTTCGATTGTGTTGCTCCAATACCCATGTTAGACAAACTAGACCACTACGGTGTTAGGGGTATTGCCTTAAAATTTTTCAAATCCTTTTTAACGGAACGGCAACAAATATTATATCGCTGGTGACCTGGCAATACCTCCTATCTACAATTTTTAGCGAAATCGACTTCTTGGTTTGCGTTGTAACCCACGTATCAGTGTACAAGTTGTGGCAATACTTCTTAAACAAGAATAATATTTAAGGTCTAAATTCCGTACAAAGCTATACATTTTATATTAAACTACGCAAAAACGGCTGACATAAAACAGTTTTTTACCTCTCCTTTAAATTTCTATTTATGCAGATAGGAGGTATTGCCAGGTCACCAGCGATATATCAACGAAACATTCTCGGATATGGAAAACGTTAATCTGGGTCTTCCTCAGGGTTCGCCTTTATCTCCGATACCAAATACAAATACCACGGAGAAAGTATTTGCAAATTTAAACACCAAGAGCATAGTGTAAAGTATTTGAAATACAATATTTCGAATACCAGAAAGTAATTGGAATACTTTTTAAAATACTTTACTTCAAATATTTCCAGCTCTGGTCATATCCATTACTTATACTATGATGGTAAGCAAAAAGTCCTTACAGAATCTAAGAGATGGCGTTAGTAGTATCGAAACAAGTTTGTTTCTGAAAAGTACCAATTGTCAATAGACTGCTATCAAATCCACGATATGGTCTTGAAAGATCGACGAGTCAAAGTGCGAATTTGTTGAGGCCACAGGCATATCATATGACTCAGTGGTTTCAATTTTGCACGAAAATATGGGTATGAAAAAGATCTCGGTAAGATGGGTGCCGCGTTTACGCATCCACGGTATTCACCAGAATTGGCCCTCAGCGACTTTTCTGTTTCCAAAAATGAAGAAATGGCTCGCCGAAAAAGTTTCACGTTGAACGAGGAGGCCATCGCCGAAACAGATGCCTATTTTGAGAGCCTTCCATAATCTTATTTTTTGGATGGGTTGAAATAGTTAGGGAAACGCAGGGAGAAGTGTATTGAGCTAAAAAAAAATTATGCTGAGCAATAAAAATGAAAAAAACCCAATTTAATGTGTTTTTCTGTTGTTTTGTAAAGACTTTTCTCCACGACCACTATAGAATTTACCAATTCTAAAACCAATTTCGACTACAGAAAGTTAATATTCTAACACAAGAGTTGGAATGTTATTCTAAAGCACTTATCTTCTTATGTATTTTGCGTGTATTTCATTCCATCTCTTGTTATGGAATAAACTATTCCACGCTTATTGTCATTTGTTTTTGTAGGGTTACATTAAAATATATGCAATATCTACATTAAATAAATGCAACATAACTTCCTAAAAAATACTAAAATAGTGGCCGATGTGCGGCAAATTAAATTAAAATTAAACAAATAATAAATAAAAAAATAAGTTTAATTAATTGATTAATTTGTTATGTAATATAAATTATTTGTTAAGTTAAATGTTTGTTAAAATAATTATTTGTTAATTTTATTTTCTTTCTGGTGGTCGTGGTGAAAGTAGGGTCTGTGACTCGGTTGGAAGAGAAAATTCAATGCTCGTGGTTCCTCACGCTCGCCGGTGGCTCGCGCTCTGAATGTTCCACTCGCATCGAATTTTCTCATTCCAACCTTGTTACAGAATATATCTTTTTCTTTTCCTATCAGAAAGCTATCTTTTCCTATCGTTTTCTGTTGCCATAGCAAAGTGGAAAATTGATGTTTGCTGAGGAGTGTTTTGTATCCAAGGCAACCCAATCGAAAAATACTTTCCGCTCTAGCGCAGAAAGTATTTTCTGATTGGTCAATATAAATTAAATAATACTACACATTTAAGTTTATTTTTTGTAATTAATCATTATTTGACAATTATTTAAAGTATTAAAATTAATTCCTTCTTCGAACAAAGATTTCGAAAGATTACCGCTCTCGCTGCGCTCGCGCAATATCTTTCTCAATCGGCAAATGTGTACTTTCTGCGCTTGTTACACAATTTACTATTTGACTTACTCTCGTATATAACATGTATAGAAAGGTCACCTAATAGAGAATAAAAGAAATAGTAAATAAGATCTGGTTCTCAACAGGACAAGGCGGTGAATTTATTGGGTGAATCCACAAGTAAACTGTCCAGGAATAGAGAAATAGAAAAATAAAAAAATGGTATCTCCGCCGCTGAGATCTATCAACTGATTACTCGATGACGTATGCCGGATAGTGTAGTGTGATCAGTGCACCCTCTGCTTCCCCCGAACCCTTCATCATATATCCCCGCGATCCGCAGCATGTAATTACAGACTCCTCATTCTCCGGACCTAGTGCAGTGACTGAAGCAAGGCCCCACGCCCGAACCTCTCTTGATTTCGTATTGTTTTCTACTCTGATTGCTGCGATTCACATACATACAGATACACGAATCAACAATAATCACATTTTTAGATGCATTTCGATAATTGATTTTCTACAATATTTTGGTTTTAATCAAGGGTATTATTTGAGATGCAATGAGGGGATCGTACATACTTTTAAATCTTAATTTAGTTAATGCAAAAAATAAGATTTTCGAGGGATGGTCCATTCTCAACAGAATAACTCAACCTAATATAAGTATTTTTCTGTTGCATTTTTTTCATAGTAACATGAATACATTAAAGGTTTTTTAAATATTATCAACACGACTTTATTAGCCGATCATTTTGAAATAAAATACAAATTAATTATTAAAATGGCCGCTATTTGCTCTCATACAGGTCTTTCCTGCTTTGGTCACCTGCAACCACGACACGTACCTTATACATTGGAAAAATTGGTTACTACTTCGACAAGATATTTTTTTCGTGATTCAAACAGAATGACAAAATATACTCGGTTGTCTAAGGAAACTTCGCAACTTGTTTCGAAGGTGCAGACACTTCACCATCCTGTATCTGTCATAGTTTGATGGGACATCAGCTACAATAGAGTCACATATATCAATTTCTGTAAGAAATGAGTGAACATATCAGCTAGACTTTGCCTATATGAGCGATTAGTTGATGATATTTTTCGGGAAAAACAGGCAGGTATCGAATCGTGAATTGGTCAAATAATGGTGAAATAATGAAGATTTGTGTTTGTACCCAGCAAACATTCAACTAACGGCCGAATGCCGGCAAACTGCTTTTACTTCTGGTAGATTGCTGGCACTAAAAGTAAGTGTAACGCCAGTATTAATAATGTACTTCACATTTGTATTTCGCACTCCGTCTATACCAAGTACTTTACCAGCATTTTATAAGCACTCCTTATTTGTATTAATCCAAGCAAACATTTTTATACGGGCCAGTACTGTTGAAGCACATACTCCCCGACATTGAAAGTAATGGGCCAGTGCTGGCATTTCGCACTAAGCCAGTACCCTGGTGTTCCGGTGGCCGTTAGCTGGGCCATCAATGGGCCATTGATGTATCATCTCTTCTTCACTCATACTTTTTACTTAAAAATAAACTTTTTTTGAATGTAATAATTTGAAAAGTCTGATTGTTCTTAGTCATAAAACGCCCTAACGGCGTAGCCTTGGAGGGTTAGCCATTACATGTTGAGACGTGTTGGTGGACAGTTTGTCAAGATGTGTATTTGAAAAGTTATTGTTTTGTGAGCGCATTATACAGTTTTTTATTGTGATTTGTGTGTGTTTTGTTAGATTTAAGGACGTAGTTTACACAAACTGTTTCATGTTAAATTTTTAGTTTAGTTCAATCATAGTTTTTTTCATGTAATAAAATTTTCAATTATTAATAAATCTATTACAAGATTATAAATATGTCATTTAAAAAATATAATTTGTCATATTTCATTTTGAATAGTGACATCTTAAATATTTTGTAAATATAATACTAACCTAAAATAATACAAACTTAATCCAAAACTGTAAAGCTTTTTTTACAATATAACCAAGTTTCTAAAAGTCAGTAATACACTATAAAAATCACCAAAATAACCAGATCTAGTTTGTTCTTACAAAAGTGAACAGCTTATAGCATTAATGCTTATAAAATTTGATTATTGAATTTATTTTAACAAGTATGATTTCTTTAGGTTGGTACTCTTCAAGTCAGGGGGAAAAGATGTGGTAGATAATACAAGACGAATTTTGGCGAAAATTATTAGTCACCCATTATCTTTAGGATGCAATTGGTTTGGCCGAAATGGCAGGAAACCATTTTCTTAAAATTCTTCATTAAATTAATAAATTAAATAAACTAATTCCTGTTATTCCTGAAATTATATTTATTTAATATTTATAAATAAACCAATAAATTATAACTCTTAGTACAATTTACAATCGGCCAGTTTTACCATCGTTGAATAAATTTATTTAACAACTTAAGTTAACAATATCGCATCATTCTATTGACAGCAATGTTAATTTCTTCATTAATAGTTTAAAACCGATGCGATATTGTCAACTTTATTTGTTAAATAAATTTATTCAACGATGGGGAAAATGGCCAAATGAGTATTTATTTTGTACCTAACCATTAATTTATTTTAATACTGGGTAAGTACACATATGTTACATTTGAAACACTAGAGAGTGAGTATAATATAAGCACTGGTTCGTCAGAAATAAATCTTGCAAGTAATGCGATTATTTTGCACTTTACCGTTGCTGGGCCAGCAACTGATACATCAATGGGCCAGCTAACGGCCACGGGGACACCGGGGTACTGGCCCAGTGTAAAATGCCAGCACTGGCCCAGTGCGAAATGCCAGCACTAGCTCAGTGCAAAATGCCAGCACTGGCCCAGTGCGAAATGCCAGCACTGGCCCATTACTTTCAATGCACTTTTCCGTTGCTGGGCCGGCAACTGACACATCAATGGGCTAGCAACGGCCACGGGGACCGGGTACTGGCCCAGTACGATATGCCAGCACTGGTCCATTACTTTCAATGCCAGGGAGTATGTGCTTTACCAGTACTGGCCCGTATAAAAATGTTTGCTGGGATAGTGTATAGATTATCATTCACATACAATTATATTTAAAAAAATTAGTGCACGGTGAGTTTCAAAGGACATGTCTGCTGAACAAATGCAGAAATCAAATTTTTCAAGAACATCTTCCTCGTTTTCAGAAACATATTTTTTATTAAAGGTATTATTACCTTAGATGAATCATAAATGCACCATTACGTCCCAGAAATCAAATTCTCCGCCATCAGAGAAATTCAAAACCGTACCGTCAACAGGCAAAGTGACAGCTACTGTATTCTGGAATATTCACGAACCAATTTTTATAGATTTATTACTTCACCCGAAGAATGTAAATGCAGAGTATTACAGCCGTCTTCTTTCAAGACTCCGAGAGTCTATTCACCTATTCTTACCATATATACTGTTACAAAGTTTTCATTGTAAGTCCACAAGATGCTTTAACATATTTTAATTTTCTTTTAATAGGTGCATCTTAAAATAGAAACATTAATCAGTTTTCAAAAAGATCACGTATCGTAATGCAGCGCTTAAGTCTCTGCGGTCACACATCAATAGAATAACGAAAAGTTTCTGCAGAAAAACCCTCTGTTGCCTTCATTAGGGAGCGCTTCAGATTAGCGATTTAGGGTGTCTCTTCTTGCACGCCATGTCCTGAACTACGGCTTAAAATTTGAAGTCCAGGGGGTTGAGGTCAGAGCTGCTAGGCGGCCAATCAGCAGGAGAAATAAAGTCCATTATATTGCTTTCAAGCCACTGCTGCGTAGGCTTCACATTATGGGCTGGCGTTGAAGCTTGCTGGAAGCTACAATGGTTACCTGAAAAGAATGAATTGTTCATTTAACTATAGATTTCGCTAGTAGAATTTGACCGATGTTTTTACTCCTTTCTCATAAAAATGAAGCTTAATGGTACTAGCGTAGCGCCTGCCCAATCAAACTATAACTGAAGCAGAGTAATAGCTCCTCTGGGTCGTCGGCGTTTTCTCACAAGTTTCTTGTGAACTTCTCAATATTAAAAACCTGTTCAAGAAACTCTCCGTAATTCTATTGACGAGTAGTCGCAGAGACTTAAGTGCTGTGTAACGGCCAGAAGTGGTAATTTTAAAAACTGATTAGTGTTTCTTGTTTAGTATACCTTTATTTTGATTTCTAATATCGTAGTAAGTTTAATTTTCTATTTGTTTACTAATATCTCATTTTAGAAGCATTTTAGATTATTATTTTTTCGCTAAATTTTCTTGCATCTAGTAAAAGGGGGTCCCCTTTTACTAGAAGCCTGCCCAGTAAAAACAGTATTTTATTTTTCCAAATATCCTTTTTGGCACCCCCTTTTTACTAGAAGCGTGAAGTGCCGCCCAGTAAAAAAAGTAGTTTTTTTAAAATTTCCTTACATGGCGCCCCCTTTTACTAGAAGCTTGAAGTGCCGCCCAGTAAATAAAAGTAGTTTTTGTTAGATTTAATTAAAGGTCACAATGCTTATTACAAAAATGAATATTATTTTAATTAAAGCTATTTTGATATTGTAACAGGCTATGATTTTTTTCTTGTACTCGGCGCCCATTTATCTTGGCGCCCCGATGCGGCGCACCGCCTGCATACCGTCTTGAGCCGCCCCTGTGTGTGAGTATAATGGACTGCCGATTTTCAAAATTAAATTCTACGATTTTGGTTCTTTGGGATGTGTTAAATTTTTCCAAAAACAAATCTCCAAGTGTTGAAATGTGTATCTGAAAGGAAAAAAAGAAAATTATTATGAAGGAAGATTGTTATGCATTTTTCCTATGGTTGCGGAACTTTTGGGCCACTCTGTATATTACTTGGCAGGCAATTAAGTCGGATGAGGAGATGATGGAAACGGTGCAAATTTGGCTTTGCTGGCAACCAACAAACTGTTTTCTGTAGATAATCGCAAGTTGTTCGAGCGGTGGAAAAAGTGTTTATTAAAGGGTACCATTTTGATAAATGACTTTAATTATTTTTGGGATGACCCTCGATATAATTTTCATTGTGCAGCGTGTTGGTATAGCTTGCTTTAAACTTCACAGCAATAAAAATATTAAGTATGTATGAAATTTTTGTAAGCAGATGTTCTATATTATTTACCTCCATATTTCACTTGTGCAAAAAGAAACAATATTTCAAAGGCCCATATTTAGCAAGCAATTAAATCCATTAAAGCAAATATTTATACAAGATTAAAAAGGGGAAAAATGTACACAAATAAATAAACGTATATTCTTCGTCCCAGTAACGTTTAAGAAACGGTTCAATTTCCTCTCTTCCAAAATAAAAAGTGATTCTCCCTGTAAAATGGCTGGCATAGAACCCCACTCGCGGAGATAATGTGCAGATATACATTAAAAAGCGCAAACTGCTACTGAGATTATGCCAGAGTTTCATAACATTTAAGAGGACCCTCGCTATTTTAAACAGCTGTTAAAAAATCTAAATGTTTAGTTTAGATTCTATCGCTCAACTTAACTGAATAAACACAAGTATAAAATAAAATAACTGTATAAACACAAAATAATGGAATTGCTGAAAGCTTCCAGTGGAAGACGAAGCTAAGAATATTGTTTTAACTTTTATTTTTACTGGAAATTCCGAATAGTCAGATTTGCTTTCTGAACTTGAAAATGAAATGTCTGTATTTAATGAAATGAAAAAAATAAAATCATTAGAACAGAATATTATTTCCATTTTATTAATTGTTGTTTGAAGAGTGATTAGCGAACCAACCTCAGAAGCGCAGAGATAGCGACCCTGCTTTCTACCTTTGACGCCAAAAATCAGAGCTCTAACCCCGCTTAGGGTATGCAAGCTATGCCGGCACATAGGGGCCCGATGCTCTAAGGGGCCCTTAGTAGTTCTGCTGAATTAGAGCTACATTTTTAAATTTTAAATTAAAAAAGAAAATAAAAGCTGACTGTGATTTTTGCCTGTATAATAACATATTTATTGTAGATTTGGGTCCTTGATTAAAGTTAAAAGTTTTGGTGTATAGCAACGATGGCAATTTACGATTGGGGCCCTTGGAACTGTCCAAAAACGAAGATACTGTTTATTTTTAATAACTGTACACTTGTAATAATTTGAGGGCCGGTTTTTCAATTCTTGGCTAACTGTTGGTTAGCTCAAATCAATGGTTAACGCTACGTACAACCCCCAGAGATTATTAGTTTCTTATACAAAACTAACAAACTGAAATAAAATTAGTGACAATCTATACATCAAATTTTGCACAGAATTTTTATCTATCTAATAGGATATTTTTGATTGTAGAAAAAATTATTGTAAAAATGTTATTGCTCAATAACTTAATAATAGGTATCACACAACAATGTTCTGTAATTTTTTAAATATATTTGAGGTTTTCAAATAATTTTTATATTTATATAGTTTTGTGTAGAAATGTTCAAATAATACGTCAACATATTTTTCGACATGATTGTTTATAGTTTAGAGCAGCGTTTCTCAACTGGGGGTCCGTGAAGGCTTCGTCGGGGGGCCGTGAAGGCTTCGTCGGGGGGCCGCGAAGTCATACAAGATCGAAAAATGAAAATATAATAAAAATGCACTCAGTCTTGCCAGGTATAAATTTTATCCATATTTATAAATATCTTACATTTATATTCATAAAAATGTACCTTTCATAACATAAATAAAATAAATATTGTATTTATTTTTATACATAATATACTTATTTTGACAACTAATTTAAACTACAGGCTATTTCAAACGTTTAAGTTGTCACTAGCTAACTTTATAATGAGTAAATTGGCTTTTACTAAAAAAAAAAGATCAAAAGTTTCATTCAATTGATAAAAATTACTAGATTTGAAAATATAGTTCCGCTTTAACCAAATAAACAGACTATAAGTACACTATATCAAGGTAATATAAATTGTATGTGTCGGTTGATGGGATTCTCTGTCAATGGTCCGCGTTGGAGGTACTGCAAGTATTTTCAAGTTGTACTTTAAGGTAGGTACGACTTGAAAGTGCAATATTTTTTATTATATATTTTTTTAATTGCCCTCCGAGGTACAGATAACTCAAGAGTATGGATGCGAATGTGTTTAAATGAAAATGGAAGGCACTTTGAACACTTGTAAATAAAAATACTTTACTTTCAAGTCGTTATAGGGAATAAAATTGTCATTTAAAAATATCACAGTTTTTTGTCAACCGTAAAAGATATTAAAAAAATGTTTAAGTAAAAGTTCTTGAAAAGCTCTATCCAAAGATATCCAATATGACACACGTTCCCATTTAAAAATTCTAAATTGTCCTTGATATCCTGTACTTCCTGTTTTTTCCGGAAAATTTCAATACTACCATTCAATTTTGTGGATAAATTTTAGTTCAAAATTTTTCCCAACTTGCTCACACGTCGCTTTTTCGAAAAAAATCGTGTTCCCATTATCTTGATACACCATAGTATAGGGGGGCCGCAGACAATATTTACATAATTTCGGGGGGTCCCAGGCCAGAAAAGGTTGAGAATCACTGGTTTAGAGCCTTCGTCGAAAAATATTATATATGATGATAAAGTAATGCAACTTGGTACAAGTATTCTTTACATAAAATAAATCATTTTTATCTGCAGCACCTATATTAAGAACCACGACAGATTCGAGGTGGCGGCAAAAGTAAATTACCAAGTACAGTAACTACAAGTAATTTTCACAATAGAACAAATTATCTCCAAACATATTTGTAGAATAGAGCTTTAGCTACAATTTGCCGCATGGTACACAAATATGCGTTGAATGGTTTACAAGATGGCGTTTATAACGCAATTTGTTTAATTACAATAACATGACAGTTCTTTTTACAATTAAAAATATCCTATTAGATAGATACAAATTCGCTGAAAATTTTGATACAGAGATTTTTACTAATTTTATTTCAAGTTGTTAGTCTTGTATAAGAAACTGTACGGTTGTGCGCACCCTTAACGACATATTGGCAATATAATAATTACCATAAGTTTCCAAGGTAACCACTAACCAGAGACTTAACTACCGATTGAAAAACTAGCCGTTAATGTAATATAACATTTTTATTATCCTGCAAGGGATGTAGGCAGTGGATGCGCCAGAAATGCGCTGAAATACACAATAAATACACGTAAATCCATCTTGAGCCCCAGTGTCTTTGTTTAATGCACAGAATTAAATTCACAGAATAAATAAGGTTAAAAATCAAAACAAAATAAATCAGGATTGTCTATTTGATGTTTTTTGCCATCAGTTTTAGAATATATATCTTTATGTAGCATATATATCTTCATAGAGTATGTAGAATATCTTAAAACCATTATTTATTAAAATTAATGATTTTTGTGTAAGTATGTATATTTCTTGTGTATGCTTTAAGGTACGAATAGTATATTTTGTAACAAGGTTGGAATGAGAAAATTCGATACGAGTGGAACATTCAAAGCGCGAGCCGCAAGCGAGCGTAAGGCTACGGTTACAGTGGAAGCGTGTTCGCCCGAAGTACAGTTCGGGCGTATTAGCGCGTAAACGGGCATATTTGCCCGTATACGAGCGACTAGATAGGTGGTGTTTAGTTCTAGCAGTTATTTTAATGACAAAAAAATAAATAAATGGGATATTTGTATTAAGAATGCCACAAAAAATGACATTTTAAAATGATATTAACCTTAACCAAAAAATGTTTATTGGAAGTATGAATTACAAACCTTAAACAAAACGGCCAAAAAGTACAATTCAAACGATGAAAGTAACTAGATTGCAAAATCTAGTTCCGCCTAAACGTTTGGAATAGCGTATAATGCTCCAATTTCTTAGTAATATAGAAAATATCAAGAATGTTTGCATAATAAAGCAGGTTAATTTTGACACAATTCACCTTTGAGTAATTTTATATATATTTTTTTCTTCATTACATTAATTTAAAAAATACATCACTGTTATTCACGTACCACCAAGTCTTCTTTCAGGTACCACTAGTGATACGCGTACCACCGGTTGAGAACCACTGGTGTAAACCATTCATATGTTGTTTTGTTTTTTATTATGTTTAGAATATGTAAAAAATAAATATTTCTCCTTATCGCTAACTTTTAATTCAGTCGCCACTTCATCCCATAATTTACGTGATTGATCAATGGTAAGTTTTACATTTTTGATCCCATAACGATCTTCGATCAAAAAATAATAATATTAATTTCTCAATATTCATTTTGTAGACACAGACTGTACCACAGAGCAAGTAAAACAAGTGGACTGACTGTACGGAGATAAGAACTGTAGGTAGAACGCATACTCGCGCGAACAAAACAAACAATTTTGAATTCAGCTATTCGGGCGATTTACAATACACAGATGTGTACTTCTACACGCTAGAAATAGTCGCTCGAATGCGGGCGAGTACGAGCGTAGTTCGCGCGATTGATAAGCTTCTACAGTACCTAAAAACCTGTGTATTTCTACACGCTTTTATCAGTCGCGCGAATGCGGGCGAGTACGAGCGACTTACTGTTCGGGCGAACACGCTTCCACTGTAACCGTAGCCTAAGGAACCACGAGCATCGAATTTTATCTTCCAACCGAGTTACAGACCCTTCTTTCTAAACGACCACCAGAAAGAAAAAAAAAAATTAACAAATAATTATTTTAACAAACATTTTATTTTAACAAATAATTTATATTACATAACAAATTAATTAATTAATTAAACTTATTTTTTTTATTATTTGTTTAATTTTAATTTAATTTGCCGTACATCGGCCACTATTTTAGAACTTGTTAGGAAGTTATGTTACATTTATTTAATGTAAACATTGCATATATTTTAATGTAAACCTACAAAAACGAATGACAACAAGCATAGAATAGTTATTCCATAACAAGTGTTGGAATGGAATACACGCAAAATGCATAAGAAGATATGTGCTTTAGAATAACATTCCAACTCTTGTGTTAGAATATTAACTTTCTGTAGTCAAAATTGGTAAATTCTATAGTGATCGTGGAGAATAGTATGTTCTGTAACAAGGTTGGAATGAGAAAATTTGATGCGAGTAGCAGGTGATCGTGAGGAATCACGAGTATCGAATTTTCTCTCCCAATCGAGTAACAAATGCTACTTTCTCCACGACAACCAGAAAAAAAAATTAACAAATAATTATTTTTACAAACTTTTTATTTTAACAAATAATTTATATTACATAACAAATTAATTAATTAATTAAACTATTTATTTTTTGTTTCATTTTAGTTTTATTTGCCGCACATCGGTCACTATTTAAGTACTTTTTAGTAAATTATGTTAGTTTATTTTTCAAACGACAGTTGTATTTGTTTCAATATTCCTCCGCCATATATACCGCCCGCAATACTTTTCAGCGCGGATGAATACATAGCTTAAAGTGAACAATAATATTTGACAACAAATATGGAATAATTATTCCATCACTAGTGAAGGAATGAAATGCACCCAAAATGCATAAGAAGCTTTAGAATAACATTACAACTCTTGTGTTAGAATATTAATTTTCTGTAGCCAAAATTTGTTTTAGAACTGGTAAATTTTATAGTGGTCGTGGAGAAAATAATTTGTGCTGTCCATCAGGGCACGCTCCACATCAGTTAACTCTCCCATTACCTTTACCAATTATTTTTATTCACAACTCCGTGTTGAAATAAAACAAATGATAAAGACTATTAACGAAGTAAAAACAAACAGTTGAATAAGTAAAGATGTAACAGGTAGATTAAGTAATTAGGTGCACGCACTGTTACACGTACATATATGGAGGGAGCATTTGTGAACGCAGCAGGCCTTGGTTTGACAAACGTGTCAGTCGCGAGGGTTGAGTCGCAGCTCCCACTGTTATCATGACGTGTGTTACATTTAAGATTCACCAGATATGACATCTATATACTGTGAACAATTTCAACTCAACTCATCTCTCCGACTTGAATCACTTTTCATGTATAGTTACAGTTGAAGTTTCGTGCAGAGGTAAAGATTACAAAGTTTCACTCATGGGGACTACGACAAAACATACGCCTATTATTTTTGGTGACAGTAGAATATGAAGGTAATTGTAGGACATGAAATAATTTGGTTTTAGGGTTGCGTAGCTGTAAACCCTTAAAAACTCACTCATGTAATTTGTTTCAGTGCAGTATAAATGTGAGACGAATGTTTGGGGGCTTATGGTAGGGTGACCAGACGTTCCGGTTTTGGGCAAAATCTCCAGGAATCCCGAAACATCTTTACGGGACTTCCTATTATCCCGTTATTTTAAATATTTGCTACTAAAGAAAAAAGTTAATTCCGTGTGTTGATAAAGCACTACTTTTTGCGTGAAGAAATTGAAGCAAAGCTAATAGAGTATTATAGGAACTCTCCTCCATCCCATGGAATGTTTCAGAAGTGGTTTATTAAATTTCGCTGTGGTCGTACGAGCACGAATGATGCCACGCTCTCGGGACGTCCAAATGAGATCACAGCTAAAGAGATGGTCAGTAAAATTCCGAAATTATATCCTGTTGGAAGACCCCCGACTGAGGATACGCGAGATAGCCAAGATAGTAAACATCTCAAATGTACCTGTGTTTCATATCCTGCACCACACATTAGAAATGAAAGAACACTCAAACAGTGGATTTCTCCAGATAAATATCCTCCAAAGAAGGGCTTCAAATTAAAATGTAGTACACAGGAAAAATAACAATCTAGAGTGAATATACCTACTTACTAAGGCTTAAACCAACTAAATCTTGATACTGCAAATTATCAACCATTGCCTTATTACGAGGGCTACCTTTTTTTTTTGAACAAACTGTTTTATTGCTTTTTTAAAATATTCGCCTTTAAGATTTATTCACTTTTGCATGCGTTCAAATCAATTCTCGAAACATTTTTTCTACTCTGAATTTGCTATCTCAAAAACATGGTTTTCGAAGGCTTCAACAGCTTCTTGAGGTAATGAAAATCGCTGTCCACGCATTTTTTGTTTGACATTGGGGAACAAAAAAGTCGTTAGAGGATAATTAAGGGGAATACGGGAAATGAGACATTAATTCGATGTTTTTCTCCTTCAAATAATCAATTGTATGATGTGCTGTGTGGGAGCTTGCATTGTCATGATGAAGAATGATGCAACGGTTTTTCTTGATTTTGTCGATGACTTCTGGCAAAAAAATTGTTGTATATGATTCAGCATTAACTGTTCTCCGATCCTCTAAAGGAATGGTTGCGACATGTCCAGTACAACCGAAGAAATTTGGAAAAACATTTTCTTGGAAGTGCTTCGTGAACGGACAACTTTTGTGGGCATCGGTTCATCTTGAAAAACCCAAACAGTGGATTGTTGCTTAGTTTCCAGTTCATATGAATAAATCCAAGTTTCATCATCTGTAACGATGTTGTATACGGATTTTGCAGTGCCTAGGTGGATTTTTTTTAGCATTCTCCTACACCAATCAACACGAGCCTTTTTTTGAGTTATGGTCAAATTATGCGGAATCCATTGGGAACAGATCTTTTTCACAGCTAAATGTTCATGCAAAATTGAATATATTGCAGTCTGCGATATGCCAAAGGATGCCTCTATCTCACGCTAAGTCACATGCCGAACTTCCTCAATTATTTTGCGCACAGCATCAATGTTTTTTTGAGTCACAACCGATTTTGTTCGACCTTCACGAGATTCATCACTGACAGACGCACGACCACGACAAAATTCTGCAAACCAATTGTAAACAATCTTTTCTGATAGTGCTTTATTACCAGAAGTTGAACGAAGCGAATCTTTGCATTGTTGTTGAGTTAGGCCTTTACTAAAATTGTAAAAAATCATCCAACGCAAACCTTCACGAGTAATATAAATTTTTACATAAACGCTCACTGTCAACAAACTACTAGATCAATTTATTATCTGCCACTGATTTCATAACAACAAATGTCAAATTTTACGAATATAGTAATGACACATTTCAATATTGCCATCTCGTGGTCGTTTGTAGAAAATGATCGCTTGTTTCTTCAATTGTACTGAATATGTCGCAACCATTCCTTTAGAGCAGGGGTACTCAACCTTTTCATACCTACCGCCCACTTTAGCATCTCTATTGGTAGAAAAATTTTCATACCGCACACCTGTTGTATAATAATAATAACTTACCAAATACTTTCGCAAAATTTAGCTGCAAAAATCTTTATAAAACAACTTACTGCATCATCTCTTATTATTAAACACAACAAATATACATGCACCAAAACGTGGCAATTATATATTTTGAGAAATTTAAGTATAAACAGTAAAGAATTTTATGAAAACTTAATGAAAATGTTTTTCAATAATGCTATGAATTTTTTTTAAATAATACTTTAAAAAATTTCCATTTTAATGTTTTTAAAACGTCAATTAAATTTAAAAAAAAAAAAACGGAAAGTAGGCAGCATTGGACAAAACTCCTACCGCCCACCAAAAAATGGGACCAGGTTGAGTACCACTGCTTTAGAGGATCGAAGAACAGTTAATGCTGAACGGTATTCAACAATTTGTTTGAAACGTCGCATCATTCTTCATCATTACAATGCAAGCTCCCACACAGCACATCAAGCAATTGATTATTTGAAGGAGAAAAAAAGCGAATTAATGTCTCACTGCCCGTATTCACCTGATTTATCCTCTAACGACTTTTTTGTTCCCCAATGTCAAACAAAAAATGCGTGGACAGATATTTTCATTACCTCAAGAATCTGTTGAACCCTTCGAAAAACATGTTTTTGCGATACCAACTTCAGAGTGGAAAAAGTATTTCGTGAATTGATTTGAACGCATGCAAAAGTATATAAATCTTAAAGGCGAATATTTTGAAAAGCAATAAAACAATTTGTTCCAAAGAAAAAAATGTTTTCTTAGTTTTCGTAAATACTTAAAAAGGTAGCCCTCGTATTTATGGATACCGGAGCGTCCGAGACCCAACGGTTGGCAATTTCTGGTGTATATGACAGCTAAACCAGCCTATGATATTCCATCAAGTTTAGTTGTTATTTTGCGTTCAAAAATCACATTATCACCAGTCCATAAAGTGCATATGTGGGGAATCGAATCCTTCTGAAAATAAACATCTCTATAAATCGAATGGTAGTAAACAATTAGAGTGGCGTGGATTGGCGCAGTCGGACAGATAGCAGATGGGTCCTCTCTACTGCTGTGGAACATGATTAGCTCCTAATGAATTGTCTCGCATTTCTAGTTCGCCCGTTCATCGTTCAGCGCTAACGGCACAATTGGATTTAACTCGATTCCATCTCACACCCCATCGGGAGGGTGAGACGGGGTTTTGAAGTGTAGGGCATGCGTGTTCAGACTTGCAATTATGTTTTTTAGGGTGTTCAAAGAGGAATTAGATTATTTATTGTTTGGATAATTTTATTTAAAGTTTTAGGGTTTGTTTTTATTTGATTTGACGTGGAATAATTAGATAAAGTCAATTTAGCTATTTAGAAAACTGAGGGTTAAAAAAGAACATGCTATTTTAAGTTTAATTTTATTTTTTTAATAAATCTTATTATTTTTATTTTTATTATCTTGGTGGTGAAAATAATGTTAAACTTAATATTAATGAAACGGCAATTTTTTTAATGGCATAATTTACATTATTTGTTAAAATTGTGAATTAAAAAAGCACAAATCAAAAATGGTTAGAGGCACCGACCTCCAGTTAGAATTTTTGGATCCTCCGTAGTTTATTTAGTTTAGAAATAATTTGGGGCTTTAATCGTTTAACGCGTTTTGTGATAACGTCAATTTCTTTTAATGACATAATTTACAATATTTGAGAAAAATGTGGAATAAAACAAAATCACTACTCAAAAATTGCTAGAGAAAACAACCTGAGGTTAAAATTTTTGGATTCCTCGTAGGTTATTTAGTCTAGAAAAAATTTGAGGCCTTATTCGTTTTGCGTAGTTTAAAATTATGAAAAATTTTAATATGGCGTCATTTATAGAAATTTTCATTTTCGCATGGACATATCTCAAAAACGAAATGCAAAAATGACCTGCAACTGAAATTTTTGAAATATTGAGACCTTAATTGATTGTAAAGGAAAAAAAAAATGTTTGAAAATTATTATTTTTTTTTTATTTTTTTAATATTTTGATAAATCTTAACTAAAAAATGGTTTTGGATAAAAATCTGCGGTTTGAATTTTTAAAATTCTAGTACATTGTTCAGTGTAAAAAAATGGGATTTAATCAACTAATAATTAAATTTTGTGTGAGCAGTAATCCAAAACCCTTAAAAATATCCAGATTATTATCCAAAAATTTTTTGATTTTATTTTTAAAATTGGTACAGAAATATATTTTTGGTCATAGATGAACAACATTGGATCTATTTTGAAGTTTGGGCAAAAATTTTGGAATTATAGGCAAAAACCTAACTCAATCGGAATTATAGGCAAAAACAACAATAACTCGGATCTAATTCGAAAGCTAGGAAAGCATGAATTTTTTTAATATTTTTTGTATAATACTCACCTCAAAATTAACTTCAGACTATATTTGGGCTAAAATCGGAGTCTAAAGGAGTTTGGGCTAAAGTCGGAATTTTGATAGATTTCAAAATTTTAGGGGGAAAAAAAATTATTTTGTTGGAATGTTGGAAAATTCGTATACTTATATATTTTTAGTCTTAGATCACAAATATATGGTCTTTATTGAATTACGGTCTAAAATTTTGACATATGTGGCAAAAAAAAAAGTAAAAAAAAGACAGTCTACAAAAAGGCTCAGAGCCGATGAAATGTGAGACAGCCCTATTTTAGTTTAATAAACTAATACTTACTTCTTATATATTATCTATATTAATAAAATTGAAGGCTATAATGCATCGCAAAATTTTTATCAAAAGGGTATCGGCGTTAAAACTGTTAAAAAACTTAAAATATCCGCCTTATTATTTTTTTAACAGAAAAATGTATATAAATTATAAAAGGTAATAATAAGAAGACAGATATTTTTTGTTCAATGCATTTTTTCAATTAGATGAATAATTGTGGAGCTACGGGGGAAGGTACACCCTAAACAAATTTTTGAAATTCCCTTATTATTGAATTAACACCAAAAACGATTATAACAAAAATTGTTTATAATAAGAGAGAAAAAAAATCTTTTTTTGCTTATACTTTTTCGATTGAATGAATATTTACTCCCTAAATATTCATTCAATCGAAAAAGTACGGGCGTACTTCCTAAAACTAAAATCATGAAATTTCTTATTATTTATTTTACATCAAAAATTGAGGAAACATTTTTTTTCTCTTCAATGCAGTTTTTAATAAGAATATTATTTATGGGGCAGGCGGAGTGTTATTTATAAGGTTGAAATCATTTACTCAACAGCAAAAATGAATTTGAGAAAAGAAACTATTCCTTCTCTGTTTAATGTAGTTTTTAGTAAGATATACCAGGTCTACAAGTATGAAATGCGGATTTTTTCAAACTTGCCGCGCAAACTCTGTGTATAGTTCAAAGTTTCAACACATATGGCGTTTTGTTAAGTTATCATTAAGTGTCAAATGCGTATAGGTTATAATTTGAAAAGTGATCATATAGTTTTGTTTTACTGTGTTAAAAATGTCAAATTTTGTGCCAAATAAAGAGCATTCGCGGACAGTACTACTGTTTTGTTTTCATTTGAAAAACACTGCTGCTGAATCATACGGACTGCTTCGAGAAGCTTATGTTGAATATGCTCCATCGCAAGATACGTGTGAACGATGGTTTCGGCGTTTCAAAAGTGGTGACTTTGATCTTACAGATAAAGAACATGGAAAACCTCCAAAAAAATATGAAGATACAAAATTAGAAACATTGTTACAGGAAGACGATAGTCAATCACAAAAACAACTAGCAGAGCAGTTAGGCGTTAGTCAACAAGCTGTTTCCAATCGCCTACGAGAGATGGGTAACATCCAGAAAGTCGGCAGATGGGTTCCACATGCATTGAATGAGAGGCAGATTGAAAAACGCAAAAACGCATCGTATCATTACTGGCGATGAAAAATGGATTTATTTTGAAAATCCCAAACGCAAAAAATCATGGGTGAACCCAGGCTCACTATCCACATCAACTGCAAGACCGAACCGCTTTGGCAAAAAGACAATGCTCTGTACTTGGTGAGACCAAAAGGGTGTGGTCTATTATAAATTCTTAAAACCTGGTGAAACAGTTAATACCCAACGCTACCAACAACAACTGATCCAATTGAACCATTCGCTGCTCATAAAACGACCAGAATACGAAAGAAGACAGCACAAGGTAATCTTTCTTCGCGATAACGCTCCATCACATAAGGCAAAAGCAGTTTGCAACAAATTGGAGGCACTCAAGTGGGAAGTGCTACCCCATGCCGCTTACTCACCAGACTTGGCCCCTTCACATTACCACTTGTTCGCATCGATGGGTCACGCACTTGCCGAGCAGCACTTTTGTTGATATGAAAATGTGAAAGAATGGCTAGATGAATAGTTTGCGGGGAAAGGGGAAGAGGTCTACTGGCGAGGTGTTCACAAATTGCCTGAAAAATGAGAAAAATGTATAACTTCTAATGGAGCATACTTTGAATAAATAAACTTTTACTGTTCTTTTGGGTTTAATGTGTTTTATTTTTTAAAAAAATCCGCATTTCATACTTGTAGACCTGGTATTTGGAGGGCTATGGGTAGAGCTACCTATAAAAGAAGTATATCACTTATTATTTACTTAATATCAAAAATATATGCAAAAGAGTAGGTAACTAATAACTGTCCATCACGTAATAACAGAATGCACAAAATACTGGCACTACAGACAACTACATAACATACCTAATAACTTACAACAAGCACTCTCACCCACAGACATTACAGAAACAAACATCATAAACTACCTGAAAGACATAAATATATATAAGTTGATATAAACAGATTTGTAATTTTCACCAAAATTTTTGTAATATATTTGCATTGTTTTTATGTATTAGAACTATTACTAAATTCAATTATTGTTATACATTATTGTTATACATTATTAGTTTATATACAACGACTCTGTATATAAACTAATGTACCGAGTGCTAATAGCCTAATAGCTGAAGCACCCAATAAACTTTTTTAAAAAAGTAGTTAAGTATAAATAAGCGATTATATTGTGTTCTACTTGACACTAAAATATCTCATTATCATTTATACATTAATGATAATTTCAACGTTGGTGATTCGGACGATCCAGAAGTCCAATTTGTCATATGACTGTTATTCTTATAATTTATTTGTTATTTAAATTAATAATAGGCGGATTTAGCGAACGCAACTATTGAGTATGTAGACTTTCAGATCGCAGTATTTTACTTGCTGTTCGTTTAGCGAACTGACAATATTCGACTATTCGCGACTCCAAATAACAGTGAGACATCTGGTGGCGGCTTAGTAAATTAAACAGAAGCGCATATTTGTAGTGTGTTGGCTACAGTTTATGTGAATTAAGACGTATTTTTAAATATAGTGACTTAAATACAGTGATTTTTTGCCGAAATATTGTTTGAATAGATAAATATTAAGAAAAAACTGACAAATACGCTTCTCGTCGGCCATCAACTGTCGTACGCAGCTCCGCCAACGTTAGTTTGAGTCGCGCATAATCACAAAGTAAACTTGTTGATTGCTGATTCTTCGCATATTCTGCAGTAGGTATGCTCTTTTTAGAGTTTTGTAGGTTTGACCAAAAAACCCTTATACCGTCATTTTGTCGTCTGTCTGTCTGTCTGTCTGTCTGTCTGTCTGTCTGTTCGGTAAAAATTGTAGCCAAACGGCTAAACCTAGAGAGTTGAAATTTGGCATGCTTATACAACTCTTTGACCCGCACATAGGAAAAATACTAAAAGATCTCAAAAACATATCCCCCTAAAAATATAAACAAATATGTGCTCATCGAAAAAAAAATATTTTTTTATAATTATGAGTAGGCTATCAAATGAAAGCCCTTGGTACGTGGATTAACGATCAAATTTTTATTTTTGCAAAATAAATTATTTTGAAGCGATTTTTTCCAAAATTGTGCAAAAAATTTTTTGTCCCACACCCTGTAGCCCAGATGGTTTAAACTATAAATCTGAAATAATTCTAAGTAATGTACATTGGTGTGAACCGGAATAGTTCAACAGGAATTTTTAATCAGATTAGGTTTTTGGAAAAAAACGCATTTTTTGTGATTTTTGGCTAATAATATGCACAAGTTATAGCTTTGTAACACGCCACACTGGAACGTGTGTGCTGGTCTAGTGGTATTGCACGCTGATTTTTCATCCAAGTAACCCAATCCGAAAGGGATCGAACCCTGTGAGAAGAGGCTAAATTATTTTTTGTTTTTTTTTTTTAATTTTTATATTGTTTAAATTATTTTTTCAAAATTCTAGTTATATTTTGGCAAATGTTGCATTTAATTTTTAAAAGCGTAAATTTAATAGCCAGTGGAAATTGTTTAAATTATAATTTTATTCTGTTTCAATGTACACGAAATCAGAGGGGCGGAACTTATAACAACCAATGGAAGCCATAGGCGCAATTTTTAAAATTCTTAATGAACCTTGGTATATAAAAAAAAATACTGCACATATTTAAAAACCTAAATAATGGTATTAAGCGTTCGAATTAAAATTAACAAAAAAAATATTTTAATATAAAATTTGTTTTCGCATCCATAATAATCATCATTCACTTACTAAATACCTGCAAAACCCTGAAATGTGTGAAAATTCACACTTCACATCAATTTTTTTAGTATATAACAATGAAAATCATTTCGTTTTCAAATCGTCTGCGTGGCAATAAATGTTTTCACGTGCCACTACTGGCCCGCGTGTCTTAGGTTTGCCACCGTTGCAGTAGAGCATTTACCCAAAGTCTCTTTAATAACTTTGAATTAAGTTTTAAAAAGGTAAAACATGTTCGGGTGTAAATATGTATTTACTTATAAATCGTCAATGGAGTGAAATTTTAAGAAGCATAACTAAGAGTTGTAAAGTAACTAGGCAGTAGAGCATGACACACAATGAGCAATCCATCCTGCCACTGTCCTGTGGCGCGCTGGCCGAGTGGTCCGAGTGGTCCGAGTGGGCGACAGAGTATCGCTGCCGACCGACAGCCTACGACCCACTGCATGATAAATTAAAATTATGGAAATTGCTCTATGACATATGAATTATGTTAATGCACTCCACTCCACTCCACATACACTACAACTACACAACTTTTTATTATACAACTTGATAATGAGTTTAAATTATGATATTTTATGGACAGAAAATGGGTACCTTTTTAGAATTATGAGATGAAAAGTGTTACTTAACTTTCAGCAATTGTAGTAAAAAACATTGATGTGAAGTACGCCTGCACCGATAAGCAAATTGGCTGATTGCCGATTATCGATTAATCTGCCTTGCCTTATCGGCCGATTCTGATTAATCAGCGGCCGATTATTTATAATGTATATGAAATCTGCTGGCTAGTGATACATGTAAACTCCTTGTACCTCTGATTGTACAGATTGTATGATTGCATGATTTATTGCTATATGCCAGAGGTGGGCAAACTATGGTTAGTGGACTAATTACGGTCCGCGACAACATTTTCTGCGACCCACACATGTTTAAAACGTGATTTTTTTACCAAAATGACGGTTCAGAAAAGATTTTCAGCATATTTAGAAAATAAGTTTATGTTTGGCTTCTTTGCTAAATCAAAGATTCAGAATTAAACCTTAAAAAACATAAGATAGAAAAAATAAAAGAATAGCCATTCGATAAATTGGAAAATACTTATGCTTAAGTTGAAGATTCTTCAACTTTCAAAGATAATAATCAAGGAGGTACGTCTTTATGTTTTTCAAATTTCTTTGATAAATTAGTTTCCCTACCCCCCAACAAAACCTACATAAGACAGATCATCAAGACGAAACTCCACACGAGCAGACTGACTAAGTGGCGCGAAACTACCAACTACAAACTACGAACAGTTAAGGACGACATACAAAACTGGAACTCAGACACCAACAGACGAGAACAAGTAATAATGGCAAGACTCAGAATCGTACACACCAGACACACACACGAACACCTCATGGCAAGACTAGACAACAAACTATGTGAGACATACAACGAACAACTCACCGTTAACCACATACTAATTAACTTCCAACTCTACACTAACTTACGTACAAACTACAATTTACAACTAGACCTTAAAGACAACTTAAGACTAGACTCAACAATGACTAATAACGTACTCAACTTCTTACAGGCAACCAATATTCGTCATCTAATATAAGTTTAAAAATTAATAATGTATCAATATACTAATTATGTATCAATTATTTAACTATAGTAATTTCAGACACTAATAGCCAAGCAGCTGAATTATCTAAAAAAAAAAATAAATAAAAAAATAAAAAAGTTTCCCTACATTCCATACATTTTATAAGAAAGTTATAATCTCTGGGGGTTTTACGTAGCGTTAAAATAGTTTAGTCAACATGCGATATCATCCCACAGGAATAAACAAAATATAAAACGAACAAGCGCTACTTTTCGATGCATTAAAAAATTGGAAGGATAATTAAATTTAGCCTTGCTACCCATTCTCCAGCATAATTGTCCAACTCTAATCGGCCAAAAAGTCGATATCGATTAATCGGAAAATGCCGTCTAATGTAAAGTGTGATTGAATGATGAAATGTGTGAAGTGATTTTTTACACATTTCAGGGTTTTGTAGATATTTATAAGTGTAAGAAGCAAAAGTAATCCTGGATTTTTAGGAATATTTGTTCTATAATCACATCAAAATCAATAGATTAATGATAATCATTTTTATTTGTTATTTGAGTACTAAGAGCTTCCATTTAACTTTTTGAAACAAAATTTAAATAATCTGCGAAAATTTCGTCACAATAAATTTTAAATTAAAAAAAAAAACTCAGTGTTTTTTTCTGCATTTCCTGGTATTAAATTCTTCATTAAATTAATAAGAAATATATTTAAAAATGGTTTAATTTTTTTTGCAATTTTAGAAACATATTTCTCAATATTAACAATGTGTTATTTGATTTATATATATTTTATTACCATAAATGATTTATTCTTCTTTGATACCTTAAAAACAAAAAACTAAAGTTATTAAAAAAATTGGTCGAAGCAACAAGTACAAAAGTACGCGGAGCCTATTAAACACTGCACACTACTCTATACACACGTGAACTCGGTTCTACGCTGTTAAATTTTGTTTATTATATTTCTAATTTCGTTAAAAAGGCACACTACTTTAGCCATAGATGCAAAAAATCTCAAACATTATTTGCCATTAATTTAAAAATAAATGAATTTTGTCAAAAACACAAAATCTGCAATATTTTCGAAAACCGAAATCTGATCAAAAATTCCTCTCGTATGTTTGCGGTTTTGATCAATGTGCATTAACCAGAATTTTTTCAGATTTTTCTTTGCGTTTAAGGGTGCGGGACAGTAATTTTTTAGCACATTTTTGGAAAAAATCGTATTAAGAAAAATATGTATAAAAAACTACTTTTCGTTCCCAGACATTATATTTTAAAAAAATAATATTTTTTTCGACACAAAACATTCTTTATTTTCGAATAACCAACTTGATCAAAAATTCCTGTTGAACTGTTCGGCTCCTATCAATGTACATTATTGAGATATTTTTTCAGATTTTTAGATCAACCCCTATGGAAAATAGGGTACAAAAGTTTTTTGACATGTATTTGTCGAAAATCATCAAAATCATCAATAAAAAAATCAGCTGTGGCCACCACAGGACCGACCGCCATTACAATGTACTTGTTTAATTTATGCTGCTTTATCAAAAAAAGTCTCAAATAAAAATTGTTAGTTATTGCTTTTATAGCAACTTTTGTTAAATAATTTTTTTCGAAATATTTCTCTGTCAATAGTCAAAATGTTATGTAAGGCCTCATTCGTAGGAATTGCATCGCAATGTCAAAATTGGTATGGTCACAATACCTCCCTTATATGTATATGTTGGCGGTAGGTAAAAATGGATATAGCCTCCAATTTTGACTTCGTTATACTTGCGAACATATTTTAAATGGTAAATACGGCCCTGGATATCTTCAATAAAATAATAAGACAATCAAAGATACCAGAACAATGGGAAAAATCGCCGACCGGCGTAGCGTAGTGGTAACACATGTGCTCTGCGTTGCGAAGGTCTCGGGTTCGAATCCCGTTCAGGCATGGAAATTTTCTCAAATAAAATTTGTCCTGGCTAATAGCCTCAGCAGCAAAGGCCATTAAAATAAAAAAAAATAAAAAATGGGGAAAATCCTCTATCATCTTATTACATAAGAAATGTTCTAAAACAGATTTAAATAACTACAGACCAATAAGTTTAATAACAAAGTATGCAACTCGTTCTGGCCGAATTAATTTTTTCGTAGTCCACGAAAAACATAATGCAGTCCTGATATAGATCGAAGATAGTTTGACAAAACTGTTTGGCAAAATTTCAGGAAAATACCCTTTTCCAATGTCCAAGTTTCACTTAAATCTGACACTTTCCTAACATAATCAAATTGTACACCTAAGAAACCTGTTCTGCATTTCTAATTACAAACTAAGGAAAGTAATGGGAATAAATATTTTATTTAAAAACAACAAATCCATTAAACCCTTATTTCTAAATCAAATTCACGATATTGTCAAGTTAGAAAGCTTGAGAAAGTAGCTGGCATATTGATTGGGAGTGGTACGGTCTGGTGTGGTGTGGAGTGTTAGCTGCACCCCAAGTAGCTGTGGAAGGTACTCGGCGGTGAACGTGTGTATAGGAGCGTGAAGCCCGCGGACCACCGTACTGTGCCGTGAGACCGGAGCGAATCAACCGCTCCCTACAGCTTCACTTACATTAGGGGAGGTTTCAATTTTTTTTAATATTCAACATTTTGATAATACGAATATGGAAATTATTTTAGAATAAATAATATGTTGATTAGAGAGGAAAATATAAAAAAGTTACATGCTTATGGGAAATTTTTAAAGACATATTTTACACGTCTGTACAGAGCGCTATCCGAAACTGTTTAAGAATTGCTAACTACTTTAGATGAAGTTTTTTGAATTTACTTGGTAAATAAGAATATTAATATGGAATGGAAAATCAATTGAAAATCAAATAAACGAGTTATTTCAAAAAGTAATATTTTATTAAAAAGCATATCGACACATTCTACGAAGATCGTCGTAACTCAATATTTTAATTTTTTTAATTATGTAAGTTAAATATTAGAGTACACGATTTTCTTTATGTGAAAAAAAATATATCTCCCAAAAAATGTTATGCTACCAAGATTATAGTTTTGTGAGATACGATTTTTTTCATGAAAAGATTACACGATATTCTAATATTTAAATTACATAATTCTAAAAATTAAAATATTGAGTTACGACGATCTTCGTAGAATGGGTATACTCCATGAAGATGACGTTTACTACCCGAGACGTAGGCGAGCGTTGTAATCATCCGAGTGAAATACAGCCATTATAAGCGAGTCAAATACAATATTTTATCTACAAATACCTAGATATATAGTTTTATATTTAGAAAAATAGTAAATTTAATTTAAAACCCCAGAAGCTTTGAGCGTCAATTATAAAACTCCAGAACTGACGTCATCAAGATGGCTACCAAACTAGCAGCTGATTGTAACCTGCGACAATATTTAAAATAAATTTATTTATTGTTTTATTTATTCTAACTTATAAAAAATATTCTAGTTATAAAAATGGGCTGTATAAGGCACAAATAGCTATCGTTGCTGAGCGCCAAAAATTTTAACTACTAACTTACTAAAAGTTCCCATTATACATGGTGTGCAACATGAGTAGCTTTATGTATTCACAAGTTGACCCCTGTATTTTTTTTAGTTTATCACATAGAAAATGTATTTCTTTTTAATAAACCATAGGCACTATTGGTCTAAATCCAATATTAAATATAAGCTGTGGCAAAATTCATCTGTATGGCAAATTTAGTAAAAAAAAGGCACTAAACCTAGTAAAAAATCAATAAATGCAAATAAATGTTGTTACTCTCATGTTGTACAGCAGCTTTCTTTAAATATTTCTGTTAGGAAATATTTGCTAAAAACTTGAAAATAATACGAATAAACTTCCACTTCTGGTTTACCGATTTTTAACAAAAGTTTATAAAATGGTAGGATTGGTGTGGAAAGCTTAAATATGAAGTTTCATAAAAATCTGTGTTTTCACAAAAATCTATATTCGCCTACACGTGTCGACGAACCGATAGACAGACAGACATGAATGCGAAAATCGGTATGATCTCAATTCAGATGTAATTCCTGTGTTTCATAGCCACCTATTTTATGGAAATTAAATAAATGTTAACATGCAAGTCTAAGTAACTTTCTTATTTACTTATAATTAGTTCCTATTGAACGGTTCATATCAATGTGCATTAATTAGGTTTTTCAGACTATTAGATCAACCCCTCTAGGTTACAGGGTGTGGGATACTTTTAGTATATTTGTAACACAAATTGCGTTAAAATAAAGATATTTTCAAAACTAAATTTTGTTCCGTAATCTACGTTTGAAGAGTCATATGATATTCTACAACAGCGGTTTCCAAACTTTATTCAGTAACGACCCCCTTAGAAAAAATCATATAAAAATAAATTATATTAATATTAAATATGGAATACAAATTAAAAATGTAATAAAAATCAATTTTAATGTGAAGTATGGGCTTGTTTCTTCGCACATAATTCGTTAAATCGCGGTTTATATGAAGAAAGAGCCACTCTTATTTCGTCTTCCACTATGAACCGTGCGCGATATTTTGTTTTAATAACAGCTAATGTGGAAAATCCTGCGACTCCCTGGTGAATCTTGTACGACCCCCTAGGAGGTCGCGCCCCCCACTTTGGAAACTGCTGTTCTACAATATTTTTTTTTTTTTTAAATAGTTAACATTTTCAATGCATGGAAAAATCGATATTTCTTGAAATAATAATGTAATCGAAAATTCCTAAGAAACAATTTCGATAAAAACCAATATACATTACTTAGAATTTTTTAAATCAGCTTCTTTGGGAGATACGGTGGAGGGCCAAAAGTTTTTTTTGAATATTTTGACAAAAATAAAGGGTCAATTTTGCTAAAATAAATGTTTGCCCGCTAATCCGTTGATCAAGAGCTATTATTTGATACACCATTCAAATCTTAAAAAAAATATTTTTCTTTTCGATAAATACTTACATATTTGTTTATATTTTTGGGGAAAAAAAGAAGTTTTTTTTTAAGTCTCAAAAGTTTACCTGTATGTGGGTCAAAGAATTGAATAAGCACGCCAAGTTTTACTTTCTAGAACCATTCGATTGGTCTCAATTTTTATCGAAGAGACAGCAGACACATGAGTGACGGTCAGACGCACACCTAAGATGTTTCTTGGGGGGGGGTCTCTGAAGCAAACATTTTTTCGTAGAGGGGCAAAATTTTTTTCTTGGGCGGGCTTATGTTTTTATTACCACAAATATGTGTCGTTTAAATACGTGTTTTTTTAGTGTTTAGTGTTTAGTGTCAAGACCATGGAGCCCTTAAGTACGCACTATCCTAAAAATGAACAATTATGTAATTAATCAAATCAAATCCAAATCACAATTGTGAAATGTGTAAATTTTTTTAGAACCTACGTACGTTTTAAAACTTACAAGTAATATAATATTTTCTTTATTCTTACTTTTATTTGCCCCCATTTGATCCAGATTAAACAAATCAAATCAAACAACTTAAAAATATCAAACAATTGGAGTGCAGGGTTTATTTAAAAAGCGGTTGCAGTTGATGCGATGTTAAACGTACACAACTATTAGAGCAGAATTTAAAACCATCGGAGGGACGCTATCCGTCCGTACGCCCGGCGTCCATCACACAGACATCCCCTAAATGGATGTCGACATCGCTTCGACGCTCAAAGTTACAGGGGCGGAACGAGGGATTATTTTTATCTGAACAATTGAATTAGATTGTTTATTCATGATTGTGCCTGTCTCGATAAATTATAAATAGTATGTTTAACTTTACAAGATTAACTTGAGATACATTTAAAGCTGAAATGATATGAGGACACTGTAAGGGACACGTTAAAAATTCATTTTTAGGATTTCGTAGGCATAACCATGCACAATTATACTGTTACTTATGCATCTGTTTGTCTTTCTATTATATGTAGAATTTGTTCTTTCTAGAAAAATTGTAATTATATACTTTCAGAATTACTTTAAAAAAAGTTTTGCGTGAATCTAGGACAAACAGACTCACAATCACATTTTATTTATTTTTTGCGGATATCGTCTGAACGAATAGATATCATATATGAGGCCGACAAATAAAAAAAAAAAAGATATAGCGTCCAATTTTATTAATATTGATGATAGATAAGAAGTAAATATTAGTTTATATAGTTTAAAAAAGGGAGCAGGCTAACATATCATCATCACTGAGCTTTTTTTTTGCCGCAAATATCAAAATTTTAGACCGTAACTCAAAAATGACCTATATTTGTGATCTTAGTCCAAAATGTATATGTATACACATTACCCAACAAAATTCAATTTATATTTCATTAAAATTTTGAAATTTTGGTCAAAAAATTTTCGTCGCCGATTTATCCAAAGTATAGTTTTAAGCTAATTTTGGGATAAGGATGGTTAAAAATATACTTAAAAAAATTATACTGACCTAGTTTTGGAGTTAGAGTCGGTTTGGGTCAGTTTTTTGCCTGTAATTCCAAAAATGTTGCACAAAATGGTCTTCAAAATGGACCAAATTTTGTTGATATATGAGCAAAAATACATATTGGTAAGAATTTTCTATAAAATCGGGGACAAAAATTTTTTGTTTAAAAATCACCTTTCGTAAAGTCTATCCCATAATATTTTTTTATTTTGGCCAGTTTCATGGGTTTTGGATTACTGTCCATACAAAACTTAATAATTGGTTTATTAAAGTCCAAATATTTTTTTAAACTAAACAAACTAGGAGAATTTGAAAAATTCAAACTACAGATTTCTATCCCTAACCATTTATTACTTAAAATTTATTAAAATATTAAAAAAATTGAAAAAAAAAAAAATTTATTTTCAAAATTTATTTTTGTTTTAATCTATGGTAACCAGTCAATTAGGACATCAAGACTTTAAAAATTTCAATCGCAAATACTTCATATTTCCTTTTTGGGGAACGTTCATGCGAAAATGAAAATTTCTATAAATCACTCCCATATTAATATTTGTCATAATTTTTAGATACGCAAAACGAATAAGGCTTCAAAATTTTCTAGACCAAATAAACAACGAGGAATCTAAAAATTCTAACCTCAGGTCGTTTTCTCTAACCGTTTATTGAGCTATGAATTCACAGTTTTCACAAATACCTAATGTAAATTATGCCATTAAATAAATTGTCGTAATATCAAAACGATCTAAACCAGGGATGAGCAACCCGCGGCCCGCGGGCCGCATGATGCCCGACGTACTTTTTCGTGCGGCCCGTCAAAGCTTTTGTCTGTCAAATTTCAAAAAAGGCCATTAAATTACAAAAGATACATAGATATATTTTAAAGCATAAATAAAAGCAATATAGAGCAATTCGTTGCAAAGAAGCAATGCCAAACTTCTCATTAAAATTTGTTTATGATTTTTTCCCCATAATAATTATCTTTGACTGTTTTTAGGGTTTTGTAGGTATGACCAAAAAACCCTTATACCGTCATTTTGTCGTCGGTCTGTCTGTCTGTCTGTCTGTCTGTCTGTCTGTCTGTTCGGTAAAAATTGTAGCCAAACGGCTAAAACCTAGAGAAATTTGGCATGCTTCTACAACTTTTTGACCCGCACATAGGAAAAATACTAAAACATCTAAAAAACATATCCCCGTAAAAATATAAACAAATATGTGCTCATCGAAAAAAAAATATTTTTTTAAAATTCTGAGTAGGGTATCAAATGAAAGCCCTTAGTACGTGGATTAACGATCAAAATTTAATTTTTGCAAAATAAATTATTTTGAGGCGATTTTTGCCAAAATTGTGCAAAAAAATTTTTGTCCCACACCCTGTAGCCAGGATGGTTTAAACTAAAAATGTGAAAAAATTCTAAGTGATGTATATTGGTGTGAACCGGAATAGTACAACAGGAATTTTTGATCAGATTATGTTTTCGGAAAATAACGCATTTTTTGTGTTTTTTTGGTTGACGATGCATACATGTTATACTCTTATAACACACTAAGTTGATAAGCGTTTGCTGGTCTAGTGGCTCAGTTGCGCGACAACTACACAGGATCGTTATTCACTACACAGGTTCGTTCCTGGCTTGTGGAGTCAATTTTATTTTTTGTTTTTTTTTTCATATTTATTTTGTTTAAATTAATTTGTTAAAATTCTAGTTATATTTTAGCACATTTTGAATTTAATTTTCAAGAGCGTAAATTTAATAACCAATTGGAATTACATTTTCATTCTATGTGTCATTTATACGAAGCCAGAGGGGCGGAGCGTATGATTTAAGACAACCAATGAAAGCCATAGGCCCAATTTTCAAAATCTTAATGAACCTTGTAATATAAAAAAAATACTGCACTTATTTAGAAACCTAAATAATGATATTAGGTATTCGAATTAAAATTAACAAAAGAATATTTTAACATAACATTTGTTTTTAAAGCTCTGAGATTAACAGACGATAAATTATTTTAAAAAGATCGTTCATTTTGCCGTGGTTACTACAAAGCAAAATTTGTCCTACACACTCAGCATGCCGCCTTCACTTATTGTATACCTGCGAAACCCTGCAATGTGTGAAAATTCACACTTCACATAAATTTTTTTATATCTAGCATTTCTATTATATGTTTCATTTGTGTATTTTTTTAAATAATTTTGTTATTTTGTTAATAAATAGATAATTTGTGTTTATCATCTTGTGTTCATATTTTAATAAATTTCGTATGCGGCCCGCAGGAAATTTTTAAATTTCTAGTTGGCCCGTAGTAAAAAAAGGTTGCTCATCCCTGATCTAAACGATTAAAGCCCCAAATTTTTCTAGAGTAAATAAACTACGGATAATCCAAAAATTTCAACCACTGATCGCTACCTCTAAACGTTTTCGAGTTGTGCTTTTTTTTAGTCACTTTGTTCATTATTTTTTATTGGACGAGTTCGACGTCGATAATAAAGGAGATATTTTAAGATTTTTAATAAACAGTTTTAACCCCGAAACACCTCCCTTGAATAGAAATTTTGAAATGCCGTATAACCTATGTTCGAATCCCGGTTTTACTATATCATCGTACCAAATTTTGTAAAAATATGTCCAGTCGTTTATGCGAGAATATCGGACAGACAGGCAGGCGGATAGACAGACAGACAAACATTATTTTTTTTTGCGGATATTGTGTTATAATTTGAAACGTGAGAAAACCAAATATGAGGGAAAAAAATTTAGATGCCTTATAGCCTATGTTCGAATCCTGGTTTCACTCTATGATCATACTAAATTACATGAAAATAAGTACAGCCGTATTTGTGTGACTCTCGAACCAAATATGAGATCTAAAAAATAAAAAAAAATGATGGAGCCTCCAATTTTATTAATATAAATATATGTTTTTTTCTTCTTCTAATCTTGCATGGAGAATTAAATTAAACGTTTTGAAATATTTTGTGCGTCTTTCTCCAATTCTGTGAATTGTGTATCTTCCTCCCCAGATCCTTTTTACTATTTTTTTTTAACTCATACTACTTGTAAAGTTAAAAACACTGTTTGTAGGTATAATGAATAATAATAATAATAATATTTATTGATCCTTTAAATACAGGACTGCATATAGGATATGTCAGTACATGAGTTTACAATTTTACAAAGATCTTGATCAGTAATACAAGTTATGCAGTTATAAAAACAACAAAATTATATATTTAATTACCCAAAATTAATTTTCCCCATTGGCATGACAACACCAGTCCTTACAAATTTTCAAAAATACATTCATTGAGTATACACAATGCTCTATAAGAAATATCTTAATCTTCCTCTTAAATACAGCAAACTGCGTTTCATTTCTGACATGAAATGGCAGTGAATTAAATAATTTAATACCAACAGTTTTTGGTGATTTTTTTGTCAGTTCCAGCATGTTTGCTGGAGTTCTGAAACAATCTTTTCCTCTGGTGTTATATGAATGCTGGTTCAAATGGCGCGCAAAGTATATTTGATTTTTAAATACATAGACCAGCAACTCTAAGATGTAAATACCAGGAACTGTTAATAATTTGTATTTTACAAAAAGTGGTCTGCATGATTCAGTGCGTCTTTTGTTCGCTATACAACGTATTATTTTTTTCTGGGAAATAAATATGTCATCTGCCATAGTTGATGATCCCCAGAAGCATATTCCATACTTAAGCCTACTATAAAATTGTGCGTAATAAAATTTAATAATTGTCTCATAACCTACAATATTTTTTAAATTTTTTATTTGAAAGTGAACTGAAGTTAATGATTTTAGTAGTTTTTGACAATGGGCTTTCCAACTTAAATGTTCATCTATGTACAGGCCTAGAAATTTTGTTTCATTTTCTGATTTTAGATATTCATTATTTATTTTAATATTTAAATTGATTTGATTATTACTTTGCAAGGTTCTAAAGGTCATATAGTTAGTTTTGGAGGCATTTAAGTATAATTTATTAAACAGGAACCAGTTGTTGAGTTCATGTATAAGAGGGGTTATTTTTTCATTTATTTCTCCGATATTTTTGCCTGAGAGAATAACGGATGTATCGTCGGCGAACATTGTTAGATGATAATTTACGTAATAATTAATATCATTAATGAAAAGTAGGAATAGAATGGGGCCTAAGACAGATCCTTGGGGAACACCGAGATTAATGGGAAGAAGACCTGACTTTTCATCTTTTATATTACCTTTTCCATCTTTAAATGTCAACTGCACAAACTGGAATCTATTTGTGAGGTATGAAGTAAACCAGTCTGCAACGACACCACGAATTCCATATTTATTTAATTTTATTAGTAAAATGTCATGACTAACGCAGTCGAATGCTCGACTAAGATCACAGAAGACACCAACAGAGGTTTCACCCCTATCCAAAGCATCCGTAATATATTTCATGAATGAATCAATGGCTGTCATTGTAGAATGATTTTCTCTAAAACCATGTTGATTATTACATATAACATTATGTTTATTTAAGTGGCTTAAAAGGCGTGTTAACATGCAGTATTCAAAAAATTTTGAAAACGAAGATGTGATGGAAATAGGCCTATAGTTTGCTATATCAGTTACTGAATGTTTTTTATGTATTGGGATAGTTTTTGACACCTTTAATGCATCCGGAAATATTCCCTCTGAGAAAGATAGGTTTATTAAATGGGTAAGTGGAGTTATTATAATATGGGAGGTGTTACGTAATAGGCTGCATGGAATATTATCCGGTCCCGCTGATTTTTTATTTTTTAATTTTTTTATAATAGTCAGAACTTCGTCTTCAGTGTAAGGAAAAGCATACATAGATTTAGGAATTGTGGGAAATGATAAATAGTCAGAAAATTTGTTTGTATTTTTGAGGCTGGACAATATGTCATACGGAGCCTTTTGAAAGAAAATATTGAAACTTTCAACAACATCTGCAGGTTTATTAATGATATTAGGTGTTTGTAAGTTAATGTTATTTACTTGTTTTACTTTATTATTGTTAAATTTGGAAATCAAAGACCATGCAGTTTTAGACTGATTGTCAGAGTTATTGATTATGTTTTCATAGAATTTGATTTTAGTTCTCTTAACTAGAGCATTGTGCCTACGTCTAACACTTACATACACATCTCGTAATAATGGGTACTGTTTTTGTAGAATAAACCAGTTGAAATGAACCGATTTCTTGTTCCATTCATCCGATAACAAAACTATAAACTATTAAGTACAATATTTATTTATAAATAAGGGTTCTATAAAGTAAGAGCACCTTTGGTGGCAGCGCGTGTCCATTGTCCTAAAGACAAGAATGCCGAGTGTTGTCGGCCGCCGACCGAGCAGAGACTGACTGCTGACTCGAAATATACGCTGCGCCGCATTCAATGGGCTCAGATTGCAAATTATGTGTGACCACTGTTGTGATTGTTGGCTATATTTTGATTTGTGTATTGTGTGATTCCCGTGCCGCCAACTTCTGTTATTCTCTATATCTCTCTCTTGTCACTAAATTATATTTAATGCACCATTTTTTTTGTAAGATATGTTTCTATAAAAATTATTCCGGTTTTTCTGTCGTAATTGGAAGTGATTTACTATATTAATGGGTCTATTCTGTATGAGTTTTCTACCGCTGTAAGCGCTATAACTTTGTAAAATACAGCGCTGTAAGGAAAGTGCTATTCTGTATTGAGACGCGTTGCTCTGGAAACTCTACACCGATGTAAAATATCGCTGTAACGTTACGGCGATATTTTTCTGGCCGTAAGTCAGTTACAGTACTGTATAGAAGTCAAGTTGTATATGTTTGTATTGTTCGTGTCGCCTAAAAAAATTAATGATCCAAATTTCGCCCTATTTCTAATGCAATTACTACAAGAGGACCATAACAGGCAATTATGCTTAAAATATCACGTTACAACCACACATAAACTTTTTTTTTATGCATACATGTTTTCATTTATATATTTTTAAATACAGGTTTTAGAAACACTATATTTTTTAAGTAATGGATCCTATCAGGCTACTACAGGGGCTCACAATTTCACATCTTTGAGCCAGCCTATAGTTAGTAGATCGATAATAGAAATTTGTTATCTGGTAACAACACATCTAATGCCAATTCATATAAAGTTCCCCACTACGAGGGAAGAAAACCGTGGAGTGAAAGAAGGGTAAGTTTTGCATAATATAGCAACAAAAGCAAGAATACCTAACTATGCTGAGATTGATGATGATGAGCTTGAACCTGTAAATAATGAAGTTCCTGAACCTGAAAATAATGAAGATCCTGTACCAAATAGTAAAATATTTGAAAAGTATTTAAAATTTTCGAAAACTGATTTAAAACTTTTTTAACAGCTAATCAAGATATGAATTTGGGAAAGCAGATTAGTATTTTTTATGTTCAGCAGTCCATTATATAATTTGATGTAAGAAATATGTTTATATGGAATAAAGATACATAAGATGCAAAGAGAAACTTTTATTCTTATAAACAAATTATAACAATAATAAATAAAAATTACAAACGTAAAAAACATGAGTATATGTGTATATACAAATATGATATACAATTACCGATCGATGACATTGATCAATACCTCAAATTTTGAGGTTAGAAATAATCATAGTGAAGTTAGCTACAATGTAAGCAAAGTTTAAATCGACCGAAATTACAGAATGTGTTACAGAATAGCTAATGCTCAATATTTACAGAGCCGCCGTAACTTGGCACTTTACAGTGGTAAGCTCACTATAGCGCTATAGTGATACAGTACTGTAAACATTTTTTTACAGAATAGACCCATTAGTTGGAATTATACAGTTAAAAACACCACCTGTTGATTTTCACTATTTTGTATTTTAGGAGTTGTATAACATGTACCCATTTTCTCCGGAATTAAGAAATATTTATAAAAATGTTTTGAATTTCAACGTTATCTAAAAATAATTGTAAGTACATGAATTACATTTAGAGTCCATTTACCATAACAATGAGATGAAAAGCTTCCCTTGTTGCCACTCAATTGTCAAAAGAGTTAGGTTATATCCAACTAATTCTAAAAATCAGCTGTGGCCACCACAGGACCGACCGCCATTATAAAGTACTTATATAAATTACATTCTAGCAACAGAGTAGAAATAACTTATATTTTCTAAAAGAGATATTATTTATCATTACCATGGAAACGTTACATATAAATATGAAAAAATTGAGACTTGGAAAAATTTTCGAAAAATTTTACGGAAATTATTAGAAATTTTTCGTTTTATCAAAAAACGTCTCAAATAAAAGTTATTAGTTATTGCTTTTATAGCAACTTTTGTTTAATAAATTCTTTCGAAATAATTTTCTGTTGTGAAATATTCGCAAAAATCTTAAAATCGACACGAGTAAACTCCCATTTTTAGTCAACCGGTTTTTACTAAAAGTTGATCAACTCGTGCCATTGATGGCAGAAGCTCAAATATGAAGTTTCATAAAAATCCTTTCAGCCGAATTCGCTCTGCACGTGTACACAGATAGACGGACAGACGGACAGACGGACAGACGGACAGACGGACAGACGGACAGACGGACAGACGGACAGACGGACAGACGGACAGACGGACAGACGGACAGACGGACAGACGGACGGACGGACGGACGGACGGACGGACGGACGGACAGACGGACAGACGGACAGACGGACAGACGGACAGACGGACAGACGGACAGACGGACAGACGGACAGACAGACAGACAGACGGACGGACAGACAGACCGACAGACATCATGCTAAAAATAGTAAAAACGTTACGTAAGGACCTCAATTCGTGGAGATCCATCGAAATCTCGAAACGTCAAAATTGGTATGATCACAATACCTCCCTTATATATGTTGGCAGTCGGTAAAAAGAGATTGAAAACCTATATTTCCTATGGAGGAAAGGAATTAATGTGAATTATGATGCAGAACAGTTCTTTCCAACAGATTTGTCGCGAAATTTATGGTTTAAATTATATTAAGTGTGTAATGATGTACTAAATAAAAAAAAAAAAAATATATCAGTGTATTAAGAATCATCAGAAATAATTGTTTTTAGAAATGTGTCGTGTTCTTTTCATCCCTTTTATACAATTTACTTTAATTTTTCGCCTGGTGTCACATAGACAGTGAATTTCGGAAGCAAACTCGGAGTGTTCCGAGTCACTCTGTTTAACTCCATACCGCTCGAGGAAAGGCGTTTAGACTTTTTCTCGAACGCTCTAGAACAGTTTTTCTCAACCGGTGGTCCGCGAACCACTGGTGATCCTTAGCAAAATTTGAGTGGTCCTCGAAAGGCTTATAAATTATTATTTTTGAGATTTTTTGTTATTTTTTTTATGACTTTTCAGTGGTTTTTTATTACTACGATATATGTAGAGTTTATATACATAATTTGTTTAGTAGTGCATTTATTTTTAGGGGTTCTAGGTAGAAAATTAAATAATCTAATAGTCCGCGGTAGAAAATTAAATATTTTACTGGTCCGTAGTACGTTTTTGGTTGAGAAACACTGCTCTTGAGTTAAACAGAGTACCTCTGAGCTTGCTTCCCGAACCCACGTAAAGAGATCGGAAAGCAATGATAATTTTTTTATTATTCGAATATAAATTTTTGAATATTTGAATTTCATATGTTTGATACAATTTTACTTCGAATATTACACAAATTTATGGAACTGCTCATGGTAAATATAGGATCTAAGCGTAAAATAAATATGTATAAATATTAAAAATAATATATACATATTAAAAACAATTGTGGTATTTACATAACCTAACTTTATTGTTTATGTAAAAGTTTAAAGGATATGATATTTATTGGTACGTATTATATTTTATAATTAAAATAACTATACTATAATTAATTATTAGTAATAATTCAATCCTATTAAATTAAGTGTTGAATAGTTGTTTTTCAGAAACGTCACTGTCAAAACTCGAGTTAAAATCGAAGTTTAAATACTATACCAGCCAATTTTTACTCGGGTTAGTGATAAAATTTAACCTGACTTAAATATCAAACCAAGTTTAAAAACGGCTGAACAGTAAAAAAATCTAAACCTGGCAACGTTTAAAAACGATACCAACATTCAGTAAATAAATTTACCAACAGAGTTATGGTTTGATGTTTGATGTTGATGTTAACAGTAAGTAACGGCTCGCATGAAATTTCTACCCCTTGTTTTTTTAGAATCACCCTCCCCTTTCCTCAAAAGATTTTCGGAATTTCTCCACTCCCCCTGTTCTTAATAGATTTTCTAAATTTCTTCCCCACGTTCTAAAATGATTTTCAGTATTTCGCCCACCAGTCCTCTGTGATTTTTAAATATCTGGCCCCCAATCTAACTCAACCTGGCCTCTGAAACATATTTAGAATTCATATACACAATGTATTAAGGTAGAGGGAACACGATTTTTCTCAAAAACGCGATGTGTAAGTTGGTAAAAACCTAACCTAACCTAACCTAAGTTGACCATAATAACATTAAAAATGATTAAAAATATTTCGCTTTCAAATTATATTTCCAAGTACGACTTGAAAGTGAATAATTTTTTATTATGTATATTTTTTTATTAAGCTCGGAGTTACAAATAGATCAATCATCGGTCGTTAAAAAAAATGTAGATAGGGGTGCCCCATTCTAAATTATTACCATTGTTTTTTACTGAACTTTCTATTAATGTTCTATTTCTATTTTTGTTCGATTGTGAAATATTCAATTTTGGCCAATGAGGAGAGGACCCATATTTTTTATTAATAATATAATTTCATAGTTAAGCACGATAGTTTTAATATAACACAGTGCGTTATATTAAAATCCAGTTTCACGTCTGAGTACTTTTCACAAATGAAAACAAATGAAGGTTAGGCCGCCGGCCTAAATTCACATACACACTAACAACTCGCCCGTGTTGCCCTTTCCAGTTCATTTTTGTTACTTGTATAGATAAATACACTAGAAACAGCATGTGTCTCGGCCAGGTAGTGTCCCGGGGTAGTGTCCCGGGCATGGATTTCTGGATCTAAATTTTTAAAATCTAAAGTGAGTTTTACACTATTCAATTAATTCAATTAATTGATCAATTAATTGACAAAAAAATTGATCAATTTATTTTGAAAATAGAACAAGTTCTATTTTTCATAAATTTTTCATCAATTTTTTAGGGAATTCTAGGTATATTTTTATATGTTAAGATATTGCCAACTGTTTAGTTGTAGCATAACCTCCAAATATATATTTTGTATTTCGTTTTCAAATTTGACATAACCTCGAACGTTTTAATTTACCATCATCTACGTTATTTCTTTTGTTTTTGTTTACAGCTCGTAACTTTGTGAAGATTTTTTCAATATTTTCATTCTGATAAATATGTCAACATATTTTCCAGTTGGTAATGTAAAAGTTTTCAAAAAAATTGATAAATAAATTGATGTGTGTAAAGTGGTGCTTTTGTTTCCAAGGTTACCAATAAATTTTTCAATTAATTGACAAAAAACTTGATCAATTTATTGAACTATGTAAAACCAACTTAACACATTAGAAATAATAAAAATAAATATATGCAGACATATTTAGCTAGTTTAATGCAATTTTAAAGTATAATTGAGATTTTAAATTCAGTTTTTCTTATGAAAATTTTTTAGGAGGACACTGTCCCAGTGCCACCCTGTCTCAGCCGCCACTGCTCTATATACATTACTCCGTCCATTTACGCGAGTAATTTGTCCCAAGAAAACAGAGCGCAAATGAAAACCAAATAGAGGCATGGAATGCTCAAAAGTTTTTTGTTTTTAATATGTGTAGTTAAGGATGGAAGAATAACGCTCGCTTAAGGATATAAATTAATAAAATATATAAAGAAATATACATCTTTATATATAAAAATCTATTTCTGTTTCTTTGTTTGTTTATTTGTCTGTTCTTTATGCAAAACCAAATTGGATGGAACAATTTTCACCAAATTTAGTACAGGGGAGTAAAATAATCCGAGGAAGGTTTTAGTAAGGGTTTCTACTTCGTTCATGTCCCCCTTAAGGGGCGTTATGGGGGGTAAACCATCAGTTTCGCACTCTCCGTGCAGTTTGAATTGATTACGGAGGCTAAATATTAAGAGATATATTGACATAATGTACACAAAAAATGTAGATCTGAACTAGATCTAAAAAAAGTCTGCGAGAGCATATACCTATCATGCACCGATATCGTGTATTGGGCAATTTTCTGTTTTTAAATGTAATAGTTTTTATATTCTGAAATTTGTGGGTGCATACCATCGGAGTTTTATAGTGATGTATCAATTATTTTAGATTAATAAATTAGACTATTTCATAATGTAAAATGTAAAATACTTAACAGTATACAAAGGTCAATAATATAGGAGGTATCACAGGGTAAACAGAAGTCCGAAACGCAGATATGTTGAGATTTGTTGAATTTGTTAAGAGATGGCAGTGCTAGGTAGATATTTATTCTTCATTGCCTAACGGTAGTTAAAATTACTATACCTACCTTCTTATATATTTAACTTTATGATCGTTATGTTCCACTTTCTTGGAATTAAATTAGTGAAATGCCGTAGCGAACCACGGGTACACCCAGTGATGGCATCATACCGGTTCGGAGCGGTTCGCGCGAACCGTTTCTTAAAATTATTGAAACCTTAGGGTACCGGTTGTTAGAATTATCAAAAATAAATTAATTACTCTGACTTCAGTTTTGAATCGTGCGCCGTGCCCTGCAGTGTTGTAATATTTTGTAATGTAATATTTATTTTATAAATAATAGGTTATAAATAATACGCTCTTAAAATTTTTTCCTTATATTTAATAAATGGAAGTGATTTATTTTCATTCTTAAAAATACAGAATAGGTTCTTAGATATCACAAGACTTTATAGAACCGCTTCCTGAAAATTTAGAATGCCATCACTGGGTACACCCACTAATGATAACATAAAATACCACGGATCAGGAACTCCTCTAGTAGAGTACTGTTCTATGTACACATTTACCGCAGCACGGTGACAGAGAATTCTTGTGACACAAAATGTACACTTCGAACATATTAATTTTTTCGTCATGAGTAAAATTATTCATTTTCTTTTCGAAATACTAACACAACGAACAGTATTGGCAAATTACAACAAGTAAGGAAACAAAACAAGAATGTTCAACTGTTATCATTCCATAGCAATCTTGTTTCAACGAGATTTCAATAAAATTCAAATAAATTTAATTTGCGTTTTTCTCGCTTATTTTGTAATGTGAGGCTATGACTTGTTTATATCGTTGGAATCAGAATAGAATACTCTGTCGAATAAGTAAAAATAAAATGTGAGTTCCTATTTAAAATAAGAAAGTTGCTCAACGTACTTTGAGAAACACTTGTCGAAATAAAAAATTACTTCACTAATTGATATATTCCTGTAAAATAGTAAGATCAAGGAGGGTAATAAGGCACACCTAATAATTTTATTTATTTTTTTACATTTATATCAATTTTGTTATAAATTTATTTTTAAATAATAATTTGGACATATTTTTATAATATAATAATTTATTACATATGTATTTGATAAACGGATCATTAAGTTTTGCAATTAAAAAAATTTCTGCATCGGGCCTTATTTATAGAAAAGTCGTTAATTAAGGCCCATATAACAAAAATAAATTAGGGTATACAAAAACGCCGGAATATAGATCTGATTGTTTTATTTTTAAATTATTTAGAAAAATTATGGCAAAACAGTTTCAAAAAATTTGGCAATTCATGCAATTAGGAGAAATAAATTGAAAATAAGACAACAAAAATTATTTAATAATACAGTTTGGACAATTAAATAGAAAAATAAGACATAAAACAATTATTTAATTCGGACAAATAAATTCATCTTTGTCCTCTTTCGTCAGTCCAACAAAGTCTTCATGGACCCAAATACGGCAATTGATACAGCAACGCATGTCGGATTCGACGTCCTCTTCACAAAGGAAACAGTACCAAGATGTCTTATCTTTACTGGGATGTTGCTTTGTTTTTTTGTGTCTGTTTCTTACCGTTTTGTTCGATTTTGCTAGAAGTTTCAAATAAATCCCTCTTTAAAGTCCGGTACACGGCGCACGGTAGTTAAATGACTTCTTTCGAACAGTTTTATTTTCTTTTTGTTGCATATCTGAAGTTTTAAAATAAACGTACATGATATTTAAATTATAGCATATAAGTAAACAAAAAAAAAAAGAAAAAAATACAATTAATTTCACTTATAGCAGAGAAGCAAACACAGCGTTGTTGTTGATCACACGTGTATATCTCTACACACTAAAAAACAATGACATACTGCCACCTGTTAATATGTAGCAATAGCACGTACTAATGGGTGCGTTTTGTTGTACCAATTCTGGTTTCGGTTTAATCAGAATACGCGTTTTGTTGGGACAATATTCTCATTATATTCATTCTACTCATTCGATGATTTGAGGTCGAACGAATGGAATGGTTTTGTTGGGACAATATTCTCATTATATTCATTCTACTCATTCGATGATTTGAGGTCGAACGAATGGAATGGATAAGTGTGATGGGGACGAAAAGTAATATTTGAATGCAGTTGTTTTCATTTGGTTTTTAAATTAGAATTAAATCTTGGTATTACTGCTTCAAAATAATTTTCACTTTAAAGTATTTTCTCATTTTGTGTCCTAAAATAAATATATACCTATATGAATTTAATATAGTACTGTTAAATCTAAACTTAAAATATATGTATAATTTAATTATTCGTTCTAAAACACTACATTCTAGAATATTTTCAAGTTTTATTATTTTAAAGTTTTCCTATTCTGCATTTATTATTTAGATCAGGGGTACTCAACCTTTTCATACCTATCGCCCACTTTAGCATCTCTATTGGTAGAAAAATGTTCATACCGTCCACCTGTTGTATAATAATAATAACTTACCAAATACTTTCGCAAAATTTAGCTGTAAATATCTTTATAAAACAACTTACTGCATCATCTCTTATTATTAAACACAACAAATATACATGTAGACAAAACGTGGCAACGTTGGATGTCACAAAGTACCCTGTGTAACACAGTACCCACACTTCCCTTACCCGTAATTTTTGAGTAGAGGTTTAATGAAAACATGTAGTTAAATTTATCTTTTTATTTATACTTTGCATACGTAGAAGTATGAAGTCTATTGAAATTACATTTAGTTAATTAAATTATTAATGAGATCCTTGAAGCTAATGCTGCGAAACTAAATATTGGATACCTGGTTCAATTTTTGTAAGGAACAAAGGAAGGTCTCCTCTTTCGGAAATATTCAGACGGTTTCTTTCTTTGGTCATAATATGATTAACAACAATAAAAAATGTATATTTTGAGAAATTTAACAATAAACAGTAAAGAATTTTATGAAAACTTAATGAAAATGTTTTTCAATAATGCTATGAATTTTTTTTAAATAATACTTCAAAAAAAAAAAAAAACGGAAAGTAGCCAGCATTGGACAAAACCCCTATCGCCCACCAAAAAATTCCTAGGGTCCCTAGGGGATTCCTAGGGACCAGGTTGAGTACCACTGATTTAGATTATCCATTTAGGTTTAGTATTCATTTGTTCTACAACCATATGACTCATGCAAATGTCATTCCAAGTTTACTTCACGATCAAAATTGTCGTTTTTTTGCCCATCAATTCTAGTACTTCTAATCAGCCACCAACAAAACGCACCCAATATACTATGAACATGTGGATTCTGAATTTCGATGCTAAGGCGCCAAATTCAAAAGTGGGCTTTATATTCGCCCGGGCCTTATTACCCTCCATGACCTTATTTATTGTCTAATTTAAGCAACCTCGTAGCTATTATAGTTTTTGAGATAGTAATGGTGAGCAATTTAATATGAACCTGTATAGATAACATCGTGTCTCATCGTGATATTGCGGATAGTTCAGTTCAACATACTCGTATTCTATTAATTTATTTTCTAACGTATGTTTACGTGAGACAGATTGCTTTCTAATAAATAATTATTGAACAGTTTCTAGCGAATAAACCCCACAAAGCTTTTGGTCAATTTTCTCACATTTCTAATTTCCCCTCTAAGTTGCGGAGTGATTAGTGTGGAATGAAAGGCGCGGATAAACAGCGATCCGATTATAAGTAGCATCTGTGCTATTATCCCCGGTAAATCCTGTGAGGCGACCGGAGCCAGGCTAGAGCAGCCATTGCCCGGAGCGGTCCGGAACCACAGGCTCAACTACGTCTCCACGATCAGCTCGGCTCAAAGTAATACCTTCACCACAATGCACTCGCCAATTATTACCACTGAACGTGGGGATAAGTACGAACTATTAATTAATGGTTTTAGGGCTTTCATTAAGATAATTGGTAATTAATTTATTTTGTTTGGTTGGTAATTAGAAGCCTATGGAAAAATTGGGGTTTAGTATTATATGGAAATTTAATTACTAATAATTGGGTAATTACGAGAAAATGTCGGTGCCTAGCGGTGAAAAATACTGTTGACGAGAATTGTGCATATAAATTCATTTCAGGATTAAGTCGGTAAATACAATATACGAGGGCTACCTTTTAAGTTTTTACAAAAACTAAGAAAGAAAATTTTTTTTTTACAACAAACCATTTTTTTGCTGTTCAAAATATTCACCTTTAAGATTTATACACTTTTGCATGCGTTCAAACCAATTCTCAGAACATTTTTTCCAATCTGAAGTTGGTATCTCAAAAACATGGTTTTCGTAGGTTTCAACAGCTTCTTAAAGTAATGAAAATTCGATGTGATGAAAGTTCTCGATGTGTGAAAAGTTCAAAAGTGATAAAAGTTCTCGTCCATGCATATTTTGTTTGACATTGGGAAACAAAAAAAAAGTCGTTAGGGGATAAATCAAGTGAATATGGGCAATGAGACATTAATTCGATATTTTTCTCCTTCAAATAATCAATTGTTTGACGTGCTGTGTGGGAGCAGCATTGTCATGATGAAGAATGATGCGACGTTTTTGGTTGTTTTTCTGGATTTTGTCGATGACTTTTGGCAAACAAATTGTTGTATATCATTAAGCATTTACTGTTCTCCGATCCTCTAAAGGAATGGTTGCGACATGTGCAGTACAACCGAGGACACAAGCGATCATTTTCTTGGAAGTGCTTCATGAACGAACAACTTTTGTGGGTTTCGGTTCATCTTGGAATACCCAAACAGTGGATTTTTGCTTAGTTTCCGGTTCATATGAATAAATCCAAGTCACCTGTTGTATACGGATTTTGCAGTTCCTAGGTTGATTTTTTTTAGCATTCCCTTACACCAATCAACACGAGCCTTTTTTTTTGAGCTTCGGTCAAATTATACGGAATCCATCGGAAACAGATCTATTTCACAGCTAAATGTTCATGCAAAATCGAATGTATTGCAGTCTGCAATATGCAAAATGTATTGCACATGCCGATCTTCTTCAATCATTTTGCGCACAGCATCGATGTTTTTTTGAATCACAACCGATTTTGGTCGACCTTCTCATGTTTCATCACTGATGGACGCACGAACACGACGAAAATCTGCAAACCAATTGTAAATAGCCTTTTCTGATGGTGCTTCATTACCAAAAGTTGAACGAAGCGAATCTATGCATTGTTGTTGAGTTAGGCCTTTACTAAAATCGTAAAAAATCAACCAAGGAAAACTTTCACGAGAAATATCAATTTTTTCACAAACTTCAGTTTTTTTTTAACGCTCACTGTCAACAAACTACTCGGTCAATTTATAAGCTCCCACTGATTTCACAATAACAAATTTCAAATTTTATGAATATAGTAATGACACATTTTAATTTTGCCATCTAATAGTCGTTTGTAAAAACATAAAAGGTAACCCTCGTATTTTATATATTTTATTTTTCAAAATTGACTTTTTCGTTTTGACTTTTAGATTTTGATTGCCATCATGAAACATGAAATAATCACGGAGCTCGTTACACCTTGAGATAACAAAAATCCAGTTATGTTTCGCTTAAACATAATAAACAAAATACCTATCCAGAAGAAGATAATGGATATGAGTAAAAACAAAATTCTTTTCTACCTCATGGTATTAATCTGTTAATACGAGTATTATTTACTCAATTTTAAACTGGAAAACATGAGGAAAAACCGGTTGAAACCAGTTTTGAATGTTTTTAATTTCATTTTCGTTCTTAATCAAAAAACAAAATGTCATTTCCGTTTCCGTGCTGTAAAAAATTCTGGTAATATTGGTCTTTATTTTAGTTTTCGGTTTGTTGTCATCCTTAACAAAAAATGAATCGAAGAGTGGGGAATCGATAGTTTTTCCCACTCTCGGCTCCGACTCCCGACTCCTCTAAAAAGATTCAACTCTTCAACTCCCGACTTCGATTCCGCATCCCTGGTGAAATGTACAGTAATACTTATACTCTGGTCGAGATTGAACCTGGGACTTTTAACATCTAAAACAGATTCGCTGTCGCTTCATTATGGACACCGTATAGTAGTAAAGTTAGTCACCAATTTCTCCCAGTAATAACCTAGAGTAGTAAATCCAACTAAACAGTACCCCAATTAAATCTAATCCTAGATATCCTGATACTTGCAATAGTGATCGGCCTCTGGGATCTGTGTAATCCGGCGCTCCCGTACGCCGATGGTGTGGTGTGGGGTGAATTATCACGCGTGCATGGGCGCGCGTGCCCGACACGCCCCACACATCACAACACGATAGCGATACACGGATTATAGGATTACAACTGCAAGAGTTGTGGGAAAAGTGTTACAGTGTATGCTTGAATTAGTTGAGGTAGTCACATCGTATGTCACAATGAATTAAATCTGTTTAATGAGCCAGTTTTTACATTGAGTGGGTTAGATCGTTAAGCAGGAAACAAAATGTGCCCCATCATATGTCATAACACTAATGTATATGATACAGATTTATCAGAAACTAAAGTCCGTTCAAGATAAGTATGAGATGACGTCACAGTTGAAAAACTTGGTGTGTTGCCAGTTCGTTAATTGTGCAAAAATTTAGGTTATATCCAACTACTTCTAAAAAGAGATTGAAAACCTATATTTCCAATGGAGGAAAGGAGCTAATGTGAATTATGATGCAGAGCAGTTCTTTCCAACCGATTTGTTGCGAAATTTATGGTTTAAATTATTTTAAGTGTGTAATATAATGTTAAATATACGAGGGTTACCTTTTATGTTTTTACAAACGACCACTAGATGGCAATATTCAAATGTGTCATTAAGCCAGTGGCATCTTGATGAAGTTTGTGAAAAAATGGATATTACTCGTGAAGGTTTTCGTTTGATGATTTTTTACGATTTTAGTAAAGGCCTAACTTAACAACAATGCATAGATTCGCTTCGTTTAACTTTTGGTAATGAAGCACCATCAGAAAAGACTGTTTACAATTGGTTTCCAGAATTTCGTCGTGGTCGTGCGTCCGTCAGCGATGAATCTCGTGAAGGTCGACCAAAATCTGTTGTGATTCAAAAAAACATCGATGCTGTTCACTTCGAAAATGATTGAAGAAGATCTGCATGTGACTTACCGTAAGATAGAGGCATCTTTTGGCATATCGCAGACTGCAATATATTCGATTTTGCATGAACATTTAGCTATGAAAAGATCTGTTCCCGATGGATACCGCATAATTTGACCCAAGCTAAAAAAAAAGGCTCGTGTTGTTTGGCACTGTAAAATCCGTATACAACATCGTTACAGGTGACGAAACTTGGATTTATTCATGTGAACCGGAAGATGAACCGGTCTTCCAAGATGAACCGAAACCCACAAAAGTTGTTCGTTCATGAAGCACTTCCAAAAAAATGATCGCTTGTACTGGACATGTTGCAACCATTTCTTTAGAGGATCGGAAAACAGTTAATGCTGAATGGTATACAACAACTTGTTTGCCAGAAGTCATCGACAAAATCAGGAAAAACAACCAAAAACGTCGCATCATTCTTCATCATGACAATGCAAGCTCTCACACAACACGTCAAAAAATTGATTATTTGAAGGAGAAAAACATCAAATTAATGTCTCATTGCCCGTATTCACCTGATTTATTCCCTAACGACTTTTTTTGTTCCTCAATGTCAACAAAAATGCGTGGACGGCGATTTTCATCACGTCAAGGAGCTGTTGAAGCCTTCGAAAACCATGTTTTTGAGATACAAACTTAAGAGTGGAAACTATGTTACGCGCTTTGATTTGAACGCATGCAAAAGTGTATAAATCTTAAAGGCTAATATTTTTAAAAGCAATAAATCAGTCTATTCAAAAAAATATATATATATATATATTTTCTTTCTTAGTTTTTGTAAAAGATTGAAAGGTCGCCCTCGTATTACCATTTATTGAGATTTTCACTTCGGTTTCATTAAAATAATGCGAATTTTCAGTTGTTTAGGTACTTTTTGGTATTAATTTCTTTCACGCAGACAGACATATAAATGTCATTATAAACTTCGTTATACCTTAAAGCCGCTAAAACACTGAAGTCGATCGTTTTTCGCATGTTTCATCCACATATTCTCACTAAAAACTTGGAAATTCTCTCAAACCTCATATTGAGTCAACACACGTATTGAATAGTAAAAAGCTTAACTAAAAGGGTAGGTTGATTTAATAACCTAAGTCTCTGGATGGGAGTCACGTGTGAGGCACGTGGTTGAGGGGTCGCACATACACCCACAGCCGACACCCAGCGCCCTGTGACCCTATGGCCCGTACTGTGAGAACATATCGAGATCGTCTTGTCAACTGTCACATACTCGATACCCGACTACAGATTTATAGCCACTGTAAAATATGTTATGTGCTCAATAAATGGACTGGAAGGGTTCATTTTAATTGTAGGGACTTTTTTGCTGGGGATGATTTAATTTATGTTATTGGTTGGGATACAATTTAATTATTTGTTAATTGTAGAATTGAATTGTGAAACATATTGGGTGGTGTGAATAAAATGAAGTAAAAGCTATTAATATTATTTTTAACTAGCTTGAGTACCCGTACTTTGTACGATTACTATAATGTTACTTTTGCTGTAACCTAAATGTTACATATGTTATAACGTAAATAATCTTTTTCCACACCTATTGTATTATATTGCAATTATTAGTACGGGTAGTACTAATAGTACTAATAGTACGGGTGGTACTTTGTACGGGTTCTATAATGTTACTTTTGCTGTAACGTAAATGATAAGTGAGATATTTCAAGTTGAACAGAAAATAATCTTTTTCCACACCTATTTAATTATATTGCAATTATTAGCTTTTTTCGTGAAAAATAATACCCATAAATAACTACAGTGAATTATGGTTTCATAATTCACAGTTTACGGCCAATCACAAACCTACATTTCCATAATTCTCGCTGATCCAATCATATTTGAGAATGAAAAAATTTTTTTTTCCTCATACACATTTTTGCTGTTAAGTAAATAATAAGTGAGATATTTCAATATTTTAGTTTTAGACTGTACCCCTGTAACTCCCCAAATATTCAATCAATCGCAAAGTATATAAAACAAAAAAGATTTGTTTTTTATCACAGAAACAATTTTTGTTTTACATTTTTAACGGGGGGTAACTCCCCAAATATTCATCTGTACAGAAATAAAAGTAGCGACCTTAGTGGGGGGCGAGGTCGGGTGACCTCCCTGGGGCGCCAGGCCAGGAGGGCGGCGGACGGTCAGGCCATCACTTGTATTTGAAAAGTGAGGACCTTTTTTTTTTGCTCTACACTTGGATTTTGGATTTTGGATTTGGGAGGTGAGGACTTTTTTTTTTTTTTTCTCTTGGATTTCGTAGGTGAGGACCTTTTTTTTGCTCTTCACTTGGATTTGATAGGTGAGGACCTTTTTTTGCTCTTCTCTTGGATCTGGGAGGTGAAGACCTTCTTAATATTTTTTTTTTTATGAGGCGGCAAAAAAAATCTTGCTCGGGGCGCCAGACTTGCTAAGGCCGGCTCTGGATATACAGGTGTCCCAAATAACTTGTTAAGCATGGGGATCTCAAGAACGGTAAGAGATACGAGGTCGGTTAAACTAGACCAAAGTTGCCGCATTAAGAAATCATTCTAAAAATTTTAAGAGAGTTTTTAATTTTTGAAGATAACTTCCAAAATTTAAATATTAAGTGATTTTGATGTACACTTTTTTGAGGCACTTTTTCATGGTGAATTTACAGAGGTTCTCAAATTGTTTTTATCGCGTACGGTTTTCAAGTTTTCGCTAATTTTGAATACAGCTTTCTTGCTATTAAACCATATAAAAAAGTCTTATTTTATTTTCGTAAATTATGCCATTAAAAAAAAGTATTTAGAACAAAAAAGATTTGTCATCTTATTATATACAATTTTTGGTACAATACGTGTACAAATATGTATCTAATTGTAAAATTGTTTCCAACAAAAAAGATTTGTTTTCTTATTATAAACAATTTTTGTTATGTACATTTTTGCTGTTAAATCAATAATAAGAAAAATATTTGAAAAGTTTAGAATTAGGCTAAACCCCTCGTAGCCCCCCCTTCCTCGTAGCTCCACAAATATTCACTTTTAAGTCAATAATAAGGGAGATATATGTAGATTTTAGTTATAGTCCCCCCTCCCTAACTTTCCAAATGTTTATCTAAATGAAAAAATACATAAAAATACAATATTTATATTCTTTCACAACAGATTTTGCTGTTGTCAATAATAAAGGAGATAAATGTAGTCCCCATAACTCCCCAAATAATCATCTAATTGAAAAAATACATTGAACAAAAAAGATTTGTTTTATTACAATAAACAATTTATGTTGCACATATTTTTCAGTTAAGTCAATAATAAGGGAGATTTTTTAATAAACAGTTTTAAGCCCGAACACCCTCATAGAAGTAAAATTTTGAAATGCCTTGTAGCCTATGTTCGAATCCTGGTTTTACTCTATCATCATACCAAATTTCGTAGAAATATATCCAGGCATTTTTTGCGTGATTCTCGAACGCACAGACAGAGAGACGGACAAACAGACAGACGAACAGACAGACAGACGGACGGACGGACAGACAGACAGACAGACAGACAGACAGACAGACAGACAGACAGACAGATATACAGACAGACAAACAGATAGACAAACACACAGGAAAAACTTGATTTGATTGCGGATATTGCCTAATAATAGTATAGAAACCAAATATGAAGCCGAAAAAATAAGAAAACAGATATAGGGAAATAAATTTAAGATAAATTTAAGAGTAGTTAGAGGGTACTTAATGATATTATTAAATAGATGTGAAAGTGAAATTATAGGAATAAATATGTTTTACAATATTTTGTGAACCTGTTTTACTATTTTATCAACAAGTAAATTAATACAAATGTTTATAAAGCCATATATTTGCATGACACGTGTCTAAAAAAAATTAAAAACTATTTTTTGTGAATCTTGTAGGTTATGGCGATAACATTTTCGTAGTGGATTATTTAAAATATCGGCATTTCCAGATTAGAGAGATTCTAAGTGGTCAACTTTTAATGACTTACTTCAAAGTAGAAGTCGTTGGCATTAGTCGTACTGTTTAAGTTTGTATACGTCGATCTGTTTTTGCAAAGTCCAATTAAATGGATAGATCTTATTGTTGTGTACCAATGTACCAATGTAAGTCAGGGAAAAACAGGAACCCTGAATTATCGTTCCTCAGATTTCCACCTACAATGTTAAATTAATAACAAAACTTGGAATCGAGAAAGTTGTAAATTGTGGTAAAGCTTGGATTAGAAAAGAAAAATTTGGAAAAAAAGTGGGCCGTTGGTTGAAAATTTGCTTACACTTCCTCTCCTTCATATACAACACGTGAATTTTTAATTCTATCTATATACTTGAAATAATCCACTATAAATTTTTTTATCACCATAACCTACATCACAAAATATAGTTTATAATTTTTTTTAGAGACGTGTCGTGCAAAATTGTGGCTTTATAAACATTTATATTAATTTACTGGTTGATAAAATAGTAGAACAGGTTCACAAAATATTGTAAAACATTTATTCCTATAATTTCACTTTCACAGCTATGCAACAATAACATTAAGTACCCTCTACCTATGTACGTTCCAAAACTGAACACCGTGACGCTACGATCTTAAATTTATTTCGCTATAGCCTCCAATTTTATTAATATAGATTTTTAAATACAGTGATTTCTTTACATAAACAGTGCAGGATTTTCTTAAAATGAATTGAAAATTATTTTTAAATTAGTGTTTATTTTTAAGACAGTTCCTATTTAAAAAACCAAAATATTTCAGTGTTTACATATACCTGGCCTTATTTCTTGCCCAGTAGCCTGTGAAAACAATTGTGATGAGATGATTTTGTTCGTTCATTGTTAAGAAATCCATTGAAGTGTACTGCTTTCCTCGAACAAAATCAATATTTATTTGAAGTCGGGAATATCGTGAGAGTTTCGGCATAACTAAGCGTAAAATTAGAGTATTTGGTCTCAGAGAACATTCTCTATTACCGTCATTATACCGCACAGAAGAGAAAACCGACGAAATAAAAATAATCATTTTGTTGATGTTGTTTTTCTGCTTTTTCAACAAAACTTGATGAAGTATTAGTGTCGAGTTTCAGTTTTTTGTTATTTGTTTTTTAATCATTTGTTTTTTGTTCATATATTTTGATGGAGAACAAAATTAATTTTATACTAATTATATTTATTAGGTCAGAAGTAACTGTTTTTTTGTAGGTGTGATTAAAAAATCTTTATAAATTCACGATGTGCCTGTCTGTACGGTAAAAATTGTGACAAAACCGCTGGACTTAGCGAGTGGAAATTTTGCAGGTATGTATAGTTCTTTGAACCGCATGTACTAAAAATTGATTATGTATTTGTACACATTTCAGGATTTTGCAGGTATTTAGTAAGCTGTGGCGTAACAATAGGGTGGCAGGACTGGCAAAATGCCAGGCCGCCCCGGATCGAGCAGACCCCGTTGATGCAAACGTTTTTTGAAACAGTTCAGCAAGCTTGTATTTCTTTTTTGGACATAGCATCAAAAGGTGATAATCAAGTTTTATTTCTGGCGCACAAGAGTCTTCAGTCCATGTGACTTCAAAAAAATAAAATCCAACACGATGGACAGGACGATACGATGCTATTTTTGCTTTAATTCCGGTTTGTTGAAGTTCAAAAAGCGCTAACAAAAACTATTCTATTAAGTTCCAAAGCGTAATGAAGCAGTTTCACTGAAGAAGAAGATGGAAAGCTATGATCTTATTATGTTACTGGTTTTCCATTGCAAAATTTTACAGACATTCGACGTAGTCTCTAAAACACTGCAGTCTAGGAATCTAGGAATAAGCATGGAAGCGTTTAGAAGTATGTTCGGAAGAGCTTAAAAAGTATCGTCATGAATTTGAGGACTTAAAAATGCAAGCCCATAGCGTAGCAAAATAATTGGCCATAACCACTATGTTTTTTAAAACTTGCCAAAGCAAGGTGAAACGCCATTTCGATGAAATTTGCGAAAATGAACGTCTGCTAGACCCCGAAAATTTGTTCCGATTAAATGTATTTTATCGTGTATTGGACATCATCATATATTAGTTGAGATTTCGCTTTTTTGAAATGAATGAAATAGTTTACAATTTCCGTGTTTTACATCCTTAATCCTTGAAAAATTTAAGTGACAGACTTATTGGACAGGGCTGAAGAGTTTGTCGATTTGTATAAAAAAAAATATATCTGTTGCATTTGCAAAAAAATTCTCAGCTTTCGGTCAACTCGCAGATTTATTAAATATAAAGAATTATTTTGTGTCGTCAAGCATCCTTGAAGTAGGTAGCATCCCAGGTTTCAACAATCGATTCAATGATTTTCAAAAATTTTAACTACGGTTTCGTGCGAGCCCTACTGCGCCGGGTTCAGCAGGCTTCTCAGCATCATCGAAAGGCAGGGGCGAGAGGGCAGGCCCAGGACGCTCCGGTAATAGGGGCGCTAAACCGAGGGCTTACATATACACATTATCAGTAGCGTACCCCGAAATTTATGGACGAGGTACCAAAATATGATTTCACCTATATGTATGTAGTTTGCTAAATTAGCTCAAACAAGAATATACATTTTTACCGACCGCTAACATATATAAGGGAGGTATTGTGATCTTACCGATTTTGACATTTCGAGATTTCGATGGATCTCCACGAATTGAGGTCCCTACATAACGTTTTGACGTTATTTTTAGCATGATGTCTGTCGGTCTGTCTGTCCATCCGTCTGTCTGTCCGTCTGTCTGTCCGTCTGTCTGTATGTCTGTCTGTCCGTCTGTCTGTCCGTCTGTCTGTCCGTCTGTCCGTCTGTCTGTGTACACGTGCAGAGCAAATTCGGCTGAAAGGATTTTTATGAAACTTCATATTTAAGCTTCTGCCATCAATGGCACGAGTTGTACAACTTTTGGTAAAAATCGGTTGACTAAAAATGAGAGTTTACTCGTGTCGATTTTAAGATTTTAAGATGTCGATTTTAAGATTAACAGAAAAATATTTCGATAAAATTTATTGAACAAAAGTTGCTATAAAATCAATAATTAATAACTTTTATTTGAAACGTTTTTTGATAAAACGAAAAATTTAGAATAATTTTTGTAAAATTTTTCTCAATTTTTTCATACTTATATGTAACGTTTCCATGGTCATGATAAATAATATCTCTGTTAGAAAATATTAGGCCAAGTTATTTCTACTCTGCTGCTAGAATGTATTTTATATGAGTACCTTATGATGGCGGTCGGTCCTGTGGAGGCCACAGCTGATTTTTATTTCTATATCAATGCGGACACCGTTATTTTGGACGTTTGCCATTGCTAGGTCCATAGTACTAGGCTAGAATAGTACAATATAATCAGTATTAGTATCAAAAAGATATAATACTTCATGAGTATTGTAACATGTAATAGGTTACGTAAATGATACACATGTATACTGCTTGATAGTTCTTTATTAACTGCCTATGATGTGGTCTAGGCTCGTCTGCCTAGGTCCGTACCTTTATCTTGTACATACATTACAAGTATATAACATATTTTCGGACATTTCGGAAACTACTCAACAATCTGTATCCGTCTTCAGCGATTACGGGAAGTGATGATCATCACTTCATCACTTTTCATAATTTACCTTAGAAAATGATCGTTCAGCAGTATAGGTTATCAGAAGTGGCAAAAAGCTGGGGCTAACAAGGTACAGGCCCAGTGTGCTAAGTTCAGAGCCTTTTTTTTTTTTGTTCATCAAGCGGTTTTCGTTATACTGTTTTCCCATTTTTTGCTCGCTATTTGTCCGTGTAAATAACTGGGCGCAGTTTACTGGTCTTGCCCCGGGCGGCAGGTTTACCACCGACTCTGAGACCACTAGATAGAAACTATGAATTTAGAAGTGAAATAAGCTATTCTAAGCTAAGAATTTTAAAAATTTTAATACATAAATAAACTGAGTTATATTTCAGAGGCAAGTTTTCACTTCCATCAACCCTTACGTCCATCTAAGTGTAGTGTAGCGTGTGTTGGTACGCTGGCAGGAAGGCTGCCCCTGAATAATGTATGCGGCGGTCGGCGGCGGCGGTGGAGGCGGCTGGAGGCGGCTGGAGGCAATACAACCGTCCCCGACATCCACCACCCCTCATCCCTCGTCAACACCATACATACGGAACACATGTACTCACCGGACACAATCACACTGGAGCGGCAGTTTTAATTTTTGTACCATTATACCTGTAGGTAAAGTAGCTAATAATATTGTGTCATACATTAAGAATATCAACTGTGATGAGATTTTCGGTGATCTAAGATCATCTATAAAAATGTCGAGATTTACAGCTTGAATCCAAGATAATAATTTACCGGTGTCCCATTTAACCAGGAATGTATGGGAATCTCGAAAACTATAAGAGATAAGACTTGGTTAAATTATATCAAAGTATAGACATAACTAGTGCATTTCAGTGGCACTTCATTTGATTTGATAAAATGCGTAACACTATATAGTCTAGGAAATAAGTAGTTTTCGATAGAAAGATTTGAGGGAGTTTTGGAAATTGTTGCGATTAATAAGTCATGAAATGCTGTCTTCGAGGTCACATTTTGCAACTAAAATTTTTTGCCGAAACTTCGAAAAATTGCTCGAAAAACGTACAAAAAAAGGTTTTTGCATATATCTTCGCCCGTTTGCACAATTAGAAAAAATACATGTGCTCTAAATTAAAGAGGAATACATTTTCTATAAGTTAGCTTTCAAAAGTTTATTTGTAGCATAAGCGGTTTCGCTGCTAGAGAGTCAATTTTTCTAATTCATGAAAAATGTACTTTTTGCTCCAATAAAGGCAAAAATATTATTTTTACTTCAATTCTGCTAATTTCCCAATAAAAACGACTGGTTTTAACATTTTTTTGCTGTGTAAACTGCTGAAGGTAAACTGGTGTGTGGAAACAGAATCTAACACATCTTTGCTTTTATTTTATCCATTCCTGTGGATTTTTCCATACCAGCTCTGGATCTGATGGTATGTCCGGAGTGAATGCTCACGTACTGCTGCCTCAGTTGGTGGTAAAGAAGCGATGTTAAACATGATTTTGTAGGTTGGCTGAATTGAAGTTCTAATAATATTTTTGAATTCGAAACCATTCGTCCAAAAAAAAAAGCTTATGACACTAAATTATACAGAATTTATTCTTCTTTATTCAGTACAGGTATATGTTTTTCGAATTTTGCAATAGAACAGAGACGTTTGCAAAAAACATTTTTTACACGGTTTTCGACGTTTTTTTTCGGCAAAAAATTTTAATTGCAAAATGTGATATCGAAAACAATCTTAAAACTTATTTATCCCACCAATTTCCTAAAATCCCGCAAAACTTTCTCCAAAGTCACCGTTTTGAAAATCAATTTCCTAGACTAATATATAAACAAAAAACAAAAATTCGCCAAATTTTATTTTCTCGAATAAATTTTTTTGTTGAAACTCGTAGTTGATTTTAAGCAAAACTTTCTTCAGGCAACTATTTGATTACAGCAATGTCTTAACATATAAAAATTATTGTAAATGAGCTTCAAATGTATCACTAATAGAAAAAGAAACTAATTTTTTAAATTTTATTTGTTATTCCCATACATTTAATCATTGAAATCAGGAAAAAAAAAATCTTTTTATTTCATTTATAACAAGCCATAAGTTCCACAGTAGCGTAATTTCATTTTTGCCCCCTCCACAACCGAATCTTTGGATTGTAAACTTTGTCCAAGCAATAAAAAAAACTTATTTCAGGTTCGTTGGGTTTCTAAATGACATGGCTCCCAGGATTGCAAGTGGGCCGGTGGTTAAGCTACTGACGTTTCAAAAGTAAAAAATAAATTTATACTAATAAATGAATAATGGTCAGTGAAAATTGTTTTTTTCCACACCTATTTAATTATATTGCAATTATTAGCACTTTTTTCGTGAAAAATAGTACTCATAAATAACTACAGTGAATTATGGTTTCATAATTCACTGTTTACGGCCAATCACAAACCTACATATCCATAAATCACTCTCGCTGATCCAATCATATTTGACAATGGCAATGGGAGGGGCCAAAACTGCAATGGTAGCAGGCAACATGGATGACGCTATCACTTCCATTAAAATTATCAATTTTGAGTCTAATTTATTTGTTTAACACGTTGACTGCCAATTACGAGTTTTCTCGTAGTTAGCGTTCTTGCCCAGGACGCCGACTACGCGATTACTTGTAGTACATTGACTTAATAATATAATACAGCTATATCAAGTTGACTTCTGAGACAAGAATCCTGAATCTTGCTTTGGCAGTCAACGTGTTAATAGGTTTGGAAAAAGTATAGTATTACATTCGCGATTATGGTCATTATTCACTCAGATGATTTGCGCCACTCGCCTGCGGCTCGTGGGCTCAAACGTCATCTTCGTGAATAATGGCTGTCATAATCATTCATATAATAATATACTATACTGTGCCACTGGAAAGTATCATATTTAGTAGAGTACTCTTCCCACGAGAATAATATAAGGTATGTTCACGTGTGGCCTTATGCAAAAGGCAAAATGGGCCCTTCTTTGCCACCTATTGTTATCATATTCGAAAAGTCGAAAAACCGGACACTATAGGCAAAGACCCACCATGTGGGACAAATATAAAAAGGAAAACAAAATTTTCCAAAATTAAAGTGATCCCCACCCCAGCTCATTAAAAAAGGAAAATGAGCTCAAACAACAGCAAAAAATTCATAAGTGTATAAGATCATTCTCCATTTGATTAATAAAATTTTAGTGTTAAAATTTTCATTTAAAACAAGTATAAAGTTCACTATTTTTAACCAAATAACCGTGTAAATCTACATTTATTCAGATAGTGTTATTTTTATGAAATATTACTTTTTCAGTGTTAAAATTAACACTATTTATTTTCTTACATTATAATTGAACCAGTATGTAAATGTAAACTTTACACTAAATTTAACCAAAAATAAGTGTATATAATTAACACGAAAAGCGAGGGACTTCATGGTACACTAAATGTTCAGTTTTTAGTGTACCATGAAGTTCCTTTAATACTACTTTTTACCGACCGCCAACATATATAAGGCAGGTATTGTGATCATACCGATTTTGACGTTTCGTGATTTCGATGGATCTCCACGAATTGAGATCCCTACATAACGTTTTGACTATTTTAAGCATGATGTCTGTCGGTTTGTCTGTCTGTCTGTCCGTCCGTCCGTCTGTCTCTCTGTGTACACGTGCAGAGCAAATTCGGCTGAAAGGATTTTTATGAAACTTCATATTTAAGCTTTTGCCATCAATGGCACGAGTTGATCAACTTTTGGTAAAAATCGGTTGACAAAAAATGGGAGTTTACTCGTGTCGATTTTAAGATTTTTGTGAATATTTCACAACAGAAAAATATTTCGAAAAAAAATTATTGAATAAAAGTTGCTATAAAAGCAATAACTAATAACTTGTATTGGTTAGTCTTACTATCATTCTCTATTTATTGAATCTTTGTAAATATTGGCCATTAGTATATTTATATCTAGTCTTGTTTGATATGTAAATTTAATTAATAATAGTCACTACCTATGGTTATCATAGTATTATATTCAAAATTTAATTCATGTTTTTCCTATTTTCTGTATACTTCAAGTTCATATATTGTCATATGATATTCTGCAATTTCACCATCCTTGGAGTTTTACGTTTAACTAACATAGGTAAATTATTCATAATTATATAAGATTGTTTACTTTACTGTTACGTTATTGTTATTGTTATAGCACCTGAAGAAGCCAACAATGTTTTTGGTGAAACGTTGTGTTGTTTAAAATAAACGCTACTTGTCCAAAAAGCTGAATGAAATTATTTCCTAATTCTACCAATAACTTTTATTTGAGACGTTTATTGATAAAACGAAAAATTTCGAATAATTTCTGTAATATTTTTCGAAATTTTTATCAATTTTTTCATACTTGTATGTAACGTTTCCATGGTAATGATAAATAATATCTCTGTTAGAAAATATTATTAGCCAAGTTATTTCTACTCTGCTGCTAGAATGTATTTTATATAAGTACTTTACGATGGCGGTCGGTCCTGTGGTGGCCACAGCTGATTTTTTTGAGTGTAGAGCGCTCTATCGGATGAAATGCCCTCCTTTTGTGCTTAACTTACTTACCGCCTCTGCCCGCCCCAGAATATGCCCGCCATATTTACAGATTCTCGTGTCCTTTTTTTTTTCGTCAAAATCACTGAAAGTGGTATCTTCTGACATGTAATTAATATTTCAAGAGGAGTCTAACACATAGCACATTCACCTCGTTTCATACGAGGGTTACCGTGTATGTTTTTACAAACTATCACTAAATGGCAATATTCAAATGTGTCATTACTATATTCGTAAAATTTGACATTTGTTATTGTGAAATCAGTGGCAACTTATAAATTGACCGAGTAGTTTGTTAACAGTGACCGTTTAAAAAAAAACAAGTTTGTGAAAAAAATGAATATTACTCGTAAAGGTTTTCGTTGGATGATTTTTTACGATTTTAGTATAGGCCTAACTCAACAACAATGCATAGATTCGCTACGTTCAACTTTTGGTAATGAAGCACCATCAGAAAAGACTGTTTACAATTGGTTTGCAGAATTTCGTCGTGGTGGTGCGTCCGTCAGTGATAACTCTCGTGAAGGTCGACCAAAATCGGTTGTGATTCAGAAAAACATCGATGCTGTGCGCAAAATGATTGAAGAAGATCGGCATGTAAGATAATCTTACCGTAAGATAGAGGCATCCTGTGGCATATCGCAGACTGCAATACATTCGATTTTTCATGAACATTTAGCTGTGAAAAATATCTCTTCCCGCTGGATTCCGCATAATTTGACCGAAGCTCAAAAAAAGGTTCGTGTTGGTTGGTGTAAGGGAATGCTAAAAAAATCAACCTAGGCACTGCAAAATCCGTATACAACATCGTTACAGGTGACGAAACTTGGATTTATTCATATGAACCGGAAACTAAGCAACAATCCACTGTTGGGTCTTACAAGATTAACCTAAACCCACAAAAGTTGTTCGTGCATGAAGCAGTTCCAAGAAAATGATCGCTTGTTGAGAACAGTTAATGCTGAATGGTATACAACAAATTGTTTGCCAGAAGTCATCGACAAAATCAGGAAAAACAACCAAAAACGTCGCATTATTCTTCATCATGACAATGCAAGCTCCCACACAGCACGTCAAACAATTGATTATTTGAAGGAGAAAAACATCGAGTTAACGTCTCATTGCCCGTATTCACTTGATTTATCCCCTAACGACTTGTTTTGTACCCTTTCTCTTCATTCTTAGTTTTTGTAAAAACATAAAAAGAAAAAAAAAAACAAAAAACTTAATAATTTGCACAATTTAATAATAAAACTTTTACAGTACACTAACAGACGAGTGCACTATTTTAGTACAGGTACGTGCCTGTAAAAACAGGTAAAAGGGAAGTGTACGGTACTTTAGAAGGAATTCGCTACTATCCGCGTATTTTGGTATCCGCGGAGTGGCCTGAAACCTATACTCGCGGATACGGCGAGCATGCTGTATAAAAAAATATTAGATCGCTATTTTTTTAAGTTGACAGCGTAATACTGCCACTTGTCTTTTAATATATGTGTGAAACTATTTTATTTTCTTTTTTCTTTTTCATCCTACCTGTAAAATGTGTGCTAATTTAATTCGTCCGCTCTGTAGCATGTGTGGTCGGTGGTAGATGCACGTTATATGTAGCGGAATACGATGTATGATAAATTTATAACGGAGCGTTAGGTCAGAGGGGAGACCCGGTCGCATGGTCCACTGTTTTATAAATACAACTTCGGCTATGAAATTCAATTTCCCGAGAAAAATGTTACATCGCGGTTACAAGGGAAAATGTGAAAAGTCAGTCTCCCCACGGGCTATATCTGCTGTGCGTTTGCTACGGACACAAATCATATATCGCTAGATAATTTTACACATTTTCTTCCAACAGATTTATATACTTCATATCATCGTGAATGGGTATATCGACAGCATTGTTTTTAGATACAAAATGATTTGTCAAGTTAATTATGAATTTAATTAAGTTAGTTAAAAATTTTGGCGCACAGCAAAAAAGGCTATTTGCGCCTAACGCTGAATTTAATTAACTTTTAATTATAAGCAGAAGTGGTAGCCATTCTGAAAACACTCGTAATGGCATCACTGACGTATGCACTGACTCTGTGAGTGTACTACAAGCCCTCAACAACACCTACTCAAAATCCCTACTAAAAACACTTACTCAAATAAGAAACAGCCATACAACAAATGCAAAACCAAGTACACCGGATGACAGTGGAACCAACGAAAACAGTTCACCTCATCTGGGTTCCTGCCCACATCGGCATAGAAGGCAACGAACGTGCAAACACAGCCGCCCGAGATTCCACCTGTCATGAAGATACACTGCACTTAACCCCCCCCCCCCAACAAAACCTACATAAGACAGATTAAGACGAAACTCCACACGAGCAGACTGACTTAGTGGCGCGAAACTACAAATAGTTAAGGACGACATATAGAACTGGAACTCAGGCACCAACATACGGGAACAAGTAATATTGACAAGACTCAGAATCGGACATACCAGACACACACACGAACACCTCATGGCAAGACTAGATAACAAACTATGTGAGGCATGTAACAAACAACTCACCGTTAACCACATACTATTTACCTGTCAACTCTACACTAACCTACATACAAACTTAAAGACATCTTACAATAACGTACTCAATTTTTTACAGGCAACCAATATTCGTCATCTAATATAAGTTTAAAAATTAATAATGTACCAATAAACCAATTATGTCATCACAGTAATATCAGACATTAATAGCCAAGCTGTTGATCGCGTATTTATTTAGTCAAATGCCAAGAGAATCTTAACCTAATATTTCGGTGTTGAATTAAATATTCAGTGGCGAAATTTATTTTATAAATGGAACAGAAATGCTTGGTCCTGTGATACTCATTATAACTGGTTTCCACAGTGTATTAAATAAAAATATAACTTTATTCAACTTTTATTTAGTCAATTTATACTATTCTATACAACATTGTATTATAACAGTTTATCTAATTTTGGAATAAAATGTGAATTATAAGTTCAGTCTATTTTTAAAAAGGTGTTCGGTGATATTAATTATTAAATAATTAATTGATTTATTGCGCTATTTCTACCCTGTAATAACACTGTTGTGATCGTCATTATCAATCTCATCAATTGTTTCTTCAAATAATACACCATTAAAATGTACTGCGATATTTTGAAACACGGCGGAGGCATAAGTGAAGTTCTGTAGCTTACAGATGATTATAATTTTAAGTTCTGTGTCTCAACAAAAACTAAAACTGCTCTTCAATACTCCATTTACTTCCTTTCTATACAATTACTTGAACTTGCGTCTGGGTTACTTGTATAACAAAAATTATTAAGCGTCATTCTTATCTCTACTGTCAAGAATTCACTTTAAAAAGTAATAGAAAGTTGATTAATATTCCTACTGTCTTGTGTTTTATTCATTTTTTTTTTAAATAACATGTCATTTACTTAAATAGGATCGGCCAGTTTTGCAAACTAAACACCAGCGTTAACTTTTAAAGCCACCGGTTTAGTAGGCGCTTATTGTAGAACGTTAACTGGCTATTTTAACGCCGCCGAGCTATAATTTTAACACATATATGTTTAGCGAATAGCATTTACGTTAAAATGGTGTTAAAAAAATTAACGTCAGTTTCTGACGCTAAGATTTTAACATCATGCTTAGAGAATAGAGCCGGATGTGTCTTTAAATAAATAATATTTAAATATTTATTATAATATTCAAAAAAATAATAATAAGAAAAAAATAACTATTATTCGTATATTTCTGTTAAGCCTATGCATATCCCTCATAAATATAAAATATATCTATGTCGTTGAAGTGATGTCTAAAGTCATAATAGTAAAGGGCCAAACCTTTAGTACTCGCTGTACGTACTTACCAATTTATTGAATTTAAAATTACAGTTGCACTACAGATAGAGTCATTTTATAAGGGTTTTGTAGGTATATCCACCAAAAAATCCTTATAACCTCACACATGTCTGTCTGTACGATAGAAATTGTAGCCAAACGGCTGAACATAGAAAGTTGAAATTAGGCATACTTGGACAACTCTTTGACCCACATATAGGAAAAATACTGAGAGTTCAAAAAAATACAACGCAGGATAAATATAAACAAATATGTATTTATTGGAATAATAAATATATTTTTTTAAATTTTTATTGGGCCATCAAATAAAATCTCTTAATGCGTGGATAACATATTTTTATTTTTTGAAAAATCAATTTTTTTATCGGAATTTCAGTAAAAATATCTTAAAAATTTTTTGTCCCCGCCTAGAGGGGTTAATCTAAAAATCTGAAAAAAAGATCTTAGTAATGCACACTGATATAGACGCAAACAATTCATATACTTTAATGGGAAGCGGAATAGTTCAATGGGAATTTTTGATCAGATTAGTTTTTTTCAAAATATCGACTTTTTGGGTCGTTGAAAAAATAATTATTTTCTAAAATATATTGTGTGGTATTAAAAGAAAGCTCTTAAGACGTAGACTATGGTACCAAGAGCTTTTTCTCAGATTTTTTTTTTTTTAATTAATCAGGTTTTTTTCCAAAAAAGTATATAAAAAATTACTGTACCGCACGTTTTAACGCCGTTAAGAGGTTTAACTAAAAATATAGGAAAAATAGTGAGACTTCAAAAAACACAAAATATTAACAAATTTACTTATATTAAAAAATTTGAGTAGCATATCAAATAAAATCTCTTGATGAGTAGATAAAAAAGCAAAGTTTATTTTTAAAAATTAACGAATATATTTGTACGATTTTCGCAATAATGTTAAAATAGTCCCCCACCATAGTTCTCAGAGGTGTTCGTCTAAAAAACTGAAAAAAATCTGAACAATGTACATTGATGAGAATCGAAATAGTTCAACAGGAATTTATGATTGAAAAAAATTGTATTAAAATGTATTTATTTATTTAAATTTATTGTGTAAAAAGAAATCTAAAAAAATAGTATTTTTTAAAATATATTTATTTTAACGCGATTTTAGCGAAAAACTCTAAGAAAACATATAAGTAAAGTACATTGATGTGAATTAAAGTCTATTCCAAACGATTAGGCGGAACTAGATTTTCAAATCTAGTAATTTTTACAGATTGATTGAATCTTCAATATATAAAACAATAGCTAATGACAACTTACAAAAATGAAAATTCCAGTTAGTTCCGCCTAATCGTTTGAAATAGCCTGTATAATAGTTCAACAGAAATTTTTGTTCTGATAATTTTTACCTATAGGTAAAAACTAGGTATTGTGATCATACTGATTTTGACATTTCGAGATTTCGATGGATCTCCACGAATTGAGGTCCCTACATAACGTTATGATTATTTTTAGCATGATGTCTGTCAGTCTGTCTGTCCGTCCGTCTGTCCGTCTGTCCGTCCGTCCGTCCGTCCGTCCGTCTGTCTGTCTGTGTACACGTGCAGAGCAAATTCGGCTAAAAGGATTTTTATGAAACTTCATATTTAAGCTTCTGCCATCAATGACACAAGTTGATCAACTTTTGCTAAAAATCGGTTGACTAAAAATGGAAGTTTACTCGTGTCGATTTTAAGATTTTTGCGAATATTTAGCAACATAAAAATATTTCGAAAACATTTATTTAACAAAAGTTGCTATAAATGCAATAACTAATAACTTTTATTTGAGACGTTCCTTGATAAAATGAAAAATTTCGAAAAAATTTTGTAAAATTTTTGTAAAATTTTCCGAAATTGTCTCAATTTTTTCAAACTTATATATAACGTTTCCATGGTCATGATAAATAATATCTCCGTTAGAAAATATTAGGCCAAGTTATTTCTACTCTGCTGCTAGAATGTATTTACTTTATGATGGCGGTCGGTCCTGTGGTGGCCACAGCTGATTTTTTTTTGAAGTTAGCCTTGAATTAAGTTGAATACTACTTATGTTAGAATAGTTTAGCTAGAATAAGGTTATGCTCAGTGGGATATAGTAAATCTTCCCAATTTCTTCCAATACCGTACCGTGTTAACTGGCTAACTATGCTAGATGCGCTCGCGTCTCTTAATTAGGTAGACTTATAAGTTAATAGAAAACATTATCGAATTTTAAGATTTTTAATATGTACCCACAATTTCTTGTCACTTACTATACTGTGTTCACTTTTGTAATGGCAATTTTTTTAGATGGCATTTAAAGTCAGTATAACAATATAAAAGTAACCAAAATAACCAGATCTGGTGTGTCCTTACAAAAGTGAACGAAAAATGTCTTAAAATTCACACTTCACACCAATTTTTAACTCTGTTTATTATAAGGTTCTTTAAATTAGTGTTTCTCAAACCTTCGACAGTTGCGGACCACCAACTTCAAGAAAAACATGTTTTTTGCGTAAAGACCCATTATTAATACTAATGAAATTTTGAGTACGCGGACCGCTAAGAACTGACCCGCAGACCGGTCCGTGGACCACTGCTTTAACCCCTTAACGCTTTGTTTTTTTTTTTTAGAAAAGAGGTATTTTTTTTTTCATTAAATAATTAAACTAATTTATTATTTATAAATAATTAAGTTGTTATATATGAAATTTATTGATAAAAAATATAAATTTGTCTGTAAATTCAATTCTATGTGGTATATTTTGAAGCACGATATAGCACACAATCCAACATTGCAGGCTGAGCAATAACTTCGGGTTTCCTTTCTCTTCTTTTTGCCTTTATCATCTCTTTGTTTACAGCAAACTGCACACAATCTTGTGGGATTATCTTTTTTTTCAGTGGGGGGAATATATTCGAGGAAATGTCTTTCTGAAAGTCTCAAAGGTCCTGGTTTTTTTGGTCGGCCGGGTTTCCTAACATTTGAAGAATGGGATTCCTCAATCAATTTCTCAATTAGACCTAATCTAAATTCTAAATGATCTAATTTTTGATTTTATGATCATACCGTGAACTAATAACAATGACAAAAATAATTTACTTTACTTTTACTATATTTTACTTTATTGTACTTCGAAATTCAGTTGTAATTATATACTATTATATCCACTTGTTGAATTGCAATAAGTATAACTTGTTTTCGAAGAATGTAGAAAATCAGTTCTCACAAGTTTCGAATTTATTTATTATATTTTATTATAAATAACTAATCAAAATTTAACTTATAATGAATCAAGTTGACATAAATAATACTTTTTTCTTAAATTTTAATTTACTATACATGCCCGAGTTCAATTCGGGTACGTAATGTTTTTGCGTACGAAAATTCACGTTGCCCGAACTGGACTCGGGTCTGGTCATTTTTGCAAGGTAGTATGCCCGAACTGAGCTCGGGGCTGGGCGTTAAGGGGTTAAATAATATAAATAATATCCACATCCATAAGAGAAACAAAAAAACTTACTTCAGTGCCTTGGTACACAAAAATGCTATTCAAATCATAAAAATTCATCGAATATTATTCGCATGCCATCCGTAATTATTAATTTCCTTTATATTCCATTTCTAATAGAGTCATATTTTATATCATAATTTCTTTTTTTTTAGACTTCAGAAATACTAAGGAGCTAATATTTGTTTTACCCCATTTCATACAATCTGTATGAATTGGCATAAATTAAGTTAATAAGACAGGTAGGAACCTGAACATCCCCTGTATTATCTCACCCCATTACTGGTCCAGGGTGCTGACCGGATCTGAGATGCTGCTAAACGTGTTCGGACATGTTCTCATGACTCTGAGGTTACGAGAAAAATACATATTCGATGTGGTTCAACACGTTTCTTCAAACAAGATTCGTGTGAATATGGGAAGATGCATTTTTGTAACTGTTTTGTCTGGACCAGAGAATAGAATCTAGACTAGACTAATGGACTAGACAGACACGAAAATAAATCTTTTATAAACAACTGCTTTTATTCAACCAGAATTGAAAGTAAATAGTTATTAGAAATAAATAGGTTTTCTAGACAAAAAATTGTAATTTAAAATTGCAAATTGCAAGAATAATTGGTTCAGAAAATATATCGAGGAAAAAGGAAAATTGCTATTTGAACTCGGAAATACTGAAAAATAAATGCCACACGTTTGAAACTCATGAGACCAGATGTATAAACTAATTACCGTATTTTTCGGACCATAAGACGCACCTTTTAACGCAGAAAAATCGACCTAAAATTGGGGTGCGTCTTATGGTCCGAAGGTATAGGTACGTTGTTTAAAAAGTGTGCGATGTTAGTGTGGAATCAATTCAGAGCACACAAAACAGAATCAACCAAGAAAATATAATAGAAATTATAGAATTAGCTGTCATTTCTGGAGGCCTTACAAGTCAACAACCCTTGTATGTGTCGATTAATAAACCATTTAATAATTTTATGCGGGAAGAGTGGAACGAATGATAAAGCCAAATCACGATGTTATAGCAACAGGACGTATAAAAGGGACAATTTCAGTAGTACCTGGGTAAAAAATTCATGGGAAGCTGTAAAAGAAAAGATGATTATAAAGTTTTTTAAGAAATGCGGTATAAGCAACGCATTGGATAGTATCGAAGATCACTTGGTTTTTGAAGAGATTAACAATAACAGTTCAGACGAAAATAATACGAACAGTGACATTAACGAGATGAGTGATAGTACAGAGAGTGAAGATGAACAGAATGTTGCTGATACAAGTTGTCGTAATATTAAATATTTTTTCTAAAAATTATCTCAAAAATTTGGGGTGCGTCTTATCGTCCGGTGCGTCTTATGGTCCGAAATATACGGTAGCCATAATTTTCCCTCATACTTAATATGCCTTGTCAAGTCTTACCTATCCAATGGTGAGTTGAAAGTGTACATTAATAACGTAGCTTCTTACTGGAAAACAATCACTGCAGGGGTGCCTCAAGGAAGCGTATTGGGGCCTAAGCTGTTTAATATATTTATAAGAGCCAAATGTCAACTTAAGTCTTTACGCGGTTACATTTCTGTTTACTTCATCATGCAGAATTGACACAATAGCTTACCGATTAAATAAAAACTTCCATAAAATACACAAGCATTTTAATAAATGACGTATAAAGTTAAATACAGATAAAACATAATTTATTGTAGTAACCAAATGACATCCTAATTTAGATAATAATTTCATCAAAATTAATAACAACAATTTTTTTCACAAACCTTCAGTTAAATATCTTGTCGTGCTTGATAAATCAGAATGTTGGATTAACCCCCCTGGGTTACAAGATGTGGGACAAAAGATTTTTAGAATGTTCTTGGCAAAAGACCTTTAAAAATAAATAAATTTAAAGCTACTTTTCGTTCCTTACTCTGTATCTTAATTTTGATACCATAAAATACATTGAAAAATTAACACAACGTTGTGTTACTTAAAATATACTTTCTGTCCAAAAAAGCTGAGTGAATATTTTTCCTATTTCTACTATTATATCAATTGCACGTTAATCTTTTTTTACTAAAATATATTATTAAAATAAATATAAATGTATTCAAATTAAATAATTAATTTAAATATATATCATTTGTAATTTTATTCAGTTATTTAAACTTATTTAAAATTTGTAAAATAAATATTTAGCGGGCTTCTGCCAAATCGATGACGTTGCGCTGTCAAAAATCACCGAGTATTTACGCTACCTATATTAACTGTTAACGTTTGTTTGAAGCTTTTGATCATTTTGTTTAGCAAAAGCCAGAATAGACAAAAGCTTGAATAAAAAATTAGCTTGTGACAACTTGAGAAAATTAAAATTTCATTTGGTTCCGCTGCAAGATTTGGAATAGCCTATGCTATTTTTCTTAAATTGGTATTATACTTCATACAAATTACCAGAGCCGCAGTAAGAAAAACTTGCGCTAAGGGCAGAGCCGTGTTTTGGCGCTCTTGGCAAATAAAAACAAGGTTCTCACCTCCCAAATTTAAGTGATGAGCAAAAAAAGGTCTTCACTTCCCAAAATCCAAGTGACAAGCAAAAAAAAAGGTCCTCACCTCTCAAAATCCAAGTCACGAGCAAAAAGAAAAGGTCCTCACTTCCGAAAATCTAAGCAATGAGCAAAAAAAATGTCCCCGCCTTCGCAATGGCGCCCATTAGTCAAGCCCGTCAGCGCCCTTTTCCTTAATGCACCCAGGGCCGTCGCCCCGGGAAATATCTTAAATAAAAGTTTTTAGTTATTGCAACTTTTTAGCAACTTTTACTAAATAATTTTTTTCGAAATATTTTTCTGTTATGAAATATTCGAAAAAATCTTAAAATCGACACGAGTAAATTCCCATTTGTAGTCAACCGATTTTTACCAAAAGCTGGTCAACTTGTGCCATTGATGTCAAAAGCTTAAATATGAAGTATCATAAAAAAACTTTCAGCCGAATTTGCTCTGCACGTGTACACAGACAGACAGACGGACAGACGGACAGACGGACAGACGGACAGACGGACAGACGGACAGACGGACAGACGGACAGACGGACAGACGGACAGACGGACAGACGGACAGACGGACAGACGGACAGACGGACAGACGGACAGACGGACAGACGGACAGACGGACAGACGGACCGATAGACATCATGATAAAAATAGTCAAAACGTTATGTAGAGACCTCAATTCGTGGAGATTCATCGAAATCTGGAAATTTCAAAATCGGTATGATTACAATACCTCCCTTATATATAACGAAACCCTATAAACCGAATTGTGTTCAGCAGTAATAATGGGGTAGACAATCATAATTTCGGAAAATTGACAACAGGGTCGTGTTTAGGAGTCTATTAAACGTAATCAAACAAACGTTATTTTTTTTCCCCCTTTTCCGACCTTTCAAATAAGGGTCCGGGAAATAAAGTGCGGCGACACCCTAGTTGAAAACCACTGATACAGCAGATAGGCATACGAAAACCTAAAAACCAGATTGTGTTCGTCAGTAAAATACACACCAACAAAAGTAAAAAACGATTTTGGAAATTTAAGCTACCATTCGGATACCGATTTCGAAGTATATAATCAAAATTTTGGCAAACTAATAACAGGGTCATGTTCAGGAGTCCCCAAATATTGAATTTCAATGCAATAGAACAAGCTTAATTTTTTGTCACATTAAGATAGCATGGGAACTTATAATGTTTATATATATATATATGTATTAGATAGATTCTTCAATAAAATCTATATCATCCAACTTTGGTTTTCTTTGTGTTAACTTGTTTTAAAATAATCAGGGACCTGATAGTCATAAAAACACGCCTATTTTACCATAAACGATAGCCTAAACATGCTGGTATATATATTTTTAAATCGATGCAACCGTTCTTTAGTTCTGAGGGAACATACATACATACATACACACAAACGAACTAATTTATTGTTGAACAAATTATGTCACGTGATTTTATAATGTTACGTAAACCAAAATTCCATTACTAAGCAATAATACGCGAAATGTACGGAACAACAGTATCATGTTATGGGAAATTGCACTGTATTGTCAATTGTACTATTTCGTAATTTTGACAACACTAATTGTATTTTTTGTTTCAGATTTCAAAGAAACTTTAACCAAACGGTAAGTGATAACAATAAAAGATTTTTTGTATTATATAACAATCCCTTATAAAAATACAACTGACACCAATTTAAAAATTCAAATAAACATCAATTTATTCCACTATGTCATCAAAATATTTTCTTAAAATCTTTGGAAAGAAGGTGGAATGGAAAATAAAGCAGTTAAAACAGAACGCAGTGAAAATACAAATCACAGTCGCCCTCTCCGTCCTAGTAACGCGATGAAAGCTGCGAGTTGGGAACTCACTCCACGGTCGCTTCTTTAAATTCAATTCAAGTTATGACAAGCAGGGAGAGACTTGCAAATACTACAACAGACAAAAGAATTGTTAAATAAGTTTTTTTCATGATATTTTAATAATTATGTTGAATATTATGAAGTCTGTCTGTCTATCTTTAACTTTCTTTGGTCATTCACTCGAAACATATTTTTGTTTATACTATTCCCAGGGTTATACAAAAAGTAAAGAACGTTTTCTTGTTAGCAACATGGAAGCCAATATATTTCAATTAAAACGGTGTTTATAGATCAGTCTAATCACGTGGTTCGTATGACGTCATCTTACATCTTAGAGGTATAACAAACTGTTGAAGCCATATACCTCCGTGTTAATACGCGATTTTCAAATTAGAATCATTTAAATTTAGCACTTCTAATTGGGTTGTAGTTATGTCCATGTTTTTTACAAGGTGTATATTTAATAAATCAATGAAAAATACTAAAGGAAGGAGTATTACATGCCAGTTTAGTAGACCTAGATGGTCTTTAAAAATGGCGGATGATAGTTTCCGATTGTACAATTCATTTATTAATATAATTGTTATTGGCAAAAAAAAAAAAACCTTGGTAGTTTCAAAAGAAAAGCTATTATACATGTGTAATTTATAATTATAAAATTAATCATACACAAAGTAAATAAATACATACAGAATTTATAGCAGAAAATTATGACAGTACGCCATTGTCCATAAGTAACATGTATGTTGAGCTTTATCAAAATCTCATTAATTCAATTACATAATATGAATGGAAAATACTTACGAATGAAAAGTAATTCCTTAATGCTGCGTTCAGAACCTCGAAATTAGGAATTAGAATTAGTACTTAGAATTAACGTAGATGTTTGTTATACGTAACTGTACGTTACCGTTCACAACCTTCAAAATTAATACTTATACTTATAAATTAAAATTAGATGTTTGTAGACTGCAAACCCTTACGTTAATTTATAATTGACGCATGCGCAGTAAGCACTTGTCAACCTGAAAATTTCTATGACCATATTTTTTTGCTTCTATCCACATCTTTATGTTTTCTATGAGTATAAATATAAATTTTTCCTCTATTTTAATTCTTTTCAGTACTATGAAACACTCAAAAACTCATTAGCAAGTGTAAATAGCTGTCAAATATCTATCGATAAAGTAGAAATCGATAAAAATATCTGTCAGTGGCTTAATTTCTTAATTTTTATTGTGAATGCTGGTTAATTTCTACGTACAAATTTTATGTTGAGTACTAATTTCACGTTAATTCTAATTAATAATTTGGAGGTTCTGAACGAAGCATTAGTCTTTGCATTTTGCGTTTTTGCTTTTCTGCAGAGAGTACAGTTTACCATTTTGACAAGATACCAAATTTCGTATTTTTATTCCGTTCCCTTTAAAAACTAACAATAATTTGACAGTTGCTTTCAACTTATTTATTACGTTGCCCAGCAACAGTCATGTACGTGTTGTACGGAATGTAAATTCAGTTAAAATAACAATACTTGCGTCAACTGATTAACTAACTGACGAAAACCAACACTATCAAAAAATATATTGCAAAAATTCGATAACTTTAACTATATTATTTAATTTTAATACGGTTGCCTTTACAAACTAACAATAATTTGCCATATGCTGTCAACCTATTTATTACGTTGCCTAGCAATGGTCGGCCATTGCTGCTAGTGGCGGCAGAGACAGGGTGGCACTGGTACAGTGTCCTCCTAAACATTTTTAATAAGAAAAACTGAATTTAAAATCCCATTTATACTTAAATTTATACTATTGAATTAAACTACTTAAATATATCTGTATATATTTATTTTTATTATTTCTAATTCAAAGATTTTTCATACGTTAGATTTTAAACATTTAGATCTAGAAAACAATGCTATGAACACTACCTCGTAGTGTCCCGAGACATGAAGATGAAAATCGCTGTCCACGCATTTTTTGTTTGACATTAGAGAATAAAAAGAAGTCGTTAGGGAATAAATCAGGTGAATACGGGCAATGAGACATTAATTCGATGTTTTTCTCCTTCAAATAATCAATTGTTTGACGTGCTGTGTGGGAGCTTGCATTGTCAAGATGAAGAATGATGCGACGATTTTGGTTGTTTTTCTTGATTTTTGTCGATGACTTCTGTCAAACAAATTGTTGTACACCATTCAGTATTTCTCTATTCTGTTCTCCGATCCTCTAAACTTTAGAGGATCCTTCCTTTAGAGTCTAAAGGAATGGTTGCGACATGTCCAGTACAACCGAAGAAAAAACGATCATTTTCTTGGAAGTGCTTCCTGAACGAGCAACTTCGTGGGTCACATGCCGATCTTCTTCAATCATTTTGCGCACAGGATCGATGCTTTTTTGAATCCCAACCGATTTTGGTCGACCTTCACGAGATTCATCACTGACGGACGCACGACCACCACGAAATTCCGCAAACCAATTGTAAACAGTCTTTTCTGATGGTGCTTCATTACAAAAAGTTGAACGAAGCGAATTTATGCATTGTTGTTGAGTTAGGCCTTTACTAAAAACGTAAAAATTCATCCAACGAAAACCTTCACGGGTAATATCCATTTTTTCACAAACTGTTTTTTTTAAAGCTCACCGTCAACAAACTACTCGGTCAATTTATAAGCTGCAACTGATTTCACAATAACAAATGCCAAATTTTACGAATATAGCAATGACACATTTGAATATTGTAGGGTGACCATTCGTTCCGCTTTTTGCGGGACTGTCCCGCATTTTGATTGTGTGTCTCGCATTCTAACATTTTCCCGCATTGTAACTTGTATTTGAGGAAATGAGGACCTTTTTTTTTGCTTTTCACTTGATTTGGGAGGTGAGGACCTTTTTTTTGCTCTTCACTTATATTTGGGAATTGACGACCTTTTTTTTGCTCCGTCCCGCATTGCTTTCTTAAGAAAATGGTCACCCTAGAATATTGCCATCTAGTGGTCGTTTGTAAAAACATAAAAGGTAGCTCTCGTAGGAAATCGGAGTTAAGAACTTTACCAGTCCAATAAATATTGCCAGTTTGCGCCTGTTAACAACTAAAAAAGTTATTAACTCTAACAATTTGACTTATGGCCGGTTGCATAAAAGTCTTAAAACTAGGTGTAAGCTAAAACTCGATATAAAACACAATATTGCCTAGCAACGAAATCCGTTTTAATGAATTTTTAATGAATTTTAGCTTACATCTAGTTTTAAGACTTTTATACAACAGGGCATTAGAAAATTAAGCTGATTATCAGTATTCACTTTAATTGCTCAAAATCAAAACCCTAACCTAATAAAGAAGTAACGATATACGCCCTTCTCATTTGTTGTTGCACGCGTGGAGCGTGGACGTGGACGCAGTATTTCAGTCGTGGAACTGCGTCTGACAGATAGGCACTTAGTTAGCTGTCATCGCTGTTCCGACATGGAAACAAAGCGGCCCGTAAACATGATCGATCCACCAAGGCAAGGGTTAGAACCGCTTCTCTTCGTCCTACACTCTACGCCACGTCTTATATGCGGACATTACGATCAAGAACTTCCAAATTTATAAACTTCAATGCAAAAATTTCCAAAGGGTAAACATTAGGTGATAATTTAAACGCAAGGGTTGTACTTAGTTAATAGAAGATTATAAATTAGTAATATCATACTTTTCTATAGTCTATTTTTAAACTAGGAAGAGCGTTTTGAAATTTTCGTCCAAAAATCTATACCTATGATATGGTTAGTAAGCAGTCAGTTTTACACACCTTTACAATATTTTGTTATTCTGTAACTCTATGGCATTAAACTATAACCTCATGTGGTTAATTCAGTAGGTTTTATTTAGCATTTTAGCCAAATACATGGTGACAATATTTTAACCATCTGTAATTCTAACCTCTAAACATCAAATAGCTAGAAAAAATCCATTTTTAGAATTGGAATCGTGGAAAGTTTGTTTATTTTGAACCAGTTATTACTATACTCTATTTTTTTAAAGAACGAAGTAGATGGCGCTGCGATCGCGACCTGTTTCACACTGTATCAAATTAAAGTTTATAATTTAAAATTAAACAAATTGTGCGGTAAATTCAAATTTGTTGTTTCAAAATTAATGTTTTTAAAAAAGTTATAATTTAAATGCATAAAATTGCTATTATTCTTAATTTCTAATTAAATTGTAAAATATAGATAAATGATCAGTTCAATAATTAAAAATAAGTTCAATAATTCTAATTTTATTTCCAAATAATTTAAAATTTACTTAAAATTTATTATTTATACAAAACTTATAAAAAATAATTAAGAAAAATATATAAAATAATATTGGAAATCAGTCCAAATCATAAGTGGATTCTTCTTCACTTCAAGTTTATATTTAATCGACACTATTACACAAACGTAATACGGACGTAAATACATATAACGGCAACACAAATTATTAATATGGCGCTCGTTGACAGCAAAGTATATGACAGTTGACATCAAAACAACTGTTGTGTTTGGTACCAGAGGCGTACGTACATTAATTTATTTTCAGATGATTTCATTTTAAAATATTTCTCTTAATATATATATTCTAGATTAATTTCAAATCTATTTATTCACTGGCTTTTATATTCTAATATTATTTAAACATATGCCTCCGTTTTACTTATTAGAAATAATAGGTAGTAACATATTCACTGTAAACTTAGTTTGTACGCCTATGCAGAGCCGCAGTAAGGAAAACTTGCGCTAGGGGCAAAACTGTGTTTTGGCGCCCTTGGCAAAACTACGTTTTGGCGCCCTTGGCCAATAATTCAAAGTGATGCGCAAAAAAACAAAGGGTCCTCACCTCGCAAATTCCAAGAGAAGAGCAAAAAAAAAACGTCCTCACCTCCCAAATTCCAAGTGATGAGCCTCACTTGCGCAATGTGGCGCTCCTTAGTCAAGCTCATCGGCGCCCTTTTCCTTAGTGCGCTAGGGGCCGTCGACCCCTCCGCCCCCTCCCCCCCTTACTGTGGCTCTGCGTCTATGATTTTTGTTAAAATAACAGAGACAAATATAATAAGTTGAGACAGATATCTATTTTTCTACAGTGTAAACTTTTACAAGTTCTTACCCAATTAAAAACAAGATTGAAATAGCTCCTACCTTGCCCACACTCCGTTCTTAAAAAAGTCACTCATATCACGCAACTGTGTGACCCTTTTAATTTACCTGAAGAAACATTTTAAAATATTTTCGTTCGTCTAAACATCTACGGAATATCTCGTTTTACAAATGTTGTTTTTTTGAAACTCCGAGAAGAACCAAAAGATTTCCCGATTTATTGCAGGTAAATATTTTAAACTTGTAAAATTGTGATAAATTAATTAATTTTGATTTCTGTTTGTTTAAAAATAAAAATAAAAATAAGGTAAATATTACTTGAAAATAAGTATCTTAATATAGAAAAAAGAAATGAAAGAAAAATATTGATACATTTGCATGTTATGGTATTATTATATTATTTACTTTCTGCACCCATAATTATTTATATATAAATATTGTACATTTCCGTAATATAGATTTATTATATTTAAACGTTGTTCATTCACGATTCAACCATAATATAGGCTATTCCAAACGTTTAGGCGGAACTAGATTTTGAAATCTAGTAATTTTTATCTATTTATTCGGACTTTTAGTCATTTTGTTTAACCTTTGTATAATCATACTTACATTGCAAATTCTAGATTAAATTGATTGTCATTATAAAATGTCCTTTTCATAGCATTTTAATTTTTTGTCATTCATAATAATAATTTCCCGTTTATTATTATTATTATTTTTTTTTTTTTTGTCTTTAAAATATGAAAATATGCATCATATTTATAATAATTGTCATTAGTTTCCTTGGTTTCACTGTTGGAATTTTAAATTTTCACACACCAAACGTAAAACAAGAAAAAACCCAAGTAAGGAAAATGATACCTTATAGCAGTGGCGGCTCGTGACAACCAAAAGAACGAAATTCCCATTTACTTCCGCCTAAACATTTGGAATAGCCTATACTTGTTTACATTAAATCCACACTTACACTAGCAAAATACGTCCCTTGTCGACAATTTCACAACATACTTTTAACCATAAGGTTACAAAGTTAGAACTTAACGCTTGGGTTATAACGTGCAGTGGCGCACCCAGGGGGGGTGCCCGGGGGCCCACGCCCCCTAAGAAGGAACCCAGCAAACATTGAACTAACGGCCGAACGCCGGCAAACTGCTTTTACGCTGGTACATTGCTGGCACCAAAAGTAAGTGCAATGCCAGTATTAATAATGTACTTCACATTTGTATTTCGCACTCTGCCTATACGAAGTACTTTACCAGCATTTTATAAGCACTCCTTATTTGTATTAATCCAAGGTTATTTCTAGCGGGCCAGTGCTTATGTTTATAACTTTTTTTGAATGTAATAATTTGAAAAGTCTGACCGTTCTTAGTCATAAAACACCCTAATGGCGTGGCCTTCGAGGGTCGGTACAAGTGATATTCTGTGAGTATAAGTTGGGAAGTGTTGGTGAACAGTTTTTAAAGATGTGTTTTTGAATAGTTATTGATTGTGAGCATTATACAGTTTTTTATTGTGATTTGTGTGTGTTTTGTTAGATTTAAGGACGTAGTTTACACAAACTATTTCATATTAAATTGTTTAATTTTTAGTTTAGTTCAATCATAGTTTTTTTCATGTAATAAAATTTTCAATTATTAATAAATCTGATACAAGATTATAAATATGTCATTTAAAAAATATAATTTGTCATATTTCATTTTAAATAGTGACATCTTAAATATTTTGTAAATATAATACTAACCTAAAATAATACAAACTTAATCCAAAACTGTAAAGCTTTTTTTACAATATAACCAAGTTTCTAAAAGTCAGTAATACACTATAAAAATCACCAAAATAACCAGATCTAGTTTGTTCTTACAAAAGTGAACAGCTTATAGCATTAATGCTTATAAAATTTGTTTATTGAATTTATTTTAACAAGTATGATTTCTTTAGGTTGGCACTCTTCAAGTCAAGGGGAAAAGATGTGGTAGATAATACAAGACGAATATTGGCGAAAATTATTAGTCACCCCTTATCTTTAGGATGAAATTGGTTTGACCGAAATGGCAGAAAACCATTTTCTTAAAATTCTTCATTAAATTAATAAATTAAATAAACTAATTCCTGTTATTCCTGAAATTATATTTATTTAATATTTATAAATAAATCAATAAATTATAACTGTTAATTCAATTTACAATCGGCTAGTTTTACCATCGTTGAATAAATTTATTTAACAACTTAAGTTAACAATATCTCATCATTCTATTGACAGCAATGTTAATTTCTTCATTAATAGTTTAAAACCGATGCGATATTGTCAACTTTACTTGTTAAATAAATTTATTCAACGATGGTGAAAATGGCCAAATGAGTATTTATTTTGCACCTAACCATTAATTTATTTTAATACTGGGTAAGTACACATATATTACATTTGAAACACTAGAGAGTGGGTATAATATAAGCACTAGTCTGTCAGAAATAAATCTTGCAACTAATGCGATTATTTTGCACTTTACCGTTGCTGGGCCAGCAACTGATACATCAATGGGCCAGCTAACGGCCACGGGGACACCGGGGTACTGGCCCAGTGCAAAATGCCAGCACTGGACCAATGCGAAATGCCAGCACTGGCCCAGTGCGAAATGCCAGCACTGGCCCATTACTTTCAATGCACTTTACCGTTGCTGGGCCAGCAACTGATACATCAATGGACCAGCTAAGGGCCACGGGACACCGGGGTACTGGCCCAGTACGAAATGCCAGCACTGGCCCATTACTTTCAATGCCGGCGAGTATGTGCTTTACCAGTACTGGTCCGGATAAAAATGTTTGCTGGGAAGGAAATAAAAATAAAAACACACAAAAACACTAGAAAATATTACAAATAGAGATGAGGACCATTTTTTTTTTTTTAGGTCGTTACTTGTATTTGCGAAGCGAGGACCTTTTTTTCAGATCATCACTTGAAATTTAGAAGTGTGAACCTTATTCATAATTTAAGTTATTTTGTCATCCCCCCAAAAAAAAATTCCTGGGTGCGCCACTGATAACCTGAAATACAGAATAAGAAACAAAGTTAAAATGTTAACGCTTAGTTAAAATGCTACTTTTTAACAATCATTTTTAACCATATTTTTTGGTTAAGGTCCTCACCTCCCAAATTCCAAGCAACAAAAAAAAAAAAAGGTCCTCGCCTTCCCAATGGCGCCCCTTAGTCAAGCTCGTCAGCGCCCTTTTCCTTAGTGCGCCCAGGGCTGTCGCCCCCTCCTTACTGCGGCTCTGGCATCAACCCAATAAATTCCACCATAACAACTTCTATTTCTATAAGAAAAAATTTCAAAACATGTCAACAGTTAAGAAATTGACCACACCGAGGGCAGGTTTTACAATTCATGGCTACCTGTTGGTTAGCTCAAATCAATGGCTAACGATATATTTGCAATATAATAATTACCATATGTTTCAATGGTAACCACTAGCCAGAGCCTTAACTGATGATTGTAAAACTAGCCGTGAGTGTGGTGATTTTCCTCTATACACCTGTGTAGGGCGTGTTGCGGGCATCACACACCTACAATTTAACATGGATTCTGAACCACTTTTATTTGAAACCAGTTTTGATGAAATTAGCCTGTGCTAATAATTTCGGTAGTGGACCCTACCCTTTTCCAGGGAGAACGACTGGGAAACTTTTTGAAATATATTTGTTGGCACCGGGAGTTGAAAATGATACCTTATAGCAGTGGCGGCTCTTGACTATATTGAGTAGGTCAATCCCCTACTCCCCCCCCCCCATTTTACCTGTTTAACAAAGTTTTCATTCAGTTAAGCTTGCAGTATTTTATTACCTCGTTTATTACCAATTAAAAAACACCGACACAAAAATTTAATGTAGATAAATTGAGTCATTTAAAAATAAAAAATCGCGGGTACCTATCTACCTAAATATGGATACTTAAATTAAATGGAAGTGACTTACCAAACTCTCAGGTAGCAGGTTGTCTTGTAAATCGAACACAATTTATGATTATGTTTAAAACATACCTGTTTGTCAACTTTTTCGTTGTGTTCTACTATTGCGTTTCTATAGGCTGAGTTCAACTGGGTTAAAACATTTGATTTGCCAAGCACAGAAAAATTTAAAACATTGTTCATATGTAGTTTCGATTTCTCATGCGTTTTAATTTTTTCCTAGAGGTGCACCCAATCCGTTATATCGTTCTTCGTCCATGTTAATTTTCCCCCGAAAAAAACGCGAGGAAAGCAAAAAACAGCTTGCTTTTCGTTGCATCCGCAAATCCAATTGTTCTGTAAGTAAATGTTTTTATTAAATTTTCTTGTCCGTATTTTAAAAGCAGGGGCAGAAACATTCCAAGATTTTGAAATGTCCAAATCCGGTAGCGGTCTTCCCAGCTGTTTTATTTCGAGGTAATACGAAGAAAATGTTTTTTCAAAAAGTTACCGATACTGTTCATTTCTAATAGGAACACAAAATAAGACACACACGATACGACACACTAAAAACTACACTGTTATACGCGATGTTTTCTATATGCAACCGTAACTCAAACTAACTAGCCAAGATACAGCTGGCTCCACTTTAATGTAATTCTACCACATGGTCTGACCACCCGCCTTTCCCGTCAACGCTTAGCGAAGGCCTACAAACTGTCTGAAAACGGAGCCAGTTTCTATTTGGCTCGCCTGTCTAAATAAATACAGAGCGTGCTTTGTTGGATCAAATTTATGGCAATAGCAGCATTTCGTGTATTTTTATTTGTATTTATCGGTATTTTTAAAGAAAATAAAAGCTTTTCAATGATTAATTTGTGATGGTCAGTGGTGCAGCCAAGGGGGGGGGGGTGACGGGCCTGGGCCCCTCCCAGGACCAGCAGATTACACGGCGCTGCTCGGGGAGTTGAAGATAAAATATGTAAACCACAACAGTAGTTAATTTTTAAATTAATTAATTGTTAACAATATTGGCATTTGTTTTTTTTTTCGTATAAATAAACATTTTTTTAAGATTGCCTACTCTTGATAAAGTGACATAATTATTGTTCAATTGAAAATACATCACTTTCTAAATATGCTCCAACGAATTATATGAAGGGGAGCGTTGATCCTTTTTCGCCCTGACACATCGACTAAAACATTCTTACTAAACTAATTACTCGATCCAGATAAGATAAAGTGGAAATCTGACTTCGGTATACCTTCAGAATGTAATTTTAAAATGACACCTCAAACGTGTCTGCTGGTCCTGGGCCCCTCCCAGGACCAGCAGATTACACGGCGCTGCTCGGGGAGTTGAAGATAAAATATTTAAACCACAACAGTAGTTAATTTTTAAATTAATTAATTGTTAACAATATTGGCATTTTTTTTTTTCGTATAAATAAACATTTTTTTAAGATTGCCTACTCTTGATAAAGTGACATAATTATTGTTCAATTGAAAATACATCACTTTCTAAATATGCTCCAACGAATTATATGAAGGGGAGCGTTGATCCTTTTTCGCCCTGACACATCGACTAAAACATTCTTACTAAACTAATTACTCGATTCAGATAAGATAAAGTGGAAATCTGACTTCGGTATACCTTCAGAATGTAATTTTAAAATGACACCTCAAACGTGTCTGCTGGTCCTGGGCCCCTCCCAGGACCAGCAGATTACACGGCGCTGCTCGGGGAGTTGAAGATGAAATATGTAAACCACAACAGTAGTTAATTTTTAAATTAATTAATTGTTAACAATATTGGCTTTTTTTTTTTTTCGTATAAATAAACATTTTTTTAAGATTGCCTACTCTTGATAAAGTGACATAATTATTGTTCAATTGAAAATACATCACTTTCTAAATATGCTCCAACGAATTATATGAAGGGGAGCGTTGATCCTTTTTCGCCCTGACACATCGACTAAAACATTCTTACTAAACTAATTACTCGATCCAGATAAGATAAAGTGGAAATCTGACTTCGGTATACCATCAGAATGTAATTTTAAAATGTGATATAGAGTAGAAATAGTAGAAATATAATAGAGTAGTTTTGGAGACAATCGCCCTCTTAAAATTGGTATTTGGTTTTATTTTGTAGATAAATGTGAATATCAGTATCTTCTTAGGAATTTCTTCTTGAAATTATGATGTTTTACGCACAAAAAGGACTGATATAAGTTGTACTGAACAACAGTGGCGTATTCAGAGGGGCGGGGGCCACAAGCCCCGTCTGAAGGTTCAATGAAATGAAAATTTAACAAATTTATCATAATCGTACAGCAAAATAACTTATGTATTTTACAATAATAATAAGCTATATTTTATTATGATTAGTGTTGAAATTAACAGAAAATGCATATTTACATGTTATTTTTAGGTTTTCGTAGGTATAATCAAGAAATCCTTATTCCGTCACATGAGTCGGTTCGTTCGGTACAAATTGTGGCCAAGCGGCTGAAGTAGAGAACTGAACATAAGTAAGAGAAATATTGAGACTTCAAAAATATATCTTGCGAAAAATATAAATAAATATGTATTTATCGAAGAAAAAATCAAGTGAAAGTTTTTGATATATGTATTAACAATTATATTTTTTTATCAACAAATAATGGAATTATTATTTGATATAAACATCAATATCCAACAGCAGGGGTGTCGAACAGATTTGGGTCGCAGTATATTTTACTTACAAAATAATAAGCAGTGACGGAACTTTAAATATCCCGAAGGGTTTCTTGACATTTTTTTATAAACAGAAAAGAGGAAGAGAGAATATTTTACATTTTTAAATATATTTTTCCCCTAAATAAGCTCAAGTGATTTTGATAATAATAATAATAAATCTTTATTTCCATATGAATTTTTACAAATTATCAAATTAAGAAAGAGGCAATGGAGGAGGAAAGAAAAGAGGGAAGAGAAGCGAAGAAAGAGGGGAAGAAGAACTGGAGTCAAGAAGGAAGGAGACCGGAGACGGAAGCCGAAAAGAGATTACGAAGAAAGAGATGAACACCGGAGGTAGAAGGTAGAAGAAGAAGAAGAAGAAAGAAAATCATAAAATTATATTATATTATTTTATTTTATTATATTATTATGATCATTTTTTCTCAATGTAATAGTTAAAACCCTATACGCCGCAAGGCCTAGGGGAAATAAAGAATTATATAATATATTTTTCCCCTAAATAAGCTCAAGTGATTTTGATAATAATAATAATAAATCTTTATTTCCATATGAATTTTTACAAATTATCTGGAATTGTTTATATACATAAGTATACAATTAGAAATAAACATTAAACATTAAAAGAAAGAAAATTTATGTATACATACATACATACAAGTGCACATACACATGCACATATAAGTATATACATATACATACATACATATATAACAATTTTACAAGCAAATACACCATCACATGTTATTTCACCAGACAAGCTTAGATAAATTTAAATTAAGGTAAATTAAAGTCGGGCAATGAGTTTGGTATATTTGAATAAAATTCCTTTACACTATAGGGCCCCATTCTTGAAATTATATTATTAATGTTATTTTTGAAATGCTTTTTATTTTTACAATTTTTTAGTACTTCAGAAAGACTATTAAATAATTTAGCCCCTTGGATTAACGGCGATTTGCTAGAGAGGCTTAAATGGTGGGCTGGAATATGGAGGTTATAGTAACGGGTGTTATAATTATGAGAGTTAGTTGAATTTAGAGCATTTTTGTTATCAAATATATGTAATAAGATTTGAAGTACATATATACCAGGAACTGTCAGAATTTTATGCGTCTTAAAGAAGTTACGGCAAGAGTCCAACGGATGAAGTTTGAACATTGTATGAATGATTCGTTTTTGAGTAATGAAAACATCGCTGGCCTTACTGCCAGCCCCCCAATGTATGATACCATATGCCAAACGTGAAAGAACATGAGCATTGTAAAAGAGGAGATGAACACGGTGTTGATTACCGTTTCTGGGGCCACAAAAAATGAGGTTGAGGGTCGTATGCGGCCCGCGTGCCCTCGAAATTTGATTCGGCCCTCCGCAAGACAAAATCCTGGCTGCGCCACTGGTGATGGTATTGCCAAATTTTGCAATGGTAGGGCCTTGACTCCTTGGCTCTTTATCAGGAGTCGCCACTGTCTTATAGATAGACAGTGCGGAAATAAAAACTGCGGAATAGTTTTATCCGACTGGATTTTAATCTTTTCATAAATACTGTGTTACTGAAATCGTCTAATATAGAAAATACTTGTTTTAAAATCTAACAAGTCCATTTATTTTTTGTTGTCCATATTTCCGTTGATCAGAACACCTTGAGGGTGGGTAGCATTGTGTGTCCATCACTGTTCTGTTCAGTATCGGATGTCTTGTTCGTAATGACGTGCTCCCCGCAGCTCCATTGTTTATCTCCGGAGCTTTTTCATTTCATTCTACGTTTTGTTTTTGTTTGCGTCTCTAGTTGGGGCAAACGAGTTAATATAATTAGCTGACAGTTGGGAAGATTTTTATTAATTCTCTGACATAAGGTGTTGAAAAGAAGTGATTTTTATAGCTTTTGACACTTATGTTGGGTGTTTAGAACAAAACTAAGGTCAACCATGAGATTAAGTTTTAAGAGCGGTTGTCAACCATTCAGAACAGTTGTAGACAAATGGAATAGTATATTCTGTAACAAGGTTGGAATGAGAAAATTCGATGCGAGTGGAACATCCGAGCGCGAGCCGCAGGCGAGCGTGAGGAACCATGAGCATCGAATTTTCTCATTCCAACCGAGTTACAGACCCTTCTTTCTCCACGACCACCAGAAAGAAAAAAAAAAATAACAAATAATTATTTTAACAAACATTTTATCTTAACAAATAATTTATATTACATAACAAATTAATCAAATAATTAAACTAATTTATTTTATTTATTATTTGTTTAATTTTAATTTAATTTGCCGCACATCGGCCACTATAAAATTCGCAAATTTTTTAACTGTTGAAGTAAAAAAAATACGCTTCTATTATTTCGGGGTGGAGGGAGGGGTGAATCCCCCCCCCGGCAATGGCCTTGGTATGATTATTACAAAATAAGAAATAAAATGTTCTTCTAAATTATAGGAGAAAATAAATTTCTAATATAAATAAAATCATTTAAAAATTTATCACTCGGAACTGAACCGAAAACCGAAAAAAAACGTTATTTTTGCCGGAACGAAAACCGGAACCGAACTGATATATATATTTTTTAATTTAACCGGAACGAAAACCGAAACGAAACAAATAACGGTTCGAAGCCCTGGTTTTAATGTTTAAGGAGAGCGTTCACTGCTACCAAAATTAATGTGTAACGAATGTTGTGACATCTATGTTTTTTCAAACCAACTACGAAGGAATAAATGCATTTATGACTTTTACGAACCCCCAATCGCATCAGCGAGATCGTGATTTCTTACTAAATTTTAATAACAAAATTATAGCCGCAACTACAGCAATTATTTTTCGTTTAACGATTTCCAAAATTTGTTGAAATTTGTGCGACAGTATTTTTAAGGTTATGTAAAGTGAGATAGCTAATGTTTGTTTATACGAGTATGTCTATCTAATTAAAACAGCGCACTAACGATAAGTTTGGAAAACTGTTTATAATCGACCCATAGACAAACTTGTTAGTGACAATCTACAGTGCACAAGTCATAGCGTATAGTCTACTAATTTTAGAGCTGTGAATGAAGATTTACTTTTTTGATCAAATTTCGTACGTTGATTTTTAATATTCTATTTATCGTTTCAATGGCCCAGGTTTTCTTTTATTTGGTGGATTTATTGTTTCACTCAAGACGTATCTTCAAAATGGAAATGAAAATCATCTACTATTTATTTTCTTTCCTCGGTACCTAAAAATTTAACTGTATTAAACTTGACTACGCTACATAAAGCAAATTATATATTTTCCATTTTCCACTCAAGTACTAAAAAATTTTGACCAACGATTTTCCGGTATAATTAAACTGAGAGAACACGTTCTTGAAAGAAAATAAAAAATAATATTCATGTTTTTTTTTGTGTATTTTTCATCTAGCGTACTTGAAAATCGTTCGTTCGTCCAGTGCACGTGAATGCCTGCAGAAGCTTTTCTACCTTCGTGCCTCTTCTGTTCGTAGCCTTTGATCAATGTACCTTCGTGAGAATTTGTTTTTATTTTTATGTTTTTTTATATATTCTTGTATATTCTGTTAGAAAATTCTCTGTTTAATGGATATTATATATAACTTGCATGAGCTTAAAAGCTTAAAAAGCTTATATATAAATGAAGGTATTCATATATTTTCATTCAAGCATAATAACATATTTTATGTTTCCATATTATGTCTGTAATATGTATAAACATGTTAATTATAACAACAAATGTGAAGCGAGATTTTTAAATAAAGAATCTTTACAGTATAAGTGGCACAACAGTGCACATCTCTATATACAGGGTGTTCATTTTAGATTGCTCACCATTGCAAATTCGAGAACTATAAGAAGTACGAGATTTCTTAAATTAGACAACAAATATTATTTTGCAGAAAAATATCAATGAGTGAAGCAAATTTTATTTCGACCAGTAGTTCTCAAAGTACATTGGCAACTTTCTTATTTTAAATAGGAACACACATTTTATTTTTACTTATCCGATAGAGCAGACGTCCCAATCTGTGATACGCGTACCGGTACCGGTACGCGGTAAGCGAATGAAATAATAATGAAATCAATATTTTGCGTAAAATAATGTGTTTTTATACAATACTTCGCCAGACCCTATTTACGTAAAAAAGGTCATCAGTTGAGAATTTAGGAAAGTTTTTTTAGGAAATTTAGAAATTTAGGACTCATTTTTCCAAAAATATTTAGCTACTGGTACGCCACCATATTGTCTACTACATACCGGTACAACATCTTAAAAAGATTGGGAACCTCTGCGATAGAGTATTCTATTCTGATTTCAACGATGTAAGCAATTCATAAGCCTTACATCACAAAATAATCGAGAAAAATGCAAATTAAATTTATTCGACTTAAAATGAGTACCTGTTTATACAGAGATAATAGGACCGATTGAAACATCACACTGACCACGTGGCTTACATATCTATAGCCTGTGGTCTAGAAACGGAGTACTTCCCTTCTCTGCCCATATGCAGCTATCTAGGTTTTGCGAACCTATTATTTATTTATATAAATTCAGTTTTAAATTAATTTTTTTCCCCTATTTTATTAAGAATACCTTATTAATAATAGTTACTGCAAACCAACGGAGTGGCCGAGCGCATTGAGTCGTGCGGTTTAGACTGGTGGAATATACAGTCTGGGCTGGGCGGTCGGTGGTTCGAGCCTCCTTCGTTGGTGATATTATTCGGGCGAGAATAATATGTTTACATTACTCCCATCTTCACAATTATTCACCCCTCTCCAGGTGTAGGAGCTCGCCCCCTGGCATCGGCGATTAGCCTCGTTGAAGAAATAGGTCGATGTAAAATAAATTTTAAAAAAATAGTTAATGCGATGCTTAATACACACACCGGCAAATTTAAAGGAACAGTCATAAAAATCTAATTATTTTCTATTATATTTGTAGTGTACATATTGTTGATATCTCTAAGGTAATCTTCTGGTACGATGTTTTTTGGAATAATGTTTAATCGGGTTGAGGTCAGGGGAGCACGCTGGCCAACCCATTGTTGTTATACCTACTTGATTTAAAAAGTCTGTTACACAGTGGACGTGTGGGCGCGCATTATCCGGCATTAGGGTGAAATTTTCTCCGATATATGGAGCAAAAGGTACAACATGGCCTTGAAGAATATCTCTGATGTACCTATCTGCAGTTAACGCTCTGCCATCAATCACCACTAATTCTGTACGAGCTCTCAAACATATTCCACCCCACACCATAATTGAACCTCCACCAAAAGATACAGTAGTAGCAAAATTAAATGGTGAATTTTGTTCTCCTTGGCGTCGATACAATCTTCGTTCATTGTTTAGTAGAGCATTCAAAACTATCTAGATATAGGCTACAAAATAATAAAATTTAAAATAAACATAATTTTCAATCTGTTCCTTTAAGTTTCCCGGTGTGCGTATATTTAGCAAACCGGGACAATTAGTGTGTTAACACCGGCCATAGCTCTACAAACCGGGACAAGCGGTGGTAAGCCGGGACAACATAGGCTTCGTCACTGGCAAAATTGGTACACGATTTATACACTAATCAGTACTGATACAAATTTTAATATCTATTCAGCAGTTCAACATATATAACGATATTTGTGCACGCAGTTAATTAGAAATCCATCTTTTCGGCTGATCAGATTTTCATGCGTTTTTTTTTTTTCTATCTAGCTGACATCATCTGGTCAAATTTTAAGTTATGTTTCATTAACATCGGTTCATAGTTCCTAAGTTATAAATGTGTGTCCGCAAGTAAAACAAAGTCCATGCGTACCGTTCATATTAAACGAATTTTCTTGAAATCAGCGATAACATAGGTTTCGTCAGCGACAATAGTACACAATATATACACTTCGGAATTGCAAGAATTTTTAAAATCTGTTCATTAGCATCAAAGATAGAATGAGGGTTCTGCGCGCGAATAATAAAAAAAATATTTTTTTTTTTCGGTATATGTTTATCGCATTTCATTAAAATGATCAATAACAACATATATTTCTTCAGTGGCAAACTTGATACACGGTTTATAAACTAATCAGAATTGGAAGAATATTTGAAATCAGCCCGGTAATTCCAAAGTTACGACAATTTTTACTGGGAAAGAAATGTTGGGCTAGTTTAAATCACTCTCTCCTACTTACACGCTTGTCGAAATGGTTGTAGATGAGCAAGATGCCATTCAATATTCATTTCGAATTTTCGTATTCCTGAATTTTCTTTAACAGACAAACCAAACCCAAACACTGAAACAACACGTTTTTCTGGGAGACATTTTTTTTTAAGAACCTGAGATCACCAAGAAAACACTTTGAATTCTGAGCCCCCAAGAATTTTGTTTTGCTTCTGTTCTCCCCTAAGATAGAAATCTGGGTGCAGGCCTGCTTCTTTCCACTGAAGTTTCATTAAGCTAATCATATTAATCATAGCCAAAATTCTGCATTTGTTAACTAAAAATTCACTGCAAATTTTCATTAATCGTTAAATTTGTTTATATAAAGAAAAAGAGGGCAAAATAGAACAGTTAAAAAAAGTTAAACAATTAAAAAGATACACCACCGCCAGTATACTTCAACTTGTTCAAAGAAATAATACGTAAACATGAAGACTACAGCAAAAATATATACAGACGGATCTAGAATAGGAAACCAAACTGGTGAAGCAGCTACAACATGATGAAGAACATCAATTTCACTTACCGCAGCACACTAGCATATTCACCGCCGAAATATACAGTCTGCTAAAAGCATCCGAAATAATACTGGCAGGTAACAAGAAGAAGTATATACTAATAACCTTTTCACTCAGTGCCGCCCAAGAACTCTCAAAACTGTATACGAAGAACACCATTTCACAGGAAATTAAAGAAAACTTGCATAAAGCTATAACATCAGGCAAAGAAGTAAAAATACTGTGGTTACCGTCACATGTTGGAATAGAAGGAAACAACAGAGCGGATAGTGCTGCAAAGAATGCCACAAACCTGAAAATCACACAAATGTCTGTCCCAGCGTATAACCTGAAAAGCTATATTAAAAGAACAGTCCAAGAAGAATTGAATAGAGCTTGGTAGAACACAGAGGGAAACCATTTAAGGAAAATAAAACCAACAACAGCTCAGTGGACATCAAGAAAAACAAGAAGAGAAGAAATCGTCTTAACAAGACTACGTATTGGCGACACGTTACTGACCCACATATATTTTCATACGGAGCTAAACCTTAACCATATTATAACAAAATGTCGAACAACCGAAGAAGGAAGAAGAAAACACAATATTCCCACAACCATGCAAACAACGCTGTCAAACAACATGCAAAATATTGAAAATATCCTCTAGTACTTAAAAACAATAGGAATTTATGACAAAATATAACGAAAACCCTAAAAAATTATAGCAAAACCCCAAAATATATGGTATATGTAAAACAATAATTGTAAAATAATGTACCCAGCTACTAATAACTATATTGTTGATGTATCTGTTAAATACTCTTTAAAAAAAAAAAAAAAGTAGAGAGTACAAAAATGGGACAGCCCCCTTTTATGGCATGGATGTTTGGTTTCGCCGTTGATGTTGATAGCTTCTTACGCTGTCTGGCAAGCAAAAATGCATGTGGTGACCCGATTGGTAATGCTGTGTTCGGAAAGATCATGTGGTTGTGGTACCCACTTTTCTTACTTCTGATTTTTTTCCCACCTAACGTAGTCGTCTCTAAATTTTCCCAGCTGTTCTACAATACTAGGTATTAAAATTTCATTGCGGCGAACCTCCTAAAAGATTTTATTAGTGTTGTAATAAAATGAACAATAAGTATTCAATGAAATGCGGGCTAAAAGTACCAATACTAATCACCAAATTAAAATAAATATTTGTATAAAACATCTTGAAACATTGATACTCAAGTATATCTACCCCATAAGGACGCATCATTAAACTTACATTCATTAAGTGATGGAAACAGAACAGTCAAAAACCCTTAAAAAAAGAAAAACTCATAGTATCTACTCTTCATGTACCAACACGTATATTCCAAATCATTACTCGAATAAATAAAAGCAGTGAGTCATGTTATAAAAACCTTAAAAGGAATTCTAGGGATATTCGAGTCTGTACGAGTGGCAGCACTTGCCTATTAGTACGCACGCGCCAACTTCCGTTTCCGCTTCCGCTTTTTCCAAGCGTATTCACTGAACCAGGCCTCACTCTATCTTATTTTAGAAAAAAAGAAGTTTAATTCCGATTAGGGATGTTTAATGTTTTAATGGTGCATACATACGCGGTTCGTAGAGAAACCGGATGGAATGTATCAAAATATACGGAAGAATTATTGAAAATAAATCTGTTTGCCTTCATTACGCGAAGATATATTTGAATATTTTTCTGCGTAGTTAGAAATTCAATTGGACTGTTTGAATAAAAGATTGCTTAACTTTCGATGAAAGTAGTTTTGTATAATTCTGTATTTTTATTTGTCTGCAAAGCCTGTTGATTTTTTTATCTTCTTCATGGTTATTTTGCCCGGCATGGACGTAAGTGATCATCAATATAGTTTTTCTTTTATTAAAAACTCGCCTGAATAGCGCTATAGTACTGATTCCAAACCACTGTGTCAAGATTTTGAGCCAAGTAGTTCTTCTTCTCCTAAGTTCTCGAGCCCCCTTTATTTTGCCTTACATGATGTACTGCAATAACTTGTATAGACGCTGCATGTTACACAGCACGAACCATAATTAAAATGTATTTTTTTTTATTATTATTTATTTAAAAGAACTGAAGCCAATGGCTTGTAAAGTTCTTATAGAAAAATTACAATATTTCACATTGTTGTGATACAGGAAAGTTGAAAGAAACAAAACAATTTGATTGAAATGATTTGATTTGAAACAACTAAAATCACACAATAACAAATATAAAAAGTGTACAAAAACAGAAAATTTCAGTTTATGGGGATAGTAGCAACTGATTGTAAAGGTCCAGTCTATTTTTAAAATTGTTCACACTTTGGGCAGACACTACACTTCCAGGTAGATTGTTCCAATCATTAAACACTCGGTTTGAAAGAAACTTGGCCCGAACGTTCTTACGGAACTTTTCGTGACATAACTTTAACGAATGTCCACGTAAACGAGAGTCTACATTAAGTACAAACAAACCAGTAAGATCAGCATCAAAATTCCGATGGAGTACACGGTAGGTAGTTATAAGATCACCACGACTTCTGCGGTTTTCCAGTTTGGGCAAATTAAGTCTTCGAAGTCTCTCATCATAGGGAAGTCTGTTGAAACCAAATGGTAAGCGCGTAGCACGTCTCTGGACTATTTCCATAATGTCAATATATTTTCTAAGACTTGGTGACCAAACAGAAACGGCGAATTCTTGATGTGGGCGAATATATGTGGTGAAAATTTTGCGTACTAACACAGGAGACGGCCTAGCAAATGCTCTAGAGATAAGGTACAACACACTATTTGCTTTCTTAACACACTTGATCACATGTGTAGACCAACTGAGGTTTGTACATATTGTCAATCCCAAATCAATCTGTTCAGTAACTTGTTGGATAGTAATACCGTTAAGGTAGTACTGCAACCTAGGATTGTTTATGCCTAGATGAAGAACACTAGTTTTATTTATATTAACTGGTATAAGCCAGGTCGATGACCATTCAAACAGATTACTAATGTCATTTTGAAGTTCATCATACTGAGAAACAGGGTTATGGAATATCTTTACGTCGTTGGAGTAGAAGCAGTGTGGGGATTTTAGAATATAACCAAGATCGCTGATGTAAATAAGGAACAACAATGGTTCTAAGACAGATCCTTGAGGTACCCCACTAATGACCGGTGCTGAGGAGGAAAATGCATTTCCTACTTTCACGCAGAAATATCTTCCTGTAAGAAACGCTTCAATCCAATGTAGAAGTTTATTTCTGATTCCAAAATGCTCAAGTTTTTTCAGCAACCTCTTGTGTGGGACTTTGTCAAACGCTCGAACAAGATCGAATTAAATCACATCGATAGGGTTGTTTAAATCGAGTGCTCTAGTCCAAAAATCTGTACAGTAAAGCAAGTTGGTAGACACAGAACGGCCAGGTGGGAAACCATACTGATGACAAGAGAAAATGTTATTTTCCAGGGTGCATTTAAGAATATTTTTAAAGATAATTTTTTCTAGAACCTTACAAGTACAGGAGCTAATACTTATGGGTCTGTAATTATTGGCATTCAATTTGTCTCCTTTTTTAAAAATGGGTGTCACATATGACAGCTTCCACGATATAGGGAGAGTACCACTATCTAATGATCGACGAAATATTTCACATAATGGTTGTGCAAGATCGCCTCTACAATTTTTTAATAATAAGTTCGGAATTGAATCTGGATCAGATGTAGCAGAATTTTCAAGATCATGTGTGATTTCAACATCTGTTATATAGTTTCCAATGTAACGTGTAGGATCCAGTGGTGGTACTGTGTCTTCAGGTTCAGATGAAAAAGCATCAGAAAACTGTTTGGAAATTTGGAAGAGAATGTTTCTAAATTGGTTAATCTGTAGAAGTTTTGACATCATTGGCTTTTCCAGACTTTTTTTTTATTTTTAGAGTAATTTTAAGAGATGTGTCTACGCCAACAAATAAACGTCGATTGAACAACTAAATAACAATATTCGAGCAGCAATAGTTGAAATATCGCCTGAAATTTGTGTGAATGTTGTGAGAAATGTATTTGTGTAGCAGCAAGAAACGAATACTTATAATAAGAATTTTAAGTTTTGGCCATCTTGTATCTGTCACCGCCGCGGAAATACAAAAATACAAAAAGAGGTTAGTGCCGATTTTAGACTTCACATCTACTAGCGCCATGGTCTGGCCGAACAACTTTTGCACTTGAGGCAGACCTTTAAAAAAGTTATGTATCACCATGTCACAAAGGAAAATATATTTATTTATTTGAAAAGAAATAAATCATGACAACTTTTTGGTGTCCCTGTTTATCAGTTTGGCCCCCTTTTTGTCAATAGGTTAGGCGAGTGCCTCACTCGTATCAACTTCTGCACGGCCTTGATTGTTGCTAATTGCGAAGTGATCTCTCTTGGTATCCCTATGTACGTTCATATACAGCCTTGGACAAATGTATGGAGCACCCATGCAGTTATAATAGAGTTATAACAACTTGCCCCAACCCAAGATATGTAATGTAAGTATAGTCTGTTTCTTTGACTTGGAGCTAGAAATCTACTAACTTTTAACGATGAGGATTTTTATCATTTTGTTTCACAAAAGTCCACTTCGATCGTTAAAAAGTGAGTTTAAGTGATAACTTAAGAAAATAAAAAATCCATTTAGTTCCGCTTAAACATTTGAAATGACTCCCATCTCTGCATATATAGAGGCCCCATAAGCACACATAGAGGCCCCTAGATGTTAGAGAAGAGGGCCCTATATGTCAGGAGCTTAAAAATATTCCAAGGTACATTATGCTCAAGGTACAACAGTTCAATGTGAACCATACCGTTTTTCAGGACGTCGGCCAATCCTCCCCGTGATCGTACAGATATAATTAGCTAGTGTGTGTTTGTGGTCTGGGTAACACTGTGACGTCATTTTTTCCTAAGGTTCTCGTGATTGGCTAACTGGGGACTCTTGAGGTCTCTTGATTGACAGGTATTTTGCAGATTTATTCTCTAAGAATTTACGAATATAATTACATATTTAAATGTGTAGGATTTCGTAGGCATAAACAAGAAACTATAGATACTACTATTTGATTTGACCGATATGAACAATATTTTGCAAATTCATTATCTAAGAAACTACGATTTAAATAACATATAGAAATGTCTAGGCTTTCGTAGGCATAAACAAGGAACTCTAGACAATCCTATATCCTATGATAGATATGAAAAATATTTTGCAGATTTATTTTCTAAGAATCTGCGGATAAAATAAATGTATAGAAATGTATAGGGTTTCGTAGGCATAAACAAGAAATTCTAGACACTTCTATATCCTATGATCGATATGAAATATATTTTGCAGATTTATTGCCTAAGAATCTGCGGATAAAATAACGTATAGAAATGTCTAGGATTTCTAGTATTCTTTGAGTGATATGAACAATATTTCGCAGAATTATTTTCTAAGAATCTACAAATATAATTATTTACAGAAATATCTAGAAATCTAAAATTACATATAGAAATGTTTAGGGTTACGTGGGATAAAAGGGAAACTCTAGACAGGCCTATATCCTTTAACCGATATGAACAATATTTTGCAGATTTATTCTCTTAGAATCTACGAATATAATTATATATAGAAATATCTAGGATTTCGTAGGCATAGAAATGAAATTTTAGACAATTTTATATCCTTTGACCGATATGAACAATATTTTGCAGATTTATTCTCTAAGAATCTACGAATATAATTACATACATAAATGTCTAGGGTTTCGTAGACATAAATTAACGTCTCAAATTATTTTTAGTTTTAACAATATAAATGTAATCTACTGAATAAAAATGAATCATTTTCCCATCTTAAAAAGTTCATGAATAAATAATCTAACCATATAATTAGCAAGTGTATGTAAGTATTGTCGGTAACATTATGACGTTATTTTTTCTCGTGATTGGCTAACTGGGAACACTCTCTCCCGTGATTGGCTAACGGGTGATATCCTGTCCCGTGATTCGCTGACCAGCGAACAAATTAAGATACGTTAAAAAATAAAACCAAATACACATACAAACAATTGAAATTTTTATATTATAAATCCGTCATTGTTGACGGGTAATAACCTAGTATAGAAATAATATTCAAGTAATCTGTATAACTCAAATTCTTGTGATACCAATTGTGACAATTGATTAATTAATTCAAAGGAAATATACTGCTTCAAAAATTTGAACTTTTTTCTTTGTCAAAAGTTAGAATTGCTGACTCTGGAATTAAAATCACTTTTCCCATTGCCTTCCATCTGTGAAAATCCATTATTAAAATCAACTTCAACTAATTAATAAAATCTTCCAAAATCTTTCCTATCCAAATTTCCTTCATCCCTAAATTAACTTAACGAAGTAAAAAACACATAAATATCATTGAACATGGCCGTTGGGCTGAAGACATTGGCTGATGGTCTGATATGGCAGTGGTGGAAGGTACGTGTAGAAAGCTAACAAGGCCTGACAATTATTCCGGGTAATTAAGTCCCCGGAACTGGTGCGGAGTCGCTTTCAGCGGTGGTAATTAAGAGTGGTGCAGTAGCGATGGCACGCACCACATCTCTCTCTCCCGATGTGAGAGGAATGTGTGTGTATTTGATTAGTGACTTTTGTCTGATCCCTCTAAGATCCCAGATTGCAGGATTCATTAAGAGACATTTGGATTTGATTGTATGTTCGTGTCGGGCTTGAAAGTAGGGAGTAGTTGTTTTTTTAAGTTCAAATCATTATATAATTAAATCAGTATATATTAGGCTAAAGGGCGTAACCCTCAGAGCACAACATTTTTAGGAAGAAAATAAACTTTACTATTTATAATTTTTGGAAATATGAAACATAATGAAAATATTTTTTTTTTTGTACTTTCTTGCTTAGATATCTTAAAAAGTTGTCCATGAAAAGGAATTAGAACAAAATTGCACATAAATGTTTTATTTTTCATTTAAACAAATTTGTGTTAAATAGGGGCTTACGAATTTTTACTGGAATGTGTCAAACTATGAGTATAATTCAAAAATACAGTTTGTCTAAATTTTTTATTTGAGTCAACCTTTTCATATTTCTAAATCCAGAGGTCCGGAGGTTTGTTTTTAATGCCTGACCATGATTTATGTATGAATATAAATTTGACACCATTATATAATTTTCCCAATTTTTTAAGCATAGTTATATAGTATATATAGGGGTCCATATAGTTCAAAATAATTAATAAAAAAATTGATGTGAAGTGTGAATTTTCACACATTTCAGGGTTTTGCAGGTATTTAGTAAGTGAATGATGATTATTTGGGATGCCAAAACAAATTTTATATTAAAATATTTTTTTTGTTAATATTAATTCGAACGCCTAATACCATTATTTAGGTTTCTAAATATGTGCAGTATTTTTTTTATATAGCAAGGTTCATTAAGAATTTTAAAAATTGCGCTTTTGGCTTCCATTGGTTGTTATAAGTTCCGTGATTTCGTGTACATTGAAATAGAATTAAATTATAATTTAAACAATTTCCACTGGTTATTAAATTTATGCTTTTAAAAATTAAATGCAACATTTGCCAAAATATAACTAGAATTTTGAAAAAATAATTTAAACAATATAAAAATTTAAAAAAAAATATTAATTTATAATAAAAAATAATAATTTAAACAATATATAAATTTAAAAAAAAATATTGTCTCTTCTCGCAGGGTTCGATCCCTTTCGGATCGAGTTACTTGGGTGAAACGCCAGCGACAAAACCACTACACCAGCATACACGTTCCATTGTAGCGTGTTACAAAGCTATAACTTGTGTATATTATTAGCCAAAAATCACAAAAAATGCGTTTTTTTCCAAAAACGTAATCTGATCAAAAATTCCTGTTGTACTATTCCGGTTCACACCAATGTACATTACTTAGAATTTTTTCAGATTTTTAGTTTAAACCATCTGAGCAACAGGTTGTGGGACAAAAAAATTTTTGCACAATTATGGCAAAAATCGCGTCAAAATAATTTATTTTGCAAAAATAAAATTTTGCTAATCCACGTATTAAGGGCTTTCATTTGATACCCTACTCAGAATTAAAATTTTTTTTTTTTTTTCGATGAGCACATATTTGTTTATATTTTTAGGGGGGTATGTTTTTTAGATGTTTTAGTATTTTTCCTATGTGCGGGTCAAAGAGTTGTATAAGCATGCCAAATTTCAACTCTCTAGGTTTAGCCGTTTGGCTACAATTTTTACCGAACAGGCAGACAGACAGACAGACAGACTGACAGACGACAAAATGACGGTATAAGGGTTTTTGGGTCATACCTACAAAACCCTAAAAAAGAGAGATGTGTGAAAAATTACAAACAATGAAGAACTAATGTTTTAAGTACTACAATATTTGTACTGAAAAGGTAGATATACCTGAGAAGTTAGTTGATGGGTGACACTTAAAAAGAGAGTATCGTATCATCAATGAGCTTACCAAAATAAAGCGACGCCATTTGTTCAGATATTAAATAAAGAAATATGGCTTTGTTTCAGTCGCTCTCTCTACTGCCACAGTAAGCACAAAAACACATAAGTATCTGAATATATTCAAATATATCTGAAGAATATTGAAACTACGTATGTACGTTGGTACGAGTAGTTCATATACGTTATTGGTAGGTTTCATAGTATTGTGCGAAACAGATATATATTTATTTATCGGTATTTATAAGGTAATCGATCGTCATCATAATTCTCGTGAACTATACTATTGGATAGACAAAGATTTCCTGCAAAATGTGATGTATTGACGGTACTATTTTTATTTCAGTATTTTAGTTTTGCATGAGAAGTATGTAAGAACTATGGTGATTACCCTGCCCTTAAACATAAAAAGAAATGCATACAAAATACTTTGTGATAGATTCAAATATTTTGGATGCACGATCTCAAAAAATACATCGACGGAACAAGAAATAAATAGCCGACTGGGATAAATAAGAACATGTATGGAACAGAAAACTTACAAAAATGAAAAAAACTACAATATACGAAACTATAGTTCATTATGGTTGACAGACGGAGCAGAGGAGTTATACCTTGGGTTATGAACAAGAGGATTCGAATTAAATGACGGCTACGGAAATGGAATACTGGAGAAGATGTTGTAGGGTCACAATAATGGATATGATCTGAACTGAGGAAATAAAAAGAAGAATGGATGTAGAAAAGAACATTTAACATAGAAGAAAATAAACTCATCTGGTACGGGCATGTAAGGAGAGCAAATTAAGGAAGATGGATAAATAGAGTGACAGATTGGATCCCAATAGGACGAAGAAAGAGAGGTAGACCAAGAAAATCGTGGCGGATGGAGACCATGGAGAAGATAGGACTGAAAGATAGAGAATGGGAAAATGGCGTCAGCCGTAGAAAACTCTAATACACTCATACCTCGCTTTACGGCCTAGATACGTTCCGGGAAAGTTGGCCGCAAAGCGAAAAGCCGTATAACGAATCAATTATTTTGATACAAACCCATATAAATTGAATAGGATCGTTTCAATTTTTTATAAAATTACATAGTTTTTTGTTTAAAATGCATTTTTTCTTTATATGTATTTCATTTAAAAATGCTTACATATAAAATAAAAATACGTAACAAGTACATATAATAATAAACTGAAACTAAAAAACTATACTGTCATCACTTTCTGCTGTTGTGGATTGACCCGGTTTAAAAAATTTGTCCAACATTGTTTGTCTTGCCTTGCTTTCTGCTTCTTTTTGCAGTTCTTTATAACAGCTAATGGTTGAGTTAATTCCTCCAGAAACTTTATCGCTGCGTTCTACGTTGAGATCATTTTGAAAAAGGATGTTTATTCCTTGTTCGAAATAAGAAAGCGCATTCGCGAAGTTCTTTGATGTTAGCTGTTTGCATACAGCAGGCTCTGGCTCTTCATCAAGTGCTCGTTCTGCTTCTAATTGGATCAGAAAGGTGTCCTATATCAGCATCTCGATTTTTAAATTTTTCAAACCAACCTCGGCTTGCTTTGAATGTTACATCTTACATAGATTCATCGGTACCCCCACTCTTCAAATTCTCAAAAATATTTTTAGCCTTTTCTTGGATAGTCATTTGGCTCATTGGCATTCTCCGTTGGTTATTGTCTTCAATCCATATACCCAATAATTTTTCCATTTTTTCCATAATGCTGCTTCTTAGGCGAGTTAATTATAGACGAGACACTTAAAGGCGCAGCAGATTGCGAATGTGCTTTAATTTTTTCTTTTTTATCGCGAATAGTTTGAATGGTAGACTTCGCCAGTCCAACTGATTTATAAATTTGGAAAATTTTCTCACCAGCTTTAACACATTTTGCCGTATAACGAAACCTTTTGGTAAATCGAAAAAGCGCCATAACACTGGTCAACAATGAATTTGCATCAGCTTTAATTTTAGGTATACTATATGTAGTTTTTCACGCTGATTCCAAATATGTGCTTAGTTTTTCTCCAGCATGTCTGGATCTTGAGATGTCGGTGTGTCATTTTAGCTATAAGATATACTTTCAGCGCAAATTTACAAAGTTCTGCTGCTTCCTTTGTTTGTGGGATAGTCGCGAAGTGATCAGTACATAAAACGTGATTGGATGTTGAGAACTGAATACGAGCCTGGTGTAAGCAGTGTTCACCACATTCCGCTGGTTGATCCACGTAAAATTTTCCTGCCGCCGCTACACATCAAGCTTGGTTTAATGAAAAACTTTGTGAAAACGATGGGCAAAATTGCTTCGGCGGAGTTTCAATACTTGGTTCAATACAAGATTAGTGCAGCAAAACTTAAAGAAGGCGTCTCGTCTGACCTCAGATTCGAGAGATTTTGAAAGACGACCATATTGAAAAATCACTTAATCCTGTTGAAAAAGAGGCATGGAAAGCATGTGTGTGGGTTTGTGAGAACTTTCTGGGAAATCGCAAATCGCCCGAATATAAAAATACGTTCAACGGCTACTCGATTCGTTTCAGAAAATTGGCTGTCCTATGTCATTGAAAATGCATTTTCTACATTCGCATCTAACTTTTTTTCCTGAAAACTTGGGCGCCATGAGCAATGAATAAGGTGAACGCTTTCACCAAGATGTTCAAGTGATGGAAACCCGTTATCAAGGATTTTGGAATGAAAGCATGATGGCTGACTACTGTTGGATGCTTTATCGTGATGAACCAAAAAAATTCTACAAAAGAAAGTCATACTCGCAGAAATTATGATTGATTCGTGTGATAACAACTTTACATTGATCTCTATTGATTAAAAAGATCATAAATACATTAGAGGTGTATGAAATAACAAATCAGTTCAGCATAGATATCAAACAATACATTATAGCTGGATACTGAGAAACATGGAATGTACAAAAACACGAGTTCATAATATCTCAACAACCAGACGTGCTGGAAACAAACTGAAAGTAGATTTGAAATTAGCGCAAAAATTGATTTAGAAAAACTTATTTTTATTTCTGATGCTTTCAAAAAGTTTGTTTTTGTTGACCGGTGTAATTAAAGAAGGCCGTTATAGCGAAAAGCCGTATAAAGAGCGGCCGTATAGTGAGGTATGAGTGTATATCTATATTAATAAAAAATAGGTTATATCCGTATTTTTATTTTTTCGGCCTCATATTTGGTTTCTACACATTTTAGATAATTATAAGACAATATCCGTTAAAACAATCAAATTTTGTCTGTTTGTATGCCTGAGATACTTTAATTTATATAGCAGTTGACAATATTGGCGAGGGTCTAAATAAAATAAGATCAGACTTAGATAATTTAAATATATGGTTTAAAATAAATAGGCTCAAAGTTAACACAAACAAAACGAAATTTATGATATTAGGTAATAGAGCAGTGCCAGATATAGATTTATATTTAGACAATGAAAAATTAGAAAAGGTTAAGAGTATCAAATATCTGGGTATGATTATAGATGATAAAATTAACTTGGAAGAGAATACGAACCATGTATGTAAGAAAATAGCAAAAAAAATATATTTTCTACGGAGAATAAGAAATAAGCTAACATATTTGCAAGCTGTTAATCTCTATAAAACTATAGTAGCTCCACACATTGATTACTGTGCCACTTTACTTTTTTTGTGCAATAAAGGTCAAATTTTACGTCTCCAAAAATTGCAAAACAGAGCAATGAGAATTATCTTAAAGGTTAATAGGAGAACGAATATAAAACAGATGTTAGAAGCTCTAAATTGGCTAGATGTTAAGCAACGGATATATTTTCTGACGTTAATATTTATATTTAAAATAAAGAACGGCCTAGTACCATATTATTTAAGTAGTAATATTAAATTTGTTAACGAAGTTAGCAGATATAACTTAAGAAATAAAAATGATTTTAGAATTGAAAAAGCAAAAAAGTGGAACCCAAAATAGTTTATTCTTTAAAGGACTTACATTATTTAATAAGCTAGATGATAAAATAAAACAAGAGGGAAATTTAAATAGGTTTAAGAAAGAATGTATAGTTTTTGTAAGGAAAAATGTTACGTATAAGTCATAAGCGCTATGGAATTATTTTAATGTATGTTTTAAATGTAATTAACTTTTTTAGTTAAAATAAATATGTAATTAATTAATTAATTGAGATTCACGTAAAAACGGCTGGAAATATTTTCACGGAATTTGGCATATAAATGATGATAGAGTAAAACCACATAGGCTATGGCTATAGGCCTATAGGCTAGAGCAGTGTTTCCCAATATTTTTACTCTCGTGGCACATTTTCTAAAGAAGAAAAATTTCGCGTCACACGTAGTCATAGAAGAAGAAATTTATAACGATAGTTTTTTACCGACCGCCAAATATATAAGGGAGGTATTGTGATGATACCGATTTTGACATTTCGAGATTTCGATGGATTTACAAGAATTGAGGTCCCTACATAACGTTTTGACTATTTTTAGCATGATGTCTGTCTGTCTGTCTGTCTGTCGGTCCGTGTACACGTGCAGAGCAATTTCGGCTAAAAGAATTTTTATGAAACTTCATATTTAAGCTTTTGACATCAATGGCACGAGTTGATCAACTTTTGGTAAAAATCGGTTAACTAGAAATGGGAGTTTATTCGTGTTTTTAAGATTTTTGCGAATATTTCACAGCAGAGTAATATTTCGAAAAAAATTATTCAACAAAAGTTACTATAAAAGCAATAACTAACAACTTATTTGAGACATTTTTTGATAAAGCAGCATAAATTAAACAAGTACTTTGTGATGGCGGTCGGTTCTGTGGTGGCCACAGCTGATTTTTTTTCTTTAAGATTTCGAAAATTTTGTGGCACAGCCTTTGGGAAACACTGGGCTAGAGTGTTTTGGCGTTAAAACTGATTTTTAAAGAAAAGAAAATATCTGTCTTTATAATAAGGGAGATATTTTCTTGGCAATAATGCAATAATGGCAATATTGGCAATAATACCATAACAATATATATATAATAAAAATTGTTTATAATAAGAAAAAAAAAATCTTTTTTATTCAATGCATATTTTCAATTAAAATAATATTTAGGGAGTAACGGGGGGTAACACTAAAACTAAAATCTACATATATTTCCCTTATTATTGATTAACAGCAAAATTATTAATGACAAAAATAGTTTATAATAAGAATGCAAAAACCGTAGGAAGTTCAGGTACTTTTAAAATACCTTTAACAAATTACTATATTGATTAAGTCCCGTGAGAATAAAATAACGTTGAATTTACGCATTTCCTCTTTAAAAATCTCAACTATATTTTAAATCAGATCCCATTAAATGACATAACGTAACTATAATAATTCCATCATGGTGTGTGGGGTTGCGAGTCGCTCCCGGGCACACCTGGGGTCTCATTTACATGACAATCGCCGCCGAGACACCTGGCCTCAAGGAGAGTCGGGGGCTCTGGCCCGTACAGCTCAGCAGCGTCCTCTGCCGCGCCGCTCTCCTCACCGCTCCGCACCGCTCGACCGGGTGGCCAGACGCACTCAATAGGTGGTAAACAAGGAATTTGGTTATTGGTGGTCCTTACTTACCTATGAATGAACCATTGTTTATCTCACCAAAAGATAACTTTCATTCATGATTTTCGTTGGAATTTATGGAAAAGACACAAATTTTGAAGGTTTCATTTTAGTTAGAAACACATGAAGTAGTTATTTAATATTTCTTCTATCCCAAAATAGTAAAACATTTGTAAAAATAATTTGAAAACAAACAAAATCTTAGTCATAATAAAATGGTATTTTATTCAACAAGCGTATAATGGAGGCTACACAGCAAAAAATTCATAAGTGTAAAGTTCATTCTCAGTTTGGTTCAAATTTGAGTGTTAAAATTTTCATTTAAAAAAAGTAAAAAGTTCACTATTTTTCTTTAAATCTTCATTTATTCAGATAGTGTTAGTTTTATGAAATATTACTTTTTCAGTATTAAAATTAACACTATTTTAACACTATAATTTAACTAGTATGTAAGTGTAAACTTCACATTAAATTTAACTAAAAAATCAGCTGTGGCCACCACAGGACCTACCGCCATCACAAAGTACTTGTTTAATTTATGCTGCTTTATTAAAAAATGTTTCAAATAAAAGTTGTTAGTTATTGCTTTTATAGAAACTTTTGTTCAATAAATTTTTTTGAAATATTTCTCCGTTGTGAAATATTCGCAAAAATCTTAAAACCGACACGAGTAAACTCCCATTTCTAGTTAACCTATTTTTACCAAAAGTTGAAAGTATTGACTTGTGTCATTGATGTCAAAACCTTAAATATGAAGTTTCATAAAAATCATTTTAGCCGAATTTGCTCTACACGTGTACACGGACCGACAGACAGACAGACCGACAAACCTCATGCTAAAAATAGTCAAAACGGTATGTAGGGACCTCAATTCGTGGAGTTCCATCGAAATCTCGAAATGTCAAAATCGGTATGATCACAATACCTCCCTTATATATGAAGGCGATCGGTAAAAAGAAGTGAGGGACTTCGTGGAACACTAAAAGTTCATGTTTTAGTGTACCATGAGGTCCCTTTAACACTCCTTTTTTTAGAGAGTATATTTCACTAGGATGAGGTTTATTACCGAAGCTGTAGGCGAGGGTTGTGAACATCGGAGTGAAATATAGCCATTGTATGCGAGTCAAACACAGTATTTTATCTACAACCACCAGCGGTGAAAGGCAGGGGCGGGAAGGGAACAGGCCCAGGGCGCTATGCTTTTAGGGGCCCAAAACGAGCGCTCAAATAAATAAATCCTCAGTATCGTACCAGAAATTTATGAAGGGAGGTTGCAAAAAATATTATTTCACTAATTTGTGAGAAAAAAATATAAATTATTATTTCTATATCAAGATATGTAGGTACTTACAAGGAGCCGCGCCCGGCTTCGCTCGGGGACAGTACGTTATTATTGTCCTACATTTGTTTGAAACTAGCAGCATACCTACTCGTAATTAGGTGACAGAACAAAAGACAATACCATAGACATGAGAAAGGCCAGGATTAAACTGAACAGGATTAATTATCTGAAAGCTTCTTTATAAAAAATGTTTTTAGTTTTATTATTAGGAGCTAGCAGGTAAAAGTTGTTGCTAGAACTGACCCGCGAACACACTACACAGAATTGCACATGTGAGAAGCATGAACTTCGCAAAACAACGCTAGATATCTTCAAGTTTTGACCCTGCGACTTGTATAATTCGTATACCTACTTTCCCGTTAACGAAACGTATATTGTCGCTGAAAATTTCAAGAAAATGCGTTAAATATGAACGGAAAACATGAATTTCGAATAAACCGCAAACAAATTTTATTATAACTTTGGAAATACTGAACCCATTTTGATAAAACAACCAAAACCCTGACCAGATGTTTTAGCTACACACAGGATAAAAAAACGGATCAAAATAAGATAAGAAGTTCTCGAATGACATTATTAAAATAATATTTCTTTATTTCTGTTAATATTATTGTTCTTGAACAATTTAGATCAGGCCTTGGCAAATGGCAGCCAACGGGCCGGACCCGGCCTTCGCTGAAATTCTCTCCGGCCCGCGAAACATTTTATAAATTATTGTGTCCTGCAAAAATATGCCGGAGCTAGCGCCGGCACTGTCTACAACCAGGTATCTAGTTTTATGATTAAAAAATTAGTAAATTTAATTTAAAAATAATACAGAAATTCTGAGTGTCAATTATCAAACTTCAGAACTAGCACAAGATGGCTACCGAACCAACAGCTGATTGTGATCTGCAACAATGTTTAAAATACTATTATTTATTGTTTTATCTATTCTAACTTAAAAATAATATTGTAGTTATAAATATGGGCTGTATGAGGCGCTAATGGTCATCATTGCTGAGCGCCAAACATTTAAACTAATTAACTAACTTACTAAATAAAATCTTGCAGTGTAACAAAATGTAATTTTTACGAGTGAGCACGCATGCACTTCACTTTTTTACACTTGTTGCAACATGAACAGCTTTCATATGAATTATTATATGATGGTCGTCGATAAATAAATTAACTACCCATACTTAATCAAATACAATGGTATATCGAGTTTACTGTTCTTAATTAATCAACAATTTGTATGCCAAAATTTATTGCCCTATCTTATATCGAAGACCCACTGCTCTCTCCACTTACGCATCTAAATAAAATTTATAAGCCACTTTTCTTAAGAGGCTATTTTGAGTTGACAAATAAGTTTTCATTATCATGTAAATAATTGGTTGTAAGATGTAACAACAGTCACCTCTGGATGATCGTTGTAATAACACTTGAGTGTAAAAAGGCAGTGTCAGTGTAAGTAAGCGGCACTGTGCCACTGTGGTTAACATTAAATGAATGTTTGAACTATATCAAGTTCCATTGTCAGCATCAATGCTTTGTCATACAATAATACAACAATAAAAGATTAGTTTGCCACTCCAAATCATATTGTCAATTCAATTCTCACTTTATTGAAATTATTTTTACCTGGATTCTTTTCTTTAAATGATATTTTACGGATTTAATAAGGCTATTATAAAGTTTTGGAACTATGAAGTGCACCACATTGTCACCAAAGAACGATTGCTTTGATAATAAAGTTCTATGTAAAATAATGTCATGATCTTGTTTCGGTTTCTTTTGGTTTCATATTCTTTTATAATGTTAGTTGTACAGTAGACCCTAATTTACCTAATCCTTAAAAAATATATGTGAGGTGTGAATTAAGACACATTTCAGGGTTTTGTAGGTATTTAATAATTGTAAAAAACCAACATAATGCTGGATGTCTAAAGGTCTTATCACACTAGAGCACTGGTGCTCCGCGAGCTTATTGCAAGTGCTCCGCGAAATTTTTAAATCCGAATTATAGTGTTGACTCCAATCATATCTTATTACCCAGATAGAGCATTGACTCTACCGGCCTATATTATTCACTGTGCCAGACATAACTCTGTTTTTGTTTTGTGACAATGAAAACAATTATTTGCTCGTCAGTATTCGTATGTTTGTGGCGACATTTCCTCCTATCTCGCTGCCTGAAGTAAAAATTATTGAAATTTGTTGCATCGCATTTCGCCTTTCAATATTTCAGTGTCTCCGTCAGATCCACTGATATAGTCACATTTTATATGTTTTTATTTGGATTATGTTATGTGAGTTCTGTTCATAAGTTATAACATCTGTAATTCAGGTCTTAGATAACTATCCGGTAAGGCATTTTTTATTAGTGAATTATTTTTTTATAATACAGGGAAACCTACTCCTTTAGCTCATTCTCTCTTTCGATCAGCTCTAAAGTGTGGGGAATCCCACTGTAGCTGTAGCCGTTTTACAGATATGAAATAACGGACAGTACATGGATTGTACAATGTTTTACTCGTATTGGGTGTATTTTAAACTCCTCCAGGGCCGTTTCTACTATCAGCCAAGTTTAGGCGGCTGTCTAGGGCGGCAACATTTTAGGGGCGGCAAAACAGCCGAAAAATTCAAAATCAAACAGCGAAAGGTTGTACAAATTAGAAAAAAAAATCTAAAATATGATATTTTTGTATGTCGGAATGTAATGCTGCGTTCAGAACCTCGAAATTAGGAATTATTTTTGCCTTTTTGATTTTGGTGCTCCGCGAATTTGCCTTATGGTCAAAAGTGCTCCGTGACTTCAAAAAGGTTAAGAACCACTGCACTAGAGTATTATTAACGTCTAGACCTGGAAAATTAAAGTTTTTGTATTCGAAGTCATTTGTGTGTGATAGTATGAAGAAAAAAACCTAGGTTTTAGAGACCCAAATGAAACACGTGTCAATTCTTCTGTCTTTTTACCCAGGTTTTACAAAAAGCGTGTGCGCCAACTGATGATATCTCGCTTTTAGCTGATGCGTCTTTGTCTTTTGTTTACGTCCATGAATTTGTTGTTTTGTTTGTATTTTCGAAGGGTGATAGGTATTTAAAACAAAAATGATATTAAAAGAAGAATTAATTAATTTAGTTAAAAAAAACCGCCATTATGAAATCCACAAGATCCAAGATCCAATGTATAAATCAAAAAGAGTAAAAAAGGATTTATTTAAAAAAAATTGAAAAGATTTGGCTGCAGAAGTTCTTCAAATGTATTTGTACTCATTCGAATAAATCTTCTGTAGCTGTTCCAATCCTTCTGTGGATCTTCCAATTTTAATTCTTCTAATAAATTTGTTAAAACAGCACCTTTCATCTCTTCTTTTCAACCATGATCTAGTCCAACATTTTCTTTTTTCCTACGTTTTATTATTTTATTAGTTGCTGACCATATTATTATTGACGCCGACAAAATTACTATTTCTTCCTCATTCATAATAAAAAAACTTTAAAACGGATTTTAAAATAACCTCAAAATAATACTGTCAACTGTCATAATATCACGGTGTGTGCATGGGTAAACAAACAATTTCCAAGTCTTAACTAATATTCAAATAACGTGTGATATGTAAGACTTGAAAATGTACGAAAATAAAACTTGGATAGTGTACTAGTGTGATACTCCCTTAAGAATATTTGTTCTATATTCACATTAAAATAAACAGTTTTCTAATAAAATCAATAAGAAATATATTGATAAATGGCTTCATTTTTTTCAATTTCAGAAACATATTTCTCACTATTAACAATATGTTATTTGATATATAAGTATTTCATTACCTACTAGAAATAATATATTCCTCTTTAATACCTTAAAAACAAAAAAATGATATGAAGTGTGAATTTTCACACATTTCAGGGTTTCGCAGGTACTTAGTAAGTGAATAATGATTATTTGGGGTGCCAAAATAAATTTTATGTTAATTTTTTTTTTTTTTTTTGTTAATTTTTTTTCGAATGCCTAATAGCATTATGTAGGTTTCTAAATATTTGCAGTATTTTTTTATATAGCAAGGTTCAATAAGATTTTGAAGATTGCGCTTATGGCTTCCTTTGGTTGTTTTAGTCATAAACTCCGCCCTTCTGATTTCGTGTATTTATAGGAATATAAATAGCAGTATAGCAGTAATATATTTAGGCACTAATATGATAGACATTATAACACATGACATAACATATATTTTATATATTTTATTTTTTTACTTGTATGTATGGTATTATAGATAAATTACTTGGTTTTAAGTCCAAGAGTATTCAATTTCAACAATTTCCACTGGTTATTAAATTTACGCTTTTAAAAATTAAATGCAATATTTGCCCAAATATAACTAGAATTTTGAAAAAATAATTTAAACAAAATAAAAATGCAAAAAAAACAGAAAAAATAAAATTGCCTGGAGGCCGGATTGAATTCGAGATTGCAAATTAGAACGCCAGTATTCTAAGCATTACACTATCGAAGCGCTCTGTTTACTGTACTACATAATATCATTAAATATTTTACATGGTCAAGCAAAAATCACAAATAATACATTTTCCGAAAACATAATCTGATAAAAAAATTCCTGTTGTACTATTCCGGTTCACACAAATGTACATTACTTAGAATTTTTTCAGATTTTTAGTTAAAACCATCTGGGCTACAGGTGTGGGACAAAAATTTTTTTGTACAATTTTGGCAAAAATTTCGTCAAAATAATTTATTTTGCAAAAATAAAATTTTGATCGTTAATCTACGTACTAAGAGCTTTCATATGATACCCTACTCAGATATAAAAAAAAAAAATTTTTTCGGGGAGCACATATTTGTTTATATTTTTAGGGGGATATGCTTTTTAGATGTTTTGGTATTTTTCCTATGTGCGGGTCAATGAGTTGTATAAGCATGCCTAATTTTAACTCTCTAGGTTTAGCCGTTTGGCAACAATTTTTACCGAACAGACAGACAGACATACAGACAGACAGACAGACAGACAGACGACAAAATGACGGTATAAGGGTTTTTTGGTCATACCTACAAAACCCTAAAAACTAGATAGCAGGCGTAGCCTACTGAACACTGCTCACTATACTCTACACACATGAATTCGGTTCTCAGGTGTTATTTATTTTTATTTTTTTTATTATATTTTTTATATCATAAAAAGACACACTATCTTAACCATAAATACAAAAAATCCGTAACATTATTAGCCATAATTTAGACATGAATTAAAAAACAAATAAATTTTGAATTTTCATAAACACATCTCATTACATTATTTGTATTTTTTAAAGTCTCAGTTTTTTAGACATGCTGGTTAAAGGTCTACATATGTATGCCAAATTTGAGTCTTCAGGTCGAACAGTTTGGCCACAATTTCTACATTACAGACAGACACGCAGAAGAGTGGTAGTATAACGGTTTCTTAGTTTTACCTATGATAATTGTTTATATTATTTGTATTTTTTAAAGTCTTTTTTTGTCAGTTTTTTTATACATGCTGTTTAAAGGTTTACATATGTATGCCAAATATTAGTCTTTAGGTCAATCAGTTTTCCACAATTTCTACTGTACAGACATACAGAAGAGTTGGAGTATAATGGTTTCTTAGTTTTACCCACGAAACTATGAAAAATACAACTGGAAAATTAAAAAATTTGTAACAATTAGTTATAGTCCGTTCAAAGGTTAGAATCCAGTACAGGCCAAAGGGAGAGTTTTTTTTTTCATGCTCTCTAATCTCGCTATCCTTACCTTTAATGGCGTTGTTGCCGACAGTAAAACGCGCTTATCTGTCCAGACACTGTGTTCCGTATTCCCTGATTTTCGTGCAGAGATTAATTTAATTTAAATAAATGAACAACAAAAGAACATAAAAATCCACATATCATTTTGGGTTCGTTGCCACTTTTACAACATTTGACAACAACATTCCCATTTCCTCTAAGATCAAATACTGCATTCTAACGTTTAAACGGACTATAGTTTATGTGGAAAATAAACTTCACGTTTTAAAGTAACGTTACCTAATTTAGCACAATTTAATAACATTATTCGGGGCGGGGTCTACTATAATTGCCTAAAAATTTGCTTCTTACAACTTGTAAATTATTCATTGAAAAGACTTTCGTCATTTTTTTTCTTTTTTATTTTTGCTATGCGTTTTTGTTTGGAAGCACTGGTAGACAGTACACACACACGGTCGTGATGTGACACGATGATTAGAGCAGAGGTTATAGACACACAGCGGTATTGTTATCTGGAGTACAGATAAACATCTTCTTTAATTTCATCATTCATGTATCCGCTCTCCGCTCCTTTGCCCATTGCGTCTCACAGTTCTTTCGACCAGATAACCATATCTCTGCTCTTTACATATTCACACACATTTACATCTAGGACACATCCTACATATGTACGACTACATCTCAAACAAGATCTTTCACTACTATTTTAAGGACTTTGACAGAATGAGTCATGGATGAAAATTAAGATTTAAAAATACTAGGCTACATCAGACAGTTGGGGAAGGCGGGAATTGTTACAAAAATTAATAATACAAATTATAAGGCTATATTATTAAATATTAATTAGAGAAACAAAACATTCTTTTCATACTACCTACTCCGTAAATGAGTGTTATTACACCAGCAACGCGCATGTAATCGTAAGTGAATGTTTTAGGTCTACGGTTGCTAAGTAACACTTACGCGGCCAGGACAGAACAGTATCAAACGTCATTTTGAAGGATATACAGAATATTAAACAATTATTTATTTATATTAAAAATAATGATACAATGTAAACAATTTGATTAATTAATTGAAGGGTTATTTTCTTTAGGGTTAATTTCCATTTTTTGATAGTCATATCATCCCTAGTTTCAAGCAGATTGACACCTTTTGTAAATATCTTAGATTTTTTAGGTTCGTATCTAGTTATCTACCTAGAAAAGAAAGAACTTTACTATCTATTTAGGTTCTTTCTTTTTTAACGCAGTCAGCCGCTTAAATTTTGAAATATCTTAATTCCTGTTTATTGCAATTGTCAATTTCAACATTGAATATTCACGCCTTAGACTTCAGAAGTTACTAAAGTCACCAGGACTTCAAAATTGTAGATCGCTCTTGAAAATATGCCAACATAACATTTTCAGTAATTTCGAAAAGATTTTTCCCCGAACACCATTTCGATAACAGTTCAAATGCTTTGTATATTTCTAGTAATTGTATCTAATTTTTGTTTTTTCAGGTAACAATGAAGCACAAGCAATATTTGCCGCCTCTTCAATTTAACTTTTCGCACTTTTTAACATTTTTTCCCCTGATTTATACAATATATGCATAACAAAGTTGACAATTTATGCATATAAAATGTTTTATGCGGTTTACCGTTTAAAACGTTTATTTATACGGTGCTATTTTTTGTTTTTGGTTGCTACAGTTATGACATTCACATTGATTGACATTAATATTTCATTTAATAATAATTGAAAATTAAATAGATATTAATATGGTAGCATAAAAACTATAATACATTGCATGATGCGTAGTTATTTTTTTGTCCTCGGAGACTTTACGGGCCTCGGCCTTGCCTGGTTTTGCCAGTTGTTGCAGATTGTTGCTTCAGCATTATTTAAAAATACGAAACTCACATCCACTATAAATTGACATGAAGCGGCTTTTGCATCTACATCAGGTGCTTAATTCCCTGTAGTACCAACATGTCCTGGTATTGTATTGTGTGGTAATGACAATAAATACTATGCATGCCTTCCAGAGGCGCATTAAGCGGTGTGCGGCCTGGGCGGCCCACGAAACCGGGCCACCGAGGCTTATATGCAAATATTTCCATTCTATTTAAAATGGTAGAGGGCCAATTTTAATTTCACCGCCCAGGGCCCCCAAGCAACTTAATCCGCCACTGAAGCCTTCAGGTACGCACCTCGTACGTAGTGAAACTCACAGTCTTTAGCTGCCCCCCAAGAAGCATTAAAAAAATAATTGTATAGCGTATACGTAAGATGGAAGCGAGCCAAGGAGCCATTTGCGACCCGCTTCATCTTTTCGATTTAAAATTTCGAATTTTGAAGGGTAGTTTTTATTCTTTGTCTTCTAGGCCCTCCCTAGGAATAAACCTTGACTGTGCGCCATGTACGTGTGACACAATTTTATCCACAATTATTGTTATATAAACAATTAACCTAAGAGTAACAATTGCACACTACGATAATTAATAATAATGAATTGTTCATAATAATTTCGCTAAATGTATATAAAATCTGAAGAAACAAGTAGGAAGCCTTCGCAATATAAGTATACAGACGGGAAGAACATTTTGTATACGAATATAGGAACTTACTGGAAGCACATTTTGAATTTGCTAATTATTTTGTTAATTAGAACTATTTAAAAATATCTTTTTCGTAAAACAACTATAACGCACTACAGAGATAAAAATCTGCAAATGTATTGCCAGGAAGGTATAATTTAAAGCTTTCTTAATAAGTGTTTCAAATTTGGTTGCTTTATGATTTATAATAAATTCTATAGAAGGACGTACAATTTGTTCTTTTTAGTAAAAAAATGCGTTGGTCTTGTAAGCCACCAGCGAAACAAAAAAGCTTATTTCGGTTGCTTACGCTTATGAAGTTCTCGCCCTAATTGTGCCACAAGGTCATACGCCCCTGTATCCAAACTTGAACCACTGTGGTTGTCAGAATGGGTTCTCATCCCCTTAAGAAGAAAAATATTTTGCCCGCATCAAAAGAGAGAAGTATTCTCTCTAAATAACTTTGACTTTTAGCAAACATAGTTTCGGTCACGAAAGAAGATAATGTAATAAGAAGTTGCTCAATGATCATTGAAAATCATTTAATGGTGAGTCAAGTGTTCTGTACTATCATTTATAATGAAACTTATAATGATCATCTAAAGTGTGGAATGCAATCTCTGTAGTAAAAAGTCAACTCGCACCAGGAGATAAAGGAAGACAATTGAACTCATAAACCAAGTATATATCTGCCAACAATCAATTAAAGATAAATTCGTGAAATACATTAAAATCCATGCATGTCTAGATGAGAAAGGTAAATGTTTGATACATCCTGCCTGTAACGACCGTAGGTTAATGCAGCAAGTCCACGGCTCGTCACGGATATTCCGCGAAGGCAGCTCGTAACTGGACGCTCCGTGTCATTGCATCTGATCTCTGGATATTGACATACCGTACCATACCACCGTGGTCCACAATCACCGCTACACGCAATGTTAATAACACAACACGTGCTCATACTTTCTTAAACTTTGCGTCAAGGCGGAACATTTAAATGATAAGCCGTTTTTCGGCTTTCTGCATAAATGTTGTGTTGAAAAAAGCGTGGAATATTTTGTCCAGTACGTTAAATTTGTCACTGGTATTCAGTGGTGGATTCAGGGCGGAATGGTGTCAGTAACCCCCCTTAAGATTTGTTCTGATAAAATAAAATTGCATAAATAATACTTGGCCTTAGACCAGGCAGAGGCATACAAAAGCCAGTCTTTATCCTCGAGCAGACATCTGAAAAATCCTTGATTGAAAATAAGGAATTACACTTATGTTTCATAGATCTCCCCCTTAAATGTTCCTACTTAACACGCGCAGTTCAACTCGGAGCATCTTCTCCAAAAGCTGTTTACAAGAATGCATGTGTTTTTGTAGATATCTTTCAAAGTCTGACACTAAGGTCCGGTTCCTGAGAGCTTAGCCGAGTTTAACCATTTGTTTAAATTTGGATACAATATAACAATCTCATAAGTAACCATAGCAACCATTTTCCGACCATTTGGTTATAGTTAATTAAGCTTTCAGAAACCGGCCCTAAATCTTACTCATACACACTGCTTTTCGATCAGGTCCACCATAAAAATTACCTGGGTAAAAAAAGTCGAATTACAAAACCGCTATAAAATTCAAACGAATTAACTTATAGTAGTAGTACTTTTAGTATAGTAATAGTTTCAACCTTTTTTCTCTCACGTATCCCTTGATTATACTTTTCATTTATGAGTACCCTACTTTCAATCCCGCACCCATTCCTTATTATTTTTTTGTTTTCTTAGGTTAGGTTATTTTAGACAATGACCCTTTATATGCTTTTATTATTATTTTTTTTAAATTTTTGTGTTTGAGAAGATCGAAACAAATAAGAACAGCATTAAAATAATTTTTACCCACATTAACTTATGCTGAAAGTAGAATAATTATTCGTCAAATTTAAAATAGCAATTATTCATCTAGATATAAGAGTCTTCCATTGTAGTTCTTAATAATTTTAGTGCGATTCTTGAGCTTGTTTTATGGACCCGAGTTATTTAAAATCAGGTTCAAATGAAGACAGATATAACCTGAAATCAAGAGCTGCGTCAAGCTTATTGCGATATTTATTTTTAATGTACGCATAAAATGAGAATTCTCTTTCGACTAGCTCTGTATTCGTGAAATAAATATTTTATTGCTTTGTCACTGAGTTCTTGGTACTCTTCTTTCACTACTGCCCAGAAGACAATGAGATTTATTTTTTGAAATCAGATTCAAAAGAAGAATCAGTCTGACAGTTCAATCAATTTTTCTTTTTCAACTTTAATGTAAGTTACTGTTTCGGTGCCGGTCCGCAGAAAATTCCTGCCGGTCCGTAATATTTTGACCGAATCATGTAGATGTACACTTATTCACGAGTATATAGCACTTTTTTTTTATTATTATATTATTATTATTATTATTATTATTTAATATTACTAACCCCAATTCAACGCCTCTCGCGGCTATTTTTCATACTTCTGAAGAAGCTAGATCTTTGGAATGTCGCTTATAAGAGGAAGATATAGAAATTTTTCCACTTTTGGAAGAATTTTTGATTGCTGCTGTTGTCAACCATTCATAACCAGTCATATTCAATAATAAGTCAACATTTAAGAGCATTAGCTAAAAATTTTAATAACTGTTTCTCTGAAAATGAGGATCCTCGTAAAGGTAACCTCTGGATTAATAATCCATTCTTGAAAAATATAAAGTCATGTGTACTTGATACTCGTGAAAAAGAAAAGCTGATCGAGTTGTCTTGTGATGTCACTCTGGAGTCCAGATATATATATATTTTTTCTTTATTGATAATATTTACAACTAACCAAAGAGGTTAACCAATAAATTTAATAACTACTAATAACATGTGTGGAGTTGTCACTCAATAGTGAACCTCCAGTGGTGTCCAGACATAAAATGCAATCTCAATTTTGGAAATCGCTCGAAAAAGAATATCCATCTTTGAGTTATAAAACTATCAATTTATTAGTCATTTTTTTGACTTCCTATTTGTACGAAAATATTTTTCCAGCTGTCAATTATAAAAACCAAACAGAGAAATTGAATGGATGTTAACGCAGCGCTTCGTGTCTCAGAAACAACTCTGCAGCCACGTATATCAAATTTTCTTACAAAGAAGCAGCAGCAGATGTAGCACTAAAAATTATAATTATATGACTGTATAACATAATACCTATATAATAATAAAATACTATATATATATATATATATATATATATATATATATATATATATTGGTTTTTATTTGTGTCTTAGCTTTCAACCGGTCCGCGAAATATTTATCCTATTTTTACCGGTCCGCGGGGACAAAGAGGTTGAATAACACTGGTCTAGATAGTGTTTTATAAAATATCGTAGTGAACAGGAAAAATTTTCCAGATCTGTATTGACTCTGTTAAAAGAAGAAGATATTTTAGTAATTGGTGAATTTATCCCCAGATTACTGTTGTAGCGGTGTGCAACAGCATACGGTTTCTCAAAACATATGTATAACAATAAAATTCAAACAAGGGAATTAAGTTGATAGACAGACGAATTCTGTAACTCTGTTACTATGATAATTGTAACTAAATTCGTCACTATGAGCAAGGTAAGTTACTATCATGAATGAAAGCCATTATACTTTTTATAATATTTTATGTTGTAGTAACGTTATTACACAGTTACTTTTTACAGAACTGATCTGAGAATCTATTTCGTTATTTAATATTCTATATAAGAAAGCTAGATCATGGACAGTTCTTCTATCACGCAGACTTTGCATCTTGTAGAATTTAAAATTTTCTTTGTATGAGGAAAAATACAGGTGTCTGTTAAACTTATACTTTAATTTATCGATAAATTTCTCTTGAACTTTCTCTCTCTCTCTCTCTCTCACTCTCTCTCTCTCTCTCTCTCTCTCTCTCTCTCTCTATATATATATATATATATACACACACACTTTAACTTTATCTTTTTAACTATCCACAACTAATGCAGTTCCCCCTAGAATTTTTTTACCTAAAATTCATAAACCAAGAATTCCTTACCGCCCCATAGTCTCCAGCATAAACTCCCCTACTTCCACCTTGTCCAAATATCTAGCTAATATTCTCAGCAACATTATAGATAAAAAAGATTCCAACGTAAAAAATTCCTTAGACTTCAAATCAAAAATAAAACATCTCACGATACCAGATAACCACATCTTAGCATCCCTTGACGTAATCTCTCTCTACACAAACACACCTGTGAACTTAGCTCTTGAAATTATTAAGAAAAAATGGACCGACATAGAACCTTACACGGCATTGTCTAAAGAAGAATTTCAGACCGGCGTCAACTTCTGCCTACAAAACACTTATTTTAAACATGGTGAAGAATTCTATGCTCAAACTTTCGGTTGCGCAATGGGAAACCCTATATCCAGTTTAATTGCCAACATGGTATTAGAAGAATTAGAGGAAGAATGTTTAAACAAATTAAGCGAAAAACCTTTGTTCTACGGACGTTATGTTGACGACTTAGTACTTACTTACAAAAAAGATAAAATAGACGAACTGACAAATTCCTTCAACACCTTCCACCCACGATTACAATTCACACTCGAGACAGAACAAGACAATTCTATTCATTTCTTAGATATGACTCTTATAAGAAACACTGAAAACGGAAAAATAATAACAAACTGGTACCAAAAGCAACCCATAGTTGGCGCTATCTCAATTATTATTCAAACCACCCTTAGAACCAAAAAATAAACATCTTAGATAATACTATCGACAGAGCTCTAAAACTATCTGACGTAAGTTTTAGAAAAGAAAACATTAAAAAGGTTACCAGCGCGTTTTTAAACAACAACTTAAAACTTATTAAGAGACGTATTCAAGAAAGAACAAACAAAATATACAATACACAAGACAACCGGACAGACATGAATGACAAAAAATACATAACACTCCCTTTTCATGATCCTAGTTTTAACCAATACAAAAAAGTATTTGAAAACCACAATTTATCAATAGCATTTACCACCAGCAACAATAACCAACAAAACTTTTCAAAATTAAAATCAAACATTGAAAATCTCGATCAATCCAACCTAGTATACTCTATCCCATGTTCTTCCTGCCCTAGCACATATATAGGTACTACATCTCAAAATCTAAGACACAAGATAACACAACACAATTCAGATGTAAGCCTTAAGCCTCAAAGTACTGCTCTTGCCATCCATGCCAATAAGTATAATCACAATTTCGACTACCTTAATGTCAAAATATTAGACAAAGAAAAAAAAATGGGATAAAAGACTTACATCTGAAATGTTACATATACTCGACACACTAGGACAAAACGTAAACAAAAAGACAGACATTGACGATTTGAGCAAAATTTACCACCCCTTATTCAAAAATTTACACTAAACTTAAAATACATTTTCAATAAAATATCCATTCAATTTAACTTCTCGTATATATTCAAATTCAGACAGCGGTCATTGACCCTATATTTCCTATGATATATTTTTTCTACAAGTTTAAACGTACCTTGATTACCAGATTACGATATTGCAATAAGAATTTTTGTCACAGTCACCTGACATACATTACACGTACACATTGAATTTTATTATTTTAAATCTTGACTTCCAATTTTTTAACTTTTGACGAAAATTTTGACTGACCACTGTGTACCATGATTGCTTATACCTACTGGTGAGTTTTTAATTCTATTATCAATATATTTACAAACTACAATTACAAACTACAATTATATCTACCTAAACTTTGATTATATTGTTAAAATCCTGTTATACCATTTCTTAAATTAATATAAAATTGTAATTCTATGTATATAATTATTTTAGGCTGAAGATGCGTTAACTAATAAACGCGAAACGTACCATGATACTTGTTTTTTAATTTTCCTAACTAAAACTGACGATTAGAGAAGAACATTTTATATACTTTTTTTATATGAAATAAAATAGGTTGAAAAATGAAATAAAAAATAATTTGGTAAAATTATTAGCCGTAATCTTCGTTAAAATGTAAGATATTTCATCCTGTTTCTCATTTAATTATGTGAAACGTCACAAGTTGAACTGAGAAACTGTAATTACTCTACATAAAATGCATTTAATAATTTTCCAGTAATAACGTATTTAAAACATTTCGTGCGATTCACGTTAATTTAGAGACTGAAGTCAAGTCTTCGCGTCTCGCTTCAAAAGAACTTCTACAGCTACAGCGAGTAATTTTCCAGGACGATTAAAAGAAATTAAAAGTCCTTCTTATAGGAAAGTAATTAAGCTGATTAGAACCAATAAGGTTGCGATGCGACGCTCTCGTAATTACCATTCCAATATGTATTTTAAGATGGGGAGAACAAAGAGATGCACTTAGTTACTAATTTTGCCCTTACTCCTTCCCGATTTATACATATACAGAAAGCTCCTATTATGCGTGTTTTATTTTTGCAATTTATTTATTAAACGGTATTCTAAGAGATCACTTTGTCAATGAATCATTTTTTACTATTCATTTTTCATGAAAATGAAAAGGAATTTCACATGTCATATTTATTAGTCATACTGAAATTACCATTTCATTTTTATAAATGGCAAAATTAAAATGGTATTGTGGAAACTAAGTGCTGGAGTTTCTATATTTGCTTAGTCCTTTTCAATTACTTTCATGAATAAAATAAATAAATAAAAATGTTTGTGAATTGTGAATTTTCACACATTTCAGTGTTTTGTAGGTATTTAATAAGTGTAAGAATGGTGAATGTCTAGAAATATTTGTTCTATAATCACATCAAAATCTACAGTTTTTTTATAATAATTTTTATTCATTATTTGAGTACTAAAGCTTCCATTTATTTTTTTAAAACTTAATTTAAATAATTTATGAAATTTTTGTTACAATAAAATTTAAATTAAAAATCTCTATATTTTTCTGCATTTGCTTCGTATTCAAGTCTACATTAAATGAATAGGAAATATATTGCTAAATATAGGCTATTTTAAACCTTTAAGCGGAACTAAATGGAATTTAAATTTTCGATTAATGTTCAAAGTTTTTAGTTTAACCACTTTGCCGGACAGTGATGTTTTTGACACGTTTTGGATAAAAATATTTTTTATTTAAACTACTTTTCATTTGCGTCTTAAGAGCTTTCTTTTGATACCACACAATACATTTTAAAAAAATATTATTCTTTTCAGCTACACAAAAAAAATAACTTAATTTTTCGAATAACTAACCTCAAAAATTCCTGTTGAACACTTCGGTTACCATCAATGTACATTATTTAGATTTTTAGAACAAGCTCGCTGGAAAATAGGGTGCAAAAGTTTTTTTGATATATTTTTGGCGAGAACAACACAAAAAAAATTGCCTGTTTATTCGCGAATTAAGAGGGTTCATATGATACCCCAATCAAAATTTAAAAAAAAAATATTTTTTCATTAATTACATATTTGTTTATATTTGTCTCGTGATCTGTTTTTTGAATTATCAATATTTTTGTAAGAGGCTGTAAGGATATCACATACAGTTCGGATATCACATACAATAATAAATAATACATTAAAATAAGGTACAAGACTTCACACAAATCAATTTATACACATGCTAATATAATAAATTTGATTCCATCAGGAAGAGTATCAGCCTTTTCATGAATACCCTGTCGTCACCTAAAGCAACTAACAGATCATAGCATAGGCCTTATCTCTCTCTGAGGTCCTCGAATTGTATGAACTTAGTTAAAGTGTGTGACACAGTCAAATCTGTATAACCCGCTCACAGATAGAAGGTTGTTCAGCGAGAAGGTGGTGTCGATTGGTGCACCAATAGTGGCTTATACGAAGGCGGGTGATGGCGGTTTGTTTCCTATGGTTATTGCTGCAAGAAGAAGCTCAAGGTTCACTCTTGCAACTTGACATTCTGTGTTCCAAACCATTAACCAAGCCATTTAGCTAAGATCAATTGTAGCAGATGAGTTTTAGCGTCATCAGAAAATACGAAATTCAAATCTACCATTCTTTCAAGTGCCAGGTCCGATCTCCATAACGTTGGCGTTCACTTGGACAAAAGCAGATCTATCTTCTGACAATCTAAAAAGTTGTTCTGCATTTCTTATACCAGTCCAGTTCGTTATATTAAGTAGCCAAGAAAATTGTCGTCTAACGATTCCGCGTCTAGCTTCGATATTGCCTTTCAGTATTAGCTGGAAAAGCTGAAATTTATTTCCTCTTATAATATCGCTGGCTGAATTCCATTCTATTCTATGTCCACTTTTTCTACTTTTGAGTTATTGACATTTTAAAATTTGACATAACAGATCTCAAAAACTTATTTTATTTTTGTGTTTTTAGTTTATTTAATATTTTTTATAAGAAATTGGGAATTTATTTATGCAATAAAAATATAAATTATTAATAGTTATTAGCCAAACTTAAATTTTTACCGACCGCCAACATATATAATGAAGGTATTGTGATCATACCAATTTTGACGTTTCGAGATTTCGATGGATCTCCACGAATTGAGGTCCCTACATAACGTTTTGACTATTTTTAGTCAAACGTCTGTCCGTCTGTCCGTCTGTCCGTCTGTCCGTCTGTCCGTCTGTCCGTCTGTCCGTCTGTCCGTCTGTCCGTCTGTCCGTCTGTCCGTCTGTCCGTCTGTCCGTCTGTCCGTCTGTCCGTCTGTCCGTCTGTCCGTCTGTCCGTCTGTCCGTCTGTCCGTCTGTCCGTCTGTCCGTCTGTCCGTCTGTCCGTCTGTCCGTCTGTCCGTCTGTCCGTCTGTCCGTCTGTCCGTCTGTCCGTCTGTCCGTCTGTCCGTCTGTCCGTCTGTCCGTCTGTCCGTCTGTCCGTCTGTCCGTCTGTCCGTCTGTCCGTCTGTCCGTCTGTCCGTCTGTCCGTCTGTCCGTCTGTCCGTCTGTCCGTCTGTCCGTCTGTCCGTCTGTCCGTCTGTCCGTCTGTCCGTCTGTCCGTCTGTCCGTCTGTCCGTCTGTCCGTCTGTCCGTCTGTCCGTCTGTCCGTCTGTCCGTCTGTCCGTCTGTCCGTCTGTCCGTCTGTCCTTCTGTCCGTCTGTCCGTCTGTCCGTCTGTCCGTCTGTCTGTCCGTCTGTCTGTGTACACGTGCAGAGCAAATTCGGCTGAAAGTATTTTTATGAAACTTCATATTTAAGCTTCTGCCATCAATGGCACGAGTTGATCAACTTTTGGTAAAAATCGGTTGACTGAAAATGGGTGTTTACTCGTGTCGATTTTAAGATTTTTGCAAATATTTCACAACAGAAAAATATTTCGAAAAAATTTATTGAACAAAAGTTGCTATAAATACAATAAATAATAACTTTTATTTGAGAAGTTTTTTGATAAAACGAAAAATTTCGAAAACATTTTGTAAAATTTTTCGAAATTTTTTTAAGTATCTATTTATTCCTACTTATATGTAACGTTTCCATGGTTATGATAAATAATATCTCTGTTAGAAAATATTAGGCCAAGTTATTTCTACTGTGCTGCTAGAATCAAGAGATACTCGACTGAAATATTCATAAACAAGTAGTTTGTGATGGCGGTCGGTCCTATGGTGGCCACAGCTGATTTTTTACTAGGACATAGAATAAAAAGAAAATATACTATAATAACAAAATGCAGATATTTTATTCTGTGTCCGGAATTACACCTCTATTATAAATAAAACACTTCAAAGAAAGAATATTTTTATTTAACATTAGCATACAAAATTATAATAACTATTATTATAATTTCCTTACAATTTTATTCACATTTTCATAGAAATAATATAAATTATAATAATCACTTTTTAACTTAAAATTATTATTGCAATAACTGAAACAATGAATGTAGTAACGTAAAATTAGACAATATTTTTTTGGATAAAGTCTAGTTTCTAATTGACTTAAACATAGAATTCTACGTCTAAGTGAACAAATAAATAGTAATAAAATGCATTTTAGGGTTTCTAATCACACGTAGATGGACGTACAAATAGAAACGTTAAAGTAGAATATTAATATTTTTGTATTTTACGTTTACGTTTTGACGCCTTGCCTACTTATATATTCACGTAGACGGAGAATTCTACGTTTACGTACATCCTTATATAAAAACAGTACTTTATACCTCAGTGCAATATTTGATACCAAATTTTCTTCAAATGTTGGAACATCTGCATCAGATGCACTAAAATCACTATATGTTTCTAAAATGTCATCCATTTTTTGAAAACTGGTACTACATATAATTTAAAATTTAAATAATATTAATTTGAATAAAAGAATTCTTGACCGTATTTTATAGATAAATGTATAGGTATTTTCTTGGGTTTCGGTCGATAATTAAAAGCAAATTTAGTCAAATATTTAAGTTATTATTTAATATAGTATAATCTTATAAAAAAAATAAAATAGCTCCATCTATTAATTGTATAACTAACTTCAATTAGAAATTACGGTATTTCTATTTTTTTTTTAAATCTTTTTAACTTAGTTGACGTGTAACGTATATGTGTCGCAACCTGTAGAAGATAAGGAGAAAAATTTTATCCGTTAACTTAATAAAAATTTTAATATGTTTCAAATTTTATAATTTTAACTCTGATTTTTATAAATATCTTTGCAAGTAAGTGTAATAATGTTTAATTTTATATTTTATTTATTATTAATTTTATATTTACTTTATGTAATTTATTTTAACAAACATGTACTTATTTTTAGGCTTTGAGAATGGTTCAGATAGAACCGAAACTAGTTAGCAAGTAAATAAATCTTTTTAAATATTTGACTAAATTTGCTTTTAATTATCGACCGAAACCCAAGAAAATACCTATACATTTATAAATAATATTAAGTTTAGAAAACTTGTACATACATTGACAGCTAATTTTTAAATGCGCGAATATTCTATATCCACAAAACGCAAAGCTGTGATTGGTTGATGGACATAGAATATAAACGCTCAAAATTTATACCATATAAGAGAGATAGAATAAAAAGGAACATAGTTTTACAAAGTGCTGGAGTGGAATGGACATGGTATGATGTAGTTTATGTACATTTTGTCTCATAGAATAATGTGGCACTCATAACTCAATTTATTGCAAAAGTGGACATAGAATAGAATGGAACTCAGCCAGCGATATGACTAAGGCAAGATGTTTTTCTTCACTTGATTGCCTTTAGCACCTCATGGTCTGTTCTTGATCTTTGTAGAACTTGATTGTTAGATACTTCCTCTACCCAGGATATTCGGAGTATTCTTCTATGCAACCACATTTGGAACCATCTACTATAAGTCGACATAAATCGGCTTTTGCAGCTACATTTGCCGATTCATTACTTTTAATAACAACATGACCCAGCATCCAGATCAACTTTCTGACATTCTCTCATTCTCACATTTCTCACATTCTGAGAATAAGTTGGCGGATATGGCTCTCGAGGATATATTTTTGTAGAAAGACAGTAAGAGAAATATTGCCTTTTATTGCAGACAGTATTTTCTAGCAATATCGTTTCCTGACATGGCGAATTCAACTGAACGGCTTCTAGAAATTTTCCATTCAAGCCTTGTAAAGGACATGGTCTATGCAAAAAAATCATAGTCGATCGACGAGTTCAAGAACAACATTAATCGAGTTATCGATCAAATTGAGCAGCAATTGCTCTAAAATGTAATTTAAAATTTTTCCAAATAGTAGAGTAATAAGCGAAGAGAACATTTGGCACATATTTTATTTAGAACATACGAGGGGCGGTTTAATAGTAATCAGCCTAAGTAAGAGCGTCACCTCTTTCGCCACTAGTATCAAATCAATGTTGTTCTTCGTAAATCCTAACCTTCAAAATTTTCAACCAGCCGCGTCATTTAGTTTGTGTTTGAAAATCATTAAAACGAACAACTTGCATGTTTACAAAAATGATTAAAATCGGATATCGTGCAGTCATTAGATACTTGTTTTTGAAAAAGAAAATGAACGATGAAATCAACACCGAATTGAACGATTTTTATAGGGACTCTGCACCTTCGATATCAACAATTAAATATTCGACAGCTGAATTTAAACGCGGTCGTAAGAGCATTTTTGATGATGATCGTCCAGGCCATTCAAAAGAGGTCATCACGCCAGAAATGGTCGATAAAATCCAAGGAGTGATAATCGACGATCAACGACTAAGCGCGATATAGCTGAGGCTGCTGGCATCTCAAGTGAATGGGTGCTCAACATTTTGCATAAATAATTGGAAATGAAGAAGCTCTCTGTCCGCTTTTGATCTCACTAGACAACAAACGCGATCGTCTGAACATTTTGAAGGAATGTTTGGCGAAGTTCAACCACGATAAGAAGGACTTTTTGCGTTGTTTCGTAACGGTGGACGAAACATGGATCCATCACGACACACCAGAAATCAAGGAACAGTCGAAATCAATGTTTCTCAATCTTTTTACTCTCGTGGCACATTTTCCAAAGACAAATTTCGCGGCACACCTACTTAGTAATAGAAGAAGAATTTTTGAATGCAGATGCCCATGTATTCAGGATATATCAATTTCAATTCGTCATAAAAAGATCCTTCGTGTACTTTATTCTTATAAATGGTATTTACGGACAATGATGTTACAATAAAAACTACGCTAGTATTTAAAAGATTTTGCGGCACTTTGGAAAATTTTGCAGCACACTAATGTGCCGCGGCACATCCATTGGGAAATACTGGTCGAAACAGTGGCCTGTTCCTGGCGAATCGAAGCCGAAGAAGGCCAAGGTGGGTCTGTTGGCCAACAAAGTCATGGCCACAGTTTTTGGGCTGCGCACGGTATCATTCACATCGACTACCTGGAAAAGGGCAAAACGATCATGTGCGTATATTATATATTATGCAGAGCTGTTGGACCGATTCGACGCCAATTTGAAGTGAAAGAGCCGCATTTGGCGAAGTAAAAAGTGTTGTTCCACCAAGATAACGCACCGATACACAAGTGCGTAGTCGCAATGGCAAAACTCCATAAATTGCGCTACGAATTGGTTCCTCATCCACCAGATTTAGATTTTATTCGCCAGATTTAGCCTCCTGCGACTATTATTTATTTCCAAACTTGAATAAATGGCTCGGTGGTAAGAGATTTTGGTCGAATGAGGAGGTCATCGCTGAAACAGAGGCCTATTTTGAGGACTTCGAGAAATCGTATTATTCGAAAGGCATCGAAAAATTGAAGAATCGTTGGACGAACTATACACTTCTAAAAGGAGAATCTGTTGAGAACTAAATTTTTGCCGAAAAGGTGTTTTCTTGCCTAGGCCGATTACTTTTCAACCGCCCCTTGTAATCATATGACTACTTTATGTAGAAATAAATAAACTGATGATATTCAAAAAATTATTAATTATAATTACTTCAAAATTGGACATTCTTTATTTGTGATATTTTTAAATATGCTGTGTAAATGTATGCAGCCATACAATAAATAAAAAATAAAAAAACTTCAAAAGTACACATCGTCCTGGAGTATTTATAATTTCCATTCAAAATTCTTTTTATTTTCTAGTATTCCACTTGATGAACCTATAAATTCTCATGGACAAATGTAACAGCAGCACAACCAATCCTTTTCAGCTTCAACCAAAGCATTGAACGACAAAATAACAAATACTGCCATTAAATAATTTTGCACTATTCTTGATGGCATTCCATAAGCTTTTCTAACAGAACTAACAAAAAAATGTGAAAATGCTAGTACCAAACCAGCTGCTAAACCATAATAGTTTTGTTTTAATGCGCACATCGTTGTCATAGATCCACAATGCAGCAAAAAAATCAAATCAACCACCTGTACATTCTCTCTTCTTTTTAAAAACCTTGGCATTAAAGCAATCATTGGATAAAGTAGATGTACATAAGCAATTTTGTAAGAAAATAAATAATATAAATAAATATCAATGATAATTAAAGGGATAGAGTAAATGTAACTAAAAAATGATATTGTGCTAAGAAATGACATTCCTGTTTTTAATATTTTGACGTATAGTTGCATTTTTTGTATATGACTTCTTGAGCAACTCCATAATCCAAGAAAACCATTTGCGCATATTAAACCATATCCAATATTGCTGCAGCACCAAAAATCTGTTGGCATACTACCCTCACATTGCCCCAAAGCCCAAAAAGATGTTGCGGTTAACACGAGATATGATGCAAATTTATTGTATTGTACCATTGTTGTATATCACTGGAATTTTGATTTTTTTAAATTTTATTTAAAATTTAAGTTAAATTACATACGTCGCTTTCCATGTTGGAATGTCAGACTGATGTCAATAGGGAAATTGACAGATAACAAATGTATTGTCTTAGGTTGCTCGGATTTAATAATTTTAATATGATTGGTTTAATAGGTTGAGTGCTAACGGCAATTTTGCTTGTTGTGCCAATTCAAAAATAAGTATAGACTATTCCAATCCTTTAAGCGGAACCAAATGGAACTATAATTTTCTTAAGTTGTCACGATCTAATTTTTTAATGTTTGAAGTTTGTTTTTGTTAAGCAAAATAATCAAAAGCTTCAATCAAACGCTAACAGTTACTAGAATAAACCAGTGGCGAAGGAAGACCTCCGCTAGACTTGCCCTCACATAAAAAAAAAAAATTATAATAAAAAAAAATACATATATATATTTTTTTTAATTTAAAAAAAGATTTAGGTAAATCTTCAAAAATAAATCAAATTATGTCCTATACAATTTTTTGTCCAAGGCTTGGTTTACTAGTTACGTATTTTTTTAAATTTTAAAGTTTAATAACTTCCGTTTCCGGTTTAGGATTTTAATAAAAAACAATAGGGTTCTTCCCAATTATTAGGAGAATTTTTTAGTACCAAAACGAACTCTTTAAGTTAAACCGTTTTTGAGTTATCGTGTATAAACACAGACACACAGAAACACACACAGACACACACACAGGCACACACACATACGGACGGCACTTCGAAAATAGGTTTTTTGGATTCCCAGGACCATGAAACGTGGTCATCCGTCAAAATCTCGACATCGAAAATTTTCGCGATTACAATACTTGCCCCTTATATATATAGGTCGGGCAAGTAAAAATATAGTTCCACCTAAACCAGAGAAACAGGCTATTTTTGGAACTACGAGGAGTTTCAGAATGATACAAAAACTTTTTTTACAATGAAATATGAATTTCAAACCCAAACCTCATTAAAGTCGTTAGATTTCAATATCTAGTTCCACTTAAACCAAACTACAGATTATGTATATAAAAGCTTTCTACCATAGTATTGTGTAGGGTGTATTTCTTTCTTTTCTCCTTCTTTTCTATATTATGGCAGTACGGGTTCATATACGAATTTTACCCAGTCATTTTTGTTTCTTGTCATTCTTTTAGCTTTTATAATCGTTTTTCCACATTTTCTAGTATCACTTTTACTGTTCTGTCCCATGTATTTCTTGGTCTTCCTATTCTTTGCTTTCTATACGTTCTGGTCTCCCAGATCTGCTTCACTTGTCTTGTGTCTTGCAGTCTTTGCATGTGTCCCCACCACGCCAGTTGTCTGTTTTCTATAAATTGTTCTATCGGTTCTATATTGAGTTCTTTTCTTATATCTGTATTTCTGATTTTATCCATCTTAGTCACACCCTTTACTCTTCTTAAATACTTCATCTCCAAAGCTTGTATTTGACTCTTTTCTCTTCTTGAAAGCGTCCAGATCTCACAGCCAAAAGTCAGTACCGGTCTGTATATAGTTTTGAATACGTTTATTTTTTTGGTTCTTGTTATTTCTTTCCTATTGATGAGTGTATTCTTTATGTCAAAGTAAAGTTTTGTTGTCTTCTCTATTCTTGTATTTATCTTGTACTACAGATTATACTTACATTAAATATTTTGGTTTGGGGTAAACTATTCTTATAAAATGTTATTTTCATTACATCTTGACTTTTTATGTCATTTTTAATATAAATTTTCGAATATATAAGTTTTTAAAAATTTTCGTCGTATTTTATATACTTATATTTACCTACCCGGACTCTGAGAGAGCTTCAATGGGGCCCAGGCCAAACAACATTTCGAGGACCCCATTCCCCTCCGTTTATTTCTGTAATTTATGTAAAATATAAATAATTTTCGGGGCCCCTGGAGCCTTATCATAATATGTCACTTTTTCCTTTTGACATTTAGATTTTGACTGCCAACATGGAACATAAAATAATCACAGAGCTCGTTAAATCTTGAGAAAATAAAAAAACAGTTTAGTTCCACTTAAACGTAATAAACAATGTATACAGAAAAAGATAAAATGGATGTAAATAAAAACAAAAATCTTTACTGCCACATCGTATTAATCTGTTAATATGAATCGTATTATATTAATCAAATTTTAAACTGGAAAGCATGAAGGCAAATCAGTTAAAACCGGTATTATATTTTTAACTTCATTTTCATTCTTGAACAGAAAACAGTCTATCGTTCCTGTTTCCGTGTTTTGAAAAGTTCTGGTAATATCGTTATTTTGCTTTCGTTTTCGGTTTGTTCTCATCCTTGAAAAAAATAGAATCAAAGAGTCGGAAGTCAACAGCTTTTTCCGAATCCCAACTCCTCCAAAAAGCTTCGACTCGTCGACTCCCGACTCCGGAATCTGACCCCGACTCCCCATCCCTGCTTCAAGTTTCGACACTTTAATACGTGCGTAAAGTGACTACTTTACGTAAAAATAGATATTAATTATATCCACTACATTGATTTTTAAAACTTAATAAGGCGCCCCTTTGTGTAGTACAATAAGTACACCTGCTTACGGCAGCCCTGATTCAGGGCCTTATCAAAACACTTCAACATCTTCAATCACGCAATATATTAATGACATGAACAACGTATTATTTCATCCTCAAAGTAATATGACAGTATTGAAATCCGTATTCCAATTACAGTGTCATTACTAAAACTAAGATAATCTGGTATCTAAAAAAGTACTTCAGTGGTCAAATTAGCCACCCCGATAGATAAAGAACAGAGAACATAGAGAGCTAAACACAGAAGGGAAACTAGAATGAATGAATCTCTACTGTCGGCAAATTACAAACAGATCAACCGATAAGGCTCATATCTGCGCATCAGTGGATCGACTCACTGGGGTTTCTTTCACAATCTCCTGTTTTAATCCATGCGCTTACTGGATGCTGATTTGTCAAATTATATTTTTAGAACAAAATCTCGGATTACTGTATGCAGGTAGATTTTTAGTAAAAATTGTTTCTTGGAAATAGAATTGTTTAGAAGACTTACTTGTAAAGCTTCAGGTGTTGTTTGTGGTAAGCTTCTCGTTGTTACATCATGAGATTTAATTTGTTTTAGTACCTATCTATATAAATAAAATTGATGGCCGTATTTGCTGTATATTCCCAGCAAACATTCAACCATCGGCCGAATGCCGGAAAACTGCTTTTTCTGTTGGTAAATTCCTGGCACCAAATTGTTGTGCAACTTTTGTATTTCGCACTCCTCCTATACGAAGTACTTTACCAGCATTTTATGAGCACTCCTTGTTTTTGTTAATATGTTACATTTTACTTTTCTTTTAATTTTTATTTTAAGTACCTTTTCTATTCTTTTTTATTCTAATGAAGTCGATAAATTATTTTTTTACACAGCTATAGTCTCTTCTTCATTTAAACTTTTTACTTAAAACTAAACTTTTTATAAATGTTTTATTTAAATAACGCGCCAAGTTTAGTTCATGTGATTTGTGTGGTGTTGCCGTGTTTAGTTATGTTAACGGTTTGTGACGATTATAAAATCAGAAGAATTATAAGTGTTTTAGAACGTAATCTATATATATAAAAGGCAGTGTCCTGACTGACTGACTGACTGACTGACTCACTCATCACCGCCCAGCCCGTACCCCTGGGCCTAGAAACTTGAAATTCGGAGAGTATATTCCCTTCATGACGTAAGCACCCACTAAGAAGGGATTTTTCGAAATTCCACTCCTAAGGGATGAAAAGGGGTGAAATGTGATTTCACGAATTCATTAATATCTCTTAGGGCCGATGGGATATCGACTTAGTTTTTGCTTACAAGTATTAGCCATACAAATACCGAAAAACCAATTTCGGGATTTTGCCCCAATCAACCCCTAAAGGGATGAACCTACAATCGGGGTGGATTATACATCCCGTTGTATTTCCTGTGTTCGTTTAGTTGCAAGATTACTTTTTGGCACATAGGTGTCTTTTTAAAATTTCTCAAAATGGTATTGACAGTTTTTTGAAATTTCACCCCTAAAGGGTGAAAAGGGGTGAATTGTGATTTTAAGGATTCTTTAATATCTCTTAGGACCAATAAGATATCGACTTGCTTTTTGCTTACAAAGATTACCCATACAAATACCGAATCACCAATTTCAGGATTTTGTCCTAATCAACCCCTAAAGGGGTGGATCTACAATCGGGGTGAATTATACATCCCGTCGTAATTCCTGTGTTCGTTTAGTTGCAACATTACTTTTTGGCACATAGGTGTCTTTTTAAAATATCTCGAAATGGGTTTGACAGTTTTTTAAAATTCCATCCCTAAGGGTTGAAAAGGGATGAATTGTGATTTCAAGGATTCCTTATATCTTTTAGGATCAATAAGATATCGACTTACTGTTTGCTTGCAAAGATTATCCATACAATTACCGAAAAACTTATTTCAGGAATTTGTCCTAATCAACCCCTAAAGGGGTGGATCTACAATCGGGGTGAGTTATACATTCCGTCGTATTTCCTGTGTTCGTTTAGTTGCAACATTACTTTTTAGCACATAGGAGTATTTTTAAAATATCTCGAAAATGTTTTGGTAGTTTTTTAAAATTTCACCCCTATAGGGTGAAAAGGGGTGAATTATGATTTCAAGTATTCCTTAATATGTCTTAGAACCAATACGATATCGACTTGCTTTTTGCTTACAAAGATTACCCATACAAATACCGAATCACCAATTTCAGGATTTTGTCCTAATCAACCCCTAAAGGGGTGGATCTACAATCGGGGTGAATTATGCATCCCGTCGTATTTCCTGTATTCATTTGTTGCAGTATTACTTTTTGGCACATAGGTGTCTTTTTAAAATATCTCGAAATGGGTTTGACAGTTTTTTTAAATTTCACCCCTATGGGTTGAAAAGGGGTGAATTGTGATTTCAAGGATTCCTTAATATCTCTTAGGACCAATAAGATATGGACTTACTGTTTGCTTTCAAAGATTATCCATACAATTACCGAAAAACGTATTTCAGGAATTGTCCTAATCAACCCCTAAAGGGGTGGATCTACAATCGGGGTGAGTTATACATTCCGTCGTATTTCCTGGGTACGTTTAGTTGCAACATTACTTTTTAGCACATAGGTGTCTTTTTAAAATATCTCGAAAAGGTTTTGATAGTTTTTTAAAATTTCACCTCTAAAGGGTGAAAAGGGGTGAATTGTGATTTCAAGGATTCCTTAAATCTCTTAGGGTCAATAAGATATTGCCTTGCTTTTGCTGACAAAGATTACCCATACAAATATCGAAAAATATATTTCAGGATTTTGTCCTAATCAACCCCTAAAGGATGGATCTACAATCGGGGTGAATTATACATCCCGTCGTATTCCCTGTGTTTATTGAGATATAAGGTTTCTTTTTGGCACATAGGCGTCTTTTTCAAATATCTTGAAATGGTTTTGACAACTTTTTTAAATTTGACCCCCTAAAGGGTGAAAAGGGGTGAAATGTGATTTCAAGGATTGTTTAATATTTTTTAACACCAATAAGATATCGACTTGGTTTTTGCTTACAAAAACTACCCATGCAAATGCCGAAAAACCAATTTTTGGATTTTGTCCTAATCAACCCCTTAAGGGGTGGATCTACAATCGGGGTGAATTATACATCCCGCCGTATTTCCTGTGTTCCTTTAGTTGCAACATTACTTTTTGGCACATAGGTATTTTTTTTTAAATATCTCGAAATAGTTTTGACATTTTTTTAAAATTACCCCCTAAAGGGTGAAAAGGGATGAATTGTGATTTCAAGGATTCCTTAATATCTCTTAGGACCAATAAGATATCGACTTGCTTTTTGCTTACGAAGATTACCCATATAAATGTTGAAAAACTTATTTCAGGATTTTGTCCTAATCAACCCCTAAAGGAGTGAACCTACAATCGGGGTGGATTATACATCCCGTTGTATTTCCTGTGTTCGTTTAGTTGCAACATTAATTTTTGGCACATAGGTGTCTTTTTAAAATATCTCGAAATGGTATTGACAGTTTTTTTAAATTTCACCCCTAAAGGGTGAAAAGGGGTGAATTGTGATTTCAAGGATTCCTTAATATCTCGTAGGACCAATAAGATATCGACTTGCTTTTTGCTTACAAAGATTACCCATACAAATACGGATAAATATATTTCAGGATTTTGTCCTAATCAACCCCTAAACGGTGAATCTACAATTGGGGTGAATTATACATCCCGTCGTATTTCCTGTGTTTGTTGAGTTATAAGGTTTCTTTTTGGCACATAGGCGTATTTTTAAAATATCTCGGAATGGTTTTGACAATTTTTTGAATTTAACCCCTAAAGGGTAAAAAGGGGTAAAATTTGATTTCAAGGATTGTTTAACATTTTTTAGGACCAATAAGATATCGACTTGGTTTTTGCTTACAAAAACTACCCATGCAAATACCGAAAAACTAATTTTTGGATTTTGTCCTAAACAACCCCTTAAGGGGTGGATCAACAATCGGGATGAATTATACATCCCGTCGTATTTCCTGTGTTCGTTTAGTTGCAACATTACTTTTTGGCACATAGGTGTTTTTTTTTTTTAATATCTCTAAATGATTTTGACATTTTTTTTAATTTCACCCCTTAAGGGTGAAAAGGGGTGAAATGTGATTTCAGTAATTCCTTAATTCTTTTAGGACCCATAAGATATAGACTTGGTTTTTGCTTATAAAGATTACCCATACAAATGCCGAAAAATGAATTTCACGATTTTATTTCCCTAAAGGGGTGAATCTACATTCGGGGTGAATTATAGAACCCTTTGTATTTCCAGCGGTTTGTTGAGTTATAACATTCCATTTTGGCATATATGTGTTTTGACAGTTTTCTTTCACTCCTAAAGGGTAAATTAGTATTTTTTTGTTAGAAATAAAAAATTCGGAGAGTACATTTTTCAGTATGACGTAAAAACCCACTAAGAAAGGCTTTTTTCAAGTTCGACCACTATCTGGTGAAAAGGAGCAAAATGTTTTTTCACGGATTCATCAATATCTCTTAGGACAGGTGAGATATCGACTAGATTTTTTGTTACAAAGTTTACCCATACACAAGTTTAAAAACAAACTGCGGATTTTACGCCAATGAGACCATCAATTACCGTAGCGAAGCACGGGTTTTCAGCTAGTATGGAATATAAAAGGTAAGTGCAGATTGATAAATTCTTTAACTTATGTGTTTCATGTTTTAACTTTTAATAAAACAAAGCATAAATCATTTAACCTCAAAATTCTTGTGAGGTTAAGACAATTCTTTAAAAATAAAAATAATGTAATGTAAATGTGTTTCAGTATTAATGCTTAAACACCTTACATAAAATTTGGTTATTGAATTTATTTTAACAAGTATGATTTGTTTAGGTTGGCACTCTTCAAGTCAAGGGGAAAAGATGTGGTAGACAATACAAAACGAATATTGGCGAAAATTATTAGTCACCCATTATCTTTAGGATGTAATTGGTATGACCGAAATGGCAGAAAACCATTATTTTAAAATTCTTCAATAAATTAATAAATTAAATAAACTAATTCCTGAAATTATATTTATTTAATATTTATAGATAAATCAATAAATTATAACTGTTAATACAATTTACAATCGGCCAGTTTCACCATCGTTGAATAAATTTATTCAACGAATAAAGTTGACAATATCGCATCATTCTATTGACAGCAATGTTAATTCAACGATGGTGAAAATGGCCAAATGAGTATTTATTTTGCACCTAACCATTAATTTATTTTAATACTGGGTAAGTACACATATGTTACATTTGAAATACTAGAGAGTGGGTATAATATATGCACTGGCCCATCAGAAATAAATCTTGCAACTAATGCGATTATTTTGCACTTTACTTCTGCTGGGCCGGCAATTGATACGCCGATGGGTCAGCTAACGGCCACGGGGACACCGGGGTACTGGCCCAGTGCAAAATGACAGCTCTGGCCCATTACTTTCAATGCTGGGGAGTATGTGCTTCAACAGTACTGGCCCGTATAAAAATGTTTGCTGGATTATTTCGTCATGCCCCGATTTTCAGGTTTTTTGGCGAAAACATTACTAAATCTGAGATGATGGAAAAGGAACAAGAGGGCTACATGAGATGGACATTGGGGATATACAGAACAACACTAGGATATATTGTGAGAAAGGAAATGAAGAGGGAAAAGCTGAGAGTGGGTGCCGCAGCGAAAGCAGTGAAATATGAGGAGAAAGTCAAAAGGGAAGAGAATAGAATAATAATAAGGGAATGCTGGGAAGAAAGAATGAAGGAAGAACAAAAAAGCAAATTGTCGGCATGGGGAGAGACAAGAAAAAAGTACTTTTTGAGGTGTGGAAAGGCCATAAGAGGATCAGATAGAAAGAGAAACGGAGGAACAAATATAGTAGAAGGATTGAGAAGGTGGGATAAGGAGGTACAGGAACAGGAAAGAACAGACTGAATAGAATAATCGCTGAGTGTGAAAAGATATAGAGATAAGAGTGATAGGAATACCGAGTTACCTGAAGAGGAAAAGAGGAAGATCAGGGGGTAGAGTCAGGAGGATAGCGAGGTTAAGATGCGACAACAAAGAGAGGAACAACAGATACTGGGCAAAGCCAGAGGACAGTTTATATAGAATGTGCAAGGAAGAAGAGGAAACCTTGAAGCATTTAGCGAAGAGATGCAGAGAGATGGCAGTCTAGGAGGAAGAGATAAAGAAACTGATGAGTGAGGAAGGCAAGGGAGCAAGATGGGCGAGAGAACTGGAAGCAAGAAGGAAGGAGATAGGGGAGGGAAGCCGGAAAAGATAATAGGAAGAAAGAGTGGGACACTGGAAGAAGAGCAAAGAAATTATGTGTGAGGAATGCAAGGGAGAAAGATGGGCGAGAGAACCAGAGGAAGGATATCAGAGAGGGAAGCCGGAATGAGAATAGGAAGAAAGAGAGGAGCATTGGAGGAAGAACAAAGAAATGAGATAATAAAATATTGTATAATTTTCCATATTGTACAAGGCCTAGGGAAAATAAAGAGTATATATATATATATACTTTTAAATAACTAAATCGTTTTTTTTTTTCCTTTGAATTATAGACTAATATTGCTTTTCATTATTTTATTATACTAAAAGATACCTGTTGAAGTCATATTTAGTTTGTGTTCGATAGTTATTTTGAAGATTTACAAATTTTAAAAGTTTTAATTTAATATAGGGACATTTGTATTGGTATCGCTAAATTTTGTTTACATTTGCGGACATTTTACGTTTTGATTTGTTTTGACACTTGTGTTCACATATCTATCTTATAGTAATTTTATCTATCTTTTCAATTTAGTTTGTTGTTTATTTAGTAGTTTTGTGTTTAGTTATATATTTTCTTATAGATATCTTATTGATTTCTATTTTAGACATTGTGTGTAGTGCCCTAAAAGCTATGCAGCTTCTTAGATTAAATTCAACTTATTTCTATTTCCTTTTCTTTGATCATATTTTTGGATCACCTCAGTCCTTTTTAGGACTATTTTGCCTATTAGAATAATTTATTTGATTCTATTCTGTTCTCATTTATCAATAGTTCTGTTCAGCTGGTTATGGATCCCGGGGTATGAATATTACATTCGTTAAATGGATGCATGTAAACATATCTAATATGACGTCATAAAAATGTGACATGTAAAGTGACGCAACTGCCTATAGCCGACTATCCTATATCTAGAAATTAATGATGTACCGAATAACATGAACGCCAGATGCGGATACGGATTATTTGTGTTCTTATCCGCGGATACAGATACGGATCTTACATTCAAGTAGAAAAATGAAGGACCTTGAAGCGATAGTTATATGTGACGCGTCGAAATAAATTCATGCAGCTTTGTTAGACAGAACGTATTTAGTCTAGAAACACAAAGTTTCGTCAGTAGATAACTCACTTCAGGTGCTGCCAATTTTCATTGTCGCCATTGATGTGTGTATTTTGATGCTGGATGTCCCTATTGTTGTCTTAAGTCTTTGAGGAAACCCATGCTGATAATGGAATAAGATAAACTGAAAATTATGATACGAATACCTGAAGAAGTCAGTTATGTACTAACGAAACGTTGTGTTTCCAATCTATTTTAATAAATGTTCCTAAGCATCATACTCTAAAATCTTGTGGACTAGATTTTCTGCGAATTGATCATTCCTTGTTTTGCGAAGTCCTCCAATTGAACGGGTATTTTCCTCTATCATCCTCATCTCATATTCATTCAATTGCAACCATCAACTGAAAACATACCTAACTATTTGCAATTATACATATATTGGTCTTCATTCCAAGTTTGAATGTGTGAATATTGTCAAATGTATCCTATATATATGGATAGTTCTCCTTGAATGATACAAGGTAGGTATTCCATGGTCCATAGTGATGCCGGTGCTGAGTTGGATGTAACAGAGGCGGCAGCGAGCAATGGCAGTATCGGTAATCGATGGCTCGGAGCGGTGCGGACATTGTTGGAGCATTGTTAGCGCCGCCGCTAGCCCGGAAGTCGCCGACCGTACTGTTGACGTCTCGAAACTAACCCGCATCCTACAGAATATACCATCATCTTACACAAACCTTTAGATGGACAAAACTATATTGGAATTACTTTTAATATCTAAATTACTTTCAGAAGTTTACATTTGTACCGAGTATTTACTAAATATTTCCATAAAGTAATTAATCGTCTCTTTGATTTAAGTTTTCAAATTGAACACGCTTATCAAAACTTCCTAAATGTCTGTTTGAACGAGATTGGTACAAAATAACTAGATACATGTTTATGAAAATAGGTACCATGACTGAACAAAATCAAGGTTTGAACATAGGCTATATCTCATTTTAAAAATTGCGCGGGGGTAAGTCGAAAACTTCGTACTTAATATCTCAGTATTGTCTTGGCTGGAAAGGAAAAGTGCGATTTGGTTTTTCTCTTTTTGAAGGCTATTTTATATTTTGATATCATTCAGTGTTTTCGATCCAAAATTGGGCATTTGCCTCCTTTAGATTATACCACTGCTGTTGGTCGTTGATGTTCGCTGGCGAAATTTACTTATGAGTTCTTATATACATAGCTTGACTCGCGAACGAGACCATTATATAGATGAGCGGCTATCAACAGTAATTCAAGCTCATTTTGCGTTACTTCGGCCATGTCACGAAACGGGAAGGCATGAAAAACTTGGTAGTCCAAAATCTCGACCTCGAGAAATAAAAGCGACCCAGTGGCTTGACCAAGTGAAAACATTAACTGGTATGCCTATTACATTAAACATCCAAAATGTCTAGTAATATTTGGAGTAATATAGTCAAATTATTTCACCACTTTTCCACCATTTTTCTGTGGATGCGGATAAATTATCATTTAAATCGTGCGGATGCGGATTATATATCATATCCGCTTATCCGCAATATCCGCGTGAAGGTGACATGTTTAGAACCCCAAAAATGTATCGCTGGCATTTGTATTGTGCTTATGGCTAGTTTATTAATTTTAAAATAATTATATATCGCTTTATTTTGCATTTTTGGAAATATTAATAAAAATTAACCATGGTAATTTGCCACATTTAAAAACATAGAAACTCATATAAAATTTAAAAAAAATAAAAATATGTTAAAATTCTTGAAATCGTCATATAACTTTTATCTTTTAATAATAGGATGAATTTAAGAAATTAGTTTTATTATTAAGAACTTATTTTTTTAAATTTGCTGATTTTATAGGACTTTCCTTCTTATTTATTGGTCATAAATGTGATAAATTAATATGTTTAATTATTTTTAAATATCGCTGCTCTAAAATAATAGTGAGATATCTTAAAAAAACTAAGTTTCTGACATATTGCAGTTTAAAGTTTTACCTTTTATAGAAACTAGGTTTAAGAGTCGAATAATTGTAATTTCCATCTTCATTTTTTAATTTATATAATCTCAGTACGGCGTTAGATAGAAAACATATTTCTGGACCAAGTAATATTAATGTGATAAAATTTTAAAAAATTTAGTAGTGTTTTGAAACATCAATATGCCAAATAAGGCGAAACATGTTAGATATTTCCAAACAGACAGCAAATCCTGTGCGGATTGTGCGGATATTTTTGCGGATGCGGATCGGATGCGGATTTTATATTTACAAAGGCTGCGGATGCGGATACAGAAAAACGTATTTGCGCAGGGCTCTATCTATAACTGATCTATAGTTTATACGATGTCGTGTCTCCCACTCATACGTTTACTAGCTCTGGACCTCCATTCAGTAGTGCTGGTTATCCATCAATTAACATCTCTTCTAATAATACGACCAGCTCAGTACATTTTAGCTTAATAATATGATAAGCAACATCGATGGCGCGGGTCTTGCTGCATATTCTAATATTTATACTTTTATCTCTTCAATTCTCCAAGTGTCTGTATCTATGGTTCAAAAACATGGGAGCTGACAAAATGAAATAAATATATTTCATTTTGTCAGCTCCCATTATATTACGTTCCTATAGTAAGGACATTTCATAATTTATTATACTCTATCTCAGAAAGACTGATAGTAATAAATCATTTTCTCAGGCAGTTACCAGTGGCGTGCACATTTTAAACACGTTTAAATTGGTTTTGTGTATTTCTATATTACTATTTATCATTTTATTAAACGCACGCCTGTGACCATATTTATCATATCATTAAACACACCCCTGTGACCATATTTTTCCTCAAAATTTTAGGGTCAAATTTTTATGGTCTATTGTGTTTAACCTTAGTTCGTATTCCCATATAATATGTGGGACACACTCGGTTGTTTTTAACAATATTTCGTTTCGAACTATTCATATTTTGTCGCTTTTGTTTTGCCGCTTCTGTGTGAAAAAACAATAACTTTTTACAAATAATAAATTTGATTACTATCAGTCTTTCTGAGATAGAATATAATAGAAATAATAACAATAAAACTTCTGATTTAGTTACGCTTACGTTTACCATTTTTTAAATTGAGATTGTTGGGATCATGTTGAGATAAAATACGAGATGAAGATGTAAGAGGTGAAAAAGAGAAAGTCACGAGAAAGAGAAAATACGAGAAGAAGATATAAATTGCGAAGAAGAAAGAAAAATGCAAGAGGATAAATTAAGACAGGAAAAAATTGGGGAAAAACAGAATTTAGCATGTTGAGGCAACACAAATTAAAAGAAGAAAAAGAACAAAACAAAAAATAAAGCAAGTCAGAATAAAATTGCAGCCCATTGATGGGGTTGAAAAAGCACTTGAGTTAACGAAGAAAAAATCTGGGAACGATGAAGAATGTAGAGCGCAAAAAAGATGCAGTGGTAACAGAAAATTGCAAGGAATCAGAATCAGAAAATCTGATAGAAGACAATAAAACACAATTGATGAGCATTTGTGTAATACCTTGGAGAAGAATGTCAAATGAGAAGAGATTGGTAAGATTATGTGCAAATTTTTGGAACCTATAGATTTTGATAAGCCTGGTAGTGCCGGTAACCCTAAAAGTACTGCTGTTGTTCGGGTTAACAAAGAAAATCAAAAAGAAAAATCGAAGGAAAAAGAATTCTATGAAGAAAGACCGAGGGGCTAAGAGTAAGAAAATAGGGCCCTTGTATGACCGCCTTGCCTCTACAGCGTCTAATGGTAGTCGGCTGTGGTAAGAACACGTTACAGAAGAATGACGGAAAAGGCGATGACATTTGTTTTATAATCTGTATTATCTGTCTCATTTTATAATACGAAACTAAAAGGGAAACTTCATTTTTTATGATGTATATTTAAAATATCATCTTAGGGTGGTAATTCTCAAGTGGCACCTTTCAAATATTTGACATGTCCATCACAATTTTGACATGTCAATTGCAATTTTGACATGTCAATTTGTTATCTGACATATGTAGTTTTTGGTTGAATATAACCTCGATATAATAAAACTTAACCATAAATTTAAAAGCCAGATTTAAAAGTTCACATGTTTCCATAAAAGTCTATTTACACCAAAACAGTCACCAAACTAACCAGATCTAGTTTCTTATTACAAAATGAGACAGATTATATTAGCGTTTATTTTTTTTTTTTACTGTACAACATTATTTAATACAGCATTTTTCATATAACATCATGTTTTGTACACAACATCTCATAAAATTGAGGGCTCAAGTATTGAATAATATTATTAATTAATCTGCATAAAATTAAAAAAATATATCATGTCTTCAAAATTAAAGAATTTCGATGAATTTATTTCGATTTTAAAGTCAGTTAACAAAAGTTTTATATTTCATTTTACGCTAGTTTTTCACAATAGCTTTTATTACAATTGTATTTCTATAAATACACAGTACGAAGAAATGACGGCGAAGATCCTACTTTAAAATTTACTTTGGTTAAAAGTTTAATTGTTTGTTATTTCAGATACATAATTTTGCCATTAATATCTTAAAAATAATTATTAAAGAGTTTTAAAAGCTACATATTATAATTATATATACAATTTATCTTTGTGAAACAATGTAATTTGGTTGCACCTCAATTGTTGTTGATCCAAAAGTTTTTTTATTTATTATTTTAGGTGCATCAACGGCTAGGTTATTAGCACCAGCGTATTCAGGTAACATATTGTTTGATACATATAGGGTTACATATTACGTTGTTTACAAGTCATTATACATGTTGATGTCTCTTACGGAGCCTATGGTGGATTTTTCGGTTTTTCTGTCCGGTGAAAGTACTTCTTTAAGGGTTGGTGGAATCTTATTTTTCTGCTTTTGCTGATCGTATTTTGGACATGTGGACATGATAGCCTAACACGGTAATTATCACATGTGCTGGGATCTTCTTTCTCGAATATGTATTTGTGAGTTAACATGGTATGTCTTAGTCTCATTCTCGTCAGTACGATTTGGTCTGGTCTTGTTTCTCATCGATCTGACCTTTCATTGACGTGTCGTAAATGGTTGAACCGAAAGTTTAACTCATCTAATAATCTGAACTCACTTAAATGATCTATTTTTAAAATTTGTAGCCTAATTAATGCAATTATTTTTTTATTATTTGAGTTTTTATTTTAGAGTACGTTCAGGATAACTTCATGCCAGGGCATCATAATTGTCATTGTCAATTGTTGTGAATACCAAACAAACAAAATCATGTATTTGAAATTAATTTTTGTTCTCGTTTTAGTACACGGCATACCTGAAAACGTACGAGAAATAAATAATAATATATTTTTGTGTATAAATGTATCAATTTCACCCTGTAAAAGCAAATTATATATAAAGCCCGTATGTAACAGTTTATAATTATTGTAATTGAAGTAAAAGTGAAAAAAAGAAATGGATGTGGATATATAGGTCATATTATAACAAGAGAATAAAATAAGATCACCACACAAACATTTGGTTGAAACCCGCAACCCAGAAAATGAGCAGTCGTAGCATAACAAACTACTAATTTTAAAAAATTAAGTATAGTGTAACAAATTAAGCGAACAAAGAATTGAAATCTTGGAATAAAGTTAAAACACTTCCCCAGAATAGGGTTGGTTGGAGCCCTCTGTACCCATGCAGTAGAACGAATATTATATATGTAACAGTTTATACATTGATAAATTCCATTTTAATAATTTTCTGTATATAATCTGTGACATTTATAATAATTTTTCATAAATTTAGCGACATTGTTTATGATTTCTCTCGCTTGGCTCCGAATTGGCATACCTTGGAAGCCCAATCTTTTTTTTGGCGTCATTTTCACAAATAACAATAATAATAACACACAAATATAACAAAAAAAAAAAAAAACAAACAACAAAATTTAACAAAGAAAATAAACAACAAAATTTAACAAAGAAAACAAACAACAAAATTTAACAAAGAAAACAAAAACGGAATTAAGCAATCAAAACCGAAATATACGCGTAGTCAAGAACAGATCAAAGTAAGTGACGCCACTGAAATGTATAAAACCAACTGTCGGTAATGACATGGACGAAATTTGGTTTCTGCGCAACCCAGTCGGTAATAGAGAGCTGGCATGAAGTGTAGCATGGTTGCAGACGCGCGTCCATGGTAGGGGGCTCATAGCTTTGAGCCCTTCCCCTTTCCCCGAAACTAAAAAAACACGTGGTTTTAATGTTTCTAAGAAAAACACTTGAATTCTGAAGCTCATGAGCTTTTTTTATCAGCACTCGTATTGTGGAAGGGAGTATCATCTTTTTGTTTAGGGGTCATCAGTTCAATTTTGAAAAATTAAATGGTTTTGGGCAGCACTTGTTGCCGAGTAATTTCTTACCTTTTCTTACCGATTATCTTACCTTTTTAAAATAATTTTGTGTTCTGAGAACCCCCCCCCCCTGCCCAAGAAAAATATAAGCGAGTGCACCTACATGATTGCATACCTTATTTATGTACCTTTAAAATTATGTAAAAATATAAAGGTGTTTCATTTAAAATTTTCACAGATAATCCAGTATCACCCATAGTTGATAATTATTTTTTTTATTAAATATAGATTATTATAGATCATGCAGTATCAAGCTATTTTCAATTTTCGAATGTAATGTTATACCCTATCTTCAATCATAAAAAAGTTATGCATTGGATAATGTAACTTCAACCACCCTGTATGGCCATCTGCTTGTCAGCTTCTTTAAGAATATCGAAATTTTCTATATTTACAAAATATATCAGTATATAAGTAATCGTTTTGTCGGAAGGATTGTAGATAGAAATTTTTTAATTGTAATACTTCTATGGGTACATTAGTGGACCGAGCAGCGACGGAAGCACGTTAAGGAAATGTACCGTCCTCACCGATTACCACATCCGATAGCACTAAGACACGTTGTATTTAGCACCATGGTGGGAGAATATATGGTGTGTTACAAACACGAGTTTTTGAACGTTCTGCGCATAACGTCATGTTGAGAGGACCATTCTGTTAAGTCGAATATCATAAAACTGCTTTACCAAAAAATTTCTTTCCCCCCAGAAATTTTTGTTAACTTGTGTTTTAGATGTGACGACCTTATTGGTTGTTAGGTCATCATGTGTATTTTAGGAAGTAAGGATCTTTTTTTTAGGTCTTCAGTTGTATTTGAGAAGTGACGACCTTTTTTTCAGGTCAACACTTGTATTGTATAAGTTAGGATTTTGTAATTCGTCGTCACTTGTATTTAAGAAAAGTGAGGACCTATTTTTTTAGGTCATCGTTTCTATTTGAGATTTGAGAAGTGAGGACTTTTTATGTTAGATCATCACTTGTGCTTTAAAAGGAAGGACGTTTTTTTTTTTTGTATTTTCATGAGTATTAATGACGATATAAAATGGTACCCTCCTCAAATATTTCCTGGCCCCTCCAAATATTAAGAGCTAGCACCGCCATTGGCTTGGGTTCTCCAGACCGAGGAAACGTCTTGAAGACTGAAGACAAAATCTAAAAAATATATTATTTGCATATTCACATTTCAGAATTTTGTGTTTATGTAATTCTAACATTTATTTTCGTAAAAATTTAAATTAATTCCGGTGTCAAATCTATATTCTTTTAATTTAACATTATATGAATGTACTGCCTCAGGCGTCAATTTGAATGTACTGCCTGAGGCCTCACAAAACGACGGGCTGGTCCTGGTAACTTAACAGGCATTAAAATATGATGGTTGACTGTTAAATTATACACACTATTGCGAACCATCTATTTCAAAATAATAGCCACAAAAGCTGTGCACCAAACATTTTAACTGACTAACTTGCATTCAAACAACCACATCTCAAGAGATATAAGTCCATTAAATAAAACTTACCTGTATAGAGCTATTTGTTAATAATCCAGAAATATTTAAAATCTTTCAAAAATCATTACTCAAAATAAATACAGCTCAATAGTCAGACTCATCGTAAATCATGCGTCAAAACAACTCTTCACGCTACTTAGAGCAGTTTGGTCTTACACACAGTCACCCAGTCAAACCATCAATGAATCTCATGATAATTTCAGGGTTCCGTTAACAAGCATTGTGTTGGTCCACTAGGGTAGTTTTTCGCACACCTGGACCGGGGTAAGATGTGCCAACGTTAGGTTAGGTATGTATGTTAGGTACAGTTTGTACAAAATAATTGGAGGGGTAAATGGATTATTTTAAATTACTATAGTCGATTTTTTTATAAAGACAATGATGTCACTGAGCAATTGAAGATAGTACGCATATAAATATTATACAATCAAATGTACAGATGTTGTGTAGGTACCTAAGTATATCGTACGTCAACTACCATCCATACGTTGCTATTTGTCTGAATATTATGTTTATATAAATACGTTATTATAAATATAATCTTACAAATTTTATGATGCTGTACAGATTGTCTGTATCAACTAGATCCATAGGGGTTTTTTATACATTCTAATAAACCATGTAAATTCTTTGAACAAACAAAATAAAACAAAAAATTGAAGTTTATTAAAGTAAGTTAAGCATTAGATTAAATATTCCACCCGCTAGAGCCAAACAGTATCCAAGTCGATCGTAAAAACTACTTCTGGCATTCCTTAACGTTTTTGGTGTCACAGAATTTCTAGTATTTACAAGTTTTTGCCTTATCTCATCCAGATTCCGTCCCCGAAATACATCTTGACGGTAAATCGAACTTTTGAAGGACTTCTACTAATGAGACGATTTGGAAATATATTACCTAGATATTCTTGTACAGCAGCACTCTCATGCGCCGGACAGCCATCCTGTTGAAACCAAATATTCTCAAGTTTTATGCCCAAAGCAGGAACTACTTGAGTGTACAGAAGATCTAAATATTTGTTACTGGTTAGCGATCAATTAATGAAAAATGGTCCTATGACATTATCACCAAAAATGCCTGCCCAAACGTTTAGCTTTCTTTGGTATTGGGTCCTGTAATTATAATGCTCGTGATCATTTGTCCGGGACCAATAACGCACAACGAAAGGATTGTGACCATGAATGGGGAAGATGCTCTCGTCAGTTAATAAAATATTATTAATAAAATTATCATTTTGATTTGAACGTTCCATAATATTTTCACAAAACAACATTCTGCGTTCAAATCTTCAGGTTTTTTTTTGTGATGTTTCTGAACTTAAAAAGATTTGTTTTTATTTATTTTTAAATTTTGCGTACGGAATCTTTACCCAATTCCAGTGCGTTACCTACTTGCCGAAAAGATTGAAATTTGTTTTCTTCAAATGCTCCACACACTTCAATTTTTTGCTCTTGGTTAATATTATTACTATCACGGATTTATCGATGGTATTTTGGTGTAACGCATCTAACTTTTTCGAAATTACTAATAATTCTTTTTCCGTTTTCAAAGCTGGAACCAGGCGATTTTCAAAAGCCTCCACAAAATGATCTAAAATTCTTTGATCAAAGAATTTACTTGGTGTAGTAAAAAAATTAATTTCGAAAGACCAAATAATAAAACAAAAAAGCTATTTCGAAAAAAGAAAAGTTACCAAAAAGCGCCCCCAAAGACATAGGTACTCGGGGCATCATACACTCTCTTACCTTCCCTCTGCTACGCCACTGTGATTTAGCCTTCCATCAGACCTGCTTTAGAAGAAAGATTTACGCTAAACTTACTAGCCACTAATGATAGCAAGGGTCAATACATTATAATAAAATTAATGGAGATAATCAATCGTAAGTAGTCAGATGTAAATTCCTTTAATAAATAACTTTTTTTGGCAAGCTAATGATAATAAATTAACTCTTGACCACTGGACGAAAACAATTTTTTCAACAAGAAAAAATTACAATCTTAAAAGATTATTCTATCATATTTTTTACTGCTACACTCTGTTTAGAGAGGATTTTTTATGCTTATTTTTTAAATCTAGTAGATTCTGAAGCATGCACTACGAAATTCAAGAGAACTATATGAAAATGTTTAAAAATAATTCAAATAACAGTATTAAAACTTAATACTAATATTTCATACAAAATCACCTTAATGTGTTCAAAAAACTATCTGAGAGAGACTGGAAACATATGGATCGAGAGTCGATGGGACTTGAGAACGAGGAACCTATAATGAGATAACGTCAAAAGAAGAATTTTACTATAAATGTTACTTTTAAAGAATTTTAAAGAAATTAACTTCTCTTGTTTTGTTAACTCCTTTATTAATTGCGTTTACTTAAGGTTACTTTGAACTAGATTTAATGTCTTCATAATCGTTTAAAATATAACGTTTGGCATCTTTAAACTTAAAATTTAAATGACTTTCAAGTGCCAACGATAATCGATAAAATAATGATACAAAATGAAATAATTCATCTCATTAAAATTTTATATCTTTATAGGTTAAGGTTCAGAACCATTTATTCAAATATAAAACCAGGACATTTAAAATAGCTCAAGCACAGGCGCGCACAATAGGAACTAAAAAGTCATATACTTCATCAATAAAAACTAAGCTGCTGAAAATAAAATCACTTTTTTTGTCGATAAAAAACAAATTATAGCCAAAATTAAATTTATATATAAGACCACTCTTCCCTGTAAAGAGGCAATAATAAATGTTGTATTATTTAACAGATATTTTTTTAGAAATAGACTCCCCCCCCCTCAATCCATTTTACGAGGTGTGCGACTGCTCAGGCAGTATGAATAATAGTGGCTGTTGTAGAATTTATGTTAAAAAAATATTGCAGAATAAACTTATGTATTTTTGCCTTTAAGTGAAAAAAATGCAATTAAATGTACATCTTTTATTTATATTGTATAATAAGAGAGTAATTTTGAAAAGACTGCCACACTTCTGAGCCTTAGCATAGGTCCTGAAAGAAGGATCGATTACTCGAACTTTTGAAAAATTAATAATTTTTGATTTTGTGTCCCTAAACTGTACTAGTTATATTTCACGACTAACCATAACCAAAAAACCAGTACTGTACTGGTACAATCAGTACGCATGGTCACCTTAGACACCTTAGTAAGGTCCACTCAATTAATAAAGCTTTCGACGATTTGTAGACATATTTCAAGACAGTTATTTAAACACACATATATATGTGGGCACCTAGCCCTACGCCCCGAAGTACAAAAATTTTTTTTTCGATTTGACTGTTTTTACATCCCTAAATACGCCTAACACTAAAAACGCCTGTCACTAAAAATATTCACCAAATTTCAATGATAGGCGCGGACCAAAGGGCAATTTGCAACCCGCTTTCATCTTGAAAATTTCGCAAAGCCCGTAATCCCTCCTCTGAGACATACACCTTTTTAAAAATTTTTTTTGGCCGTCTGTCTTTCAACCATATTAACCAGTTTCGACAATTTTATTTATTATTTGATACCATTTAACCTTAAAACTACAATTACAAACACAAACATCCATGCCATTACCGGGATTCGAATCCGAGCCACCCTGGTCTAGCAGTCAGCGCCCCATCTACACTAACCGTTAAACAATAGTAACCGGCGACATACACCTTCAAAAATATTGGATCAAAAATATCAACCTTCACAAATCAAACGGTTAATTTGAATCTTTATTATATTCTATCTCAAAAAGACTGATAATAATAAAAATTATTATTTGTAAAAAGTTATTGTTTTATCACACAGAAGCGGCAAAACAAAAGCGACAAAATATGAATGGTTCGAAACGAAATATTGTTAAAAACAACCGAATGTGCCGCACATATTATATGGGAATACGAACTAGGGTTAAACACAATACACCATAAAAATTTGACCCTAAAATTTTGAGGAAAAATATGGTCACAGGGGTGTGTTTAATGATATGATAAATATGGTCACAGGCGTGCGTTTAATAAAATGATAAATAGTAATATAGAAATACACAAAACCAATTTAAACGTGTTTAAAATGTGCACGCCACTGGTAACTGCCTGACAAAATGATTTATTACTATCAGCCTTTTTGAGAAAGAGTATAATAATAAACTTTCACGCAAGATTATTATACTCCACAAACTTAAGACTAACGATTTTCAACCAAATTTCGAATGAGAATCACGTATACACATAAAACCATAAAAAAACTTTGTAAATATTATTTAATAAATTATGGGAATAGCAGAAATGTGCAAAAATCTACGATCTGTGTTAAACTAAATTAAAATAGTTTATTTCATAAAATTTTGTATGCATATAGAATTAATATTTTGTTGGGTATCGATTGATACAAAAAGCACAGTTTGTCAAATATTTACTACTGTCTGCTTACTACTTTCGATTCAATCTGAATGATTGGCACCGACTCACTGGGAAAATTCTCGGTGTCCATATCCGCGCTTGCGGGAAATATCAAGAACCGAATGTAGTCAAAATCGTCAGAGTAAGAAAACTCCGATAGAACTTGTTTAGAGAATAAACAACAGACGAACGACTAAAATACTAAAATCGTAAGAAATACAATTGATATAGTAAGAAGAGTAGACCGCGCAAAAATGGATAGACAATGTGCAACGAGATCTACAATTGCTTGGTATCAATAACTGGCAAAAAGTTGCCATGGATAAATAGTAAATTCAATAGTATGAAGAGGTTAACAAAGAAGAACAAGAAAACGACGGGTTGTAGTGCCATAATGAAGATGAAGAAGATTCATTTCACTACGGAGAACAATGTTTTTCATTCGCCCTGTGTATGTTTAATAAAACTGTGAGCAACAAAATTAAAAAATTCTTAATAAAAGTCAAGCTCATGTCACCTAAAAACTTAAAAACAAAAATAAACCTTAAACCAACAAGTGTTCAACAATATATCTTATTCATAAAACCCGGAGAGATTAATCATTTTACAAACATATCATACAGTAATATTCATTTCAATCCAAACTAGAGCCTGTACGAATATGTACTGTCCGTCAAGCCGCTAGCCTCTTATCACCATCTCACTTTCCCATATCTCACACATAAGTTAAACAAGGATAGAACAAGTGGGGTAACTACAGCCACCAATTTCTGTCTCCTTCTAACTAAAATCTCCCTAGTTGGTGTGATAAGGATAGAGCATGTGGGGGTAATAGCAAACCTCCAGTTTCTGTCTTATTTTAAACTGTATCTGTGACATTAGGGTGACAGAGACGGTGAATGTGGGGTAAGAGTGGGGGCAATAAGCCACTCCTAGTTCAAAGGGCGGGGTGTCGAGTGGAACGCCTTGTGATAGTGCTGCTCCAGCGGTCAATGTGCGTATTAATGTGTCAGAATGCTGCTGTGAGGTGTTGGATACGTAGAAAGCTCAGGAATCTAAACTCCTTGGTCTTATTGTAAAACTTTTTGATTATTGTTAAAATTGGACTGTCTAAGATGTGAATTAGATTTTTTATAACTCAGGATATTATCGTGGTAAAAAGGTCTTTTAAAAACAATTTTAGTCTCTACCAAGGCAGTCTTATTAATTCAATACGGAAGCAAAGGTTAATAAAATGTATCGCTGAATTGATTCAAAGTGCGACAAAAATTGGATAATTTCTACCAGATAACATGCTCATTTTCAACCAAGATAGTTTCAAAGTTATAACGCTCAAACTGCAGACAGCATGACGAATAAATGCTTCATTTAAGTACCTATTATCATTATTTTGTTTATTGTATAATTTTTTCAGTAAAAACTATACAGATAGGGATGATTTTAGTGGAGCAATAGGAGAGAGCTTAATGCGTAGAGGAAAATTGTATAAAACCGATCAGTTGGCTAATACCGATCACAGAAAAAAGCCCATTTATTGAAAATTAGGTCAGTTACTTTAAAAGGACGATTTTTTTGTTGCAATAAACTGTTTCTTTGGTTTAAGTGGAACTAGATTTTTAATTCTAGTAACTGTTACTGCTTGTGAGGCATTTGAACATTTTGTTTAGCAAAAGCCCTTCAAACCTAAAACGAGAGCTCATGATAACTTACGAAAATGAAAATTCCAGTTAGTTCCGCTTAAACGTTTTAAATAGCCAATATACCCACTGGGATAACACGTTATTAATTTATTTGACGGTATGACAAAATTTTGAGGTTAACCGTTGTTCGTTTAACAATAATATAGGTGCAAATGTATTAGATTCATGGCCCCCACAAAGGGGGGCTGGCAGGACCCTAGCCTGGGGCCCGAGCTTGGGGGCCCGGAGTAAACTTGTAATTTTTTCTGATATCGTGTTTTTTGTATTTTAATATAATTGTATAAAGTAAGTAAAACATCCATTATAAAATGAATAAATAAACAAAATTTCAAATGATACCTTGTAAATTGTTCTTTTAATTAAATTGTTTGTAGATTTTGTTTTATTATTTTTGTGTTATTCTTATTTTTTTACCGTTTTTTTTAAAGTAGACGAGACAAATTTCTTTCAAACCTTTTTATTTACTTTTAGTCAAAATTAAGTATGACCTATACCATTTCTATTTTAACAGTAAAGGGAGTGTATAAGGGCCCCCCAAAATTTTCTGGCCTGCGGGCCCGCCCAGGTATGCGGGGGCCATATTAAATGTAATAGTTCCTTCAACAATAATTTCAATTAGAACCAGTGAAAGGGACATTGGCCCAGGGCGCAAATTTTACTATCTAAAGTTATAGTTTTGTTTTGTCGAATAAGGGAACCAATGTTCCCATTCACCAACACTGGGGCACACACTTTTCAGCAATGGTTTGCGTTATTTTCTTTATCTAGGGTCTTTAACCTACTTTAGACTTGTTTTAGTATATTATTTTATGAACGCTGCAGACACTTTAAATAATCTAAAAAGACTATTTTAATATAATTTAGATTAAGTGAGTGGTTTGAACATAAGATTAAATTTATAATAATTGATAATTTTCTAACAATGTGGTATGTAGTTCCGTACTGTTTTCTTTATATTTAATTTATATCAGTTTTCATTCATTTCATAAATATTTTTGAAGATAGATTAAAGTTTTTATAAAATGTGCCATGATTACTAAATCGTGCTGGAACGCTTTGGTCAAAACCAGTGGCGGTGCCAGTGGGAGAGGCTCCCAAAAATTGCTCTGGCCCCCAGTTGGCCCCCACAGAAATGCTTGGGGAAAAATGTGTGCTCAATTATTTGTGAGGACCTTTTTTTTAGTTCATCACTTGTTTTATAAATGGTGACCTTTCTTTTTTAAATCATCACTTGCATTTTCACCTGTCCATTAATAACGATAAAAAAATTATGACCTCAAATATATCCCAGCCCCCCAGATTTTACTCAAATATTTACTGGCCCCTCCAGATTTGAAGAGCTAACGCTGCCACTGGTTAAAACCATGATTTTAATGAGCATGGCTGTCGGGAGACGGGAGAAGCGGATACAAATTACCTGAGTCCGAACACACCTCAGGCCCCGGGATTGTTATTTTTTTTTTTTTTTTCAAATCACTATCCAATTTTATTATTTTTGAATTATTAATTTCTTTGTTGGTAGGAACTGTAATATGTAATAATAACTGAAATAATAGTGTTTATAGATCCGGGCCTCATACACGATTTGACTGCACATTTTGTTTACGTATTTAGCTGTCATCAGTTATCAGTATTTTGGGCCCCTTTGTGGTATTTCTATCGATAGCATCCGTGTGGATAATGAGCACGCCACGTAAACATATCTTGTATATTATATTACAGAAAAAATAAAGAACAATTTCTATCTACGCGCAGTTTTTTACTTATTATCGTTATCATAATTATCGTTTTCCGGGTGTGAGGTTGAAGATATTATTGTTTTCCCAGGCCCCGGGCCCAGGATTATTGTAAAATGAAGTGTCGAATTTACAGACTTTTATCGCTCATCATCTTCAATACTGTTATGTGAGTTTGGTTTAATATTAAATCATTACATGACAAACTTCGATGTCAGTCCTTAAAAACACAACAACAAAGAAATTAGACCTTATTTAAATTATAAATAATGATAACTATCATAGCGCTAAAAAGTATAAAATTTTCCGACACCAAGCCTTGTCCATCATCGGTTGATTTTGGCTGCCTCTAAAAAGAGCATAGGCTGTCAATAAAATGTTTCCATCTAACTCGTCTATCTACCACTGGTTTCAAGTCGGATAAGTTATTGTAGCCTTTTGTCTTGAAATTTTTCCGTACATTTAATAGGACGTTTGTTCGCCATTTTAAATAATTTGGCATTATCAGCAGAGTTTTTAGAAATGCGTTAAACAAATCATTGAAATTACTCTACGATTAAACCTTACCCAGCAAAAAAAAATCATAAGTGTAAAAGTTCATTCTCAGTTTGGTTATAATTTAAGTGTTAAAATTTTCATTTAAAAAAAGTAAAAAGTTCACTATTTTTAACCAAATCACCGTGTAATTCAGATAGTGTTATTTTTATAAAATATCACTTTTTCAGTATTAAAATTAACACTACTTTAACACCATTTATTTTCTAATACTATAATTTAACCAGTTTCCGGGTGTATTCCGTAAGAAATGCGTTAAAATTAGTGTCAGGTTAATATTTTTATTTTAACTCCATGTCTAACGTCATTATCCAAAAATGCTATTCTGTAAGAGCATCTATTACGGTAAGCGTTAATACAATATTTGTTAACGCGAGGCGCTAACTCACCTTGTAGAGAGGCTAATATTTATTGCATGTGCTGCGCTGTTACGTTGAATTTTAACAGGAGTATTTATTTAGTCAAATGCCAAGAGAATCTTAACCTAATATTTCGGTGTTGAATTAAATATTCAGTGGCGAAATTTATTTTAAAATTGGAACAGAAATGTTTGGTCCTGTGATACTCATTATAACTGGTTTCCACAGTGTATTAAATAAAAATATAACTTTATTCAACTTTTATTTAGTCAATTTATCTACTACATTGTATTATAACAGTTTATCTAATTTTTGAATAAAATGTGAATTATATGTTCATTCTATTTTTAAAAAGGTGTTTGGAGATATTAATTATTAAATAATTAATTGATTTATTACGCTATTTCTACCCTGGAATAACACTGTTGTGATCGTCATTATCAATCTCATCAATTGTTTCTTCAAATAATACACCATTAAAATGTACTGCGATATTTTGAAACACGGCGGAGGCATAAGTGACGTTTTGTAGCTTTCAGATGATTATAATTGTAAATTCTGTGTCTCAACAAAAACCAAAACTGACTGACATTTACTTAAATAGGATCAGCCATTTTTGAAAACTAAACACCAGCGTTAACTTTTAAAGCCACTGTTTTAGTAGGCGCTTATTGTAGAACGTTAACTGGCTATTTTAACGCCGCCGCGCTATAATTTTAACACATATATGTTTAGCGAATAGAATTTACGTTAAAAATGGTGTTAAAAAAATTAACGTCAGTTTCTGACGCTAAGATTTTAACATCATGCTTAGAGAATAGACCCGTGTAAGTGTTAACTTAACACTAAATTTAACAAAAAAAAAAAAAGTGTAAATAATTAACACGAAAATCGAGGGACTTTATGGTACACTAAAAGTTCATTTTTTAGTGTACCATACCCTTTAACACTACTTTTTTTAGAGCGTACCTATATCTTGTTACAATAAATCTTGTTCTTTACTTTTACCACATCATTCCAAATGCAGTCTTGATGCATTAATTCTTTTTTGCGAAATCATGATGTAAACACTAAAGGAAGTTCTTAATTTTTTGTGTTATTAAACCTAATATTTAATCTCGCACGTTATTAAATCAAGAGGTCCTATATTCAATTATATTTTTTACAGGTTTTTTTTGCGTTGACCTCCTAGGGGGTTTATAATAACTGTTGTGGCGGCGTCTCTTCAGCTTTTCACGAAATATAAAAATGTGACGTTAATTATTTCTCGATAATTGCACAGCGCGTTGATTAGTTGATGTTTCAACACGCTTCTTTCTTCTCCAACATGAGTCAGCGCTACCAGCAACACACGAACCTTAATGAGAATATAACCTCACTACAAACTCCTCAGACGAGATCCTCTGAAAAATGTTTACCTGTGTTTCACATACTCGAGAGATAGAGGGTAGCGGAACGACATAATACGAACATTATTGTATGCTGATATTGTTTCAACATAAAAAATCAGCTGTGGCCACCACAGGACCGACCGCCATCATACAGTACTTGTATAAAATACAATCTAGCAGCAGAGTAGAAATAACTTGGCCTAATATTTTCTAACATAGATATTATTTATCATGACCATGGAAACGTTACATATAAGTATTGTTTTATCACACAGAAGCGGCAAAACAATAGCGACAACATATGAATTGTTCGAAACGAAATATTGTTAAAAACAACCGGGTGTGCCGCACATTTTATATGGGAATACGAACTAGGGTTATACACAATAGATCATAAAAATTTGACCCTAAAATTTTGAGGAAAAATATGGTGACAGGCGTGCGTTTAATAATATGATAAATATGGTCACAGGCGTGCGTTTAATAAAATGATAAATAGTAATATAGAAATACACAAAACCAATTTAAACGTGTTTAAAATGTGCACGCCACTGGTAACTGCCTGACAAAAATATTTATTACTATCAGTCTTCCTGAGATAGACTATAAGATAGTTCTGTTTATAAATGAAATATTTTAAGTTTTTTAGTACCAGTTTTAACCCAGAAACACCCCCTAAGAAAGAAAATTTTAAGATATCATGCCTATATTTGATCCTGGTTCTACTTTATAGTACCAAATTTCGTTGAAATACGTCTAGCCTTTTTTTTTAACCTATAACCTCCAATTTTATTAATTACTATATTCTTATAGCAATTTGTTTTTCTATTTTTATTTAAATATTCCTAAAATTATATTTGTATTCGATTTTATTGTTATTTATTAACTATAATACAAATACCCATCACCTTAAATTTTAAATAAATCAGTATAAAATTTCCTTAGGTTTTTATTTATAACTTATTCAGTATATTTAAAAACGTGCAACATCTATATTAATTCTGTGTGCTAGTTTGAACTACGCATACATGTGACATATTCCCTCTCACGCTCTGATTGGTCAGCAGTTACGAGACAACTTTTAATTTAATAATCTTGGGTCTAACTAACGTAGTTGGAGGAATATTTGAATATATTCGCGGCGCCCCTGTAGCCCAGCCAAGGCGCCCCAGGGTGCCGCGGTGCACAGTTTGGGAATCGCTGATTTATTGCATTTATATATAGCAACTTTTGTTAAATAATTTTTTTCTAAATATTTTTCTGTTGCTAAATATTCGCAAAAATCTTAAAAACAACACGAGTAAACTCCCATTTTTAGTCAACCGATTTTTACCAAAAGTTGATCAACTCGTGCCATTGATGTCAAAAGCTTAAATATGCAGTTTCATAAAAATCCTTTCAGCCGAATTTGCTCTGCACGTGTACACAGACAGACAGACAGACAGACGTACGGACGGACGGACGGACAGACAGACCGCCGGACATCAATTCGTGGAGATCTATCGAAATCGCGAAATGTCAAAATCGGTATGATCACAATACCTCCCTTATATATGTTGGCGGTCGGTAAAAAATATATATACAAGCTGCTTCCAGGGGTGGCTCAAGACGGTATGCAGGCGATGCGCTGCATCGGGGCGCCACGTTCAAGGGGCGCCGAGTCGAAGAAAAAATGTATGGCCTATTACAATATCAAAATAGCTTCAATTAAAATAATATTCATTTTTGTAATAAGTATTGTAACCTTTAATTAAATTTAGCAAAAACTACTTTTATTTACTGGGCGGCACTTCAGGCTTTTAGTAAAAGTGGGCGCCATGCAAGGAAATTTAGAAAAAACTACCTTCTTTTACTGGGTGGCACTACAGGCTTCTAGTAAAGGGGGGTGGGGGCATGAAAGGAGATTTAGAAAAAACTACTTTTTTTACTGGGCGGCACTTCAGGCTTCTAGTAAAAGCGGAGTGCCAAAAGGAAATTTGGAAAAAAACTACTTTTTTTACTGGGCGGCACTTCAGGCTTCTAGTAAAGGGGGGGGGTCAAAAAGGAAATTTAGAAAAAAAAAGACTTTTCTTACTGAGCGGCACTTCGGGCTTCTAGTAAAAGCGGAGTGCCAAAAGGAAATTTGGTAAAAAACTACTTTTTTTACTGGGCGGCACTTCAGGGTTCTAGTAAAGGGGGGGGGGGGTCAAAAAGGAAATTTAGAAAAAAAAAAGACTTTTCTTACTGGGCGGCACTTCAGGCTTCTAGTAAAAGCGGAGTGCCAAAGGGAAATTTGGAAAAAAACTACTTTTTTTACTGGGCGGCACTTCAGGCTTCTAGTAAAGGGGGGGGGGGATTAATTAAAAAGGAAATTTAGAAAAAAAATACTTTTGTTTACTGGGTGGCACTTCAGGCCTCTAGTAATGGGTGGGGGGGGGTTTCAAAACGGAAATTTGGAAAAAAACTACTTTTTTTACTGGTCGGCACTTCAGGCTTCTAGTATATTTTGATCTAATCCTAGGTTTCGACATTATATTTTTTGTTACTATACCAAATATGTAAATACTGTTTATTACAAGACTCGGAAAATATTTAGTATTAAATTAAAAATGGTAATTAAATATGATTATATTATTTTGTTTTATTTTATAATAGTTATCAAAAAAATTATTTAGAAAAATATATGTCGGGGGACGCCCAACATAATTTTGCATCGGGGCACCAAGCACCCTTGAGTCGGCCCTGGCTTCCAGTGGTAGCGGGTTAAGCGGTGTCGGGTTCGAGTTCGAAGGAAACACCACATGAATTTTTCTGTTTACTTCTTTTATTTGGACTTTATAATTATTTGTGGAAGTAATAGATTAATGCTTGCTTCTTGCTGCCACACAAATGCGAGCTTTTTCAAAAGCATTTCTCATAATATTTTCAGGCACAGAAGACTCAACTATTACTGCTCGAATATTGTTCTTTAGTTGTTCAATCGACGTTGGGGGGGAGGGCACCCTACGTTTTTATGGCTCTATGATATCTCTATAGACCCAATGTATTTCGGTTCCATTTTCTTTGAGCATACGTTATTCATATTTGGACCACCGCTTACACATCTTTATATCTGTTCTTTATAAAAATTTGCTGGAGTACCCATACTTCGTACGGTTTTTGTAATGTATATTTTGCTGTAACGTAAATTACAAGTGAGGTATTTCAAGTAGAAGACAAAATAATCGTTTCTTTATTTTTAACTACTCTTTTGCATATATTTCTAGGTCCAAGGGAAGTTCTATCGAATGAAAAATACAAATTTACCCGCTTAGAGGTGGCATTTTACAAAACGGTCAAAATCCTTTCTAATATTTTAAAAACACACCAATATGCCAAAACGAAATGTTATAAGTCAATAAACACAGGGTATACGAAGGGTTTTATAATTCAACTGGAATGTAGATTCAGCCCTTTAGGGGTTGATTTGGGTAAAATATGGAATTAATTTTTAAGCAATTATATGAGTAAACTATGTAAGCAAAAATTATGTCGTTATCCCACCGGCCCTAATAGATATTGAGGAATCCGTAAAAACACATTTTACCCCTTTTCACCCTTTTCGAGGTCGCATTTAAAAAAATCCCTTCTTAGTGGCTGTTTACGTCATGGAAGGAATATACTCTCCTGATTTCTAAGTCCAGGGGTTTCTACTGCAAAAATACGAGTATTTGTAAGTCGATGTCTCCGAAGAATCTTTCGCATTTATTGGCCACATTTATTATACAACAACCAAGATACTTTAAGCAATTCTAGGCGTTTCTATCGATTTGGGTGAAATTTGGCACAATTACTATTTAGGACCCTGCGGAAGGAATGTCGTAAAAAAATATATTTTTTTAATAGTTCTGAAAAATACAGCAAGAAGGCAGGATTTTTCTTTGAATAGATTAGACGATTGTATTTACACACCACTCTTGTTCAACACTGTAATTTTACTTACCGCCCCCTAGGAACAAAAATTGGGTGGACCAGAGGACCCTTCTTGTGTACGCGTCTGGTTTCTAACCATAAACAATGATAATAGCTTATCAAAATGAAACAATCACCCGTGCAATGCCAGGTAAATCAGCTAATATCTTATATTTTGTGAGTTTATTATTTTTATAGCTCCTGAGGAAGCCAATGATTCCCGTTTTTTTTTTTGCGATCCATTGTACGTTTCTATAAATGACATATAACTGTCCAAAAAGCAAAATACTTTTTTATTAACCATATTGGACATTGGACAACGTTTATTCAAGATTATTTTTTCGAAACTTCAAATCTTTTGTATTGTTCAAAGAATTACTTTTTTCAAATTTAATGCGGCAAATTTTAGACCACCATATTTTTTTGAATTTATATATACATACATGTAGGTATATCAGGGTTTTCTACGGCTGACGTCATTTTTCCTCTTTCAGCCAGATGCTCCAGTTATTTTTATCTTCCCATCATCTATCTTTCAGAACTCTCTTCTCCTTGGTATCATCAACTTCATCCCGCTACGATCTTCTTGGCCTATCTTTCTTTCTTCGTCCTATTGGGCTCCAGTCTGACACTCTATTTATACATCTTTCTTCATTTGCTCTCCTAACATGGCCGTACCATGATGATTCTCTTTTCTTCTATGTATATTAAAATGATCTTTTCTCCACGACCACTATATAATTTACCAATTCTAAAACCAATTTTGACTACAGAAAGTTAATATTCTAACACAAGAGTTGGAATGTTATTCTAAAGCACTTATCTTCTTATGCATTTTGCGTTTATTTCATTCCATCACTTGTTATGGAATAACTATTCCATGCTTGTTGTCTTTTGTTTTTGTAGGGTTACATTAAGATATATGCAACGTTTACATTAAATAAATGCAACATAACTTCCTAACCTAAAATAGTAGCAGATGTGCGGCAAATTAAATTAAAATTAAACAAATAATAAATAAAAAAAATAGTTTAATTAATTGATTAATTTGTTATGTAATATAAATTATTTGTTAAGATAAAATGTTTCTTAAAATAATTATTTGTTAATTTATTTTTCTTTTTGGTGGTCGTGAAGAAAGTAGGGTCTGTGACTCGGTTGGAATTTTGAAAATTCGTTGCTCGTGGTTCCTCACGCTTGCTTGCGGCTCGCGCTCGGAATCTTCCACTCGCATCGAATTTTCTCATTCCAACCTTGTTACAGAATATACTATTCTACATCCATTCTTCTTTTTATTTCTTCACTTCTGATCCATTCTCGGATCAATTTCCGCAGCCGTTTTTTTATTTTGTATCCTCTTATTCTTAATCCAATTCTCTGCTCCGTATGTCATAATGCCTTGGAATATAGTTTTGTGTATCGTAGTTGCTAACGTAGGAGTTTTCTCTAACTCAAGTTAAAATCATTTGTTTTTATATGTTACAACATACAAAAACAAATGATTTTAACTTGAGTTAGGGTTAATTCTTACTTTAGCAACCGACCATTAGTGATATTTTAGAATTTAGAAAAAATATGTTAAGTATTACGAAAGAATTAAGAGCTTTTATTAACTCTTAATTCTTAAATTAAAAGAAGTAAATGGATTATCAAAAAAATAAAAATAAAAAAGAAATGTGGGCGTCCATAGTCAAAAATATGTCCAAATATACTGTCACTTACTAGACGTGCAGCCCAATCGTGAATATTCATACTACACATCAATTTTTTTAATAAAATTTATTTATCAAACTTCGCAATATCGTTCTTTTTTTCCTGAATACTTTATACCTGCATTTGTGTTAAAAATAAGAAGAAAACGATTATGAATGAAGGAATTAAAAAGTATTTATAAAAGTGAAAAATGTTGTTAAAACAAATATACAAATGACATGAAAAAGACATCTGTAAAGAAAACTTTAGTAAATTCAATCTGGAATGATGCCAATGTCGGGTTCTCAATAGCAGAATACTTCTTTGTGCAATTCAATTGACATGAATCGCATTGTTGGTTTCAAACCAATACGTCACCAAAAGCAACCCTTATATACCCGTTACATAAAGTCGTCGTAACCTCAACTTTTTCAATGTTATGGTAAATACAAGAATGACAATATTATTATGGTAATTCTATTAAGGATTGTCGACAATAGAGCAACCTGTTGGAACATGAATTGAAACCATTTCATGGGCTACAAAATTATTTGATAACAAACGATGGAGAGTGAACGCGTTTAACAAAAGAAATGCGCTACAAAATAGAACTAACATTGGATACTGGGCCGTGTTACGTCGCGCTGCCGCCGCGGTCTTTTTCTCTTGTTTTATTTAGTGTCGCCGGCAAATGTTTTATTGTTGGGAACAAGTGCTACGGTACTGCAATTAGTACACTTGTCTACTGCTTTAAAGGATGCACTGTCAACTCTCTATTTATTTAGCTCATTTAATCCTGCGAAATAAAACCATGCCGGACAACCTTTTTATCAACGATTACAATCAACCATTTTAAAATTTTCTTTTATTAGAACGGTCAAGATTTTAGCTGATTTTGTATTTTCCAGGAATTAAGTACAGATAATTACTCAGGTTATGCTTTAATCAGGGCTTATATTCAGCAGGTACGCGAAATTTTAGAATTAGTTTTTAGTGAACAACCGCATTCTTTGGCTACAATTGTCCGCAAATATAAAGAATTTGAAGGAGACAGGAATACTATTCAACACCAAAAAGGAGCAGGGTGTCCTCCTACAGACATGTACGCCCGCAGTAAAGAGGGCAAGGGGGGCACTTGCCCCTACCTGGAGTCCACACTTTTAAGTGTTTTATTTAAGCCCCTATGTTTTTCTGTTCTCAGATTGAATTATTTTTATATTATAGCTATTTATATTATGTCTATTTTATATTTGCAGCAAATGTTAAATCAATTTTAGTTTATGAGCATTTATCCATTTCAAGTGGTTTTAAGGGGCCCCACAACACTGGAGCTACTTGGGCCTCGGAAAGGGTAAGCAGGGGCGCCGAGAAAGGACCCGAGCCCTAGTAAAATAATGATTCCGGGCCTGGGAAACCAATAATTCCGCCACAACTCCCCGGAAAACAGTAATTACGCGCCCGATGACAGATGAAAACTGCGCGTAGATAGAAATTGTACTTTATTTTTTTTGTAGTATAATATATAAAAACCCCCCATACACTATGCTGCAGGCAGCGATGCAAGTGTCATTGTGTGTACAACGGCCTCTGTGATGCCGCATCACCGATATCGTGAGTCGATGCACGAATCGGCATCACGCCAGTGTTGGAGAGCGTGGATACTGCCTCACTGATGCTGACTGCATATTACAACATGTGTAGGCTTTCATCAATGTTTGTTTACAATTTTTGGGCGAATTTTATTTAATAGGTATTGAAAATGACGGTCATCTATTCTTAAATTATCGTAATAATCTTTCGGTTACACTATTTCTTTTTTTGGCTTCTTTGATTTTTGAAGTGACACACTAAGCAGTTATCACTGACAATGGTAAATCACTATTCATGTTTATATTTTATACAAAACCGGTGACAATAAAATAAACGTCGAGCTCTATACTAAACAAAGCTATGTTCAACCGTCGACTCAATGTTTTGCATCGAAGCATGCATCAGTAGTGAGTGTCCAACAGCCAGTGATGCCTGTTTCATGATGCCTCGGAATCCATGCCGTGAATCGATGCAAGCCTCATAGCGTATAGGAGGTTTAAGATATGTTTACGTGACGTTCTCATTTTCCACGCGGAAGATACCGATGGAAACTCCACAAAGGGACCCAAAACTATGCCTTATATTTTGTCTCCCTTGAAAAAAATTGTGCGGGGTCCATGTCTATAGCTATTACAAAAAAAAAAAAAAAACTGCTGCTGTTAAGAAGACAATTGAAGAAGACAAAAAAAACACGTTTGCGGTAATAGTGCATCAATTTAAGATTGGATCTTTAGCAATTAACAACTTTCTAATTAAAAAAAAAACGAGTTAAATCTGCCAAGAAACTTTAATACTCAATTTTTCTCAAAAATTATGAGAGGTAACGAAACTTATATTCCTTTTTTTGACCTACATGCCAAAACAGTCGTGTATGGATTCATGAAGATGAAGAAACTACAATAACCAAGAAGCAGCGTATTCTTTAGAAGTACGGGCCTGGTAAAGGTAATTAAGCTGAACTACACTGAAAATTGTTTGCCTGAAGTGCTTAGTAGGGTTCCAGAAAAAGGGATTAAGTTCTTCGTCTTCTTATTTGTGGCATTGTCAGTCAGATTGATTTTTGGCCTGATTCCCATAAGTCCTCCATCTTGATCTGTTCATTGACAGGTCTTTTCATGTACCCTGTATAACAATAATTGTTAGATCGTCGGTTACTATTCGACGGGTATTCCATCTTCCACCCCATATCTTCCTAACCATTCTGTCCTCCCCCATCCTCATCACGTATCTATCCACTGTAATCATCTACCTCTCAATTCCTGTGTGATACTTGGCCTTGAGTACAGTTCTACGATATCTTTGTTCTTACGGATTTTCCATTCACAATTAATTTGAATGGGACAAGATATTTGGCGTAATAATAATTTATTTTCGAAAACTATGAGGTGCTGTCGATCTCGCTTTGTTAAAACCCATGTTTCGGAACGATACATAAGTACAAGCCATACTATAACTTGGTATATCCTGATTTTGGTGTTCGTAGACAGGAGTTTCGTTTTGGAGAAGGGACCAAGTGCAAAATACGATGCATTAGTCGCTTTAATACTGTTGGTAAGTTCATCAGATTCATCTAATTTATCATGGTGTCCAGGTATTTGAAATTATATACTCTCTCAAAATTGTTGTCATTAGTATTTAAGATGGCCGTGTTCTCATGACTGCGTCTACTAACAATAAGATATTTGGTTCTTTCATTATTGATGATGAGTCCTGCAGTTTTTGGTGAAAAAAAAAAATTATAATAAATAAATAGATATAATAGATGACCCACCATAGGTCTTAAAAAGTTACGATGTAGAAGGTTTTCGTCTGAACAATTAGACGATTTATCCGCGATGATTAACCAAAGTGATCTGTGTTAAAGCACCTTAACTGAGCGCTGGCTGTACTTGTTTAACTGTTTAGTATTGTGTATTGTGGGAACGTGGGTGCCTGGGAGATTGCTCCGGTTCCCATGCACCACGCGGGCCCTGCACATGAGTATCAGTATATGAGTTTCTTGGTTATATCTACGAATACAAAACACTAAAAATCACTATTTGAAACGCCTTGTACGTGAAACGCCTCTTTGAAAATCGTGATATTCAAAAAGATATCGTATTTTTTAGCGTAATTTACAAAAACATCCCTTCTTTCTAACAATAAAAAAATAAATTGCCTTTTCCTTTTTCCCTTACCTTACTACTTACGAGTTAATGTCACCAAAATTCGTCCATTAGTACGTTTTCCTTCTATAAAATGCAAATACAAAATAAAACTGTGCAATAAATAAGACAGAAGTCAAGATCCCCCTAAGAAAACATGCCATTACGGTCCATGTATGTCGGTTGCTAATATTTTTATGGGCGATCGGGCAGATAGCTAGGGGTCAGTGCCAGAGTAAATAGTTTCCGGACTATATATCAGCTCCGGAGCGCTCATTCCTTCGGGCTCCATGAGTGGGAACCGCACCGGAATCCTGATGGAATTACAGGAAACCAGTGATTTTAATGGACGCGCAATATGGGTAGAATAGACAAATTTTGGACATAAAAATGACCAGTAGGAAAAATTTGTTTGTCGGTGATAAAAGTGTTTGCTTCTTGGATAAATTATGAGTCGCCACAGAAGTTATAGTAGTTGTCCGAGATACAGTGTTTATATTACAATGTTTTTTTTTTTAAATTATGTTTAATGCAAAGTAGTAGAACCTTGTTAATCCTGACCTCGATAGTACTGACTTATCCGGACAGTAAAAAAAATCAGCTGTGGCCAACACATAACCGCCCTTCAGCACATTGTACTTAAACAAAATACTTTCTAACAAAGAAATTATTATTGAAAAAGATTATAACGTGTTATATTATGTTGACAATTTCATGATACGTATTGATAACTTACCGTGATCATGGAATCGCACTTACATATACATATATGTCAAAATATATACTTGAAAAATATAATGCAAAATTAAGAAAGTTATAAAATTTTATTAAGCAATACCTATTATAGGTAGGGCGCTAGGAAAATTTAGAGATACGGCTGTATAAAAAAACATAGCAAGTTTATTTTTGCATCACTAAGTAGACCAGGGGTCGGCAACACGGGGCCCGCGGGCGCCTTGACGCCCTCGGTGAGATTTTTATGCGCCCTTGCTATCGAGACACACATATACTGAGCCCAATATCTACGATTTAAGCGATCAGCGCTAGATTAGACGACCTTGCGAATCACGAGTGTTTACTTATTTTACGTTTTTATGCGCCCTCAATAACATTTGAATTTATATTGCGACCTTATTGACAAAAAGGTTACCGAGCCCTGAAGTAGACCATTCAAACCATAATAGATACACTGATAAATTAATTGTATGTAGTCAGTCTATTGTTTGCAATTCAAGTGTAAACTTATCAATATGAGTTAACGCGACGAGATCATCGTGCGATAATTTTATACAATTTCGAACGTGGTTTGTCTGCAGAAGAGTGTTCTCCGAAATGTTTCCTATTTTTTTCTGAAAATTGTCCAAGTCGGATCACAGTGTTTTGTTGGTAGAAACAAAGAGTCGATGAACCTAGAAGATGATCCTCGCCCAGGAAGGGCCCGTGAAATAGTTACTACTGTAAATATTGCTGTGGTTAAAAAATTGCTCGATGAAAATAGGCGGATAGAGGAGTCTTTGTACATTAATACACCACCTATCCGTTCAATTCTTCGCAATAATCTGCAAGTTAGGAAAGTTTGCACGCTATGGGTATTCCACAACCTGACACAACAGTAATGAGATTTGAATGGTGTCGAAAATTGTTAAACAAATTTGAAATGAGACACACGAAAAACAACATGTGCCATCAAAGTCAAGAAACAATATATGGCTTTTTGAAGATGAAGAAACTCTAGCGGTAAAACAATCAAGATCTGTAAAAAAGAATTGTCTTATTCTTCGGTTCGCGAGGGATTATTACGAGAATTGTTGTAAAAGAGTAAAAAACATTTACTGCCAAGTGGTACTTTTGTAAGTGTGGAGTTTTGTTTGCTTCAGTTGATTCTGTCTCTTTAACTTAAGGCCACATTCACGCCTTAACAGTAGGTGCTTGCATAAATATAAAGTACCCGCGCATCGACCTCAACTATAACTAAAGAATTTTTAAAGAATTCTGGACTACAAGTGGGACATTCTCCGTATAGTCCAGATCTTGCTCCTTGTGATTTTGGACTCTTCCCTTTCATCAAGGATAAGCTTAAAGACCTACGTATGTTTCATTTTGTAAGACGTAACTAAGAAAGAATCTTAATTTTTATATTTATCTTTCATGTTGTATATTTATAATATCATCTTAGGGTGGTAATTCTGAAATGGTACCTTTCAAAATATTTGACAATTAATTGACATTGATGATTTTTTTATAATATAAATGATGTTTATCTCTTTAGTCCTAAAATATACGAACTTTTAGCCAGCTACTCTGTTTGATGAAGATTATTTGCCAGTAAGGGCCGTCATTGCAAGTTTTGGTTGTGGGAAGGGGCCCATTGCAAGGTTTCAATAGAGCTAGGAATTAGTATCAGATAGCGATAAAAAAATTTATAAGTATATATTACCTGCTACATTTTGATGTTGTTGTCTTTAAAAAATGTTATGTGTTTAAAATTCCTTACGTTCTTGTTGTCTAGTAATGTATTTAAACATAAATTGTCTAAACCATTTTTTCAAAATGATTCTCATTGTATTCCTAGCCTCTTTAGACATTAATGTTTTCACAATTTTGACATGTTAGTTTGGAATCTGACATTTGTACTTTTTGTATGAATATAACCTTAATATAATGAAATTTAACTAAAAATTGAAAAGCCAGAATTACAAGTTAGACTAGAGATATATAATTTCTTGTGTGGTATTATGTTTAAAATACGTATAAATAAATAATTATTCATTGCAAAATTATTGTTTCCGTTTATAATATGCCCCAGAGTTTAAATTAAATTACATATAAGTGAAGGTAAATTTAAAAAGATTTCTTGGTCTTAAAATAGTTAAAATGAGCATATTTCAATAAATAATTTCCGGCGAGAACCCCCGGACCCTTCTTTAGCTGGATGGTATCCAAACCCTTTTTGGGTGTGTCCCGTTTTTTTCGGTTCATGATTTGGTCACTCTACCTTAGAGGGTCTCGAAATTAAAAGAAAAAATTTAATTTTTACCAGTTTTTGCTTTTAAAATTACAATAAAATTAATTATTAAACAATAAATTATTAAGAACATTTAAAATATTATTTCAAAAATTCCAGAGTCCATTTCCATTTCAAAGAGTCCAGAAAATATTTTAGGCTAATTGGGGGGTCCTGATATAAAAAGGTTAAGAACGGCTAGTTTAAGGAATATACTTGAATTCTAGAGCTGAAGATCTTTTTCTTTTTATGTCATGATTTGTATGTTAGAAGTGAGGATCTTTTTCTTAGGTCACCATTACATTTAGTTTAGTGCCTAAGTACGTCCTAACACTAATGTTAATGTTAGTATGGGGTTGACAGAATAATATCATTGATATTTATTTGTTCGAATGGCTTTCTCACACGCTTTATTATGTCCTAGTCCTAAATCATGAATCTGCATAAGATTGTTTCTCTGAGACCAAGGTTAAGGATTGAAATTTCTAAATCCACTAGTATTCCATAAAAAAATCATATCAATTATCTAGAAATCTCGTCACGTGTGATGTACTGTAGGGTGGAGGATGGGAGTGAACGTGTCTGTGATCTGGTGGTGCAACGGCAGTGGTTGAATTTAGAACTATGCTCACGTCTCCGCCGGTGGCGGCGCTACGTGCGCCCGCTACTTTATGAGATTCCACCTCGGGCCTCTGACACATGTCCGCGTTATTGGCTCTCACTGCAATACGAGATGGTACTTATAAGTAGGTGAGTTATTATCGCAAAAAATGTTTGACGCTCAAGAAATGGACTGGAATCATGATTCTTTTCCAAATTCGGATAAGGTACTGGAATTTTCTGATGGAAATACCAGCATAAACTACAATAATACGGATTTACGTAATTCGTATTAATTATTAGCTGATTTTCATACCTCAGGACTTGAATGTTTTTAGGTGATTAATAAAGACTTAGTAGAAACGGGTTAGCGACATATGGCCGACTGACACTTGCCCAACACGACAATTGCCCGACACAACACTTGACCGACAAGATATAATAGTAAAACAAGTAGGCATATATATATAATGGTGGCGCTAGCTTTTAAAATTTAAGCAGGGGGCACGAAATATTTGAGAGAGGCACCATTTTTCTTTTTAATCGTTATAAATATTAATGAAAATATGATTGAACGGGACACTTAGTTTCATCTAAAATTTTTAATTTTCTTCAAGCGTATCTGGGGGGCAGCTGGGTCCGAACAATTTGGGCCCCGCGCTGGTGCCGTCTCTGCATATATAGAATGATTTTAGGAACTGTTTAAGCATTACTAACTTCTTTATTATAAGCATAGATATATAGAAAGCATGTAAACAGGGTTTAAAGACGAGGTAAGTGTAGCAGAATGCGGCGGGACAAATGAGTAAGTGTAGCAGAGTGCTGCAGGAGAAACAGGCAGCCGCCATATTGGACTTGGTCAGAACATTAGTTTATATCCATATAATATCTGCATTATGTTTTGTTTTTGTTCTTATTTTTTGGAACTAGGAGGGAAATAGGATTTAAATAATAATGTGCATAAACCAAAACTAAAAATAAAACACCATATGCTACAAAAACTTTAATAACACATTTATGTTAACACATATACTAAATTTACGTGCATATCTACTGTAAATACACTTTGTTGTATATTTTAGAAAACATATTTGATTATAACAAAAATAATAATAAACTTTATAACAGGTAAAAGTATTATTAAACTTAAATAACTGTCAAATAAAGTAAAATACGCATGAAATAATAAAGACCAGTTCATTTCTTCTGCCGCAAGCTGATTCTTGCTTTTAGCATAGCAACGATTTGTACACCCAAATGAACAACAATTCACCATTTTAACAATTTTGTATTGTATCTACACAATAAAAACTAACTCCATGATAAAAACTAAAAAATTGTACCTAACCTTAAACTACGAACACTATAATAGTTCTTAAACTAGGCACTAACCTATAAAAATAAATAGTAAAATATTATACACTACTTTGACCAGAGCTGGGAATTTTTGATATAAAGTATTTGAAAAAGTATTTCAATTACGTATTTGAAATATTGTATTTCAAATACTTCCTGGTATTTGCATTTGCAAATACTTTCTCTGCGGTATTTGTATTTTATATGTTGTCTGAAAATGTTAGTATTTGATATACTTTAAAAGTATTTCAAATGTTTCCTAATATTTTAAATACTTGCCTAGTAAATATTTCACATATTTCCTTAGTAAATATTTCAAATATTTCCCTAGCATTTCAAATATTTACCTATTATTTCAAATAATTCTAAAATTTCAAATACATTTAAATTATTTGAAATACATTATTTCCAATACTTTTTAAAAGTATTTGATATTTCAAATACTTTTCATCTGTCATGACTAATAGTATTTGTTGTTTCAAATACTTTGATAGGTATTTGGTATATGGCATTTGAAATACTTTGATAGGTATTTGGTATATGGCATTTGAAATACTTTTACTGAGTAGGTATTTGGTATAGCTCTGATATTGGCACATAAAATCTTCTTCTTCTTCTTCTTCTTTGGGCACTATCAGTCAGGTTGACTTTTGGTCTCACTCACATAAGTCCTCTATATTGATCTGTTCATTGTCAGGTCTTGCTATGTGCCCTATATACCAATACTTAGATCTTCGGTTAGCTGATCTCTCCATCTTTTGCGAGGTCTTCCCTCTGGACAGGTATTTAATCTTCAGTTCCATATCTACCTAACCATTCTGTCCTCCCTCATCCTCATAACGTGACCTATCCACTGTAATCGTCTGGCTTTCAGTTCTTGAGAGATACTCGGCTTTGAGTACAGTTCTCGGATATCTTTGTTTTTACACACAAAATATAATTGTTTATACATAAAAAAAGGTGTTGAATCAACAAAAGCACTAAAAAATTATCTCGGATGTATACACTAGGTACAGAACAAACATAAAAAACACGTGATGTTTTAACCAAGAACAAAATAGCGTCCATTAAAACAGAAGCAACACATCCAACACGTCTATGAGTCAGATTCATGCTATGATGATTACAAGAAATATGAAGAAGGTTAAATTAGGAAAGATGAAGTATTCTACTCTACAAATAGAAATATTAAAATGGAGAAACGATTGAACACCAAATAAAGTTATATCAAAATAACACATTTTTACCGACCGCCAACATATATAAGAGAGGTATTGTGATCATACCGATTTTGACATTTCGAGATTTCGATGGATCCACGAATTGAGGTCCCTACATAACGTTATTTATAGCATGATGTCTGTATGTCTGTCAGTCTGTCGGTCCGTGTACACGTCCACAGCAAATTCGGCTAAAAAAATTTTTATGAAACTTCATATTTAAGCTTTTGACATCATTGGTACGAGTTGATCAACTTTTGGTAAATATCGGTTAACTAGAAATGGGAGTTTACTCGTGTCGGTTTTAAGATTTTGGCAAATATTTCACAACAGAGATATATTTTAACTATAACTTTTATTTGGGACATTTTTTAATAAAGCAGCATAAATTAAACAAGTACTTTGTGATGGCGGTCGGTCTTGTGGTGGCCACAGCTGTTTTTTTTTTTTAATGGGTCAGTCTGCATTTTTCATGCCTGCCTCGCGGCTTCGATTGTGACCGATCTATCGGCAGTGATGGGCGCGTAAGTTACATGATGTAAGTTACCTCATTGTTGACGCGTAAACAATTGATGTAAAGTTAACACAAAAACTCTTGTAAACAATGTAAACAACGTAAACAATGTAAACAATGATTTAGACATGCGCACTTGTTTTGAATTACAGAACCTCATTATCAATACATTTTTATAAATAATAAAATTTTAATGAAACGATTTTAAATGAAAAAGTAAGTATATAAAATTAGGACAAGCCAATATACATATTAATAATAATCGAATTTGCATCATTATACATGTGTTACATACAAATTAGTAAATATGAATATGAAAAATAAAAAACCTTTTTTCTTTAAAAAAATCTGTCTAATTTTTTTAATAACAAAATACATTAAATTTCACCTTTAAGAAAACCAGCCTATATTTTTTAATAACGAAAAAATTAATTGCAAATTTTGCATAACGCCCTATATTTTCTTTCATTTTCTTTAATTAAAACAAAACCTAGTTCTTCATAACTATTCCTTCGGTTTCTTCCCACCATTTTTTAAATAAATTTATTGTTTTGAAATGAATATACTTGTTCATTAACTCTCTATTATTCGTATTAAATAACTAAAACTAACCTCATTATTTGACAGTTTACAAAGTTTACATTGTTTACATTGTTGACAAGTTTACCAATTGTTTACATAAGTTTACACGTAAACGTAAACAATTAAAGTTTACGTGTAAACGCCCATCACTGCCTATCGGTAACTCTCCCGATGTCCCGTTGGCCCAATCCGCTGTAAATACTTACGAAATCTGACCCCTATCACTGAAATATGTGAAAATTCACACTTCACAACAACTTTTTTTTGGTAAATAAATAATGCATCTCAGTTTCTTATTTCGTCTGTTCCATATTAATCGCCTTTGCTCGGTATTATTTATCCAGTATTCGCAAGTTGATAAATTATGCAGAGGAAGGATCGAGCAGCCACCAGCCGAGATCAATCACGAGGGACCGGCGAGTGGTGAGTGGTGAGTGGGACCTACTCACCACTCACCACTCACCACTCTCCGGCCCGCGTTTCGCGCTCGCACTGCAGCTAAGATAAATAGAACTGAGCCCTACGACCGACAACTAATGTGTTGGATCATTAGTAATGAGGGTGGAATAGGAATACCATTTCTCGATCAGGAAATTCTTGTAATGATTTGTTTGATTGAGTAATTGTAGATTTTAGTAAAAGAACTTCATGGAACTGAATGGCAAAAAGTGCAAAAGAAATCTGTTCTGTTAATATTTATAAGAATTACAAAATACCCATTGCTGGATTAATATTCTCCTATACCTTTTTAGTTTTGTTGTTTTTATCATTCTGTAGGTATGATAGAGCACCGCACGGGCCTATTTTTTTTACCAACCGCCAACATATACATATAAGGGAAGTATTGTGATCATACCGATTTTGACATTTCGAGATTTCGATGGATCTCCACGAACTGAGGTCCCTACATAACGTTTTGACTATTTTTAAGTCTGTCCGTCCGTCCGTCTGTCCATCCGTCCGTATGTCCGTCCGTCCGTCCGTCCGTCTGTCTATCTGTGTACACGTGCAGAGCAAATTCGGCTAAAAGGATTTTTATGAAACTGCATATTTAAGCTTTTGACATCAATGGCACGAGTTGATCTACTTTTGGTAAAAATCGGTTGACTAGAAATGGGAGTTTACACGTGTCGATTTTAAGATTTTTGCGAATATTTAGCAACAGAAAAATATTTCGAAAAAATTTATTAAACAAAAGTTGCTATAAATGCAACAACTAATAACTTTTATTTGAGACATTTTTTGATAAAGCAGCATAAATTAAACAAGTACTTTGTGAGGATGGTCGGTCCTGTGGTGGCCAAAGCTGATTTTTTCATTTAGATTAATATTTGGAGAGTTACGGGAAGATACCCTAAAGTCAAACTTTAAATATCTGCCTTATTATTAACTTAACAGCAAAAATGTATGCAACAAAAATTGTTTATAATAAGAAAACAATTATTTTTTGTTGTGAGTTCATTTTGAATGAATGAATATTTGGGTAAAAATAAATATGAGAAAAGAAACTATTCCTCTTTGTTTAATGCAGTTTTTAATAAAATATATATTTGGGGAGCTATGGGGAGATGAGAGACTAGAGAGACTAGAGTAGAGACTACCTATAAACGAAGTATCTCACTTATTATTTACTTAACATCCAAAATATATACAAGAAGACAAATTGTTTTAAAGGATAGGAATTGGGAAATTATTCGGAAATAAGTGCTGGTCAAATATTTATTTTTATTTTATCAAAATAAAATGTATTTGACAAAAATACAAGTGATGACCCTAATGAGCTCTTTTCGGAACTCTTGGAGTGGGCGCATCACATATTTTGATAAAAATACGTAAAAACCACGTGTTTTTGGAGCTCTTGGAGGGCGCTCAAGTCCCCTTGGGTGCGCGCCTTTCAATCACTTTTTAGATCAAGATGCAGGTCTTATGTGAGTCAAACCAAACGTTCGACTGACAGTACCTAAGAAGAGAGAAGAAAGAGAGTGAGGAAGTATTGTGGAATAATTTCTTCATAAATTTCTTCATTTAATGTATATTAAGCCGCACAAAATTTAAGATTATTAGAATTTTTTCTTTCACCTTCAATTAAATAACTATAATCATCATACCAACCTAAAAACTCTTCATCAAAAAATATTTCCCTAACAGACTAATAGCAGTGTGGTCAACATTGACACACAAGTCACAAAACTCATCATTAATGATGAGTATAATGATCAATCAAGTCGAAGCTGGTCGATTTAGGCGTGAAATATATCGAGTCAGTCCGGTAATTGTTATGGTCGGCAGGTTGGTAGGGTTGTTAGTGAACTGGACGGACAGTTGGTATAATTGCATGGCAGGACTTAGATGAGCCGGCGATGACTTGCAAGATGTTCGAGGAGTTTTATACCACTGATATTATGTGTCATTTTTTAATGGATTTAATTTGATTTTGTTTGTTTTTTAACATTTCTACCTTCTATCTTACTATGATAGATAACAGAAATACCGAAAAACACACATTTAAATATTAAACTCTCAGTAGAATTTTACCCTCTCGAGACTAGCGGGAAATATGTATATGTCCCAGAGGGTATTATTTAAAGTTTTAATTCAAAAGTTAGCATTAAAAACAGCGTCGTCATTATTGACATAATCATCGACTTATTCTCTCCCAATTATTTTTCATGATATCCCGTGAATTTCAAATTTAGTTTCAAATCACTGTTGAGTTTCATTATACGAGGGCTACCTTTTAAGTTTTTACAAAAACTAAGAAAGATTTTTTTTTTTTGAACAAAATGTTTTAGTGCTTTTCAAAATATTCGCCTTTAAGATTTATACACTTTTGCATGCGTTCAAACCAATTCTCGAAACAATATTTTCAATTCTGAAGTTGGTATCTCAAGAACATGATATTCGAAGGCTTTAACAGCTTCTTGAGGTGATAAAAACCGCTGTCCACGCATTTTTGTTTGACATTGGGGAACAAAAAAAAGTCGTTAGAGGATAAATCAAGTGAATACGGGCAATGAGATATTAATTCGATGTTTTTCTCCTTCAAATAATCAATTGTTTGACGTGCTGTGTGGGAGCTCGCATTGTCATGATGAAGAATGATGTAATGTTTTTGGTTGTTTTTCCTGATTTTTTATACCATTCAGCATTAACTGTTCTGCGATCCTTTAAAGGAAAGGTTGCGACATGTCCAGTACAACCGAAGAAACAAGCCATCATTTTCTTGGTCTTTTCAAGTACTTCGTGAACGAACAACTTTTGTGGATTTCGCTTCATCTTGGAAGACCCAAACAGTGGATTGTTGCTTAGTTTCCGGTTCATATGTATAATTCCAAATTTCGTCACCTGTACTGATGTTGTATACGGATTTTGCAGTGCCTAGGTTGAATTTTTTTAACATTCCCTTACACCAATCCACACGAGCCTTTTTTTTTGAACTTCGGTCAAATTATGCGGAATCCATCGGGAACAGATCTTTTCATAGCTAAATGTTCATACAAAAGCGAATGTATTGCAGTCTGCGGTATGCCAAAGGATGCCTCTATCTCAAGGTAAGTCACATGCCGATCTTCTTCAATCATATTGCGCCCAGCATCGATATTTTTTTGAATCACAACCGATTTTGGTTGACCTTCACGAGATTCATCACTGACGGACGCACGACCATGACGAATTTCTGCAAACCAATTGTAAATAGTCTTTTCTGATGGTGCTTCATTACCAAAATTTGAATGAAGCGAATCTATGCATTGTTGTTGAGTTAGGCCTTTACTAAAATCGTATAAAATCATCGAACGAAAACCTTCACGGGTAATATCCATTCTTTCACAAATTTGTTTTTTTTTTTTAAACCGGCCTTGCTAGGTTAAGATATTTATTAAATTCTTGTTAAAACTTTACATATATAGCACACAATATTGAAGACACTAAACTGCTAGCGAAATGTGTCAAAAAATAATTAAAGAAATGTTTTAACATACATTTAATATTTACTCTAGGTTATGTAAACTTTGTGTCAAACCCACCACGAACGCGGCCAAACAAATTAGGCGAAATTTAATTTCCGTTTTTCTGAATTATTTTGTGATGCAAGGCTATGACTTGTTTACATCGTTGAAATCAGAAAATAATACTCTATCGAATGATTAAAATAAAATGTGTGTTCCTAGTTAAAATAAGAAAGTTGCACAACGTATTTTGAGAACCACTGGTCGAAATAGAAAGTTAAAGTCTGTTCCAAACGGTTAGGCGGAACTAGATTTTGCAATCTAGTTACTTTCATCGTTTAAATCATGCTTTTCGGCCGTTTTGTTTAAGCTTTGTAAATCATACTTGCAACAAATATTTTTTGGTTAAGGTTAATATCATTTTAAAATGTCATTTTCTTTATGTTTTGATTTTTTGTGTCATTCTTAATACAAATATCCCATTTATTTATTTATTTATTTGTCATTAAAATATGTAAGAAAATTAATTTAAGTTTGACATATGTCATTCGTTTCCATGGTTTCATTGTTGGAATTTTACATTTTGACATTCCAACGTAAACCAGTGGCGAAAGGGAACCTCCGCTAGACTTGCCCTCCCATAAAAAAAATATTTAAAAAAAAATGTAAACCAAAAAAAAAAAAAAATTTAAATATTTAGATAAATCTTCAAAAATACATCAAATTATGTTCTATACAAATTTTTGTCCAAGGCTTGCTTTACTAGTTACGAATTAATTATCATGACCATGGAAACGTTATAAGTATGAAAAAATTGAGACTTGGAAAAATTTTAAATAATTTTACAAAACAATTTCAAAATTTTTCGTTTTATCAAAAAACGTCTCAAATAAAAGTTATTAGTTATTGCATTTATAGTAACTTTTGTTCAATAAATTTTTTCGAAATATTTTTCTGTTGCTAAATATTCGCAAAAATATTAAAATCGACACGAGTAAACTGATTTCTAGTAAAACCATTTCTAGTCAATCGATTTTCATAAAAAACAATAGGGTTCTTCCCATTTAATAGGAGAATTTTTTAGTACCAGAACGAACTCTTTAAGTTAAACCGTTTTTGAGTTATCGTGTATACACACAGACAGACACACACACACACACACACACACACACACACACACACACACACGCACGCACGCACGCACGCACGCACGCACGCACGCACGCACGCACGCACACACACACACACGCACGCACGCACGCACGCACGCACGCACGCACGCACGCACGCACGCACGCACGCACGCACGCACGCACGCACGCACGCACGCACGCACGCACGCACGCACGCACGCACGCACGCACGCACGCACGCACGCACGCACGCACGCACGCACGCACGCACGCACGCACGCACGCACGCACGCACGCACGCACGCACGCACGCACGCACGCACGCACGCACGCACGCACGCACGCACGCACGCACGCACGCACGCACGCACGCACGCACGCACGCACGCACGCACGCACGCACGCACGCACGCACGCACGCACGCACGCACGCACGCACGCACGCACGCACGCACGCACGCACGCACGCACGCACGCACGCACGCACGCACGCACACACACACACACACACACACACACACACACACACACACACACACACACACACACACACACACACACACACACACACACACACACACACACACACACACACACACACACACACACACACACACACACACACACACACACACACACACACACACACACACACACACACACACACACACACACACACATACGGACGGCACTTCGAAAATAGGTTTTTTGGATTCTCTGGACCATGAAACGTGGTCATCCGTCAAAATCTCGACATCGAAAATTTTCGCGATTACAATACTTGCCCCTTATATATTAAGGTCGGGCAAGTAAAAATGAAATAACCCAAGCAAGGTCCCTTTTCGTGACAACCTAAAAGAACGAAATTCCCATTTAGTTCCGCCTAACCGTTTGAAACAGACTGTACTTCACTCATTGATATTTTTCTGTAAAATAATATTTATTGCCTAATTTAAGCAACCTCGTAGCTCTTGTAATTCTCAAGATAGCAATTGTGAGCAATTTAAAATGAACAGCTTGTTTAATTTTTAGCGCTAAGCAATAAAAATCTTTTAAAATTATCTAAAATCTGAAGAAAACATAGTGTGGCGTATGTTTAAGTATGACACTAGTTATATTTAGTTGTGTTAAGTTCCAACTCATCTAATGAGATGTTAGTTGACTGGCCGAATGTCACTTGGGTTGGCAAGCCTGCAATTACCGCCTCAGTTGGTAGAACTGCGTTTACCTTCTTCACTGATTACAGTGATTTCACGTGTGCTGTGTACAGATCAGTAAGGTGTGCTGATCATATAAAATTATATCAATATTATTACTGTCAGCAAAGATACAAATTATGTGGTGAATATATGTAGGCGTCACAAAGATTTTATCTTCTGATGTGACGATTTTTATATGTTTGATTTCTGTATTTACTTTTCTGAATGTGTGATTAACAACAAATAATGTTCAAAAAAGAATTTGATTTTTGACAACATTCTTAGTGAATGTAACCACATATTAGGTACTACACAAGTAAGTGAAGAGGGTGAATGGCATCTTGAAATGATACAGCTGTCATTTGTTAAGCTTTTCTAAATTATTTCGTGTGAGTTTTATAGCGTTTTTAGGGTTTTGTAGGTATGTCTGTCTGTCTGTCTGTCTGTCTGTTCGGTAAAAATTGTAGCCAAACGGCTAAACCTAGAGAGTTGAAATTTGGCATGCTTATACAACTCTTTGACCCACACATAGGAAAAATACTAAAACATCTAAAAAATATAAACAAATATGTGCTCATCGAAAAAAAAAAAAAATTATAATTCTAAGTAGAGTATCAAATGAAAGCCCTTGGTCGTGGATTAACGATCAAATTTTTATTTTTGCAAAATAAATTATTATGAAGCATTTTTTGCTAAAATTTTGCAAAATTTTTTTTGTCCCACACCCTGTAGCCCAGATGGTTTAAACAAAAAATCTGAAAAAATTCTAAGTAATGTACATTAGTGTGAACCGGAATAGTTCAACAGAAATTTTTGATCAGATTATGTTTTTGGAAAAAAACTCAGTTTTTGTGATTTTTTGGCTAATAATGTACACAAGTTATAGCTTTGTAACACGCTAGATTGGTAAGTGTATGCTGGTTTAGTGGTTATGACGCTGGCTTGTTACCCAACTAAATCAGTTCTATCCCAGCGAGAAGAGACAATAATATTTTTTGTTTTTTTTTTTGCATTTTTATTTTGTTTAAATTATTTTTTGAAAATTCTAGTTATATTTTGGCAAATGTTGCTTTTAATTTTTAAAAGCGTAAATTTAATAACCAGTGGAAATTGTTGAAATTATAATTTAATTCTGTTTCAATGTACACGAAATCAGAGGGGCGGAGCTTATAAAAAAAAATTAACAAAAAAAATATTTTAATATAAAATTTGTGTGGGCATCCCAAATAATCATCATTCACTTACTAAATACCTGCAAAACCCTGAAATGTGTGAAAATTCACACTTCACATAAATTTTTTGTAACTTTTCTTACTACGGCTGATCGAAGAACAACGTGTCCAAGGACACTACGAGCGTGTTCGACTCCCGGGTGCAACTATTACATCGCCGCCCTTAAAAAAAGGGGTCCGAGTTTAAAATTCACACGCAAAAAATAATTTTACTATGGGTACATAAAAAAAAAATCTTGTTTCAGTGCGTTTAATTTGGACGACAGGCAAGTACCCATTTAAGTACGCAAAGTGGAACACAACCGAACACTTCGCGCACCGATTATCTTGCGCTAACAATAAAAAAATGTTTGCCATGTTGTCGCTGAACATGTCTTTAGGAAATTTAATTACAAACTTAGAAAGACTAAATAATATATATATATATATATATATATATATATATATATATATATATATATATATATATATATATATATATATATATATATATATATATTTGAAGTAAAGTTTCATAATCGTTTTTATACTTCGTATTATTTTGTTCTAGAATTAAAACAGCAAAAGATTCAAAAATATGTTTATGTTCTATAAAATGTTTTAGTGGCTCAATGATTGAATCCAAAAATTGATTTAAGTGGGTGCACAACTACATAGTTCTAAAAAATTTGTTATACAAAACTAACAATCTGAAATAAAATTAGTAACAATCTATGTATCAAAATGTGCAGTGAATTTTTCTATATCTATTAGAATATTAAAATTGTAAAAGAAAAAACTTTTATGTACCTAATTGTAAATAAATAAATTGCATTACAGATGCCATTTTGGAAACCTATCGACGCATATTTGCGTACGACAAGGAAAATTGCAGTTAAAGCTCCATTCTACAAATATGTAGTGTGAAAGATGATTATTATTGTTCTAAAAATATTGATAGAAATATGCATTATTGTCAAAACGTAGCATTATTATGATTGAATATCGTAACGTAAGGCGAGAAAGTGTAATTGTTTTTGTTAATTAGTGCTGATAAGATAATAAGAACAAGCCGCTGGCTCTCGTGCGATAAGAAACATTGATTCTTTTACCGTACGCCTGCGAATATCTTCCGCTAGTGTTTGTGCTGTAAATGGGATGAATAAATAAAGTTATACGTATTGAACATTGTTTTGTGTTTAATTATTAAATATAATAATAAATCATTTATTAATTAGCACGAAGCTATTACACATTCAGGAAATATTAGAAATAAAAAACATTTATAAAAATATTACATATAAAACAAATAACAAAAATTATACACTAAAAAATAACAAAATTGTACATAACGGTGATCTTATCAATTATTCATACATTTACCTATTGAACTATTAAATATTCTTTTAATTTACTTTTAAAATTATGCACTGATGGTGCGTTTTTAACAGTTATTGGTAGATAATTATACATTATCAGACCCTTATGAAATATCAACAGCGAAGTTTTACTCTTATTCGTCCTTTTAACATAAAGATTGCTGTGTTGCCTGGTACTATAACTATGTATTTCATTAACAAATAGTAAATATGTTGATAAATAGGTTGGTAGTTTATTAGAAATTATTTTATGAATGAAAACTAATACATTAAATGTGACAATTTTTTTTACACAAAGCCACTGAAGAGTGTTTAACATAACCGTTATTGAGCAGTACCTATTACATTTTAAAATTATCCTCATAGCTCTGTTTTGTAATTTTTGCAATTTTTCAATGTCTGATGCGTTACACATAAACAATATTGTTGAACAATAATTAAAATGCGGCAAAATGATGGTATTATAAATTACTAACTTGCTCCACATCGAAAGGTTATGCGAGATCCTAGAGAGGTAGTTAATCTTTTTTGCTATTTTTTTTAGAAATATATTCAACATGACTACTAAATTTTAATTTTTGATCTATAATAACCCCCAAGTATTTAATTTCATCTAGTAAATCTAATGCTGTATGCCCTATTTTAATTTCATGCATGCGACAATATTCCTTGAACGTATCAAGTTGCGATGGTGAAGCTAGTAACATCCCTTTAGATTTACTGGTATTAAGTTTTAATTTGTTTTTATTCATCCATATTTGTACCAGGTCAAGGTCACTTTTCAACAACTGTGGTACATTAGATATTTCGGAATTAACCAAATATATTAATGTGTCATCAGCGAAAAGATGAATTTTACAATTTTTGAGAACATTCGGAAGATCGTTAATGTACAGTAAGAAAAGTAGTGGGTCTAATACACTTCCTTGAGGTACACCCATATCAATAGGCAAAGATTTTGAAGTTACATTATTCATCCTAACACACTGGTATCTACCACTCAGATAGCTTCGAAACCACTGCAGAGCAGTGCCTTTGACTCCGTAATTTTCAAGTTTTTTAATAAGTATCTTCCTATCCAACGTCTCAAAAGCTCTCTTCAGATCTAAGAATACAGCACAGATAAATTTGTTATCATCAAGCATCAATTTCCATTCATTAAGCAAACAATTTAACGCCGTTTCACATGAATGGTTTGCACGAAAACCAGATTGAACATTTACAAGAATGTCATTACAATTTAGGTATTCAATAATTTGCTTATATACTACTATTTCCAAGATCTTTTCAGTCATTGGCAGCATATTTATCGGTCTGAAATCCTCTATATTTTTTGAACCTTTTATTTTAGGTATTGGACTTATAATTGATAATTTCAGTTCTTCTGGACAAACCCCAGAAGTTAATGACATATTTATATATTCCAATAAAGGATAACCGACTAAATGAAAGTACTCTTTAATAAACTTGATATTTATGCCATCAACACTGTTTTTATTCTTTTGAGACATTACGATACTTTTTAATTCATACATAGTAACTTCAGTAAAGTCAATAAATTCTGCGTGCTTAAATTCTTTCAAATTATCTAGAACATTATGAGTTGTATTATCTGAAATTGAATTTCTAACATCAACAATACTATCAATAAAGTATTTATTAAACATATCACAGAATTATACTTAATACTAGTTATTTTGTTCTTTTGTGAAAACTGCTTGTAGTTATTGTACTTGTTAGTCTATTTTTGCTTGGCCATTTTTAATCTGCCGTATTTCTCAATATAGGTGGTGCAGGTAAAATTGATTGATTGAATATCATTTTTGTAAAGAACACGTGTACCAAGTAGCACTCTGTTATCATCAAGTATAATGTTTTTCGACGAAGGTTCTAAGCTATAAATAATCATGTCGAACAAAAATTGTTTTATTATTTAAACATTTCTACACAAAACTGTATAAATATAAAAGTTATTTGATACCCACAAATATATTTAAAAAATTATAAAACATTGTTATCTGATATCTGTTATTAAGTTATTGAGCGATAAAATTTTTACAACAATTTTTTCTACAATTTAAAATAAGAGATAGACAAATTCGGTGCAAAATTGGATGTATAGATTGTTACTAATTTTATTTCAGATGGTTAGTTTTGTATAAGAAAATTATAACCTCTGGAGTTAGCTTTAATACGGTTCGTTTGTAGTAAATTTCAAGCGTTTCCACGTTTATATTGTTAAATTTGTAATAAAATTCGAAAATTTACTGAAAATACGTATGCAATAAAATTATACTAATTTTGAATAATATTTCTTTATTTCTGTTGATATTTTTGTCCTTGAACAATTTTTGGAGGATGTATGTGCAGAGCCCTAGCAACGCCCTAGCATCGCGGCAAGTACCAGGGGCGCGTGGTTTTAAGGGACGCAATGTTTGATAAGGGGCGCCATCGTGAGTTTTTTTCTTTGTTTTTTTGTCATCACTTGTAAGTGAGGACTTTTTACTTGCCCGACCTTAATATATAAGGGGCAAGTATTGTAATCGGGAAAATTTTCGATGTCGAGATTTTGACTGATGACCACATTTCATGGTCCAGGGAATCCAAAAAACCTATTTTCGAAGTGCCGTCCGTATGTGTGTGTGTCTGTGTGTGTGTCTGTATGTATACACGATAACTCAAGAACGGTTCAACTTAGAGAATTCGTTTTGGTACTAAAAAATTCTCCTATTAAATGGAAAGAACCCTATTGTTTTTTATAAAGATCGTTTGAATTGAAATGGGAGTTAACTCGTGTCGATTTTAAGATTTTTGCGAATATTTAGCAACAGAAAAATATTTCGAAAAATTTATTGAACAAAAGTTACTATAAATGCAATAACTAATAACTTTTATTTGAGACGTTTTTTGATAAAACGAAAAATTTTGAAAATTTTTTGTAAAATTATTTAAAATTTTTCCAAGTCTCAATTTTTTCATATTTATATGTAACGTTTCCATGGTCATGATAATTAATTCGTAACAAGTAAACCAAGCCTTGGACAAAAATTTGTATAGAACATAATTTGATGTATTTTTGAAGATTTATCTAAATATTTAAAATCTTAGTTTTAAATTAAATTTTTTTTTTTATTTTTTTTTTTGGGATGGAAAGTCTAGCGGAGGTTTCCCTTCGCCACTGGTTTTTCTTTGTGATCACTTATTTTCAGGAGCTGACTGTCTATTAAAATAAAAATAATGCTTCCTTAAATAAAATGAAAGAAGATAAAAAAAAGAGCGCTATTTTAAGTTAATTACTACGGCTCTGTGTACGTGTAACCAATCTCCTTCGGTACGTCACTGCACATTCTAATAAAAGAGCGAAGTTTGGCTGATCTTGCCCCGGGCGCCAAGAGAGCTAGTACTGACGTTGGACAACGTTAGTTGCTCTATTTATGTCACTTTCTTTGTTTTAATTTCTTGGTGTGTTTTCATCTGGTCTGTTCATCTCCAGAGTGTTTGCATTTTTTCAAAAAAACTATAGAAACAAAAACATCCTAATTTAAAGTAATCCCACCAAATATATCATTGGAGTTTTATATTTTTTATATCAATACATTCTTAAAAGCAGCGTGCACTCAAAGCTTTTTCAAAAGGAGTAAAGTTTAATCCTGGCAAAGAAAAAAGAAAACACGATATATCAATCATGTTGTCAGTGTAAGGAGTTGTATAAAGGACCTTAGTTGTCAGTATGGCCTCAGCTAGCAGCTAGCAGCTAGCTAGTCCCTACTCCCTACAGCAGCCAGCTTTACCGACATAACTAATGACGTGTCCACTGTGAAGAATGATACACAGCCAACTTAACACGTATACCGATATTCTTGGAATTTTCATCGAACTGACTAACTTCAACTACCTTCACTCGACTCTTCACACTGACATCGGCCTAACTTTACTTTAATTGTGTTAATTTATCAGGATTTAATATGGAAAGGGTTGACGAATTTAATATTTTTTGATGGATGGATGAGGAGCTTAGATTTCATGATGAAATCGTTTTGATTTATTGTTGGATATTGTGGAGTGGACATTTTAGCTCCGAATTAAAATATTTTGGGATATAAGGATATGGCTATCTTAATAACCTTCCTATAACTCAGTTTTTTCTTTGGGCCAGAGGTTGGCAACATGTTTTAAATTGCGAGCAGCATGCTGTAACAAAAAAATTTGGCCAGCCATATTCTCCTTTGCAGTTTCTTTTTTTTTCTGATTCTAGTTTCTGCTGAAGAGCTTCTATCAGGTGAGTACACAGAAACATGGCTTGGGAGGATAATTAAAAAAAAAAATCTAATAAGATAAAACAATTTAATCATTGATATTTTATGTGAAGGAGTGTTTTTGGAGACCGTTTAAAATATTGCTATCTTTTTTTCTATAAGAAATACGAGGGAGGTTATTAGGTAATATGAAATAGTCTGTAGACTATTCCAGAATATTTCATATTCCAGACAGTGGAACTAAATATTTAAGTTGGATACTTTTAACGATTTGCTCAGAAAGTTGGCCCTTTTGTTTAAGCTACTGTAAATCATACTTACATCGAATATTCTAGGTTATGGAAAGCTATCATTATAAAATGTCATTTTGATTACATTTTGATTTTTCGTGTAATTCTTAATACAAATTTTTAATTTCTTAAATTTTTATGTCTTCCCAAAATTTAAAAAAGTCACTTAAAAGTCGCTAATAAATGTCACTTCATGCAAGCTTGGTTTTCGTGACAATTTAAAGAAACGAAATTTACGTTTCGATCCGCGTAAACCAAAGAAATGAACTTACAAATAAAAATATTAAATCAGTAATAATTGTTTTTCTGACAATATTTTTATTAAATCAAATAAACAAGTTATTTAAAAAAAAGTATATTAGGTTGCATAATGCAGGCGTTTTGCTCGTTTCGTTGCAGCAAATCAGTAAATATTCGGACACCTTCGGCTTTATTGTTGTCGGAGAGTTCGTGAGGGACCCATCCAGTCAATTTCCATACCTTTCCGAGCTTTTTGAGACGACGAACGATGGTTGAATGGTCCACATTGAAGTCTTCGGCCAGCATTCGAGTTGTCAAACTTTCGTCCTCTTCCACGGCTGTCAAAAGTGCCTGATTGTCAAAATCCGATGGTCGCCCTCTTTCTGGCTTATCTTCCAAGTTAGTGTCGCCAGATTTGAAACGGGAAAACCATTCCCTGCATCGACTTTCGCTGATTATTCCTTCGCCAAAAAGTTCGTTGAGTTCGCGAAATGACTGCGCTGCTTTCCATCCTTTTTCGAAGTGCTAAAGCATAATATGACGAATATGCGTGTAATTATCGACACGCATTTTTAAAACCTGAAAATAAAATAATATTTTTATTAAAAAAGCAAACAAAACAGCAATTTTTATTAAAAAAAAACCCGCCTACAAAAACGCCTGATAATTATGCACCAACCTAATATTTTAAATGAAATATTCTGTATTTTATCAGTCTATCACATAGAAAATGTATTTTTCTTTAATAATTCCTCAGAGAATTATAGGCCAAAACTCAATGTTATTTAAATTTGAATTAACAACTATATCCCAAGTAAAACAAGTATAATCATATAAGTTTCATAGCCACCTATTTTATTAACATGAAATAAATGATTAAAACCAAAACTGAACTTATTGAAATAGATAAAAAATAATAACAAATACATAAATATATAAAAAATAATAACAAATACTCAAGAAGAACAAAAAAACAAAATTTGATGGGAAGTGTAAATTTTCACACAATTCAGAGTTTTGTAGGTATTGAAGAGGTGATGTAGGTTAAAAGAATGCCGGTTGCCTAGAAAAATATTTTTTCCTATAATTACATCAAAATCAACAGTTTTTTGATAATCACTTTTATTTGTAAATATGAGTACCTACTAAGATCTTTCATTTATTTTTTAAAACTAAATTTAAATAATTTCTGAAAATTTCGGTACACAGAAAAAGTTTAAATTATAAAAACCGATTTGTTGAAGTCTTCATTAAATTAAGGAAAAATAATATATTTCTTCAATGATAAATGGCTTATTTTTTTTTTCAATTTTATAAACGCATACCTATTTCATTATTAACAATATGGTATTTAATTCATAAGTATTTCAAACAATAGGTTGAATCTTGACTTATCATGACAGGCGGAGCTGTCACACATGAACGCTAAGCAACTTACATTACATAACGTAATGTAGCTCGCGGAAAAAGTGTAACTCAATTCTTAGCTATTATTATTATTTATTTATTTTCAGGAGAATACGTACATTTCCCTGGCTATAAGTACAAAAAAAAACATAATTTAGCTATGAATTATACTCTATCTCAGAAAGACTGATAGTAATAAAATTTATTATTTGTAAAAAGTTATTGTTTTTTCACACAGAAGCGGCAAAACAAAAGCGACAAAATATGAATAGTTCGAAACGAAATATTGTTAAAAACAACCGAGTGTGCCGCACATATTATATGGGAATACGAACTAGGCTTAAACACAATAGATCATAAAAATTTGACCCTAAAATTTTAAAGAAATGTTGGTCACAGGGGTGTGTTTAATGATATAATAAATATGGTAGGAGGCGTGCGTTTAATAATATGATAAATAGTAATATAAAAATACACAAAACCAATTTAAACGTGTTTAAAATGTGCACGCCACTGGTAACTGCCTGACAAAATGATTTATTACTATCAGTCTTTCTGAGATATAGTATAACAAAATAGTTTTGCCAAAAACACAAAAAATACGGTATCTGCTGAAAATATAACCTAATCAAAAATTCCTGTTGTACTATTCCGGATCACATTAATGTGCATTACTACATCTGTACTAGATGTACAGATTTTTATATTAACCCCCTCCCCGGGCTAAAGACCGCGGGATAAGTGTTTTTAGTATACTTTGGCAAAATCCTGTTAAAATAAAGACATTTTAAAAAACTACTGTTTGTCCTTTAATCTGTATCTTTTGATACCATACATTTTTAAAAAATAATTATTTTTTCAATGACGCAAAAAAATCTGTATTTTTCGAAAATCTAATCTGATCGAAAATTCCCGTTGAACTGTTCCGGTTCTCATCAATGTACAATATTAAGAATTTTTTCAGATTTTTAGATGAATCCCTTTTGGAAATAGGCTGGACGACAAAAGTTTTTGCAAGATTTTTGGCGAAAATCAAAAAAAAAAAATAATAGATTTTTCAAAAATTTGTTGTATTATCCACGCATTAAAAGCTTTCATTTGATACCCCACTCAATATTTTAAAAATAAGTTACCTATATTTTTTTAAAATACCTATTTTTTATATTTTTCTTTGAACTCCTTTTAATATTTTTATATGTGCGGATCAAAGAGTTGTACAAGCATGCTAAATTTCAACTTTCTGTGTTCAGCCATTCGGTTACTATTTCTACCGTACAGACACATGAGTTACGTTATAAGACTTTTTTGGTCATCCCTACAAAATCCTAAAAATTGATGAAAGTAATGATTCTTTATGATTTCAAGACACCAACTAAAAAACGAACAAAATATCGTATTAAATGTGGGTCAAAAAGTTGTATAAGCATGCCAAATTTCAACTTTCTATTTTTAGCCATTTGTCTACAATTTTTACCGTACATACAACCAGACACCAACTAAAAAACGAACAAAATATCGTATTAAATGTGGGTCAAAAAGTTGTATAAGCATGCCAAATTTCAACTTTCTATTTTTAGCCATTTGTCTACAATTTTTACCGTACATACAACCAGACACCAACTAAAAAACGAACAAAATATCGTATTAAATGTGGGTCAAAAAGTTGTATAAGCATGCCAAATTTCAACTTTCTATTTTTAGCCATTTGTCTACAATTTTTACCGTACATACAACCAGACAGTGATATTACAAGGGTTATTAGATCATATCTTCTAAATCATGAAAACGTATTTATCTTTAATACTTTCGGAGTTTGGGATTGTAACACTTTATCAGTCCCACCATTTATATATTTTATCCAATTTTCTTAATATTCCCTTATTTTTAGGCTTAAGGGTGAGTTATAACTTTATAAAACAACACCGCTTCTTTCAAGAACCAAAGTACCTAAAACTCATCAATAATCTGAAAGATAAAAATACTTAACCCTTTTCTATCCTCTCAAAAGTTTGAAAACCGAAATTCGATTGCAGATAAGCCTCTCTCAGGTCCGAGTGTACTCGACACAGGTGCAGCATAGATTTACGAATTACCGGCCATCTTATGCACGCATGACAGATCGCCAAAGCGATTAACACTTGAAAATTAAAAATAAAAATATTCTCAAGTGTTTCACCAAACACTCAAAACGCTTTTGTTTGAATTTTACTGGAAAAAAGTCTTGCTGATTTATTCCAACCGATTTCTTTTAAGGAAGTAGCTTTAAGATGACGGAAATATTAGATTGCTAAGATAGAGTTGTTTTACTTTAAAACCGTGGGAACATTATTTTTTAATTGCAAGTGTAAATTGAATTTAGAATAGAGATAAGAATTTTCAGGGTTTCGTAGGTATAAACACCAAAAAACCCTTATAACGTCACTCATCACATATCTTTCTGTTTGTGTTTGACTCTCTGTCTGTACGGTAGAAATTGTAGCTAAACGGCTTAACATAGAAAGTTGAAATTTGGTATAAGCTGTTCACTTCTGCAAGAACAAACTAAGAGGAAATTTTGATTTCAATAGTTAGCACCTTTGAAACTGTATGTCATGTAGTATTAAAAAATGGCAAAAAATGTCAATTTGACATGTCATAATAAAAACTGATACCTTAATTATAATGATCATAATCAAAAAAGTCTTTTAAATGACATTTAAAGTCAGTAATACACTACTAAAGTAACCAAAATACTAGATCTGGTTTGTCCTTACAACACCAACTATGCTTGTAGGTACAACTCTTTGATCCACATATAGGAAAAATATTAAGAGTTCAAAAAAATACATCCCGAGGTAAATATAAACAAATATTTAATTAATGAAAAAATAAATACAGTCTGTTCCAAACGGTTAAGCGGAACTAAATTTTGCAATCTAGTTACTTTCATCGTTTAAATCGTGCTTTTCGACCGTTTTGTTTAAGCTTTGTAAATCATACTTACAATACACATTTTTTGTTAAGGTTAATATCATTTTAAATTTTCATTTTCTTTATATTGTGATTTTTTGTGTCATTCTTAATACAAATTTCCCATTTATTAATTTTTTTGTCATTAAAGTATATTAAAAAAATAATTTAATTTTGACATAGGTCATTCGTTTCCATGTTTTCATTGTTGTAATTTTAAATTTTGACATTGCAACGTGAAAAATGAAATAACCCAAGCAAGGTCCCTTGTCGTGACAACCTAAAAGAACGAAATTCCCATTTAGTTCCGCCTAAGCGTTTGAAACAGACTGTATATATTTTTTAAATTATGAATGGAGCATCAAATAAAAACTCTTAATGCATAGATAGACAAGCAAATTTTTATTTTTGAGAAATCAATTTTTTGATGGAATATTCGCGAAAAATATAGAAAAAAACTTTTGTCCCCCACCCTATCTTTCAGAGGGGTTGATCTAAAAATCTGAAAAAAAATCTCCATAATGTACAATAATGGGAACCGGAATAGTTCAACAAAAAAAAATTGATTAGATTAGTATTTCGAAAAATATCGATTGTTTTGTGTCGTTAAAAAAAATATATTTTTTTAAAATTTATTGTATGCTGACAAAAGAAATCTCTTAAAACGTAGATTAAGGAACGGAAATTAGTTTTTTTAAATTGTTTTTTTTTTTAACACGATTTTAGTCAAAAATGTGCTTAAAAAGTTCTTGTCCCTTTTTACCCAAGGGGGTTTTTTAGTTTAAAAATCCAAAAAAATTATAAGTAATGTACATTGATCTGAGCCGGAAACGTACGAAAGGAATTTTTGATCAGATTTCGGTTTTGAAAAATATTGCAGTTTTTGTGTTTTTGACTAAATTCATTATTTTTTTAATTCATGGCTAAATTGTGGCTAATTTTGATAAACATAAATCTAATAATCGAAAAATAAAAATCTTTTTATATGGGATTTTCGCAAAAAATATGTCAAAAAACTTGTGTCTCCCGCCCTATTTCCCAGAGGGGTTGAGCTGAAAATCTGAAAATAATCTCTTTAATGTATATTGATGAGAACCGGAATAGTTCAACAGGAAATTGTGTCGTTGAAAAATATAATTATTTTTTAAAAAATTTATTGTGTGATACCAAAAGAAAGCTGTTATGACGTAGATCAAGGAACAAAAAGTAGTTTTTTAGAATTTCCTAATTTTTTCAAAAATGTACTAAAAAATACTTACCTAAACTAAAAATCGGAAAAATTAAGTAATGTAATAGCCAAAACTACTGAAATAACATTTTGCCAAGTTAACTTGAAATTATCCTTATGGGTATTTGGGAAAATAATTTTAACTGATTTACCAGCTTTTCTGTTGATGGGAATTTTATAGTCAAAAATGCCAAAACAATTATAAAAGTAAATTTGTTGCATAAAAAAATCTATAAATGAAGAAGGAAATTTAAAGTTATAAATTAATACATGATTATCAAATGAAGACAAAACATTTAAAACAGAATTAAATATGTAATATAAAATTTTAAACTTACATGATCGACCGGACTCAGTTGACGGGATCCTGGATACACCAGAGTACAGCCAGGAACTGAGTCCCTTACAATTAATTTTATATTTGAGGAGGTTAGAAGTAAAATTATACAAGTGCATTTTTTTCTAAATTTAAGCTTAGTATATATTTTGTCAGTTAAACATTATTATTATTAGATAGTAAAACGTTTTCAATAGAATTCGCTTTACTAACACCCTCTGTCGAACTTGAAAAAAAAAAAACTTGAAAAAATAAATTACTATTTCAATTATTGGTAAAACGATTTAAGTAGGCTTGAATAATTTTACTTCAAGATCCTAAGAATAATACTGATGGATACCCATTAAGATGGAGAGAGATTCGCTGATTTACTTACCTTAAAATTAAAAAATTCTCCTAGAGCAATTAACTTTGAAGCTAATTTTTTCGAAACTTTAAATATGAGCTTAAATCCTTTTAGTTCTAGAGCCCCCTCATTTATAATTTGTGTAACCTTCACAATAAAACTGCTAACATAGCAAAATTATCACAATACATAATACTTCTACGAATTGTTATGAATAAGTTTATTATCAAAATTATTCTGTTGGTGTAACTGTTACAGTAATGTAGGTGCCCCCTATATCACTGCAGTGATATCAAACCTATGCCCCACGGGTCACAAAGTGACCCATATAATGATTGCAAACGACCCACACAAAAGAAGATCTTTGTAGTTCTGAAGATTCTAAAAGGAGATTCTAAGATAACTAAGATTGGGTCTAAACGAGCGTATTCACAAAACAAGGCAGGGAAATCGACAAATGTGATAATAATAGTGAGATCTAATTCAACTATTTTCGTTGTATACCTACCTGCATTATACACGTCAATTAAAGGCCGCTGCGCAGATATAGTTAAGGAGATTAGTAGGAGGTTTCACACAAATAATTACACCTTAAAATGGCAAATTTTAAGTTACATATTTAATTCAATTTTTACCCGTTTTGGAAAAAAGGTTCGCTATCGCTGCTTCACGGTATCTCATGATACATTAAAATGCATTTAACGTAGGTAATAATTTCAATGAAATTAAGAAATATAGCACTGTCCATTTTTTTTTTTTTTTTTTCTGTTGGCGAGTTTAGATACGGAATCCTAAGTATCGGGCCTAATTATAAAATTTCGATCTTTTACCTATTAATATCTATCAAAAACACAATTTTATACCAAACAAAAAAAGTTTTTGTAGCGCAGTGAAAATAAAATTTTAGACAATAAACTAATTTTAAAAAGCATGTAATTCAAGACCAGTGACCCTTTAAAACTGGTGATCTTTTATTTAAAAACTAGAATATGTAATTCAACCCTTGTAATTTGATAACAGATCGATAGATCGTTTATCTCTGTAACCAACTATTCTCACTGAACGTACCCTAATCCCGAAAACCTAAACCTATCTGCGTATTGTATTTACAAAACAACGGCTAACCATCGCTTGTTATAAATACTTGCTGTTCCCCATCACTTGTCCAAATTGCATTCGACCAAATCAATTTTCAACGAAAGAGTTGAAGTGGATGTACAGAATTTATATTGTTGATTATGATTGCTTCGGGCAATTTGGTTTACTTATTAACTGGTTATTTCGAAACTGATACCTAATTAAATTAATTATTACTTTTTTTAGATTTATAATGATTTGTTATTTGATATAAGGTATTGTACCTACTAATAAATTAGGGTGCATCCATTTTTTAGTAACTGTCAGTATTTATTTTATAATATTTCGAAATATGTTTTTATACTTGGTATTTACTTGTTTAATCAAGTATTAATAACTTTTTACCGACCGCTATATGTATAAACAGGGACGGATAATAGCCTAGGCCAGTGTTTCCTAACCTTTTTCTCCTCGCGAACCCCTTATAAAATCAAAATGAATTTGGCGAACCCCCTATGTCAGTGTTTCTTAAACTTTTTAAGTTCGCGGCCCACTTTTGACGTGTAAACATATTTTTGCGGCACAACTATTGAATATAAGAGTTATTGAATATAGGTTTATTGTAAAATTTCGCAGCACACTCCTAGAATTTCACGGCACACTTTTTTTGCGTTTATTTTTCTTTGGCGATTTAAAATTCCGCCAATACAATATTATTTTCGCAAACCACCGCTTGGGAAATGCTGGCCTAGGCTAACTAGTCAGCTGTCTAGAGCCCATATTTTTTGAGACCCGTGAAATGGTTTTATTATATAGATTATTTCCTTATTTTATTATTTATTTGACAGATAGGGCCCACAATGAGACTCTTGCCTAGGGCCCCGATTTTCTTTAAGCCGTCTCAGTGTATAAGGGAGGTATTGTGATTTTACCGATTTTGATATTTCGAGATTTCGATGGATATTCACGAACTGAGATCTCTACATAACAATTTGACTATTTTTAGCATGATGTCTGTCGGTTAGTCTGTCGGTTCGTGGACTCGTGTAGAGCGAATTCGGCTAAACGAATTTTTAGTAAACTTGAGAATTAAACATTTGATCAACTTTTGGTAAAAATCGGTCATCACTTGTATTTTGGAAGTGAGGACCTTTTTTTAGGACAACACTTGCTTTTTGAATAATTATTAGAATATATATATATTTTTACCGACCGCCAACATATATAAGGGAGGTATTGTGATCATACCGATTTTGAAATTTCGAGATTTTGATGGATCTCCACAAATTGAGGTCCCTATATAACGTTTTGACTATTTTTAGCATGATGTCTGTCGGACTCTCTGTCCATCTGTCCGTCCATCTGTCCGTCCGTCTGTCTGTCTGTCTGTGTACACGTGCAGAGCAAATTCGTCTAAAAGGATTTTTTTGAAACTTCATATTTAAGCTTTTGACATCAATATGTTGATGGCACGAGTTGATCAACTTTTGTTAAAAATCGGTTGACTAGAAATGGGAGTTTTTTTTTAAAATTTTTTTGGTCTTATCTACGTTGGCCATTAACCAGGATATCTTTATTTTTATTATGGATACATTAATTAATTAACAAATACAAACATCCATGCCATCACCGGGATTCGAACCCGAGCCCCCATGGTTATCAGTCAAATGAGCTGTACACTACGCCATAGGGAGTTTAGTTGTGTCGATTTTAAGATTTTTAACATCACATAAATATTTCGAAAAAATGCATTTAACAAAATTTTTTATAAAAGCAATTACTAATTATTTATTATTATTATATTATTTATTTTACATCGGCCTTTATTTCTGCAACGAGGCTAATCGCCGATGCCAGGGGGCGAGCTCCTACACCTGGATGAGGGGTGAATGATTGTGAAAATGGGAGTAATGTAAACATATTATTCTCGCCCGAATAATATCACCAACGAACGAGGCTCGAACCATCGACCGGACAGCCGTACTGGGTTTCCGCCAGTACAAACCGCACGACTTAGTGCGCTTGGCCAGTCCGTTGGCCGAGCAATTACTAAGCTGTGGCCACCACAGGACCGACCGCTATCACGAAGTACTTGTATAAAATACATTCTAGCAGCAGAGTAGAAATAACTTGGCCTAATATTTTCTAACAGAGATATTATTTATCATGATCATGGAAACGTTACATATAAGTATGAGAAATTTCGAAGTATGAAAAAATATACACAAAATTTCGAAAAAATTTTCAATTTTTTTTTGTTTAATCAAAAAATGTCTCAAATAAAAATTGTTAATTATTGCATTTATAGCAACTTTTGTAAAATAATTTTTTTCGATATATTTTTCTGTTGCTAAATATTCGCAAAAATCTTAAAATCGACACGAGTAAACTCCCATTTCTAGTCAACCGATTTTTACCAAAAGTTGATAAATTTGTGCTATTGATGCCAAAAGCTTAAATATGAAGTTTCATAAAAATCCTTTTAGCCGAATTTGCTCTGCACGTGTACACAGACGGACAGACAGACACACAGACACACAGACAGACAGACAAACAGACAGACAGACAGACAGACCGACAGACATCATGCTAAAAATAGTCAAAACGTTATGTAGGGACCTCAATTCGTGGAGATCCATCGAAATCTCGAAATGTCAAAATTGGTATGATCACAATACCTCCCTTATATATGTTGGCGGTCGGTAAAAATGTATAGGTAGTCCAAATTTGGCAACTTTCCCCTACATTTTGGAAGTGAGGGCTTTTTTTGTTTTAGGCCATCACTTGCATTTGGACAGCACTTGTTGCTAAGTGTTTCCCGATTCCTACCTCTATAAAAAATTTAGGTGCGCGCTTGGCTCTGGGTATTGAGCAACTCGCACAGTCCTCGTATTTTTTACCAAAACTATTATTTGCTAAATTTACACATTTTCCTGTTTGACATAACACCTAAATTACGATTAAAACCCTATACTTTCTATTTTAAATGATTGAAACTGGTTAAAATATTCATTTAATATCCTTTTCCTGATCAATACCTTAAAGTAGAGTAACCAAAAAAGCCTTTAGGTCGGACATTTTCTGCAGTGAAGGGAGTTGCGTAAGGGATTCTGTTGAGACCCTGTGAGAGGGTGGGTTCTACGTAACGCAGATCCAGTGCGTTACTGTTAGCGATGTGGCAACCAGGCTACGCCGCTGCCGGACCAATCAACGGCTAGAACAAAAGGATACACTCAGTGAGAAAAGTTACAGTAACACAACTGAAATGGCTCCGAGATGGAACAAGGAAATGTAGAACTACTTCAATACAACTATGTAAACACTAAGAAAATTAGAATGTATGCGATAAGAAAGACAGATAATGATAAACTTTGATATTTTTCACTTGAATCTTGACAGCTGACTGCACGAACTTATAAAACCTGTGCAACGTATGTATTGTTTCCCTTGAAACAATTCAATTAATGGCTCCAAAACAACAACAATTCAAAAATGAATGTATTTATCTAAATTAATAAAATTGGAGACTTTTTGGTCTCTTTTCTTAGTTTTTTGGCGTTATATTTGATTTTTACACGTTTCAGATGATATAAGAATTGTCTTATAATCATATACGGATATTGATAAGGTGACCATTTTTTGTCAAATATCAAACCAGGACATTTAAAATAGCCCAAGTACAGGCGCGTGCAATAGGAGAGGGGTCCTTGGGTCCTGACCCCCCCCCACCAGGAACTAAAAAATCATATACTTAATAAAACCTAAGTTGATAAAAGACAAATCATAGTCAAAATGTAATTAACATATAAGACCACCCCTCCCCGTAAAGAGGCAATAATAAATTGAAAGGCAAAGAAATAGACCCCCCTTTCAGTTAATGTTTCTAGGAGCGCGCCTGCTCAGTCAGCATGAAGAAAAGTGGCTATCGTAGAATATATATTAAAAAAATATTGCAAAGTAAGCTTAGTTTTTTAGCCTTTAAGTGAAATAATAAAATGTACTTCATTTATGTATATTTTAGATTAAGAAAGTAATTTTGAAAAGGCCGCTACACTGCTGAACCGTATTTTGTGTTTAAATTTACGCGCGTACTGAAAGATGGAACGATTACTCGATCTTTTGAAAAATTATTTTTGAATTTGTGTCCCTAAACTGTACTGGTTATATTTCACGACTAACCAGGACCAATGACCAAAAAACAGTACAGTACTGGTAAAACCAGTACGAATGGTCATGTTAATATTGATCCGCAAAAAAAGAAACAATTTGTATCTGTCCGTCCGTCCGTCCGTCTGTCTGTCTGTCCGTCTGTCTGTCTGTCTGTCTGTCTGTCTGTCTGTCTGTCTGTCTGTCTGTCTATCTGTCCGTCTGTCTGTTTGTCCGAGATTCACGCAAAAACGGCTGGATATATCTTCATGTAATTTAGTACGATGATGGAGTAGATAAAACCAGGATTCGAACAAAGACTATTAGGCAACTCAAAATTTTTAATTTAGGTGGTGTTTCGAGGTTTATTAAAAATCATAAGTGAAATAACGTCAAATCGTCAGTGAAGTAAACTTTTTTTGTATGATTTCATGTATGCCGGGTTGCATATGTAAACATTAAAACAAGTGAAAACAAGTAAACAAATAAATGTCAAACGTGGTTGAACATAAATATACAGTCTGTTCCAAACGGTTAAGCGGAACTAGATTTTGCAATCTAGTTACTTTCACCGTTTAAATCGTGCCTTTCGGCCGTTTTGTTTAAGCTTTGTAAATCATACTTATAATAAACATTTTTTGGTTAAGGTTAATATCATTTTAAAATGTCATTTTCTTTATATTTTGATTTTTTGTGTCATTCTTAATACAAATTTCCCATTTATTTATTTTTTTGTCAGTAAAATATCTAAAAAAATATTTAATTTTGACATATGTCATTCGTTTCCATAGTTTCATTGTTGGAATTTTAAATTTTGACATCCCAACGTGAAAAATGAAATAACCCAAGCAAGGTCCCTTCTCGTGACAACCTAAAAAAACTAAATCCCCATTTAGTTCCGCTTAACCGTTTGGAACAGACTGTATCTATCGAATACATTAAAAAAGGTAAAGAAAATATTAGTACTTAAATAATATGGTTTTTGCTTAATAATTGTTGTTAAAATAGACTTTCGTATAGATAGTTATCGATTATATGTGTAAATTATATCTAAACTAATAACTAAATATTACATTTTATACAATTTCAGGATTTCAGAAAAAATAATGTGCACTTTGGATCTTAAGCTGTTTTGTATCACTCACGTGATTATTTACCTCGACTGACGCCTCGGAAAATAATATCCACAATTCGTGAGAAAAAACTGCATTGATACACAAATAACTATTATAGTAAGAAAACAAATCTTTCTTGTTCAATGTATTTTTTATGAATTAGATGAATATTTGAAGAGTTACCCTAAAACTAAAATATATAGTTACTTAACAGCTAAATTATGTATTACAAAAATTGTTTATAATAAGAAAACAAATCTTTTATTTCTATGCATTTTTTCATTTAGATGCATATTTGGGTAGTTACGGGGGGAATCCCTCAAGAAAAACTTTAGAATTATCACCTGTGCATGAAAATACAGATACAATGGATTAATCCATAGATAGTTAACAATACCCAGTTTAGTTTAAGTTGACTACGATTGGAAATACTAATGCTGCATTAATAATGTCAAAATTATAAATTAAAATTAGTTCTTAGAATTAACGTAAATGTTTGTTATACGTAACTGTACGTTAGCCTTCATAACCTTCTTTATTAATAACTATACTTATAAATTTAAATTAAGATATTGAAAAATCCAAACTTTTACGCTTAATTTCTGATTGAGGCATGCACAGTAAGCATTTGTCTAAAACTAAACTAAAAATTTCTATGACCTACTGTTCTGCTTCTGTCTATATCATTCTGTTTTTTATGACCATAGATATAAATTTTTTCGAAACCTCATTGGAAAATATAAACAGCTGTTAAATATCGATCTATAAAATAGAAATCGATAGAAATTTACCGGTACAACACTAAATGACAGTTTCTTAATTTTAATTTCTTAATTTACATTGTGCATGCTACTTAATTTCCACGTACAAATTTAAAGTTAAGTCCTAAATATCAATCAATAAAGTACAAATCGATAGAATAAACTTCTATCGATAAAGTAGAAATCGATAGAAGTTTACCGGTACAACGCTAAATGATAGTTTCTTAATTTTAATTTCTTAATTTACATTGTGCATGCTACTTATTTTCCACCTACAAATTTAACGTTAAGTAGGATAGATAAATTACAAATCGATAAAGTTTATTAGTACCACACTAAATGACGGTTTCTTGATTTTAATTTCTTAATTTACATTGTGCATGCTACTTAATTTCCACGTACAAATTTAAAGTTAAGTCCTAAATATCAATCAATAAAGTACAAATCGATAGAATAAACTTCTATCGATAAAGTAGAAATCGATAGAAGTTTACCGGTACAACGCTAAATGATAGTTTCTTAATTTTAATTTCTTAATTTACATTGTGCATGCTACTTATTTTCCACATACAAATTTAACGTTAAGTACTAAATATGGATCGATAACTTACAAATCGATAAAGTTTATTAGTACTAAGTTAAATGACAGTGTCTTAATTTTAATTTCTTAATTTAAATTGTACATGCACTTAATTTTCAGGTACAAATTTAACGTTAAGTACTAAATATCGATCGATAAAGTACAAATATATAGAAGTTTACCGGTACAACGCTAAATGTCAGTGTATAAATTTTAATTTCTTAATTTACATTGTGCTTGCAACTTAATTTCCAGGTACAAATTTAATGTTAGGTACTATATTGATCAATTAATCAAAAGTACAAATTGATAGAAGTTTACCGGTACAACGCTAAATGTCAGTGTCTTAATTTTAATTTCTTAAATTACATTGTGCATGTTCCATCTAATTTCCGCGTACAAATTTAATGTTAAGTACTAATTTAACTTTAATGTTAATTTATAATTTTGACATTGTGAATGCAGCTTAAGCCTTAACTGATGAAGACGCAGCGTGTAAACTTGGCATTAGGGTCTTATTACAACGATCTCATAAAAAAATTGGATAATACCCTTTTCACACTAGATCTTTAAGACGAGTGAACTTTAAGTTCACTGATATTTATGATCGGTATGCTTTCACACTTGATGTTTAAATCTCTGGTGCTGTCATCAGCTACAGTAATTTTGTCCTTATGTTACCGTCATGAAATTACCAGTTTTGAACTGTCTGCGCAGACGCACATTTTGAATTATTATAAACAAATATAGATATTTCATTTCATTCTACAATAAAGACACTACAATAAAGAATATATTACACCTGTATTAACATGTAAGTCGATACATTTTATCTCAATTATTGTAGCTCTGTATTTTATTAAACACATTATTAAAATAAATAATTTTATTATAACAATAAGTATAAACTTCTTATAACGTCGATATAATACAGTATTCTTGTTTATGATAATATAAAATGTTGACAGTTGACAGACAAATTCAAGGAGTATTTTTTTATAATAGAAATTAAGTTAAATCAGGTAAGGAATTAAGCAATGCGGACGAAGTTTAAGACGCAGATCTCTGTCTTAAACATCGCTTGTATTTAACCGAGGCCATACGGTTTCACATTAGCGTTTAAAGATACATTCACTTTAACATCCGATCTTAAAGATCTAGTGTGAAAAGGGTATTAGAGATCTATATTTTATTATTCTTATGCCATTACTAAAATTTCAATAAGTTTTCAGTTTGCCTTTCAAGAACACCGAACAAACAGCTACAATAAAATAATGTGTATCATTGTTAGGTAACGAGTAGGTACAGTAGTATTTTATAGATGTAGTTGATGGAGCTATATAGGTTAATAACAAAGAGTAAAACCGTAACATCTCCATATAATTGCATTGGCAATTATCGTAACACTCATGTTGGTAAACACACTCGTCCTCTGATTGAAAGTTCATGTTTGGTACAAGACCGACCCTTAAAATAAACAGGGTGTTTGTCAATTAACGAGACACGACAGAGACGAGTGTCGTAGGCGCACTCTCGCCACCCTCCACCTCCCGACACACTGTCACTGTCACTCAGCGGCAAATACTCCATACATATTTAATGATACTATTCAAGAGCAGCAATTTTATTTTACTTACTTATGCATAAGCTAACAATTGGCTGTCTATTACGAACAACTAGTACTGTTTCAATCTTTTTTAGGCTTTTGTAGGTATGACCAAAAAACCCTTAAACCGTCATTTTGTCGTCTGTCTGTCTGTCTGTTCGGTAAAATTGTAGCCAAACCTAGAGAGTTGAAATTTGGCATGCTTATACAACTCTTTGACCCGCACATAGGAAAAATACTAAAACATCTAAAAAACATATCCCCCTAAAAATATAAACAAATATGTGCTCATCGAAAAAAATATATTTTTTTTCAAATCTGAGTAGGGTATCAAATGAAAGCCCTTAACACTAAACCTACCGAGACTTCATGTATACCTATCCCTACCAAAGCGGGTCAAGTGACCCGTCTTTAAAATTTGATATATATTACTACGTATATCGAAAAATATATCATTTAGCACAATTTGGTGAATGAATAAAACATGTTTTTTTAAATAACGATTCAAAATTGTTTATTTATTAAATTTAAAAAATATAAAAATAATACATGAATAAAAGTAAATATTCTTCAATTGAATCCTAAATAAATTGCTAACTTTATTCAAGTTCACCGCATATTTTGCAAATTATTGGGTTCTCGAAGGCACATTTTCCACACACATATTTGTTGCATTTGAAACAGATTTTTGTAGTTTTGTTTTCTTTGCAAAAACCTATTTGGCACCTTTTTCGAATTTCTGTACGAGTTGCAATCACATGAATCTTATGGGTCAAATGACCCGTTGCGGTATTTAGGGCAGATTACATATATTTCTCAGTAAAAAAAATTAACAAGAGAGGAGTAAATATTAAAAAATACATTCTATGTATTTTTTAATAAAAGTAGTAAAGGCAAATGGCGATGTTATTTAAAAGAAATTCTGATGAAAAGTTTAAAATGGGTCATTTGACCCGTCGTGGTAGGTTTAGTGTTACGTGGATTAACGATCAAAATTTAATTTTGCAAAATAAATTATTTTGATGCGATTTTGGCCAAAATTGTGAAAAAAAAAAATTTGTCCGACGTCCTGTAGCCTGATGGTTTAAACTAAAAATTAGTGCTGGGAACCGAAACCGGTTTTTCGGGTACCTGGTGCCGGTTTTCGGGTAAAACCGGGTTTGTAAGTTTCGCGTTACCCGGATACCCGGTTCCGATTCCGAATGCCCGGTTCCGGATACCAGGTTCCGGATACCAGGTTCCGGATACCCGGTTCCAGATACGCGTTTCCGCGTTCCTAGATTAGATACCCGGTTCTAGGGTCGGGAAAACGCCAGACAAATTAGAATAAATACAAATTCCCGATGTTGATGTAAGTAAACTGTAAACATAAATATATTAAAATTAGTGCTGGGAACCGAAACCATAAAATAACGTCAGACAGAAAATAGTGCGAACTTCCTAAATTCCTAGCCATAGCCATAGGCAAGATAATTTTAGTGCTGGTAACCGAAACCGGTTTTTCGGGTACCCGGTTCCGGTTTTCGGGTAAAACCGGGTTTGTAATTTTCGCGTTACCCGGATACTTGGTTCCGATTACCCGGTTTCGGATACCCGGTTCCGATTACTCGGTTCCGAAAACGGGTAACCGGGGAAACCCGAAACCGTTTTTTTTTGGAACCGGTTCCGGTTCCGTCAAGGTCGATTTCTGATAGCACTACTAGAAATCTGAAAAAATTCTAAATATTGTACATTGGTGTGAACCGGAATAATACAACAGGAATTTATGATCAGATTATGTTTTCGGAAAATAACGCATTTTTTGTGTTTTTGGTTAACGATGCACAAAAGTTATAGCTATGTCACACGTTATATTGTAAGACGTATCGTGGTCTAATGGCTACGTTGCTCGCTAGCTACACAGATTTCTAGTGTTCGATCCTTGCCAGAGGAGTAAATTTTATTTTTTGTTTTTTTTTCCATTTTTATTTTGTTTAAATTAATTTGTCAAAATTCTAGTTATATTTTGGCAAATGTTGCATTTAAATTTTAAGAGCGTAAACTTAATAACCAATTTGAATTGTTGGAATTATATATTCATTCTATGTGTCATATATACGAAACCAGAGGGGCGGAGCGTATGATTTAAAACAACCAATGGAAGCCATAGGCGCAATTTTTAAAATCTTAATTAACCTTGCTATTAAAAAAAAAAAAAAAAACACTGCACATATTTAGAAACCTAAATAATGATATTAGGTATTCGAATTAAAATAAACAAAAAAATGTTTTAACATAAAATTTGTTTTCAAAGCTCTTAGATTAACAGACGATAAATTATTTTAAAAAGATCGTTCATTTTGCCGTGGTTACTACAAAGCAAAATTTGTCCTACACACTCAGCATGCCTTCACTTCACTTATTATATACCTGCGAAACCCTGCAATGTGTGAAAATTCACACTTCACATCAATTTTTGAAAATACTGTAGAACAGGAGTGTCAAACTCAGTTAGGTCTTGGGCCATTTTACACACAATTGCAATTCGCGTGGACCGTATACTACCTACATATGAGATTAGATCATAAAATTCGCGAAATAGCTCATATCAAGTGGCAGGCAAGGGTTCGATGCGCCCCGGGTGACAATAAAGCTGGGTTCAGATTAGCGAGCCGATCCTGTAATTTATCGCGTAATGTAACACGCCGTGTAACCTTTTTCTCTATAATCCGTTAGAATGTAGTATTGCTCTTATGGGAAATGGGACCGGTGTTGCCAATTGTTGTAAAAGTGTCAAATATGTCAATGGACTTATCTTCATCACATATCACTTAACATTTTTCTTTTATACGACTTTCTACCATGGAGTTTACCAGGACAGTCTCACTGAAGAATCCAACAGTAATTGGCCATCATGTGGCTATCCCATCTTCCTTGATATCGATCTTCCATAGTTTTAATGTCCTGATGGAATCTTTCCCCTGGTTCTTCACTAAAATTCCACTTTTCTGAAAACCGATCAAAGTGGTTGTGGAGGTAGTGAACTTTTATGCTTATGTTACAACCGAGAATATTAAAGTAGGAAAGTATATCTTCCACTAATTCTATGTAATTCTCTGCCTTCTGATTTTCTAGAAAATTTTATACTTCTTGAACAAATGAACACCAAGCACTATATTCAATCTCGTTCATTGATGCGGTAAATTTTGAATCTTTAATAAGCTACCTTATCTGAGGCACATCAAATATTCCGGATTTCAATTTTCCGTGCTAATCTCAGGAAATTTACGTGTCAAGTAGCCAAAACAAGGTCCATCTCGATTTAAAGCCTTCACAAATTGCTTCATAAGCCCCAACTTGATATGCAAGGGTGGAAATATGATTTTCTCTCTCGCAACTTGTATCATGATATTTCTTAAAGGCTAATATCTGTTAACCCAGTGCTGATCCTTAGCTCTGCTGTCCCAAAGACGCAAAAAACAAGGATATTTTGTATATCCACTTTGCTGTCCAAGGAGGAAGTTTACCATTTGTAGATCGACACGAATCACCCACATACTTCATTTTTTTCAAGACTAGTGATATTGCTGAGTTTTACGGTCATGGGTAATACCAAGTAACTCAAACTGTCTAATAAGATTCTAATTTTAGGTACGAAATTTCAATTTTGGCGTATAAAGATATCATTATTTCATTATTTTTGCCTTTTATCTGAACTAAAATCAATTAGCTTGTATCTCAAAAACTAGAGCTGTTACGAAAAAAAGCCAGGTATTTTTGAAATCAGCACATCAAAAATAATCAAAATAAGTTCTTACTTTTCCGGCACCAAGACAAAAATTTCATTTTGTCGGGCTGTGTAATTTATTCAAATTAAATGAAAAAGTATTAGGGAAAAATGATTAACCATTTGTACTGCGTTTTCAACGACTAGCGCGATTTACAGCTGGCAACCTCGTCAAGGAAGAAAAGGATAGTGTTATTGGCGGAATCCATTAGATTGCCCTGTACTGCATTCTAACGTTTAAACGGGCTATAGCTTGGATGTGATCACGTGCACAATCCGAGCGATTCGCAAAGCGCTCGACCGGATCAGCTCTGTGTCGCAAACACAAAGAAGTTCGTCGAATTTGGTTGGACGCGTTCGAGATATTTTTGACGCTCGCAAGCATGGTCGTTTAACACAAAGTTTACATAACCTAGAATAGATAGTAAATATTAGTTAATATTTCTTTAATTATATTTCGACATGTTTCGCCAACAGAATAGCTTCTTCAAGATTTGTGTGTGAGCATTACGTTACGCGGTACATTACAGGATCAGCTCGCTAATCTGGGCTCAGCGTAAGGCGTGTCATCGTGCGCGTTTTTAGATTTATTTTTATTGATCAAAGAACATAAATAGGTTCATTAAGAATGCGTTAGTGGACTCACCGATTGAGCCCACTCTAAGAACTCAAAAAACGAGTTTATAAGCGACACATTAGTCTTGTAATTGATCGAAAAATTAACTTTTGTGTCCCCTAAGAAAAATTATGGATACGCGTCTGTCTCAGACCCCATGTTAAAATTTGCAGTCATAACATCTAAATTATAAATTGTAAATATCAAGCAACATTTTAAATAAAATATTTATAATAAAGTAATAGGTGTTAAGAGTATTTTTATTATTTTATTTATTTTACATCGGCCTATTTCTGCAAGGAGGCTAAATGCCGTTGCCAGGGGACGAGCTCCTCAGCGGCGGCGCTAGACCAATCGTGGACGTCGGCAAAATTAGCTTTGTTAGGCCCCTTTCATTACTCAGTAAAAAAAAAAATAACGATAATAAAAACAATCCTTGATTTGGCCTAGTCTTCTGGCTTGACTTTTTAGCTACTGAACACTATATTTTATATAAAGTTATTAACACAACTCATAACTGTTATTATTAATTTTAAACACATATTTATATACACTTATTTTAAAGTTTTAGGTCAGATAAACGTTAAATTAAATAAGCTGAATTATACTTAAATTTATGAGTACCATATGAGTTTTATTGTTAATTATGAATTAATGACAAAAATTGCACGAACAAACATAAATTAAACCAGGCAAAATTTTCTACTTTTAGCCTCACTGAATATTTTCAAAATTGTGTCATAACTAACATTAGGCGCTATTTCAGTTTCAATTGACAAAACTGATAGTAGTATTTGTTTTAAACACATATATGTATTATGATTATTTATTTTCGTGGTTAATTTTTTCTTATATTTTTATTTTCTTTTAAATTATCTTTCATCTACTAAGCCATTTATAATAGAAATTATTTCGAATAGGAAATATTATTTTTCAATATTTGGACCCGATTTTCATTTTCAAAGAGTGAATTTTGAATTTATAAGTTTTTATGCTCAATATATAGAATAAGATTAATACTTAGAAACAGTGGCGCACCCAGGAATTTTTGTTGGGGGGGGGGGGAAGACAAAATTATATAAATTTTGAAAATATAAAGTGATGACCTAAAAAAAAGGTCCTCCCTCACTTCTAAAATACAAGTGATGACTTAAAAAAAAGGTACTCATCTCTATTTTTAAAATTTTCTAGTGTGTTTGTGTGTTTTTATTTTTATTTCCTTTCTTCACAGGAGGGGGTCCGGGTCCCCGGGCCCCCTCCCTGGGTGCGCCAGTGCTTAGAAAACGTTATTTATTTAAAGTCGAAGTAATAGAATCTAATGATAAAACCAACAAATATACAAATAAACATATTTTTGTACAGCAAAGCGAAATGAGAAATGTATAAATATCATAAGTCATAATTATTATATAATATTTAAACTTTCAATAACTTGTAAAATTTTTGCGAGGCCCCCACAAGCGTGAGGCCGTCGGCAGTCGCCGACGTCGCCGACGCCTAACGCCGCCACTGGAGCTTCTACACCTGGATGAGGGGTGAAAATGGGAGTAATGTAAACATATTATTCTCGCCTGAATAATATCACCAATGGAGAATCGAACCAGCAACCTAACATTTCAGCTCGGCCACTCCGTTGGCTTTAATAGTAATAAAGCCAATAGTAATAAAGTTTAAAATAATAGTTGAGGTTATGTAAAATAATCGTAAACATAACCAACATTCGTTAATTTCCCATAGTCTGCTACGTTTTTTTTTTTTTAATGAACGAGTTTTAGTATTTAGTAGCAATTACAGATTATATTATGCATGTCATATTTCTACTTTATATTTTAATTTACACACCGCAAATTGTTTATTTGTTTTTATTTTTCTCTCAGTTGCAGTTACGAATAGAATCCAGCTTGAAAGCTGGATATACACGTATCATTCGTAAATTCAAATTTTGATATTGGACCACTATTAGACCACATTAGACTCTATCTTATAACACGCACGTATGGTCAGTTTTTTATGTTACATCGGTGTAAAAATGTTCAGAGTACAATCTATATATAAAGACATACAGGCTTATAACTCATTATCAGGCAAATTTTTAAATTATTTTTAGTTTTTCCTTTTCTCTCTTATAGTTCGCTAAAACTCAACAAGGATGTCTTATTATACAGACTGTAAGTGGTTAAGTTTGGTCCTGAATCTGGATATACCATATTAATTTATCCTTCATGAATTTTATAACTTTGAAGAGAATACACATTTGTCGCACCTAAAATTTAGTAAGAGTAAGAATATTTGTTTGCATTCTTAAAATATGTTTTCATCATATATTAAACCGAAATCAATATCGTAATACTTGAATAATTTTGATATAAAAAAATACATCGCATCATATGCGCCACTTTGCACTAATACTGAACTGTTTTAGAATCTTCGCTAGCAGAGTTTCAACCAGTCTGAACAGAGTAGATACGCAGGATTTCACAAGCTAGGGGAACATTTGAAAAGACTCAAAATTACTTCCAGGATAAGAGGGATTAGAACGCTAGAGCCCGGCTCGGGGACTTGTTTCTTCGGCAACTATGACATTATCAGAGGTTCACGTGTCCAATACGCTCTCTCGGTCTCTCTATCTCTCTCTCTCTCTTTATCCTCTCTTCTCCTCACTGCACGAATTGCAGATTCCACTGATTGATTTCGGCTTCTTTTTACTCATTTGTGGGGGGGAAATTAATTGCATTTAAATTGAGATTTAAAAAAAGACTAGGTGACTTTGTTTATAGCTTGTTTTCTTATTTCATCAGTTCAAATGTTTTACAGTAATGTACAGTTCATAACGTGATGAATTTCATCGATAATACAAAATATTGAAATGTATCAGAGTTATAAAGATCAAAATCAACAGAATACCGGCGTTATTTTGAACAAAATATGTTCACTAGTTGTAAATCTTTAAGCTGCGTTCACAACTTTAAAATTAATGAGTAACGAATGTTGCGACCTCTATGTTTTTACAAACCAACTACGATGGAATAAATGCATTTATGTGACTTTTTACGAACCCGCATCAGCGAGATCGTCTACAAACTAAATATGAGGCCCAAAAAATTAAATAAAAAAAAACAGAAATAGCCTCCAATTTTATTAATGTAGTTGACCATATATTATTTGTTGATTCTGTTGTATTATCATCTTTTAGATTAATTACTGTTTATGAATTATTTACAACTATAGTCCAGGGTCCATTTACTTGTCTATACAGTGCAGGGTCCTCTTAGAACGTAAACCGATTTACTCCATCTTTTACTAATGATGGCAATCACACAAAAATGATCCTGAACTCCAAGCTTATAGGTGAAAGAAATCAGGAGAAAACAAAACTTCGTCGTTTGGATGTAGTGGATGAAGACGTAAAGAAGATAGGTGCAATCAACTGGCCAACTCATATGGTTTTATCGCTTATGTTGATGACAATGATGATAGGTAACGCCTTTTAAGAATGCAGTGCCATGGTGGAAAAATCGACTAACCTAACCCAGCAAACATTCAACTAACGGCCGAATGCCGGCAAACTGCTTTTATGCTGGTATATTACTGGCACCAAAAGTAAGTGCAACGCCAGTATTAATAATGTACTTCACATTTGTATTTCGCATTCCGCCTATACGAAGTACTTTACCAGCATTTTATAAGCACTCTTCTTCACTCATACTTTTTACTTAAAACCATCAGAAATAAATCTTGCAACTAATGCGATTATTTTGCACTTTACCGTTGCTGGGCCGGCAACTGATACATCAATGGGCCACTAACGGCCCCGGGGACACCGGGGTACTGGCCCATTACTTTCAATGCCGGGGTGTATGTGCTTTACCAGTACTGGCCCGTAGAAAAATGTTTGCTGGGAACCTAATAGACAGTAACAACTTTTTGACATATGGACAATACGTATTGTAATCTGACATTTAGAAAAAATGTATTAAGATTTTTGTCTTGATTTATGTTTTCTTATATTTTATTTTCACTAATAATAAGATAAATCGATGTAATTAAATTCACTTTTATAACAAAATACACTTTTAGCATGCCTTTTGGAGGAAAATAATGAAAGGCTAGGCGCGGCGATCTTTTTTCCAGGAACTGCATACAGGAACACAACAACACTTATAATTTGAACTCATATTAAACACACTCACTGATTACTAATACCAGTAATATGTTGTAATAATAAATATTAGAGGAGAAGGCCCTAATATGAGCACCCTTTTTGTTTTTTTGTCGATAATTTTTAAAGTTTTTGAAGAAATGATCTTAGAATTGGCATACATCTAGCCCAAAGACTTATATACAATATTCAAAATTGCATTGTTTCGAAAAATAATGTAATTAAAAGCCAGTTACGAAAATTTGTAAAATGTTCGAATAAGGATTGAGGGTATGAAATATGGGCTCCAATTAAAAATTGGGTAGTTCAAAATAAATTTTATTTTTGTTTAAGATACAAATTCAAAGTAACAGTTTAACACTTGATCACTGACAAAAATCACATTAATATAAATCTTTTTCTGTCGCGGAGCACTCATTGTTGCAACGAAGCCAAAGCTCGCCCCTTTGATCCTGTAAAAAACCACCGTCACAAAACTTGCAAGCAGCATCTTCATCATTCGAACTTTGTTGCCCTACTTCATCAACGTTCATTTCGTCGTCAGCTGGACAAGACTGTTGAATATGCCCTGACCCATATTTAGACCTCGCGGGGAGCCCATATTTCCAACATTGAACATGGCAATCTAAATTAATGTTTGACTTTTTTTAGATTGAGTGAGGCAGTAGCTCCTTGTAACACAATATATCTCGATCACAATACAACAGTTTCAAGTATAAATCACAAGCAGATCGATTAAAAATCTTTCCCGTTCTTATAACAAAAACTTACCTTAATAAAAGAATCAAAATTAAGCAAACATATTTACTGTAATTCGTTTCTAACGGCACAAGAACTCAATTGCACTAAATTTGTAAAATTGTTGAACGAAAGGTAGATGTGTTTTAAGCTATTGCCGAAAGATAATGATAGCTATATTAGTAGCTTTTTTTGGGGGTCCATATTAAATGCAGGGCCTATATTAGGACCTTCTCCTCTGGACTGATTTTAAAATATTTTTATTCGAATAAAATTACAATTTAATATTGTCTCCCTCAAAATAAATTCCTTGGGAAGCCACACAGCGCTGTTAGCTTTCAGTTGGTCGGTTACGGACATTTGAATGTTTTCGAGTGTCCCAAAATGACGTCCCTTGAGGTGATTTTTCAACCTTGGGAAGAGGTAAAAGTCACAAGGACTCAAGTCAGGTGATTAAGGAAGCCGAGGAGCCACAGGAATGTTTCCTTTTGGTCCTGTCAAAGGTTTTTTGGAACCATTTTTGCGCAGAGTTTTCTCATCCCCAATTCATTGGTCAAAATCTGATGAACGGTAGTGTGAGTCAAATTCAACTCTTCCCCGATCATTCTGACTGTCAACCGACGATCTTCCGCTGCGTGATTCATCATCAATCAACTCTCTTCCTTCTGGAAATGCCTTAAACCACCAAAAAACCTGGGTCCTTGACAAAACACTTCTCCGTAGGCTTGCTGAACTTTTGCAAAAGTTTCCGTTGCACTGTGCCAAGTCTGAAGCAAAACCTGATAGCACACCGTTGCTCGAAAACGTTATGTTGCCAGTCCGGTTACTTAATTTACACACCTCGTATGCCAAACAGATACAAAATTTAAAAATCCAAACAAATGGAACACGTGAGTTAGAACAATAACAATCTTGTCTATTAGTTCAACATAATAGACCGTATTAGTAACTACGTCACAAAATGGGATTCAGTGCTGCCGTCTCGCGGTTGGATTTCTTTTATTTGAATTTAGCATGTTGTTTTTTTTTTTTGATGCATTTTATTTTGGAAATATAAATTAAGTTTTCAAAGTAAGAGAATGCTTCACATCAAAACTACAAGTCAATATTTATTTATTAAAATTCTTACTTTACACATTATAATTTAATATGTCATTAGTTTTGCAGAAAAATATTATTTTGCAGGTTAATTTTGAAAATTTTACGTTAATAATCGTTATTATGGCAGGTAACATAGCAATAAGTGTGTATGACATATCTAAATGGTTTGAAAGAACAATATGGTGTTTTTATTTTATCCATTATTGTTTTACATCTTCATCTGTCAAAAACCGAAAAAATTTGAATAGAATACGTGGTTGGGACCTAAGCCAATAGAAAAAAACCCAAATTTGCAGCTTTGAAAACCCTGTGCGAGCGGCACAAAAATATGTACCTACTGTTTCAAAATTTTATTAAAATTGGTTTTTAAATTAGAAGGTATATAGAATGTAGCTGTAATGTTGACAGTTTGGAGCAAAACAATACACCATTATGCATTCTAAAACAAAATATTAATGATTTCTTAGTGTTAATTAAATAAATACTAAAGATATTTCGATTTTCATAATATTTAAACACGTAACCTATAAATATATCTTCGAATCCTTATTTATCCCAGCAAACATTTTTATACGGGCCAGTACTGGTAAAGCACGTACTCCCCGGCATTGAAAGTAATGGGCCAGTACCCCGGTGTCCCCGGGTCCGTTACTGGCCCATTGATGTATCAGTTGCTGGCCCAGCAACGGTAAAGTGCAAAATAATCGCATTAGTTGCAAGATTTATTTCTGATGGTTTTAAGTAAAAAGTATGAGTGAAGAAGAGTGCTTATAAAATGCTGGTAAAGTACTTCGTATAGGCGGAATGCGAAATACAAATGTGAAGTACATTATTAATACTGGCGTTGCACTTACTTTTGGTGCCAGTAATTTACCAGCATAAAAGCAGTTTGCCAGCATTCGGCCGTTAGTTGAATGTTTGCTGGGATATATTTATAAAATCATTATTCTATAATATAAAGTATCTGGACTGTATCTGGAGTTCAGACTCGTACTGACGGCGTCTCACATGTTCACCTGCCGCCCCTCCAAGTCCCGCGTCCCAAATGTTGCCAGATCAAACGTTATGGTGCCAGTCCGGGTACTAATATACACATTAGTATATATTTATCAAAAATACATATTTTTTGCTCCAAAATTGAAGATATTCATAAAATTAAGGTAACAAAAGTAATGTCACATGTATTTTAAACTAGTTAAAAACTTGCAAAGGACTCAGCTCTCAGATGGCAGCACATGTATGTGACGACACACTAATATGGTCTATTCCGCCAGATAGAGTCTCCCTTATGACCATTTGTCTATTGTAGTGTCCAGTCTTTATATTCTATTTTAAGAATATACTATTTCGTAATAAGTTTCTCATAACGTGTTGACAACTTAATTTTTAAGCAGTGATTGTTTCGGCAATTGAAAATCCATCAATAAGTGTGTATTGGCGATTGGTGGTCAACATTGGCCGGCTTCCTAATAAGTTGTCCGTGAATGAGGTGTGCTGGTGTGGGGGGTTCGCCGTATGTGGTTTGTAAATAGCTCTTTAGCGCTACGGAGGGGTGGATGGCGGCCGGCGAACGCGAGTGCGATTGACGGCCTGCAATTTACCACTCCGAGCTTTCAGGCCTGGCCACTTGGGAACGCTGATTGCTAGAGCTTTCAACTTTTCACAGACTTTCACGTTACAAAATCACTTTTCACCGGGAAATCGTGTTTTTTTCTAAATGGTTCTTACGCTAAATAGGTTTAAGTAGGTTCTGTTCTGGATTCAGGTAGATGTATGATTATTTTTTAAAATTTAATTTAAACAGTTTTATTACATTTGTCGATAAAAATAGTTTTGTTTCAGTAATAAATATAACAACTTCTTTTTATTCACGCCATCCCCTATTAAATGAAAGATTAAAATACTTAGATTAACCGACAACAAATTATTTTCAAAATATTATTTATTTTGTCCTGATTACAACCAAAACTGTCCCATTCATTTAGCATTTAGCATCCTCTGCTGGCCGCCTTCACTTACTAGATTACTACGAAATATTGAAATATGTGAAAATTCACACATTTTTGAGAGTTTTAATATTTAGGAGGGTAATAAACTTGCTTCATTATTTGTATTTTATCAATATTAGGAAATAAATAAATATTTTTTTGTATTTAAGTATTTCAATTTTCTTTTTTCTTATTTCTTGTAAGGCCTAAATTGAAAACTTTAAATGATTTTTTTTTTACTTCACAACCTAAAATCCACGTGTGTTTATTATAAATTTTCTCTTAAAGGTTCGTTTTTTACTACAAACAGATTGTTTTATGTTTAAATTCCGAGTGGGTCTGCCCAATTTTTTTATTTCAGCGTTATCGATAAAAGATCGATTCAAAAATTGTTTCGTTCTTAAACTTTGCAAATTGGAAATTTATTTTTACAAAACTTTATTGTTAATGTACGTAAACACAAAAACCCAGTGCTGACGTAATTTTAGGGTAGATCAATTTACAAAACATTAGAAAAACACATTATTTTGGGTTGATTTATTTTTAGGGTTTTGTAGGTATGACCAAAAAACCCTTATACCGTCATTTTGTCGCCTAAAAAATACCCCCTAAAAATATAAACAAATATGTGCTCATCAAAAAAAAAAAATAAATATTGTTTTCAAAAGTCTGAGTAGGGTATCAAATGAAAGCCCTTAGTACGTGGATTAACGGTCAAAATTAAATTTTTGCAAAATAAATGAATTTTATGCGATTTTTGCCAAAATTGTGCAAAAAAAAATTGTCCCAACCCTGTAGCCCAGATAGTTTAAACTAAAAATCTAAAAAAATTCTAGTAATGTACATTGGTGTGAATAGTAGTAGGAATTTTTGATCAGGTTATATTTTTGGAAATTTTTTTTGTGTTTTTTGGTTGACGACGCACAAAAGTTATAGTTATGTAACACACTATATAAGAAGGCGTATCCTGGTCTAATGGGTAGCTAGCTCGCTTGCTACCCAGCATACTAGGATTCTCTCCCGGACAGAGGAGACAATTTTATTTTTGTTTTTTTTTCCTTTTTTTATTTTGTTTAAATTATTATGTCAAAATTCTAGTTATATTTTGACAAATATTGCATTTAATTTTTAAGAGCGCAAATATAATAACCAATTGGAATTGTTGGAATTATATTTTCATTCTATGTGTTTCATGTACATGAAACCAGAGGGGCGGAGCATATGAATTAAAGCAACCAATGGAACCCATAGGCACCAATTTTCAGAATCTTAATAAATCTTGCTATACATATAAAAAAAAAAAAAAACTGCACATATTTAGAAACATAAATAATGGTACTAGGTATTCGAATTAAAATTAATAAAAAAATATTTTAACATAAAATTTGTTTTTAAAGCTCTTAGATTAACAGACGATAAATTATTTTAAAAATATTTTTCATTTTGCCGTGATTATTACAAAGCAAAATTTGCCCTACACACTCAGCAGGCCTTCACTTACTATACGAGGTCTGTTCAAAAAGTATCGCGAATTTTGTGTTTTTCCAAAAATTATTTATTTATTCATGAATATCTATTTTGTCCCCTTCAAAGTAATCCCCACCAGATATTATACACTTGTGCCAACGTTTTTTCCAATCCTCGAAGCACTTGAAAAAATCATTTTTTGTGATCTTGTTCAGCTCCTCCTTCGATGCCGTCTTTATCTCCTCACTCGTAGCGTAGCGTCGTCCTTTCATGGGCCTCTTCAGTTTAGGGAACAAGAAAAAGTCACAGTGGACAGCTAGATCTGGGGCATACGGTGGCTGCGGCATTATTAGTGTGTTGTTTTTGGCCAAAAAACTCGCGCACAAGCAACGATGTGTGGGTAGGGGCGTTATCATGGCGTTGTCGTTGCTTCGGTCCAAGATAGCTTCACCATATGCCACAGTCAACATTCGGAATGCGTCCGCGCACTTAATTTTGTTTTTCACACAAAATTTGATACAGATTCTTTGATCCATTTTTTGGTATAGGCAAAAATCGAAGACGAGCCAAAACATGTGCAAGCAAAGCAACTGTCAAAAATTAACTGAACATTCAAAATGGCCGAACTTGTCGGCATAAGTGAGAGACATGAGTACCAACATAACGCCACAAAAAAATCGAAAATCGAATAAACGTAACCCGCGGAAATTCAAAATTCGCGATACTTTTTGAACAGACCTCATATACTTGAGAAACCCTGCAATGTGTGAAAATTCACACTTCACATATTTTTTTTGATGTATACTATTTCGTTATCAATGCTTACGTGAGAGTACGAATCTAATAATTTTGTTTCTAAAGTGTTATTAAAGAAATCGACATCTCTTCCTCCACTACTTAACAATGGAAACTACAAGTACTCTGACAAAGATAAAGCAAATGCGCTCGCAGATCAATTCGAAAAGGTACACCAACAGAACGATGAACTAGGTACAACAGGCTTCACGAGAAAAATTTGCAGACAAACAAACCAATTTATGAAAACTAACTCGATAAAACCAGAAGATGTAGACATAGCTACCCCCACCGAGCTAAAATCTACTATCCGGAAGATGAAAAATAGAAAGGCACCAGGTATTGATGGAGTTTCAGTACACTTGTTAAAACGTCTCCTTATAAAAGCAATTATCCTCCTGACGAGAATAATAAACCATACCATGACATTAGCATACTTCCCCTCTGCTTGGAAACTGAGTAAAGTGATTGCTATAAAGAAACCACAAAAACCCCCTGATCTACCTGCCAGTTACAGACCCATAAGCCTACTTAGTACACTAAGCAAGATAGCCGAAAAAAATATATCTAAAGAGAATTCATAAACACCTAGAAGCTACTAGTGGCATAATTCCTGAACAATTCGATTTTAGAAAAGACCACTCCACAACTGGACAGTTAGCTAGACTAATGGATAAAATTACTTTTGGCTTCAATGAAAATAAACATACCGGAATGATTACGCTGGACATAGAAAAAGCGTTTGACACTGTCTGGCATGAAGGGCTAATATTTAAACTAATGCAAATGTCTTTTCCATCCTACCTCATACACCTTATCAATTCATATATAAACAATAGAAAATTCCTAGCTTCTGTAAACAGTTGCACATCATCCATCAGAAAGATATCGTCAGGCGTTACCCAAGGTTCAATCCTCGGTCCCATACTTTTCTGCTTATATATAAATGATCTCCCACGCTCAACAAATGTTCACTATTCCTTATATGCTGACGACACCGCTATTTTCGCACAGTCCTGGAGAATAGACACTATTATAAACAGGCTCCAGCACGCCACGGAGAAAATTATGAAATATATGGAAAGATGGAAAATAAAAGCAAATGAATCCAAAACAGAAGCGATTCTTTTCTCTAAAAGAAGACCCAGACTAATGGACAATATCACCATACAAGGAAGTAACATAGAATGGTCTCCCACAGTTAAATATCTAGGTATGAAACTTGACAAGAGATTGAATTTTACAGAACACTGTAAACATCGATGTCAGCTAGCGACTGCTTGTATGGGCGCATTATTTCCATTGCTTAACACGAAATCAGGACTATCCCAAAAAAATTTCTTCTCTACAAAACAGTCATAAAGCCAACATTAATTTACGCATGTCCAGTCTGGAGCAACACGTCCAACGCCAATTACCAAAAGATGCAAATAACGCAGAATAAGTGCCTCAGGTTTGCAGGCAACTACCCCCGATGGACCAAGATTACAAAGATGCACGAAGAACTAAAAATAGACTATATAAAAGACAGTATTTTTAAATTCACAGACAAGTTCTTCTCTAAGTGTTTAGTGAGTGAGTACCCAATAATCAAAGACATAGGTAACTATGAAATCAGTGCGCTACCGTTTAGAAAATATAAACACAGACTAACGAAACATATACTATTATGACATGAAAGTAAAAAATGACACATAACCATGTATGTATAAATCGTGACAGGTTTTTGCATATATTTTTCCCTGTCTACATTATTTAATGTTAATTTAGCGTAATATAAATGTTTTATATAAGCAACAAATGGAGTTTAAGTTTAAGAAAAAATTTAATATTTTCGATACTTAAACATTAAGAATTGTTAACTAGTTGTAAGCATAAGAATTAATAAATTTTATATATATAAAAAAATAATTTTGGCAATTTAACAACTGGAACTTAGTATTTAGAGCCGCTAAGTACTCGATACGCTATTTAGAGGTCTAGTTGTCGTCAGACCCAAGACTTAATTGTGCTTTATTACAAAGTTTAAAAAAATATACACCACACTATTCTTATCGCAAATTTTACGAGCAAGGAAATAGATTCGAGAGCAATTTCCATATTCAAACATTTCGAAAAATAATCAAGTGATTTCTATTTAAAATCAGGCGTATGTTAAAGTTTAAACCCCTCAAACAAAGGTCTCTTGGGACACATCTGGCACACATCATTACACCAGGCATCGGCATCAGGCATCGTGCGCCTGTACCCGGTACATAATTCAATTCCGAAATCAGAATTTGACTCCTACGAGAGAAGCGACCGCCTCGACCCTCTAACCATGTTTACATTGCTACTAAATATTTATAACGCGACAGTTGATGAGCGCAGCAATATGCTACACATTTAAAGCCTTCAGGGGACCTCAAGGCGAACTGATTCAATTATAAAACTAATATTTACGAGGGTAATCTATTCGCTTCATTATTTCTAATTTATCAATATGGGGAAATAAAAATGTTTGCCCAGATTTATGGAGCGAAAAATTATGGTAATTTAACTCAAATAAGATCAGATGGTTGTAAAATTTTTGGGAAGAACATTTATTCTTCTCTTACCAAGTTTTTATTACTTTTCACACTTTTTACGGCGTGTCTAAAACGGTTTGACTTAGTTATCCGACATTTTCGCGTGATCACGCTATAATTTCGATCGATATGTATCTGTTTACACGTGCTTCTCAACCTTAAACTTACCTTGAGCCAGCAAAATATCTAATTATTTACATGGATTTGTGAAAAAATTATTTTAAAATTATATATTGCCTGTTTCTTTGATTTAAACGTAACTAGGTTTTGAAAACTAGTAATTTTTATCTATTTGATGAAGTTTTTGATCATTTTGTTTAGCAAAAGCTCTATTAAATCAGAAAAAGTGAGCTAGTAACAACTTACAAAAATTCAAGTCCATTTAGTTCCTCTTAAAGTTCCATCAGATGATTAATTATGTGTAAATGGGGTGCCACAAGGAAGTGTTCTAGGGCGCCTATTATTTATACTTTATATAAATGATTTGCCTTCATACTTATCTTCGTGTCATATCCAATATTTGCAGATGACACATTAATTTATTTCTATCATGACGATATTAATGTTTTAATATCTACAATTAATAAAAAACTGAATTCTCTTAGTGCTGGGTTAAGTGAAAAAATTTTAAAGTTAAACGAAAAAAAAATCTATGTTTATGTTAATATCTTCAAAATCTGAAAAAATAAAATGTATAATATTACTAGCCATAATTAAGCCATGAATTTAAAAAGTAATTAATTTTGTCAAATTACAAAAACTGCAATATTTTCCAAAACCGAAATCTGATGAAAAATTCGGCTCGTAATTTTCTGGCTCAGATCAATGTACATTATTTATATTTTTTTCAGATTTTTAGTTTAATCCTTTGTGTATAAAGAGGCGGGGCAAAAGCTTTTTTGACAAATTTTTACCTAAATCGTATTAAAAGAAATGAATTTAAAAAACTTCTTCTCGTTCCTTAATCTACGTTTTAATAGCTTTCTTTTGATACCACACAATATATATATATATATATATATATATATATATATATATATATATATATATATATATATATATATATATATATATATATATTTATATATTTATATATATATATATTTTAAATAATAGTCTTATTTTTTTCAACGACACAAAAAAAATCAGTATTTTTCGAAAAACTAATTTGATCAAAAATTCCGGTTCCCATCAATGTTCATTAAGGAGATTTTTCAGATATGTAGATCAACCCTTCTAGAAGATAGAATGGGGGACAAAAGATTTAAATATATTTTTGGCAAACATCCCATAAAAAAATAGATTTTTCAAAAATAAAAATTTGCTGTTGATCCACGCATTAAGAACTATCATTTGGCATGTCACTCACAATTTAAAAAAAATATATATTTTTTTTTTATTACATACCTGATTATATTTTGTGGGGATGATTCTCAGTATTTTTCCTATTTGTCAGTCAAAGAGTTGTATAACCATACCAAATTGGAACTTTCTATGTTCAGCCGTTTGGCTACAATATCTACAGACCGACAGACAGACAGTCAAACACATGAGTGACGTTATAAGAGTTTTTTGGTCATACCTACAAAACCCTAATAATATTTTTTACAGATTCTATATTCGTATCTACATTCAAAGATTTATAATTTTATATACAAGTTTTACCTTGCATGCTTGCTGTCACTCCCTATTGAACCTCGAAGTACCTTCAAATGGATTCGAGCTTCCTAGGAAAACATGGGTATCTATGAATAGAGTTAGAACGGGCCACGGTAGAAGCGGCGAATCTCTATTCAGATGGGGAATACGCTAAATAAACAAAACAAGTTCTAAAAATATTATTAGCTATATTTATTTAAAGTTTTCGTGGATCTATTTGATTTTGCAACCGACCTACGGTTGAGAAACAATGGTCTACAATATGTTTGAGGTCGCACGACTTTTCATTAAAGCAAAACTAATTTTTAGTTTAAATAACTATATCTGCAAAATTCTCACATGTGTTGACCAGATTATTGTTATTGTCAAAACGATTAATGAAGAAGTGTGAATCATCACACATTTCTGTGTTCACAGGTATCCAGTAAGTGAGACATTTTGTCAAAAAACATTTTTTTTTTTTTGAAAATACTATAAAATATAAACAGTGCACGCTCCAACAATGCTTTACATATTGTACCATAACGCAGAAGCTACGTATTTTTCGGACCAGAAGACGAACATTTTTACACAAAAAAATCGACTAAAAATTGGGGTACGTCTTATGGTCCGAAGATATAGGTGCGTTGTTTAAAAAGTGTGCGATGTTAGTGTGGAATCAATTCAGAGCGCATAAAACAGAATCAACCAAGGAAATATAATATAAATGAATATAGAACTAGCTGTCATTTTTGGAGGCCTTACAAGTCAACGACAACTCTTGGATGTGTCGATTAATAAACCATTTAATAATTTTATACGGGAAGAGTGGAACAAATAAATGATAAAGCCAAAACACGATGTACAGCAACAGGACTTATGAAAGGGCCAACAATTTCAAAAGTATGTATTTGGGTAAAAAATTCGTGGTTATTTGTGGAAGAAAAGACGATTATAAAGATAAAGTCTTTATGAAATGCGGTATAAGTAACGCATTGGCTAGTATCGAAGATGACTGGGTTTTGAAGAGATTGAGAACAATAGCTCAGACGAAAATAATACAAACAGTGACATTAACAGTATAGACAGTGAAGATGAACAAAATGTTACTTGTTCAAATTATCGTAATAATAAATATTTTTTCTAAAAATTGTCTCATAAATTTCGGGTGCGTCTTATCGTCCGGTGCGTCTTATGTCCCGAAAAATACAGTAAATATCAAAGTACTACCTCACCGGGAATCAAACCCGCATCCTACTAATTTTGCGTTTTAGTCCCAACACCATTGGGCTATGGAGGCGAGTGAGTAAGTATAGGCTATTCCCAAATTTAAGCGGAACTAAATGGAATTTTAGTTTATTTTTTTTATAAACTTCTTATGTATTAAAGTTGGCTTTTCCTAAACAAAATGATCAAAAGCCTCTCTCAATCAGTAAAAGAGAGACCAGATTTGAAAATCTACTTCCGCTTAAACTATATCTTACATATAGAAATAAATTTTTGTTTGTTTGTCTGTTGGTCTGTTCTTTATACAAAGCCAAACGGATAAACTAATTTTCACCAAATTTAGTGCAGTTTGTATTGATTATGTAGGGCAAACCTTAGAAGATATATTTGCATAATGTAGACAAAAATTGTAGATCTTATCTAGATCTAAAAAAAAAGTTCGGGAGAGTGTATACCTATCATGCACAGATATCGTTTATTAGGCAATTTTCTGTTTTTAAACGTAAAAGTTTTTGTATTATAAAATGTGTGGTTGCAAAACATCGGACTTTTATAGTGCTATATCGATTATTTTAGAATTATAAACTAGAGCATTTCACTCAGAATCATAAAGTATTTTACACTATACATCAAAGATTGATAATAACGAAGTTATCAGATTGTAAAATGTAGGCATGCACAGAAATGTTGAAAGTTGTACATGTATGTTGCTATATGGTGCGGAACTTACCAATAGATGGCACTGCTGGAGAATTATTTATTTCCCATCGCCTAATAGTTAATTGCAAATTATATTAACGTTTTATATTTTTAACTTAAACATAGTGAATGTTATGTTCTTCTTTCTTGGATTTGAAGTAGTTAAATGCCGTAGCAAAGCGCGGGTACTCCAGCGGGTATGATATAAATGTTGACGCAATTTGCGTTTCAGATTTCTGAATGATCCTAATATTTATATGTTGTGTTATATGAAATTACTTGTACAACTTTCGAGCATGGAAAGAGCTCCATCCGATATTATTTACCGAGTCTACTGCACATCAAAAATGCGAACTGCCAAATTATATGTAAACTGCTGTATGTACAATGGCGGATAGTTATTTTAAGAATATGCGCTCTTTATATTACAGTAGAACCTCGATTATCCGGACTTTATTATCCAAATTTTCGATTGTCCGGATTCTTTTAAACGAGAAAATTATTTTACGTATTCGCTGTGTACCGATATGCACGTCATGACGTGTCTGGACGTGCGATTTAAATATTTTCTTTTAACATTACCGATATGTCATCGAAAAGAAAACGTGTTGTACTATCTTTAAAATACAAATTAGATATCATCGGTGCACTGGAATGAGGTGACTCAGGACGTTATTGGTCTAATATCTATGGCGTCGGTACTTCCACAATATCGGATATAAAAAACAAACTGAAAAAATTACACAGTTTACTGAACGTATATATATATATTTATTTATTTATATATATATATCAATAAAAAAAGATGCTTAATGTACGTAATTTTTATTTCCTATTACTCACATATTTTCGATTATCCGGACTAGGTCGGGGATGAAGGTAGTCCGGATAACGAAAAATCCGGATAATCGAAAATAAAGTGAGGAGTAATAGGAAATAAAAATTACGTACATTAAGCATGAATCTTTTTTTATTGATATATATATATATATACGTTCAGTAAACTGTGTAATTTTTTTAGTTTGTTTTATATATCCGATATTGTGGAAGTGCCAACGCCATATATTGATATATATGGCGTCCAATAACGTCCTGAGTCACCTCATTTCAGTGCACTGAGGTTCTACTGTATTTGTAATGTGTTTTTGTTCTTAATTTAATTTAATTTTTTGTACCTATATTGCTAGTGTATTTTTTTACCTATATTTTTAATTATAATATATAACTTCTTTCTATTGTTACTTTGGTTTCGTTATTCTTTGTTCATGTAAATAAAACCTTTATAAAATATGTGTCAACATCAACTAAAACAGAAGTTCTCGACTAGGATAAAGTTTGTACTGACGAAATTGCTTTTCTGATAAAAAATCTCAAAAATAAAAAATCACCGGGTATTGACGAAATTAAATAATATTATGTTAAGAAAAAACATTGAGCTATTATTACAGTTCCAAATCCAGGAAAACCAAAATCACAACACAGTAGCTAAACTCTGAAAAAATAATACTTAAAAACGACCATACCAAATTACCTAGTTCTGATCCTTAATTTTTACTTACACGACGGAAAAGTCCAAGTACAAATTTAAATACTATTTCTACAGTCCGTACTATCAATGCAGGTATCCCGCAAGGTTCAGTTGTTGGCCCCACTCTCTTCAACATATTTCTGAACGATATTATTATCGATAAGTATTGTACGTTATGGTGTATAAAATTTACTGTTTAAAAATTGCCGCAGTATTCTTCTCTAAGAGAAGACTTCCGCTAAACCGAGATTTAAGCTTTTTTAATGAATCATCTGGCCCACTGTTGTAACCGTATTCTTTTTATATTCTATTATATATTTTTGTATTTGTATTTGAACGAAATAAATATTACATCGATTATACAAATGTATATAACACATTTCATATAACATTGATACATTGAAGGTAAATTATAAAATAGACTTAACAATAAATAAAATGTATGCATACATATAACAATATAAAAAAATAAAAAAGTTAGAATAATAATATAAATGTAATTCTTCAGTAAATACACATGATAAAAATGCTGTCATAAAAGATACGAAGTATCTTGTGGTGACAATAATGAAATCATAAACAAGAAATTTAAAAAATAATTGTAAAATAAAATAAAAATTTAAATAAAAAATAAACTGACGTAGACAAAAGAAGAAGCAAATTACTAAATAAATTAATATATGATGAAGATAAATATAATAAAAATAAATAACAAAAAGTAAAATAAAATAAAAATTTAAATAAAATTTTTTTAAAAAAAACTGATGTAGACAAATTACTAAATAAATTAATATATGATGAAGATAAATATAAAAAAAATAAATAACAAAAAGTAAAATAAAATAAAAATTTAAATAAAAAAAATTTGAAAAAAACTGACAAATTACTAAATAAATTAATATATGATAAAGATAAATATATTAAAAATAAATAAATAAATAAATAAAATAAAATATACAAATAAAAATAATAGATAATAATAACAATAACAATAAAACAAATAAAATAATACTGTACCAGAATAAAAGTTCAATAATACAAATTAAGAAAAGTAAATGGAATAATAAACTCCAAATCTCAAAAAATTTCAAGTAAAATAAAGTAAATAAATAAATAAATAAATAAATAAATAAATAAATAAATAAATAAATAAATAAATAAATAAATAAATAAATAAATAAATAAATAAATAGGAAGATAAATAATTAAATAAATAAATAAATAATAAATATTTATTTCATATGGCATAATACCTAGGTGTCAGAGTTTTTGAGGTCGCGACTAGTGCCTTCTGACGTAGCCTACCGACTACTTTTTACGGTAACCGAGACCATCGGCATTACATACCTTCTGAAGCATGCTCCATATTTCTGAATATTGATTCAGAGATACAGATATACATTTAAGGAAAGCCTGAGTGGACTTACATTTGCAACGGTCAAGTATTTTTCTGAAAAATCTTACTGCCCTTATTGTGGATCGATCTCACGATGTTTACTTACAAAAAGAGTTGACCACTACTCTACTGCAACCTTAATTTTCTATTATAGTTGATTTTGAGTACAGTGCTTGGATATCTTCTTTCTTATTTCTCTATTCTATCTATCATCGTTCATATATTCATCCATTTCTGTCAAATTAATCTTTCTGCATATTTCTTCAAAATAAATTGTATTTTTTGTGAGTTATCGTAAATCTAGAGAACCCCTTTAATACAGCCATCAAATACCAACAAAATTCATGATAATAATTTCATTTTTGATTGTCCCTAGCGTGAAATCTCCCCATGGATATATATTAGAGCGACAATTCACAAATGCTGTACAAAATGAATCAACTCTAGTATTTTGCGTTATAACTTTTAATAACATTCATCCGCAGGGGTTGGAAAAGGGTTAATTAATCTACCCACAACTCGTAGTCATGGATACAAAATAATTGTCACCCTTTTCGAGTGGAGCGTGGTACAGCGGACCAAAACACCCCAGCTAAGACCGTGTTCAATTGATTCACTTCGTTGTGGACGGGGTTTAAATTTAAAGTCACTTAAATTAAACTTTTCAATTTAGACATGTTTTACGAAATGTAAGAAGGTTTTCTCATAACTAAATAAAATATTTACTTACTTACTTAATACTAAAGTCTTTTTACCATTTTAGGCTGTTGGCGTTTGAGTATTAATATTGTGGTGTCCTTGTCCATATTTCTTGTCACTTCTTTCTATCTTGTGTCATAATCCTCGTTTCTTTCCATTTCATCCCTTTTCTTGCTGTCGCTCTTTTAATTGTGATGGATCTTTCTACGTTCTTTTTGGTCCTCCTCTGAACTTTCTTTTAGGTGTCCTGGCTTCAAAAATATTTTTTGCTTCTCTTTTATGGTTGATTCTACACACATGTCAATATCATTTCAACTGGCTTTGTTCTATTAAATGATCCACAGCAACTGTTCCAAGATCTCTCTATGAACCGTATTTCTAATTCTATACCATTTCGTTTTACGTATTATCTCTCTCAGGAATCTCATTTATGTAACTATTACTTTGCAACTTAATTTTTCTGTCATCGTCCACGACCTAGATTCGTATATTAGGATTGGAATTGCCACCTTTTCGACTTGTACCTTGGTTTTTGGTCAGAATTCTGGTTTTGTGAAGAAAACATATTTTATGCTGTTAAAAAAATTTCCAGCTGCTCCCACTTTTTCTATTACTTCTGCATCTATTTTTCCATTGTCTGCCAATACTGATCCCATATATTTAAACATTTGAACTTGTTCTAATAGTTTTCCACCTAATTCTATTCTATGCTTATGCTTCTGTTGACAACCATTAGTTTTTGCTATACTTATTCTCATGCTTATTTTCATAAGTTCTTAATTGTATAGGTTTAAATTTTCCTGTAACATCTTTTCATTTTCTGCCATAATTGCCATATTATTAGCATAGCATACCCCAGATAGTTTTATTGGGTAAGGTTCCAATGCCCAGTGTGGTATTGTTTTATCTTTTTTCTCGTGTTTTTATGGGTGTGTCTGTCTGTCTATCTGTCTGTCCTTCTGTCTGTCTATCTGGTTTCCTGTCTGTTTGTCTTTCCGTCTGTCTATCTGTTTTCGTGTCTGTATGTCTGTTTGTCTTTCCGTCTGTCTGTCCGAGATTCACGCAAAAACGGCTGGACATATTTTTACGTAATGTGGTAAGATAAGAGAGTAAAACCAGGATTCCGAACATAGACTATAAGTCATTTCAAAATTTTTATTCTAGGGGGGTTTTCGGGGTTAAAACTGTTTATTAAAATGTCTCCCTTATTATTGACTTATAATTGAATTGAAAATTACCTATATAGTTATTTACAATCTTTTTTTTTATCGCATTTTCTTGGGGACGAGCCTAGATGAATATTGGAGTCAGTAAAAATGTACCTGTGTAACAAAATATTTTTATAATACGAAAACAAATCGTTTTTGTGGATTTTGGGGAGTACCGTGGGAACACCATGAAACTAAAATTTTGAAATATGTCACTTATTATTTACTTTACATCAAAAATATATATGTAGATACATTTTTTTATCTTCAACGCAGTTTTTAATAAGACGGATATTATATAGGGGGCAAGGGGAGTGTAACTTATAAGACTGAAATATCTCGTTTATCATTTACTTAACAGCAAAAAAAGAATATGAGAACCGAAACTATTCCTCTCTGCTTAAAAGGCGGCACACAACCCTATAGTTCTCAATAGTTTCTTATACAAAACTAATAATCGTAAATAAAATTAATAACAATCTATATATCAAAATTTGCAACGAATTTTTATCTATCTAATAGGATATTTTTAATTGTAGAAAAAGCTGTTATTTATCTGTAAATAAGCATATTGCATTATAGATCTTGTAAGCCAATAACGCATTTTCGTCTGCAATGCGGCAAATTGTAGCTAGAGATTCCTTCTACACATATGTTTCTAGGTATTTTGTTTTACTGTGAAATCTACTCATATTTAATGTACTTGGCAGTCTATTTTTTCCGTCAACTTGAATTTTCCGCGGTTCTTAATATAAATTTTATGGGTAAAAATGATTTAATTTTTGTGAAATATGCGTGTACCAAGTGGCATTCCATTACCATCAAGTATAATAGTCAACTTGAATTTCCCGCGGATCTTAATACAGATGTTATGGGTAAAAATGATTTAATTTTTGTGAAATATATGTGTACCAATGATGGCATTCTATTACCATCAAGTATAATATTTTTCAACGAAGCCTCTAAACCAGTGGTTGCCAAACTTTTTCGGTTCTCGGCGCTCTTAATGTATTAAACATTTTCCGCGGCGCCCCATGTCAATACATTGGTCTTTATAATTTTTCATTTTATTTTATTAGACAGGTCAAAATATTAAAATACAAGTGATGACCTAAAAAAAAAAGGTCTTGCGATCCGCAGCGTCCCTGTAGCTCAGCCACGGCGCTCCAGGGCGCCGCGGCGCACAGTTTGGGAAACGCTGCTCTAAACTATAAGCAATCAAGTCGAAAAAAATGTTGACGTATTACTTGAACATTTCAACACAAAACTATATAAATATAAAAGTTATATGAAACCCACTAATATATTTAAAAAATTACAGAACAATGTTGTCTGATATCTATTATTAGCGATAATACTTTTTTCTACAGTTAAAAATATCTCATTAGATAGATAAAAATTCTGTGCAAAATTTGATGTATAAATTGTTTTTAATTTTATTTCAGATTTGTATAAGAAACTCATAACCTTTGGGGGTTATACGCAGCGTTAATGCAGTTTTTAATAAGATACATTTTGGGGACCCATGGAGAGAGCTACCTATAAACCAACTATCTCAATTATTATTTACTTAACATCAAAAATCTACAATAAACAAAAGAGTGGTTTTGAATAAAGAAACGATTATTTTGTGTTCTACTTGAAACCGAAATATCTCACTTATCATTTACGTTACAGCAAAAATGTACGTTAAGATAACCGGACGAAGTACGGTTACTCCAACTAGCATTTTATACAGGCCGCCATTTGAGAAAACAAACCCCCTCCTGTGGTACGGGTTGAATGTATATTTTATTTGATACTGTCCGACAAATATTTCGTGGCCGGGCGTGACTTATTGTGCGCACAGAGATGGCATTATGAAAGACAGTGGTAGATATAGAGTACAGTCAGAGAAACAAGTTCACATTCTTACACGTGTACATTATATTTATCAGTTAAGTACGTCTACAAAGACAAGTTCCTCCCATCACAGTCGAACAACAAAACTATAGAAACGCAGCTGCTTGATTTAAGTGATTATTGCATTTGACGTTCACTTTGTCGACTTTTTCCAAACTCCAGCGATTTCAAGTAGATTGTAAATAATAAAGGCTTACATTCTATGTAATAATGTAATACAGATGTTTTCCCGCTAAATATACTTACATACCAATGTTAAATTTTTGACTATTAATAGCACGTCCACCTAGTTTGTTTTTTGTCTCCATGATTTTAAATATTTAATATATTTTGAATGATGCACTTATGCACTTGACTGTAATAGCTTGTATAAGAAATAATGCAATTGGCCAAAGTTATAATTCCCACTACAAATTTCACGCGCATTTTTCATGCCCGGCCACGAAATATTTGTCGGACAGTAAGTGTTATGTAGAACTGATCTGCCAATTTAGCTTATGTTTAAAGTATAATTAGGTAAAAAGTCGTATCATTTAAAATAATAGAGTTATTGGCCAAATTTGTAGAGACATTCTGTATATAGTTCAAAAATATCTATTTCTACGTCACGATATTTTGTAATATTTTTCTTACTCGTTACATTTATTTCATTCCATAATTGTCAAGAACTGACTAACTAAAACAAATTTTCAATTTTCATAAAAGTATTTCACGAAATACGAACTAAAAATGAACAGAATAAAATTTCCTGCTGTTAATAAAGAGAACCAATATTCGAAATATAAAATCTAAAATTCATATTTTCTTCCGGTGCTGTAAAGAACTCCAATAATGAAGGTAAAGTGGTGCGATTTTTATTTTGTTTTCCCTCTGGTTCTCCGATCAAAGCTTAACGGTAATTTTCCGGTTCATTACTTTTAGCGGAACTGATAACCTGTTATATATTTTCTTATAACGGAAGGAAGAGGTACCAACGCATTTTTTATGTATTTATTTTTTCCTTCTTTTATCTCAGAATTCAAACGAAAAGATTTTTATTGTTAATAGCTTTACAAAAAATGTTATTTTCTTGTTCAAATAATTAGGGTAGAAATAATTCACCTGATGCATTTATATCTATTTATTGATTTAATCAAATTTTCTGATGTAGCGGCTAGACGTAGCCTTTCTATTATAGCTATCCTAAACAAGATATGGTAAGTTTTATTGCGGTATTATTGCCTCAAACACTCAGACCCAATCAGATCAATTCTGTAAAAATTTACTGTGTAGTAACGTTACTACAAGATAAAATATTATAAAAAGTATAATGACTTTCATTCATGATAGTAACTGACCTTGCTCATAGTGACAGATTTAGTTCCTATGATCATAGTAAATGAGTTATGGTTGGTTTATATACGGAACAAGAATAAGGAATAGGAAATAAGAACAGTACACAAGATGTTAAAACATAGCTGCGCCGTATATCGGTTTATGCAGGAATGAAATTTAACTTAAACATAAGAATGGTTGGTAACATTCAACATTTTATTCTTAAGACACGATAAGCCTGCGCACAGCAATCAAAATGTCTGCCGTAATAAAGTTTGTTCAACAGATGTTTTTCAGTTGTGATCAGAGGGTTGTAAACAACAATAAAATGTTTTTATTATTTTTATTTATTCTTCTTGTATGTTTTAAGAACCTGTCAAGTGACAAACGTTAAACACAGGCCAACGCAAATACGCAGACGCAGCGACGAAATGTTATGTCCTATATACGATTTAATATTTTTTATTCTTGTGTACTATTCTTATTTCCTATTCCTTATTCTTGTTCCGTATATAAACCAACCATTACATAATTGGTCTGTATATCTTAACGCGCACATCTGGTCACATTCTTACGAGATGTGTAGGTAAATTAAGTAACCGGAATGATTTTTTAAAATTTTGTTATTCGAACAGAATTACAATTCAATATTGTCTCCCTGAAAATTACTTCCTTGGGAAGCCACACAGCGCTGGAGACGGTTCTTCCCATCCTCATAGCAGTGCTGGAACTCAGATACTGGAATAGCTTTCAGCTGGTCGATTACGGACGTTTGAATGTGTTCGAATGTCCCAAAATGACGTCCTTTGAGGTGATTTTTCAATCTTGGGAAGAGGAAAAAGTCAGGCGAATAAGGCGAAAAGGAGGCTGAGGAGCCATAAGAATGATTTTACTGGCCAAAAACTCGTTTATTGAAATTGCTGTGTGGCAAGGCGAATTGTCATCCCCAATTCATTGGTCAAAATCTGATGAACGGTAGTGTGAGTCAAAATCAACTCTTCCCCGATCATTCTGATTGCCAATCGACGATTTGAACGCACAAGATCTCGGATCCTGTCGACATTTTCATCGGTTTTTGTAGACCTTCCGCTGCGTGATTTGTCTTCAATCAACTTTCTTCTTTCTGAAAATGCCTTAAACCACCAAAAAACCTGAGTTCTTGACAAAACAGTGTCTCCGTAGGCCTGCTGAAGTTTTGCAAAAGTTTCCGTTGCACTGTGCTCAAGTCTGAAGCAAATCCTGATAGCACACCGTTGCTCGAAATGAATGTCACTCATTTTTAGAACGCATTAGAAAAAACTGTTTCACGAAAAAAAAATCGCTTCAGACAACCAAATTACTCTAGCGAGTTCAAACTGGTGCTGAAGGCGTATCACATGTTCACCTGCCACCCTTCCAAGTCCTGCGTCTCAAATGTTGCCAGATCAAACGCTATGTTGCCAGTCCGGTTACTTAATTTACACACCTCGTATACCCTTTTCACACTTTAAGACGAGTGAACTTAAAGTCCACCGTTGTTTAACATCGGTTTGCTTTCACATTAGATGTTTATATCTCCGGTTTTGCCACCTGCTACGGTAATTTTGTTCTTAAGTTAGCGTCATAAAATTACTAGTTTTGTACTCTCAGCGCAAACGCTCATTTTGAATTATTATTAAACACATATGGATATTTTATTATTTGTGATTCCATTCTACAATAAAGATGCTACAATAAAGAATATATTACACCTGTTTCAACATATAAGTCGATATATTTTACCTTAATTATTGTAGCTCTGAATTGTATTAAATACATTATTAAAATAACTAATTTAATTATAACAATAAGTATAAACTTATAACGTTGATATAATACAGTATTCTTGTTTATTAAAATAGTGACAGCACAAATTCAAAAAGTATTTATTTTAATAGAAATGATGTTGGCAATGCGGACTATATTTAACACGGAGATCTCTGTATTAAAGTTAGCTTGAGTTTAGACGAGGTCATACGCTTTCACTCTAGCACTTTAGGACTAGTGTGAAAAGAGTATTAACGTTACAGCCGTGAAAATTATTTTTTACCGTGTTTCCGAGGCATTAAAGCGATTGTTTTCAATGAAGCACCATCTTCTTCAAGGATGGTGCTTCGTGAAGATAGTCCTTTTAGTATTGTCACTCCGAAAACTATCGACGCTGTCTGGAATATGTTGGAAATAGATAATTGCTGAACTTACAGGGACATTGAGGCATTCTTGGGCATATTCATACTCGAATTAATACAACTCTATAAAAACATTTGGCCATAAGGAATTTTTGTGCTCGGTGGATAACACATCAGTTAACTGATGTTCAAAAGAAGGCGCGTATGGAGTGAAGCAAGAAAATTCTCTTTAAATATAACAGAGGCCAGCCAAAAGTTGTCTAAAACATAGTAACAAGCAACTAAACATGGGTTTACTGCTACGAACCAGAAAATAAACGGCAATCGTCTCAGTGGATCTTTCCAGACGAAGTCAAATCAGTCAGAGTAAAACGAACTTGGAGCACTGTCTAGAAATTGATTGCTTCCTTCTTCGGACGTATGGGTCATATTGCCACAGTTCCACTAGAACATTGTAGTACACTACTGAATAGTATACCACAATTTGTGTGATAGATGTGTTTCAAAAAGGACGCAAAAACGACCAAAAGTAAGAATCAGAACCATAACTAGCTTTTTCTGGGCCCTGTGCAAGGTTGCTCAAAAAGGTTATCCACAGTCTGACTTGGCGTCCCATTGACGATTTTTCGGGCCCCCTTTTGACTTGGACCCTGTGCCTGTGCACCTGTTGCACCTATATAGTTACGGCATTGATAAGAATCCTTATACATCATTACAATGCACAACCTCACACCGCAGCTTGTACTATCGAGTTCCTGAGATCTTCAGGAGTGGAAGGAATAACTTATCTGCGATCGAAGCCTATAAAAATTCGTTTCTGAGGAGGTACGATCGACCAGTGCTTTCAGGTTATACTGGTTGGAAAAGTGCGTTCAACATGAATGTCAGAGCTGGGAATATTTGAAATAAAGTATTTGAAAAAGTATTTCAGTTACTTTGTGGTATTTGAAATATTGTATTTCAAAACTTCAAAAAAAGCTCTTGGTATTTGGATTTGGAAATACTTTTTCCGTGGTATTTGTATTTGATAATTGTTGTCTGAAAATGTAAGTGTATGAAATACTTTAGAAGTATTTAAAAAAAAATCCAGTATTTTAAATATTTTCCCAATATTTCAAATATTTCCCTAGTATTTCAAATATTTCCTTATTAATTCAAATATTTCCTAGTATTTCAAATAATTCCCTATTATTTCAAATATTTCCCTTGAACATATTTCAAATATTTCCCAGTATTTCAAATATTTCCCAGTATTTCAAATATTTCCCTAGCATTTCAAATATTTCCTAATATTTCAAATGATTCTGGCATTTCAAATAGATTTAAATTATTTAAAATAAATTATTTCAACTTCATTTTAGTAGTATTTGATATTTCAAATACTTTTTCTCAGTAATGACTAATAGTATTTGTTATTTGGAATTTTAATTGTTATTTAACTGAGTATTTGGCACAACTCTGATATTTTGAAAAATAATAAATATGTTTAAATAAATAAATGTTGTTGTGTTCCTCGTTATTCTCACAACTTAAGTAGCAATACTCGAACAATGGTAGATTAAAACAAAAACAAAAAACATATACAATCAAGTATTTTTTTATGTGGTAGACATGTTCTACAGAAAATCGCACATAAAACAAAACGCACAAAAAAATCGAACATAAAAATAATGAAAAGACACCTATTCACATAAAAAATTGTACAATAAACAATTAAAACATTAAATACTCACTGCTTACACATCCACTACTTGTATGTAAATATGAAAGAATGCGTTGCTAATATATTGTGTTGTTACATAAGTCCGTTTTTTTTTCACCTTTTATTCAATAAAATATACATTCTAAAAAAAACTTTTATTATCAAATGTACTGTCTACATTATTTTCTATCACTTTGGACAAACGCTCAGGCAATTTCATAATACCATCTCTCCATGAGGTTCCGTCTTTGCTCTCGAAAAATCTGTCCAGGTGAAATTAGATATCATCCACAGATGCGAAATTTTTTCCGTTAAGGGAATTATGTAGAAAGCAGAACAAATGGAAGCCGGATGGTGCGAAGTCTGGACCATATGCTCCGACTACCATTTGTTCCGCTCTCTACAAAATCCCTTAACGGAAAAAATTTCGCATCTTTGGACGATATCAAAATTCACCTCTACAGATTTTTCGAGAGCAAAAACGGAACCTTCTGGAGAGATGGCGTTATGAAATTGCCTGAGCGTTTGTCCAAAGTGAAATAATGGACAGTACATTTGATAATGAACGGACTTATGTAGTTACCCAACACTATAACGTGTTAGTTATACGAGATAAATACAGCGGGAAATCTAGAAAGACGAGTTAAACTCAACTGAACGGGAATCCTCGAATTTAATGCACCACATAACTTAATATCGCATAAACACAACTAAACGGGAAACTGCTAATTTAATGAACCGCAATACTAGAAAACCGCATAAAAATGATACGCATAAAAAGAATTTAGTATTAGCGAGACGCAGTAAAAGATGACTTTACACTTGGACCTTACTTAAGCGATTCCTTTCAAGTTAGACTTGATCAATTCTGATATGGGTCCAGCATAAGTCTGCTACTGCTTTTTTTCCGAAATGAGTTGCTAGTTTTTAATATTTAAGTATCTAATTTAAGCACGTTTATAAACGTTTTTCTTAAAATCAGTACATAATTTAAATTAGTAGATAGTCTTTAAAATCAGTAAGGCAGTGGAGAAATCAGTATATCTGGTCATTTTAAATATATTACATACTTATCTTACATTTTGTAACATTGTCCTGGGATGTGTTGGTACGTTGGGTAGGCTGGGTGCTGGGGTTCTTGTCCCGATGTGTCGGTGTGTATGTCCGCCACACCTGTGGACTCGCGGCATTGGCTCCCCCGGTCACGTGGCCCGCCAGATCGATAGACACGCTGGACCCGCGATCACCCACACCGCCCTTTACACTGCTCACCTCTCCTCTCGTCCTAGTCCTCGTCCTTCCACTCCATGAACAACAGGATATGCATGATATTAGGGAATACCCTGATTGTATCCTTTACCAACATTGGAATTCACCAACACGTTGCTGCTTGTTTTGGTATTCATTGGAAAAACGTGAACAAAGTAATACTCTATTTTAGTAGAGTTTTAAAATTGAAAAATATCTTAAATAATTTTAAATCATCATCAACTTTCAGCCGTTTTAGTCTACTGCGGTTGGATATAGGCTTCCACAAAAATTACCAGTTTTCTCTATCTTGAGATTTTTGTAACCAGCTCTTTGAGTTACGCTGGTAGATCATCAGTCCAGCTAGTGGGAGGTCTTCCTCGGCTAAGTTTATCTGCCCCATAGTATCCACTCGAAAATCCGTTTAGACATTAGACACTATATACTGCAGTGTTGCCCAACCTTTTTTTTACCATGCCCCACCTAAATCTTTCTAAAATTCTGATGTCCCCCTATGTAACATATAAATATTTTTTTATATTAAAAAGTTGAATTATTCCCTAAATTAAGCGTATTTACAACTTGTTCAGGACACAAGACTTAGCTCGAATTGCCCCCCTGAACAATCAAATTGCCCCCATGTAGGGCGTGGAACCCACGTTGGGAAACACCGATATACTGTGACAGTCTAGCCACTGATAACTAGGATTCCAATAACTGCAGTATCGCTATTAGTTTCAAATGGAAAAATAAGATAATCTTTATAGAAACAGTAAATTTTTGTGAAAATATTCCCAAAAATTTAGTCTAATGTATAGAACAGAGCAATGCCAAATACTCTGTAAAAGTGTATGTGAAAGTGTATGTAAAGAAGTATTTAAAATACTGAAAAATGCTCTAACCGTTCGAGTATTTGAAATATGGAAAGTATTTCAAGTATGAAAGGTATTTGAAATATCAAATACTTTTAAAACGTAATTAAAATAATGTGTTTCAAATTCTTTAAATATGATTGAAAAGCTAGAAGTATTTCAAGCAGGAAAAGTATTTGAAATATCCAAAAAGAAAGAAATATCTAAGCATACATAATCTAAAACCGAAATAATTACATTAAGGATTATAATGACTGTAAATTAGTTTTAAAAAATAGATAAGAACAATATAAAAATTTCTACTTCAGATAAAAGAAAATGTTCTGCAGTTCTGGTAAATTATGTAAGGTGTTAAATAGTCAGTTCTAAGTTTTCAAGTGGGTGAAATAAATTTCTTTGTTTTTCACCAATTTCTTTTCCTTTACACTGACAGTGAAATATTATTTTATATCACTTGTGAAAATTAGATTCCTAAATAACTTTCATACTTGGTCCCTTGGAAGTTCAAACTGTGACAAAATTATTTGAAATATAAGAGAGTATTTGATATATTAGGAAAATATTTGAAATACTAGGGAGGATTTGACATCCTAAGAAAATATTTTAAATTCTTGGGTAGATTTGAAATCCTAGGGAAATATTGGAAATACTAGGGAAAGTTTTAAATTCTAGGGGAGATTTTAAATTGATGGACAGATTTTAAATCCTAGGGAAATATTTGAAATACTAGGGAAGGTTTTAAATTCTAGGGGAGATTTTAAATTGATGGACAGATTTGAAATAGTAGGGAAGATTTGAAATACTAGGAAAGAATCGAAATACTAGGGGAGTTTTGAAATACTAGGGGAGATTTTAAATATAAGGAAAATATTTAAAATACTAGGAAATATTTGAAATATGTACTAGGAAAATATTTCAAATACTAAGGAAGATTTGAAAAACTAGGGAAAATTTTAAATTGATGGGGAGATTTGAAATAGTAGAGAAGGTTTGAAATACTAGAGGAGACAGAGTCGCAGTCAGGAAAACTTGCGCTAAGGGCAGAGCCGTAGCATTGTTTTTGGCGCCCTTGGCAAATTAAAAAAAGGTCCTCACCTCTCAAAAGCCAAGGGATGAGCAAAAAAAAGGACTTCACCTCTCAAAATCCAAGTGATGAGCAAAAAAAGGTCCTCAACTCCCAAAATCCAAGTGATGAGCAAAAAAAGGTCCTCGCCCATAATTTGCGCCCCTTACAAAAGGCGTCAGCGCCCCTTTCCTTAGAGCGGTTCTGAGGGGAGATATGAAATACTAGGAAATATTTTAAATACTAGAGAAATATTTGAAATACTAGGAAATATTTGAAATGCTAGGGAATTATTTGAAATACTAAGAAATATTTGGAATATGTACTAGGAAAATATTTGAAATATTGGTGAAGTATTTTAAATACTAGGGAAATATTTGAAATATTGGGAAATACTTGAAATTATTTCAAATACGGACTTTTTCATACAATAAATATCAAATACACATACCGCGGAGAAAATATTTACAAATTCAAATACCAAGAGAATTTTTTGAAGTATTTGAAATACAATATTTCAAATACCAGTAAGTAACTAAAGTACTTTTTCAAATACTTTATTTCAAATATTCCCAGCTCTGATAAAATTTTTGTTGGCGAACATATTATTAGGTCGCAAAATGTTAGTACGAATGTTATTACATTCTACTTGCTGCTAACAAATCGACCCGTCCTACGGAGATTGTCGTAACTCAATATTTTCATTTTTATAATTATGTAAGTTAAATATTAGAATATTGTGTAATCTTTCCATGAACAAATTTGTATCTCACAAAACTATAATTTTGGTAGCATAACGTACAGTTTTGTGATGTTTTAAATGTTTCTTTAAATTATTTGTTTTAATTTTTTACTGGTACCATTCTCTATTTTGATTATTGATACATTGTTACAGTTTTTTATTCTATTGACCGGTTCAGTGCATTTACTACATGTTTTTCTTGTTAATATCTTTAGTTTGTTCAATATTTTTTTCATGTTTTTATTCTTCATATTCTGTTTATAGTTTTTATCTTTTATATATGTTCATTTGTAAAAAACTTTTTTGTGATTATGTATTCACGTGTGCATTGATACGTAATGTTGCACAACGTTCTTATTCACTGATTTCTTTCTCTTTGCAGACTGAAGATGTGCAACTGTATGCACGAAACGTATCTGTAATGTTTTAATTACTGTTTTAATAAATTGACGAATATACAAGATAGTGTTTTATTTATATATATATATATATATATATATATATATATAGATAGATAGATAGATTTATATATATATTTTTTCACATAAAAAATATCGTATATTCTAAATACCTATTTATCTTACATAAGTTAAAAAATTAAAATATTGTGTTACGACGATCTTCGTAGGATGGGTCGAAATGTTAGAGAACACCGTTAATAACAATATTCGCTTCAATGTAGAACCACCTTAAAATGGTGAAGAAGTGTTAAAATATTTTCCATGGAAGAAATGGTCATACTAATTCCAGCTCAGTCTCAAATTTGGAAACCTATACCCAAGAGAATTAGAATTTAAAAATGATAAATCGACTTATAGCAGCCTGATAAAAAAAATAGTATTGTCCATCGAAATTTCCTTTCAGTTGAACCTCAATAAATTTTATAGAATCTCCACAAAAAATCAGTAATAAAAATTATTATCTTACATCACATGTCCATTTATTATCAAATGTTTCCTGTATTATTCTAATTCCGTGATCAGTAATACAATAAATCAAACCCTGATGGCTATTGTTATAAATTACGACCTCTGAACCAATAGGGAAAAAAAACAACACATCGTTGAGATATACATATCTGTCAAATTAACAGACAAGGTACCCTGATATTTTATATATTTGTGAGAAATACCAAATGCGGGAATCTATAAATTTACGAGGGCACTACACTATTGTCCAAATCAAATAAAAGATTTTTTTGTATTCGTTAATATGGTATTATGATTGTATCGGATGCAATTAATATATAATAAACGTTAAAGAGGAAGTCACTTCTTCACGAAATTTTTGTCATTGTTTGCTGCTGGTGACTTTTGTGTTTTTTACTTCGTTTATTATATGGGATATCTATAAATTTTAATGTAATTGAATTGTCATCCGTTTAAGAAATATCATTTTAAGTCGTTAAGTCGTGATTTGGGTGGGACCAAGTATTTGATGTCGTATTTAATAATAATAATAATTATTATTATTATAATAACAATAATGTTTATTGACTAAGATACTATACAGAGTAGGTATTGTTTTTAATCAGTAAAAATACAAATTTCAAAATTTCATATATTAGTTAAAATTAATATTTTATAATTCCTCAAAGCTGTACAATGGATTTTTACTCAAAATTACTTTGATTTTTGTCTGGATTTTTTGGAGAGGTAGTTTCCTAACCTCCTCAGGTAATAGATTAAAAAATGTAATTGAATAATAACTGCAGCAGCTCCTAGATATATTTAGGCGTAGAAAATTGGAGTGAATATTGTTTCACGAACGAGTATTATGGCTGTGTGTTTCGCTGTTGGTTGGAATATTTTGCAAAATTTTAAAGATATGTAGCAGACAGTAATAGATATATAAAAATGGTTGGGACATTATATGGGATTTCACAAAAAGATCCTGGCAGTCGGCTGGAAAAGGAGCAGAGACCAATAAGTGGATTAAGAGGATTTAAATATCGATATCGTTCTGTTAAATAAAGTCCACACTCTAAAAATGTAATGTTAAAGGGACTTCATAGTACACTAAAAAATAAACATTTATTGTATCATAAAGTCCCTCGCTTTTCGTGTTAATTATTTACATTTCTTTTTTGGTTAAATTTAGTGTAAAGTTTACACACATATGGTTAAATTATAGTCTTAGAAATAAATAGTGTTAAAGTAGTGTTAATTTTAACACTGAAAAGTTACTATTTCATAAAAATAACGAATGAATGAAGATTTTTTTTTTTTTAAATTTAAATATTTATAGGCACATCGACAACTAGGTCATTACTACCTAGCACTGTTAATATAACACAAATACAATAATATATGGTGGTATAACATTGCTTAATAAAATATTAATATAATACAATAATGTAATGCAAAATGAGGGAGATTTTAACTAGATTCGTTCTTTCATGTTTATGTCTGTTAGAAATTTTAACACTTTATCTGTTTCAGTGATGTTATTTTTAAGGGCTTTTTCAATTGAGTTGGGTGTCTTATTTACGAGTCTTTCATAACTATATTTAGGGCAGTCTATTATCAGGTGTTTTACTGTGAGGGTAGTGTTGCACTGTTCACATTGGCTTGGTTCGCAGTTGTTGAATAGATGTTGGTGTGTAATATGACCTATACGTAGTCGGGTTATAATAATTTTCTCTCTTCTATTCTGTTTCGTTTCCCACGGTTTAGTGTCTTCCTTTATTTCTCGTAGTTTGTTGACGTTTGTTGTATTTAGCCATTGGTTGTTCCAGGATTTTCTGATTTTTCTTTTTATCAGACTTTTTACGTCGCAAATTGGTATAGTTATATCGGTTATTGGTAGGTTTATAGCTTCCTTTGCTTCGTTATCCACTCTTTCGTTGCCGTTTATACCGACATGAGAGGGTATCCTTTTATTTCAGATGGTATTTCAATTTGTCGTAAAATGTAAGATAGAGAATTTGTTGATGATGATTCAACACAGAATATTTTTGACACTAAAAATTTAATAATAGAGATGGAAAAATGGCCGGCTTTATATAATAAAAATTGATGTGAATTTTCACACATTTTAGGGTTTCCTGGGTATTTACTAAGTGTAAGAAGCCCAAAGAATCCTGGATGTCTAAGAATATTTTTTTGATAAAATTTTTTTTTTTAAATTATTTTTGTTCGTTAATTGAGTACTAAGAACTTCCATTTATTTTTTTTAAACTAAATTTAAATAATTTGCGAAAATCTCATCACAGCAAAAATTCAATTAAAAAATCCTAGTGATGTTTTCTGCATTTGTTTCGTATCAAAGTCTTCATTAAATTAATAAGAAATATATTGATAAATGGCTTAAATACAATAAAACTATAACATTACTAGTAATAATTCAGACATTGATTAAAAAAATTATAAATTTTCCAAAAACACAATCTGATCATAAATTCCTCTAGTACGTTTCCGTATCAGATCAATGTACATTACTTATAATTTTTTCAGATTTTTAGTTTAACCCCTTTAGGTTAAAGATTCTGCATCACACAATAAATTTTAAAAAAAAGAACTAATTTGATTTCCATCAGTGGACAATATTGCGATTTTTTTCAGAATTTTAGATCAAACCCTCTGGGAAATAGGGCGAGGAACAAAAACTTTTTAACATATTTTTAACAAAAAACCCATAAAAAAATAGATTTTTCAAAAATAAAAATTTGCTTGTTTATCCATGTATTAAGAGGTTTCATTTGATACCCCACATAAATTTAAAAAAATATTTTTTTTTTTTCATTAAATACATATTTGTTTATATTTATCTCGTGATGTGCTTTTCTGAATATATGTGGATTATAGAGTTATATAAACTTGCTAAATTTCAACTTTCTATGTTCAACCGTTTGGCTCCAATTTCTACCATACAGACAGATAGACCGACACATGAGTGAACTTATAAGGCTTGGTGGACATACCTACAAAACTCTAAAAAATTGAAGTAAATTATCAAATTCCAGAAATCGTCTTTTTCAGGGTTTTGTAGATATAACCAAAAAAGCCTTATACCGTCACTCATGTGTCTGTCTGTCTGTCTGCCTGCCTGCCTGTGTGTCTGTCTGTCTGTCTTCTGTTTGTTTGTCGGTACTGTAAAAATTATAAGATACGGCCTATACCTAGAGAGTTGAAATTTGGTATGCATTTCCAGTTCTTTGACCGGTTTATAGGAAAAATACTGAGTTTTTGTATTTAATGAAAATATATAAATATATTTTTTTAATTTTGAGTGGGAGACCAAATAATACCACTTGATGTATCGATAATAAAAAATATTTTTTAGCGTTTCCACCAATAAAAATATTCCCCACCCCCTATTTTTCATAGGGTTGGGTCTAAAAATCTAAAAATAATCTCAAAGCGGAATATTGATGGGAACCGAGATAGTTCAACAGGATTTGTAAGTCAAAAAAATACCAAATTTTTTGTGCCGCCTGAAAAAGAAAATTATTGCTTGCTATCAAATAAAAGCTATTTAAAAAATTTTCTCTAATTTTTGTTAAAAAATGAAGAAACAAGAAAAAAAACAACTATTCTCATACCTCTTCATTCCTTTTACCAACATAAAAAATTATTCTACAAATAACCTTAAATCTCTGGAGTATAAATAATCGTTTCTCATAAAATAATACATCACATAAATACCCTTATATTAAATCCACATACCAACCATTTACATAAAAAATACTTGAAAAGTAAAAGTCCCCGGGAGTAAAGACAAATAACTACATGTTGAACGCGAGAACGCTTCTCTAGTGGCTGGGGGAATATATGTGTGCGTGGTTGGTAGACCTGCGGAGATTTTTTTTATTAAAGCGTTTGCAACGGTCTGATTTATAGGGCTGAAAATGAAACTGGCGACCCCATTTTCGTACATTCCTTACTAACAACACTAAAGATTTGTACACTTACACACAAAATTCATGGGTACAAATAAAATGTGGGATTTCGAATTAAATTATTGATTTGTAAGTTTTAATTAATGTTTAATGTAGGATTAAAATGGCCTAGAAAGAAAAGAATCTCGTTGTAGTTTGAAAAATCGATTATTTTAAAATTAAAATGTTCTTTTCCTGTGTGATGTTTGACTTCAAGTACAATTCTCGGATCTCCATTTTGGAGGTTTTTCAATTTATCATTAATTTGGAGGGGACTAAAGATTCGGCGTATTGAGTTTCGTGCAAACTACTATCCGAATTAACTGTTACAGAGGTTGTAGAAGAAGTACGAATATCATATCGAATTTGTAAAGACATTTTGACCAATGTCGACGATCACGATAATGCACCAGATCACACATTCCTTAAGCTGGGTCCAGATTATTTAACCGATCCTGTAATGTACCGCGTTACGTAATGCTCTCTTGAAATCTACCTATCGCAAACGTATTCAGCAAGCTACGAACAAAACCAAAATATTAAAATTTCAGTTTAAGGGTATTCTAAATACACAATCTTACTTATTTTACGTAAAGTTTCTAAAAAAAAAAAAGACTCGGGCATTACTGAATTAAGATATGTTATACTCTATCTCAGAAAGACTGATAGTGATAAAATTTATTATTTGTAAAAAGTTATTATTTTTTCACACAGAAGCGGCAAAACAAAAGCGACAAAATATGAATAGTTCGAAACGAAATATTGTTAAAAACAACCGAGTGTGCCGCACATATTATATGGGAATACGAACTAGGATTAAACACAATAGATCATAAAAAATTGACCCTAAAATTTTGAGGAAAAATATGGTCACAAGGGTGTGTTTAATGATATGATAAATATGGTCACAGGCGTGCGTTTAATAAAATGATAAATAGTAATATAGAAATACACAAAACCAATTTAAACGTGTTTAAAATGTGCACGCCACTGGTAACTGCATGACAAAGTGATTTATTACTATCAGTCTTTCTGAGATAGAGTATAGGTTAGGATAAACTTTACTGGTTTTCTTAAATTCTTGTTAAAACTTCACATGTATAATATATACAAAACACAAAAAAATCTTGAAGAAGATAAACTGCTGGCGAAACATGTCGAAACATAATTAAAGATATTTATTTAACATTTACTATCTAGTCTAGTTGATGTAAACTTTATGTCAAACATCCACGCTTGCGAGCGTCAAAATTACCTCGAACACGTCCAACCAAATTCGTCTATCTTGCGTTCGAGACAAGACACGACTCAGAACGGATTAAGCCTGGAACAGAATGCACAGCGCGCCGTCATTTGCGACGACGTTGCGTCAACGCCGTTGACATTTTCGCCTGCACAGAATGCAATAATTTTTAACGCCGTCAAGTGTCACTTGACAACCTATATCTGTGTTAATACGTGCGCTTTCTTTTATTAAAAGTATAATGGATGATGAAGACTTGTGTGTCATGTTATTTATGTTGTATGCAAGTTATTTATACATACAAACACTTTACCATTCAGTAAAAACTGAGGTTAGGTGTTCTGCGTCAACGTTCAACGGCGTCAAAAGTTGGAAGTTGACGAACATTCAGTATCAACGGCGTTCGAACGACGTAGGACGTTGTCCATTCTGTGCAATTGCGTACGACAGCTTGGTTTTAACTTTCTTCTGACAGATAGCGGCGTACGAACGCCTTCAACGCGCCGTAGAACTCGTTGCATTCTGTTCCCCACTTTAGGTCGAGCACTTTGCAAACTGCTCGGGTTGTGCTCCCGTCAAAACTAGACAAAAATATTAACACGGCCAATTATTAACACGGAGGGGGGCGCTGAAATGAGACTCAAAACTGCGCCAAATTCCAAATTAAAGTAAATTGAATGTAGTAAAATATAATTTTAGAAGTGAGGAAATTTTTTTGTTTTTAGATCTTTGCTTGAAATTTAGAAGTGAGGAGCTTTTTTTTTAGGTTTTCACTTGAACTTTTGAAGTTCTTACCCAGGGCTCGAAAAAAGCTAGTTACGCCCTGCCTAGGGGCGCTCAATTAAATCTTGACTACGGGCGCCAAAGACCCTCGCACCTGCCCTGTACACGGCGGTCACATTACGTGGTGCATTACAGGATCGGCTCGTTAATCTGGACACAGCTTTATAATCAGCAATTTTTAGCGAAGAACAAAATCATTCTTCTTCCACATCTACCATACTCATCTGACTTGACTTCGTATGACTTTTTTGAGTTCCCAAAATTGAATAGGTCGTTAAAAATAAACTGCCAACATATATAAGGGAGGTATTGTGATCATACCGATTTTGACATTTCGAGATTTCGATGGATCTCCACGAATTGAGGTCCCTACATAACGTTTTGACTATTTTTGGCATGATGTCTGTCGGTCTGTCTGTCCGTCCGTCTGTCTGTTTGTCTGTCTGTCTGTCTGTCTGTCTGTCTGTCTGTCCGTCCGTCCTTCTGTCTGTCTGTCTGTGTACACGTGCAGAGCAAATTCGGCTTAAAGGATTTTTATGAAACTTCATATTTAAGCTTCTGCCATCAATGGTACGAGTTGTCCAACTTTTATTAAATTCGGTTGACTAAAAATGGGAGTTTACTCGTTTCGATTTTAAGATTTTTGTGAATATTTCACAACACAAAAATATTTCGAAAAAATGTATTGAACAAAAGTTGCTATAAAATCGATATCTAATAACTTTTATTTGAGACGTTTTTTGATAAAACGAAAAATTTTAAATAATTTCTGTAAAATTTTTCGAAAGTCTCAATTTTTTCATATTTATATGTAACGTTTCCATGGTCATGATAAATAATCTCTGTTAGAAAATATTAGGTCAAGTTATTTCTACTCTGCTGCTAGAATGTAATTTATATAAGTACTTTATGATGGCGGTCGGTCCTGTGGTCGCCACAGCTGATTTTTTTTTTCCAATAATCACATCAAAATTAACAGATTTTTGATAATCACTTTTATTCCTTAATTTGAGTACTAAGAGCTCATTTAAATTTTTTAAACTAAATATAAATAATTTGCGATAATTTCGATATAAATTTAAAATAAAATCCTAGTGATTTTATCTGCGTTTTTGTCAAAAAAACATAAAAAAGGCCATATCTTTCAAAAATATAATCTGATAAATAATTCCTCTTGCACTATTCCGATTCACATTAATATGCATTGATCAGATTTTTTTCAGTTTTTTAGATTAACCCTGGGTGATAGAGTGTGGTAAAATAATATTTTTTTTACTACACAAAAAATTCAATATTTTTGAAAAACTAATCTGATAAAAAATCCTGTTGAAATATTCCGGTTCCCATGAATGAACTTTATTAAAATATTTTTAGATTTTTGTATCCTTCTGGGATTTCTGGTGGGGGAATAATAGTTTTTTTTTCACATTTTTGGCGAAAATCCAAAAATCGTAAAAAATGTGTTAGAGTATTCATGCTTTAAGAAGTTTTATTTGATATCCTACTCATTTTTTTTTTATCAAATTCATATTTGTTTATATTTATCCCATGATTTTTTGAACTCTCTATAATTTTCCTGTACGTGGGTCAAACAGTTGTACAAGCATACCAAATTTCTAATTTATATATTTTTCTGTTAAGTCAATAATAAGCAGTTTTAACACTAAAACGCCCCCCTAGAATAAAAAATTACATAAAAATATGTCCAGCCGGTTTAGCGTGAATTTGGACAGACAGACACTCAAAAATGTTTTTTTGTGGATATTGTCTTAAGGCCTTATCACACTAGAGTTAATATTAACGTCGAGACCTGGAAAATTAAAGTTTCTGCATTCGAATCGAAGTCATTTGTGTGTGATAGTATGGAAAAAAACTAAATTTTAAAGACGAGGCAAATGGAACATGATTCAATTCTTTTGTCTTTCTACCCAGGTTTTTCAAAAAGCGCTTGCGCCAACCGGTGTTATCTCGCTCTCAGCTGTTGTGTCTTTGTCTTTTGTTTACATTGAGTTTATTTTCTTGTGGGATTGTTATTTTCGAATATAATATTAAAAAAAAAAAAGATTTTGGAAGAACAACTTATTAATTTAGTAAATATTATTTAAATACTGTGTGATAAGTCAAAACTTAAACCCAAAAATAAAGGAAGAAACAGATATGCAGACCAATTCTGTAACTCAGTTATTCTCATCATAGTAACTAAATTTGTCACTATGAGCAAGGTATTCCGTAAGACAAAAGTTACTACAATATTTAGTAACATGTTACTATAAAAGTTCCTATCATAGTAACTACCAAATGCTGGTATTTATAAGTAATAACTTAGTTCTTATGAAGATAAAAACGGTGGACTTTTGATTTTAAGTGTAATTTTTAGATATAATAGAAAATGAAGAAGAAGATTAGTAAAGAAAATTATATAAATTAAATATATATAAAATATGTATGTATGAGTGTAGGTAAATGTTAATATTGCAGGAGAAGAAATATATTAAAGATCAAAAAGTCTTTTCCAATTCCTCATTTTTAATATGAGTCTTTTTTTAAATTATTAAAAAAATAGATTTTGTTTTAAAAAAAATTAACATAAGTTCTATTCAGTGACACAAAAATAGTTTCATGAGGGGGAGGGTTATAAAATAAGACGTATGGAAGTAATGACAAAACAAGGAAAATGCATCGAAGTAATAAAAAAATCAGCTTTTTGGGAGGTTGTTAGAACCTCCCAACATACATGTTTCACATATAATGTTAATGAAGTGAGTTATTTCAAAAGCAACATAGCCATAAAACAAATGCTTATCGTATCCAGAAAAAGACAATATATTATTTTTTTAAATATTTTTTGGACTTAGCTACTAAGGACATAATTATTTTTGTTTGTATGTAAATATAAACAAACTAATAAATATTCATTTATTGTTTCTAATTTACTATTTTTAGCCGTCTAGGAACTTTATCATGTCAAATAACATTTATATCTAATCACCATTGCATAATATGTTACCATGGATATGAGCTTGCTTTCATAATTTGCTATGTTGCAAATGAAATAACTCATTCATTAACATATGTGAAACATGTATGTTGCTCCTTAAATAATTCACCCGGTATATTATATAACAACAAAATAATGTAAGCAATACAATATTTTAACATTTTTAACCTCAACTGTCATCTGTATACCACCAATGCACATGCGTTTTGCGCTTCTGTAACTAACTTCATTCTTTTCTCAGTAACTGTCATAAGATATAACTTTCATAGCGACGTCACTACAGTTGGATATTACAGAATACGAAAAATGTTAAAGTTACTACTAAAGTCACTATAAAAGTTATCTTGTGGTAACGTTACTACACGGTAACTATTGTAGTAACTTTTTACAGAATTGATCTGATAGCCTCCAATTTTATTAATATATATTGTACGTACTACGAGGTTGAAATAGTGAGTTGAATAGTTATGAGTAATATTCCAACTTTCCCGATATTTTTTTTTGGGAATCCGAAATATAAAACTACAAATATCTTCCTAAATATTCTCTGGAAGAAACCTTGCCTCCAAATCAACTATCAAAAGTCTGAATGGAAAATATTGTAAAACAAAGTTTTCCAATGTTTTGGTTTAGTATAGTTGTCGTATTGGACATAAGACGGGAAGTGCACTGGAGTTTGGAATAGGGAGGAGGACTGCACTCAGAGATGGCATTATGACCGGGTCGTCTATGTCAGTGCGCCCACTGAATGAGGCTATCCTCTGAATGTTCAATGCCGTCCCCGGCTCCTTTGGTGACTGTCTCTGCCATTTCTCTAGTGGAGCTTTGATGTAGGTCCACTCACTTATAGATGTATGAATCACCATGAGAGGTCACCTGAAATTCATTTAACGAGAATATCTTAGCTTACGCCCAAAATATCCACGAAAAATTTAAATAAATTTGGAATTTCATTCTTCCTCTTGTAGTGCCTATTCGGTTTGAATGTTGGGTATTATATTGGAAGTTTTTACTTTGTTTACAGCTGTCCGGAGAATATATGTGGTGATTGAAGTTACATTATTCAATATACCCTTTGGATCATTTGGTTTAGCAAAAGCCCACTTTAATTCATGTCTGCTTGTGACAAATTAAAAAATTCAAAATTCCATTTAGTTCCGTACAAAGCTAAGATACGAATAATACATGATCCATAATAGTCTATATTTAAAAAACTAACTGACTATCAATTACAGGAGATGATTTGTGAAAAAATTAAATGAAATACCGTATATATTTTTAAATAATTTGAAAGGTACATAAATATGGTTAACTACAAAATAAATTGTTGTTAAAAATCGAGTAAAGACCGGGGCAAAGAATTTAAAAAAGTTAAGACCGGGAGAGGGTCAAAATATAAAAACAAAATCGGATAAAAAAATCAAATTGATGCTTCAGTTCTTCGTCTATTTCTCTCGGGCCGTTAAACTTGTTCTTTATCGAATTTAATACTAGTTACGCCATTTTTGGCATGTCATGGAAATGTGTCAATTTATGTGATATTTCTTTTTTTCGAATTTATTTCGAATTTAGCTATAATTTTTATTATTTTCGATGCATTTATCCCAACCATAAGCTAATTTTTTTAAGCCGTCCTCAAAGAACTTTCTTATTGAGTTACTGTTCTGGTCCGAACAGCCTTGGCACCCAGCGCGGCGAAACCTTGGTAACGCCCAAACGATCATGCAAGATGTCATGAACTTGTCGTGTACCTATCCCTAGGCGCACACTAATTTGACGAATAGTCATTCGCCTGTCCTCTTTCAGTAGGACCGACGTGCTTCCCATTTACCGACGTGCTTGGGCGCCCACTGCGTGGATCGTCTTCTAGTGATGTTCTACCGGTTTTAAAACGATCGATCCACCGATAAACAGTACTTTTGGATTCTGCAGACTCACCAAATACTCCTTGCAGACGCTGAATAATTTCTGATGTCTTCACACCTTCTTTACACAAAAAGAAAATTATTGGTCGTTGAGATTTTGCTGCGTCTTCCATGGTTACAAAAACAGTGCTATGAAAACGCGTCTATATCAGTCGAACACCTAAATCAGACTGACAATATTGCACTAGATAGTTGCATAAACATGTCAAGACTTGTCTGGCACCAATAACATTGCCTATAAGTTTTGCGTAATTTAATTATAGCACAAATCCCAGAATTTCGGAAACATCCCTCGTATAATTTATGGAAAATTATCCTGGAATTTTTTTAATTGTTACCTAGAAACTCCTTCAACCTCCTGGAATTTAAAATTGAAAATTTAGTAGACCCCTTGTTTCTTTCTTATCACCTCATCTTTTTTAGCAGTCCACGGTATACTAAGCATTCTTCTTCAACATCACATCTCGAGATCCTCCACAGGACGGTGATTTGATGCTTTAATGGCGCATGACTCGGCAGTAAAATAAAAAGTGCCGGATTAAGTTAGTCCGGGCGTTAGACTGTAACATGTTTAATAAAGAGGTCCTGATACGGCTCAGAATTGGAAAACAATTTATTTTCACAGTTAAATAATACTTAAATATATAATTAACCACTTAACTGTCGGATTTTTTTGAGAAAAGGTGTCCAAAAATTGTCACTTTTTTTTCATTTTATTTGATTTTTTTAATACAATACAATCAATTAAATGTATTAAGTTTATTCAATAAGTAACTTGGGTATGATATATTTTGAAACATTCAATGCACAATGCACAAACAACTAAATTTTTGTCTCCCACCACTCAAAAAGCAAGTAACGCAGGTGCGATTCAATTCACTCCTACCTATGATTTGCACGAACGATATCCGTGATAATCACTCTCTACAAGTCAAAACAGAATTTAAAACGAACGAGGCTCAGGCATGTCACTATACGAGCAAAATGAGCGCCCGAGTCACGCTCGTGCAAAACTGTTAAGTGGTTAAATAATCCAAATTATTTCATTTATCATAAAGTATACAATTTAAAAGTTACCTACGTAGCATAAGCAAATTTGTTAATAATACTGAAAATGTATAATGTTAATGGATAGGATAGTGGGTACCCGACAGTGTTGCCATCTGTCCGGGTTTTACGCTACGTGTCCGGGAGTCCGGGCGAAGCCCAAAAATGTCCGGTGATTTAGAAAATTTAGCAAAACGTCAATAATTATTTATTTTTTAAAATACATTATTATTTTTTTTTAATAATGTATGTTTTAAAGAAAAAAAAAATGTTTTGTTGACAAAATATTGGGATTTTCTGATGTTTATATGATTATTAATATTATATCAAAAATGTATGTATTGTATATATATTAATAAACTTAAGTATATTTCATTACATTGGAATGATTAATTTTACTTTTTTCTTTGTGCTCGCAAAATTTTTATGTCCGGGTGAACAACATTTGAAAGGTGGCAATACTGGTACCCGGGTACCCATCGTCATTCCCAGTACTAACTTTGTCCGTAAGATGACCTTTGCCTTTGTAATTACCGCATTAGACTTAATATCGTATATAGTACGGGGCAGTGGCGCACCCAGGAATTTGCTGGGGGGGGGGGTGTAAATCCAGCACTGATAAGACTGCACTAAAACTATTACTCTACGTTGAAACATTATGTTTATATTTTTCGTGCGGACTATATTTTTTCCTCAATATTTTTCCTATCTACGAGTAAAACTGGTTATACCTACGGAACCCTAAAAATATGATGTTTTGCTTTATAATAACGATCTGTACCCGAATAAATCATAACAGTGGAGTACGAATTTACAGCTCCAATCATTCCCATATCTATGGCCCTTACTCTTCATCCTTTGTCGATCTTCTTCCTTTGAGCCTTTCTTTTAAATTCGAACCGGAAAACTGTTATGAATAAGTACGTTTGGCGATGTTTGTTGTGTATTTATTTACATATTCGTCCGTGAGTTGAAAGAACACAATGAATAAGTTACGGAACGGGTTGGTTTATTGTCCGACATTTAACTTTTGTTAACTTTCGACACTTATACCAAACACCGACAATTCGTTTTACGATTTTCTACAATTCAACTTTTGTTATTCTTTTATTTTTACGTGATAGTGCATTGTAAGATCTAAAATTTGCTGAGATGAAAATCAGGGTTGGACTGGGAACATATTTAGTACCGGAAAATTTGGATGGGATCGGGCCAGTATAAGTAAAAACTTATATTATTCATAAATTGATGTGAAGTGTGAATTTTCCCACATTTCAGAATTTTATAAGTAGTTAATAAGAGTAACAATAATCATTTTTATTTGTTATTTGAGTACTAAGAGCTTTCATTTAATTTTTAAAACTAAACCTAAATAACTTGCGAAAATTTTGTCACAATAAAATTTAAATTTAAAAATCTCAGAGATTTTTTCTGCATTTGCTCGTGCCCATTTTCTTCATTAAATTAATAAGAAATATATTTATAAATGGCTTATTTTTTTTTCAATTTCAAAAACCTATTTCTCTCTATTAACAATGTGTTAGTGTTAATTAATAAGTATTTTACTACTATAAGTCAGTGGCGTACGCAAGGGAGTGGGATAGGGAATAACCCCCCTTGAAAATTCGAAAATAACTAAAATTATAATTACCGCGTCTCAAGGTACCGATGTAGTGAAATATCTTTCTGCGTACGCTGCTGCTATAAATGATTTATTCCTATTCGATACTCCTGATGTATAATAGTAAGTGGAGCTTGCATACATGAACTCGATTCTCAGCTGTTAATTTTTTTTTTTTTAATTTTGTTAATTTCAAAAGAAGTTATATACTATCTTAATATACTAGCATATACTAGCCATAAATTAAAAAATAGCATTAAAATAATTAATTAAAAAATATTTTATTTTTTCATTTAATACATATTTGTTTATATTTATCCCGTGATGTACTTTTTTGTCTTCTGGATAGCCATGGAATTTATTTATTTTTAAATCAAATTTAAGTCCTGAACAGATAAAAAATAATAATTAACGGTAAAGGAATACCCGTATGTGAGTGTAAATACAAATTTATTTATTTTATCCCGCGATGTGTTTTTTGACCTCTCTATACATATATTCCTATATAGCGGTCGAGTAGAAGCATGCCAAATTTCAACTTTATACGTTCAGCTGTTTAGCTATAATTTTTACCGTACAGACAGACATACAGACACATGAATGACGTTATTAGGGTTTTTTGGTGGTCATATCTACAAAAGCCTAAAAATAAAAATCCAGTTGAACTAATACAATATGGTCGAGAAAAAGTCGTCTAAATCAACGTTTCCCAACCTTTTTTCATGACGGACCGGCAAGCGACCTAGAAAAAATTCGCGGACCGACAAGTTTAAAAAGTAATGTGTATCGCAAAAGTTTTATATTTTTTACTGCACTGATTACAAACACAAAAAAACAATAAATAAAAAATCATATATAATCATTGAAAAAAGAAACAAATTATTACTTAAGCAATTAATAGATTAAGGACCGAGATTTTCATCCAAAAAATAATGGGTTATATATAACTTATTAGGCGAATAGTTGCCTAGTAAAATTAAATTTTTTTTAGTGAATAAATTTATTGCGAGGTAGATATTTCGGCCCTGAATAAAAATAAAATATGTATCGTTTATTGTGGAAAGTAATTGTTATTGTTATTTGATATATCAACATAATTTTTTGTTTTATAAACTTGCACATAAAAATAATTCTGCGAACCGGCAAAATATCGCGAATCGGCGGTTAGGAAACACTGGTTTAGATAGTCATGAAATTTATACATTTTTAAATCAGTAAGTCCTGAAGAAATAAATAGTATATTATGTTACTAGGAGTAGAACGCGCTCTTTTTTGTGCTGAGCTCAAATGTTGCTGCCGAGGCACAGCCGAGGCTTGCATATTGAGCGAAGCACAAAAAAGGCGTTCTACTCCGAGTGACATATACTATTTTTTCTTCAAGCGTAGTTATTAAAAATTTGCAACCATAAATACTGATGTCTTTATAGTTTCAGATGCTATTGCTGCTAATTCCGGCGGTGTACATTGAATTGGTTGAGACATTTTTTAATTTTAATCTTTATATTGTGTATTATTGCGAATGATCACAGAATAATAATAAAGTAACTCACTAATAACGTAACTAATTTCTGAATTCACTACAAACCACGCTACAAACATATTAAATTGACAGATGTTTTGTTTATGGCGACTGCTGCCATCAGTGCCATCTGTTGATAACTATATGAACTATCATTTTTTAATTTTTAATCTTTATATTGTGTATTTTGTAACTAATCACAGAATGATCACAGAATAATAATAAAGTAACTCACTAATAACGTAACTAATTTCTGAATTCACTACAAACCACGCTACAAACATATTAAATTGACAGATGTATTGTTTATGGCGACTGCTGCCATCAGTGCCATCTGTTGATAACTATATGAACTATTTACTAGTATAAAAATGTTCACATTTTGTTACTAGTAAAAAAATGTATCATTTCTACCGAATGTATTGAACAATGTAATGTTAGCATTATAATCCGCTTGAAGAAAAAAATAATAATTAGTAGCAAAGGAATGCCCGTATATGAGTGTAAACAAGAGTGAATCAGTCTGATAGCGTAGTGATGTGGTCATTGAGTGAGGCTGAATGGTATGCACCTCTCTATTGTAGGCCACTTACCGTTTCAAAGGCGGCGTTACAAATATCGCCTGGACAATTGTCCTCGTCAAAAGGGTGTATCATACACTAATCCTATTACTGGGACCATTGTCGTCTTAAATACCAGCTCCATTGTACTAGACACAGGACAACGTGACGATATAAGATAATTATAGAAAAGTCTCGCTCGCTCATTCGCCCGTCCGCACTTCATTCACATTACGTACCTACTTTATCATTAGAATATTGTTTGATTGGCTTCTTCCCGAAATTATATATTTATATTTGACAGGAACAATATTATCTACTGTAAGAGGTATTTACTATCTGTATGTTATGTATATTAATAAAATTCGAGGCTATATCTGTATTTCTACCAATAACAAATGGCACAGTCATGTCAACACTTGCCGACGACACGGCGGTAAAAACCAACAAACTATGCTGGCTAATAGGAAAAAACTAAAAACATTGGCTAATAGGAAAAAAGACTTGGATGTCGTTGGACAATCAATTATTACTTTACAAAGTTATCCTAAAATCCATATGGACTTACGGACTACAACTCTGAGGCACAGCTAATAATTCCAAAGATACCCAACACGACATACGTCCTCAATTAAAAAATCCAATTGTCCTTGATATTTTCTACTTCTGATTTTTTCCGTACAGTTTCAATATTACCATACGATCTTTTGGATAAATTTTAGTCATTTTAAATGTTTTCCTAACTTGGTCACGCGTCGTGTTTTCTAGTAAAAAGCGTGTTCTCTCTATTCTGATACATCCTATATTTGTATGTAAGTAAATAAAAAAAAGTTCTAGTCTGCCAGTCATAGATATGAAAGCCAGGTGGTCAGTGTGACATTTCGACCGAACCTATTACCCCTATATAAACAGGTACTCATTTAAGTATTAAATATCAGTTGACATAATATCGGAACTGCAGAATATCGGAAGATAAAAATCCGAAGGATGAGGGGGGAGGGTTTGAACCCGCGTACCTGTGCTCCGTAAACAACCGTCTTACCACGGAGCCACGGCAACTCTAAATAAAGAGTATTTAAATATAAAATGTGGAAAAAAATACTTTAAAAAATAATAATCGCTGCATAATCTCTGCGGTGACGAATACAACTGATTAAGATCAGTTTATTCCTACTTATCAGGTCTAAATATATGCTTCAAAATATATTGTATTTGTTATATCGCGACTGGTAACTCTTTGAGTTCCAAGTAGGTAATTTATATTTTTTCTTTTACTTCGATTTTGCTTAATTTTAAGTATTATGTCTAGGTAGTACGTCAACACTTTTTGTTACGTATACAGAGAGTTGACTTTTAAATCGCAAAAACGTAATTTTACCGCGCTTGTGCGTAAGTAAGAGTTGGAAACCTAAGACAAAACATGGGACCCTCATATATGTTGTAAAGACTTGTGTAAGGTTGTTAACAGGCTGGTTGAAAGACGCAAATCGTAAAATGCGCTTTGGAAATACCAATGGTTTGGAGAGAATCAAAAGACCATATTACAGATTGCTATTTTTGCCTTACTAATATAACAGGTATTGAACCACAGTCTAAACGTATCCTAATTTACCATCAGCTTTATTTCCCGTCGAACATAATAATGAACTTCCTGTCCCGAAAGGACCAGAATCTTTGACTTTAGATGAAAAATAATCTGAATCCGCTGATTCTTCAAGTGATCGTGCAGAATTCGTAAAAGAAATCGAAACTGTTCCTTTATTTAACATATCAGACTGTTCAACAAAGCGGCATCTGACATCACAGGTAGAACTTAATGACTTAGTTCGAGACTTAAATCTATCAAGATATATCATGAATGAACTACATAAATACTACAAAGAAATAGGATATAGGTTGTCTTTAAAAATTCACTTTCTGGACTCTCATCTAGATTTCTTCTCAGAATATCTAGGTGCAGTAAGTAATGAACATGGGGAACGATTCCAATAAGACATTTCCGCCATGGAAAAGCGATATCAAGGTAAATGGAGCCCAAATTTGCTTGCTGAACAATGGAGGACATTAATTAGGGATGTTTCAGAAACGAAATATTGACGTAAAACATCATAAACAACATTCTGAGGCAAGTTTAAATTAATAATAATACGTCTATCACTATATTTCGTTAGAAACCAATAATACCTCAGAGCATAAATATGATGGGTGACAGAAAAAATCTGAGGTCATTTTTAGCTGTTAGGTCAAATTTTACGTGGGATACATGTTTTGCCCATGTCACAAAAAATAAGTTCATTTTTGTTTACCTTCGACAACAGAAGGTTAAAGAGACTTTGGCCGAACGACCTACCGCAACACTGAAGACAGTGATATATAAGGAGAAACGTAACTGAATATCTCCGTTACATGCTGACTACTTTCATCTCATTTACTTAATACTCGCAATGAAGTAGATCGTAAATTAAAAAATAAATAAAAAAAAAAACAATAATAATAAAAAAAAAATTGTTTACCAGTGTAATTGGAGGTCCTGCTATATATCGTTGACAAGTTAGTTGATATCACCCTCTCTTATAAACTAATATATTATTAACACGGTAGTATTTTCCACGTGAGATAATTTTATTAGTTCGTTCATGATGGTATGAATATTGGTTTTAAATAATCCCTGGGGGAGTGCAGTGCAATATGCCGTATCATCTCCCCTGCGAGAGTGGAGAGAAGCAGCGCGAGATCCGCAGTAATCCCTTGGACCGCACTTCTCATTAAATCCTACCCGCTCTCTCAGCCTCTGTGGCCACCGTCATTATTGCACCACCCTCACTCCTCACTCGCCACTCACCACTCGCCACTAAAATAAGGTGGAAATTATTTAAGAATTTGATTTTGATTTCAGAATTAGAAATAGGGGAAGCTACAACCTGTACAAAAATATTTCATCACATGAATATTATCACAATATACATTTTAATAAGGAACTGAAACTATTTAATAAATACTTAGTTCAAAATAAGTTAAGTCTAAATGTAGGTAAAACTAAATTTATGCTAATTAGTCGACCTCAAATCTACAACGAATTTATAACTAGGTGGGAGGAAATAAAAATAGATAATTGTAAAATAGAAACCGTAAGTTGTATAAAATATTTAGGTATAATGGTAGACAATAAGTTGAACTTTAAAGAACATTTTGATAGGGTTATTAAAACCAGTGGCGAAGGGAAACCTCCGCTAGACTTGCCCTCCCTTAAAAAAATATTTAAAAAAAAATGTAAATTTAAAAAAAAAAAATAAATAATATTTAGATAAATCTTCAAAAATACATCAAATTATGTTCTATACAAATTTTTGTCCAAGGCTTGCTTTACTAGTTACGAATTAATTATCATGACCATGGAAACATTACATATAAGTATGAAAAAATTGAGAATTTTAAATAATTTTACAAAAAAAATCGAAATTTTTCGTTTTATCAAAAAACGTCTCAAATAAAAGTTATTAGTTATTGCATTTATAGTAACTTTTGTTCAATAAATTTTTTCGAAATATTTTTCTGTTGCTAAATATTCGCAAAAATCTTAAAATCGACACGAGTAAATTCCCATTTCTAGTCAACCGATTTTCATAAAAAACAATAGGGTTCTTCCTATTTAATAGGAGAATTTTTTAGTACCAGAACGAACTCTTTAACACAGACACACAGACAGACACACACACACACACACACACACACACACATACGGACGGCACTTCGAAAATAGGTTTTTTGGATTCCCTGGACCATGAAACGTGGTCATCCGTCAAAATCTCGACATTGAAAATTTTCGCGATTACAATACTTGCCCCTTATATATTAAGGTTGGGCAAGTAAAAATGGGTCAAAAAGTGGGAGTTTTGTATCGTTTATCTAAATTTGTTTCTAGTTGGACATTGACTAATGTATATAATACTATAGTATTACCTCATATAAATTATTGCAGTACATTATTATTTATGGTTAACGAGTCGGATATAAGAAGGTTACAATTAATACAAAACAAAGCTATGATAGCAATATTGCAGTGCAATAAGTACACGTCAATGAGTAATATGTTAGAGGTATTAAATTGGATGAGCGTAAAAAAATATTTAGAACTGAATACCTTAATATTTATTAGAAAAATTATTGATAAACGGCTACCTGAATATCTAGAGAAACATTTAAGTAAAAATAAGCATAAGCACAGCTATAATACTAGAAATGCGGAAAAGTATAATTTAAAGCATGCTAAAAAGTCATCTACACAAAAATCAATATTTATAAAAGGGTTACGGGTGTATAATAACTTACCAACGGAAATAAAAAATGTCAAAATTTTGAGGGAATTTAAAAGAAAGCTTAAAATGTACTTAACTAAAAATAATTAAAAGTGTATTTTCTTTTTTATAGGGATAGTTGCATTGTTAGGTTTAAGAGGGTATAATGTTATATTATGTTAGGATAAGCTGTACATTTTCATGTAATTATGTAATGAAATGCTAAATTGTATGTATATATATCTGTAAGCTAATAAATAAATATTATTATTAATATTATCACAATATACATTTTAAGCTATTGTGATATTTGTAGTGTATTGTACAAGGGCAATTTGAAAACTTACAACCTGATAAGTAACTGTACTGTTATATATATAGCGAGTGAATTACGTTTAGCGCCGTTTCTCGCTTCCTTTTTGCTAGGCGATTCTGTCCATCCAGTCGCCATCTTGGAGACCTCTTGCTTCCATCGCCAGTTCATCCTGAGCCTAGGTCCCTGCTGGTCACTCTGGTTTTCTTCTTCACGAAAAAATCCACTCCCAAATCTTGGACCATCGATCATCTTGCATACGCTGGAAGTGCCAATTCCACAAGAGTCGTTTGTTCTTTATCGATTCTATGATGGTCTTTTAAACGTTCATAGTTACTCTTAAGTTATCATTACAAACGCTCCCAAGTGATTTTTTTAATTTTGTTTCCCTTCTTCCAAATGATTTTCTGAATTTTAACCCCCTACTCGTATCCAAGATATTTTCTGATTTTTACCCCTCCCCCTGTTCCCAAACGATTTTCTTAATTAAAACCCCCGTGTGTTCCCAAATTGTCGTTTATTCGTCTGTTTATTCCACTTTTTTCATCTTTCCTATTCTGTGCAATAATGAATTAAGAAAAAAAATTTGGAAATAACTTATATATGTATGAAAATCACTTTATAAACAAACAATTAATTGGCGAAAAGAGGTTAAAAAGGAAACATTTATTAATTGTTGAAATTATTAGGGTTAAATATAAAACTTCTACTTTTTATCACCTTATGTCTCCACTAAAAGTCCATTTGTTGGCACTTTATACCTGCTAAATGCCTTAAGACTCGATTAAGTGACAACTAAACTGTTTTTTTTTTTCAGCAACGCTCATATCTTATTTTAAAGTAACAATTGTAAATAAAACTAGATATAAGAATGTTTTATACAACCGAGCATAAATTCAGTAGATTTGAAGTTAAAAAATAAGTTTATACAATTTTTTGTATATTTATTAAAATATCTAATGTTAGAAGCATGATAATTATTGTTTAAAAAGTGTTAGTAGAAATATGCATTATTGCCGCAAAAATTAATATCCGCAATTTTTTTATCTATCTGTCTGTCTGTCCGTCCGAGATTCACGCAAAAACGGCTGGACATATTTTCACGGAATTTGGTATGATGATGTAGTAAAACCAGGATTCGAACATAGGCTATAAAGCATCTCAAAATATTTATTCTAGTTGTTTCGATTTTTAGATGTTTCGGGGTTTATTAACTGTTTATTAAAAAACTTTAAATATCTCCCTTATATAAACTGTTGTTATAGTAAGAACACAACTTCCTTGTTATCTGCTTAAAAGCAAAATCATACATTATAACAAAAGTAAGTTATAATAAGAAAAAAAATCTTTTATTTTTATCCATTTTTTCATTTAGATGAATATTCGGGGAGTTACAGACGGACACCCTAAAATTAAAATCTGCATATAGCTCCCTTATTATTGAGTTCAATCAATATATATAAAAAGCAGTGTCCTGACTGACTGACTGACTGACTAATCACCGCCCAGACCGAACCCCTTGGCCTAGAAACTTGAAATTTGGAGAGTATATTCCCTCCATGACGTAAGCACCCTCTAAGAAGCGATTTTTCGAAATTCAACCCCTAAGGGGCGAAAAGGGGTGAAATGTGATTTCACGGATTCTTTAATATCTCTTCAGGTCGATGGGATATCGACATTTGGCACATAAGTGTCTTTTTAAAATATCCCGAACTGGTTCCCTACAGTTTTTTAAAATTTCAGCCCCAAAGGGTGAAAAAGGGTGACATGTGATTTCAAGGATATCTTAATATTTCTTAGGACCAATAAGATATCGACTTGCTTTTTGCTTATAAAGATTACCCATACAAATGCCGAAAAACTTATTTCAAGATTTTGTCCTAAACAACCCCTAAAGGGGTGAATCTACAATCGGGGTGAATTTTACATCTCGTCGTATTTCCTGTGTTTGTTGAGTTATGAGGTTTCTTTATGGCACATAGGTGTCTTTTTAAAATATCTCGAAATGGTTTTGACAGTTTTTTTAAATTTCACCCCTAAAGGGTTGAAAGGGGTGACATGTGATTTCAAGGATTCTTTAATATCTATTAGGACAAATAAGATATCGACTTGCGTTTTGCTTACAAAGATTATTCATACAAATACCGAAAAACTTATTTCAGGTTTTTATCCTAATCAACCCCTAAAGAGGTGAATCTACAATCGGGGTGAATTATGCATCCCGTCGTATTTCCTGTGTTTGTTGAGTTATAAAATTTATTTTTGGCACATAAGTGTCTTTTTAAAATATCTCGAACTGGTTCCCAACAGTTTTTTAAAATTTCAGCCCCAAAGGGTGAAAAAGGGTGACATGTGATTTCAAGGATTCCTTAATATTTCTTAGGACCAATAAGATATCGACTTGCTTTTTGCTTACAAAGATTACCTATACAAATAACGAAAAACCAATTTCAGGATTTTGTCCTAATCAACTCCTAAAGAGGTTAATCTATATTCGGATTAAATTATAGAGTGCCTTTTTGGCACATAGATGTATTTTTCAAATACTTCGAAATAATATTGACAGATTTTTAAATTTTCACCCTTAAAGGGGTAAATGGTTATTTTTTATTCGATAGAACGTTTTTTGGACATAGATACATGAAATTTGCAAAATATATTCCACTAAGATTTTTCGAAAGTCGACCTCTAAGGGGGTGAAATATGATTTCAAGAATTCCTCAATGTCTCTTAGAACCAATCAGGTATCGACTTGGTTTTTGCTTACAAAGGTTACCCATACAAATGTTTGTAACAGAAATTCAGAATTTTGCCCTAATCAACCCCTAAAGGGATGAATCTACATTCGGGGTGAATTATAGAAACTTTACATAGGTTTCTATTAAATAGAAACCTGCATAGCTTTCTATTAAAAATATTTAGTAAGCGTTTTGACAGTTTTTTTAAATTTCATGCCTAACGGGGTTAATTGGTATTTTTTATTCAATAGAACGTCCCTTGACATAGAGACATGAAATTCGGGAAATATATTCCCCCCATGACGTAAGCATCCACTAATATGGAACTTTTCAAAATTCGGTCCCTAAGGGGGTGAAAAGGGCTGAAATGTGATTTCACAGATTCCTCAATATCTCTTAGGACTATTGAGATATTGACTTGGTTTTTGCTTACAAAATTTACCCATACTTAGTTAAACTTAAGCTTATTTTAAAATTTTACCCTAACCAACCCCTAAAAGGGTGGATCTGCATTCAGGGTTAGAACCCCTGCGTTTTGCTGAGTTTCCTGAGTTTGATGAGTTATAACATTCCTTTTTGGCATATATGTCTTTTTTAAATATTTAAAATGTTTTTTTTTTACTCAGTTTGACGTAAGAACCTACTAAGAAAGGCTTTTTTGAAGTTCGACCTCTATGTTGTGAAAAAGAGTAAAATGTTTTTTCACGGATTCCTCAATATCTCTTAGGACAAATGAGATATCAACTAGATTTTTGCTTACAAAGGTTACCCATACACATGTTTAAAAACAAACTGAGTATTTTACACTAATGACACTAATGAGATCGTCAATATACCGTAGCGAAGCACGGGTGCTCAGCTAGTAAAATTATAAAAAGACAAAAATAGTTTATAATAACTAAATTAATCTTTTATTTCCATACATTTTTTCATTAAAATGAATATTTAGGGAGTTACGGGGGGGACCCTGAAGCTAAAATTTTAAAATATCTCCCTTATTATTCCCTTGTCAGCAAAAACGTATATAACTAAAATGGTGTGTATTAAGAAAAAAAAAAAATCTTTTTCGTTGTGTATACTTTTTCGATTGGATGAATTTTGGCGAGTTACGGTGGTACACATTAAAACTAAAAATTGTGTGAGGAACCATTTTTTTTCTCCTCTTCAATACAGTTTTTAATAAGATATATATTTGGAGAGCTATGGAAAGAGATACCTATAAACAAAGTATCTCACTTTTTATTTACTTAACATTGAAAATTTATAATAATAGTAATAATATTAATTGGTGTTTCACAATTTACATTTTTACATACGTCTTTACAAGATGGTTACATAAATACTTATTTCTAACAAGTTACATTACTGAAATCAAGGAAGTCTTCATAATTGTAAAAAGCATTTTCCTTAACAAGAGGCAAACCTTTAATATTCTCAGGTAAGATGTTATAAAATTTAGTGCAATAATAATTAAGTGAGTATCTTGCACAACCTACTCTAAAGTATGCTGGTCTTATCAAATGTTTCTCTCTCGTCTCATATTTATGAATTTGTTCCTGCGTTTTGAAATTATCTTTGGTTTGATGCATATAAACAAGGCGGTAGAATATATATAAAGGACGGTAGTGTCATCAGACCTAGTTCAACAAACTGTTGTCTACAGTCTTCTCTGTAATTCAGACCACAAATTACTCTAACAACTCGCCGTTGTAATCGAAAAATTCTTCGGGTATGTGTGGAGTGTCCCCAAGCTAGCAAAGCATATGTGATGTGTGACTCAACCAGGGCATGATATACAGTCACCAAGACATTTCTGGGTACCTTAGATTTTAGATTTCTTATACAGTAGATTGCCTTGCACAATTTTTCCGCTGTTGTTTCCGCATGTTTTTCCCAACTGAGATTTATACCAATGGTTACTTCTAGAAACTTAACAGGATCTTGACTAATATTCTCTGTTGTTGGTCTTAGGGAAAACAATAGGTGTTGGGTTTTAGATTCGTTTCTGCTTAATCTGTTCGCCAAAAACCAATCTTGCGCAGCACTTTTTATTAAGCTGATATTGGATTTCATTTCTTGGATCTCATACAATAGTACTGTCCGACAGATATTTAGTGGCCGGGCGTGAAAGATGCGCGTGAAATTTGTTGTGGGGATTATAACTTTGGCGAATTGCATTATTTCCTACACACGCTATTACAGTCAAGTGCATAAGTGCAAGATTCAAAATATATTAAATATTTAAAATCATGGAGACAAAAAGCAAACTAGGTGGCAATGCTATTAATAGACAAAAATTTTACATTGTTAAGTAAGTATATTTAGCGGGAAAACATCTTTATTACATTATTACATAGAATGTAAGCCTTTATTGTTTACAATCTACTTGAAATTGCTGGAGTTTGGAAAAAGACGCGGGACGGGGGTGCTCTGGCCAATAAACAAGTCGACAAAGTGAACGTCAAATGCAGTAATCACTTAAATCAAGCAGCTGCGTTTCTATAGTTTTGTTGTTCGACTGTGATTGGAAGAACTTGTGTTTATAGACATAACTGATGAATATAATGCACACGTGTAAGAATGTGAACTTGTTTCTCTGACTGTACTCTATATCTGACACTGTCTTTCATAGTGCCCTCTCTGTGCGCACTGGTCACGAAATATTTGTCGGACAGTAGTTTAGAATAAAGAAACGATTATTTTCTGTTCTACTTGAAATTGAAATATCTCATTTATCAATTACGTTACAGCAAAAACGCACATTACAAAAACCGTACGAAGTACGGGTACTCCAGCTAGTAATCAATATTACTAGTCGCTATAATTTAAGTACAAATTTTATATAATCCGGCTCTGGTAATATACATCGCGTTCAATTACAACGTAAATAATAATTAGCACAAATTCAAATCTCTAGAAAGTTTCCCCAAAAATCATAATGACATAATTACAAAGCATTTCCTAATTAGAGGAAAGATCTAAGCACCTCAAGTTTGGAACTAATTAGAAGATCTCCCCTATTGCAGTTGCTCGTTACCTAAGAAGCAAAGCACAAACTATAGTAAGGATCATTTGTCATAATAACATAATAAATCCGGAGCGGTTATCTCTGTGATTTACTGGCTACCCGGAACTCGGAATTAGTAATTGTTTCTGTTCGAGAACAACTGCAGAAAGAGACTTATCTACACTCTCATCTTGTTCGGATTTTCTTTTAGGGATATCTAAATGAGTTTCGTGTTTTTACACTCTTTTTCTACTAATTTGAGTTAAATTAGTTTGTACTATTGCATTTTATATCATAGAAAAATCTTTTTAATTAAAGAAAAATTGCATTTTAATTCCATATTAATAAAATTTGAGAATATATCTAACATTCACGCAAAAACAGTTAGATATAATTTCACGTAATTTGGTGAGAAAAAGTATGATTCGGACATAGGCTATATACCATCTTAAATTTTTCATTCTAGAGGTGGTTTCGCGAGGACGTCAACTGAAAAACTGAAAATATCTTACTAATTACTGAGTTAACAGCAAAAACATATAAGAATAATAAGAATTGTTAAAATATATATTTTTTAACTTCTAATTACGGAGGAAGGGGTGCGCTTTGAAACTACAATTATATATGTAAAAGCCCTAATTTCTATGTATCCTCCTAACGCTAAGTTCCTAGATACTAGCGGGGCTTGAGGTGTGTGGTCGGTCGGTCCCCACCAGTCAGAGCGAGGTTCTCCGACAAACAACAGCTCACTTAGGCTAAGCACATAGTGAAGCATAGAGCAAAGCAGCTATGAAAGCGGAGAGTAAAACAGCGAAAGAATGTCGCGCTTATAAAAGAATGTCTACACATAGTGACGCGTTTAAAATCGAGCAGAAAGTTCACAAAATTATAATGGATTTTTTACTAACAGAAAACTACCTGAAAATATGGTATTTACTAAAAAATAAACACACTAGAAGGTGCAATGTTAACAGATTAAATAAAAGTAGACATATACATGGTGAATTTCATCATTTCTATATGCAACTCCGCGAACATCCAGAAAAATTTCAATCTTATCTTCGCATGAGTATTTCAACGTTTGATTATATTTTGGAAAAAATTCAACATAAATTGGTAAAAAATGGACAAATTTCAATCGGAACCTACTATAAATACCTCTTATAAATGAGAACTACTTGTAAATGCCTCAATATCCATTTTAAACAACTATTTTAGCAACGATGATAGCAGAGAAATCAAAATTGTTTGAACGCGTCGCTTTGCTCGACTAAAACAACGATATAACCTCGCTGCAGTACGCTCCACTATGCGCGTGTTAACAGGAATTCATTTATTTAATTTCGCCGCTTTGCTCTCCGCTTTCATCGCTGCTTTGCTCTCTGCTTCACTATGTTTTTAGCCTTAGCGAGAATATAGCTCTTAGCTCTCCAGTCAGTATATACCTTGGCTTAATTAAATAATTGAGCAAAACATTGAGCGGCTTTTTAGAATTTCCTAGGTGTGATCAGAAACAGCTACACCATTGAGATCCAGCATATGGCCCACGGGCCGTACCCGACCCGATATTAATTTTTAAACGACACGCATTAATCAGCTTTTTAGGATTTCCTAGGTATAATCAGAAACAACTATACCATTCATGTCCAGCATATGGCTCGTGGGCCGTATCCAGTCCGATACTAATTTTTAAACTACACGCATTGAGCGGCTTTTTAGGATTTCCTAGATATAATCAGAAATAGCTATACCATTGATGTCCAGAATATGGCTTTCGGGCCGTATCCGGCCCGATATTAATTTTTAAACGACACGCATTAAGCAGCGTTTTAGGATTTCCTAGGTATAATCAATAAACGTTTTTGTTTTGCTAAATTTGCTTTCGTTAAAATATACGCAGAATCATGCAAAAATTTATAATTAATTCCTCGTTGTTGGCAACAGGTCTGCTAGTCTTATAATAAATATAATAAAAACTTATTATTTACTTTCTATCAAAAACGTATTATCATAGTTTAAAATGAAGAAACGATTATTTTTTGTTCTATGCAGCATAGCGAGCCACTGGTACGTTACTTTATATCGTACAGTTGGTATCAACAAGATATATAATTCATGCTATGATCTCAACGCCAAATGAGATTTCTGACTTTAAGAGTTCGGGTACTAGGCATATGAGTTTTACAACCGATCAAGGCGACCAACACAAACGCGCAACCCTGTCTACATATCATTAATCATTAATAATCCAAATTTTGATTTCTTCCTCGTTACGCCTTGGGGACCTGTCAAACCATAGCCGCATCCGCGTTGAGCGAATACGGACAGAAGCCCCGTCATCCGGATTTATCTCGTCTTGGTGATCTTCACAGCTGGGCTGGTTCTTAGATAGCATAGCCAACGGAGTGGCCGAGCGCATTAAGTCGTGTGGTTTTAGATTGTTAGAATCAGTCTGACTGTCCGGTCGGTGGTTCGAGCCTGCTTTGTTGGTGATATTATTCGGGCGAGAATAATATGTTTACATTACTCTCATTTTCACAATCATTCACCTCTCATCCAGGTGTAGGAGCTCACTCCCTGACATCGGCGATTAGTCTCGTTGCAGAAATAAAGGCCGATGTAAAATAAATAATATAATAATAAAAATAATTAGATAGCATAGTTCACTCCGTTAGCTTGGTTACTAACTACCTATTCTTGACCCCTATTGACTACTTCTTGACTCTATCGCTTTAGACCTGGGGTAGCGAACCTCTTTGTGCTCAAATGATATAAACTTTATATATATATATATATATATATATATATATATTACAAATAACGGCGTGCCAATATTCTTCTGCTGTCTCATTCGTTGTTAAATTCCGAAACAGTTTTGTGGATGTATATGCAAACCACTTCCTTCGGTAATGATCTTTCGTTTCCAGGACCTCTTCTTAATCTCTTCTTAATTAGTTAAAATTTTTGGCGAACTAAAACGAAAACTATTTGCGCCTCAGGACTTCTTCCTTCTTCAACCTTTGTCTACATAATATTCTGTAAGATATGGTATTTATGCTCGTTCCTCTTTCCTTTTCTTCGAGGTTGGTAACATTCTTTGGATAATTTCAAAGTTGGTGACTCGGACGCCACAGATATCCAATATGTCATATGACTGCTATTCTTATAATTTATTTGTTATTTAAATTAATAATGGGCGGATTTACCGAACACAACTGTTGGGTATATTGACATACAGATTCCAGTATATAGCGCAGCGTTTCCCAAACTGTGCACCGCGGCGCCCTGGGGCGCCGCGAATACCTAGGACCATTTTTTTTTGTGTGATCACTTTGTAGTTTAGAAGTGAGGACCTTTTTTAGAGTTTTGTAGATATAACCACAAAAAAATCCTTATAACGTCACACATGTCTGTCTGTACGATAGAAATTGTAGCCAAACGGCTTAACATAGAATGTTGAAATTTGGCATGCTTATACAACTCTTTGACCCACATATAGGAAAAATACTGAGAGTTCAAAAAACTTTTTTATTGGAGTTTTGCCAAAAATGTGTCAAAAAACTTTTGTCCCCCACCCTATCTCCCAGAGTGATTGATCTAAAAACCTGAAAAAATCACCATAATGAACATTGATAGTAACCGGAATAGTTCAATAGGAATTATTGATCAAATAAGTTTTTCGAAAAATGTCAATTTATTTTTGTGTCGTTTGTAAAAAAAAATATATTTTTTCTTAAATTTTATTGTGTGGTATCAAAAGAAAGCTCTTAAGGCGTAGACTAAGAAACGATAGATAATTTTTTGAAATTCGTTTCTTTTAACACCTTTTTAGCCAAAAATTTACAAAAGTTCTTGTCTCACACCCTTTTACCAAAATGGGTTAAATCAAAAATCTGAAAAAAATTTAGGTAATATACATTGATCTGAGCTGGAAACGTACGAGAGGAATATTTGATCAGATTGTGATTTTGAAAAATATGACAGTTTTTGTGTTTTTGACAAAAATATATATATATATTTTTTTAATTTATGGCTAAATTATAAAATATAATTTATTGGCTCTATGGCTAATAATCTATTTATAGCTAAGATAGTGCGTGTATTTTTTTAAAAGTAGAAAACATAATAAAATATTATTTTTTAAATATCTGCGAACGTAGTTACACACCACACTACACTCAACACTTCAGTTTAGTTAGGAGTTCAGGAGTGTTCAGTTATTTTATTATACTATTATACGCTGTAAAAAACGCTGGGATTTTTGTCAAATAACGAAGACAATTGATTATCAAGAAACTGTTGATTTTGATGTGATTATAGAACAAATATTCCTAGACATCCAGTATTATGTTGGCTTCTTACGCTTATTAAATACCTACAAAATCCCCTGAAATGTGTGAAGTTCACACTTCAAATAAATGTTTTTTTTTTGTCATCACTTTGTCGTTTAGAAGTGAGGACCTTTTGACTTGAATGTATTGACTTGGGGCGCCGCGCGAAATTTTTAATACATTAAGGGCGCCCGGAACCGAAAAAGTTTGGGAACCACTGATCTAGCATGTTGTTCGTTTATCGAACTGACAAGAATTGACTATAATTACAAAGTAAACAGGTTGATTGGTGATATTTATCAAACGTATAGTTGTAGTTCAACATACAACAGTTGACATACAATAAACACATTGTTTATTTTATATTTATCTTATTTTATATTTCGTAACAGCGGCAACCTTGATGTACTTGGCCCATAATCATGGCCTTGTGACAATATAGAGCTTTTATTTGATAACCTACAAGAAATTTTAAAAAACATATTTTTGTTGGACGAAAAGACATTTAAATTATTTTTAATATTGTTTCATCCATTTACAGCAAGAGTGAATTGGTACTACGTTTACATCTACTGCATGTTATCCACGAATTTAGTTTAATTTAATCGAAGTCGTATCTCTTGTAGTTTTCGAGATCCCCAAATATTCACAGTTAAATGGGACACCCGGTACAGTTAAAACTGTAATAATTATTTAAGTACATAATTACGGGAAAATAAGATAAACACACATCCGAATAATAAATTACTCTAAATTGGTATAAATATACAAAAAATTACCCAGGTAATTATTACTGTAAATAAAAATGAGTTAAAATTAGTCTGTAAGTAAAAATTAGAAAATTTGCTAAAATGTAATTACAATAATTAGGTTGTCTGGAATGCTCATATGCTAGTCAACAAGGATGTCCCTATTCCTGTCTTCCTGTAGTGAGGCCGAGGTAGTGGCAGTGTGAGAGCGAAGCCAGCGAGGCGCATAGCCCATTAGCTGATGACGTGCCGGTACGGTGACGATCGCTGAAGTCACACCGCACACCGTACGCCCTACGCCCTGTTGAACAAAGTGGATTATTGTACAATTAAGAGATTACTTTTTCAACATACATATTATTTCAACTAGAAACTACACTGGGAATTAAAATGGATATAAATGGATATACGAAATAGGTTAAACTATAAAATGCTAGATTCAGATCTCGGCTATATGCGTATAATATAAATGCAAGTTTTGATATAAATAATACGCGGACTACTAACATAAATTAAGGGTCTCAGGGAAATAATGTCAAAGTCCATTTTTGGTAAATTTTAGATCAGTGGTTGGCAAACCGGGGTAAATTACCCCAAATGGGGTAAAAATTAAAATCTCAGGGGTAACGGAGTAATCAAATGATATATTGAAAACAGAAAGTAGAACGGAACAAGATAGCTGCATTTTTCAAGTTTTGTTTCTGAATTATTCTGGAAATATTACTTTTGATGACATCAAAGATACAGTTATAAGTCATCTTACTAAACTTCGAAAGTGGTTCTGTTTTTTTTTTTTTTTTTTTTTTTTTTTTTTTTTTTTCTCGATTTTGATTCAAGTACCAGTTGGGTTGTTGATCCTTTTAAATGTGAAATAGCTGAAATACCAGAAGAGCCTCAAGGATTGGCAGGAGCAATTCTTGGACTTCGATCCAATAATGAAACATGCGCTGAATTTGAGATCAAAACCAGTCTGCCAACTTTCTGGATGACAACTGCTGCAAAAGTTTTCCATATCGCACAAGAGGAGACGGTTCAAAAGTTTTTGCCTTTCGCAATAACTTACCTTTGCAAACAAGGGTTTTCTACGTTGATGAATATTAAAATAAAGCAAATACGCCCTTACCTCAAAAAGTCCCAATTTCTCAAAGTGAGTGTAAATGGAATTTTTCTTTTTTGTTTATTACCTTGTTTTGTTTATTAATTTGTTACTTATTACTTATTTTATTCATGGAGCCTATTTTCACTTTAGCAGGGAGTTTTTTCTTCATATTTAATGTATTTTACATTATTTATACTTAAATATTTCATATTGGTGCAATAAAATATTTTAAATTTGAACAGATTTAGATTTTTTCCCTTTCAAATTTTGGGGGTAATATCAGAGTAATCAAATAAATTTTCGGGTAACGACTAAAAATTATCGCCAACCACTATATTAGATACTGCTACCATCTAGTGCAGTTTTAACTAAGCTTTCGAATGCGCTATCATTTTAGGTGAAGAATTGTTCTCTTGGGCCATCGCGTATCCGGCATTCTTTGTATGTGTCCAAACCAGGAAAGGCTCTTCTTTTCAATGATGTTGATTATATTTTCTTAGACACCCATTATGGCACTAATCACATCATTTCGTACATCAAGCTTCGAGATACTACAACTCTTCCTCCATAAATCCATGTATAGCAGTTAATATCTCTTTATCTCTCTTATTAAGCTCGCACACTTCCGATCCATACGTGTAGATGCTATCTAAAAAAAGTCTTGTAAATGGCTTTCTTGGTTTATGTAGTAACTTTATAATTCCAGACGACTTCCAGTTGAGTTGTTTATAACTCTTTTTTCCTGGTTTGATTTGCCTCTCTGACTCTTCCCGGAAGTTGATATGGTTATACCAAGGTACTTAAATTCGGAACAATTTTGTATAGTCTCTTTCTCCAGGATGGGATCTTCTTCTCCGATCTTCCCAACCTTCTTTTCCGATCACGAGGTATTGTGTTTTCTTGTTATTTATTTCAAGGCCCCATTGTTTGCAGGATTCTTTTAGTTTCCGAAGCATGTAGTCGAATCACCTTCATTCCCGGCAATTATCACTTGATCGTCATCAAAAAGCAATGTGTACAATGGTATATTCTCTATCATTTTCCCTATGTTACTACATTTGTTCTTCCTAGACATTAATACTTCTTCCAGATTCAGCTTAAACAGCGGCGGAGCTGGGGTGCAACCTACGCGAAGGCCTATAGTTACTGGAAATTGTTGGGATATTAGTTTTCCGTATTTAATAGAACTTGTACACCGCACATACAAGTTTTTTTCGGTGATGTCGTACGACTGCTGTATTCCGTGGTCAGGGCCGGCCGAAAGGCGGTGCAGACGGTGCAACCCGCACCGGGCCCCGCGCCTGCTTAGGCTTCGCGCCTTTAGATTCCAGCACTGACTTTTGTAGAAAAGGTATTTCAGGAAGAATAAATACAGCGCTCAATACCAGCCATCCAATTGTCCAATTGTATATTTAACTCTGCATAGCGACTCTATGTAGTTTTGTTAACATAGGCCCCGCACGGATATCTTGCACCGGGCCCCGCAAATTGTCGGGCCGGCTCTGTCCGTGGTATATTATGCTAGTCCATAACATGTTCCACGGAACACTATTGGGCCTTATGTAGGTCCACAAAAGTCAGAAAAGAGAAAAGTCAGAGTGTAAAGTGTGAGAGAAACAAGAGCCTGGTCAACCAGTAGGCATACAAGATTGACCGTGATGTGATCCGAAAAAGGCTAAAACCATCATCTTTCACAATGGTCAACTGTGAAGAAGAAATCCAGCTTGAAACGTAAACCGAGCATTTATCAGGCTTTTGCCGAAAAAATATCCCATCCCAATGAAAACTATGAAAAAAATGTCTAACGACAGTCCACGTTACATAATGTACAAAAAAAAAAAAATGAGCGCTATTTCAGTTCCCCTATACAAGGACACGTAGGAGGAAAAGAGAACAGCGTCGGTAAAACTGCGCCTCTAAAACCATCCTACTCTGATTCATTTCCCATCAAGGTAGGAAAGTATAAAGATGTGTCATATTTGAAGCAGTTCAGAGTTCATTCACAGACCACCAATTGATGCTGACGACAACTGAATTCCCTAGAAAAATCCTTAGAGTCCACGGTTTTAAATATATATATATATTTAATTCCTATGTTCCTACGTTGTTCTTTGATCCAGTGTTTCATTAGTTTAAATACTTCTTTGCCGTAATCCTGCTCGATATTACGGAAAAATCCCATCGTATATATATATATTTAAAATTTGGTTAATAAAGACAATATTTTTCGTTTAATTTTGTTTAGTAAAACTGTGTTCAGCAAACATGTGTTTTTAAAATTTTATTATCTGAATCCAACTTATTATTAAACGATACAGTTAATTTTACTATTTTTACAAAATCGGATAAAATGGACATTGCTGGGTTTTCTCCTTGCCCCTTCAAGTAAATTTTAAACTCACCGAGGTTCTCGTACGTTCCAGATTAAGAAAAATCTATCATAGGTGATCGCGCATAGCCTATTTATTAATATTTTTCCACCTAGGTTTTTTTGAATTCTCAATAGTTTTCCTATATGTAGGTTAAAGACTTGTACAAGCATGCCAAATTTCAACTTTCTCTGGCTGCCAGAAGGTTTTTGTTAGTCAAATATGACTGATATGGCAGCAAGAGTGTTAAACTAATGTGTTCATAACAGTTCAAAACCGTATAATTAAAGTTAGTGTAAAATATACTGGACTGGCAACTATGGTATCCCAAAAATAATGCTGTAGAAATGCCGTAAGGTTCTCCAGGAGGAGCAAAGGAGAAATTATTATAATAAGTAGCACTCCCCATATTCCCTCAAATATGCATCTCCTTCAAAACTGCATCGAACAGAAAATAATCTTTTCTTAATTCTGAAAATATTTTCTTATACACATTTTTGCTGTAAAATGTATAATAAGTGAGATATTTCAACATTTTAGTTCCAGGGTGTTCCTATGTACTCCCCTTAGAATATATTTTTTTAGACGCCCTATACCTTATATTCCGGCCTTGTTTTGGCATACTTCCAAATTCCACGAAAATGTAATCATCTTGTGGATAATCACCTGAAAATTGCAAAAAACGAAGTTCGAGGGCGAAAAAATAAAAAACAGGTATAGCTTCCAATTTTATTTTTATAATTAAGAGATTAAATATTTCGCAATAGTTTCCTGCCGTAGCTACTCATAGCTACTAACATTTTTGCCACTTCTGGAAGCGCTCATTGTTTGAAAAGTACCTTCTTCAAATGCTTTGTCCTCAACGGATGATAGCGATCAGCAATATGAATTTCGTTTTGTTAACAACTTGCGTGAATAGTTCCGAAATATTTATGCCGTATCACTGCCTCAAGTTTTTGGGCCAAGGTTCTTCTACTGGGTGCTCGAGTCACTTTTAATTTCATCATCAATGGCGCGACAGCCCGTGCAGAACCTAGACCATATTTTCAATCTGTGTACATTCAGGAGTAATATGTTCAGTATTATGTAAATTCTTTAACATACACAGAAAGGAACATACAATTTATAGCTGCGAACGGCTAAGCAGAACCTGTAATTGGAATAAATATTTTTTACACAAATTATATGATATATGCATAAGTTGAACTCACGATCATACCCTTGTTTAGTGGTCAAGCAGCTTGTACAAACGAATTAACGTTTGCAGTCACAGGCTTGCACGTCTATTTTGCCTTGCATGGATTTTTGCAATAAGCTGATACTCGAATTTGCTTTTTATGGATGGTAAACATAAATTCTTTTACTCTCTTCTGTAGTATGTCGGTGTTCCATACTTTATTCATCCAGAAAATTGAAAACATCCCCATGTACAGACACGCACCCAGAATTTTTTCTTGGGGAACTCAAAAGGTAAATTTTTACCTAGGGGGTTTAGTAACCTAGACGTAGTCTAGTGCCTACGCACCATATTTTACGTTGATACTGCACTTAATGATAATGGAATGCCATTTGGCACACGTGTTCCTTATAAAAATTAAATCATTTTGACCCGCAGCACCTATTTGTGAATCGAGGCAAATTCAAGATGGCGGCGAAACTAGCGCGCCAATTACGATAACGACAACTGATTTTTATGATACAGCAAAATAGCTAAATACATATTTGTACAATGGACCTTTAGCTACAATTTGCCGCATCGTACGCGAATTTTCGTTACTTAGTTTACAAGATACCGTCCATAGTTCATTCTCAGACGCAAAAAAGTGATTTCCGAAATGGCTAACGAATTTCGTATGATATGGCTTGTTTTCTATTAATTTAATGCCGTAAATTACGAATCTGTTATCAAAATGGCGAAAATTAAAAATTTTGATAGATTTTTTTCCCAAATTCGAGACATGTTGATATTCTCTATCACTGCAAATCTGCGTATATTAATATTTTGTTTCAATTCTTCTTAAATCTGTAGGGCATATACTTGGCTACAAGAATATGTGCAGAATTTTTCTCTGCGCGGCGCCAAAATTAAGGTAGCGGCCGAAATGTGTAAAATCTTAACTTCGTATTAGTTTGACACTCTTTATATCGTTTTCGACCAAATCGGACCTGTAAATTACAAAAATTAAATAAAAAATGGCATATAACTGGTTATTTTTCGGATTTTGGCCGAAATGAAATAAAAAAAATTACATATCCGGCCGGAACGGCTGTAAATTATGACATTTAAGTAAGATACTCCATGCATATACGGAATGCATCAATTTGTTTAGGTTTGTTCGCAGCACCTGGTCTCAAATGAAGCCGCTTTTGAAATAACGCTCGAAAATCGAATTTTGATATTTACATCAAATTTGTTGAGTTGTATATCAATTTCGGGTACATCGAAGTCGCAGATTTCGAAAATGAAGTTAATTTAAAGATTTGCTACACAAAAGACTTTATTTTGCCCGAAAAAAATAATTACTTGTATTATTTACATAGCAATGAGATTCATTCCACGGAAGTGAAGTGTCTCTCCATCCAAAAGAGTAGTAAATAGCAGTTCTGACAAAATAATATAGATTACTACACACTTAATACGATTCTAATGGCGGCCGAAAACTATTTTTTCGAAATTGGTTAAAATATTCTCTAATATTTTTACGAGTTATTAGGACAACATTTTAATGTGTTGATATATCCTCTATATGTGCCAATAATACTGACTTCCTCTACTACTTAATTCTATACAAAATGAAGATATTCGATGAATTCTTGTTCAACACTAGTCTGAATCGAAGTCGAAACCTGGTGTTAAACATTATTTTGCAGAATTAATTGAAGAAACATTTTAAATAAACTTTAATTTAAGAAATAATAAGTAATTTTTAATTATTAGGGAACGGACGTAATTAGCCCCTGAACTTGACTTGGCGTTTTCATAGGCGTAGTTTTTAAAAATATTATTTTGAAATATTTTACCCCTTTAAAAATTTAAAATAAACCTAAATTAAAATTAATAACGGCAATAATCAGTACAATTGATGGCATGAATATACAAACTCTATCTCACTAGAATTTTATCTTTACATAGGCCCACCCAATTAGTGAGGCTTTTGACTTTGATTTGTAAACAAATATAAATTATTTTGTAAGGTAGGACTAGAAGTCAGTACTATTAGCAAACATAAAGGAACTATCAACACATTAAAATGTTGTCCTAATAACTGGTAAAAATATTAGAGAATATTTTAACCAATTTCTAAAAAATAGTTTTCGGCCGGCCTTAGAATCGTATTAAGTGTGTAGTAATCTATATTATTTTGTCAGAACTGCTATATACTACTCTTTTGGATGGAGAGACACTTCACTGTCGTGTAATGAATCTCACTGCTATGTAAATAATACATGTAATTATTTTTTTTCGGGCAAAATAAAATCTTATGTGTAGCAAATCTTTAAATTAACTCAATTTTCGAAATCTACGACTTCAATATACCCGAAATTGATATACAACTCAACAAATTTGATGTAAATAGCAAAATTCGATTTTCGAGCGTTATTTCGAAAACGGCTTCATTTGAGACCAGGTGCAACAAACAAACCTAAACAAATTGATGCATTCCGTATATGCATGGAGTATCTTACTTAAATGTCATAATTTACAGCCGTTCCGGCCGGATATGTAATTTTTTTTATTTCATTTCGGGCAAAATCCGAATAATAACAAGTCATATTTAATTTTTATTTAATTTTTGTAATTTACAGGTCCGATTTGGTCGAAAACGATATAAAGAGTGTCAAAATAATACGAAGTTGAGACTTTACACATTTCGGCCGCTATCTTAATTTTGACGCCCCGCAGAGAAAAATTCTGCACATATTCTTGTAGCCAAGGATATGCCCTACAGATTTAGGAAGAATTGAAACAAAACATTAATATACGCAGATTTGCAGTGATAGAGAATATCAACATGTCTCGAATTTGGGAAAAAAATCTATCAAAATTTGAAATTTTCGCCATTTTGATAACAGATTTGTAATCTACGGCATTAAATTAATAGAAAACAAGCCATATCATACGAAATTCGTCAGCCATTTCGGAAATCACTTTTTTGCGTCTGAGAATGAATTATGGACGGTATCTTGTAAACTAAGTGACGGAAATTCGCGTACGACGCGGCAAATTGTAGCTAAAGGTCCATTGTACAAATATGTATTTAGCTATTTTGCTGTATCATAAGAATCAGTTATCGTTATCGTAATTGGCGCGCTAGTTTCGCCGCCATCTTGAATTTGCCTCGATTCACAAATAGGTGCTGCGGGTCAAAACGATTTAATTTTTATAAGGAACACGTGTGCCAAATGGCATTTCATTATCATCAAGTGCAGTATCTTTCGACGTAGGCACCAGACTAACGAGTTCACATTCTATACAAAGAAAACGTGTACCTTAAGAAAATGTTTATTGAGTGTTAGGTGGAGTTCAAACCTGTGAGCCCTCTATCGGTACGCGCCTGCTCCTGCATTCCTACATTTTAAATGTCTCCAGCTTTTTACTTGTTGCGTCCATAAGCAACCATCTTTCGACACTTGAACAATACAGAGTAGTCATACCAGCAAAGAATTTTCGTAGGCTGAGAGTCATGCTACGATTGCCTAATATTTTTCCTATCCTAACAGATGCATCTTGAATTTGTTCAGTTCGATAGCAAATCTCCTTCATTTTAAGTAAGGCTTTCCAAACTTTTTTGACCGTCGATCCTCAATAAAAATCCTAATAAAAAATTGCAATGTGAATATAAGACTATAGCAGGATTAAAAAATTAAGTGGTAAAGCGGGGGGTGGTACGGATTATAATTATAACCGAAGGGTCTCCCCTTAATCCAAATTTTCAGTGATGACTGGAAGGAATAAAAAAAAGAAAAAAATACAAGTGATAACCGAGGAAGAATTAAAATTTTCAAATGATGACCGCAAATGTGCCGACCAAGGCCCCAACAATTGCCCACCATTTTTCCAGTGACCCTCAATCCTAAATCGAACCCTAACAGTCCATATCGACCATTGTATTAAAATATACATATGTAATATTTAAAATAAGAGTATTTTAAAATATTATCTTTAATACTTTCTTAATTTGTATTTTGAGCAATAAGTATTTATAATTGTATTTCAAATACCTTCTTAGTAATTATTATAAATTCTTATATTTTTTTAAAATATTCTTTTAAAAAAAGTAAGCATTTGTATTTAATATTTTAAATCCATTTTGTTCAGTATTCTATGTTATAAATACTTTCAAAAAGTATTTTACCCAGCTCTGTCAACACGTTCCAGCAATGTATTGCTAATACTTAGATTTACATCAATGTTCTTCATTTTGCTGTTTTAATGCTGATTTTGGCGTTTCTAGAGAAGAGTTCTGTTATGAATACCTACAAGTTCGAGCTCAAATTAAGACGCGTTAGCAGTTAGAATTTTGTTTCTGAGTTCTAATTGTATCATATTTACTTGATTTAACATGGTGCCCAGATATTTGAAGACATAAACTCTCTTAAAGGTGTTACCGTTAATTAGTAAGTTTGTAGTCTTTTCATGCATTTATCTACTAACAATGAGATACTTGGTTTTGTCATTTTACTGATGTCGACTCCTAATTTTGGAGCTTCGATATCATTAAGTTGAGTTAAATTCGACAGCAGATTTCTGTAAGTTGTCTTTAATTCTCAACCGAAAAGAAACTGTAGGATGCCTCAAGTTATAAATGATTATTATTTTACAGAAACTCTTAAAATAATCAGGTATTGAGAGAAAAAAATGATAGAATTAGATTTAAATTTAGACATTTTTATCCTTGTCCTAGGAATTTGATTACATTCCATTTTATACTTACGCGTAATTACACATATTATACAACCTAATTTAATTTAATTTAAACCTTATACGAGGTGTGATCAACAAGTTTCTGCAATTTTTAAAATTCCCGCGCTACATGTCGGATTGTTAAACTTTTTTGTTGTCATGTTGATTAACCTGTCTTTGACGACAGTCTCAATTGGCAGCCATATTGGATGTGTATTTTAGATTTAACAGCTAATTCAAGAAGTTGGGTTTCTGTATATTTTGCGATTTTTTATTTTGCACAATGAGGGATTAAAGAATATGCATTAAATTTTGCGTGAAAAATTAAATCAAAGTGCTGTAAAGTAGTAGAAATGTTGCAGAAGTCATTTGGTGAGTTGATGATTAACGAACGAGCAATTTAGAAATGGTATAAACGCTTTCAAGATGGCCGTAAATCAGTTGAAGATGATGATAGAGTTGGGAGATCCAGCACTTCAATCATGGAAATAAACATGGAAGAAGTTAAGAAAAAATTCTTGATAACCGTCGAATTACAATTAGAGAGGTTGCTGAAGAAGTTTGTATATCGTATGATTTATGCGAAGAAATTTTGATTAATGCTTTGAACATGAGGCTAGGGGCAACAACATTTGAGCCGAAATTGTTAAATTTTGGACAAAAAATGTGTCATACGGAAGTTGCTCAGAAAATGAGAGATGATATCGTCAATGACTCAACATTGCTCCAGTGCATCATACTGAGTTACGATCCGCGAGTGTACAATTATGACATTGAAACAAAGGCTCATTCATCTCAAAAGAAGCTTCCAAATGAACCAAGATCCAAAAAAGCACGCTAAGTTCGATCGAATGTTAAAGTTCTTCTCACTGTTTTGTTAGTTTGTCGTGGTAATGTGCAGCATGCATTTTTTCCGCAATATGTTACAGTTACCAAAGAATACTATTTGAGCTTGTTGCGTCGGCTGCTTGAAGCAATTCATAGAAATCGGCAAGATTTATGGTAGGACAATTCTTGGAAATTGCACTATAACACAAGTTCATACTTCCTTGCTTGTTCGAGATCTGTCAAAAAATAGCACCGTAACTATATCGCAACCACTCTATTCACCAGATACAGCCCCATGTGATTTTTTTCTTCTCAAAGATAAAAAAGAATAAAAAAAGAAAAAAGGAACAACGAAAGGACAACGTTTTACGACCATTGAAGAAATAAAAGCAAATTCACTGTAGAAGCTGAACGCTATATCAAAATCTACGTTTCAAAAGTGTTTTGAAGACTGGAAAAAACGGTGGCATAAGTGTATTATATCCCATGAGAACTATTTCACCATTTTAGCATTCCAAGATTTTATGCAAAGTTTCACTGAAACACTCCTTTATATAAAGGGATATTCATTAAATTTGCAAAAACGTTTTTTCGGCGACATAATAAATGTTAAGGGTAACGAAATTAATAAATATTAGTGCAAGTCTAAGTCACAGTTTTGATCACCAATAATAGTTTTGAACATTAATTATACACTAACAATACAGAGTGATTATTTAATGGCGAGACGACGTCGCCGAATTTTACGTGCCTCCTAGCAGAAATACTGGTGAATACTATGACTATAATAACCTTGAAGAGATATAATAACCATGATGCGCATGCGCGCATAATCGCCTGCTACGATGTGTATGAAACGGCAAATTATTAAAACTTCCAGTGACGTCGTCTCGCCATTAAATAATCACTCCGTAGTAAATAAATATTAGTACCCTAATAATATTATTACTAAAGTCATACACTAACATTAACTGCAAAAGACATCTTACAACTAGCTAATCTCAGAAAACTGAAATATAATGCTCTCACTAAACGTGATTGTCTATGGCTAGAGTGGGTCATATTACAAGATGCAATAAAAACGTCTGATTAGATGCCGCAAGCCTTTGATAACAATTTGCCGGTTTTATTTAGTTTACACCACCTCGCCTAAAAGTCTTCTCCTTATCTATCGAAATGCATTGTTATTTATGAGTGGGGAGCGGAGATCTAGTCAAAGGTTGGCTTCCGCAGGAATTAGGTCTATCGCACAACATACGGTTGGTGACTGACTTAAATTCACGGAATCAACGCACACAACAAACTTTTTGTAGCAGTCGGCGAATTTAACGCGTACGACAGACAGTTTGTCGTAGACCAAATTTTGCGCAGTGTTGCTTTGTACTTAAGGTATTACTGAAACAAGAGCCGTAGGAGACAATTTTAGATTCATCCCGTAATTATTGAACGTTTGTTGAAAAAACAGTTTCTTATATTATTCGATGTTTTTGTAGAGCAGCCAGCGGAATTTTTTAACTATCGTAGAATGTCACAAAACTCTTTTGACGAGTTACTATTCGAAGTAAAATTATTAATTTCGTATCAAGATATCGTAATGAGAAAACGAATTTCAGAAAAACAAAGATGATCAATGACATTAGAATAGAATAATATTATAAAAATAAACAAACGTGAAATATTTGAAAGACGCCCTCGTGTCTCAGGCACCTGAAGCAATAGCTCCATTGCTCCATGTCACCCTAAATCGGAGTCAGAGTCGTTAGTTGAGAATCGAGGAGTCAAAGCTTTTTGGAGGAGTCGGGAGTCGGAAAAACTATAGGCTCCAGACAATTTGATTCAATTTTTATCAAAGATGAGAAGAAATAAAACGAAAACAAAATAACGATAAAATAACGAGTAGTAAACTACGTAATAAATACGCGTAAAATATACGGCACTGAACTGAAGCAAGAATAATTATGTTAAATGATAATTAAATTGAATAATAAACAAACAATAATAAACAAAAAAATATGTAGGTATATGAAAAGACATGAGAAGTATAAGTATAGAAGTAATATGATAATTTGATAAACCAGTTACTACAACATGTTTCCATCTCCATTAAATAATACTATAATATTTTCCCTAAAGGCAAAGATTTAAATAATCCAAATCACAACAAATCTCCCTAATCGCGTACAGAAATAAAACGATTTCAAGTGTATTGTAACAGTTGTAATTGTATGGCAGTGGATCCACATCCACTCTCCATCCAACAGGCGTACTTTCAATTTAATTCGACATCAAACATGCTCTCCACTGGCACGGCCGTAGCGACGACGCATGCCGCACGCCGTCGTCCGCCGCCCCACAATACACGCGTCGCGCGCCGCTCGCCGCGTTCACTCTTACCGTTACCGTCACTCAGATACTCCCCCGAACAGTGACTACCAAACTAAACACAAATTGTGACCCAGTAAATTTCAGTAAAATTATTGAGAATTAGAAAATAAGAGTGGTGATACCGCAAATCTGTTATGCTGTGTCTACATAGAAGTAATATATTCAGGCGACAGTTTCGAGCGATTAAAACCGTTTCTAATCGGAAGAAACACAGTCACTGGACAGCGGGGATGTGCCGTAGAGAAGGAAATATAATTGACGTATATATTCTACATGTCATCTGCGCATAATCTACCTTGTAGTTTGTCTACGTTTTGTCTACAATGGAAACTAACTAATAACCTAAGAACGGCGCGTTTTTAGAAACATATTTTTGATTATCAATTTGTAAGTAAATTGTTTTTTTACATTCAGTACCAATAAACTGCACTTTTTTGTAAACAATTATTTGCCTAGTGCAGGGGTGGCCAACCTTTTTGGAAGCAAGTGCGCAATTAAGAATTTTCAGAGACGTTGCGGGCGCAATTAAGAAATTTCAGAGACGTTGCGGGAGCAATGATATGTATTGACATCATATATGTTTTGCTTTTTATTGTTAAAGTTAATTTTATTTATTTTTTTTTTCATTTCTCAATTTTAATTTCTTAAAAAAAATTGTTTTTGTTAATTTTTGTCATTTTTAATTTTGAATCTTTTTATTTGATTTTACTTATAGGTTAAAATCCCATTATTTTTTGAAAAAATGCTCTTCTTCAGTTTTAACACAACATAATACAAGGTGTCTCAAAAGAAATTTTATATTTAGTGGATCGATTAAAAAAAAAGTAAGCCGTATATAGAAAAAATGTTTATTAATAATTAAAATACACTTTTTGGGGATTTATTTCTTAAAAATAATATCGTCTAAATGTAGACCCTCGCGTTCTCGGCACTCATTTAATCGAACAGTAAAATTACTTATGACGTCTCGGCAGGTGGACTCAGGGATGGCTGCCATTTCGTGACGGATATTTTCTTTCAAATGCACCAGTGAAGTCGGTTTATTGGCGTAAACTTTAGATTTAAGATAACCCCATAGGAAAAAGTCCATAGGGGTTAAATCTGGACTGCGTGGAGGCCAATTTATGTCACCTCTCCGGGAGATCAATTTGCCTGAGAATTAAGCCTTTAACTGGCATCTTGGGGCTTTAATTCTTGCACCAATTGAATTTTGTAGGGGTGCAGCTTTAGGTCTTTGTGCATAATGCGATGTAATGATGATCTATGCACATTTAAAGCACTTGCGCGCTTCCGAATTGAAAGGTTCGGGTCGTCACGAACAGACTGATTAACATTCTCCACGTTTTCTACCGTTCTTGATGACCTAGGTCGCCCGGATTTTGATTTATCCAGCGTTGTACCAGTCTATTCAAACTTTTTAACCAAATGTCGAATGAGAGGAATGCTTGGCGCATCATTTAAGTGGCGAAAACCCGAATACTGCAGAATTTTCTACGCGCTACAATCGCCGAATCACCGTTTTTGTAAAACTCTCGCACGCATAACGCGCGGTCTGCTCCCGAGAAACGCTCCATAGCGACTAAATTCCCAAGAGCCAGGCTACCGATTGACATAACCCCCGCGCCCCTCGGATACGTTGCGTTCACGCAGTAAGCTAAATAAATATAAAATTTCTTTTGAGACACCTTGTACAACAAAATAATAATAATAATTTGTAATAATAATTTTATTGAACGACATTTATTACATATAATTTCATAATATATGATAAATTATTATTCGTTAATGAGAAGGTTGAGACTGTTTCATGACATAGTTTTCAAAATCAGGACAGTAATTTGATACTGCTACTCTTAAACTGTCATTCAATGATCAGTTTTAATAAAATGAAACATAAAAAATGGCGCTAAAATTCGATAGAATTCGCTAAAATAATATTTTTTGTAGTGGAACTACTTATATTTTATTATATAGGGAGGTATTTAATATGGCATAATAAAAAATTACTTGAAAATTTCAATTAATAAATAAGTATTTAACTCCAAGAAAATTTTGATTAAAACTTGGAAAACGAAATTGATTGGAAAAAAAATTTAAAAAATATTTTAATTTACCGGGAATCGTATCGCGGGCTCATAACTGATCGGCCGAGGGCGCAGTTGCGCCCGCGGGCGCTGGTTTGGCCACCCCTGGCCTAGTGTTACAAATCGCTAGTGTTGACATTGTCCTGTCTACATTGACCTATCTACATAGATTACATTGTCTACGCTATGTTGATATTTAAGGTAGATAAATTCATCGTCCATGATCTGGTCGACAGTGTCGAGAGACTAACACTTAAATAGTTTCAAGGACATAGAACTGTCGGAGACAATTGTTTTGCCTTTTCAGTAACTGTCGGTGAAAGCGAAATTTAGATTCAAATACCTAAATAAAGGGGCGGCGAAATTTACCTCCGCCCCGGGCGGCTGATACCCACGCTACGCCACTGTACGGGAGGAAGTCCTTGAATTAAAATCAGGTTGTCGGCACCGAGATCTGAACGTGGTACCTTATGTAAAGCTATGTACACACAAACCAACTGCGCTACAGTCGTAATTAACGTAATATTCCTTTATTTGTCGTGAATTGGCAAAAATATTTCGCGGTCCAGTAATTGGGAACACTCGCTTAACGCTACGTCCAACCCCCAGAGATTATTAGTTTCTTATACAAAACTAACAATCTGAAATAAAATTAGTGACAATTTATACATCAAATTTTGCACAGAATTTTTATCTATCTAATAGAATATTTTTGACTGTAGAAAAAATTATTGTAAAAATGTTATTGCTAAATAACTTAATAATAGGTATTACACAACAATGTTCTGTAATTTTTTAAATATATTTGTGGGTTTCAAATAATGTTTATATTTATTTAGTTTTGTGTAGAAATGTTCAAATAATACGTTAACATTTTTTTCGACATGATTGTTTATAGTTTAGAGCCTTCGTCGAAAAATATTATACGTGATGATAATGAAATGCCACTTGGTACATGTATTCTTTATATAAAATTAAACATTTTTATCCGCCGCACCTATAATGAGAACCGCGGCAGATTCGAGGTGGCGGCAAAAGTAGATTACCAAGTACAATAACTATAAGTAATTTTCATAATAGAACAAATTATCTCCAAACATATTTGTAGAATGAAGCTTTAGCTACAATTTGCCGCATAATACACAAATATGCGTCGAATGGTTTACAAAATGGCGTCTATAACGCAAGTTGTTTATTTACAATTACATGACAGTTCTTTTGACAATTAAAAATATCCTATTAGGTAGATAAAAATTCGCTGAAAATTTTGATGTATAGATTGTTACTAATTTTATTTCAGATTGTTAGTCTTGTATAGGAAACTGTACGGTTGTGCACACCCTTAAGGGAGAGTAGACTGAAAATAGACATAATATTTTAAACTCTGTTGTACAGCCCGAAATATACATTTTCAAAGTGTTGTTAAAATTTTGTTGTTCCCTGTTTTATTTTCCCCGTCTCTAGGATGTGTAAGAGGCTGGCTGCGGTCTGAAATGAGTCAAACACACGTGTCCTGCTGCCACGTGTCAGGGTGGGTGGGCAATATTGAAAATTGCATAATTTACATCATCAAGCACCCATAGACTGTTCCTCATCCAGTGCTGCGGGGATCTAACATTCATTAACGTCCACCGTAATCGTCACATGATGACTGAGTTTTAGTTTTGATTGCTTGGGCTGGGTAATTCTTCCTCATTCAATGGGGTGATTTTTTTGATATTATGATGTCAGGGTCGGTCAAGTTTAAGAGTAATCATACGTTATTTCATGCACAGATTTAGAATCAGTAGGGATTTTTACAAATGCATAATTATAAAAAAAATAGCAATAGTCTATATCAGCACCTCAGAGGTAACTTGTATTAAGTCACAAATGATAAACAGCTCAGAAAAGACGATTTAAGATTGTTTACTTCCTTGCGTTGATCGACTTGATACAGTTTTAAAGCAACGTATATTGAAACTGGCTAGAGCTATAGTTCCAAATTATTTTCCAATCGACGGACTATAAAGTATTGAGTCACTTGGTACTAAAATGTCATTTCTGATAAAAATGTGATTGGATACAGTTTACCTCTAAGGTGCTGATATGTATTCGTGGTATTTGATATTTGTTGTCTAAGAATGTCAGTATTTGAAATACTATGGAAATATTTCAAATATTTCCTAGCATTTTAAATATTTCCCTAGTATCTCAAATATTTCCATATTATTTCAAATATTTACCTATTATTTCAAACGCTTCCTAATATTTCAAATATTTCCCTAGTATTTCAAATATTTCCCTATTATTTCAAATATTTCCTAGTATTTGAAATAATTCCCTATTATTTTAAGTAATTCCCTAGTACATATTTCCTAGTGTTTTAAATATTTCCTTATTATTTCAAATATTTCCTAGTATTCCAAATATTTCTTAGTATTTCAAATAATTCCTAGTATTTTAAACAATGCTAGTATTTCAAATACTTTTTATCAGTAATGACTAATAGTATTTGTTATTTCTAATACTTTGATCGGTATTTGGTATTTGATATTTGAAATACTTTTATTGAGTATTTGGCACAGCTCTGGTTGACAGCGATTTGGCACGCGCAGACGGTACGGAAATAGTATATTGTGCAACTAGCGCGAAATATGTATTCTAATAAGTCATTATGAAACTGAATTGTTTATTACAATGAGTTTCATTAAGACACTAAACTTTGTATTTCATAAAATTGATAAAATTGGTCGAATATCCTGCAAATTGTACGAAACAAAAATTGACAGCTACCTTGAAAAATAGCAAACTGTCAAATCAGTCCGACCAACCGTTACATTCATATACCAAATTCCTTAAACGATGAAGTTGTTTAATTATATAATGCATTTTTTTTTTAATTTAAAAGGCATGAGTTAGCAGCATAGACAGAATACTTTAGAATACCATAGACAGAATAGTATTAAAAACTCGTTGCATAAGGATTTTGCACCACTTGTCGATTATATAACTATGAAATCTACTTTAAGAAAGAAGTATTTTTTTATACTTTTAATCTAACTTAAATGTCTTTAAATGTATATAACTTTACTTTCACTATCAAACACTATTTTACAATGGCCCATGTTTACTATTTTTGCACTTGGCCTGCGCTAGCGCTTAATTGACGTATCGTCTGTGTTCTACTTATATACAAATGTCCGCCAATACAAAATGATACGTCAACGCTGGTAACAGCGTTGGCCAACGTTAAGCTGGGTCCAGATTAGCGAGCCGATCCTGTAATTTACCACATAACGTAATGCTCGCTTGAAATCTACGTATCGCGAACGTTAAACTTCCTGTGAACAGTCCGTGAGTGAACCATGCTATGATCATAACCAAAAAATAAATATTTCAGTTAGATGATATTCTAAATACACAGTGTAACTCATTTTATGGAAAATTTCGTAGAAAAAATGAATTCAGCATTACTGGGTTAAGATATATTAGGTTAGGATGAACTTTACATGGTAGTTTTATTAAAATTTCACATTTATAGCATAATGCAACACACTAAAAATCTTGAGAAGCTAAACTTTTGGCGAAACAAGTCGAAAAGTAATTTTAGAAAAAGAATTAACATTTACTATCTACTCTAGGTTATGTAAACTTTGTGTCAAATGAGCTTGCGAGCGTCAAATCTACCTCGAACGCGTCCAAGCAAATTCGGCGAACTCCTCTGTGTTTTTGACTAAAACCGACGCAGAGCAGATATGGTCGAGCGCTTTGCAAACTGTTCGGTTTATGTTAGTTAATTACAATTTTGGCGCACAGCAATGATGTCACTTTGCGCCCCTCTCGGCCTATACGCGTCATCCCGTCCAAACTAGCCAAGATTGTTACACGGCGTGTTACATTACGCGGTGCATTTCAGGATATGCGCGCTAATTTGGATCTAGTTTTATACACATCGTCTGTAAGTGTTGTAATACTAAAATACTTGTGCGGGATATTTTCTAAAATGTAGACAAAATTCTTAAACAAGAAAAAAAAAAGAAAAATTGATTTTTTGAATTCAACAAATTATTTTTAATAATTTGAGTAGAATTTCAATAGAGGCAAAAAAAAAGTAATTAAACGGTTAACTTTTATCAAAAGTGATAAAATCTATAAAAACACAATTATCAGATCGACTAGATCAAAGCAAATGTCAGGATGAAAAGAGCCAATGTAACCACTCGCAAACAAAATCATACGAAATACAATTTGACAAATGCTTGTTATTACATAAAGGTTTGATTCATTTTTTAAAAAAACACCTCGTTATATTTTAAATCAAAATAAACTATGATGATTTTAACTGTGTACATTATAAAATGTGGACTATGTAACCAATAAATTTAGTCAAATTACAATCAGCTGAATGAACTCTATATCTGCTAACAAATTCCTAGTCAATGATGATGTTTCCAATATTATAATCAGCTATGCTAACCGGAAATGTATTGGACAATGATAGCCGAAAAATATTTTTAAATTAAAATGATATTTTTGATACAAATAAAACATTTAACAATTATTATACGAAGTTTGTGAACAAAAAACATATAAAAAGCGCGTGTTGCCCAAAAGCTATTAAATGAAAAGGGGGGAATAACAACTTGATGTGATGCAGCTATAATTTGTGAGTGAACTACCTGAGTTTATTTCGGTAAGTTATTTCGGTCGAGTTTTATAATTTTTATAATTCTATTTTCTTAACTTCTCTGCTTTTTAAGATGGACCTGATCGAAGAGCAGCTTGTCTGTGTGAAATTTTGTTTCAGACTTGGAAAGATGGCAACAGAAACAGTTTTTAAAACAGTTTTTGGAGAATATGCTCCGAGTCAAAATATGTGACGTTGAATATTGATTACTTTACTGACTGTATGACTCCAATTTGCAAACAAATGGATTCAGTAGATTATTCTGAATTTAAATGCTTTTTTTTCTAGATTCAGTGGAATTCGGTGGGCATACCGCGGCACGCGGGCCGCTAGTGAGCCTTCGAGGGATTTTATGCGGCCCGCCAATATCCGCAAAGAATTGCTTTTTAAAGTGAAAAAATTTTAAATGGAGGCGAGATCGTGTTTTTTTCTCTGCACTTTAAAAATAGACGTGAGACTGTTGTTTTTGCTCTTCACTTTCATATGGAGAGGGCACCAAAATATTTTGTGCGGTCCGCGCCATCCTTGACATCCATGACCGTTATAAGGTCAATGTGGCCCACGGTCCAAAAATTTTGCCCACCGCTGTTATAAATAATCAGGAACTCAAAGCAAAAATTATTGTTAAGATGTATGTACGATCAAAAAGAAGTTTTTAAAATCTTTCTCTGAAATTCCGGGACATTTTGACATTCAACCTGGATTCTGGACAGCAACTTCAATTCCTGGACAATCCAAATCAATCCTGGACGGTTGGTAACCCTAATTCCAACCGTTTAAGCGGAACTAACTGGATTTCATTTTCCTAAGTTGTCATGGGGATTCTTTTTAATGTTTGAAGTGGGCTTTTACTAAACAAAATAATGAAAAACTTCACTTAATCGGTAAAATTTACTGGAATTCAAAATCTACGAGGTTATTTCATAAATAATGCACAGATTGGATGACGTAACACTGCGGGTTGGATGACGCAACAACTGTGACAGTTATGTTAATTGTAGTTGAAGGTTCGAGGAAGAAGCGTGTGTTTTATTTTCATTTATAACATACTCTGTTTTTAACAAACGCGAGCTAGAAATGGAGCCTCGGATTTTGTGACTGTTGGCGATCAGAGGTGCATTAAGATCGAAATTTTACGTGGCAAAAACCCGACAGAAATCTACAGAGCTTTGAGTGAAATTTGCGGTGAACAGTGGACCGTAGTACAGTTTCTTGTTGGGCTAATATTTTTCGTAATGGTCGTGTGAGAATAAACGATGATCCAAGACCAAGAAGGCCGAAGACATCATCAGATGAAAGGAGTGTGAAACTTGTGACAGATGCTCTTAAAGAAGATCGTCGTGCGACATGTCAGAAACTTTCTGAAACTACAAGGATTCCACCAACGTCAGTTTTCCGAATTCTGACAAATGATTTAAACAAGAGGAAAATTTCTGTGCGATGGGTTCCTCACTGCTTGACTGCTAAACAGAAACAGAAACACTTATACTTTGCAACCTTGCTGAAACAAAGATTCGACGTTGGAGGTGAAGTATTCTTACATCGAACTGTCGCTATTGATGAAACATGGGTTAGACATGAACATCGTTATTGGTCTCTGGAAGAGCTAAATGCTGCCGTTGCCCGAGCCATTCGACAGATGAACAGAGATGGTGTCTTGGATGGAATAGTAAAGCTTCCCAAACGTCGGAATTCAGTTATTGAACAGCAGGGAGACTATATTGTTGGGTTGTAAAGTAATACTGTATTAAAAATAATCATGTAAAAAATTGATGTGAAGTGTAAATTTTCACACCTTTCAGGGTTTCGTAGGTATATAATAAGTGAAGGTGGCATGCTGAGTGTGTAGGACAAATTTTGCTTTGTAGTAATCACGGCGAAATGTAGGTTTCTAAATATGTGCAGCAAGGGAGTATCCAGAAATTTGTCGGGGCTAATTTTTAAAAAAGTTGTGAATGATATCCCTCCAGTATGTTTGTGCAATAGGATAAAAAAAATAAGCTGCAGCCCCCTAGCCCCCCTCTCTTAAATACGCCCCTGATGTGCAGTATTTTTTTTACATAGCGAGGTTCATTAATTTTTTCAAAATTGCGCCTATGGCTTCCATTGTTTGTCATATGCTCCACCCCTTTGGTTTCGTATACATGACACATAGAAAATATAATTCCAACATTCCAACTGGTTATTAAATTTGCGCTCTTAAAAATTAAATGTAACATTTGCCTAAATATAACTAGAATTTTGACAAAATAATTTAAACAAAATAAAATGAAAAAAAAAACACATAAAATAAAAATATCTCTGCCCGGAAGGGAACCTTAGTTTGTTGCGTAGCAAGCGAGCAAGCTAACCATTAGACCAGGATACGTCTTCCGGTCTATTGTGTTACATACCTATAACTTTTGGACATCGTCAATCAAAACAAAAAAACAAAAAATGCGTTTTTCCCGAAAACATAATCTGATCGAAAATTCCTGTTGAACTATTCCGGTTCACACCAATGCACATTACTTAGAATTTATACAGATTTTTAGTTTAAACCATCTGGGTTACAGAGTGTGGCACAAAAAAACTTTTTGCACAATTTTGACAAAAATTTCATCAAAATAATTTATTTTGCAAAAATAAAATTCTGATCGTTAATCCACGTACTAAGGGCTTTCAATTGATACCCTACTCAGAATTTAAAAAAAAAAAAATTTTTTTTCGGTGATCACATATTTGTTTATATTTTTAGGGGGATATGTTTTTTAGATGTTTTAGTATTTTTTCTATGTGCGGGTCAAAGAGTTGTATAAGCATGCCAAATTTCAACTCTCTAGGTTTAGCCGTTTGGCTTCAATTTTTATCGAACAGACAGACAGACAGACGGATGGACGAACGGACAGACAGACGGTCGGACGGACGGACGGACATACGGTCGGACGGACGTACGGACGGACGGACGGACAGACAGACGACAAAATGACGGTAAAAGAGTTTTTTTGGTCATACCTACAAAACCCCAAAAACAAAAAATCGTGTGCATTATTTATAAAATGAATCTCGTAATTCTACTTAAACCAAAGAAAACAGGCTATAGTTCCACAATTCCATCATACAAATGAAAAAGTAAATCAAATTTCCCTGTTCAAGAATCCTTTCGTCTGAATTTAGTATTTTTAATTTATCAACTGCAAATCCCTCTCGTAGTAAATATCATTGGAATCCCTAGGTGACAATGTTTAGCATAACAAACCGCGGGAGAGAGAACAGAGAGACATACGTACGTAATTCAATTTCCCGTGATTCCGTGATTCAGGCTGCGATATTAAAGTCCCGTCAGTCAGCGAGTCCGTCATCGCTGAACGTTCCTCGCTGAACAATACCGCCGCGACCGCACTGTCTGGACGCATGTCAAACCATCACGAGGGGGGAAGATGCCAGATCAGTGGCGGTGGCGTCTGCTGCTTACAACTTGGGGATGTTTATTATTGAATTTTAGGAAATCTTCTTCTTACGGATATTTAATACAAAAGAATTACCACTCAACTGAAAACTATGTGATTAAGAAGTTTACCCATCTTTACCAAAATATGTTTACGCAGTAGAAACGTTGAATGTTTTCAACATTTTAATTAAGGTCCAGGAAATTGGTGTTCAAAAACGTGGTTTTGAAAAAAGTTTTGCGATAATTTTGGAAATTGTTGGGATGGGAAGGCTTTTAGGTACTGTTCGCCAGGTCGCATTCTTCGACTAAAATTTTTGCCAGAATTTCGAAAAAGCTAGAAAAACGTGTATCAGATATATATCAAAAATAAAATGCTTATTTGAAAATATCTCCGTTCAATTGCAAAATTAGAAAAAAATATATTTTTACTAAGTTAAAGAAGAATAAATTCTCTATAATTTAGCTTTCATTAGTTCTTTTGTAAGATTAACCGTTTCGCAGCTAGAGCGCCGTAAAGTTAGTCCATTTAGCGCCGTAAAGTTAGAAATTGTAGCCAAATGGATGATCATAGAAAGTTGAAAATTGACATGCTTATACAACCCTTTGACCCACACACAGGAAAATACTATGGGTCGGTTTTTGAAAGCTTAACCAAGTTTACTCTCTTGATTAAACTCGGTTACAATATAACAATCCCATAAGTAACCATAGCAACAATTTTCTAACTATTCAGTTATAGTTAACTAAGCTTTCAGAAACCGGCCCTTAGAGTTAAAAAAACATCACGAGGTAAATACTAAAAAATATATATTAGCGGACACCGTTATTTTGGACTTTTGCCATTGCTTTTAGTACTATGCTAAAATAGTATAATATAATGAGTATTAGTATCAAAAAGATATAATACTTCATGAGTATCTAAAATATAATCGGACGTTTCGGAAACTCCTCAACAATCTGTTTCCGTCTTCAGCGATCACGAGAAGTGATAAACATTTCAATCTACTTTTTATACCGGGTATTGTAAGAGTGGGACCTGGTTTAGGTGTGTTGTTATTGGTTGGGTGATTGGGATTTCCTATAGATAGGGACGGGACTACCTGCGGAGAATTAACGACCGGATTAAGCTTGTTTGTCATATTATTCTGTGGTAATGACTTGTTTGTTACCGGATTAGTGACTTGAGGATTAGAAAGATTGTTATGAATAATGGAAATCCAGAGCTTGGCTGACATCATCTCCAGAGTTTTCGATCAAAGCAGGCTCTTTCAATTTTCTTTTGAACTTTTGAAGGGTTTAACATCTTTCTTTCTGAATATATATATTTTATATACTCATGAAGTACTAATACTTATCTTTTTGATACTAATACTTATTATATTGGCAATATATAATGGCAAACGTTCAAAATAACAGTGTCCATATTAATATTGGACCATTGCAAAATAATTTCAAAGATATTATAAATATATATTTAAAGAAATAAAAAATATTTGGGGTATCACATGAAACCTCTTAATGCGTGTATAAACAGACTAATTTGTATTTGGGATTTTCGCCATAAATATGTCAACAAATTTTGTACCCCACCATATTTTCCAGAGGAGTTAATCTAAAAATCTGAAATAAATCTCAATAATGTACAATGATTGGAACCGGAATAGCTCAACAGGAATTTTTAATCTGATTAGTTTTTCGAAAAATATCAATTATTTTGTGATAAAGAAAAAAATAATTGTTTTTTTTTAATTTATTGTGTGGTATCAAAAGAAAGATCTTAAAATTAAGATTAAGGAACGAAAAGTAGTTCTTTTTTTTAATTACTTTATTTTATCACGATTTTAACTTAAAATGTGCAAAAAATACCAGATTCAGACCGTCTTAGAGTCGGTTTAGAGTCGGTAAACAAGTTTGCAAGCTGTCTGGTCTGAATCAAAGAGAGCCACGCCGACGCTCGTAGTGTGGATGTACCACCTGTGTCAAGCGGCGTACAAGTACGATTTGGGCGTACAAAACGTATTTCACAAGTTATGCTGATCAGATTTGATAACAGACTGGTTCGCTCTTTCTTAAGTTGACAGTGTGCTAAATCACTTTGTCACTAGCTAAGTGACAAAGTGTAGTCGCAGTTTTATAATATGTAAATCAGTAATTCTCAAAGTGAGCGATACCGCCCCCTGGGGGGAGCTGGAACGATCCAGGGGGGCGATAGTAGCCTCGGATGCATTTGGGGGGCATTGAAAATGATGAAGCACTTGGATGCTCTCCATTCTGACTTCAACCAACGATTTGAAGATATATTTAAGATGAACATACCCGATTGGGTTTTGGATCCTTTTTCAAGTGCAAACGTTACAAAATCACAATAGGAACTGGAAGTAACAACAAATTACGAATTGAAATTTAAATTCAAAGACGGCTACTAACAGTTCTGGCTGCAAAAGTAGATTCCTACAGCTTATCCTGAATTATGGGCTATAATACAATAGTTATTAATTACATTTTCTTCGTCATATTTAGTGGAACGTGGGTTCAGTGCGATCACAAATCTATTAATAAAAAAATAAACCGATTGTAAATAGCTTATCGCGATGATTTAAGAATACTGCTGACAAAAATAGAGCCGAGGATTGATTAATTGATAGCAGTGCACCAGGTTCATCCTTCTCATTAGATGAGAATATGATTTTAATAAATAATTTTTAATTTCAAGCTTCAAGGTATCTTATTTACAATATCTTTCTTTACTATATTTTATAACGTAGGTAGAAATATAGATACATGTATCTTTCTGTTTGTTCATTTAAAGAATGTAGATTTCTAGGGGGCGGTGAGTAATTTTTTTCTGAAAATGGGGTGGTAGGCCAAATAAGCTTGAGAACCACTGATGTAAATTAATATGTTATGGCCGTTGGGAAAGACCGCGTTAAATCGCAGATGTGAGTAATGATAATAATGTTATCTTAAACCAAGTTTTAGCCTCAAAATCAAAATTGTGTTGTCCATTAAAATAAGGATATTCAGCCGATCCAAACGTTTCAAAACATAAAAACAATGGTTTGATACAAGTTTCACCCGAATAAGGCGCCGAGCAGTCTTAACAACCAAAACAAAATTGACGTAGAGAAATTTTTCAGGGAGCTACGGCAGTCGCACTGAGTAACAACTAACCGAATAAATGTTTTTTGTCAGTTTGGGATTTGTAGAAAAGTGCGAGAACTTAGGTGATCGCCTGTTTCGTCTCATGGTAAAACCACCACTGTTTTGGGTGTATTGGTTAAATTTAAAGAATTATCATCTCTCATCATTAATAAATCAGAATTATCCACGAATGAAGTGATCATATAAATTCATCATACTATATATTTAGGTCGCGGTAGACACAGGCTGTAGGCAGGACATGATGAAATGGAGATCGATGCTGGTAATGTGGACATTACGAGGACCGGACATGGAATTACACGAGCGATGCCCGCAGCCCTATGTCCTCTGTCCTCTATCCTCTATCCTCTCCCCGACCAACACGAGGTCATCGCGGAAATGTTTTTTATTACGGATACTCGATACTGTCCAACATAGGGTCGCACCACTTTTATTGAAACCATTTATATGGAGAAATAAAATAAATTTTGTGCGGATTTATATGAATTTGTCTTCCTTTTAAGGGAAAAAATAGGGTTTTCGTAAATGTTTTATCATTTTTACCCCTTGTACGGTTAAGAAGGTATTTTGATCGGTAAATTTTTACAAATAAAAACATTGGTTTATGAATCAGAATACCACGAAATGTCTGTAGCTTATAAGAATGTGACTGGGCATCTTGAATTTACAGGTGTGCCGTCAGTTGCATAGGAATTAAAACAATCAATCAAGTTTTTTAATATTATTTTTTAAGTTTTCGTAGGTATGATCAAGAAACCTAATACCTATATCGTAATTTCCATTAATCCTAATATCTATATAGGAGCAATAATTCTGGTCAAATATCTGGAGGTAGAAAAAAAAAAGAATTTTCATAAAAACTTGCGAAATTTATAAACAAATGTACAGAGTATATCAAAATTATGTTAACACTTATATGGAATAAACATTTGAATTTTATTTTCAGATAAAATGGTAGATAGGTTGAAGCTAGAAAAAATAATTCTTGATGGAACGGTTTCGTTCTACAACCATAGTCGGTAACAAGTTCCAAAAACAATTTTAACGAGAACCATCAAGCCATTTAACGATTTATTGTATATCCGAAAAGTATATTGTTCTTGGTACTTCTCCCAGACTATAGTTGCAGAACGAAGCTTGCCACCAATCTTCTTTTTTCCAGCATTTATGTCTCAAATGTTTATTCCAGTTATATATATATTTCCACGCGATTTTTACCACAAATTTGTCAAAAAACTTTTGTCCCCATCCTTTTTTGAAAAAAATAATCACAACAGTGCACATTGATATGAACTTACAATTGTTCAATAGGAATTTATAATAAGATAATTTTTATGAAAATCGTCTAAATTTTTGGGTTGTTAATAAATATTATTATTCAAAAAAAATTATTGTGGGTATCAAAAGGAAGCTGTTCAAACATAGTTTAAAAATGGATAATTAATTTTCAAAATCTCTTTATTTTAATGCGATTTTTTACTAAAAATGTGCTAAAAATTTTTGCTCCACACAGGCATGCATCCCATTTTTTGTGTTTGGGGGGGGGGGGGGGGAGCTTAAAAAACAAAATTGATTTATAGGAACAGGAATCGGGAAATTACTTGGCAACAAGTGTTGACCAAAATCACATTACCTTCCAAAATGCAAAATGGCCTAAAAAAAGGTCGTTACTTCCAAAATGCGTCATGACCAAAAAATCCTCACTTCTAAAATCCAAGTATTGACCAATATAAAAAGGCTGTCACTTCCAAAATACAAATGATGACATACAAATGAAAAAAAGTTCAGTAGCTCTAGTTTACAAATGTCTTCCTTAAAAACACTAAAAACAGGGTGGGGGAGCTTAGAAAACAAAATTGATTTATAGGGGCAGAAATCAGGAAATTACTTTGCAACAAGTATTGACCAAAAGCACTTTACCTTCCAAAATGCAATTGATGGCTTAAAAAAAGTCCTCACCTCCAAAATGCCAGTCATAACCAAGAAGTCCTCACTTATAAAATCCAAGTGTTAACCAAAACAAAAAGGCCGTCACTTCCAAAATACAAATGATGACATACAAATCAAAAAAAGTTCAATAGCTCGAGTTTACAAATGTATTCCTTAAAAACATTAAAAACATGTGTTTTTTGAGTCCTTGGGGAGAAGGGGGCTCAAGCCCCCGCTCTGCCCATCCCCCAGGGTGCGCGGCTGTCTGCACACCTACGCAGTGGAATAGGTCTAAATATTTGGAGAAATTTGGAGATGCATGTTGGTATGAACCAAAACAATTCAAACGGAATTTTAAGCAGTTTACTTTTTCGAAATATATTAAAATTTTTGTATTTAAAAAAAAAATCAAATTCACGTTTCACATAATATTTTAATTTATTAGTTTATTTTTAAGTACTTACATTTGACTGGCAATTGGAGTCATAGTTATGTTGAAGAGTAAGAACGAAAATAAAATATGTTTGTTTTAGACCGGGAGCTCATGACAGCTTTTGGTCTCCGATTTCATACAGCATGCTTTTTGGAGGAGAGAATATTTACCCTGTGACAACAAAAAAGGGATGGTACTGAACCCCTGCACGCTTTCCGGTCATAGGGAAAATTGCATTTCCACTTAAACACAAAATTTTTGTGCTTTTCTCTGATTTAATATTGCTTGCCCTTTTGTCAAAAGAAAGTTATAACAAATTTAAAATCTTTTAAATATATGCATGCGATTCGGAGGGTCCCAAAGGGCTCAAACGGTCATGTGATCTTGTAATAAAAAAATATGATTTTCCGCGTTTTCATACAGCATGCCTATAATTAAAAGACTTTAAATTTGTTATAACTTTCTTTTGACAGAAGGGCAAGCAATATTAAGTCAGAGAAAAACACAAAAATTTTGTGCAAGTGGAAATGCAATTTTCCCTATGACCGGAAAGCGTGCAGGGGTTTAGTACCATCCCTTTTTTGTTGTCACAGGGTAAATATTCTCTCCTCCAAAAGGCATGCTGTATGAAATCGGAGACCAAAAATGTCATGAGCTCCCGGTCTATTTGTATTAATGGTGTGCCGAATATCCGTATCTGCTGCTGATCCGCAAAAAATAAAAATCCATAATCGAGTCAGTTTCTGTTTTTCCAAAGTGGATCTTAAACGGATATCATACAGATAAATTCGAATTAGTTTTCATATAAGCTTGCGTTTAAAAATGCTCAAGGTGGAGTAAATTATCTCGGAGATGTTTAAATTGATATTTAGTCTAGAATCATATTCCTTGTCAGTGGTTATCGAACGGGCTAGTATACATTAAATATTAGAGTAAAATTAATTTAATCAAATACAATGAGCGAGTGATTTTGAACTCAACTAAACTATGTGTCAGTTAGCATTATAGGGGCTCTAGGCAAACCACTAACTGATGTGTAATTTTTTAGCACACGACATAGAGCTATAATGTAATTTCGTGGACTCGACGGAATTTTGACTACAGTGTCTTATGTGATTATTCAATAAACAAATGTTACTAACCTTGGTTCTCCTGGATAGCTGTCTTTTGGGTACTCAGATGCTGAGGAAATTCTGGATGACGCCAACAGAACATTTGCAATTGAAGAGCACACACAGACAGTTTGATATTTGATAAAATCACTAAATATATTTATATTTAATTAATGCGAGAGTTTATATGAATAGCGGTTTAGACAACCGACTGACGTGATACGCACGTAATATGAAGTGGAAGAATACGTCTTAATACAACGACGAACTAATCTCAACTCTTTTATATAAAAAACTGCAACGTGTCTAAACATAAGACAAATCAAAGTAACAAAGAGGGCTACTATACCGTGTTGATAGCTACGAGTTGAGATAGTAAATTACAACGTCTGCAGTTTAACTGAAACGAAAACAATGACTCTAAATAAAGATATTTTTAAATAAACTAGCATTAAAAAAAAAACAAAATTAAGTTAAAAATTCAAAACGAGACAAGCATGTTTTTTTTGCGTAGGAACCGTGACACATCAAACTATCACTTCAAGATCATTTGTTTTTCTACTTGAATGCAAATTAACCGTATTTATATCCACGGATCAAGTCGCAAAGAATCCGTATCCGTATCTGTATCCACGGATTAGGCTTTTCTGTGATCCGGCACATCACTAGCTTCTGTGCCTGCCTACAGGTTTCCTTCTGAAACTTGGAAGACATCAAGGTTCGCAAGAAGGCTGCGTCAGTCATGGGTTTCTTTTCCAAAATTACTTACAATTCGCTTCCTTTATAAGACCAAGCAATTCTTCGCTATTTATTTACTTTCTGTATATTAAAATAATATCTTATTCAAATTATTTAGTCTATGCATTAGAATTACTATCTCACAGAACCCTTAAAAAAATCAAACGTATATTCGTAATTCTTCATTTAAGCGAGTGCATCTGAATGAATGCACAAGATCAAAGATTATATTCTCTACTACTATGTGAGAAAAAGTAATAAATCCTAATACAGCAACAAGGGCTTCACAAATATACATATTCTCCTATGATCTACCATATATAACCCTACAAATGCCTTATAATACCCAAAAAATAATCCCTGCAACCCCAAAAATGCTCAAAAAATAATACGATGAATAAACAGATGTAGCCGACAAATCCTCAGTGGTGCGTGTTCGCATCTCACCGTGTTATCCGCAAAGCAAACTGCGTTGCCTGTAATCTGCGGGGGTCGTTAGACCACTACAGACCCACGAGCCTGTCATATACTCGATACTGCGTAAGGTTTGCATGTGGTATTATATTGGAAGGTAGGAATTTTTAACCGAGATTTTAGGATTGTGGCTTGTTTCAAGTTTTACAGAAATATTTCAGACAATGAATACATGTAGATCTGTGGTTCTTTCGTTGTGTGCGATCTACATGCTTTTTAATATTAACTTCGTACAGTAGCGGACTGGCAAATTAAACAGGTCCGAGATAATTTTATAGACCGGTCTAGTTAAAAAAAAAATACATTTGTAACACAGATTTGTCTGTGTTACACATTTTAACGCAATGCGTGCAGTTCGAGTATGTTAGGGAGAGTAAAGCTATATTCACAGCTCTTAAATTAGTTGACTCTGGTCTATGCATTGTGGATAAAATTAGTAGTTAGTTTTAACGTTTAACGAAAGCGTTTACAGATCTGAAAATTAATGCGTGACATGTTGTGAAATCTATGTTTTTCAAACTAACTACGATGGAATAAAAGCATTTGTGACTTTATGAACCCGCCATCAGCGATATCGTGATTTCTTACTATATTTTAATAACAATAACCGCAACTAAAGCAATTCTTTTTCGTTACACGATATCCGAAATTTGTTAAAATATATGTGACAGTATTTTTTAGGTTATGTAAAGTGAGATAGCTAATGTGTGTTTATATGTCTCATTAAAACAACGCACTAATCACTATCGACAGAGCATAATGCATTAAATTTAGAGCTCTGAACAGTCGCTCGCGTTACCATAAGACAAACTTGTTAGTGACAATCAACAGTGCATAGCGTATAGTCGAATAATTTAAGAGCTGTGAACGCAGCTTTAGGTCTGAGCAATGATTTGTAAGTTACTTTAGGTGACGTGGGGTACTCGACAGGTACGCGTCCAAAATTATTTCTAAGGAGGGCTTAGGAGACAAAATGATTTGTACCTAAAGTGGGGAACAGAATGCAACGGGTTCTACGGCGCGTTGACGGCGTTCGTACGCCGCTATCTGTCAGAAGAAAGTTAAAACCAAGCTGTCGTACGCAAGTGCACAGAATGGACAACGTCCTACGGCGTTCGACCGCCGGTGATACTGAATGTTCGTCAACTTCCAACTTTTGACGCCGTTGAACGTTGACGCAGAACACCTAACCTCAGTTTTTACTGAATGGTAAAGTGTTTGTATGTATAAATAACTTGCATACAACATAAATAACATCACACACAAGTCTTCATCATCCATTATACTTTTAATAAAAGAAAGCGCACGTATTAACACAGATATAGGTTGTCAAGTGACACTTGACGGCGTTAAAAATTATTGCATTGTGTGCAGGCGAAAATCTCAACGGCGTTGACGCAACGCCGTCGCAAATGACGGCGCGCTGACGGCGTAGCGCGCTGTGCATTCTGTTCCAGGCTTAATGGTCGTGAAAATACTTGGCAATAAGTGCTGACCAAAAGCACTTTGCTTTCAAAAATGTAAGGGACGACCTGAAAAAAGGTCCTCGCGCTTCCAAAATACGAGAGTAGACCTAAAAAAAAAAACAAGGACTTCGCTTCCAGAATACAAGTGTTGATCTAAAAAAAGGTCTTAACGCTTCCAAAATACAAGTGTTCACTGGTCCTCACATTCAAAATGCAAGTGTTGTCCTAAAAAAAGTAGTCCTCGCTTCCAAAATACAAGTGTTGATCTAAACAAAGGTCCTCGCGCTTCCAAAATACGAGTGTCGACCTAAAAAAACAATGTCTTCGCTTCTAAACACAAGTGTTGACCTATAAAAATGGTTATCGTTTCCAAAATACAAGTGATGACTAAAAAAAGAAAAAATCATGAGCTGTTGAATTCCTAAAGCTGTGAGCTTCCATGAGCTGTGTTCTTAAAAAACGAGTGTTTTTGAGTCCTTGATAAAGCCTTTACAATTGGATGTCGAGTTGGTCGATTCGTTAAAGGGCAGCAAACATTGCGAAAAAGAGTTCATCTGGTTTGTCCTCAAAAGCGCGGAGAGGACAATTTCCTATGATGTGTTTGATGGTTTGTATAGATACTCCGCAGTCACAGTCAGTTGTCGTAGATTGGCCCAATTTTTTAAGCATGTGGTTGATCCTAGCGTGGCCTGTTCTGATGGTTTAATTTGCACCACGTTTTTCTTGGTAGGCTGGCAGGTCTGTTTCTGGAATTTTAATATACTGGCCTCACTTAGGAATATTTTTTGCCAGATCTTTGTCGACGCTACTATGGGAAAAATTCAGATTTTCGACAATTCAATCCATCTAGCGAAGATTGTTGTAACTCAGTATTGTTTTTACCGACCGCCAACATATATAAGGGAGGTAATGTTATCATACCGATTTTGACATTTCAAGATTTCGATGGATCTCCACGAATTGAGGTCCCTACATAACGTTTTAAGTATTTTTAGCATGATGTCTGCCAGTCTGTCTGTCCGTCCTTCTGTCTGTCTGTCTGTCCGTCCGTCCGTCTGTCTGTGTACACGTGCAGAGCAAATTCGGCTAAAAGCATTTTTATGAAACTTCATATTTAAGCTTCTGCCATCAATGGCACGAATTGATCAACTTTTGGTAAAAATCAATTGACTAAAAATGGGAGTTTACTCGTGTCAGTTTTAAGATTTTTGCGAATATTTCACAACAGAGAAATATTTCGAAAACATTTATTTGACGTTTTTTAATAAAACGAAAAATTTTGAAAAATGTTAGTAAAATTCTCAATTTTTTCATACTTATATGAAACGTTTCCATGGCCATGATAAATAATGTCTCTGTTAGAAAATATTTGGCCAAGTTATTTCTAGTCTGCTAGAATCTATTTTATACAAGTACTTTATGATGGCGGTCGGTCCTGTGGTGGCCACAGCTGATTTTTTACCGACCGCCAACATATATAAGGGAGGTATTTTGATCATACCGATTTTGACATTTCGTGATTTCGATAAATCTCCACGAATCTCCCTACATAATGTTTTGACTATTTCTAGCATGATGTCTGTCTGTCCGTCCGTTTTTCTGTCGGTCCTTGTACACTTGCAGAGCAAATTTGGTTAAAAAGATTTGTATGAAACTTCATATTTAAGCTTCTGCCATCAATGGCACGAGTTGATCAACTTTTGGTAAAAATCGGTTGACTAAAAATGGGAGTTTACTCGTGTCAGTTTTAAGATTTTTGCGAATATTTCACAACAGAGAAATTATTCGAAAAAATTTATGTAACAAAAGTTGCTATAAACACAATAACTAACAACTTTTGTTTGAGATATTTTTTGATAAAGCAGCATAAATTAAACAAGTACTTTGTGATGGCGGTCGGTCTGTGGTGGCCACAGCTGATTTTTTTAAATATGTTAGTTAATTGTTAGAATATCATGTAATCTTTCCGTGTAAAAACAAAAATGTTTGTTACAAAACTCGCTATGTTACCAAAATTATTGTATTGTGAGATACGATTTTTATTATTTTATTTTATTTATTTATTTTTTTTTTTTCATGGAAATATTTCCCGATATTGTAATATTTAACTTAACATAATTCAAAAAAGGAAAATGTTGTAATAAAATAAGTTTTTGATTCGCTTTACATACATTTTCGCCTTTCGTACAAATTCTACGTACATGAAACAATGCTTGACTTTAAGTGAAATGTACATATACATAGATGTAGAACACGTAGTGCAATACTCGAGATATCAACTTTAAACGCGAAATGTCCTTGCGAAAGCAGCGTTGCAATATTTCCATGTTGATTAAACAACTTTAATCTCCTTATCGTTGACAAAAATAATTTTAGAAAATCACTTATTTTAGCCACTTGATGACGCAAAGCTCTCTGCACCAAAATGTACTGGTTCTCTCATGTCAGAAGTTGTGGACGGGCTCCGGGTTGCCATGACAACGACATAGGAAAAGCCGGTCGCTTGGCAACCGGGCGAGACTTGGGTATTAATCCCGCGAATACAAGCCGAGTTCGAGAGAAATTAGTTGATGACTGGAGACTGAAAGAAAGGAGCCAAGTTGCAAATGAGTTGCCTTGATTCATTACCAGGCCTGAATGCGAGCTTTCATCACCCCCCCGCTCATCTCTCACCCATCAGCTTTTATTGCGCACCCTTGCGAGCGCTCGCGTACGTAAGCAGATGAGATACGCGCCAAATTCAGGAAGAAATGAACTTTTATGACCGTATCCGTGTTATTAATTTTATTAGATATAAAGGGTGTTGAGGATTTTTTGGTGAATTTACGCGGTAACTCGACGGATATTCATTATTACTTTCCTTAATACGATGTATATTTTATACCGTATTTCATCCTCAAGATACGAAGATGCTTTGAGAAATGTACAAGTCCTGATGTTAAATCAAAAATTGTGACAGTCATTTTCTACTCTTCTATATGGCATCATATTTGTAATTTCAGGTAACCAAATAAATTTGTGAGGTTATTTTTACTGTAGTAATCTAGAGTTATTCGTGTCCGCCGACTGATGAATTTGGTACGGGATGCAGACAGTAATAAAACAACTAAATACAGCTCACCAGTTTCAATCTAATTTATTCCTTCATCAGAACTACAATAGAGGGTATTAATTTTTATAGAAATTTTATACACATACACTCCCTGGCCTATTATTAGACACCATTAGTTTTAGGGTTTTGTAGCATGATGTTTTGTATGACCCTTATAGTCTGCCTGTCCGTCTGTCTGTACGGTAGAAATTGTGGCCAAACGGCTGAACATAGAAAGTTGTTCATTTGGCATGCTTAACCAACTCTATATAGTTCAAAATCAAACACATAGCGGAAAAAATATAAACAAATAAGTTTTTAACGAAAAATATATATTTAAAAAAATATATATATTAAATATTGAGTGGGGTATCAAATGAAGCTTAATGCATAGATAGTCCAACAAAATATTATTTTTGAAAAATCCAATATTTTTATGGAATCATCCTGAAAAATATGGCAAACACTTTTGTCCCTCAGCTTATTTCCCAGAGGGATTGATTTAAAAATCTCAAAAATCAGTTCTCAATAATATACATTGATAGAAACCGTAATAGTACAACAACAAAAAATTATCACATTATTATTTCGAAATTATAATTTTTTTGTGTTGTTAAAAAAATATCTATTTTATTTATATTTACTGTATGGCAACAAAAGAAACCTATTAACACGTAGATATAAGTACGAGAAGTAGTTTTTTTAATTTCTATATTTTAAAACGATTTTACTGCTGTCATAAGAAAGAGTGCCGTATCTACAAAACTTCAGTTTCGAGAAAACGTCATAAACGCGTTTTGTTTTCTGTTGCGTTAATTAATGTTCAACATATTTCTTACATATTTTATTATCATGGATTTTGGTATCAAAAATTTGATGGTAATAAAATTAGAGCTGTAAATCAATTATTTTGGGTATAAAACGCACTTACGGCATTTTAGATTACGACAAAGTAATTTATAGGGTTGCTAAAAGAAGGCAAAATAATCGCAACCACAAAGAAAACCACTTACGGTATTTTAAGCTAATAGAAACCAATAATATATAAAGTGGCGTGTAGGGTAAAAAACCTTATTATGTATATTACAACATATTATAAACCATTTTTATTTTTTTTAGTAATTGAAACTTTTAAAAAATTTAATTGCTTGAAGTCACTCTCTGAAATATCTACTATTATATTGTACAAGTGTTGGTATGTATGTTCTATTCAACTTCTGGTGTATCTTCATTTTTCCGGTAACGCGGAGAGAGGAATATGAACCGCCGTCTTATCCGGGTGATATTTTTTTAGTGCTAAGGCTTAATTTTATTTCGACAGGGGGTACTGACTAATTTTTATTGATAAAAATCATGCATTTTTTCCTCGAATCCGTGTCGAATCAAAGTCACCATTGATCGGCACGGACAGGTTTTATCAGACGATAATTCAAAAATATTTTTAATACAAGACGGCCGATCCAGAATATTTATGGCGAGAATCAAAGTGTTAAATGGTAATAATGGTTCAGGATAGCTTTTTGGACGTGCGAGATAATATTTTGAGGTATTAGAAAACATTTTTCAAAGAATCTGGGCTATTATTTGAGCAATTTGAGGTAAAAATATGCTCAAAAGGAGACAGCTGTCAATTTTTTTGCATTTTAAAATTGGACGAGATTTCACATTTTGAACGTGTTTCTTGACAGAAGAATACTAATTAAGGATTTAAGGTGAATTAACGATAAAGTTTAAGACATTTGCAGGGCGAATTTCCATAAAATAGTGTTAAAAAAAGATTTATAGATATTAAAAATTTCAGGGTTAATCAAAGTGTTAAGTGGTGATAATGGTTCAAGATAGCTTATTTGACGTGCGAGATAATATTTTGAGACATCAGAAAACATTTTTCAAAGAATCTGGGCCATTATTGGAAATATGCTTACAAGATTTCAGAAGGTGACAGCTGTCAAATTTTTTGCATTTTAAAATGGGAGGAGATTTCACATTTTGAACGTGTTTCTTGACAGAAGAATACTAATTATGGATTTAAGGTGAATTAACGATAAAGTTTAAGACATTTGCAGGGCGAATTTCCATAAAATAGTGTTAAAAAAAGATTTATAGATATTAAAAATTTCAGGGTTAATCAAAGTGTTAAGTGTTAAGTTAACATTTGTTAGTTAAGGTTTCATAACCTAAAAACTTTAAATATTACGTCAAATTTTGAAAATCGTATGTGAGTTTTAGTATATTTAAGATGCAGATAAGATTTTTAAGATAAAAATAATGATGCGGCGCATCCTGAAATACCTAAAGGCGTATCTAACTCAAAACTGATAAAAATGCAGATACGCACTCTTTCTTACGACGGCAGTTTAGCCAAAATATGCTTTAAAAAACTCTGGTCCCGCACCTTATAATCTAGAGCAGTGGTTCCCAACCGGGAGTGCCGGCACCACCAGGGGTGCGGTAAAGCATTTTGAGGGGTGTGAGACGATTTATAGAAATTTATAAAATTTATATAAAAAATCTAGTTTATTTAGAATCATTTTATATTTTTTCCCTGTATTATTATTTTTTTTTATAATAAATAATAATGAAAAATTATTTTTCAATAAGTATATTTTCTTTCTGATTTTATTAAGGTTAGGTTAGTCAAGGTTAGATCAATTAATTTGATCAATTTTAAAGAAATATTTATGCGATTTCCTTTTTTTTTGCTCTTCACTTTTTATTTTGATCAATTTGACATATAAATATGACTGAACTGAAAAAAACTGAACACATTTTTCATGGGGGTACGGGAGCTTATTTTCACATTCAAAGGGGTGCTCACCACAAAAAAGGTTGGGAACCACTGATCTAGAGGTATATCTAAAAACCTGAAAAAATTATGAGTAATATATATATTAATGTGAACTGGAATAGTACAACTGTGATTTTTGATCTGTAAATTATTTCGAAAATTATCGATGTTTTTCAACATTGTGTTTACGGTATTTCTGCCGACTTGACAACTGGATAACTATAACTAGGTCGAAAATTTAGGAACGAAAACTAGATTTTTAAAATTTCTTTATTTTAACACAATTTTTGCCAAAATATGCTAAAAACAAACTCTTTTCCCGCACCTTATAATCCGGAGAGGTTAATCTAAAAATCTGAAAAAATTCTGAGCAATACATATTTATGAGAACCGGAATAGGTCAACAGGAATTTTTGATCTGTAAATTATTTCGAAAGTTATCGATTTTTTGCAACATCGTGCTTACGGTATATCTGCCGAATTTACAACTGGATAGCTATAACTAGGTCGAAAATTTAGGAACGAAAAGTAATTTTTTTAAATTTCTTTATTTTAACACGAAGAGTAGAAACTGTAAGCCGGAAACTTGGTTTGATGCCAAAGAGAAGTAAAATCAAAATGATGAATATCAATAGATCTGCTTACTGCAATATAAGTCAACTACTTAGTATAGATGCTGCGAGACTTGGTTCGTTACAGAAGCTATCAAGAGAAGGGTGCGAGTATTTGTAAATCGATGTCTTCGAAGAATCCTTCGCATTTATTGGCCACGTAGAATTGGGGGAAAGAACTGGTCAAATGGACATTATTGCAAATAAAAAGAAGAAAGTATGGTTGGTTAGGGCACACTCTTCGAAGGGCTCCTAGCGAAGTGTGTTGCTATGCACTAGCATACAATCCTCAGGGCAGTAGGCATAGAGGAAGACCCAAGAACACCTGTCGTCGCTCAACCCTGCTAGAAATAAATGCATGGAGCTCTCAAAACCAATAAAAAAGACAATATGACAAGAAATGTATAACAACATCACCGACTGAAGCCTATGGCAGAGAAACGAGTTAGATGGAGAAATTTTATTGACAGCCTATGCTCTTTTTAGAGGCAGTGCAAAATCACCCGATGATGGACAAGGCTTGATAATGATGACTTAGTATAGATGTCTTTGATAGATTTGTTTTCCTATTGTCCTTAATAAGCAATAAGGGAAATACTTCCGAAGACATTAAAATTTGTTTGACTGTTGCTCGAACAGCTATGATAAAGCTAACGAAAATGGAAAGATAACAACATCTCTCTAAGTATAAAAATTAAACTTGTACGGCACTTGTTTTCCCAATAGCTTTGTATGCATCAGAAACATGAATATTGAAAATCGCTGATAAGAAAAAGATAGATTTATTTGATCTGTGGTGCTGGAGATGGATACTTCGCATTCCGTGTGTTACTCGACACACTAATGTATCAATGATTAATCAATACTCCACCGAGGCTGTTATCAATCGTCCAAAGAAAAATCCTCCAATACTTTGGCTATATAATATATGAAATAACAACTTAGATAAGCTTGTTTATCAAGCCAAAGTGGGTGGAAAACATCCTAGAAGTAGAACTCCTGAAAGATGGTTAAACCAGACGTGCACCAACTGGTTGTATCCTAAAAGAAACCCTCCGCAATGCCGAAAAAAAAAAGTGGCATTCCATCGTATATAAAAGATAATTCATTTTGTACAAATCATGTTTCGCTACCTTTTAGTTTTAATGTTGTTATTGACAAATACAAAATTACCATGTCCTGATTAAATTTGTAGCCCGGACATTTGATACGCGAAGCAGAGTCGTCACCTTTACACTAATGTAGCTCACTTTGTTACAATATTAATATAATATTCAAAATCAGAAATCATCTTTCTTATATCCAACTACTGCCACCAAACTGTCCGGATGCATTAGTGGACTTCCTGTCTCCCTTTCCCTGCAGTACAGTCCATCAATGCATCGCGACGCTGGTCGAAGCGGCGAACGGCGAGCGGCGTCGTCCGATCGAGCGTGAACGCGTCTCCAGTCATGCATATACATATGCTGACTTCCGGATATGATGTCATGTGCGATGGGAACGTGCATCCGAGTGGCTCGAGTAATGGGGTGACTGTGAATACTATCGACATGCCTGTCACTCAGTCAGAGGGAGCTTTCTACTCTCTACTATACTCTCTACTGTATACTCTAGTCTCACAGTTTTGATGGATGTTACACAAGGAAATTAAATGATGCGTACTGAAAAATGTAAAATTTTATTATTTTTTGAAAAATGTTTTGTTTATGTTGTGGTATGATATATGTACTTACTAAATAAAAAGTTGTTGAATGTAGAAATGGATTTCAGGAAAGATCTTTTCTTGGGAATACAAAAGGAGAAAAGTTTTGTGAAGGGGTGGCTAGATTGATGTATATTTTAATCAAGCGTCACAGAATTCTGTTATGCTGATTGGTGTTAACCCATTATATTACTGGGTATATAAAAATATGTAACTCAGGTTAAGTGTTATTTTTTATCATAACCCCAATCACCGTTTCTGAATGATCTTTTCGATACTATGCAGTTCGGTCAGGAGTCGACTCAGCCACAAGTATTTGATACTAAAATGAGTACCTGTTTATGCAGGGGTAACAAGACAAGTTGAAAATTCATGCTAATCACTTGGTTAATATAGGCGTCGCCTATATAGGTGTTAAGTACCTAAGAGTAGACTTGCTGAACCTAAAACTAAAAACGGAATTCTTCACTCAGAAAGAGGGGAAGTCTAGATTGATTAGCCCAGATCAACAGTATCGAGACGATTGCATGAGACGGGGAAAATTCAGAAGCTCGGAAAGTGTGCCGTGCACGAACTTTCGCGCACACCTCATTGTCAGTCGATTAAACAGATGCATTTCGTTGATGATCAGGCAACGTAAGAAGGATTTTTTATGTAAATTGTTACTGACTATGGTAATGGATTATGTAAAATAATCCTAAACGCATAAATTCATAGGCAACCTGGCCAGATATCAATAAAAACATAAAAAAAACTTTTCCTTCTTCTAAACTCTCCTTCTTCTCTCTCCCCTTTTCTTCATCCTTCTCTCCTTCTCTTTCACTCCTTCTCTTTCACTCCTTCTCTTTCATTCCTTCTCTCTCTTAATTCTTCTCTCTCTATCTCGCTCCCTCTCCTTCACATATTGTTTTGTTTAAAAATATTCAAATATGTCAACTTATTTTTTGATCTGATTGTTTATGATCTAGAACAGGGCTTGGCAAATGGCGGTCGTGAGCTGCATTCGTCCCACCGAACGATTTTATACTGCTCGCCTATAAGAAAAGATAATGTTTACTTCCAGCGTAGCCAATACATTACTACCTCTTCTTACACACTAGGCGTATTTACGTCGACGTAAATACGTGTCAACCGGCGTAAATAGGAACTTGAGATCGTAAAAAATAGAAATTACAAAAGTAAGTATGACCCGCCAAAAAAAAAAAAAGAAATTTGGTGATGCGGTCTGCGCCGTAAGTTTTTAACTGCGGCCCGCGATATATTCTTCTGAAATCCGCTAAAGAACTATCTCATCATAGCGATATCAACGCCGTATTTGAATGGACAAAAACTTCTCTCCTTTCTCTCAACTTCGATAGAACAACCGTACTGCACATCGGCCCCAACTTCGAAACGGCAGTATACTATGAACGGTGCAGGGATAAAGGAAGTTGCTGAGCAAACTGACTTGAGAGTAGTAGTCACATCCAAACTGTAGCGGTCCTGTCAAGTGGCTAAAGCAGTTAAAACGGCAAATTTTATAATATTTTTAATATCGAAGTCCTTCTGCGATCCGTCACCGAATTTACTTCGTAAGCTGTACGTGACTTATGTTCGGCTACACTTGGAGTTCGCTATTTCCGTGTGATCTCCATGTCTACGCAGATATATTAACCTCATGGAAAATGTTCAACGCCGTGCCACCAAACTCTGTCGTAAATTAAGAAACATGCCTTAAGAAACAAGACTCTCTGTGCTTGAACTCACAACACTTGAACAGCGACAGTTGCGTGGTGATTTAATAACAATTTACCTGTTAGTTAACTTCTATACCGCCGACCGGCGTAGCGTAGTGGTAACACATGTGCACTGCGTTGCGAAGGTCTCGGGTTCGAATCCCGCTCAGGCATGGAAATTTTCTCGAATATAAATTGTCCTGGCTAATTGCCACAGTAGCAAAGGCCATTAATTAAAAAAAAAAAAACTTCTATACCAAAACTGTCCTGGTAAAGTATGAAGCTGCTATTTAATGTGCTTTATAGATCCCTCTAGGGTGATTTCATGCCAAGTGGTCTGGAGGCTCACGCTCTACCATCTTCGATTTAGCTGGAATTTTAACTTATTGTAGATCACTAATAGAGACGATTATTTGCAAAATGATTTTAGGCCGTTATGTTAAATATCGAGCGAGAAATGTTATTTTGTTTGAAGGTCTGTCCGGCAACTTGTTTGAATGGTTGGAAAATATTCGCCAAATATCTAAAATTTTCAAATCGAAGATGGTCGACCGTGGGTGTTTTCTACAATCAGATCACTTGACCTGGAATGACCTTTTAACCTATTTACTCAATATTTAACTGGTTCTCTTGCGTATTTGTGGACTGCTCAACAATAATAGAAATGTTTATAATGAAGTCTTTATGTATGTATGTTGACTTATATGAGCGTACATAACTAGTTCTTTCCGCGAAAATGTCAGTGAAACAAATTCGTATTATTTTTCTTCTAAATTATATTTCTAAAATATATTCCATATATTAAATTTAAAGAAGTCACAAGACAAATAAAATATAAAATGTAGAACAAATCCCAGCAGAATATATATTCGTAAAAGCTAAAATTTGCTGTAACATTAACTCTAAGTGCAAAATATAAGTTACAAATGTGTAAGTCGTATTAGGTTACGGCGTGGCGTGGTGTAGAGCTACACCGAGGGTTGTTCACACTCTCATGACTTGTGCGCCAGTAGAATTATTGAAGCACATCAACCGAACTAAGTAGCGTTATTTTCACAACCATATATTACATAGGGGGAGCTATTGTTGCTGAAATATTCCACAATCTCAGGATTTGATAGAGATGCACGTTTTATTGTCTACCAGATTATTTTTATTTCATAACTTCAGGAGATTTTTCTGACGTCTTGGATGAATTAAGTATGGATTTGGAGTAATATGGGAAAATGAGTTATTTTATTCGTATCTCGCTCTTCTTGAATTTACAGCTCATTATGAATCTTGGCGTCAAGGTAGGCACGTGGGGTTAGGCAGTGAGTCGGTAGCCTCATGCGGTATTTTTAGCTGGGATGAATTTTTTTTTAAATATTTTTTATTTCAAAACAAGACATATATGCCTGTATATGTGTTATTTTAGTATACTGCCTTAGTCATAAATACAAAAACCTATTAATTAAAAAAATAATTAATTTTGTCAAAAATACAAAAACTGCAATATTTTCCAAAAAGGGCAAGTTGATCACCAATTCCACTAGTACATTTCTGACTCAGATCAATGTACATTACCTATAATGTTTTCAGTTATTCAGTTTAACCCGTTTGGGTTAAAGGGTGCGGGACAAAATCTTTTTTAACACATTTTTGGCCAGAAAGCTACTTTTTGTTTCTTGATCTACGTTTTGAAAACTTTCTTTTGATACCACACACCACATTTAATATATATATATATATATATATATATATATATTTAGGACAATGTTTACAATATCCCCCTTCAAACTCTGGCAGCACATAACGACTACACTAAATAATTCAAGAATTGTCAGTGGCTCTAAAACAATGGTTTCTGTAAGCGAGCTAACCATCTTCTAGTTTAATGACATAACTAAAAGTTCTGCACAGTCTCACCTGTTTAGAATCTCTGTATATTGAACAAATGACGTGTGTGTGACGCATGCACAGTGTGCAGTGGGATGTTGTAAATCTACACCTATTTTTTTTCATTAACAGAAAATAATGAATATTTTTCGAAAAACTAATCTGATCAAAAATTCCTGTTGAACTACACACACTGACAAATTTAAAGGAAGAGACATAAAAATCTAATTATTTTCCTCGTAGTGTATATATTGTTGATATCTCTCAGGTATTCTTCTAGTACGATGTTTTTTAGAATAATGTTCAATCGGGTTGAGGTCAGAGGAGCACGCTGGCCAACCCATTGTTGTTATACCCACTTGATTTAAAAAGTCTGTTACACAGTGGGTAACGTGTGGGTGCGCATTATCCTGCATTAGAGTGAAATTTTCTCCGATACATGGGGCAAAAGGTATAACATGGCCTTGAAGATATCTCTGATGTACCTATCTGCAGTTAACGCTCTGCCATCAATCACCACTAACTCTGTGCGAGTTCCCAAACATATTCCACCCCACACCATAATTGAACAACCACCAAAAGATACAGTAATAGCAAAATTAAATGGTGCATTTTGTTCTCCTTAGTGTCGATACAATCTTTCCCTACGGTTTAGTAGAGCTTTCAAAGCTATCTAGATATACGCTACAAAATAACAAAATTAAAAAAAAAAAACTTAATTTTCAATCTGTTCCTTAAAATTTGTGTGTTTATTACGGTTCCCATCATTATACGTTATTGTTTTTTTTTTTCAGTTTTTTAGATCAACCTTTCTGTTGTTTCTGTTCTTTTTTTTTGACACATTTCGGCGAAAATCTTATAAAAAAAATTATTTTTCAAAAATATTTTCTTTAGTTTATCCACACATTAAGTGGTATCATTTGAAAGGTATCACTCAAAATTTAAAAAAATATATTTATTTTTTCATTTAACACTTATTTGTTTATATTTATCTTGTGATATGTTTTTTTGAATTCTCAGTATATTTCCTATATGTGGGTCAAATGTTGTATAAACATGCCAAATTTCAACTTTCTATGTTTAGTCTTTGGCTAGTATTTCTATCGTACACACAAAAAGACAAACAGACGGACAGACACATGCGTGACATTATAAGGCTTTTTTGGTGGTCATAACTACAAAACCTTAAAAATGACTAAATTATGAAAAATAAAATATATAAAATGCAATGACATTTTTTAAAAACAAAATATTTAAAATGTTGTATTAAAAAGGACACTAAAAGTCAAGATGTAATGAAAATGAAATTTCATAAAAACAACTTACTCCAACCTAAAATATTTTATGTAAACAATATATGAGTGAAAGGAGTAGGTAGTCGGAGTCGGGAGTCGAAGTCGGTTCTCAAAAATACCGACTCGGGAGTTGTTTACTTTTCCGACTCTCAATTCCTGATATTATGCCTGTTTTATAAAATAAAAAAAAAAAAAAACGATAATATCGAGGAATCCCCAAAATTCATATTTTCCCGCGATTTAGTCAGTTGAAAAAGTGCCTTTCTTCATGAAAACGGCCAACCACATACTATACACTTAAGACCAGGCAGGAACTTGATCTTCGTCATCCACCTTATTCTACTGTTGTTGTACCATCAGATTACCACTTTTTTGAATGGAAAAAAAATTAAAATGAAGAAGACTTGAGTAATGCACTGTCTGAATTCTCCCTTAAAAAGGTGAATATTTGTGTGCAACCGGAATTGAGAAACTGTCAGTTGTCAAATGAAAACAAGTTGTAGATAATAATGACCAATATGTTGTTTAATTAAATACATACTATTTCAAAATAATATCAAATTTAATTTTGTCCAAAGACGACAACAATTATGTTACCGCCTAATACATCTAAGATATTAAGGGAATTCAACCTTATATTTTAATGAACGAAACGAGTATTTAATATATTAAACAAGCCGAATGAAACTAATGTTTTAGTTGAAACCACATTTAGATTAACGTCCAAAAAATAGAACTTCATCCTTTTATCTGGACGAGATTCCGCTAGAGCAACATCAAACGGACCTGCTATCGTATTTCAATCACGAGCCCCGCAGATCCGACAGGGAGGGGGCTCATTTCTCTCTGTCACATATGCACAGTGACGTACTTCACCACTTTTGCAATATGCTAATGTAAGGCTTCGTTCAGTGATGACTTTAGAATAATAGATCTCCAGATTGACTGCCCTATATTAGAATGAGATGTAAACCTACGTAATATACGAGAGTTATCTCGAAAGTAATGCATAAGTTAATACAAATGTAAAGTCTGTCCTTTTATAGTTACGAGACTTGCCAGAGTACCATATATATAATGCAACGACTTCAGATTTTTTCATCAAAAACATGTGCATAAAGCGGCAAGTCAAAATGACAACAATGATCTTTAAAGCCTACAATTCAGGAAATAGAACATGTCTTGCGCAGATATTCAACTTATATACCGTGGAATTTTGAAGGAAATTGCAGAAGAGGGAGCCTTACTTTGACATTGTAGAGAACAATGCAGCAATAACTAGAGAACGCTGGCAAAACTTGGCACCAAATTAAGATTATCGTCCAAACTAGACACAAATTGCGCGAGGTGTTACTAGGATCTTATATGTAGATATTTAAATTTTGACATGTAGTTATTTACAGATATTTGACCAGTATATAGGAGAAATAATGAGACTTCGGAGACACATTACGCGAAAAATATAAACAGATACGCATTTTTAGAAAAAAAGAGTTAGTTTTTATAATTTTGAGTAGAGTGTCGAATGAAAACTCTTAACACCTACTTTGATTAACTAAAGATTCTTTTCTTGTTCTGAACATACCTTGGATGAGTATTAAGGCAGTTACGGCAAGTTAGGGGAACGATTATAATCTGCTCAATATAGTTTTTAATAAAATTAATACCTATGGGTGGGAGGTATGGCGAGTGCTACACATACACTTCTAATAACTCACTTATCATAATCAGCCAACGTGGTGGCCGAGCGCACTTAGTCGTGCAGTTTGTACAGGTGGAAACCCAGTACGATTGTCCGGTCTGTGGTTCGAGCCTGCTTCGTTGGTGATATTATTCGGGCGAGAATAATATGTTTACATTACTCTCATTTTCACAATCATTCACCTTTCATCCAGGTGTAGGAGCTCGCCCCCTGGCATCGGCGATTAGCCTCGTTGCAGAAATAAAGGCCAATGTAAAATAAATAATATAATAATAATAATAACTTATCATAATCATTTATCAACAAAACTGTATTCAAAAAAATCCGTATGAAGTACTGGTATTATCTAGTTATTAATAAATTTGCTTATGCTAAATTAAGAAAATGTAATTTTAAAATTGCACTTTTATTTAGATATTTGAAATATTCTGGATTACTAATTATATAAGATATAGCGAGTGGTTGACGTCTGGTGCCGTTACTCGCTTTCTTTTCGCCCAGCGATCCTGTCCAGCAATAGCCTCCCCAACGTCACCATTTTGGAGACCTCTGGCCTCCATCGCCTCTCGCACATCCTGAGCCCAGGTTCTTGTTGGTCGTCTTGGTCTTTTTCTGCTTGCATAGTTCTCTCATAGTTGCTCTTATGGTATCATTACGAACGTACTCAAGTTTGTAAGCTCCCATGTTTCTGAACCACAAGTACAGATACTTTCGCTAACCGTTTTTGTCTTTTTGGTTGCTCTATATTAATATTAATATCATCCTCACTTTTTCCTCTATTTGATAGGGTAACGCGTAGGTATTTGAATGACTGGCAGTTTCTTATGATTATATTATCTCTTTTGAAGTCTCTTCCCTGCTCACCGACAACGAGATACTCAGTCTTCTGTGAATTTATTTCTAAACCCCATTTATTATATTCCTGTCTTAGCTTACTCGCCATTTAGCTGTAATCATCTTCGTCGTTAGCTAGGAGGACCTGATCATCTACAAATTATAGTTCGCCTTTATACCTGGTTGGGTATAAAGTGGAGTTTGCCTCCAATATCTATACCCATATTTCTGCATGTATGCCTCCATGGCTTAAAGGCCTCTTCATTATATATCATGAAGAGGGTGGGAGCTAGAGTGCAGCTTTGTTTGAGTCCTTTCGTTACAGGGAGTTACCCTGGAGAGAGTTTCTTCCCTATCTTGACGCAGCTATAACATTTTTCATAGAGGTTGCGAACAGCATTCACATGCGTCTCGCTAACACCAATTTTTCTCATGCTACCCCATAGTGAGCTGTGGATAAGTAAACACCAATTTTTCTCATGTTTCCCCACAGTAATCTGTGGGTAAGGTAAACTGGGTAAGTTTAGTAGGACTGTGTCGTAAGCCTTATGAAGATCCTGAAAGATGAGATGGGTGGGTTGATTCTTCGCCATTAATTTTTTTACAAACTGGCTTAGCACAAATATACCATCCACGCAAAATCTTCCCGCTCTAAACCCATTTTAGTCCTCGCTTTCAGCACTATTCCATACAACCTGCCAATACTAATTTTAAATCATTTTTTAAGTACTATTAAACTATGAAAATAAACAATTATGTTTAAACATTTTTATTTAATTTTTAATTTAGGGTCCTACTAAATACATAATGAAATGCAGGGAAATTTACGTTTTAAACAATTTTTTAACATACTAAAATCCTTATAAATTACATTTGTCTTATTATTTTGAATGCATCTCCTAAGTCAATCATATCCTATTACTTTGCAACTGTACAAGTAGTTATTTCCATTTGCCTACTGTCAACACTCCTATTAATTCAGCCACAATACTAACAATAAACTAAAAAAAGCTCCTAATATTATTGTAAGAAGCAGTAGCGAGTGTAGGAGCTTTGGAGGGCTTCTATCTGATTGGGGTGCGAAGCTCTGTCGCTATAGCAACTAGCTGGCGGTCGGACTTCCTCAAAGATGCCGTACCGAAGCTAGGGCTTCTTATTTTTGTGCCGGATGTCATTATGCTAGTACTCATTACCCAGAATCCCACGTCGTGTCACATAAAAATAAAAGAAAAGGTGCACTTATTTACTAGGATATTATATATTGGTTTGGTATCGTTTTATTTATAATTGGAGTATTGACGAAGTATCGGGAATTTTGGATTATTTTGTATAACAGAAATAACCAAATGCCTGTTTAGAAACATTTGTTTTTTTTTGCATTGTTTTGATATTTATATTTACTAGTATAGTCCATTTCTTATGCGGTGCTGAATTAGATTTTGAAATCTAGTGACTATTAATGATTAAATTTATAGTTTTTATCACTGTAAACCGAGCTTTTATAACAATTTGTAGGTAAAGCTATCTTAGGGCTAACAACTCTTTTGGTATTTGCAACCTACTTTTTACTTGCCCAACCTTAATATATAAGGGGCAAGTATTGTAATCGCGAAAATTTTCGATGTCGAGATTTTGACTGATGACCACGTCTCATGGTCCAAGGAATCCAAAAAACCTATTTTCGAAGTGCCGTCCGTATGTGTGTGTGTCTGTGTGTGTGTGTGAGTGTGTGTGTCTGTGTGTGTGTATACACGATAACTCAAGAACGGTTTAACTTAGAGAGTTCGTTCTGGTACTAAAAAATTTTCCTATTAATTGGGAAGAACCCTATTGTTTTTTATGAATATCCAAAACCGGAAACGGAAGTTATTAAACTTTAAAATTTTAAAAAATTCGTAACTAGTAAACCAAGCCTTGGACAAAAATTTGTATAGAACATAATTTGATGTATTTTTGAAGATTTACCTAAAAAAAAATTAAATTTTATTATTATTTTTTTATGTGAGGGCAAGTCTAGCGGAGGTATTTCTGCGCCACTGGTTTTAATATAGCGTCGTTGTGATCTACCAATACACGGGAATAATAAGAATCTGATAACGTTAACATATACCTATAAATAACGTTTATTACAAATTTCAGTGGAAACAAGACGGTATGTTCGGTGGTAAAAATAACGCCGCGATCGACTAGTTGAGCACCCCTGACCTAGCTTATTAGTTTAAAATGATAGGCCGCGAACATACAGAAAGCCGGCACCGGCTTTACTGGCAACAAGCGCTGATCTGCTGCAATATCTGTCCATGTCTTCAAATATAACCGCACACGCTGTGCACTGGTCGGCGCCGGTCGGTCTCGGCTATCCGCTTACCGAAATGTTTAAGTAGTTTAAGCAGCTTGTTGTCAGCGCCGAAACAAAAAAATATTTATAAAATCTTGCATCATCTTCTTTTAATTGAGGAAAAAGGTGGTGGTATTCCCCATATTTACGTCTCTCTTGGTTTATTGCATGTATACCTTTTCTTTTTGGTTCCATTTTTAAATATAGTTATCCTGTTAGAACAACTCATCCAAAGATGAATCAGAACACGCCATTTTCACTTATTTCAACATATAATTGAGCCAATATACGAAAGAGTAGCTATACACTTTCAAAACTAGCGTTCACTCTATGCTAGGCCTATATAATTAAAAAATGTACGATAAATAGGAAAAAATAAATAAAAACTTCAATATATAGGTTATGTCATCTGTCAGTGTCACATGCAATATCAGCGTTTAACGTGTGGTCAACCAGTAACCCAGTAAGCTTGTTTTCGGTACCGATTGTCAGCGCTGATTTACCAGCTTTCTGTATGTTCGCGGCCTTAGTTTCTTTACAGCTTGCTGATGAATCAGATTTTCCGGCATGAGAAGTTATAGTAGTTCATATTTTCTCCACTTTAAAATGAAATATTCAAGATATTCCAGCCTAATTCTCTGAATCAGTACTGGATTATCCACTAGGCAGAGCATGCACGTGCTACCCCCAATAGCCTCCACATACTGGTAGGCACCAAAAATGTTTGTGCCTAAAGGCCCCGATCTATCTTATTCCGGCACTACTCTCAAAGTTAAAAATAAGTTCTCATAAGCAGTGCCGTAATTCAGCTGTTCATGGAACCTGTGCAAGACTTTTAAAAAAGGGAAACTGATCAAGGTGATGACAAAAAAAAGGTTATTCTACAGTCTACCCCTTCATTTAACGATCATCAACATTTAACGACGTTGCAATAGAAATTTTATAAAACAGCTATCGAACGATACCGACGTAATTGTTACAGTTTTTACTACAAATGTCGACCTGTTATTAAACATTTCAGCAACAAGTACCTTATTAATAGCACGTGATATACGTATTGTGTGTTTCAGATTAAGCGTTCGCTTGGAGAATAGCGCTTAATATATTTTTACGATAATTATTAATATATGGCAACTCTTATCAAATACAACTATTACTACGAGGATTACTACTATTGATGCGAGGCAAATTTGTTTTTTAATTTTTATTTAATTAATTTTTTATCGGCGTCGACTACCATTGCTACAAGCCGTTTCTGTTTATTATTCTCAATCTCATCATTTTAATTTATTTTCAGTATTTTATAGGTAGGTATTATTATTGGGGACTCACGGGTTTACATGTTTAACAATAATATAAAAAATAAGACTGGCGGATTATCAAAACAGATTATCTGTTCGGTGTAACCAAACGGCAAAACATAGAAAGTTGAAACTTGACATATTTGTACAACGTTTTGGCTAGGGTGTCTGGACTCAACTCGACTGGACTTGGACTCGTCGAATATTTGGGTAATTACTCGGACTCGGGACTCGACTCTAATACTCGACGAGTCCACGTTTTTCAAATTAATTAAAAACCAGTAAATGCAAATGGTGCTTTCTAGAAATGTTTTGATAAATTTCTAGATTTATGTTTTATTTATTGTTTTGAATTATAAACATTGCTACAGACATTAACGGAGACTCATCTTCACTAATCAAATCAAATCTTCGCTAATCAAATTGATGTACATTTTTTTAAACCACTTTATCAACTTATTAAATTCAACTTATTGTTTTAACACAATATTTTTAACAAGTTTTGTATTTTATTTTTTGTTACAAAAACTTCACCTATGAGAATCATTATTGAGCTCCAAAATATTAAACGTTTTCGCTTATTAATTTCAGTTTAGATTTAGATGGACGAGTTGACCGGAGGTACTTGACCGGACTCGACGAGTTTTCAAAATTTAGGACTCGGACCTAAAAACTCAGTTTCCAGAAACACTGCTTTTGACCCACATATAGGAAGACTACGGAGTGATTATTTAATGGCGAGACGACGTCACTGGAAGTTTTAATAATTTGCCGTTTCATACACATCGTAGCAGGCGATTATGCGCGCATGCGCATCAAGGTTATTATATCTCTTCAAGGTTATTATAGTCATAGTATTCACCAGTATTTCTGCTAGGAGGCACGTAAAATTAGGTGACGTCGTCTCGCCATTAAATAATCACTCTGTATATGAGAGAGTTAACAAAAACACATCCCGGGAAAAATATAATCAAATATGTATTTATAAAAAAAATAAATATTTTTTTAAAATTTAGAGTGGGTATTTATCAAATGAAAGGCTGTTCCTTATTACAGCACTAAATGTCCACTAGGTACTAGCGCTAGACAACAAATCTAGCAGTTAATAAGGCTGCTAGCTGCTAGAGCTAGAGAGGTTAACATCACAATTTGACATTTGATGTAATAGTTTTTTGCTGTCACGCCCTGTTAATCTCAAATTTGTATGTATGGCAATTCCTAACAATAATTTGGTATTGTACACGCTTCAATATAACGATACACTCATGACGGTGAATGTCGATAAAGGAACATGCAACATTATTTTCACCCTTTTTGTCGTTTTAGACAGATTATATAAAAATTCTAATTCTTCTAAATCTTTAGTACAGTGTTTTTCATCACTTTCTTCTTCTAAACTTGATGATGATTGAAGAAGTCGTTTCATTACATAAATGTCATCTTTATTAACAACTACATAACCTCCTTGAAACCTAGCAACAACATAGCAAGTCGTTTCTTTATTTTTGAAATTTAGTATTTAGCGCATTAATCTAGCATCGCAACGAGCATCTAGCGCTAGAAGTTAGCACTAAATTGTTAGCTGAATTTAGAAACATGCCCTTTACATCAATTTTCTAAATGAGTTTTAATTTTTGTATGTTGATAACTATGGAAACGAGGAATAAAAAATGTAAACTTTAAAATAAAAATCCCGGCGTTATAATAAAATAATGTTAAATAAAATTAAAACATTCGTTCAAATATTTCTTTTTCAAAACTTAGCATCAATAGAATTCCAAAAAGCTTTGACTTTATCCATCAATTCATTTAACTAACAATAATATTTTGAAAAATCAGTTGTATTTCCCTTTTTCCGAGCGTGTACATTATCTTTGTTGAAGCTACTTACAGTGACACAATAGAAGAGTGCTCCCCGTGACTCGAAGTGATGACTGACAGACTGGTCGCCCACTCGTGTCTCTGTGGGGCGCTCGCCTCTCGCATATGTATGATTGCCTGTCTGTATTTTTTATGCCCCGTGCCTTATCTGCAGTTGTCTTAATTAAAAGTCTTTGTGAGGACCTTGCTTGGTATATACTGCTAGAGCTACAGATCTGGCGGGTTCGGCTCCTGTTCATTGCGACAGATTACGCTGACTCACTGATTGCAATCATCTGCGTTTTGATAAGTGTCCCACATCCCTTATTGAGGGTTGGATTCCAGTAATGGATTTTAAAATATGGATTAATTCTCTCCGTGTGTTAAAGTATGACTTCACAACTGAAGATTGGATACGTAGGAGGGTCATAGGAGCAATTTTTTTAACATTCATGCAACCGTAAGAGAATGAGATTTTTATCGATTTCATTAGATGATCCTATAGCTTTAATAATATTAATTAAATTTGTAGAAAGCTTTCGTTAAAACATATTAAAAATAGGACATAATAAAAATATTGTGGAAAATTTTAATGTGTTGTATTAATACGTATTTGGCTTACTAAGCCATCTTCAGAATGGCCGTTTTCTGAAGATGGCTGAGTTATGCCAAATACCCAGTAAAAGTATTTACATACCAAAGGTATTTGAAAAATCAATTACTTTTAAAAAGTCATTGAAATAAAGTATTTAAAATTTTTTAAATGTAATTGAAATTCTATGATCTATTTCAAAGTAGAAAAAAGTAGATAGCGCTGCGAACCGAGTACAATTTACACTGGACAAATACAGTATAGCGGGAAATTTAAAATAAGTTACAACTAGGGCATGGGCGTAGTAACTGGGTTAGCAAGTGATTTTTTTTAAAATATGAAAATGGTTAATAGGATATTGAAATAAACAAGGCAGATGTTAAATACACTTATTTATACGACATAAATTCAGTTTAATGGGAAATTTGAAAATTTTTAAAAATGATGTACTATATATAACAAGAGAGATTTGTTAAAAGAGTTTAAATAAAGCAATAAAACAAACAATAGATCTTCAGAGTAAAGTTTCTTATTTAAATAATTATTGTAAATAAAAATTAAAAATACAGTCTGTTCCAAACGGTTAAGCGGAACTAAATGGGAATTTAGTTCTTTTAGGTTGTCACGAGAAGGGACCTTGCTTGGGTTATTTCATTTTTCACGTTGGGATGTCAAAATTTAAAATTCCAACATGGAAACGAATGACATATGTCAAAATTAAATATTTTTTTATATTTTAATGACAAAAAAATAAATAAATGGGAAATTTGTATTAAGAATGACACAAAAAATCAAAATATAAAGAAAATGACATTTTAAAATGATATTAACCTTAACCAAAAAATGTTTATTATAAGTATGATTTACAAAGTTTAAACAAAACGGCCGAAAGGCACGATTTAAACGATGAAAGTAACTAGATTGCAAAATCTAGTTCCGCTTAACCGTTTGGAACAGACTGTATATGTATATATGAAGGTCTAAAAATTATATCAATAACTTCTTCTTTGGGCACAATCAGCTGGGCTGTCTTTTGGTCTCACATTAGTCCTCTATCTTGATCTCTTAATTGTCAAGTGTCAAAAAATATTTATATGTCAGATAACCTAAAAAATATAACTGCGTAAAAACAAATTACATGGAGAATGTTCTCCATAAATTCTACGCCAAGAATATAAATAAAAGTCTAAATATGTAAATAATAACAAAATATATGAAAAAAGTTAAATAATATAAATAATATATATTTCCAATGTACGACACTGAACATCTGTCAACTTGGACTAAAAACAATATTTTAACAGTGTAATAGGGATGACGATCTAAACCAATCCGAAGCAAGGACAAACAGCTCCTATCTTCTTACACACATTTTTCTACTTTGAAATAGACCATAGAAGTGCCTCAAATACCGAAAAGTGCTTCAATTGCTCAAGTATTTGATATATGGTATTGGATGCAGAAAAAGTATTTGTATATAGTCTATAAATAAAGCATTAAGGATCATTAATGAATAATAAATAAATTATAATTTATTGACATATTTATAACTCATACTATATAAAAAAAAATAACACATTGTAAATCACATTTGTATTATTAAGTTAAAAATTGCCATTTTGTTGTCATAAAATTAATTAGTAAAACCTTACAATTTATAAAAAGCATGTTCTAATGTTTCTATTATACTCTATCTCAAAAAGGCTGATAGTAATAAATCATTTTGTCAGGCAGTTACCAGTGGCGTGCACATTTTAAACACGTTTAAATTGGTTTTGTGTATTTCTATATTACTTCTATATTACTATCATTTTACTGAATGCACGCCTGTGACCATATTTATCATATCATTAAACACGCCCCTGTGACCATATTTTTCCTCAAAATTTTAGGGTCAAAGTTTTATGGTCTATTGTGTTTAACCCTAGTTTGTATTCCCATATAATATGTGCGGCACACTCGGTTGTTTTTAACAATATTTCGTTTCGAACTATTCTTATTTTGTCGCTTTTGTTTTGCCGCTTCTGTGTGATAAAACAATAACTTTTTACAAATAATAAATTTTATTACTATCAGCCTTTTTGAGATAGAGTATAGTGTTGTAAGAATGTAACTGCTCAATAGTAGTACATGATCCAACATTTAGAGGAGATATTGATGAATATGGAGGGCTGGCAGAGTCATTATACTTTGATAAAATATTCCTTACATTCTGCTTTGTAGGATACTTCCGCGATTAGCCTTATTATTTTTTAGAACAATTGTATGATTAGATTTATTTTTGTGATTATAATTATTAGCATTTTTTAGCTAAATAAATATATTATTATTTTCGGTTTAATTTTTATTTAAGTTTATTTCTTTACACTGGCGATGTTTAAGATGGATCTGATCGAAGAATCTGATCGAAAAAATATGTTTGTGTGAATTTTTGTTTGCAATTTGAAAATATGGCGACAGAAACACTTCAACGTCCAGTACAACCGAAGAAACAAGTGCCTCGTGAACAAACAACTTTTGTAGGTTTCGGCTCATATTGGAAGACCCAAACAGTGGATTGTTGCTTAGTTTCTGGATCATATAAATAAATCCAAGTTTCGTCACTTGTAACGATGTTGTACATGGATTTTGCAGTGCCTAGATTGAATCTTTTTAGCATTCCCTTTCACCAATCAACACGAACCTTTTTTTGAGCTTCGGTCAAATTATGTGGAATTCATCGGGAACAGATCTTTTTCACAGCTAAATATTCATGCAAAATCGAATGTATTACAGTCTGCGATATGCCAAAGGATGCCTCTATCTAAGTCACATGCCGATCTTCTTAAATCATTTACGCACAGCATCGATGTTTTTTTGAATCACAACCGATTTTAATCGACCTTCACGAGATTCATCATTGCCGGACGCACGACCACGACGAAATTCAGCAAACCAATTGTAAACAGTCTACATTTTTTAACAAACTTGTTTTTTTAAACGCTCGCTCTCAACAAACTACTCGGTCAATTTATAAGCTGCCACTGATTTCACAATAACAAATGTCATATTTTACGAATATAGTAATGACACATTTCAATATTGCCATCTAGTGGTCGTTTATAAAAACATAAAAGGTAACCCTCGTATTCTCTTCACGTGTCTTAATCATTGGCCGTTGTTTCGCATTTACTTAGTAGCAGAAAAGAACCACCAATAAACTTTTAACTAGTCATCTGAGCTGACGGATGTTCAATCTTTATTCTCAGGTCTTCTTTACTAGTTTGTCCTCTTGTATATCTCCTATTTACTCTAATCATCTGCATCTCATCTACTGAGAGGCAGAAAAGAACCACCTGAAAACGTTACTCTGGTTTTCTACATATTGTACATTTATGTTGTGTGCAGTCTGGAAATTATGACACTGCCTTCTCTATTTATTTACAATTCCCTATTGTATGCCCACAGAAATTTCAATGAACTTGTAACACATGAGCAGGTACATAACTACAACACTCGAAATAAAGGCAAAATCTATCCAACCTATATAAGACTCCAAAAATCTAGAAATAGTACGAAGTATTATTCAGTAAAGTTCATGAACTTACTGCCTAATAATTTTAAATCTGACTGTTTTAATACTTTTAAAAATAAAATAATTTTTTTTTAACAGACAATCCATTTTATTCTGTCAATGAGTTCTTGTCTTATAAATTTTAACGCGCTTGCTAGCTAGTCTCTCTGAACTCTTGTTTTAATATTTAGTACTATATATATTTATTTATTTTTTCTTCTATTTTAAACTATTATTTTGTGTATATTATGTGTAATTACGACTGACTTTAAACAATTTATGTATTGTAACATAGTCAATAAATTATATTATTATGGGGTTTGTCAGGTCTTGACAAGCGTCCACTAATCTCAAACTTCAGCAGCCTTTTGAGCCGCGTCATACTAGAGACTAGTGGAGCTAAATACACACGACTGCATCCCAAACCCTGGCGATATGCAGCCGCGGAAATTACGCCAGATCCAGTGCCCGCACAATGCGGAGCGACCCGAGCAGCACTGCTTTCTGCATCCTGCAGATCAAAGAGTTCGCAGAAGATCTACAGGCGGGAATGGACTCGATTTTCCCTTCGATAGGGAGGCTTTCATGCCACCCAAAACACCAACTATCAGGACTACAAGCTTAACTTTATACCCGGGATACAGCTTTCTAAGCTCGGACAAGAGGTCCATATACTTGAACCTCTTTTCCCTCCTCCTTGAGAGAGATATTCTTCTCAGCTGGACTTGAGAATTCGATCACAAACATCTGTTTGGTCTCGATATCCAGGAGGGTTATGTCCGGCTTAGTGGCTGTCAGTAACCTCGAGGTGGGGAAGGAGTAATTCCAATAAATTCGGCACTTGGAATTTTCCACCACCGATTTTATGTCAGAAGGGACGTACGGTATAACCGGTATTTGGTCAATACCATAGGCATGTCTAAGATGATAGTAGAGCACGCGGAGAGCAGCATTATATCGAGACACGTAGCTCGACGCTGCAAGAGATGGACAAGCAGACAGAATGTGCATTATCGTTTCAGAATGGTGGTGGCACAACCTACAAAGTGTGGACTCCGCTATTTGGAATATGCGGGCCCACATATTTATTATTATTATTATTAGTCTGCCGGCGTTACTTTTACCAAGCTAAGTTGTTAAGATAAGTTGCTAGTCGTTCTTATGTTCTGCATTCTCTATGCATGACCATCATTGGAGATTTACTATTCTGATTATTTTTACTATATCCTGTCCTGGGTACAGACTAGAGATGGGAATTTCGGCTCAGTTTGCTCGGATCTGTGGAGGACGTTTAGTTTGCTGAGCCGGCTCATTGATCCGGCTCAGTGATCCGGCTAAGTAAACATGTTCCCAAGACACAGGTCGGTCAGTTGTCAGTCAGTTGTCGGTCGTTCGTTCAATACGGTTGTTGATTTGCAATATGTATGTAGAACGTCTCTCAGCCGGCTCTTGCATTATATGAGTAAGTTAAATAAATAAAAATTTATAGAAGTGAATTATCTAACATTTTTGTCGGATTAATAGTAAACAAACAATTCACTTTATGTAGCTACTGTATTTTAAACCAGATGTATTAAGTTTATGGCGATGTTTATTGCCCTTAGACATCTGGGATTTGGGCAATATTTTTATATAGTATGGTTGTAAGAAAGTACAGACTAAGCATATTAGTTTCAAATAGACTGCCGTATAAATTGATGACAAAATACACTTTATGATAATACATTACAAGCCGAGTTCTCGCGAAGTTCAACATGACATCGATCCAGATCCGGGTCACTTCGGTCACTGCTCACAATCGCCCGATCAATCGTATCCTTGAAACTACGCAGTGAGCCGTGAGTCGCCTCTTTTCAATATGGTGAACCGTGTCACTTCGGTCAGTGTACTGAGCCGGCTCAGTGAGCCGGTTCGTTCATGAACGACCCATTTCTAGTACAGGCGCGCACCCAGTGGTGTCACGAAGGAAGAAGATGATGATTAAGGGGCATATTTTTCGTTTAACTCTAGATGAGCCTTCCTCAAGAAAAATAATAGATTCCCAACAGAAAAAAAAAAAATCTGGGAACGCGCTTTCCTTCGTTTATCTTGTACATTTATGGCCGGTATTATAAAAACATAATTTAAGACCAGACTAAATAGTTGTAAACTAAATTTAGTTGATAACTAATATAACAAGTTATTTAATTTCGGTATTATAAATCAGAACAGCCAACTAATCAACTAGTTCACAACTAAAATAATTTAGTCTCAAGATTTACCGACCGAACGTTAGTATACAACTGACCGGTAGATGCCTATACTATATTTCGCGGTTTTTCTGTTGTAGCTTTAACAGTTTAATGTTAATAACCTATAATTTTGACAGTGAAAAAGAATTCGTAGAAGTTAAAAAGTATTTCAAATGGAAAAAAAAAATGGGATAGAGGCAAAAATTATACAGAAATTGAAAAAGAACAATTAATAGATATAATTTAATATAAGTTAAGGACTTTATTTAATTATCAATTAATTCAAAAATAGACAAAACCGTATCTTTTGAAAACCGAAACCTGTGTTTAAATTGTTCATCATTATAATAATTAAAGGGGTGTTTTCTTTCAAGAAATTCTCTAGGTTGACGTATTCTTGAATTTTCATCATTATTACTGTCAGAAATACTGTTTACGGATGGTGATGATACACTATTGACAGATGATACTGATGATCTAACCTGTAAATTTTGTGTTGTTTTATATATATAAATCTATTCATATGTATTTTTTTTATGTACAATATTATTACTTACTTTGCAGTTATTAATTATCAAATATATATTTTAGTATAAATAGTAAAAACAAGTTATTTCAATGTAAACAAAATGCTAACTATTTAAATGTAATACAAATATAGTTGCCAACTATAATTTAGTACCCAGAAAATCTGTCAACTAATTTAGTTTGTAGATTTAGTTGGTAACTTTTTTAAAACAAATTTTATAATACCGAAATCTATGGGTTAAATTAGTTTAATTCTTAACTAAAATTTAGTAGCAAACTATTTTGCTTTATAATACCGGCCATTAATGGTTTTATCTGATTGGCTACCCAACTTCCTTTCTAACTAGTCCAAGTATGCGGCGTAATATTTTCCTTTCGAAGGAACCAAGTAGTCTTTCAGTGAGCTATTAAGTAATTATAATTTTCTACCCATTAGATTTGGAGTTAATGTGGACGAGAGAATCAATGACATATACTCATATGCACATTACCGTAATTTCCCTAATTTTTAATGATATAAATATCAGGACCCTAATACATCTGTGCGTCATATATTCATTAGCCATTATCCACACAATAAACCTTTAGTTCTAGTGAATTAATCCACACTGATTATTCCCGTTCTTATAGACATTGTCGCCTCCGTCACCCCGCACCTCGCGTTTATCCCCTACATACACCCTTGTCGCGAATGCATTTCCGCCAGTGACGTCACATGCCGCGCGCATACTAGAATGACGTAGTAATAACGCCACATCGCTCGTCAATGAGTTGGTGATAATATAAACTTAAGACTGGGGAGGATTTGGACTACTGGAAGGAAGGATAAATTAATTGTACATTAAAGGAAGTAGAGGAAGTCTTATGGTGTTTCGAGAATCGCACCCTTCTGGTTATGCAAGCTCAACGTACCTTATTCAGTTTTTTGTTCTAATATAGTGCTACATGAAATGAAAGATATTTTCAATAATTCACATTAACTTGAATCGGAATAGTTCAACACTATTTTTAACAGATTTTTTTTTCAAAAATATTTCATTTTTGAAAAAACATTGAAAAAAATAATCAGTTTCATAATAGTATATTATTATACAAGTTTCATAAGACGATGTATTGTCACACGAGTAGTTTGGAGTACGACGAGCGAAGCGAGGAGTGCTCCAAAGTAACAATTGTGACGATACGTCGTATGAAACGAGCATAATATACTATTTTTACCGACCGTCAACATACATAAGGGAGGTATTGTGATCATACCAATTTTGACATTTCGAGATTTCGATGGATCTCCACGAATTGAGGTCCCTAAATAACGTTTTGACTATTTTTAGCATGATGTCTGTCGGTCTGTCCGTCTGTCTGTCCATCTGTCTGTGTACACGTGCAGAGCAAATTAGGCTAAAAGGATTTTTATGAAATTTTTGACATCAATGAAACGAGTTGATCAACTTTTGGTAAAAATTGGTTGACTAGAAATGGGAGTTTACTCGTGTCGATTTTAAGATTTTTGCGAATATTTAGCAACAGAAAAATATTTCGAAAAAATTTATTGTTTGTTACGTTTTGACTATTTTTAGCATGATGTCTATCGGTCTGTCTGTCTGTCTATCTGTCTGTCCGTCTGTCTGTCCGTCTGTCTGTCCGTATGTCTGTGTACACGTGCAGAGCAAATTAGGCTAAAAGGATTTTTATGAACTTTTGACATCAATGAAACGAGTTGATCAACTTTTGGTAAAAATTGGTTGACTAGAAATGGGAGTTTACTCGTGTCGATTTTAAGATTTTTGCGAATATTTAGCAACAGAAAAATATTTCGAAAAAGTTTATTGAACAAAAGTTGCTACAAATGCAATAACTAATAACTTTTATTTGAGACGTTTTTTCATAAAACGAAAAATTTCGACAAATTTTTGTAAATTTTTTTTAAGTGTCAATTTTTTCATATTTATATGTAATGTTTCCATGGTCTTGATAAATAATATCTCTGTTAGAAAATATTAGGCCAAGTTATTTCTACTTTGCTGCTAGAATGTATTTTATACAAGTCCTTTATGATGGCGATCGGTCCTGTGGTGGCCACAGCTGATTTTTAGGGTTTTGTAGGTATGACCAAAAAACCCTTATACCGTCATTTTGTCGTCTGTCTGTCTGTCTGTCTGTCTGTCTGTCTGTCTGTCTGTCTGTCTGTCTGTTCGGTAAAAATTGTAGCCGAACGGCTAAACCTAGAGAGTTGAAATTTGGCATGCTTATACAACTCGTTGACCCGCACATAGGAAAAATACTAAAACATCTAAAAAACATATCCCCCTAAAAATATAAACAAATATGTGCTCATCGAAAAAAAAAATATTTTTTTTTAATTCTGAGTACGGTATCAAATGAAAGCCCTTGGTACGTGAATTAACGATCAAATTTTTATTTTTCCAAAATAAATTATTTTGAAGCGATTTTCGCCAATATTGTGCAAAAAAAATTTTGTCCCACACCCTGTAGCCCAGATGGTTTAAACTAAAAATCTGAAAAAATTCTAAGTAATGTACATTGGTGTGAACCGGAATAGTTCAACAGGAATTTTTGATCAGATTATGTTTTTGGAAAAAAAAGCATTTTTTGTGTTTTTTTGCTAATAATGTTGACAACTTATAGTTATATAATACGCTCAACAGTAACGTGTTTCTTGGTACTGTGGCTAAGATACTTGCGTTCTGTCCAAGAATTCGTAATCGGACTCATGTTCGAGTCCTACGTGAGGAGACAATATTATTTTTTATTTATTTTTTGCATTTTTATATTGTTTAAATTATTTTTTCAAAATTTTAATTATATTTTGGCAATTGTTGCATTTAATTTTTAATAGCGTAAATTTAATAACCAGTGGAAATTGTTGAAATTATAATTTAATTATATATTTGAATGTACACGAAATCAAAGGGGAGGAGCTATGACTAAAAACAACCAATGGAAGCCATAGGCGCAATTTTCAAAATCTTAATGAACCTTGATATATAAAAAAAAAAATACTGCACATCTTTAAAAACTTAAATAATGGGAATAGGCATTCGAATTAAAATTCATAAAAAAATATTTTGTCATAAAATTTGTGTTGGCACCCCAAATAATCATCATTCACTTACTAAATACCTGCAAAACCCTGAAATGTGTGAAAATTCACACTTCACATCAATTTTTTATACTTTGCATCACTTATTTTATAAAAATTTTAAAATTGCTGTCACCATAGCATCTATGTATAATAAAACAATTTATGTGATGACACAACACAACAGTAATTTGACAGATGCAAGAAACAAACTTTCTTTTTGAATTTTCTTAATAATAATATTATAAAATAATTATCTGACATGTAAATACTTACAAATTGTATTAAATAAACATTTTAAAATATTTGAGGTTATCAATGATACACCGTAGACGAGTAGTACTGCCAATCTCTCAAAATAAAAAGTGTCATCAAAAACAGTTTAACAATAGCTTCTATTGTTAAACTATTTTCAGTGTAACAATGATATTATTGTGAACGCAAAGCATAAAAAAATTATTTTGGGATACCAAAACAGCTCTTAAAACGCAAATTAAGAAACGGAAAGTAATTTTTCAAAATCTTTTTATTCCAAAGCGATATTTATTAAAATTATGCTAAAAATTGTTTCCAGACCCAGAATTTTTTTGGATTTTTAAGTAAATCCCTCCGAGATGGGTTTACTTAAAAATCCAAAAAAAATCTAATACACATTGATGTGAACCGGGATAATTTTAAAGAAATTGTTATAAGATAATTTTAATTTGCCGAAATTTATGTATTTTTGAAAAAATATATTTTCTAAATCTATGTTAATAAAATTGGATGCAATATCTGTTTTTTTTTTTTTTTTTGGTCTCATATTTGGTTTCTACTCGTTTCAGAGGGTCATAAGACAATATCCGCAAAAAAAATGAATTTTTATCTGTCCGAAAACGGTTGGACATAATTTTACGTAATTTGGTCTGATGATAAAGTAGGACAGGATTTAAACATAGGCTGTAAGGCATTTCAAAAATTTTATTCTAGGTGTTGTTTTGGGGTTAAAACTGTTTATTAAAAAACTTAACATATCTCCCTTATTATTGACAATGAAAAATATATGCAACAAAAATTGTGTCGAGTAATAAAATAAATCTTTTTTGCTTAATACATTTTTTCAATTAGATGAATATTTGGAGAGTTAGATAGTTTGGGGACTCCACAAAACTAAATTATGCATATATCTTCCTTGTAATTGACTTGAAAATTGTTTATGACAAAAATAGTTTATAACAAGAAAACTAATTTTTTGTTTCTATGCATTTTTATAAACAAATTGACTTGTAATAAACAGGTTACGGAATGGTCTGAAAGTTACCGCGAATAACTAACATCCTGTTAGAAACAGTAACTATTAGGTCGTCAGTAACTATTAAGGATGAAATTTGTAGAAAAAAAGGCAAAGTTGGTTGATAACTTACAAATATAAGGAATTATTTTATTCATCAAAGTATGCACGTTTGTCATTTAAGCGGTAGGTTGTTCCTTAATCCATTTAAGCGGCAGGTTGTTTAAAAGGCCGGTGGTATAAAACCCCGGCGGACGAGAGTCAATGAATTCTTGGAAAGCCAGTTTTACAGTATTGTCGGAATGAGACTGTTTTCCTATTAAAAAGTTGTCCAAATTGCGGAAGAAGTGGTAGTCAGTGGGAGTCTAGTGAATATGGAGGATGATGAAGAAGTTCCAACTCCAATTCCTGTAGTTTTGCCACAGTTATTTGTGCAGTGTGTGATCTAGCGTTATTATGCAATAAGATAGGAGTCGATCTCTTGACCAATCTAGGCTGTTAGGCCTAAGTTTTTGCATAATTTCGTCCAGTTGGTTGCAGTATATTTCTGCTATGATCGATGAGCTAGGTTTTTTTTTTGTTTGGTTTTTCAGTTACCTGTACGAAATTTGCCGAACCAATTTGATATTCAGACCAATTTTGTAACTCTGTTACTATGATAATTGTAACTAAATTCGTCACTACGAGCAAGGTCAGTTACTATCATGAATGAAAGCCATTATACTTTATAATATTGTATATTGTAGTAACGTTCTTACATAGTAACTATGTACAGAATTAATATGATTGTCTGCTGCGTAGTAACACTAGAGCCAAATACACTATTAATGTTTCACGCAGTCTGCGATGCCGTAGTTCCACGTAAGACCTCATACTTCATAATAGTGCGAATTTCCAACCGTTCCATTTTCAACAAAATTAATTTTAAAAAAAGTTTTTGATATTTTTTAGATCATACAATGATTTCTTTAAACAAGCTAGATGTGTAACTGTCCAACAAAAAAACAGGACGGTAAAATATTAAGCCAATGTCAAATAATAATCTGTTAAAGTTGGCAATATTATTAACTACAAATTTCATCCTTAACGACCTGATATTTTATCCGTGAACACTAAAATGTTCCTATTTTCTCTGATAACTTTTTCCAACGGTTTCTATCTCTTGCTTTCTCTTTCCATTCATTTTTTCCGGCCCTTTTTATGTCTTCTTCTACTTCTTTCAGTCACGTTAATCTCAGTCTTCCTCGCCTTCTTGTTCTTCCTAGATTCCACTGCAGTACTGATAGTATTGTTGACTTTTATCCTGCTTTCCATACGTGTCATAGCCATTTTACTCTCTGTTCCTTTATTTTCTGAACAATGTCTTCTCCTATTATTTCCATTATCTCGCGGTTCATTCTTGGGCGATATTCATTTTCTCCAGATCTTATTGGTCCTAATATTGTTTTTAATATTTTTCTTTCTACTATTCTTAAATCTTCTTTTTTGAAGAGAATTTAAATTAACATTTTCAAAAGTAATATTCTTAATATATTTATGTGATCACGCAGAAGGGGGTGAAAACATCGCTACCGTATAATTCCGATTTGATACGGTTCACCGTGACCAGGACACATCATATAAGTTGGCGGCGACTGCCCCATCAGTAGCAGCCAACACATATCTAGCCCTTGCATGAATTATTTATAATGGATTATGTAAAGGTTTCATGGGGTGCCACTGTTTGCACTGTTTGTTTTTACTTTATTAACAACTTTATTTGATATTCAATCGGGTCGTTATGAAATGAGTTCTTTATTTATACAAACACAGATGGAATTGGTTGAATAACCCTTCAGCCAATATGATACCAAAACATTTAAGGACTCTATAAATAACATTTATAAATGATATGTCTTATGCCCGATTGCTAAAGACAGACTTAACATTTCATTGACTCGAGTTTTATTTAATTAAGGTTATTGTTTTACTTGAGTAAACAATTGATTGCGTTGTTAAACACGATTCTCACGAGTTAACTAACTCGAAATTCATATCAAATTTATGGTGAACGCACAAAACATTTAAAGACTATAAATAACATTTACCTATAAATGATATGCCTAATGACTGATTGCTAAGGATTGAGATAAATTTCATTAACCCTAGAATTTAGGTTATTTTTTTACATGAGTAAACAATGGATTGCGTTGTTAAAGACGATTCTCAGGAGTTACCTAACTTGAGACTCATATCAAATTTTTAGCAAACGCACCTAAAATTGTTAGGTTACAGTCTATTCCAAACGATTAGGCGGAACTAACCGGAATTTTCATTTTAGTAAGTTGTCATTAGCTTTTTTTTTATATATTGAAGTTAGCTTTTCCTGAACAAAATGATCAAAAGCCTGAATCAATCGGTAAAAGTAAGTAGAATTGAATATCTAGTTCCGTCTAAACCAAAAGAACAGACTTTTGCTGAATTTGACAGTTTGTGTTGAATGTATTAATTTTGAAGCCTCGTTTATAATGAATACATAACACAGCCATAGCATAAAAATCGTAGATTTTTTTTGTTCTGTTTATTATAAACAGATGTTCAATACAGTGAAACCCTTGGCAAAATCTTTATGAATATGCTATGCACTAAGTTAGTGGAACGAATGTAAGGTTTCATAGGTATGACCAAAAAAACCATATAACGTGACTCATGTATCTGTCTGTACGGTAGAAATTCTGGCCAAATGACTAGACCTAGAAAGTTGAAATTTGGCATGCTATGCGAGTTTAAAAAACAACACATCGCTAGAAAAATATAAACAAATATGTATGCAAGGGAAAAGTGTATATTTTTTTAAATTTTGATTGGCATATCAAATGAAATCTCTTAATGCGTGAAAGGCCGAAAATTTTTATTTTTGAAAAATCTTTTTTTTTTAAGATATTTTGCCGAAAATATGTCAAAAATGTTTGTCTCCCACTCTGTTTGCCCAAGTTCTTTAGATGTAGATTAAGGAACGGAAAGTGTTTTTTTTTTTTTATTTATTTATTTCAACACGATTTTGCCCAAAATGTCCAAATGCCAAAATGGTCAAATGTACTTTAGTCCTACACCCTTTATCCAATCTAAAAATTGGAAAAAAGTTCTGAGTAATGCACATGAATGTGAACCGGAATAGTAGTTACAAAACAAATTTTTGAATGAGTTCTGAAAGTTATCGATTTTATTGTAACACCATGCTTTCAGTGGACTGGAGAACTGGGTAGCCTGGGTCCTTGATGCGAGCACATCTTAAGTACGCTTGTAAGTCTTTAGATAGGAGCACAGCAGCGCTATCACTTTTCTGGTATGCAACTATTTTGTCCTGTCTATCCCCTTTCGTTGTGTGTACCGTAACGGAGACCCTTAGTTCTATACTCTGCATACGAATTCCTTGTGGCATTGCCCAAAGCTGTGAAACTAGCTACGCTGTGGCACGACAAGTGTAGCATTTTGGCGCCAATTTCTGGAATGTTAACTTTTTCACTTTATTTTCATTTGTTTAGTTAGTTTAAATTGCTATATTGTTACAGAATGATAAGTGAAAGTCTAAATATGGATAAAAGTGAAGATATAGTTTTATGTATTTTCGGTAATATAGTATCTACCAAAGTAGTCTAAGTAAAACTAGAAAAACTAGATTTGTATTCAAACAAATTTAACTCAGGTAATAAATATATGTTTGTTTTACAATGTCAAACTTAAAAATATTACAAAGTGTGGTGTATAATTAAAAAGATCAGTGTCAGTGCTGGTTTTAATTTTAAAATTACAACTGATTTCGACCACAAAACTGTATTTATTTGACGCATTGCATCAAAGGCTATTTGCTCCTATACAGTCCAATAAACATCACATGATTTATCTGAACAGTCTTGAATATGACAAAATTGTATGATATAACTCTTAAGTTTTTGAATATTTTTATTTAAACATTGCCCCTCCACTTGCTTAGTCCTAGAGCCGCCACTGGTTGTACTTCAGAAACATCACTGTCAAATAAATTTGCATCAATTCGGGAAACTTTTTAAGATCGCAACGCCATATGCGGCAAAGCTGGAACACTCGAAAGTGTCATTAAACTTTTACTCGTGTATTTGTTTACATCGTGAAAATGAACACGAGTTGTAGTTTTCCTGTTTTCCGAGCTTTCTTTTAAATTAAAGGTAATCTACGATTTATAAGATATGTAATAATATACTATTCTAAAGAAATTTCAAGGAAATTTTTAGTTTGTCATTGTATTTTTAATTCTTTTTGACTGTCTGTCAATATAATAGCAACAAAAATATGATAAATATATTAGTAAAAATTAATATCTCTGCCTGAAAAAGTAGAAGGGCTTTTTAATATATCAAGTGATGCTTTAGGCAAATTTTGGGTGGGGTTAGTGCTTTTTTTCAGTTTTTTTTTTTGAAAATCATTTTCAATAAAATGCAACAAACAAACGTGCATGCATGGGCTTGGATTTTTGCCCATTTTAATTTTTGGGTCCATAAAAACCTACAATCCACTTTCCCTCTGCCCCCAAACGTAGTTTCAATTAATATTTTCTTTGATTTAGGTAAATTATGGAATGTTTAAGGGAGATTCTTCCTTATTCACGATTTACATTGCGGCACACAACAAAATTGATTGTTTTTTTTTTTTCATGATTCATAAAAATAAAACACAAACAACAAAAAACCACGCATTTCTCCATTGAACAAAACAAAACAATGTCATTCTTGTATCTTCCGCAAAATGCCACCAGATGTCAGGGTGCTTAGGAAGTTTCCCCTGTGAATTAATTTAATTTATAAAAAGTGATTCTAAATAAAATAAAATGTATTTTCTTGTCTTTTTGTTATGTTCCGCGTGTAATTATCGACAAAATTGCTATTACACAATATATTTTTTATAAATTGAATTGCATAAAAAATCGTCACCTCACTTCTTACAGTGGTCACGAGTTGTCACTGCTTTATGCCTGTATATAACGATTATGCAGCAATATATGCATTTTGAAGCAATGCTTCAATTTACAACGATTTTTGTTTGAAATCTAGCCTATGGTCTATTTCAAAGTAGAAAAAAGTAGATAGCGCTGCGAACCGAGTACGATTTACACTGGACAAATACAGTATAGCGGGAAATTTAAAATAAGTTACAACTAGGGCATGGGCGTAGTAACTGGGTTAGCAAGTGCTTTTTTTTAAAATATGAAAATGGTTAATAGGATATTGAAATAAACAAGGCAAATGATAAATACACTTATTTATACGACATAAATTCAGTTTAATGGGAAATTTGAAAAATTTGAAAAATGATGTACTATATATAACAAGAGAGATTTGCTAAAAGAGTTTAAATAAAGCAATAAAACAAACAATATATCTTCTGAGCTAAAGTTTAAATAATTATTGTAAATAAAAATTAAAAATATATGTATATATGAAGGTCTAAAAATTATATCAATAACTTCTTCTTTGGGCACAATCAGCTGGGCTGTCTTTTGGCCTCACATAAGTCCTCTCTCTTGATCTCTTAATTGTCAAGTGTCAAAAAATATTTATATGTCAGATAACCTAAAAAATATATAACTGCGTAAAAACAAATTACATGGTGAATGTTCTCCATAAAATCTACGCCAAGAATATAAATAAAAGTCTAAATATGTATATAATAACAAAATATATGAAAAAAGTTAAATAATATAAATAATATATATTTCCAATGTACGACACTGAACATCTGTCAACTTGGACAAAATACAATATTTTAACAGTGTAATAGGGATGATGACCTAAACCAATCCGAAGCAAGGAAAAACAGCTCCTATCTTCTTACACACATTTTTCTACTTTGAAATAGACCATAGTGTTAGTGCGAGGTATGCCTGTGCCCGTAAACAATGATTACGTTACACGATATTAATAATTTCTCGTGAATAATTCCCCGAAATTATCCAAGAAATCCCCTTAAGAAACATCTCATGGTTGAAATAATTTACAATTTTTCCTCATTAGCCATCCATCAAAAATTCAAAACTCGTTTCTGCTGCTAATCCCGGTTGACGTGTTCTAAAACTTTCGTCTGATTGATGACCGTGTCGGTGTGTAGATTGAATTAGTTGGGCTGCGGAGGAAGTGACCGCCTTTGTCTTGGGAGTGTCTGATGCGAAGCGAGCCTTTGCCTCATTGGAGAACACGACCAACGTGTTGAAACATGAGACTTCAATGGTGGAACTACTTCCAACGATGGCAGATTATTTAATTTAAGGAAATTATTTAATGGAACTTGTTTATTGCTCATTTACTACTTTATTTGATAAATGTTTTTTATTTTTAAGTTGGTAATGATCCTGGTAAATAGTGTATACAGGTTTATTTAAGAGGGGTTAACACAAGCATGGTCAAACTTCTGGCTACATTCGAGCCATATTCTGGTTACTGAATCCTAACAAAATATAAATTCTATACTTGAAAATATGTAACTGAAAATAAATCAAGTCTAGCAGTTTATAGAGCAGTAGCTTTTAAAATTTCAAGAGGACCCAAAATATTGACGAGTGGTACATATTTTTTTAAAATTCACATTGAATCAAAAGAAGCAAGTGGCCCTTGACCGGCTTCCATTTTCCGCAATTCAAAATGGAATTTTCTCAAGCATAATTTAGGGGGGGGAGGCCATCACGGATCCTCTGCTGGCGCCGTCACTCGGTATTAGTATTCTCAATCAAACACTGGGGCACAAATTTTATAACAATGATTTGCGTTACTTTTTTAAATAGCAAACTGAGTTACCAATGAATAGGAGGGCTATCTTTAAAGTTTTTACAAAAACCAGGAAAGAAATTTTTTTTTTGGAACCTGTTTTATTTCTTTTCAAATTATTTGCCTTTAAGATTTATACACTTTTGCATGCGTTCAAACCAATTCTATAAACATTTTTGTCACTGTGAAGTTCGTATCTCAAACCTATGGTTTTCGATAGCTTCAGCAGCTCTTTGAGGTGATGAAAATCGCTGTCACGTATTTTTTGTTTGACATTCGAGAACAATAAAAAGTCGTTAGGGGATAAATCAGGTGAATACAATAAAGGCAATGAGACATTAATTCGATGTTTTTCTCCTTCAAATAATCAATTGTTTGACGTGCTGTGTGGGAGCTTGCATTTTCATGATGAAGAATGTTGCGACGTTTTTGGTGGTTTTTCCTGATTTTATCGATGACTTCTGGCAAAAAAAATGTTGTATACCATTCAGCATTAACTGTTCTCCGATCCTCTAAAGGAATGGTTGCGACATGACCAGTACAACCGAAAAAATAAACGATCATTTTCTTGGAAGAGCTTTCGTGAACGAACAACTTTTGTGGGTTCCGGTTCATCTTGGAAGACCCAAATAGTGGATTGTTGCTGGTCTAGGTTTCGTCATCTGTAATGATGTTGTACCTATACGGATTTGGCAGTGCCTAGGTTGAATTTTTTTAGCATTCCTTTACACCAATCAACACGAACCTTTTTTGAGTTTCTGTCAAATTATGCGGAATCCATCGGGAACAGATCTTTTTCACAGCTAAATCGAATGTATTGCACTCTGCGATATGTCAAAGGATGCCTCTATCTTACGGTATGTCACATGCCAATCTTCTTCAATCATTTTGCGCACAGCATCGATTTTTTTTTGAATTACAACCGATTTCGGTCGACCTTCACGAAATTCATTACTGACGGACGCATGATCATGATGAAATTCTGCAAACCAATTGTAAACAGTCTTTTCTGTTGGTGCTTCATTACCAAAAGCTGAAGGAAGCGAATCAATGCATTGTTGTTGAGTTAGGTCTCATAAAAAATCAGAAAACCTTCACGAGTAATATCCATTTTTTTCACAAACTTGTTTTATTTAAACGCTCAATTTCAACAAACTGCTCGGTCAATTTATAAGATGCCACTGATTTCACAATAACAAATGTCAAAATTTTTACGAATATAGTTATGACACATTTCAATATTGCCATCTAGTGGTCGTTTGTAAAAATATGAAAGGTAACTTAAAAATTAAGTAAATTTAGAGAGAGAAGAGAGAGAGAGAGAGAGAGAGAGAGAGAGAGAGAGAGAGAGAGAGAGAGAGAGAGAGAGAGAGAGAGAGAGAGAGAGAGAGAGAGAGAGAGAGAGAGAGAGAGAGAGAGAGAGAGAGAGAGAGAGAGAGAGAGAGAGAGAGAGAGAGAGAGAGAGAGAGAGAGAGTGAAAGAAATCCTAAACGTCTTTAATGTTGAAATTCATTTAATTTTGGGGATGCTGCAGCTTTCCAGGTCTTATGTACCAGCCGTCACTGGCGGTCGCCTTAAGTATGTTGTTATGCTCAACTATTTACCAGACAAATAAATAACTTTTACGATACAGTAGGTAAATGTATCTTTTTGCAAATATAAATTAAACTGAACCCCATCTAAATATTTCCAAAAAATACGGTTAGCTTTACAAAAACCGTAAAAGATAAATACGACAAAACAGTACAAAAAAAAAACTCCTGGTCTAAAGTATATTAATCACATACGTCAAAACGGCGTGCGTATAAAACCCCGTATGTAAACTCATGTAAGCTTTAATTACTCATTATTTACTAGCCCGAGCGGTAGATGGGGCCCGCTTCCATTCCCCGCCGACACGGGGGGACCCGCCACCCCCCTCACACCAGGGGGCACGTGATTAATGATTGGTGTTCTCACTTTTTATACATGTAGATATAGGAATATTTAGATCGCTTAAAACGGAGAGTGAACGTGAATTCTGAATAAATATTAAAGTTAGGATAGGAATTAAATGTTATTTGGGTTAGTGTTAAGATTCAATATATTTTCGATTTGTGCCTGTACGTAGGGCGCTAGGAAAGTTTTAAGATACGGGCTTACTTTTTAAACTTTTTCAAAGTACTTCCCATCACGTTCAACATACTTCTTCCCCGTATAAAGCACGTGTTAAAAGTGTCTTCCCACTTTTCAGTTGATACTTCTGCACAAGTTTGATACCATGCTGCTAGAAGTTCATGTAAGGGAAGAGTTTAAAATCGCAAGGAGCAAGATTTGGACTATACGGAGGATGTTATAACACTTGTAGTCCCGAATTATTCAAAAATTCTTTAGTTAGTTGAGCTCGACGCGCGAATTTATTATCTTCATCTATAAGCGCCAAGTGTCAAGACGTGAATGTGGCCGTAAATATTTGAAAAGACTGTATCAACTGAGGCAAACAAAACACAACGTACCACTTAAGGTAAGGTGCCCAAATACCGTCCCCGTCCTTAATTCGTCCCCCGCTCGATCTCACCTGAATGGTGACGATATGTAGCAACTTGTTGCGTAACTAACTTCTAACGTTTATTATAGACGACTGACAGTTGAATTGTCAAATTGAATTACATTGACGCGATATTATTGGCGAAACTTATTTATTTCCTTGTGCGTAGTAATTTATATGAGTGTTCTGAATTCATCAATTCTTAATAAAGGTAAGTAATTTTATGATTTTGAATATCTGAACATATAGTCTTGAGTGTAATTAAGACTTTTAAGTTGATAACCTAACTTTTTTGAACATGTTTTGGTTATTTTTTCATACGTCATTACTACTCATACTTGTTCTAATTTCGTCCCCTATAATGGTCCTGGTCCATGATGCCGACGATGACGATATCAACAATTAAGATGAGGACTATGTCCATTTTGTGACCAATTATTCTCTGATGACGAAGGATCGAAGTGGATTAGATGCACGAAATGTTTTGTTTGGTGCCATGAAATATGTTCCTCGTCTAGAGAAAAAATGCAATTTGTTTGTGATAATTGTTTGTATGTTTAACTTGTATTATAAATTTGTTCTTATGTAAGCTATTTTTGAATAAATATTTACTAATTTTCATCATATTTTGCATTTTTAGTGTTAATTTGAATAAATACCTCCTTATTTCCCTTGTAAAAATAGGGGGACGGTATTAGGACCACTTTTTTTAAATATGGACGGGGCACTATTTTCTATTTTTATTTTACCGTAAACAAGAACGGTCTATTTTTCTAAAATTTAATGTCAAGAAATGTCAACAACATATTAAGGAACATGTAGGGGAAAAAAGAAAACTTTCAATCATGTTTTTCGTTTAAAAAAAAAAGTAATTTCAAATAGGGGACGGTATTTGGGCATCTTACCTTAACTGTTTTTTGCTTTTCTAGAACAATTCTTGTAATAATCCCGCGCTTACCGAAGAATACATTTTTTTTTTCACAGATCTAGATTGTTTTAACGCGATTGGAGGTTCTTCGTCTTCAAAGAGCTATATCTTGTTTCTTGACTTTGATGGCACGTCATAATAATATCACAATGGAGTTCATGTATTTCGAGTGTTCCATTCCAAATTTTTTAAACATTTTTCGACATCATTCTACTATTATTGTGGTTTGTGCATCAATCAGGCCTATAGCGTGCAAACTTTCTTAATTATCAGATGGTCGCGAAGAACTGAACGTATAGCTGGTTAATTCATGTGCAAACACTCCCCTATCAGCCTGTATGTAATTCGCCTATTTTCATCGAGCAGTTTTTTAACCCCAACAATATTTACAGGAGTAACACGGGGCCTTTCTGGACGAGGATGATCGTCTAGGTTAAAAATTTCTCTTTGAAATTGTTTATACCAACGAAACACTGTCCTTCCAGTTGGACAATTGGCGGTGAAGGACTTCACAAGCTACATTATCTTATTTTGATGGTATGGAGGAAAAAGAGCTTATCGAAAAATGGAAAATAGCTGTGATATGCCCAATCCTTAATAAAGGAGATAAACTGGATTGTGAGATTTATCATGAGATCTCTCTTCTATAAAAAGAAATAAGAAACCTACACATCGAAAAAAATAAAATAAAAAATTATGTCAAGAGTGGATTTTCACATTTTAGAGTTTTGTAGATATTTAATAAGTGTAAATAGCCAACAGAGTGTTAGATATCTAGATGCCTCTATAATCACATTAAAATCAAAAAATTTATTATTAATTTACAAAAAATTAATGTAGAATCTATCTACCCATAAATTTATTTTTGAAACAGAAAATCGCACGGATTACCAGAATTGCAAAACTAGATTAGGTGTTAAACATATAATCATCGACTGTTCAAAATATCAAACTAAGAGGTTAAGATTTCAGATCCCGATATCACTCAAAGAAGCTCTAAGCAATAACGCAGATCATCTCCCCAATCTATTAAATTTTCTAAAATCAATTAAATTGTCTCCAAAATTTTAAAATATTGTACCTACTTAATACCGCAATTCATACTTCTCCTTCCTAGAAAGCTTTGGTTTTCGTTACACCAAAGCAGATTTTTTATCCGGCTTAGATTTAATCACACTTTCATCTGTATGGAAATAATATGGTAACTTCTCCTTTCTGTCCGTGTGATAATTTGTCTTGCAGCGTCTCTAACTACTTATTATTTGATGCCCAGTTCATTTTCGCAGTTGTAACATATTCATACTAAATTTAGTTATCCAATAAATATCTTTCTCCACGACCAATTCTAAAACCAATTTTGACTACAGAAAGTTAATATTCTAACACAAGAGTTGGAATGTTATTCTAAAGCACTTATCTTCTTATGCATTTCGCGTGTATTTCATTCCATCACTTGTTATGGAATAACTATTCCATACTTGTTGTCTTTTGTTTTTGTAGGGTTACATTAAGATATATGCAACGTTTATATTAAATAAATGCAACATAACTTCCTAATCTAAAATAGTGGCCGATTAAATTAAAATTAAACAAATAATAAATAAAAAAATAGTTTAATTAATTGATTAATTTGTTATATAATATAAATTTTTGTTTAGATAAAATGTTTGTTAAAATAATTATTTGTTATTTTTTTTTTTTTCTGGTGGTCGTGTCTTGCTACTACAGTCAGTGTATTGTAACAGTCTAGCCAATGGTGACAACGCCGCCATTAAGAGTCCAAATAAATATTAGATTCAAATGGAATAATGAGATAATCTTTGCAGAATAAGTAAATTTTTGGGAACAGTTTTACATAAATTTACTGTTTCTGCAAAGATTTTCTTATTTTTTCATTTGAATTTCTAATATTTCTAATTTTTATTTGGACTCCCAATGGCGGCAATTACACCATTGGCCAGACTGTTATCTTACAGTGTTTGGACTTGCTACTAACTCTCTAGATATTTATGAAATTATTTATAACTATATTAAATTAGCAAATATATATAATATTTATAACAAAAACCCTTAATTTCTTCCTTTATTACCTGGCTAATAGCCAAAATTGCTAAAGTCAACAAACAAAATGGGGGGAAAAGTTTCATCAATCGTAACAATGAGATCGCGAAAAGACTAAATTGGCCATTGAAAAGGTGAGTGTCACTGTAATCTTCGCGAAACCATTATTTTAAACTTGTATAATTTTTATACTGTCATAAAGGTAAACCTAGGTCAGGATTGTGACACCTAGACATTGTGACGTTCAGCTGTTTGATTAAAAAACTAGTCGGCGTCTAGCATGTGTAACCTGATTATGTAATGCATACGCTGCATTTTCGTAATAAGATAATATTTGTCAAGACGAATGAATATCGAAACTAGGTCAATCAGAGGTATAAGTATATTTTGTGCCCGGATTCCGTACGGAATTCGGGCAGAGGAACTCAGCCAACTCCTCTACAAATTCCATTTAACAAGGTGACGACCAAGATAACGATGCCATATACCAATACATCTGATGAGCCAAGCAGCAGTACCATGTGAGTGGGAGAAGGCTTTCCAGGATCCTCGACTCCCCTGATGTGTAACCCCCCGGCCAACACGGGGTGGATCGAAGACTCCCACAACTCCATGGACCAATTCAATCATACAATTACATTTAAAATTTGATATATATTTAAATGGTGTCCCGACATGTGAACATACGACAGATTAACATGCGACACTTTAACATGGACAGATTAACATGTGATAGATGAACATAGACACATTTTAACACACGACAAATGAACACTGTGACATATTATCATAGCGACAGATGAACATAACTCAATTGAACACACGACATTTGATCTCACATTTCATTTTTATTTTTATTTATTTTTATTAACAATGTTTGTAATTATTTTATGTGGTGTATATCAGCGTTCCGCAACCTATGGTATCTATCGACCCAAAAATAATAACAAAATTATAAGGCGACCCATGTGCGTTGAAAAAAAAAAGGATGCAAGTGCAGGACAATGATTTTATTTTATAAACATATAATAATTTTATACCAGTATATACTAATGGCTCTTCTGCTCCTGATTCTCGTTCACCAAATTGTCTATTCTTGCTTCAATTGATTTAGTTAATGCAATCCTCAACGTTGTGTCGATGCTTTGAAGTCGATTTCTATATTTATTTTTAATTGCAGTCAGAGGTGAATTTTCATATACATAAGTGGTTGCAAGTCACGACCCATTTTTAAACTTCCACGACCCAAAATTGGGTCGCGCCCAATGGTTGCGGAACGCTGGTCTTTATGTAAACGCTTTTCATTATTTTATTGATTTTTTTGTTCCAATGTACCTATTATCGCTTCACTAATAAACAAACTTATTAGAACGAAATCATTCTTTTTACCTACGGATATCGAGATATACCGAAGTATAAGATTGTTTAAAATATCGAAAAAGATCAAGATATACCAAGTTATCTCATAAATCAAAACAAAAATAATAAAAAATCTAAAAAATTACCAAACATAATTTTTCTCATAATTATTTGATTTTTAAAATTTATATAAATAAATCTGAAAGTCTGTATACTGTGGCTGACCAACCGATGACCAACCAACCATTGATCAACCGCTGAACTTATATGCTAGGATAAATAAAAAATTAAAATAAAAATGAAATGTGAGATCAAATGTCGTGTGTTCAATTGACTTATGTTCATCTGTCGGTATGATAATATGTCACAGTGTTTATTTGTCGTGTGTTAAAATGTGTCTATGTTCATCTGTCGCATGTTAATCTGTCGTATGTTCAAATGTCGTGGAACCATAATTAATAAATTGTATTATCCAGGAGTTGGATTTCCATCTAACCACCCACGTGACAATACTGTTAAATCTAGACTAACCAAATTGGGCAGTTCGTTTGGCAATAAAATAAAACAAATGTTGTTACTAGGAGCAACATATTCCAACGTCATCTATGGTAGGGACAATAAATACTATACATCCCCCGTATATTGAAGTGTTGCTGGCTGCTAGAGCTGTTTATGGATGCAATATTATAACGGTGCAGGCAGGTAGTGGTGTTTGTTCTATGAGCGAGGTGAATTGGATGTGATATCGCATTTCCACGCTATCGATAATTCATGTGGTGGCGCGGCATGGCGCGGCGCGATCAGAAAGAGTGCGAGCGACCATTTATCTTGTGTCTCACCTGTCAGACATGTGTTCGCTTCCACGGCCCGCAACCCGCCAACAAACACCAACCCATCACCATCACATTAAACATTTGTCGATTTTTCGATTTATTGCAAAATTCATAATGCAGATAAAATTTTATTTGGAAAATGAAAAATATAACCAATGATCATATCCAATGAAGAGATGTATCCAGAAGATGTATCCAGACACTTTAATTAAGAACAGTACATAGTAAATACTAACAAAAAACGTTCTTGAGCGATCATATCAAAAACAGTTCGTCTTAATCATCTAGTACCGGCCATAAAGTAAATCTTTTTCGGTCTAGGCCGATTCACTTACTTTTTTGGCCGCTGGATGCTAGAGCCATCTATGTGACATTTCTTAAGTTACAAGATCTGCATGGTTACATTGAAACAATTGACAGTTGAACATTTATAATTGCAATAATTGTTCAGTAACCGTAAAGTATCCAATGTAAATAAATAAATATAACTTTTCTAATAAAAAGTTTGGTCGCCCAAAAAATATAATGTGCAGCTTGTCCAAAAGTAGATATTTTCCGGCCGCATCTGAATTTAAAGGCCGAGGCGCAGCCGAGGACTTTAAACAGATATGGCTACTTTGAGAACTATGAAAAAATTCTGTAAATTTACCATGAAAAAGTGCCTCAAGAAAGTGCACATCAAAATCACTATTTTAATTTTGGAAGTTATGAGCAAAAATTAAAAATCAGTAAATTTACATTTTTGTTCTTATCTAGTAACCTATGTTTTTTTTAGGAGAACAGAGACAATTAAAATGATTCCTTAATGCGGCAACTTTTGTCTAATTTGTGCCGACCTCGTATTTCTTGCCGTTCTCGAGATTCCCCATGCTTAACAAAATATTTGGGACACCCTGTATGAGGTATTTGATAGTCAATTGTTATGTTCTGGCTCACACCCGCCGGACTTGAGCTCCCCCTCAAGAGATCCAAAAACACGTAGATTTTAAGTGTTTTTGTCAAAATATAAAAGATGAGCTCCCCACTCCTCAAGAGTTCCAAGAACATGTGGCTCTTACGTGTTTTTGTCATTTTGTTAAAATACAAGTGAGGACCTTTTTTGAGGTCATCATTTGTATTTTCGAAGTGAGGTCGTTTCATCACTTGTAGTTTAGAAGTGAGAACTTATTTAATAATTTCAATAATTTCTTCTTCTGCGACCCCCCTCCCAGGAAATTTTCTGGATGCGCGCCTCGTTATTTTAAATACAGATTATTATAGGTCATATAATATCAACTTACAAATTTAACAATATACCATATATGCCAGTGTTTCCCAATCTTTTTACACTCGTGGCACATTTTCCAAAGAAGACAAATTTCGCGGCACATCTACTAGTAATAGAAGAAGAAATTTTAGATGCAGACGCGCCTGTATTCACGATATATCAATTTCAATTCGTCATAAAAAATCCTTCGTGTACTTTATTCTTATAAATGGTTTTACGGACAATGATGTTACAATAAAAACGACGCTAGTATTTTTTAAAAAGATTTTACCGCACATTTGGAAAATATTGCGGCACACCTTTTGGGAAACACTGCTAAATGCTGTTCATCAAGAATTTTAATTTCAATAGTTTGCAACTTTGAAATTGTATGTCATGTTGGTATTAAAAAATGGCTATTTAACATATGTCATAATAAAAAATTATATATTAATTATAATAATCTTAACCAACAAATCTGAAGTCTGATTTGCAACGCAAGGAAAATTTTTAAATGACATTAAAGTCACTAATACACTATAAAAGTAACCAAAATAACCAGATCTAGTTAGTCCTTACAAAAGTGAACAGCATATATTTTCAATAATAAAAAAGTTGTGTATTGGGTAATATAAATGCAGCCATCTGTATACTACTGATAAAATATTAATGCATGTGTTAAGTCTCATTAATAATTATTTTAAACAATTCTGTCTCTTATTTATTAGTGTTTAATGACTATATTCCTTAATGAGCTTTATCAGGATTAGCCATCTTGATATCCAGTGACACCTGAGTTTTACAAGTGGCGTTTGCATTTATTTGTGTCGTTTTTAGTTATTTTTAAGTGGTAAAAGTGCAAAAAATACTTGAAAAAGTGCATGATAGTATGGACTTTGGTGTTTGGACTCCATGGAGACCAAAATTGGAGCGATTGGAAAGGTAGTTGTAGAAATTTTTGTTAATTTTATAATGCAAGTCCAATATGAAACACACATGTACATATGTAGGTACACATACATATGTACATACACATATATGTAGTATGCAGTAGGCAGTGGCGCAGCCAGGACTTTGTCTTGGGGATGGCCGAATCAAATTACGAGGACACGCGGGCCGCATACGGCCCTCAACCTTATTTTTTGTGGCCCCTGAAGCGGTAATCAAAATCACTTGAGCTTATTTAGGAGAAAAATATATTTAAAAATGTAAAATATACTCTCTTCCCATTTTCTGTTTATAAAAAAATGTCAAGAAACCCTTCGGGATGATTAGTTCCGTCACTGCTTATCATTTTGTATGTAAAATAGACTGCGACCAAATCAGTTCGAAACCCCTGCTGTTGGATATTGATGTTTATACCAAATAATAATTCCATTATTTGTTGATAAAAAAAATTTAATTGTTAATCCATGTATCAAAAACTTTCACTTGATTTTTTCTTCGATAAATACATATTTATTTATATTTTTCGCGGGATATATTTTTGTCTCAATATTTTTCTTACTTATGTTCTCTAAACCAGCCGCTTGGCCACAATTTGTACCGAACGAACAGACTCGTGTGACGGTTATACCGAAGTCAGATTTCCATTTTATCTTATCTGAAGCGAGTAATTAGTTGTGTAAAACAGTTTTATCATTTGACTGGGCGAATGTTTTAGTCGATGTGTCAGGGGGAAAAAGGATCAACGCTTCCCTTCATATAATTCGTTGGAGCATATTTGGAAAGTGATTTATTTTCACTTGAACAATAACGGCCCCTATCAAGAGTAGGCAATCTTAAAAAATGTTTATTTATACGAAAAAAATAAAATAAATAAAAAATGTCAATATTGTTAATAATGAAGTAATTTAAAAATTAACTACTGTTGTGGTAAACAAATTTTATCTTTAACTCTCCGAGCAGCGCTGTGTAATCTGCTGGTCCTGGGAGGGGCCCAAGCCCGTCGCCCCCCTCTTGGCTGCGCCACTGGCAGTAGGTATATTTTTTATATGTACCTGTGTACATCAGTAATCTCCAAAGTGGTTGATTTAACATTGGGGCCGTGAAAATAACTTGAAGATTTTGTCCCCATTCTCGGTTTCACTTGAACATTTTGGATTCCCTCCGTTTTGATTTGAACATTTTGGATCCTTCCGGTTTTGATTTGAACATTTTGGATTCCTCCCTAGTCATCTCTTGAAAACTTTGGATTTCTCCCCTCAGGGAATAACTTGTAAATTTTGGTTTTCCTATGGTTATCACTTAAAACATTTGGATTCCCTCGTTTATCACTTGAAAATTTTGGATTCTCCCCTAGTCATCAATTGAAATTTTTGGTTTTCCCTTCCGTTATCACTTGAAGTATTTGGGTTCCCCTCAGGTATCACATGAAAATTTTGGATTCTCCCCTAGTTATCAATTAAAAATTTTAGTTTCCCCTTCGGTTATCACAAAGACAAATTTGCATACCCCTGTGTATCACTTGATAATTATGGATTATCTCCTAGTCATCACTTGAAAATTTTGGTTTCCCCTTTGGTTATCACTTGAAAAATGTGTATTCCCCTGGTTATTACTAGAAAATGTTGGATTTCATCCCCCGCTTGCCTCTTATTTTTTTTTTTTAATTCAGCTTTAGACTTATAAGTACATTTTTAGGGTTTTGTAGGTATGACCAAAAATCACACCGTCATTTTGTCGTCTGTCTATCTGTCTGTCTGTCTGTCTCTCTGTCTGTCTGTCTGTCTGTCTGTCTGTCTGTCTGTCTGTCTGTCTGTCTGTCTGTATGTCTGTCTGTATGTCTGTCTCTCTGTCTGTCTGTCTGTTTGTCTGTCTGTCTGTCTGTCTGTCTGTCTGTCTGTCTGTCTGTCTGTTCGGTAAAAATTGTAGCCAAACGCCTAAACCTAGAGATTTGAAATTTGGCATGCTTATACAACTTTGACCCGTACATAGGAAAAATACTAAAACATCTAAAAAACATATCCCCCTAAAAATATAAACAAATATGTTCTCATCGAAAAAAAAAATTAATTCTAAGTAGGGTATCAAATGAAAGCCCTTAGTACGTGGATTAACGATCAAAATTTTATTTTTGCAAAATAAATTATGTGACGCGATTTTTGCTAAAATTGTGTAAATTTTTTTTTTGTCCCACACCTTTAGTCTAGATGGTTTAAACTAAAAATCTGAAAAAATTCTGAGTAATGTACATTGGTGTGAACCGGAATAGTACAACAGGAATTTTTAATCAGATTATGTTTTCGGAAAATAACGCATTTTTTTGTGTTTTTTTGGTTGACGATGTAAAAGATTTAATACGTTATGTAACACAGTAAACAAGTAAGCTTTCATAGTCTAATGGTTAGCCTTCTCGCATTCTAAGTTGCAAACTAGGGTTCGCTTCCGGTCTGGAGACAATTTTAGTTTTTCTGTTTTTTTTGCATTTTTATTTTGTTTAAATTATTTTGTCAAAATTATAGTTATATTTTGGCAAATGTTGCATTTGATTTTTAAAAGCATAAATTTAATAACCAGTGAGAATTGTTGAAATTATAATTTAATTCTGTTTCAATATGTACGAAATCAGAAGGCGGAGATTATGACTTAAAACAACAAATGGAAGCCATAGGCGCAATTTTCAAAGTCCTAATGAACCTTACTATATAAAACAAATACTGAACATATTCAGAACCCTAAATAATGGTATTAGGCATTCGAATTAAAAGTAACAAAAAAATATTTTAACATAAAATTAGTTTTGGCATCCTTAATAATCATTCACTTACTAAATACCCGCGAAACCCTGAAATGTGCGAAAATTTACACTTCACATCGATTTTTTATTATTATTATTATTATTTTTTATAAGGTATCGATATATATTCAAGAAATTCTTGAAGTGGTTGTTATAAAGTCAAGAAATTCTTAAAAAGAGTCGACGATCAAAAAATTTAGGGACCCCTGATGTAGACTTTTATCCATAGTGAAGTCATATTTAATGTGGGTGGGTAGAAAATCAAAAAATAATTTGAAAACAGGTGAGGTAAAATTTAGAAAATATAATGAAAATGAGTGTTTAGAAAATAATTTCATGACGGGGGGGGGGGGGGGGTCAGAAATCAATTGAAGAGTGGAAGGACAGCTATTGCGTGCGGGTCGTTTAAATAGTAGTCACGGGCTAAGTGTTAAACACGACTGACTTAGCATAATAAACTTAACTAAAATCAACTCATAAATGAAATCGTATCGTCCTATATTCCTAGTTAACGCGCTCAGTTTGCCTAACTTTTGATTTAAACTGGTATTTTTCAACTTTTCTAATTTTTACAAATTCAAGTTTGAAAAATGATCTTTCAAAATTATAGATGTAAAAGGAAAAAACTGAACAGCTGGTAGTTTCCGATTCCTAACTAACACCTAAGTCGACCGTAGTCGTGTCCGTGGTTAGATGAAGGCTGTTGAAACATCATTACTGTAATAACATATTGAGAAACATGTTGAGTCGTCAACTGTCATTAATCATCGACTCGGCTGTGCTTGTAGCGGACCGCCATGATCACTGATTGGCATATCCATGTCAAGGAGACGGGCTCTAGGTTCCTATTTTATTTATTGTTTAATTAAGAAAATATTTTATACCCTGCAGCTAAAGCTGTGTGGTACCACCACAGAAAATGTTTGTCAGCAACGGAAAGGAGCAATTTTAGCACTGTTTGTTTTATTAATTATAAATTAGACGGGTCATCGGAAAGATTCTAGAACGTATTAAAAGACGAAGTTGCGCGCGCATATCCTTCATTTGTTTTGAAAGCCTTTCATATAACTGCAGTCAAATTTCCAATCTGATCGTGCATACAGTAGAGCCGTGACAGTTAACTAAAGCAACATATTACGTAAATTTTATTAATCATGAATAAAATCAAATTTCGTGCAGTGACAAAACATTTCTTTTTAAAAGGTTTCAATGCTAAAGATTTAAACACGGATTTAGATGGAGTTCATGATGAGTTTGCTCCATCATAGACAGCAGTTGCAAACTGGATTATAGAATATAAACGCGGGTGATCAAGCACAGAGAATGCACCACATTCTGGTAGGTCGAAAACAGCTACCGATAAAGAAGTGGTAAGAAAAGTCCATGGAATCGTGATGAAAGATCGCCGACTAAAATTGTGTGAGATAGCAGAGGCAGTAGTCATTTCATATAACCGAGCACATTGCATTTATACGTCCAATTTTACATTGGACATGACAAACCTCACTGCTAGATGGATGCCGCGTTTGTTAACAAACGACCAAAAGCAAGTGCGAATGACCATTTCTCAGCAACGTCTAGACATGTTCAAGCGCAATACAAAATATTTTTTGCGCCGTTTTGTAACTGTCGATGAAACGTGGATACATCATTACACTCCGGAGACCGGAGAACAAAGACCAAAGATCAAAACAGTGGATAGCACGCGGTGAACCCACTCTGAAAAAGGCCAAACTATTCGCCAAATTTAATTTTCCCTTACACCTTTTTTATTAAAATCATAAAAGGTTCTAAACTAAACTTTCTATAAGCAACTTTTAAAGAGATGTCCTTTAGTTAAATTCCTACCAGATATAAAACTTCCTAACACAAGTATGACCAAACTACGGCCTGTGATGTATATATATATCTGGTCCACTAGGTTCATTTATGTGGCCCTCGTAGCCATTTTCTTTTATTTTGCTGTCAAATTTTTTGGATTTATTTAACGTTGTGAAACTCATTTATACATAAGAGATTGAAAGAAAACATTGTTTTTAATTCACTTGGCTTTTTTTTTTGTTAAATTATTTAGGTTTCCTTAGTTTTTTTGCTCGTTGAATATTTTGGAAGTCCTTCTTTTTGGTCACGGTTTCTCGGAATGTCATTTTTTTTTTTTATCCTATGGCCCGCGACGGTTTCTGTTGGACAGAATATGGCCCGAGTTAGTAAAAGTTTGGCCATGCGTGGTGCCCTAACCGCTCAAAGCAGTTCGACAAGAGCATTTTCTCCAAAAGTCTTTATGTCTTTCTTTTTTCTGGAACAAAAATTTTTAAAAACACGCTGCTCTTCGATGAGGTCCATCTTAAAAATCGCCGCGGTAAAGATCAAATTACAAAAACTGCTCTAAAATTATCAGACAATTCACAAGTGACGTCATATCAAGTCGATAGGTTCACTCTCTACTTACTAGGTATTGTGCAACACTTGCAGTTCGCCCATTTATTTATCAAACGTTCTATAGTTTGGTAGAGACTAATTTAGGGTTTCTAGAAAATAATTTTATGAAAGCAAGAGAAAAAACACCAAAGTCAAAAGACGGTATCCAGCAAATTTTTAGAGATTTATCATCGATGCCAGACTACAATCCTATGTTAAACAAATTTATCTTACGAATAATCTCGCCGCCAAGAATGTAATACGAATATTTTACAATTGACTAAATAACCCAAAATAAAGACATTCAATCTCGCAAATGACGATGGTTAGGTCACACGTTGAGGAGAGAGAATTGGCGTTCCTAGAATGACTTTAGTCTGGAATACATAGAATACCCAGAAATTAGGGAGGCCAAAAACAATTTTAATTTGAAATACGGCGCCAAATTCAACTGGCACGCGTTGCAATAAGCATCCAGACTGACATTTGGAAAGACACAAATGGGATATATTATTTTCAAATCAAATGTGTAAGTAAAGTCTTCTCTGTTTTCTTTTATGCCTGTAAAACATGGTTAATCAGAACAGCAGATAGGTGTCACATAGACGCATTTTAAATGCGGCGTTGGCGCTCCATTTTACGAATACCATGAACTGATGAGCAAGTTTCACCTCTTGGAGAAATTAATCCTTCTTTAAGGCTATCCTCTACTACGCACGAATACTAAAATTTTTTGGGCATGTACTGCACCACAATAATATGAAGAAACGTATCGTGCAGGCGACACCAAACGGAAATTACTGCCGTGGTAGATCATCCTCTCGATGGATCAACCTCACAAGTGTTAGTCTCGTGACAGTTGTTAGATATGCCGAAGATCGAGTCACTTAGCGACTGGTGGTCCGAAGGGTGTTAAATAAAGATTCAAATCATGTGATCATTGCACTTCGTTCGTGATGTTAGTTTAAGAAGAAGAGTAACAACCTGGTAGCGTACATTAATCCAGGACGCAAGAGTACAACGATTTGCTGCTAACAGAATTCGGTAGAAGAGCTTCATGGAAGAAGAGCTACGTATCTTATATATGAGAGGATCAAATCCAGTGGTGCAATTAACATTTTGATCATTTCGAGAAACAAATAATTTTATTTAGATTCGATGTATTAAATTACTTGTCACTCTATTTTAAATTCTTATACATTTAATATCATGTATCTATAGGTTGTGCTATCACATGTAGTCAGTTTTTTTGAAAATATGACTTACGTTATTTTGACTTTAACCCCACCATACTTGGTGCTGAAACAAGCAATAGACAATTTGTAAAATTAATTCCCGATGATGTAGGCTGTGCATACAATAACTCTGATGATGATGCGTTCTAATGTAAATATTGTTAAATGAGACGTCCTGGTGACGTGAACATGTTCGATATGTTCCATGTTCTGGCAGTGTGGTTAAGCCGTTGCGGCTGTAGCCATTCGCTCCACACAGATACCGTCACTAGATATGTCTAGTTAATTAGGTAAACGGCTTTCCCACCTTCATACATTCTTTGATTTTGACCGAACCATCTACACTGTTAAAAAATACGGTACTTTTTTCTACAGTGATAATATTCTAATTTAAAGAATTATCTAACGTGAAAAAAAGTTCATGGATTAAAATTTAAAAAAGTAACATTTTATTTCAAAGAGTTTTATTTAAATTAGAGCTATCCGCAATAAAATGACCATACCATTATTATTATCATTATTTTCGAGAAAAATAACCGGTGCTTCAACATTGATGGTTATAGACACTTGCTAGTAAATTTAGATACATTACATGGGTTACAATAAAATATATTTTAAAGTTTATATACCTTAACAGAATATCCAAAAATCTCTTTACTTCCCTAAGCCAATATAAAGCTGTTTATCAACAAATAAAGGAAGATTTCAGCGAAATGGATCATGTCGAGATATACACCGATGGCTCAAAAATTGACGGCAAAGTAGGAGCAGGGCTAGTTATTGAAGAAGAAGTAAAAAAAATTCCACCTTCCAGATATTGTATCTACTTACACGGCTGAAGAATTTGTGCTTCTGAAGGCTGTCGAGTACATTAGCAGTAATAATACACAGAATAAAAAATTGATGTGAAGTTTGAATTTTCACAAATTTCAGGGTTTTGCAGGTATTTAGTAAGTGAATGATAATTATTTGGAATGCCAAAACAAATTTTATGTTAAAATATTTTTTTTATTAATCTTAATTCGAATGCCTAATACCATTATTTAGGTTTCTAAATATGTGCAGTATTTTTTTTTTATATAGCAAGGTTCATTAAGAATTTTAAAAATTGCGCCTATGGCTTCCATTGGTTGTTATAAGTTCCGCCCCTCTGATTTCGTGTACATTGAAACAGAATTAAATTATAATTCAAACAATTTACACTGGTTATTATATTTACGCTTTTAAAAATTAAATGCAACATTTGCCAAAATACAACTAGAATTATGAAAAAATAATTTAAATAATATAAAAATTAAAAAAAAAAAAAACAAAAAATAATATTGTCTCTTCTCGCACGGTTCGATCCCTTTCGGATCAAGCTACTTGGGTGAAACACCAGCGCCATAACCACTACACCAGCATACACGTTCCATTGTAGCGTGTTACAAAGCTATAACTTGTGTACATTATTAGCCAAAAATCACAAAAAATGCGTTTTTTTCCAAAAACGTAATCTGATCAAAAATTCCTGTTGTACTTTTCCGGTTCACACCAATGTACATTACTTAGAAATTTTTCAGATTTTTAGTTTAAACCATCTGGGCTACAGGGTGTGGGACAAACATTTTTTATGCACAATTTTGGCAAAAATCACTTCAAAATAATTTATTTTGCAAAAATAAAAATGTGATCGTTAATATTTAGGGGGATATGTTTTTCAGATGTTTTAGTATTTTTCCTATGTGCGGGTCAAAGAGTTGTATAAGCATGCCAAATTTCAACTCTCTAGGTTTAGCCGTTTGGCTACAATTTTTACCGAACAGACAGACAGACAGACAGACAGACAGACAGACAGACAGACAGACAGACATACGACAAATTGACGGTATAAGGGTTTTTTGGTCATACCTACAAAACCCTAAAAACGACAAGCCCAATGATAGAAGAAATTCTACAAAACATTAATAACTGTATTGTTGATAGAATATACATCTCCATAGTATGGGTACCATCTAACGTGGGATTCTAGGTCAATTTACCGAAAATCAATTTATCGAATACAAATTTATCGAAAATTAATTTATCAAAAATCAATTTATCGAAAGCAAGTGTATCGAAAGCAATTTTATCGAAAATCAATTTATCGAATGCTCAATTTATCGAATGGCACGTTTATCGAAAATGCTTAGTAATATTATGTTATTGCATAGTAACAAATTTTCTTATTTATATATATTTTTAATTCTATAATTATTTAGGAAGAGTGTTTATTACATTAGGTGGTTTTTCAATTTAAAGGATAAGTGGTATAATTATTCTATAGACAAGCTTTTTTCTCACATCAGCTGTGGAATTGTTATTGGTCAGTTTTAGAGAATCGTTCTAAAACAAATAATAATCTGGAAGGCTGGCAGAGATGTTTCAATATACCTTATTTGTTTCACATCCTAGTATTTGGTTGTTTATAAAAGCCATTAAACAGGAGCAATGCCTAAACGAATTAAAAATGGAACAATATTTAAGAGAGGCGACCCTGCTAATTATGAAAAAAAATCGCGATAGCGCTACCAAATTATTACGCATTGTTTCAGGTTGGAATGAAAACGATGATGTGGTAAACTATTTGCGTGAAATTGCCCATAACCTGTCTTATTAATGCTTAAAAAAATATATATATATATTTGTTTTTTTATTATATACGTTTTCTTATTATATAATTTTCTCTATTTATATTCGAACACTTTATTTATCTTCACAATAATAAATTACAATCTAAACCAAAATTTCTTTCATTATTAATTTCTACCGAAATAATTCGACCATCCATTTTCGATAAACGTGCCGTTCGATAAATTGATCATTCGATAAACAAGCTTTTGATAAACTTGATTTCGATAAATTTGCTTTCGATAAATTTGAATTCGATAAATTGATTTTCGATAAAAAGTTTTTCGATAAATTGATTTTCGATAAACTCGCCGGTACCCCCTAGTAGAATGCCCAAAATACACCACACAACGAACAGACAATAAAATTGTAGACCTGTCAATAAAAGACTTACTAGGCAACAACCCAGATTCAATAAATAATGTAATGTCATATTTAAAAAGCATTGATGTATATTGTATACAATAAAATATAATTGTTATAATTTGTATTATATACTAGTCTTATAAAATGTATACATATACACACTTTGTAATATATAAAATTGGTGGGTGCTAATGGCCCTAACAGCTGAAGCACCCCTAAACAAACAAAAAAATAAAAAAATAAATAAAAAAGTGTACATTTGGTTAATTAAGTTTGTGTCTTTTATGAACTGTATTAGGTTTGTGATTTTTCACTGTTGTTGGAAGGCGCGCATTGGTCTGGGGGGATCCATTTCCAAACAAAATTCATAAAATAATACAAATTTATTGTTAATTTTTTACGAGGGCTTATATGTTAATTTAATTTGATTATAGGATATTTTTTTAAAAACTTTAGTTCATGTGCATTTATTCGTTTCATGTTTGCATTATGGGTCCTCGCAACAGTGTGACACCTCGGCTCTCAAAAAGAGTTAGCAGAGGCGCCGAAAGAGAGCCCGGACCCCGGTAATTCAATCATTCTGGGACCGGAAAGACAAAAATTCCGCCACACTCCACGGAAAACATTAATTACTGGCCGGATGACAGTAAAAAAACAACTGCGCGTAGATAGCAATTGAACTGATTTTTTTCTGTAATCGAATATATAAAGCACATTGTGTGTTTGTTTATGTGTGGGAATGTTAGGCTTCGTGTCATGTCGTAAAACTTCGTGAAATTAACCTGCTCTACCGACTGAGTGTTAGGCTGTTACACGTTTGTCGTACCAGTTGATGACAGATCGTATGCAGTCTATGCCCATTGTTAAAACCCTACATAAAACTATTTTGATAAATTAAACGCTCTTAAACTAAATAACTAAAATCGAAGGTAACGTATGTTGATATTTAACCCCTCATTGAAATGATTTGAATTTTTTTATTTTATAAGGCACTTCAGGAAATAATATGGACATGTTAAAGTAGATTAGCTATATTTTGTTGTTTACTAATATTCCATAAAATATGAATTTTTAAACTTTTTTAAATGTAAATATCGTTTATTAAACTTTATTTTTCTCCCGGGGAACGCCGGGTATTTTTTTCCATCGCCAAAGCCATTTTCATCCAAAAAAGAAAATAATAAGCAGTGACGGAACTTCATAGCTATATGTCAAAATATCCTTTAAAAGTTTTTGATAAACAGAAAAGGAAGAAAAGTTTCTAAATATATTTTTGCCCTAAATAATCTCAATAAAACATTATTTTTTTGATTGACGACTGATGTTGCGCAAGTCGCCAATTCGATCTCCGTCATACAGATAAATATCAGGAGTGTCATCTAAACCATGAATCCTGAATACGCCACTGATGTGTTTAACTGATAGGAGTCGTTTGTTACAAAAGGTTGAGAAACACTGCTGTAGAGGATTTCGAAGCAAAACATTTAAATTTTTTATTAATAAAGTTTTATGATGCTAGTCCAGGTCGTTTTAGATCAAATCCCGTATATTGTTAACTTCGCGTAGCCTTTTATGTAATTATAGCTCAAAATTATTGTACTGCCGGAATTTTTTCTAAAGACAAACATCGCGTGTGCCATTTTGTTACCCCTGCCCGTTTACACGAACGAACGAAGCCAAATTACAGTCCACATCTTTAGATCGTTTTTCCTGGCCTAGGTACATCAAAAACGACGCTATAAAACTTGATCAAAAGTAAAATGTTATCTGTAATTTTTTTAAAATGACACACTTGCGTTTTATATGATTAGAAAACATATAGAACTAATTTGGAGGATTGTAGAAATTTAAAGATTTAAAGGACGTCTCACGCAGTGGCGCACCCAGGAATTTTTGTTGGGGGGGGGGGGGCGAAAGACAAAATGATTTAACACTTCAATATTTCAAGTGATGATCTAAAAAAAGGTCCTCACTTCGGAAATACAAAATGATGATATGAAAAAAAGGTCCTCACTTCTAAAATACAAGCGACGACCTAAAAAAAAAAGGTCCTCATCTCAATTTGTGTTTTTATTTTTATTTCCTTCCTTCTTTCCTTAACCCCCCCCCGCTGTGCGCGTTATTGGTCTCACTTTATTTTTCACATGACCAAGATGTAATAACCGAATTTTGAAATAATTTTGATTTTAGTGCATTTCTAAATTAAACTGGACAATTTAAAAAGTTTTATTTTAAATAAAATTATTATATGTTGAATCCAACGTTTTTCAATTTTTTCTGTTGCCCATGGTTTTCTTTCTCCAGCATACGTGTCTAACAATAATACTAAAAATAAGAATGGCCGATTAACAAAACCGATTAATGAGCCAAAAGGTCGATGCTGATTAATCGTCAAAATGGCTGCTATGACAGATTACCGATTATCTGCCGATTAACCGGTATAACCCTAGTATTTATACATATTATGTAAACTCAATAGGCAATTACTTCTGACGTTATTATCTCTATAAAAAAAAACTGACTGTACTTTACTTACAATTACACTAAAAAAGAGTAAATTACACAAAGTCAGCAAAGTTAGTCAAGACTAGCTTTAATGGTTGAATTCAAAAAAAAAAAAACTGCACAAGATTAGAGTAAACAGAAAGGAGAATAGAAAATGGATATCTTTGAGAACATTCTTAACAATCATGAGTCAAATGTTTCATCCAAATTCACTAGTTCAGGTTATCGTTATTCTGAAGCAGATAGACCTTGACTATCTTGGTAACAGTGTGAATATCTGTAGGTGTTCCTCGGTGTTAGTCAGTGTTAGTGCCGTGGACAGTGATTGATGTAGTAGTGGTGACTGGCGGAATGTCCGCCAGAGGCGCTGCTACCGTGGGGCGGTGTCCTCGCTCCGGCACTCCGGACTCCCGGAGCGAAAACAACGTTCGCCGTGCCAGCCGCAGCTCGCCTCTTCGCACCGATGTTATTAAGGTGATTTTAACAGGTTCATAGCAGGGAGTTCAACAATTTACACTTTAATTTTTGATTCGTAGAGAATGTGACGCAATAAAAATTAATAGTGAGGATGGCAAAACGAATTGAAAAATGCTAGAGATTTAAGAATAAAGACATACAATTTTAGTAAAATTAGTAACAAAAATTAAAGTTAAATATTGTTTTTCTACAACAGTCAAAAAAGTAGGATTTCACGTATTGTATTATTTTTATCTCATGGGAGCAGTACGTATTTTTTTTGTGGCGTTGGTTTTCTTAACATTAACATGACTAATATGTTTAGTGCACTGTAAAAACCATCCAGAATAAGTTCAGAATCAAATAATTAAGTATTAATATAATATTTTATTAAATCGGTTGTTAGAAATAATAAGAATAAATTATTTTTACACATGTATTCAGTATTTTACATTGAAATTTTAAAATGCGCCTGGCCAAAAAGTATGGAAACCTTATCAAATATGTTCTACTATGTAATAACCAGCTTGTTGAATTGAAGATTTTACTATAAAACTTATTCATTATTGTAATGACTTGTTTTATAGTACCATACCTCAAAAAAATATCATTCTTAGGATGTGAAAATAAAAATTATTCAATTCTACCACAGTGGCAATAAACAGTGTGACATTTTTCAACTTTTAAATATACCAAAAGGAACGATTTAAAAAATTATAAAGAAATTTAATGACAGAGGTACCGTGGACGTTAAATTAAAAAGTGGCCGACCTAAAACAAAAAAACACGTCAAGAGTAGATAAAATTATTAAAAGAATTTAGTCATGTGATTCGAAAAAGACATCAAGAGACATTTATGAGGAAATCTTTAAAAAAATTATACTTCTTTGTCACATCGTACTATAAGAAGGAGACTAAATAATATTGGTAGAGTATTGGATTATTTGGTAGAGTAGCGGTAAAAAAATCACTTATTTCTAAGAAAAACTGAAGCGATCGATTGGATTTTGCTAGAGATCATTTGGAATGGTCCAATAATAAATGAAAAACGGTCCTTTGGAGTGAAGAAAGCAAATTTAAATTGTTCGGGAGTGAAGGAAAGAAGTATGTGAGGCGTCCGAAGGGTGTAAGATACGACAATAAGTACCAGATTCTCACTGTCAAAGATGGCCGCGGCAACATCAGGGTTTGGGGATGTTTTTCTTCATCTGGAACTGGCCCAATAATAAAAATCGATGGGATAATGGATCGATTTAAGTATAAACATATTCTAGAGAGTGTGATGCTTCCATATACAGAAGAAGAAATGTCTCTAAGATTGTTATTTCAACAAGACAATCACCTGAAACATTCGTCAAATGGGTAAGACACTGGATTTTACATAATAACGTACCGATAATGAAATTTCTATCACTGGGTCCTGATCTTAATCCAATTGAGCACCTTTGGGAGCATTTGATAGGCAAATTTAAAAAAATACAAACAATGACCAACTTTTTGAAATTATGGAGCAAAAATGGAAACCATTCCTCAACAAATATGTGCTTAATTTAGTAAATTCGATGCTAAAAAGATGTTTTTCTGTGATTAAAGTAACCACAGAATATTAAAGAATTATTTTAGTTTGTAATTAAAATTTATTTTTGTATAAGTTTCCATACTTTTTGACCAAATAAATATCATTTATTTTGAATTGTATCTTTCATTTCAAACAAATTATTAGTTGTACAATAAATATATATTAAAGATCCATTTACTAAATTTTTATATATTAAATACATAAGCATAAATCAAGTTGAATTTATATGAATACAACAAAAGTTTCCATACTTATGGCCGCCTCTGTAGTTCCTTGTTCCCTTAAATAGATGTATAAATTGTTGCATATTTTATTTCAAATTGTTAGTTCTGTATAAGAAACTTGTAAGAACTATACGGTTATGCGCTGTTTCTGAAGTCTCTGATGAATCTCAATAGATTTAACACCTCAAGGAAAAATAAATTTAATAATTAATTATTGTGCAACCAAATTTGAAACATCGTTGGACGCTATCGTTAATAAAACTGATACAGTTAACTTACAATTATTTATGAAATTAGTCAACATGCCTACTAAGATCAGTGTAAAAGCTCTTTGTAGTAGCTCTTCAATTAAGTTCAGAAATAGTAGTAATAAATAAAATGCTGGCCAAATTTGAATCGCCCTCGTACATTGGTTCTTGTAATTCCTTTATCAAATTCCACAGAGTCAAGAAAGTTTTCCCTAATGCAGCACCTTGAAAAACTGCACCCTCTCATAGAGTTAACAATATGGTGAGCCTAACTGATACATATCCCCGATAGGAGAGCGTTCAGTGGGATATTGCGTGAGTCCCAGCAATGAGATTGAATTCGGCCTAATGCGATTTGATTTGACACTAATCCGTTTATCGAGAGAGCGCCACCCCAATGCTATTGTCAATTGAATTATATTAAATAGCATATGTCTATGATCTACTGTGAATTTGATTATGATTCGAGCAGACTGCGTGGCTATTGCAGATAATGTATTTAAAAATAACACCAACACCAGCAAAAAAATAAACGACATGGAGCTTTATTGGATTAATTATTTCATACAAGGATCAATCATTTTTTCAATGTGCTGTTTTTTAAGATAATTGTTTTGCTTATTTTATTTTGTTTTATTTTTTGCGCTCACAAATTTTAACATTCTTTTTTTGTTTCAGGAATAAACCATGCCAAAAGTGAAATCTATAGGTGAGAATTATTTTATTATTATTACTATTTAATTGTTTTTCTATTGCAGTAGACCAGTGGTTTATAATCTTTTCAGTTGCCGATATCCCTTAAAATCTCAACATATGTTCTCGCAATAAAGAATCTAATTTTAACACGGTGATAACATGTAAAATGAATGGTGAAAGGTACAAACAGTGTATGCTATGAGAGTTTGGCCAATGGTGACAGCGCCGTCATTATGCCGGGTTTACATTAGAGTAAAAGAGCTAGTAACTAGCGCAAGTAACTAGCAACTAGTTACTATCCCTGTGTAAGCAGTTGACATTGTGACTAGTAGAGTACTAGCTGCCAGTAGTTGGGCTAGGATAGCAGCTAGCTCGTCGACGTATTTACTAGCTACTGTCTTTTCCCCCACTACGCAAAATTGATTCGTTTCAAATTGGCGGCAAGCGGTAACCTGTCATAACAAATAGAAAAAAACCCCTATCAGGTAAGTTACAATTTATTTACATAAATTGCGTAACATTGAATTATTAATTGATGATTTTTTAAATCATCTGTGAAATAACTGCCTTTGATACACGAAAAAGATGTTGTAGACCAGTGTTTCTCGACCAAAAACGCACCGTGGATCAGAATAATATATAATTTTCTAACGCGGACTACTAATAATAATTGTTGGTTTATTTTTTGCATGAAAACAAATATATTTAATGTGCTACTAAACACATTTATTTTATTTGTAGAAAATCACAGAAAGTTTACAGAAAATAAACAAAATATAAACTATTTACATAAAAAATGTGCAAAATAAATTAAAAATAAAACTGTAAAAAACACATATAAAAACTTTCGCGGACCACTAAAATTTTTCTGGGGACCACTGGTGGTCCGCGGACCACCTGTTGAGAAACACTGTTGTAGACTACAATAACTATTTCCTGTGGCTAGGAAATAAAGCGTTAATTCCAATTTTATTTTTGCTGAAATCGCATCCCTTATTAGTGTATCAGTTCGTTGTATTAATGGACTAACTAAATTTAATAGCTTATTAAAATCATCTGGTGTCATTCTTAAACACAGTCTGTACTCTTTTTGATCTTCCACGGTTAATACACGAAATAGAAGGACTGATGGGCCATGGGTAGTTCTTCTATCAATCCATTTTTTAACCCATTTTTGTTTAGGCTTATATTCTGTACCGAATACTTCAATAAGACAATCAATTATTTCCTCCACAAGAAATGATGTAATTCAAAATACCACTTCTTTAATGGCATCACGCCGGCGACGATGTATATCCACATTCATATACACATGTATATCAACTATTTTTTGAAAAAGATAATTTCAATACAAAATCACAGTGTCAAATGTGTTTTGACACTTACTATCCAGAAAATAAGATATGTATGTCAATTGCGTATGAACACCTACTATTCTGAAAATAAGATAGTAGAGTAAAGCGCGTAGTATTTGCGCTAGTTACTAGCTCTTTTGCTCTACCAATGTAAACCCGGCATAAGGATTCCAAATAAACACTGTAGCACTGTGAGTTTCAAATGGAAAAATAATTCATAATAAAAATAACTAATGGAAAATTAATCTTTTGTGAATATATTCTAAAAATTTATTCTTTCTACAGAGATTATCTTATATTTCTATTTCAAACTAATATTTAGACTAATACTAGTAAATGGTATCGTCATTTATTTAATAATGATTTGAATTTTAGATATATGTAAAACACCAGAAACCATTTTATTTAGCTATATAAAATTTTCTTGCATGAAACTATAAATAATAATAATAATAATAATAATAATAATAAAAAGAATATAATAGTGCAATAATATTTATTTATTAACAAATTATATATCCACCAGCGAAGTGAACTATAAAACTAACAATTTAAAAAAAAAAGAAAGAAGAACCAAAGTTCAAAAATGATCGTTTTATTTTTTAACTTAACATGTGTATATGTTTATCGAGAAGTATCCTTGCACCCCCAACGGGTGCATGCATTCTTGGTTAAGAACCACTGCAGTAAACCATCCATTTAAAGTAGACAAATAAGGTCGAATTATAAATTGCATTTTTTTTTTAAGTTCATCTTTGTTTCATTAGACTTACAGGCACAGATTTTCCGTATGCAATGTCAATTTGTGCTTAGTAGTTTTTCTAAACCAGTCCAGAAATAAAAAACAACCATTCGATAGTGTAAAAAATAAAATTGTAAGGTCAAATTGCAGCCATGGCGCTTAAATTTTTTAGCATATGTCGACGATGCCTTCATATTGTGGTACTTTATATAAAGGGCAATAGATATTTTCGTATTGAGGTCCGAAAAAACAAAGATTATACCAGCGGACGAGGCTGACGCGTAGCCGAGGGTCTATATTCGTCCAAGGCTGTAAACTTTCGTTAGGCTTGAGGTACGTACAACGTTTTACGCACAACTGATTCCAGATGCACTACAGAAATTGTTTACTCTAAATATACTCTATAATAGTTATGAAAAAAATTAGGTGACTTGTGAAGACAACAAATCATTTGTTAAGTGGGAAACAGAATGCACCGAGTTCTACGACGCGTTAATGGCGTACGTACGGCACTATCTGTCAGAAGAAAGTTAAAACCAAGCTGTCGTACGCAAGTGCACAGAATGAACAACGTCCTCCGGCGTTCGAACGCCGTTGATACTGAATGTTCGTCAACTTCCAACTTTTGACGCCGTTGAACGTTGACGCAGAACACCTAACCTCAGTTTATACTGAATGGTAAAGTGTTTGTATGTATAAATAACTTGCATACAACATAAATAACATCACACACAAGTCTTCATCATCCATTATACTTTTAATAAAAGAAAGCGCACGTATAAACACAGATATAGGTTGTCAAGTGACACTTGACGGCGTTAAAAATTATTGCATTGTGTGCAGGCGAAAATTCTCAACGGCGCTACGCAACGCTGTCGCAAATGACGCCGCGCTAACGGCGTAGCGCGCTGTGCATTCTGTTCCAGGCTTTAGCATGTGTTTCTGCCAATAAATATCTGAAATACTGAAATATCAAAATTTGAAAATCAATAGATGATGTTGAGGTAATCGAGATGATTCCAAAAGAAGTTTTAGCAGTAGCTGATGAATATTTATTTGGTTTGTTTCTCCGTAAGTCAAATGAACATCATATTTGAACATTAATTTCTTCGCAAGTTATCATGACCAAGCATCTTGTTTTTTTACAGTGCGTAGTGATGTAGTTTTGGTCATTGCAACTAAAGGCTGTTTAACATTATACTTCTCAGTAAACTTTCAACTTCAAACTTTTAAAACTATTTTCTGAAGTAAAAAAAGACAAAAATAGGTATGCAACACCTTCTGTCCTCTGTTACTTCTCACTGCCAACTAATTTATAAATATCGCTGAATTATGCTAGTTCATATTTAAATATAATAACCTTTAGCCAGCATAATTTTTATTTACAAGGACAAATCTCTATCAGGGTTATTAAAATACCAGAAAAAGTAAAACAGTACAGTATAAAAATAAAGGTTAAGTTGGTATCCCTAACAAAGTATTGGTACGTCAAACCAAAGTCTGACTGAATCTAGTTAGAATCTAGTCTAGGTAGCATACTACCTAACCTATCAACATACCCAAACTATCCGATATGTGGGATAGCATTGAAAGTTTGAAGGAAGTAATGTGGTTCACATTATACTTTTTACATCAATATCACGCAAAAAATCCGTAATGCTGCGGAGAATAGTAAAATGTAAAAGACTTAAGATGGAAACAAACAGTTTCTTTTCAATTGTGCGTAAAAATAATGTTTCGCAGTGGTTCGTGATATTAAATTATTTTGATGAACTACAATTTTAGTCATAGTATAAGCCAGTGATGGCGAACCTATGACACGCGTGTCACAGGTGACACGCTAAGACATTTTGGGTGACACGCATCGTTTACGGACGGTTTTCGGCCAAGAACAGTCGACGCATCTGGGCTCAAGTGTTTGACGACTTGTGGTCCAAACTTGAGAATCTGGAAAGAAATTGTTTGGAGAATGACAAAGAGTGCCAGTACGATCAGAAAATTTGGAGTGCTTGGAACGATTACCGGACATTTTTAGCACTTTAGCACAAAATCTAGTGATGGCTTTCCTCACAATTTTTCCCTCTACGTATTTTTGTGAGACCTTATTCTCCGCGTTAAATAATATTAAAGCCAATAAAAGAAACCGACTGACAGATGAAGTCAGTAGCGCTTGAACTGCACGAAATACCAACCTTCAATTGAAGATTTAGCAAATGCGATTCAGCAACAAAAAAGTCACTAATGTAAAGAATTATATGTTTTTGATTTTAAAAAATAAATATACAAATATATAACATTTTTTTTTTTACTAGGGCTGCAAATATCACAAAATTATGGATATCTCTAAACGTGACTCGGTACCCGAGTTAAGCAAGTTTTTTTTCGAATTTTGACACACCGAGCTCAAAAGGTTCGCCATCACTGGTATAAGCTATGCCTAGAAAAATCTGTACGTGGTAGAAACAAAAAAATGCTCACTTGGCAACTATTGGGGAGTACGTACTTCAGAAAAGTAACAGAATCCAAACACAAAATGTTTACAGGCCTGTGATATATACCAAGCGAAGGTGAGTTTTCTCATTAACGTTAGTTTATTTTCTCACCACGCGAGTTTCGAATTAAACAAAATAGCATTTTCTTATTTGATTACGCCCACTATTAATACGAAGAATAAATCACTGGAATAAATGTTTAATTCCGAGCACCCCATTCTGATATAATTCAAGTCTCATCAGAGCCCAGCATGGCCAATATAACATCACGCAATGCAGTTGATACAGGATTAATATGAGAGCCAGCACGTGCTACCTAGTTACCTTGGTGATATACTGTCTACCTCCTACATTTGACGCAACGAATAAAACCCTGCAAAATTGTCAGCATCAGTTTTATCTTTACAAATGCAGAGGGATAAATTTCGGTTCTTAAGATATCGATAGTTGACATCGATGATATCATCAGATGTCTTACATGGATATTGAAAAAATATCGAATAAGAAACATCGATGATTTACAACGCTGATATTTAAAAAAAAAACTTATTATTGTCTTTATTTTACATAATTTCTTTTTCATTTTAGAAGTTTTGAAGAATTAAGATGATTTTCTTCTGAAACTGTCAATAAAATTATTTTTATGATGAAACGAAAAAGTTAACACCTTCATTATTTAAAACAACTAGGTACACAAAATATAGCCGAAATTCCAATAAATTACGGCATTTCACTACTTTAATTCCAAGAAAGTGGAACATATCGCCCATAAAGTTAAATATATAAAACAGTAGGTATAGTATTTTTAACTACCGTTAGGCAGTGGAGAATTATAACCACCTAGCACCGCCACCTCTTGACAATTTCCACAACTCTCAACAAATCTGCATTTCGGAGTTCTGTTTACCCTGTGATAACTCTGATAACTAATATTAATGATCTTTGATGTATAATGTTCAGTACAATATGATTCTACGTGAAATGGTCTGATGTAGTATTCTAATATAATTGATACAATACTATAAAACTCGGATGTTATGCACCCTTAATAATGCAAAAACTGTTACGTTTAAAAACAGAAAATTGCCCAATACGCGATATCGGTGCATGATAAGTATATGCTCTTGTAAATGTAGAAAAAATCTACATTTTTTGTCTACATTATCGTATATATATAATTAGCAAGTGTTTGTATGAAATCTGGGTAACATTGTGACGTCATATTTTTCTAAAGTTCTCGTGATTGACTAACTGGGGACACCCTGTCTCTTGATTGACAGATATTTTGCAGATTTATTCTCTAAGAAACTGCGAATAAAATAACATAAAGAAATGTCTATGATTTCGTAGGCATAAACAAGAAACCCTAGACACTCCTATATCCTTTGACTTATATCAACAATATTTTACAGATTTATTCTCTAAGAATCTACGAATATAATTACATATAGAAATGTCTAGGGTTTCGTAGGCATAAACAAGAAACTCTAGACACTCATATATCCTTTGACTTATATCAACAATATTTTGCAGATTTGTTCTCTAAGAACCTACTAATAAATTACGTACAGAAATGTCTAGGGCTTCGTAGGCATAAACAAGAAACTCTAGACACTGCTATATCCTTTGACTGATATGAACAATAATTTGCAGATTTATTCTCTAAGAATCTACGAATATAATTACATGTAGAAATGTTAGGGTTTCATAGGCATAAACAAGAAACTCTAGACACTGCTATATCCTTTGACCGATATGAACAATATTTTACAGATTTATTTTCTAAGAATCTACAAATATAATTATTTACAAAAATGTCTAGAATTTCGTAGGCATAAACAAGAAACTCTAGACATTTCTATATCCTTTGACCGCTATGAAGAATATTTTGCAGATTTATTTTCTAAGAATCTACAAATATAATTATTTACAGAAATGTCTAGGATTTCGTAGGCATAAACAAGAAACTCTAGACACTGGTATATCCTTTGACTGATATGAACAATATTTTGCAGATTTATTTTCTGAGAATCAGACATATATAATTAGCAAGTGTCTGTATGTAGTGTGCGTAACATTGTGACGTCAATTTTTTCTAAGGTTCTCGTGATTGGCTAACTGGGGACACCCTGTCTCTTGATTGGCTGACAGGTGACACCCTCTCCCGTGATTGGCTAACTGGTGGTAACCTGTCCTGTGATTCGATACAAATGATTTACATTTTTATATTATAAATCCGTCATTGTTAACGGGTAATAACCTAGTATCAATATAAGTTAGTTTTACACAGTTCAATTAATTGATCAACAAAGTGATCAAGTATTTTGTCAATTAATTGAAAAATTTATTGGTAACCTTGGGAACAAAAACATCACTTTACACACATCAATTTATTTATCAATTTTTTTGAAAATTTTTACATTACCAACTGTAAAACATGTTGACATATTTATTAAAATGAAAATATTGAACAAATCTTCACAAAATTACGAGCTGTGAACAAAAACAAAAGAAATAACCTAGATGAAGATACATTAGAACGTTTGAGGTTATGTTAGATTTGAAACCGAAACACAAATAATATATTTCGAGGTTATGCTACAACTAAACAGTTGGCAATACCTTAACAGATAAAAATATACCTAGAATTCCCTAAAAAATTGATGAAAAATTGACGAAAAATCGAACTTGTTCTATTTTCAAAATAAGTTGTTCAAATTTTTTGTCAATTAATTGACGAAATTTTTACGCTTTACACACATCAATTAATTGAATGTCAACTTTTTCAATTAATTGATTAATTAATTGAATCGTGTAAAACCCACTTAACTCTTCAGGTTTAGACTACGATATCAATTTAAAGACAAATATGTAAAATTATAGATATGGGATATAGCACAGTAAACAAGATTTTAAAAAACCATAAATTACATCTTTATAAACCAAAGTTTATTCATTCAATTTTAAATCCATAATTGACTACTCTACTGACTAATTAACTGGAATTATATCTTAAGTTTGTCCGCTGTTTATTATGCAACTTTCAATGGATTTCAACAATTTTTAAACAACAAATAAATAAACATTCCCCAATGTATTTGATTTAAATTTTCAGTGATACATAATTATAAAAAGAGAGAAATGTTCGTTTTGGTATTGCAGTGTATGACCAACATAGTACGACGCATTAATAAAGCACTAGCGTGGTTTTGATTGGTGTTGCTGCAGCGGTGTGAAACCCCGTGTGAATCTGCGTATGGATATCAGATTAATGACGAGTGAGTAGTTCAAGCAGCATACATATAGGTATACGCGCGATCTGTCTATTGTTTCAATGATATGTAATAGCTTATTTGTACTGAAATGTATAATAACAGGCTTAGTACTATTGTTTCTTCTGGGAAAAGGACAATTAAACTATATATTAAATTATATTCAGGTATAAGAGGTTAATCTTGTTTTGTAATTTAATTACAATTAAGTTATTAGAAACCTGCTTTTGGATGTTTTGATGGAGCGAGATTTTATCTATGATGCTTTTTAATGATACCACGTCGCTCAATAAGTCTCCGGTCTAACTAAGAAAAACATTTTTTTTTTTAGAAATTCGATTTTATTCATCAACATACTCTCCTTCAAGAGTGATACATTCATTCCGACGCTTCTCTAACTTTTCAATGCCTTCTTTGTAGAACGATTTGTCTTTTCCCTCAAAATAGGCCTCGGTTTCGGCACTTCACTTTTTAATTTGAGTCAAATTTCTTTCCCTGCAGCATCTTTTTGAGGTCTGCAAAAAGCCAGTCGCTGGGGGCCAGATCTAGAGAGTTCGATGGATGAGGAAGCAATTCGAAACGTAATTCATTCAATTTAACCATCATTTTCATCGACTTGTGTCACGAGAAGTTGTCTTGGTGAAAATGCACTGTTTTCTTTTCATGTGAAGCCTTTTTTTTTATTACTACACTCAATCGATCCAATAATGCCATGTAGTATTCGCTATTGATAATTTTACCATTTTCAAGATAGTCGATAAACAAAATACCATGCTCGTCACAAAATACGGATGCCATAACCTTGCCAGCTGATTTTTGAGTTTTTGGTCGCTTTGGACGACTTTCACCGACTGCTGTCCACTCAGCTGACGATTTTTGTGATTCAGGTGTGTAGTAGTGGATCCATGTTTCATCCATTGTCACATACCGATGCAAGAAATCCTTTTTATCTCGCTTGCACAGCTCCAAACAGCGCTCTGAATCCTTAACGCGTTGTTATTTTTGGTCCGGTGTAAGCGAATGCGGCACCCATTTCGAAAGCAATTTACGCATGCTCAAATTTTCGTGTAAAATTGTAAACACACTACCTTCTGATATCTTTAAGGTGTCTCACGCAACTTCACTTTACGGTCTTTCAAAACTATTTTGTGGACTTTTTTATGTTTTCCGGAACAACTGCCGGTTTGGGCGACCAGATCAGCCGATCGACCGATTCAGCATCATCGGTGTTTGTACGACCGCGTTTAAATTCAGCATACCAATCAGTAATAGTTGATTTGCCTGGTGCATAGTCTCTGTAACGCCTATCAAGCCACTGTTTGGTTTTAACAGTATTTTTTCCCATCAAAAACAATGTTTAATCAACACACGAAATTCTTTTTTATCCATTCTTTTGAAAATTACAAAACTGGGTCATTAAAAGCACTGTAACCTCTAAACTAATTGTCAGAATGTCATGAAATTTTCACACGTATCGTTTGAAGGTTGGTACTATCCAGAAATCATATGGGTCTGTCAACAGTGTTGCCATATATAAGTCAGATCGGAGGCTTATTGAGTGAAGTGTTATATGTTATGTGTTACAATTATTGTAATACAATATTAAGTGTTACAATAATTCGTATTCTGAAAGGAGTTGTTGGATTATACTCCAGTGTTGACGAACGTATGACCCGCTGGCCACATAATGACCCTTATGGTGATTTTAAATGACTCATACCGTAGAATATCATTGTAGTTCTGAAGATTCTAAAGAAAACTTAAGGTTGAGTCTAAACGAGTGCATTAACGAAACAGGGTAGGGAAATCTACAAATAGCGAAATGGAATTCAACTATATCCGTATTATATACGTCAGATACAAGGCCGCTAGCTCAGGTAGAGTTAACGAGATTAGCAGTGGATTCCAGTATATATTTGACCCGCGATTTAATTCTTAAAAATTTCAGATTCAATCTTGTCCCATCCAGGGATAAGGTTCGCCATCGCTGTTATAGTTTATTTTTAATAAAAATGCAGCAATTGGCGCTTCAAACCGAGAAAGATGTATATACTGCAAATACATTATTAGTGGGAAAGTTAAATTTAAAGTACACATATTTATAAAATTATATTAAAAGATTTATATGAATTGTGAATTTTCATATATTTTAGGGTTTTATAGGTATTTAGTGAGTGAATACAAATTGGGGGTGCATATTAAAAATCATAGATTTCGATAACTTTTGAAAGAGTAATTTATGTGCTTCTATCTAGAGACAAAATACGTACTTGAGATGCGCTTTTATCAAGCCCCAGATATAGCTATCCAGTTCTAGTCAGACAAATATTGTAAGCACGGTTTTCTAAAGATATTGATAACTTTCGAAATTATTATCAGATCAAAAATTTCTGTAGTACAATTCCGATTCATATTAATATGCATTACTCAGAATTTTTCTCCTGGGTTTAAGGATGCGGGACAAGAAATTTTTTAGCATGTTTCTGACAAGAATTGTATTAAAATAAAGTCTTTAAAAACTACTTGCTGTTCCCTAATTTACGTCTTAAGAGCTTTCATTTGATACCACACAATAAATTTAAAATATATATATACAGGGTGTTAGGTAAATCTCCGGCATAATTTTAAAGGCAGCATTGTTGGCCCATTTAGAGCTAAAAAGTCCTCAACCATTTTTGGATAAGTTGCGTATATCGCTTGATAATCGATGCAGTACCACCGTTTAGGAACCACTAATATTTTGTCTGTTACAACAATCACATATGGGACTAAGATAAATAGAAACCATGGAAACAATACCGTAATTTTATTTCAACAAAATGCTTTTTCAATTTTATGAAGAAAAAAGAAATAATAAGAACTTTAATATTAAAAATTTTAGATTATGACGTACACGTACTTTGATATTCTATTATTGAACTACAATTAAAATATATTTTTCTCTATGGCAACTACACAACTTCTGGATTAATATAAAAAAAATTAAAAAGTCAGTGGTTTTCAAAATTTGGGGCAACTTTTTGTTTATTTTTGGTCGAAATTCACATTTTAGAGAAAATTGGCAAAGGAAAAATCGATTGCATTCTACGTCACCATGCTGTCTTTTAAATTGTGCCGGACATTTACCCTTCATATATTATTTTTTCAACGCCACAAAAATTTTCATATTTTTCGAAAAACTGATCTGATTAAAAATTCCTGTTCAAGTATTTCGGTACGTTTCATTATTGTTTTTTTTTTTTTTTTATTGTTATTTTTAGATGAAAACACATTTAAAACCAGTGGCGAGACCCCCGCTTGACTTCCCATAAAAAAAAAATCATTTTGTTATATTCATATTTTGATTTCAAAAATATTTAAAAATTCATTTTATTTTAAAATAATTTGAATTACACTATATTTTGCATGCATATAACACTTTAAGAAATAATGAAATGTTCAAAATCCAAAAATATCTGTAGTCAATCTTCCACTTTTTGCAGTTTTAACTGCAAGGGCTTGTAGCTCGAAGTGTGGGTATTTTACCGTTAGCCTTACTCAAAAACAATCTCCGCGATATAATAGCAACTGGAACTGTCAGACCATATAGTCATCATCCTAGATCATCATCATCACCACTATTCTTCAGCTGTTCGAATCCACTTCTTGATATAGGCTTCCCTTAAAAATTTCCAGTTTTCTCTGTCTTGAGCTTCTTGTAGCCAGTACGTTTATCTACCCATGGTCTACACTCAAGAATCTGTTTGGTCCATCTGTCATTTGTTGTTCTAGCTCAGGGGTCCCCAAACTTTTTTGACCGTCGACCCCTAGAAGAGTTTCTCGACTTCTTATCGACCTCCCATATTTTACAATTACGTTATTATATTAGAACAAGCAAAAAAATACGCTTATGTGATTTCTTATATTGTTTATTGTACAGTGTTTTATTTATATTACATTTATCTTATATAATTATATCTAATCAGATGCAATATAATACTATTATTAAATAAAATTTACTGTCATTGTCAATGTCACATTGACAATGACAGTAAATTTAAACACACTACCACACCAACCACACCCGTCACGGGTGTGGTAGGTGACTCTTTGCAAGATTAGCAATGTCGGGTTCAAAATGATTTAATTTCAGCCTTAAACCGCCACGGAATTCTACATCTAACTAGTTTCTCTGTTTTGCCAGGATGGAATTAACATGGCTAAAACCAACCTCAACCATATACGAGTTTGGAAATGCTAGCAAAAAGTTAACTACCATTTCGGAAAGTTTTGGATATTTCCGTATAAAATTTACATTTGTCCAAAAGTTACTTTAAGTAACATTTTTAAAAAGCGTCTTAGCTTCAAGATCAACCGACAATTCAATAAGTTCATCTTAGGCGCTTTCCAGGTTGCTGTAAAGAATAGCTCGGAAGTGTTCCGAACAGTTCGCTAGTTGTTCCAAGTAAAAGAACTTCACACTCTCAACAACACCAGAATTTCCTTCCCCCGTTCCCTGAAGTACCTACCTTTATTCTAGAACTTGGTGTTCCTTTGTAGTGGGGGTAAACAGCTGATGCAATTCAAACTTTATTTATCACGCATTTATAACTGTGTATTTTTTTAATATAAAATAAAATCCATTTATCTTATCATAAATATGTAAAATTTAAAATAATTTGTACATTTAAGATAATTTTCCTTTGAAATTTGTTAATTGCTAAGATAGCAACGCCTCTTTCCACTAAATACTCAACTAAAGTGTTCAAAATGCAAAAATTTTCAGAGTAGTTTGGAGTAGAACAGTTCGGAGTAGTAGAGTATTTCACACCGATCTGGAAAGCACCTTTTGTATAGTACTTTCGATGTTTCCAACATCTGTAGAAAAGTGCGCGAGAATCCAATCTGGGATGTGCATTTTCTCTAAATCCTCAAAACGTAATTTAAAATCTACGCTCAATTTTTGAAGATGCTTTGTGTATATTTCCAAGTCTTCATCTTTTACTTCCAATTGTCGCAAATTCGAAAAATACTGAAAATCTCTTCTTAACAATGAAGGTCTAAATAAATCCAATTTAACTTCACCTATATTTATATATAACTGTGTAGTTATTATACTAGTAGTTTTTAACTTTTTTCCATCGACCCTCAATCGACCCCCGAGCCAGAATTGACCCCAAACAATATCATACCGACCCCCGGTGGTCGATATCGACTACTTTGGGGACCCCTGTTCTAGCTAGATGGCCTGTTCATTTCCATTTGGTAGCTACTTTTACAAGGATATCGGTTAGTTTTCTCTGTTGACGAATTTCAGCATTTGATATTTTATCCCTCAGCTTTATACCGAGCACAGTTCGTTCCATGACATGGGTTACTTGCAGCTTTCCAGCAGAAACTTTTGTCAGTGTTAGGGTTTCCGCCCCGTAGGTTAAGACGGGCATAAAAATGTTTCGTAGTTTACCAAATGCTGCTCCTCTTTGTGCTATTCTCCTGAAGATTTCGCAAGTTTAGTTGTGTTTGTGAATTCGTATTTCGTGCACAAGATACTTATAAGCATCATCCTGTTCAATGTTGGCATCGGCGATTTTCATTTCCTCGTTCAATATATAAGATTCGAATAGATTACGACTCTTATAATTAAAAGGAATCGTGAAAGAAGGAGAGATACAACAAACGAAACTAAATAATACTATTTACCAGTTATTGACCTTTCTATTTTAAGATTTTATCAAAACTTAAAAACAACAAATAGTTTATAATTCAACATCCTTTTTCCGTAAGCAGGAAACATTTGGAAAGCTCTTGAATTCGCAATAACCCCAATAATTATTAACACATTTCATACAAAGGAGATATCCCAGGTCTCTCAAATAATTAATATCTTGAAAATGAATTCTCATCGAGATCGATAATCCAGTGTTATTAATTTACATTGGTAGTACTGGTTGGTGAGCTCCGGTGGTAGGTCGCACTATACACCACTACAAGAGCGCCACTCACGTGAATTATTTTAGGAATTTTAGCTTCAATATTCATGATGACGGTCGCGTTGATTGAAATTTATCAAGCTGTGAACAGAAGAGAACTACCTATTCCCTTCTCATGTAGTTTTGAACATGACTAATTTGGAGTATTATTATTAAATTTTGATGCCATATTAACTTTGATTTGTTTACGTATTTATAAAATACTAGCACACACACCCGGCGAAAATGCTCGGGAGGAAAATAATAATTTATAAAAAATATTTTAATTGGAAAAAATAAATGATTGTTGCACAATTAAAAAATTCAAATTAGTTAATGATGGGTTAAATACCAACATATGCTATCTTCGATTTTAGTTATTTAATTCAAGAACGTTTAATTTATCAAAATAGATTTATGTAGGGTTCACGATCTCTCATCAATTGGTACGTGTAACGTATAAACAGCACTCATTAACAGGCAGTAACAATATTTTTACTTTTAACGGTGTCATTGTTGCTTAGGCGGAAATTCTTTTGCGCATGCCAAAAACAAATATCAGAAACGATAAGTAAAAGATCAAGTGCAGCGATATTCAAACTGTGTTCCATGGAACCCTGTTGTTCCACACAAGGTCCTCAAGGGTTCCACGGAGTCTCAGGGTCTCAGGCCAGAGTCTCAGGGCTCCGGGTTTTGAGGTAAAGACCTTTTTTTTTATCATTACTTGGATTTTGGAGGTGAAGACCCTTTTTTTTGCTCATTACTTGAATTTTGGAGGTGAGGATCTTTTTTGCTCATCAATTTAATAAAATATACTGTATTTCCAATTTTAGTTTACTTTTATTTAGTTTACCTCAACTGAAATCTGGTTACCCTGCATAGGTATCAAACTTTTGTTAATTTACGATTTTTCACAGTAAACTAAGCATTATAATTTTCGCGGAAAATGAAAACTAATAAATGATAATTGTGAGTTATCTATTGACCTAAGATATATGCTCTTCCGGACTTTTTTAGGCAAACTAGGCAACTGCCTAGGGCCCGTATTTTTTTGGGGCCCGCAAGAAATGAAATGAAAATTTAACAAATTTAAAATAATCAGCATCTTCTACCGCCTGTCTGTTCGGTAGTAAATTGCACATGTACATGTGCAAAACATGTACGAGAAATACTGAGACTTCAAAAATATACCCCGTGAAAAATATAAACAAATGTGTATTTATGGAAGAAAAAGGAGTTTGGAAAATGTTGGATATCAAATGAAAGTTTTTGAAACATGGATTAACAATCATTTTTTTTTTTTTATCAGCAAATAATGAAATTATCATTTCTTTTTGTTTTTGATATAAACATCAATATCCAACAGCAGAGGTGTCAAACTGATTTGGGTCGCGGTGTATTTTTCATACCAAATGATAAGCAGTGACGGAACTTTAAATATCCCGAAGAGCTCCTTGAATTTTTTTTATGAAGAAAAAAGATAGAAGAGAGTATATTTTACATTTTTAAATATATTTTTATCCTAAATAAGCTAGGGTTTTTTCATTAACGCTTCAGGTGACATAAAAAATTATGTTGAGGGCCGTATGAGGTCTGCGAGCCGTCAGTTCCCTCCCCCCGTTATACAGATAATATTATAAGTGCCCCCCCTAACCATGAGTCCTGTATACGCCACAGACAGAACGTATTACTGTTGGCGCGATTTAACGATGGACAGGTAGTGACCTGAGATTTGAAAATGCCGATTTGACTTTTGATCTTAACTATTGTGAGTGTTATTTACCATCCACGTAACTTAACGCCAGCTTTCAGAATCCCACTGATTATATAATCCGGATAGTCTGCTACATTTTTCGTTTGTTGTATTCTTTCATTTTACTAATAGCCACATATGCTGTGCGTTAAAATTTTGAACTGGCTCTAAATTTTTGTTTTTCATGTTTTCCGTTGGGATCATTTATTTTATGAATCATCGAACAACTATAATATAATACACCAACGTGTGTCTCTGCGTGGGTGCGTTCTATGGCGTCAAAAACAAATTTGCAGTGAGATTCCGAAATGTAAGGAAATATTCCGAAGTGTATATTGACATTTAACGCGTGATAATAATAGTTGTTAGTTGATATGTTTACACAAAAATAATATAAATTAAAATTATTAGTAGCAGAAAAATAATTATTTTAAAAAATATTTCGTTTTGATGAAAGTATGAAAGAAAAATGTGTCTTTCTTTTCTTTATTATTATTTTTTCAATGCTTTATTATTTTTTTATTTCTACGATTAACGTTTTAAATTACCTACCGTTTTAAATTTTGAAAAATGTAAATATAATGTAGTGAGTAAAACACGCTTTGATAAAAATGAATAATTTTTACCCAAAATTACCGGCCGAGTTTATAATTAAGCACCACTAGGTGACAACTTATTTATGTAAACTTAAAATAGGTTCGAAATATTTAAAATATTTTGGTAAAAATTACAAATTGATACATTCGATAGTTTGCACCTTTGAAATTGTATGTCATGTTGGTATTAAAACATGGTAAAAATTTCACTTTCTTAAAATGTCATTCCATTTGACATATGTCATAAAGATAAATCATATCTTAGTTATAATGATCATAGCTAACAAATCTCAAGTAGGTTTTACAGCGTAAGGAATATTTTGAAATGACATATTTACATTTAAAAGTCAGTACTACACTATAAAAGTAACCAAAATAACAAGATCTGGTTTGACCTTACAAATGTGAACGCAATATATTAAAGCCGGCAAACAATTAAATTTTACTGTGTAATAGTTTCTCACGATTTATTTCAAACTGATTTGAGATATAGTGTAAGTACGCTTTTTTCCGTGTGTGTATTTTTCCGTGTGCGCTTTTTTCCGTGTGTGTATTTTTTCATGTGCGCTTTTTTCTGTGTGCGTATTAATCCGTGTGCTTTTTTTCCGTGTGCGTATTTTTATATTATATAAGAAATTAGAAAATTGATTGTAATAAACATATTTTAAATTTAACGTCTCAAATCATTTCTAGTTTTAACATAATAAATGTAATGCACTGAGTGAAAATGAATCGTTTTCCCATCTTAAAAAGTTAATGAATAAATAATTCGAAATAATACTCATTATTTGTCTAGTTTTTAATAATGGGCGAAGAGTTGATTCAATTTGAATTAGATGAAGTAAGGCGTATGGCTAGAGAAAGAAGTCTGAGGTGTCGAGCAAGTTCCACGTTAACGTGATGTAATGATGTGTTTGCCAACACAGTTGGCAACGGGTGCACTAGTTTTGTTATAATTTTGCTAAAATAAATAAATAAATATATGTAATTTACCTTATGTCTGAAAGTGATGTTGGTGGAGGATGTTACGTTTGGAGGACGAGTAGAACGAGGACAGAAGTAAGCTTTGTGAGTGAGTCGTGAGCGGCGTTAGTAATGATTTAATTACATTTAGTTTGTGAGAGAAGGTTCGTCGAGAGTGTACGATGAATTTTAAAATGTCTGCTTTGTTACATATTTTCTGTTTGCTAGGAAATACGTGAACCAAACGCTGATTGGTTTGCATCATTGCAAAGGTAGAAAAACATTTGATTTTTATGTTTTTGTTCATTATGATTCAGAGACAGTTCCATAGAACCCCGAATGGTGAATACAGGATGACTGAAAAAGATGATCTCCTTTCTCTCTTTTTGGCCACTATCAGCTGGTTAAGGATGTTTAACATTTAGATTTCTTTTAAGCATTACTCATTTTTTGGGTAGAATTGATATAAAAAACATAACACAAAATTTCCATTTAACTTTCAATATTCGCGAAAAGTGATTGCTGTGGTTGGACGAAAATACATGAAAAATTATTTAAATGTACTTTCGTTAAATCAGAACAAGAATGGGGAAAATATAATGGCACGTCTGAATATGTACTCAGCACGATAATTGCAGCACGACAAATACGTATTCAGCAGTGACAAAGTTAGCTTTTAAAATTTGAGGGAGCCAGGAAATATTTGAGGGGGGCGCCATTTTTTTATCGGTATACATATTAATGAAAATATGGTGGTTTTGAACTTTGAAAAGATGAAAGCAGGCCGAAAGCGGCCCTTTCATTCGCTTCCATCTTTCACAATTCTAAATATTGCCATAATGAACTGGGCACTTAGTTGTATGATTTCACGATAAATTAGGTTCTTTGCACGACAGTAGATGACATTTGAGCTACAAATATTGTACTCGTCAGTGCGTACGCCGAGGGATATTGCAGTTAGCATCAAGTTAAATCTTAATAGTGATATCTTAATAGTAAATCTTAATAGTGGATCCATTGAAATCTCGAAATGTCAAAATCGGTATGATCACAATACCTCCCTTATATATGTTGGCGGTCGGTAAAAATGTTAATTATTTGTATGGGCAGTAACCCTTGAAAATGGCAAAAAATCGAAAAAATTACCTTAAAAAAATCGTGGTTTTTAAGCAAAAAATTGTTGTGTCTGATTTTATTGAAAATTGGTACAAATATGTGCTTTCATATTTTTGTCATAATCCTCACCCCAAAATTAGCTTAAAACTATATTTTGGCCAAAATCTAAGTCAAAAAATTATGGATCAAAATTTGAAAATTTTTGCGTATATAACGAATATTGTTTGTAATAAGAAAAAAATCTTTTTTGTTGTAACCATATTTTGAAACAAAAATATATATACTTTTTCGATTGTATGTATATCTCACTTATTATTTACTTTACATCAAAAATGTATATGAGGAAACATTTTTATTTTTTCTTTTCAACATACTTAGTTTTTTTAAGATTATTTAGGGGGCAACAGGAGTGTTACTTATAAGGTTGAAATATCTTGTTTATCCTTTACTCAACAGCAAAAATGAATATGAGAAAATAAACTATTCCTCTCTGTTTAATGCAGTTTTCAATAAAATATATATTTGGGGAACTATGAGGAGAGCTACCTATAAACGAAGTATCTCACTTATTATTTACTTAACATCAAAAATGTATACAAAAGTGTTGTTTAGAATAAATAAAGGGTTATTTGTGTTTTCCTTGAAACTGAAATATCTCACTTATCATTTATGTTAGAGCAAAATACGAGGTCTGTTCAAAAAGTATCGCGAATTTTGAATTTCCGCGGGTTACGTTATTCGATTTTCGATTTTTTTGTGGCGTTATGTTGGTACTCATGTCTGTCACTTATGCCGACAAGTTCGGCCATTTTGAATGTTCAGTTAATTTTTGACAGTTGCTTTGCTTGCACGTGTTTTGGCTCGTCTTTGATTTTTACCTATACCAAAAAATGGATCAAAGAATCTGTATCAAATTTAATGAAAAACAAAATTAAGTGCGCGGACGCATTCCGAATGTTGACTGTAGCATATGGTGAAGCTACCTTGGACCGAAGCAACGTTTATCGGTGGTACAAAATTTTCTCAGAGGGCCGAGAAGATGTGAACGACGAAGAGCGTGCCGGACGCCCGAGCACGTCAACAATAGACGAAAACATTGATGAAGTGAACAAAATAGTATTGGCCAATCGTCGAATCACCGTTATAGAAGTTGCCGAGGACTTAAACATATGGATTGGCTCTTGCCATTGGATTTTTACCAATGATTTGGGCATGAGACATCACACATCGTTGCTTGTGCGCGAATTTTTGGCCAAAAACAACACACTAATAATGCCGCAGCAACCGTATTCGCCAGATCTGGCCCCCTGTGACTTTTTCTTGTTCCCGAAACTGAAGAGGCCCATGAAAGGACGACGCTACGCTACGAGTGAGGAGATAAAGACGGCGTCGAAGGAGGAGCTGAACAAGATCACAAAAAATGATTTTTTCAAGTGCTTCGAGGATTGGTAAAAACGTTGGCACAAGGGTATAATATCTGGTGGGAATTACTTTGAAGGGGACAAAATAGATATTCATGAATAAAATAATTATTTTTGAAAAAACACAAAATTCGCGATACTTTTTGAACAGACCTCGTATACATTACAAAAATCGTACGAAGTACGGGTACTACAGCTTGTTCTAAATAACCCTATTATAGATAATCACAACAATATCATAAACTAAAATCTGCTTACCAAACACACATTTAAATCATGTCCCGTGAGAGCTGGTCGGAATCCCGTTGGGATCGCGTTCTCCCCCGGCGCGACATAAGGTGTCGACATCGCTGATGATATGCACAATGATGGGCTATTCGCTTGATATATGCACCGTTTTATCTAAGTAAAATACATCGGGGGAACAACTCGCTGTCTATGTATTAAGTTATATGTAAATACGGGCTCTAATCTAACAGATTTTATCTAAAATGAGCTATGAAAATAAGTTTTATGAATTTTTATGCTGATTTTATGAGGATTATGATGAAGTTCGTTATCGATTGTTAGATTAATACCACCCTTAAATTATTCCTCAAAATATAATAATAACTCTAATAGTGTCAGTAAATCGTTCCAAATATATCACGCACTGCCAAAAATGAAATATTAAAAGCAATAAAGTATTAAATAATTGAATTGAAAACATAAAAACTGATTTTTTATACTACCTACTATGTCATTACTACTACTACTACTACTACTACTACTACTACTACTACTACTACTACTACTACTACTACTACTACTTCTACAACAGAGAAAAAAAAAGGTTCGTCATATACATTTTTTATGTAAAGTAAATAATAAGTGAGATATAATAGGATTATAGATTTAGGTTGTACACCCGTAATTTTTCATTTAATCAAAAAGTATATGCAAGAAAAAATATGGTTTTCTTATTATAAACAATTTTTGTTACATACATTTTTGTTGTTAAGTCAATAATAAAGAAGATATTTGAAAAGTTTTGCTTTAGGGTGTCTCCTCGTAATTCCCCAAATTATGATCTAAAATTTAGATCAATATTTGGGATTGGAGTGGGCAAATCTTTTCTGTCAGGCCACACTGTGGATGAAAATTTGACCGCGGGTCAAAAAAAAATTTTTTTTATAATTTTGTTACGAAGTATATTTTATAAATTTTAAAAGCAATATCTTTAAACCAAAACGTGCATTTATTATACAATTTAAAGAAATAATCAGCTGTGGCCACCACAGGACTGACCGCCATCACAAAGTACTTGTTTAATTTATGCAGCGTTATCAAAAAATGTTTCAAATAAAAGTATTGTTAGTTATTGCTTTTATAGCAATAACTTTAGTTGAATAATTTTTTTCGAAATATTTCTCTGTTGTGAAATATTCGTAAAAATCTTAAAATCGACACGAGTAAACTTTTTTTACTTTTTTACCAAAAGTAGATCAACTCGTGCCGATGATGTCAAAAGCTTAAATATAAAGTTTCATAAAAATCCTTTTAGCCGAATTTGCTCTGCACGTGGACACGGACCGACAGACAAACAGACAAACAGACTGACTGACAGACAACATGCTAAAAATAGTCAAAATGTTATGTAGGGACCTCAATTCGTGGAGATCCATCGAAATCTCGAAATGTCAAAATCGGTATAATCACAATACCTCCCTTATATATGTTGGCGGTCGGTAAAAATTGAAAAGAAAATTGGAAAGAATGAAAATTTGAAAGAATATTGGACAGACGAATATAAAAAGCTTCGCGGGCCGCTTAGAATTTCAGCGCGGGCCGCCATTTGCCCAGGCCTGATCTAAATGAAAAATTTAATAGAAATAAAAGATTTATTTTCTTGTTTTAAACTATTTTTGGCATACATGATTTTGCTGTTAAGTCAATAATAAGGGAGATATATGTACATTTTAGTTTTAGGGTGTCCCCTCGTAACTCCCTAATATTCAATTAAATGAAAAAATACATAAAAATAAAAGATTTATTTTCTTATCATAAACTATTGTGGTCATTTATGATTTTGCTATTAAGTCAAATAAGGGAGATATATGTAGATTTTAGTTCTAGGGTCCCCCCCCCCCTAAATATTCATCAAATTGAAAAGATGCATTGAACAAAAAAGATTGTTTTATTACTATAAACAATTTTTGTGTTATATATTTTTCTGATAAATCAATCATTTTAACACTAAAGAAGTAATATTTCATAAAAATAGCACTATTCGAATAAATGAAGATTTACAAATCACCGTGATTTGGTTAAAAATAGTAAACATTTTACTTTTTTTAAATGAAAATTTTAACACTAAAATTTTAACCAAACTGAAAATGAACTTTTACACTTTTGAATGTTTGGCAGGGTAACAGAGATATTTTAAGATTTTCAATAATCAGTTTTAACCCTGAAACACCCTTCTAGAATAAAAATTTGAAATTCCTTATAGCCTATGTTCGAATCCTGGTTTTACACTATCATTACACCAAATTTCATAAAAATATGTCCAGCCGTTTTTGCGTGAATCTTGGATAGACGGATAGACAGACAGACAGGCAAACAGACAGACAAGAATTGGTTTTTGTGCGGATATTGTCTTTTAACCATCTGAAACGTGTAGAAACGAAATATGAGCCGGACAAAATAAAAAACAGATGTAGCATCCAATATTATTAATATAGAGTCTTCCTCCAAACTCTTTCCAAACCAAAAACTTTCCAAAAGTTTTTAATATAACCTATCATTTTAATCTTATTAGCACCCCATAAACAACTAAAGACCATATTAACGTATTCCCTCACCTGTCAGCAAGTGACAATAACTCCCCCGTTCCCCTGCAGCGTGCACAGAACCCCTTATCCGCAGGGAGGTGTTATCTAATATTGCGTACGTAATCAATGCGAGATTAGCGTGTCCTGGAGCGGTGTGCGGGGCTGGCAGGGGGTGTTCATCCCAGCTATCTGAACATCTCCCTGGAGACACCCTGGGAGAGACTACAAACGCGACAGAGCGTGTAAAGGATGAAGTTATTAGCTGTATTAGATATTATGAAAATTGTACCGGATATATTGATGTACTGTTATATACTATGCTTAATTTATTAAGACTAAAGTGAAGTGCTACTTCGAATTACGGATATTTTAGGTAATTAAATAAGTTCGTTTATTTCTTACATTATAATTATATCCAGTTAAATCACTTTAAATCAAATTTAATCAGCAGTTTTGGAATACTTATGCGGGAACCTTGTTTTGTTTTATAGAAAATTAGGGGGGAAAGTCCGGACTAAAACTGAATCTGTAACTGTCAATATGTACGTAGGGCCTTGCCCAAATTTTGGAGAAACGGCTGTATACATAAACATGGCAAGTTTATTCTTGCATCATTAAATAGACCATTCAAAACATAATAAACACACTGATAAATACATTTTATATAGCCAGTCTACTGTTTGCAGTGCAAATATAATTTTATCAATATGAGTGATGTGGCGCCCGTTGCGCTGGTTTCGTAGGAGAGACGCAGGCGTCGCGGCGTCACATAGGTCTACAACTAAGATCGTAGGACCCGCCACACGTGGTGACTAATAAACGGTTCTGCTGAGAAAATTGTGATGTGTGCGGTTTTAACCTGCAGCAGAATTGCAGGTAAATCGTTGAAATAAGGGCGCGTTACTTCAGAGCAGAGTTATACTCACAAACATAAAAAAGGACAGGCAGGGTTCAGACGTATTTCACTCCGAGGGGTTATTCTTGGAGACTTATTACATGTGGTTTGGTTTTCCATGGGAGTAGAGGTATTCGAAGGGGCCCACACAGTGGTTCTGGAGGAGTAATAACACAATTCTGTCCTCTTGAATCCCTAACCAGCCGCTGATATCGTAGAACTGCTCTGAGTAACACGAAAAATTATTTGGAATAATTTTTATAAAAAACAAAAATTAATTGGGGAAAATGTAGCGTAAATTAGTATAAATAATGGATCACCCGGTAGACGGGTGATGTAAGTTTTACAAATATATGTTTCTCCCCGACACAACCAAATAAATTGGGCTGAGAAACTATACACAAAATAATATTCAATTTACAATTTACAGAATCTAAATTAACAAAATGACAAAAGTTACAATGTGCGCACGCACAGGGACTGAACTGTGCGGCGCGTCAGAAAACAATGAGAAATTATTAATTTAAATGTGTACTCACGCGTTCCGTATGAAAATACGGAAAAATACTTAGCGTGAAATACAGATACAGAAGTTGGCTTCAGTTATCCACAATCGGACCCTACAATTTCCTGGTGGAATCGCCGATGTTGGTTGATTACTGGCCCAACTTCTGGAGTGGTCTTGGTTCTCCTGGTTCGCGTCTGGTTATTTGGTAGTTCCAAATAGACGCTACTTGAGAACTTTATAGATAGATATTTTTTTATGGCGAAAAAATATCAAAAATAGAACTTCTTGACGTGATCCAAAACGGTTTTTTTTTTTCTCGTAAAGAACGTAGATCCCGAACGGTGGTCAAGCGATAATTCTTGTTTACCAAATAGCTCGCAGCCTCGTCTTGGTAAACTCAAAACACAGTATATTAGATATTATGAAAAAAAAAACCCAAAAGACGTCTGTTCTCGATGAAAGACAATCGAGTAGTCGCTGTCTCAGACAGAATTATACAAGATTCTAGCGGTTCATACAATGAACGCTAGAATTGTATATGAAAAATAAGAAATGATAAATATTACCAGGAGCGGTAATTTTGAATTATTTTGCGACTCAAGCGGTCGCAACAAGTGAGTTAATGTGACGAGATCATCATGTAATAATTTTGTACAATTTCAAACGTAGTTTGTCTGCTGAAGAGTATCTCCGAAATGTTTATTATTTTTTGTGAGAACTGTCCAAGTCGGAGCACAGTGTTTCATTGGTATAAACAATTTCAAGAGAAATTTTTAACCAGATGATGACCCTCGTCCAGGAAGGGCCCGTGAAACAGTTCTGTAAATATTGCTGCGGTTAAAAAACTGCTCTATGAAATTGGCGAATTACATAGAGGCAGACAGAGGAGTCTTTGGACATTATTGCACCAGCTATTCGTTTAACTATTCGCGACCATCTGGATGTTAGGAAAGTTTGCACGCTATGGGTACCCCACAACTTTACTGATGCACAAACAGCAATAAGAGTTGAATGGTGTAGATAAATATTAAAAAGTTCTGAAATGGGACACTCGAAATACGTGAACTCCATTGTGATAGGAAACGAAAGATGGCTTTATTATTTTGATGTGCCATCAAAGTCAAGAAACAAGATATGGCTCTTTGAAGAGAAAGAAACTCCAACCGCGGTAAAAACAATCGAGATCTGTGAAAAAGAAAATTATTGTAGTTTGTCGTATTCTTCGATAAGTGAGGAATTATTAGGACAATTGTTCTAGAAGAGCAAAAAACAGTTAAGTGGTACATTGAGTTTTGTTTGCTTCAGTTGATTCAGTCTCTTCAAACCTTATGCCACATTCACGCCTTGACACTTGGCGCTTGCATGAAGATAATGCACTCGCACATCCAGGGCCGTCTTATGAACTGTAAGAGTCCTAGGCCATGAGTATTTAACGGGCCCCCCTCACAGAAGGAGTCAAGTCAAATTAAAAAAATATAAGCGATTACAACCATTTTGAGACCTAATTTTTAACCTTGATTATTCATTGTCGCTGTAATTGGGATTGTAAACGGAGACTCCGACACTACCGGAGAGAGATTTTTTTCTCGGTTCCGGTGTCTATAAAAGATTTCCCCTGGGAAAAAAGGCCATAGTCTCATTGGCTTAAGCGAAAAAGACGGCCCTGCGCGCATGTAACTCAACTAACTAAAGATTTTTTGAATAATGGACTACAAGTGTCTTAGGACTACAAGATCCTTGTGATTTTGGACTCTTCCCTTTGATCAAGGAGAAGCTTAAAGGCCGCGATTTTAAGAGCGATGATGTGTTTCTAGCAGTCTGGGCCAAATCTGTGTAGAAGTACCAACTGAAAAGTGGGAAGATATTTTTAACGCGTGGTTTATACGTATGAGGAAATGTAGTGAACGTGATGGGAAGTACTTTGAAAAAGTTTAAAAAGTAAGCTCATATTTCAAAACTTTCCTAGAGCCCTACGTACCTATAATCCATTCACGATTTTTGTTCATCTGAGTAGGTCATGTAAAGTGACAATTTTGTTGATAACCACGAATAATAACTAGACATGTGAAAATGAATTATCAGAAAATAAAAAGTGCAAATTTTTTATTTAACCCCTTCAGTAATCATTAAAAAAATTAAAAATGAAAAAAAAAACACATTTCTTTTTATGAATGAATTTTATTTACTGAACATATATATGTATATACTTCATAAAAGCCATTTCGGGCCCAAAATGGGATTGAAAGTTGATATTATGGTGCATAGTGTGGGTCGATAAATAAAAGAAATTCATAAAAAAATATTCATTTTCTCTCGTACCTCGTTTGAATCATCGTAGCTGTCTTTTGTCTCGCTTCCACATACCATGAATCGTATTTATTTTCGCCCGAGTACATTCGGGAGTAATCTTTTCTGCAGGTAAAGCTTGCCCGAGTTATCTCGGGTGTGGGAATTTTCGCACATAATAACCGCCCGAGCATACTCGGGCGTAGTCCTTAAGTGGTTAATAAATCTTGTTTAATTTATTTTCATGTGTATTAATTGTACATAAAAAATTTGCAGATAGGATTGGAAAAATGACAATTTTTTTATTGCTAACTTTTATGAAACTTAATGAAAGATAGCCTATTTAGATGATGAAACATCGTCAATGGATTTTACACATACAAGTTTAAAACACATATAAAAAATTTCGAGACTTGAAAAATCACATCGGGCGTAAAATATACCTAAACAAATATGTATTTAACGAAAGCATTTTTGTTTCAATTTTGAGGAGACAATGCATGGATAAACAAGCAAAATTATATTTTTGACGACAACAATATTAATTTATTCAAATGTTCGACGCTGAATAATTGCCAACGTCGACGAAAAACTATTTTTTTACACTGTAAATGTGGTGCCGTATGAGAGTTATGAGTGAATACCGAGATATTTGGGGAACGAGGAAGATCAAGGAGTAGAGTCAGGAGGACAGCGAGGTTAAGATGCGGCAACGAAGAAAGGAACAACGGGTACTGGGCAAAGCCAGAGGACAAGCTCTGTAGAATGTGCAGGAAGAAGAGGAAACCTTGGAGCATTCAGCGAAGAGATGCAGAGAGATGACGGAAGAATCTGGGGGGAAGAGATAAAGAAACTGATGAGTGAGGAAGGCAAGGGAGAAAGATGGGTGAGAGATTTGGAGGCAAGAAGGAAGGAGATAGGAGAGGGAAACCGGAAGGAAGAAAGAGAGAGACACTGGAAGAAGAACAAAGAAATGAAATAAAAAAATATTGTAAAATATCCATTGTATTGTATATTATTTTGCTTTTCATTTCTTTGTTATTGTTTGTAATTGTTAATACCCTAAACGCCGCAAGGCCTAGGGGAAGTAAAGAATATATATGTGGTGCCGTATATACTATACCAGTAATGGCGATCCAATGATCCGCGGGTCACACAGTGACCCGTATGACGTTCTCTAATGACCCGTACAAAAGAAAATATTTGTAGTTCTGAAGATTCTAAAGGGACATAACTAAGTTTGGGTCTTAGCGAGCACACTCACGAAAGTTATGAAAATAGACAAATATGAAAATAAGCGAGATGGAATTCAACTATTACCTGTTATATATTTGTATTATACACGTCAAATACACGACCGCTAGCTCAAGTCAAGTTAACGAGATTAACAGGAGGTTTCTTTTATTTAGGCATTATATATTTGACCCGTGATTAGAATCTACAAAATTACAAATTCAATTTTGATCCGTCTGGGAAAAAAGGTTCGCCATCGCTGTACTATACCAATCAGAAACAGCTCCAGGATCAAACAGCTCCTATCTTCTTAGGCAATTCTTGTTTGAAATAGCGTATAGGTTGAAATGTAGGAAATCTGTCAGAAATATAACGACGATTTTTTTTTGTTTTAATGTAACAAGTAGACAAGGAGACACAGTTGACAATTATAATATGTCATTTAATCATTTCATAACAGCATTCCATTGAGTGAATGCGGGTCAAATAGACCCATAGCTCGGGAAATGAAACCGCATAGGATTTAATTCACATTCCGCGCTGACGGTAGGTGTTACCAAAGGCTGTCATGGCAACGGCTGGCATCGTATCGCGCGTAAAATGTCCAGTCATGGCTCACGATTGAAACCTAATAATTAATTACTGAAGTGACGGAGGATGCGACCAGAACTGGATATCGCTTGAATTTAGATGCGATACCAAGATAGCTTCACTATTCCTCACACGTACAAGATGTGCCCAACATGCTCGACAGCCCGACTAACGCTCTTGTACAACGGAGATTTTCTTAATTGGCAATTATTAGCAGTTTTTTTTTGGATTTACGTATGTTAATTCTTGTGGGAAAGTATATTTGTAAGACTATTTATTATAAAGTTTTATTATTTAAAGATTATTTCTTATATTATTATTTTAAGATTTTTGAGTGCCTTACGTCATTTCTAGATTTTGTTATGTAGCAACTAACTGTTTATTTTAATTTATACAATAATTATATTTAAGAAGTAAGTTGGTAGAGTAAAAGAGCTAGTACCTAGCGCAAGTAACTAGGAACTAGTTACTATCCCTGTATAAACAGTTGACTATGTGACTAGTAGAGTACTAGCTTCTAGTAGTTGGACTAGGATAGCAGCTAGCTCGTCGACGTATTTACTAGCTACTATTTTTTCCTCCACTACGCAAAATTGATTCATTTCAAATTGGCGGCAAGCGGTAACCTGTCATAACAAATAGAAAAAACCCATATCAAGTAAGTTACAATTTATTTACATAAATTGCATAACATTGATTTATTAATTGGTGATTTCTGAAATCATCTGTGAAATATATGCCTTTGATACACGAAAAAGATGTAGACTGCGAAACTATTTCCTGTGGCTAGGAAATAAAGCGTTAATTCCAATTTTATTCTTGCTGGAATCGCATCCCTTATTAGTGTATCAGTTCGTTGTATTAATGAACTAACTAAATTTAATAGCCTATTAAAATCTGGTGTGATTCTTAAACACAGTCTGTACTCTTTTTGATCTGCCACGGCTAATTCACGAAATAGAAGGGCTAATGCGCCATGGGTAGCTCTTCTATAAATCCATTTTTTTAACCCATTTTCGTTTAGGCTTATATTCTGTACCGATTATTTCAATAAGACAATCAGTTATTTCCTTCACAAGAAATGATGTAATACAAAATACCATTTTTTTAATGGCATCACGCCGGCGACTTATATTCATATTCATTAACTATTTTTTGCAAAAAGATAATTGCACAACACAGTGAAGATGTCAAATGTGTTTTGACACTTACTATCCAGAAAATAAGATATGTAGTATGCCAATTGTGTACGAACACGTACTATCCCGAAAATAAGATAGTAGAGTAAAGCGCGTAGTACTTGCTCTAGTTACTAGCTCTTTTACTCTACCAATGTAAACCCAGCATTAGACTTGTAAACGAGCTAGTGGTTGGCGTGCTAGTGACAAAGATAGTTACTATCCTAATGTAAACGCTTGAGATTCAACTAGCGCTAGTAGTTGCGCTAGGAGAGGAATATACTTTTGTAGGCAAGATAAAAATAATAATATTTATTTTCAGTAAATAATAATTACAAATAATACCAATTACAAAAACAAAAATTCATACACAATTTGCAATATTTATATCCCGAAAAAAAAATTCAACCTAAACACTACAAAATCCGTATACAACATCATTACAGGTGACGAAACTTGGATTTATTCATATGAACCGGAAACTAAGCAACAAACCACTGTTTGGGTCTTCCAAGACGAACCGAAACCCACAAAAGTTGTTCGTTCACAAAGCACTTTCAAGAAAATGATCGCTCGTTTCTTCGGTTGTACTGGTCATGTCGCAACCATTCCTTTAGAGGATCGGGGAACAGTTAATGCTGAATGGTATACAAGAATTTGTTTGCAAGAAGTCATCGACACAATCAGGAAAAACAACCAAAAACGTCGCATCATTCTTCATCATGACAATGCAAGCCCCTACACAGCACGTCAAACAATTGATTATTTGAAGGAGAAAAACATCGAATTAATGTTTCATTGCTCGTATTCACCTGATTTATCCTCTAACGACTTTTTTTGTTCCCCAATCTCAAATAAACAATGCGTGGACAGCGATTTTCATCACCTCAAGAGGCTATTCAGCCTTCGAAAACCATGTTTTTGAGATACCAACTTCAGAGTGGAAAAAATGTTTCGAGAATTGGTTTGAACGTATGCAAAAGTGCATAAATCTTAAAGCCGAATATTTTGATAAGCAATAAAACAGATTGATCCAAAAAAAAAATGTTTTCTTTCTTAGTTTTTGTAAAAACCTAAAAGGTAGCCCTCGTAATCGTTAGTTATCATAGAAGCGGCTTGCAAATAACATTTACCTACTTATATTTATATGATTAACAACAAAATAAGGTTTTACAACCACGGGTCGTTTCTAAAAGAACTATAGTTAATGTAAATTTTTTAAAAAGCAACTTAATAAAATATAATGGCCTAATCAGTTGAGAACATCGTGAACAGATTATAGTTCAATCAAAGACATTTGTTCGAAAATTCACGGCATTGATCATATATTTATTTTTTATTTTACTGTATTTTTTTATGATCGCGCGGTAGTGTTTTGTAGGGTCCATCAAAAAGTGATCAACTTAAGCAGGTGTCCACCTTACGCATTAGCAGATTTTACTTCAAATTGATATGAACGAAAACAATACAAACGGAAATTTTGATCAGATTATGTATTTTGCAATAGACCGTTACTATCAAAATTAAAAAATATATATTTTGAATTTCTTGTATGATAATAAATAAATGTTCTTAGATTAACCGAAAACGATTGGTTTAAAAAAATAAAATAAAATAATTGTCGCGATTACAATAAAAATTGTGCCCAAAATGTATTATTCCAGATATGTAGAACACAATTTCACAAAGGCTGCAGCCTTTGTGTAATTCTGTTTGCATTCACGTGTACGTGGATACAGAAAGTAAAAATAAAAATTTGTCATATCTCTTCTCCCGGTTTAAATGTTTAAGATTTTCAAATAGACCTATAATTTAATATAGGGAATCCAGTAAAAGGATTTGTTTCTTAAAACAAAATATGACTTACACCACTTTGGCTTTGACCGCTTCAATTAGAGATACTACTAACCCTGAAATGTGTTTCTCACTTCATAGCAATTTTTAGGTATTAATTACTCAAGGCTGAGTCAATCTCTGAGCAGATTCGAAGTGAAGACTGAGTCGGTATTGCTCCTCTGTCGATACCAGTGACGGCTGGTACATAAGAGCTACAGAGTTGCAGCACCCCTAGAATGAAATTATTTTAAATATTACAGACATTTAGGATATAAATATATTTAGGATGTTTCGATTTCTATCTCTCTCCCTCCAAATTTACTTAAATTTTAATTAAAACCGTCACTACCTTCGTGCGTAAAGCAAATAAATAGAGCCCTGCGCGGATAAGCTTTTCTGTATCCGCATCCGATCCGCATCCGCATATCCATGATCCGCATCCGATTCGCATCCGCAGTTTTTGTAAATAATAAATCCGCATCCGATCCGCATCCGCAAAAATATCCGCACAACAGGTTTTGCTGTCAGTTTGGAAAGAACTAACATGTTTCGCCTTATTTGGTACTCGCTGCTATAAAGCACTGCTGAAAATTTTTGGATTTACCAGTTTATATATTACTAATCTAACCTAAGGGACACCAAAAGTTTTGGGGCCTAGATGCGCTAATAACTTTGAAATCTAGAGAGAGTCAACAATTTTGGGGGGCCTAACCGTCCTTTTTCGTAGGGAGCAGGTAGCGAGCTCCTCATGAAATACGTGTTGATAGTACTGTCAAGTATCATATTAGTGTCAACTAACATCTCACGTCAGTTTTACCTTATTCAGTATTACCTTTAAATATTGAATTAAAAAAATTAAAATCAGAGAAAAGTTACTTGGTAGAAGGTGCTTCATATTTTTGCGACCTAGTAATTCTCTTACGCCATTCCGCGCATATGTTAGGCAATACAACTTTAATTTTTCAAAAAGCAACATGTGTCATTTTTCAAATTTTTTGAATCAGCAAGACTTTTTACTTCGGGTAGTATAAAAAACTTGGCAGGTTGCGTAATAAAATTTTCGAGAAAAATTTATATAGATAAATTTTGGTATTTAAATAAAACTTATCAGTTTTACGTAAAATAAGCGTTTATTAGATTTAAAAGCCAGAATTAGAGCAGAGGTAGGAAGAATTACATCGAATGTGTCCAGGCAACTTTTGTCCAAAATATGATTTTTTATATTCAATAATAAAAAGAAAGTTATGTTGACTGTCTCAATTCAATCTCGACATGGACAATTGTCTTAATAACAATAACATAGAGTGACATTCAATGCTACAAAATATCACATGTGAATACAGATAACCGAGGACTGCATAGTCAGAACACAATCGCATGTTTCTCCGAAAGTAACCGAAGATTTAATATTCAGGCGGATATTGCGGATAAGCGGATATGAAATTTAATCCGCATCCGCATGGCTTAAATGATAATTTATCCGCATCCGCAGAAAACTTGCGGATACCCGCGGATAATCCGCGGATTTGTAGGGCTCTACAAATAAATCGTCTACAAGTTATGATATAGAATGACTCAATGTGCTGTCCGCACTGACAGTTACAATTGCTATTGTATTGGCATTAAGTGGGAGCAATAACAAAATATCTATTCTTGGAGCTGCAAAGGTTTGCAGCTTAAAGCCAACGAAGTGGACGTTTGACTATAAATATTTTTGTATTTTTAAAATTTAATTTTTATTATAGTACTGCGCATGCAAAAATAGTGTAAATAAATTTCCTTGAAAATTGTATGTTCTAAAGACTTTCAAAAACAGAAGATGGATTTAACGAACACCAAAATAATAATGCAGGATATCGCATGTTCTGTACAGCACATAAAAATTTCATTTTCCTCTACATCCTTGACTAGTACAGAACAAGGTTTAAGACAAGGATGCCCGTTAAGTCCAACTCTGTTCTCCATATACTAAAACCGAATAGGAAATAAAAAGGAAATAAGAAATTCCTACAAAAGGAAAAGCTAAAGCTAACCGTAGCTAAGTCAAAAATAATGTTGTTCAGAAAAGGAGGAGGCAGACAGACACAAAACAAATGGAATTGGGGAGAAGAAGATATAGAACAAACGAAGGAATACAAATACCGGGGATACATGTTTAAAAGCAGCGGGGGCCCAGAAGAACATATTCGGACTCTATCAAGAAAAGTAATGTTAGCCCTGCCACAATTGTGGGGAATAGGTGAGAGCAAAATTTAAAGGAGACATCAAAATAAGGATGCTTATGTTCAACTCCATAGTCAAGAGCATTAGGATGTATGGCACTGAAATATGGCGGTGGGAAGACCAGTAAAAATTAGAGATGGTGCAAAATAAATATATTAAATGGATGTTGGGCCTCGACAAATGCTCACCAGAATATATTTTATTAGAAGAATTGAAATTGGACAACATTAGAATAGAAGCAACCAAAAGAGCTATTAAATTCGAAGAGAAGATAATAAAACACCCAGAAAAAAAAAACTTGCTGTATCAGTGCTGGACAGAAATAGAAAGGAAAGAGATACAAGGAAAGATGCAATCCAGATGGGAAGCAAAAAGAAGGAAACGATTTGAGTATATTGGTTAATCAGCTAAGGAAATATCAAGAAAGAGGTCGGAAGGACAAGATGTGACACTAGAAATAACTGATAGAATGACAGATATCCAAGGACAAGAAAGAAGTGAGGTTAAAAAATTCGAGATATAATAGTAAATACAAGAAAACTTGGACGACGTAAATACCCGATTACTTCAAAAGCCAAAGTAATGGATCAAAAAAGAAGGTAATAGCAAGATTTAGGTGCGTAAATGAGGAAATAGAAAATGAGTACTGGAGAACGGATGAACAAAGAATGTGCAGGATGTGTGGAGAGGAAAGAGAGACCTTGGAGCATATGATGAAGAATTGTGGAGAAATGAAATTTAAAGAAGGAACAAGAGAAGGCGCATTGTGTAAATCAGGGCAAGGATGAAAATGGATGGAGGACGTCTTAGAGAGAAGAGAAGATTTGAGACGAAGATTTAACTATAATTAGAATAAGTATTTGAAAATAAATGTAATTAGGCTATACATATGTAAATAATATGTAGATTTTAACCGAAAGGTACAAATAAAATAACTATCTATCTATCTACTTGAGTAATACATATTAAGTCATAAAATGTAATATGTTTATATTTTATATGATTTTATTTGTAAACGTATTGTTCTTCTTAATCCTGAAGCCTTTCTACCTTGCGGTGTAAGGCTATGGTCGAGTTACTTATTTTCTGGTGTTGTTCTCCATACTTCTTTCCATCGTGTTCTGTCCTTTGCATATTTTCTTATCTCCTCCCACTTTACTCCTCTCTTCGTTGCAGCTTCTTTTGTTTCTTGGTGCCAGGTTTTTCTCGGTCTTCCTGGTCTAACTTTCTTCACTGTTCTTGCTTCATAAACTCATTTTACTATTTTGTCTTCACTCATTCTGTGTATATGTCCCAGCCATCTTAGCTGTCCTTCTTCTGTTATAGTCTCTACTGGTTTTGTGCCTAGTTTTTCCCTAAATACTTCATTTCTTATTCTGTCCAATTTTGTTTTACCTTCGATTTTCCTCAAAAATCTCATTTCGGAGCTTCTTATTTTAGACCTGTGCGTCTCTGTAGTGGTCCAGGATTCTGAGGCGTATGTCAAAATTGGTACTGTCACTTTTTTGAAGATCTCTACTTTGATGTTAGTTGTTTGTCTATCTTAATAATGATTTTCTTTCGCGAACGAAAATCTCAATTATACTTCTGGTTACAGCACATCTATTATAGGGTTTCGATACTGAACCTATGATCCTACGTTCCACAGGCAGTTGTCGTACCGTGGAGCCAGGACATCGATTTTTTACAATTATTTTAAAAAATAATTGTTTTGTTATTGTCCGTAGTTGTAAATACCAGGTCTACAAGTATGAAATGCGGATTTTTTTTTTAAATAAAACACATTAAACTCAAAAGAACGGTAAAAGTTTATTTATTCAAAGTATGCTCCATTAGAAGTTAGACATTTTTCCCATCTTTCAGGCAAGTTGTGAATACCTCGCCAGTAGAACTCTTCCCCTTTCCCCGCAAACCATTCATCTAGCCATTCTTTCACATTTTCATATGAACAAAAGTGCTGCTCGGCAAGTGCGTGACCCATCGATGCGAATAAGTGGTAATCTGAAGGGGTCAAGTCTGGTGAGTAAGCGGCATGGGGTAGCACTTCCCACTTGAGTGCCTCCAATGTGTTGCAAACTGCTTTTGCCTTATGTGATGGAGCGTTATCGCGAAGAAAGATTACTGTGTGCTGTCTTCTTTCGTGTTCTGGCCGTTTTATAAGCAGTGAATGGTTCAATTCGATCAGTTGTTGTTGGTAGCGTTGGGTATTAACTGTTTCACCAGGTTTTAACAATTCATAATAGACCACACCCTTTTGGTCCCACCACGAAGAGAGCATTGTCTTTTTGCCAAAGCGATTCGGTCTTGCAGTTGATGTGGATGGTGAGCCTGGGTTCACCCATGATTTTTTGCGTTTGGGATTTTCAAAATAAATCCATTTTTCTTCGCCAGTAATGATACGATGCAAAAAAGACTTTCTTTTGTATCGTGCAAGCAAAATTTCACAAGTGTTTTTGCGTTTTTCCATCTGCCTCTCATTCAATGTATGTGGAACCCATCTGCCGACTTTCTTGATCTTACCCATCTCTTGTAGGCGATTGGAAACAGCTTGTTGACTAACGCCTAACTGCTCTGCTAGTTGTTTTTGTGATTGACTATCGTCTTCCTGTAGCAAAGTTTCCAATTTTGTAGCTTCATATTTTTTTGGAGGTTTTCCATGTTCTTTGTCTGTAAGATCAAATTCACCACTTTTGAAACGCCGAAACCATCGTTCACACGTATCTTGCGATGGAGCATATTCACCATAAGCTTCTCGAAGCAGTCGGTATGATTCAGCAGCAGTTTTTTTCAACTGAAAACAAAACAGTAGTACTGTCCGCGAATGCTTTTTATTTGGCACAAAATTTGACAATTTTAACACAGTAAAACAAAACTATATGATCACTTTTCAAATTATAACCTATACGCATTTGACACTTAAGGCGGCGCACAACCCTATAGTTCCCTATAGTTTCTTATACAAAACTAATAATTGGAAATAAAATTAATAACAATCTATATATCAAAATTTGCAGCGAATTTTTATCTATCTAATAGGATATTTTAAATTTGAGAAAAAACTGTCATGTAATTGTAATCAAGCAAATTGCATTATAGACGCCATCTTGTTAACCAATCGACGCATATTTGCGTACGATGCGGCAAATTGTAGCTAAAGCTTCATTCTACAAAAGGGTTTTAGCTATTATGTTCTATTGTGAAAACTACTTATAGTTATTGTACTTGGTAGTCTATATTTGCCGCCATCTTGAATCTGCCGTGGTTCTCAAAATAGGTGTAACGAGTAAAAATGATTTAATTTTTGTGAAGAATACGTGTACCAAGTGGCATTCCATTATCATCAAGTATAATATTTTTCGACGAGGGTTCTAAACTATAAGTAATCAAGTCGAAAAAATTTTTGACGTATTATTTGAACATTTCTACACAAAACTATATAAATATAATAATTATTTGAAACCCATAAATAGATTTAAAAAATTACAGAACAATGTTGCTGATGTCAATTATTAAGTTATTAAGCGATAATATTTTTACAATAAATATTTCTACAATTAAAAATATCTTATTAGATAGACAAAAATTCGGTGCAAAATTTGATGTATAAATTAATACTAATTTTATTTCAGATTGTTAGTTTTGTATAAGAAATTGGTAACCTCTAGGGGTTATACGCAGCCTTAATGATAAATTAACAAAACGCCATATGTGTTGAAAATTTGAACTATACACTCTGTTTGCGCGGCAAGTTTGAAAAAAATCCGCATTTCATACTTGTAGACCTGGTATGAGATATATAAATGATAAAAGTTGTTGCAGTACAATTCGGCTTATAATTTTTAATTTGGCGCGGAAATTATTAGTCATCCATCTTAATCTGTGAGTAAGATGCAGACATATTGTTAAATGTATGTGAGATTCATAAGTCTCTTGAAGGAGCATCATCTGTGATGGTTATAGTCGATTAAACAAATCTTGCGGTCCGCTGTCCGCGCCGCGCCATGCCGCGTCGGCCAATATAGACAGAATTAGATAATTTGATTTGGGGTCGAGTGTCTTTTGTCTGCCTGGGAACTGGCAGCTGCCGCCGGAAGTACTTACAGCGACACTACACATCAGACGGTAGATGCACGCACTACTTTAACCACAGCCTTTTGTTTCGAGGACGATCGAATGATGGTCCTTCACTAGAGGATTTATTGCGTGTACTGGCTTTATAAAATCACCACAAAGATTATTACAAGGGAATTTTTAAGTATTTTCTTTACTTTTTGTCTCATGTTTAAGTGTTTTTTCAAAATAAGTGACTTTAAATTATAATCCGTTACTTTATCCATACATCCAGTATCCAATTAGGTTTGAATGGATTGCAAATCATTTACGAGGGTTATTCTAGTATTTTATCAAGGTTATTTTAATTTTTTTTTTTTTTGCTGTGTATATTAGGGCATTTTTCCTACATCCCGTTCGTCTACTAATTGTCTTAATTCTTATATACAGGCGGGTATAAATTTGATCTGGACTATTTAAATTTTTGATAAATACAATAATGAACTACAGTAATTCCTCCCCCACGTGACTAATTGATTTCACAAAAATAGCGCGTCATTACGCCATTGAGTAATATGGTATTTTTTTTTCCTTTTTTAGGATTTTGTAGGTAAGACCACCAGATAACCCTTACAACGTCACTCACATGTCTGAACATAGAAAGTTGATCTAAAGGTCTTAAAAATCTCCATATGTATACTGATGGGAACCGGAATAGTTCAACAGGAATTTTTGATCAGATTAGTTTTCCGAAAAATTTCGATTTTTTGTATCTTGAAAAAAATAGTTATATTTTTAATATTTGTTGTGTGGCATCAAAAGAAAGCTGTTTAGACATAGATTAAAGAACGGAAAGTAGTCTTGTAAAAAAAAATGTATTTTTTGTTATAAATAATAAATTTATTTTTATTTGTTCAAAAATGTACTAAAAAAATCACGCTCCTGCACCCTTTTTGATCGGATTTCGTTTTTGAAAAATATTGCAGTTTTTGTGTTTTTGACAAAATTATTTAGGCAAATGCATAAAAAATTTTGAGATTTTAGTTAAAATTTTATTGTGACGAAATTTTCGCAAGTCTTTTAACATTTATTTAAAAAAACTAAATGGAAGATCTTATTACTCAAATAACGAATAAAAATGACTGTCAACAAACTGTTGATTTTGATGTGATTATAGAACAAATATTCATAAACATCCAGCATAGGGTGACCATTTTCTTCAAAATGCAATGCAGGACGTAATTCGTATATAAGAGGGAAGGGGTACAAAAGATAACTAAAATATATCAAACGATTTATTTTAACAATTGTGGCTAATATGGTTTAAATATCCCGACAAAAAAATTAACAATTTAATAAAATATATCACAAAATAAAAAATTACACTGCTAACTACATATATAAAGTAAATATAAATATTTTAATAGCAAAATTCAAAAATTACAATAAAGTATAACAGCAACACTATTCTGGTAATAAAATAGTGGCCCAAAAAAGTATTTACACACTTAAATTTTTCTAGTAATCGATATATAATAATTAAACCTGTTAATTAAAATTGCTAAATATCTGGATGTGAAGTAAGTTAGAATGAAAAATGCAGAATACTTTACGGGACATGTAATGAAGCGGGACATTGAAGCAAAATGCAAAACTGTCCCGCAAAATGCGGAACGAATGGTCACCCTAATCTAGCATTATATAGTCTTCTTACACTTATTAAATACCTACAAAATCCTGAAACGTGTGAAAATTCACAGTTCACATACATTTTATTTAATATGTATGTGTCAATATACGATGTTACTGATAACAGAATACACATTTTTTTCTACCATATTGTCAAAGTAGGCACTTTATACACGCATTAAAGTGTCTAAAATGGCACTATTGCGTAGCCTTGCCATGCTAACCAACTGTTAATGCCAAAAATTGTCAAATGTACACTTTTATGTTACAAAATACGTAAAAGAAAGACATGAGTAAATGAAAATACTTTTGTAAAATATTTCAGTTCAACTCACTAAAAACTAAATAACCATAATAATCGATTAAAATATTTAATTTACAAATATCCAACCATTATTTACTGTTCAGCCATCTTATGTTATCATGGTTACCAACAGGCACTGAGTGAGCTTCAATGGAGCCCGGGCCAAACAACATTTCGGAGGCCTCATACTCATCCTTTTATTTACGTAATTTATGTAAAATATAAATAATTTACGGGGCGCCGTATTGTTCACAGAGTTTATTTTGCGCTCCTCTGAATCTGGCAGGGGCCCTGCGGGGCTATATAGGTGTACAGTGGCGGCACTAGCGGGGGGTCCGGTGGGGCCCAAAAACTGCTCCAGTTGGCCCTCTCAGAATTGTTTGGAGAAAAATGTATTTTAGACATGAGGACCTTTTTTTAGGTCTTCACTTGTATTTGGCCCCCCAAATTTTACTAAAAAATTTCCTGTCCCCCAGATTTTAAGAGCTAGCGCCGCCACTGTGGGGTTAGCAGCGGATGCAAAGCATCCGATGTATATAGGGACCCCCAGGCCGTTATCAGAAAAATATCTGTTTTCTGCTCGTATGCCATCAATTTATAGTGATTTTTTTCGTGAAGAGATATTAGGATTTTAATTGTTAAGAAATAGTTTGGCCCCCCAAAAAATTCTATCCCGGCCCCTTTATGGAGAAGGTAGGCCCTGATATACGATCGTATGATTGACAAATCGTTGTTTTATCGAATGTTTAGGTCACATGCGAGAAGTTAAGAAACATCTACCCACACTTTATGTATCCTAACATAATTCAGGAACATGTCAATAGATGACGTTGAATTCTATGTAGTTAATGCTTAAAGTAGTTTGTAAATCAAATATAGACCCTTCATTCATAATTCTCTCATATCTTACTCTATAATTACCCAATAATAACATATTACTATCAACGTAGGAAGTGACAAAAAGAACCTTGAATAAAAAAGTAAGGAAGAAAAAAACTTTCTGTCAACAAATAATTGAATTTCTTTTCTAAAAATAATTCTTTTGTTCGTGTGAATCGCTTGCTCTTGACCCCTGGCTTTGTCCCGAGCCTGTAAACACACCATTCATGAACTTAGCGTATGAATAATGCACCATATACATAGATAACAACATTACACTCGCATGGAAATTAAAAACCCACCTCTGTATTTTGTTACATGTCTAATATGAGCTTGTTTAATATTTTTTTAAAAGTGTGCTTACCTACTTACATATAGCAAGGATGTGAAGGATATTGTCACCTGATAACAAATAATACAGGGTGGCCAAAATACGCTGACAATTTCTTTTTTTTTGCATAAAAATTCTTTTGGAATAATAAACTAGCTTAATTTGAATTTAATCATACGGTTTATCACATTACAGTTTTTTTCAAATGAGCTCACGGTTCTAGTGTATGCAAGGTTTTGCTCAACCCATTCACTATAAAACAATAGTGAGATTCTTTTGCTTTTAATGCAAAAAAGGGTTAATGCTCCGTATAAGTCCACCACACATAACTCGTCACACAGAATGTGTATGCTAGTTGGAATGAGATTTGGTCTTGACGAAGCGCCGCCCCTTTCTTTCAAAACATAACATTTACGTTTCACTTTATCTTTTCCAATATTTTTATTCAAAACTGAAATCTAAATAAGTACTTGATAGTTATACGTTTTGAAATCCAAGCAATTATTTAATAAAGTGTTTACATTTAGCTCCTATTAACGTTTTTAAAGAAAAACTTAAATAATAAAATTTCAGTATTTATACGCTTTAAGTCACATTTAAATGGTTTAAATTAGATTTATACTATACATATTTTGAAGAATATTAACATTATTAAAAGAGAGGATCCTCAAATATATCAATATATTCCGACCTACCAGTTTTATGTCTGAAATAAAACATTCCGTTTTTCGTCGCATTCATAGGTGTTAAATTATGTAAATGTATTAAAACTGTATAAAGTATTTATATATCTTCACTATATGCAAACAATCAATGATAAAACTAATTAGGTTAGGTTTAGTTAGCAAAAATTTTAGACAGAAAAAAACTTAAACTTTCTAGACGTATATAAACAGGTACTCATAAGGAATTTTTACCTGTTTCCAATGAGATTTATAGGATACGTATTTTGAAAAACATTAACTTCATAAAGAGTTCCAAAAGTATCAGTTACATATATTCGAACGTTCCTTGTGTTAAAAACCGTATTTTTCTGCCAACTACAGATGCATGAATGATTACTATTGGCTCCTTACTCTTACGACCATGCCTTCTCGTTTCTAACGTTATAATATAATTCATTCTAAGCATACAAGCCTAGTTGCGGTGGACTAATACGGAACAATAACCCAAAAGAGTATTTTATCTACGTCCATTAAATAATAAATGCATTATGTGTCCAACTGTAAATACATAATGTTCTTTATATTGCAACAAGTGTAATAAAGAGAGCGCATGCGTGCTCACCCGTCAAAAATTAACGTTTTTTTACTTTTTAATAAAAGCTTGCAGCTTTTATTTAGTAAGTTAGTTAATTAATTAAAATGTTTGGAACTCAGCAATAATAGCTATTTAAGCCTCACATAGCCTATGTTTATAATTAGAATATTATTCATAAGTTAAAATAAATAAAACAATAAATATAGTCGGATTGCTGATAGGTGACTGTTACATGTAGGTGTCAAGAATTGCAATCATATAATAATCTAGTTACCATTTTTCAGCGATTTTAAAAATGTTTTTTGTTATTTGTCTTAGCTGTCAGTGTCAGTTAATAATATTAATTAATAGACCTTGCGGCCAATTATTAAATTCACAAACTTAAATTTTAAATCTGCTGGAATATTTTAATTCCGAAAAAGAGGGGCCACTAATTTCTCGTGGCCGTCAAAGAGTAGCAGCTGCCTTAAAGATATCGGAATCAACAATTCGTAGAATTATAAAATGTAATAAATGTGAACTTCTCACTAACAAAATCACGAGAAAACGAAGGAAATTAAAATCTGAACGTGTTTATTTTATTGATACATTGGCACAAACGTATGGTCATGAAGTACTAAGATTACCTCCTTATCACTGCCAGTTTAACCCCATTGAACTAATTTGGGGTATAACAAAAAATTATTATGATAGACATATTGGTTAAAATGGATATAGTGATAACGAAGTTTTGAAAATGTAGCAGTGTAGTAGCCTGTGATCAAATTAGTTATGAAACTTGGGCAAAATACGTTTAAAAAATCGAAAATTTAATAAATGAATGGTGGGAAAGGGAAAGGATTGTTGATGATATTAATCCAATAATAATAAATACAAGAAAAGACAGCGATAGTTCAGATGACGACGATATCATGCATTACAGTGACTAATTGTTTTAAAATAAAAATAAACATTTAAATACAACTTGTAGCAATATATTATATGAATAAATATATTTTTACTTAATATTTTATTACTTTGTACTTAGGGGAAACATAAAAATTTAATTTAAATAAACAACATATTATAATCCAAAATTTATGTATAAGTTTTTCCTTATTTATATTTATTACCTTAAAATTAATAATAGCCTGGTAAAAAAGAGGATTTTATTATAATCATACATGAGGTACCAGAGCCGCAGTAAGGAAAACTTGCGTTAGGGGCAGGACCATGTTTTGGCGCCCTTGATAAATAAAAACAAGGTTCTTACCTCTCAAAATCCAAGTGACGAGCAAAAAAAAAGGTCCTCATCTTCGCAATGGCGCAAGCCCGTCAGCGCCCTTTTCCTTAGTGCGCTAGGGGCCGTCGCCCCTCCGCCCCCCCCCCTTTCTGCGGCTCTGTGAGGTACTATGAGCTACCCTTGATGTCTAAATATGACGAATCTTAGTGTCATATATTGTTATTATTATTTTATATTTTTAATAACTGTATTTTTATTATATTATTTTACTTTTATTTTTATTTAATTTATTTGTGAGGTGTTTGTTGACGGATGATCAATCTTCCTACCCAGATCTTTATTTACCATTCGATCCTTCTTCATTCTCATCACGTGTACTTTTCATTGTAATCGTCTGCCTTTAATTTCTTGTGTAGTACTTAGGTTTAAATATAGTGTTCGGCTATTTTTATTATTTTGATATATATATTTACCCTTAATTTCGATGCAACCAATAATTCAACTTATAACGATAAAACTTTTTAAATATTCTAGAAAACTGCAAAGCCAGCTGAGAGAGTCTTTGTAAGTACTATTTATTCCGGTCATCCTAATATATTTCTGAGTATGAGATCATATGCGAATCTAGTGGGCAGTAATATGATTTTTATTCAGTGGTTTCGTGAATTCCAAAAAAAGAATTTAGTGGTGATGCTCGGCTATCAAAAATCCATTAGAGACAAACCGAATTTTGTGCTTGGCCAGATGTTACTTTTTATCTCCTGCGGTTCTGCGGATATTCTGAAAAATACATTCAAATAGAAATGTATCATTTTTTCACCGGTACAAAAAAAAGATCATTAAGAAAATATATATCTCTTCAGAAATGCTGGTGGTTGCATATCGTATTAATTTTAAAATTTTATATTTTTAACACATGTGCGGTAGGATAATCGAGTTAACATACGGCAAAAAAAGTATGTGAATTTTCATATATTTCAGTATTTCGTAAGTATAACTACGACAACATTTTTAGCTGTAAAGGCTTCAAAATCCAGAAACTTTAAAAAATAATTTTTTGTCCGCTAGTCAGTTAGTGCTTAGTCTTTCGAAAAACTTCCTCCTTTTAAAAATACCAAGTGTACTATTCCGGTTCACATCAATGTGAACCAGTCTAATTGAACAGTCATTTTTTCAGAACTCTAGTCTAACCACTCTAAATAATAGGTTAGAAAAAAAAAATGTTTTGAACCAAAATGGAAAAATTTGCTTTAAAAAAAAATATTTTAAAAATTAATTTTTGTTCTTTAATCTAATTAAATTAAAATTTGTATATTTTACCTTCAAGACCTCTCGTTCTTTTTTTAAATTTTATATTACGTTTTTTAAATAAAATAGCATTATAACTATACTCTATCTCAGAAAGACTGATAGTAATAAATCTTTTTGTCTTTCTATATTACTATTTATCATTTTATTAAACGCACTTTTGTGACCATATTTATCATATCATTAAACGCACCCCTGTGCCCATATTTTTCCTCAAAATCTTAGGGTAACATTTTTATTATCTATTGTGTTTAACCCTAGTTCATATTCCCATATAATATGTGCGGCACACTCGGTTGTTTTTAACAATATTTCGTTTCGAACTTTTCATATTTTTTGGGCCGCTTCTGTGTGCAAAATCAATAACTTTTTACAAATAATAAATTTTATTACTATCAGTCTTTCTGAGATAGAGTATAGTTAACAAAATTGTGGTTTAAGTATCGAAATACAATTCCATTAACTTAAATTACTTAATGTATATATTGTTTTAATATAGATTACAAACTAGTACTACTAACGTAGTATTAACAAAACATAGGGGAAAAACAGTAGAAAACCTATATGACATAAGAACATTATAATGTGTAGATTACAGAAATCTCCACGTAACGCGCCACGTAATGCGCCATATTAAACTAAAACTTTTTTTTTATCACCTTAGAAATTCGATAACTTTCATTTACCTTTATTTTTATGAAGGATATTGGGGTCCTTTCGCGCCCCAAGCAAAACAATATTAGTAAAAGGCTGTTTAATGATACTATTTTTCAAGCTTAAAAATTATGAAATTAGAGGCAAACTGCTTCATTAGATCGCACTTATTAAGGCACATTCCAGGTGCGCATAAGATCTTAACTGTCTAAGCCCCCAACAAGTTCTAAGCGGAGTTCCACAGAGCAGGGTGATTGGACCTATACTGTTTCTTGTCTTTGTGGCCGATATAATTTCGAACCAAACATAAACCCCAGCCATCAGATGTATGCTGAATATCTCATAATATACAACGGTTTTGGCAACTGGTTGCTCTTACAACAAGACCTCAATAACGTTGGTAAGTGGAGTGACATTTGGTCGCTCCCTCTGAATACGTCTAAATGTTGTGCATTACAACTTGACCGGAACAACCCAAAAACGCATTATCACCTCGTCGACATCGCACTTAAACATTTCGAATCTTCGGTTGTCCTTGTAATTACCGGTACACCTATTTTAGAATGGACTAAACACGTCATCACAACAAATAAATCCCTCTTCATTATTAAGATATCATTTCCTCACAGCTTATTCCGCCAAATGAACTTATCTTATGTCCGTTCGCTCATTGAGTTTGATTTCGTAGACTGGTCCCCGTACCTTCAGTGCGACATCTTACTACTGGAAGGAGTTCAGAGACTCATCTTCCAATATGTTTCAGAACTCTTTCATACGAAGAGTGGCTTGAGAGGCTAAATCAGCCCTCTTGCAGCCCGCAGAGATCGAGGTGACATCATTCAGATGTACAGACCAACAACTGGAAAGTTTTTTACGGATATGTCGCCTCTATACGCCATCAACGCGGACCAACGTCTTAAAGGTCACTATCTGAAACTTCGCCACGAAAAGTATGGAAAGCAACTACGTCATAATTTTCTGACCAATTGAGTGTTCGACCCATGGAACACCTAACCCGTGCCAAAAGCGCCGTGTCAGCACAGTCCATCAAATTCTTCAAATCACGAATAGCCTATTTCTTGAATTTATAAACTCACTATACTAAATGTATGTCATCTATACCAGCATTCAGGTTTCCCAACCTTTCTTCATGGGGGACCGGCAAGCGCCCTGGAAAAAATTCGCGGACCGGCAAGTTTAGAAAGTAATGAATCGCCAAAGTTTTATATTTTTTATTGTACTGATTACAAACAAAAAAAAACAACAAATAAAAAGTCAAATAATATTAGTGAAAAAAGAAACAAATTATTACTTAAGCAATTAACAGATTAAGGACGGAGATTTTCATTTCAAAATTAAATGAGTTATAACTTATTAGGCATAGTAAAAAAATATCTCGCGGCGGCAGTTGGGAAACACTGATCTATACTATTTTTAAGTATGTACTAATATATTTGTATTTGTTGTACTCTTGAGCATAATAGTTACTCAATGGGCGGCTCAAATCTCACAATGGTCGACACTGTGAAGGACTTAGGCATTTACTTAGACAGAAAACTAAAATTTGACGTACATGTTGAAAAAAATAGTCAAGTCATCATTAAAAACCCTGGGGTTTATAATAAGAATTACAAAAGATTTCGCGCAACCTGCTAGCTTGTTACAGTTGTATATATCATTGGTATGCAGTAAACTAGAATATGCATCTGTAATATGGAATCCTAACTATCACATCTATATTGATAAAATTGAATCTGTGCAAAGACGATTCACTAAACACCTTGATTATAATTTTTTTAATAATAATGTTCTACATTACTCGGAAAGATTAACCCGTTATAACCTTATGACAAACTTAGCTACTAGACGTATGTTTAGTGACATGCATGTAATATTCAAAATTACTAACAATTTGATAGATTGCCCTCATATTTTACGGCTTATTAATTTCAATGCACCTTCAAGAAATACAAGGCAAATCCAGAGCCGCAGTAAGGAAAACTTGCGCTAGGGGCAAAACTGCGTTTTGGCGTCCTTGGCAAATAAATGTAAATGATAAGCAAAAACAAGATTCTCACCTCCCAAAATCTAGTTGATGAGCAAAAAAAAGGTCCTCACCTCCCAAAATCCAAGTGAAGAGCAAAAAAAAATGTCCTCACCTCGCAAATTCCAACTGAAGAGCAAAAAAAAACAGGCCCTCACTTTCGCAATGTGCCGCCCCTTAGTCAAGCTCATCGGCGCCCTTTTCCTTAGTGCGCTAGGGGCCATCGCCCCCCCCCCCCCTTACTGCGGCTCTGGGCAAATCAATAAATTTTATTTTAATAACAGAACGACAAATATAGGCATGAACCAATTAATAGATGTACTATCACTTATGATAAATACTTGAGATATTTTCTTTTTAAATTTCTCTCAGTTCAAAGCTGTAATTAAAACTTTATTCTAAAACAGTTATTTTTCTCTTTTGATGTAATTGTATCCAGAATATGTAATTTAATATGTAATTTTAATTCTTGTAATTTTAAAAACTGTTTTGTGAATTTTATATAGACTTTGTACTATTTCTTTCTTTTTTTTTTGTATCTATGTATGTGAAAATCGCTAGGGGATGATCTCCCTGTTGATTTTCCAATTTAAATAAAAAAAAAATAATAATAATAACAAACTTTATATTGTATAATAACAATTTCGTTATAATTCACAGATTTGTCTTTCATTATGAAGCCGTGAAGTTTTTAAATTTTCTTCGTAATATTATAATAACGTATTTCTTTTATAATATCTTTAACATCTCATATGACAAACAAAATTGTTCTCAATATCTACCTTTCAAAGTATCATATACTGGGTATGATATGACATCTCCTGCAGGGGAATGTAGTCTCCACTCCGGGTGCTAGGTGACCCGTAACCGTACACCAAGCGGAGTATTGACCACGCGTGTCACACGGCCACCCTACGATAGACATCATTTCACACCATTAGCAAAACTTATCGATACATTTGTTTGCACGACAAAAATAATGGAGCTTTGATGGAATGCGATTCCGTTTCATCAAACATCTATCAACCATGCTATATCAGGATATATAGTTAAGGGAAAATCAGAGTAGGGCACCACGATGTAGCGAAATTATTAGTATTATATTAAAATTCAGCGTACCTCTATTGGTTGGTTTATATACGGAACAAGAATAAGGAATAGGAAATAAGAATAGTACACAAGATGTTAAAACATGGCTGCGCCGTATATCGGTTTATGTAGGAATGAAATTTAACTTAAACATAAGAAAAGTTGGTAACATTTAACATTTTATTCTTATTCCAAGAATAAGAGACGATAAGCATGCGCACAATGGTCAAAATGTCGGCCTTAATAAAATTTGTCCAACAGATGTTTTCCTGCTGTGATCAGAAGGTTGGAAATAACAATATAATGTGTGAAACACAAGCAAATAAATTTACAAAATCTTCTAAATCCATATTACTGAAAACGAAATTTTTATAGTTATATTAAACACAACAACCTGTCAAACGACAACCGTTAAACACAGGCCAACGCAAGTACGCAGGCGTAGCGACGAAATGTTATGTTATGTCCGATATAAACGGTTTCATATTTTTTATTCTTGTGTACTATTCTTAATTCCCATTCCATATTCTTGTTCCGTATATAAACCAACCATAAGTCAGTGTTTCTCAATTTTTACTCTCGTGGCACATTTTCCAAAAAATTAAAATTTCGCGGCACACCTACGTATGTATAGAAGAATAGTTATAGTATAGAAAACATTTATAAAGACTATTTAGATAATAGTTATAGTATAGAAGAATAGTATGTAAAGAAGAATGCAGACTCCCCTGTATTCAGAATATGTCACTTTCAATTCGTTATAAAAATATCCTTCGTGTACTTTATTATTCTTATTAATGGTATTGTACGTATATTCGGACAATGATGTTAAAATAATCACGACACTAGTTTTTTTATTTTAAGAATTCGCGGCACATTTGTAAAATTTTGCGGCACACCTTTTGGGAAACACTGCTCTGTGTAATAAACTCGTTTCCATTCTCTTGTCTTGTTCTTAGCAATCGTCTTCAAAAATTTTAACTCTTTGGACTCTAGCTCCATCATACATACATACTTCAGCAACAATATTCTCCATAACTCGAAGTGTACCCGTGCGAAGACATAATAGCTCGTGGAAACCACTAATGGAGGTTCTGCAACCAGTAGTTAATTGAAATTTTTTTTCGGGACAGAAAATTGTTATGAACATAAATTTTTAGGTATGACCACCATGGTTTTGTAGGTATAACCACCAAAAAAACCTTATAACGTCACTCATGTGTCTGTCTGTATGGTAGAAATTGCAGCCAAACGGCTTAACATAAAAAGTTGAAATTTAATATGCTAATACGAGGTGTGTAAATTAAGTAACCGAAATGGCAACATAGCGTTTGATCTGGCAACATTCAGGACGCGGGACTTGGAGGGTCGGCAGGTGACTATGTGATACGCCTTCAGTATAAGTTTGAACTCGCTAGAGTAATTTTGTTGTCCGTAGAAGTTTTTTTCGTTTTTTTCGGACGCCTCACATACTTCTTTGCAGCACTCATTTATTAATGGACGACTCCAAATGATCTCTAGCAAAATCCAATCGAGCCCTTCGGGTTTTCTTAGATAGAAGTGGCTTTTTTACCGCTACTCTACCAAATAGTCCCATATTATTTAGTCTCTTTCTTATAGACGATTTGACTATGAAATATTATAATTTTCTAAGATTTCCTCAGAAATGTGTCTTTATTTCTGGATCACATGTTGAAATTCTTTTAATAATTTTATCTACACTTGACGTGTTTTTTTTTTTTTAGGTTAGTCACTTTTTAATTTAACGTCCACGGTGCCTCTGTCATTAAATTTCTTTATAATATATGAAATCGTACCTATTGGTATCTTTAAAAGTTTAGAAATGTCGCACTATTTATTGACACTTTGGTAAAATTGAATAATTTTTGTCGCAAGAATAAAAATTTTCTGGGGCATGATATTATAAAACACGTCAATACAAAATAAGTTTTATACTAAAATCTTCAATTCAACAAGCTGATTATTGTATAGTAGAACATGTTTGATAAGGTTTCCATACTTTTTGGCCAGGCGTATTTTAAAATTTCAATGTACAATACTGAATACTTAAAAATAATATTTTCTAATAGTTACAAAATATTTTTCTTTTCTCTTGAATTATATTACAATTTATAAGAAAAAAATATCTATAATAATTCTATTTTATTAGGAAAAATAAAAAGTTTACATACTTATACTTATGGCTGCATATACAGGTGTTAGGTAAATTTCCGGCACAATTTAAAAGACAGAATGGTAACGTAGAATGCAATCGATTTTTCCTTTGCCAATTTTCTCTAAAATGTGAATTTCGTCCAAAAATAAACAAACAAAAAGATGCCCCAAATTTTGAAAACCACGACTTTTTTTAATTTTTCATATTAATCCAGAAGTTGTGTAGTTGCCATAGAGAAAACAATATTTTAATTGTAGTTCAATAATAGAATATCAAATTTTCTATATGGCAACTACTCAACAACTGGATTAATATGAAAAATAAAAAAAAGTCAGTGGTTTTCAAAATTTGGGGCATCTTTTTGCTTGTTTATTTTTGGACGAAATTCACATTTTAGAGAAAATTGCCAAAGGAAAAATCGATTGCATTCTACGTCACCATTTAAAATTATGCCGGACATTTACCTAACACCCTGTATATTTAAATAGAAGGTAATCCCTAATTTTATATTGACATTACTTTTGTTCCACTTATTCAGTGGCGTACGCCGGATGCTGTCGGAGTACGGAGGGGGATTTTCAAGAAGCTTTTGTAAGTGCTTATGTGTGCTTGTAGGACTAATGGTCCCCTACATACGTACGTCGCTGACCTGGACAATAGAAAAACATACACATATGTATAACAAATATACACAAAAGTTTTGTAGTATTGTGTGAAATTATATAATGGAGTCTTATTGACCAGTATGAGGGTTTGCTACCACTACCCCACTGATCTAATTCACTTAACAATAAAACTGTATCGAACCCGGCCACTCTTATCCACTCTAATAGTACGAGGAACACTTACGGTTTTTACATGGGTATAGTTATAATTCGACACAACCACTTATAAGAAAATATACTTTTATACTCAGTCACATGCTTGTTTTTACTAGTGTGTGTGTGTAACCATGTTATACAAAAACCGATGTAATATGAATTTTTACACATTTAAAGTTTTCGTAGGTATTTAGTATGAGACAAGATTTGTTACTGTAATCGCACAAAAAACAAGACATTTTTGAAAACTTTCTTGTTTATATAGAATAAACGTTAGTTAAAATTTAATGAAAATTTGTAAGGCTGTAGAGCAGCGTTTCTCAACCGGGGGGCCGTGAACGCTTCGTCGGGGGGCCGCGAAGTCATACAAGATCGAAACATGAAAATATAATAAAAATGCACTCAATCTTGCAAGATATAAATTTTATTCATATTTATAAATACGAGTATCTTATATTGATATTCATAAAAATATACCTTTCACAACATAAATAAAATAAATATTCTATTTATTTTTATACTTAATATACTTATTTTGACAACTAATTTAAGCTACAGGCTATTTCAAATGTTTAAGTTGTCACTAGCTAACTTTATAATGAGTAAATGGGCTTTTACTAAGCAAAATGATCAATTAAAAGCTTCATTTAATCGATAAAAATTACTAGATTTGAAAATCTAGTTCCGCATTAACAAAAGAAACAGACTATAAGTAGACTATATCAAGGTCAAATAAATTGTATGTGTCGGTTAATGGGTTCGCGTTGGAGGCACTTATTTTCAAGTTGTGCTTTGAAGTAGGTACGATTTGAAAGTGCAATATTTGTTATTATATATTTTTTTAATTACTCTCCGAACTACAGGTAGCTCAAGAGTAAGGATGCGAATGTGTTTAAATTAAAATGGAAGACACTTTGAACATTTGTAAATAAAAATACTTTACTTTCAAGTCGTTGTAAGGACTATAATCGTCATTTAAAAATATCACAGTTTTTTGTCAACCGTAAAATATATTAAAAAAAATTTTAAGAAAAAGTTGTTGAAAAGCTCTGTCCAAAGATATCCAATATGACATACGTTCCTATTTAAAAATTCGAAATTGTGCTTGATGTCCTGTAATTCTGGTTTTTTCCGGAAAATTTCAATAATACCATTCAATTTTGTGGATAAATTTTAGTTCAAAATTGACGTGAGTGACGTGTGAACAACGTCGTCTTTTCGAAAAAACTCGTGTTCCCATCCATGTTATCTTCATATATATATATATATATATATATATATATATATATATATATATATATATATATATATATATATAGGGGGGCCGCAGACAATATTTATATAATTTGGGGGGTTCCAGGCCATAACAGGTTGAGAAGCACTGCTGTAGAGAACAAATTTATATATTTATTTTTTTAATTTAAGCTTAAGGTGCCTCAGTTACGAAGACTATTGGCACCGACATACATAGACTTATTAATACATAATTAGAATACATATAATTACATAATTACTAGAGACCGGTAAAAATATGCAACGGTACTTTTGCCATAGGCGTGCTATTTTAAACTTTATTTTAACAAAAAACCAACAAAACACAAAAGAATAAAACACTTGTACCGCAATGAATTCTTATCTTAATAACGACACCTCATTATTTTGGGATTATATCCGAGATAGGTAATTCCGGTCACTCCTTTGCCATTGGTCAGTTTTTGATAAGATATTAAATTTTTATACGCTACACTATTTGTCAGCAGGGCACATTACAAATATATATAATTACATTTTATTTCTACAGATAACACATGAGCCGCTTTTTATCGAAAAACACCTAACTAAAGTACCGTTGCATATTTTTGCCGGACTCTAATAATTACAATAGGTTAACTCAAACGTTTACTACATTCAGGTTAATTTACTTGTTGAACTGTCTGGACGTGAGCTTTATATTTTATCATATAAATTAATGCTTTTTAAAAATGTTATCACGTGGTTTTCACTTTCAGTATTATTTGACAGGATGCCTTGGACACTGTTTTAACTTATTTTGCTGTCTTTCGGTATTGTATTGTGGGCACTCCTGCAGAATATGACATATAGTGATTCTACTGTCAGTGGCGCACCCCGGAATTTTTGTTGGGGGGGGGGTGGGGGGTGCAAGACAAAATTATTATTGAAATTATGAATAAGGTTTACACTTCTAAATTTCAAGTGATGATCTAAAAAAAAGGTCCTCGCTTCGAAAATACAAAGTGATGACCTAAAAAAAGGTCCTCATCCCTATTTTTTAATTTTTCTAGTGTATATGTGTGTTTTTATTTTTATGTCCTTCCTTCGTAGGGAGACCCCCTCCCTGGGTGCGCCACGGTTTTCTATCAAATACGGTGCACGTCGGGTGGTTTTCTCTTTCAAAGATATGTTTGTGTGTACATAAGGTGTGGCCAATTCTTAGTCGAGTTAGGACGACTTGTTTTCTACGACTCCTCTTGCTTGGCCAATTGTTGGTATCTTCTTTATTAATCTTAGATGGCTGGTATTTGAATGCCACTTTTCCTTCCATTGATACCTTATGGATTTCTTTTTTAATGCCTTTACGTCGCTAGCTGGTATATGTATTTCGGTGACTTCTTCCTCTGCGGCTTCTTTGGTGAAGTGGTCTACCTTCTTGTTCCCTGTTGTACCAACATGGGAGGGAATCCACATCATGATGACGTGCCTACCGTCAGATATCGCTTCATGAATGTTTTCTTGTATTTTTTTTTTTTTTTTTTTTGACAAGAGGTTGTTTCTGGTATAGCTACTACGATCCTGAGTATTGAACACTTAAGATCGTACTTAGACTATCGGTATGAATGATGTATTTTTTTTCTTGATTTTTATTAAATTTTATGTATTCGGAGGCTTTCAGGATGCTATACATTTTAAGCAAAACATGTTTAAGCAAAATACTTTTATAAGCAGAGCAGTGGCGGCTCGTGATATGAAATCACGGGGGTGCTACAACTTTCGAAATTTACAAACACGAAAATTTCGAAAAGTTATCGTCAAAATAAAAAAAAAAAATAATAATCACGAAAAAATATTGTTTATTATCCATAAATTTTCATTTTGGTATATTCCAAAATCACTTAAAAATAAAATCCATTCTTCTCGTCTTATGTCTAGCGAAAAGTTCAATAACATTTTCTTTGATGTCTGTGCGACTGTTGAGTAATTTTTTGTCAGTTGAAATCATTGCAAGTGCATTTAACCTATCCTGATTCATTACTGCACTACAAACTTAGCAAATGAACTGCTTTGATGCACAGTGCCGCATTACGTATGTCACTGCGAGTGTAAATGCTTGCGCGCGCATTAATATACATCATATTGCTATATAATATGACACTGTGAAAAACACAGTTCAGCTAGCGTTCTTCGCTCTTCTTAGTGCTGAAACTTGCAGGGGCAGTTCCATGCGGATTGCAAAATGTATTTTTAATTTTGTTTTTAATACAAAATAAAGAGTTTAATCAATTGTTGATGATAAAATTAATTATTACAAGCAAATATGAATAAATTAATAAATATATTTATATATAGACAAAAATAGGGGGTACTGCAGTTCCGTAGTACTATACACGAACCGACCCTGAAGCAAAGCTACTCAGTAAAAGTAAAACACTGGGATTTTTTTCAACTTATTTAAAATTAGTTTAAAAAAATTAAATTGAAGCTCTTAGTACTCAAATAACGAATAAAAATGGCTATCAAAAAACTGTTGATTTTGATGTGATTATAGAACAAATATTCCTAGCAGGCGCGCACCCAGGATTTTTCAAGAGACGAAATTATTTGTATTAAAAAGGTTCTCACTTCTAAACTACAAATATTGAACTAAAAAGAGCATCCTCACTTCTAAAATACACAAGTAATGACAAAAAAAAGGTCCGCACTTGTATTTTTGACAAAAACACGGAACAACCACATCTTTTTGGAGCTCGGCGGGCTCATCACATATTTTGACGATAACACGTAAAAACTACGTGTTTTTGGAGCTCCGGGGGGGGGGTTACTCAGGCTCATAAATCTCTCTAGTGCGCGCCTGATTTCTAGACATCCAGCATTCCAGCATTATGTTGGTTTCTTACTAAATACCTAAAATTCTAAAATGTGTGAAGATACACACTTCCCGTATATATATATTTTTTATTATTTTTTTTATGTAATTCTTAGAAATACGTTTAGATTTGAAAGACCCCTCTTAATCCGCACCCACGGATAATTGGGACCCGGATAATGAAAGTTTTACTGTATCTAACATGTGGTTCAGAAGTTACTTCATCAGTAGTTCTCTGTCATTAGTGATTATTTTCTTTCTTAAAGTAATGATGTTATGAAATCATAGAGCAGAGTTCCGAAACTAAAATGAAATTTGCGTGCCCCAGTTAAATCTCTAGTGGTTAGCGGGATGTTAGGTTGAGGTGTGCCTGGATGGGAGGGTGGTTAAACAATACGGCTGATTGAGTAGGGACTTATCAGGCAGGAAATACGACTTGGTGACGTGGGACCACCGCTTCCGTCGTCTGAAGGATCCTTGAATATGTGTAACTATCTGACACACAGATATCTACATCCCCAAATGTTGATATATGGAGATTCATTTTATAATGATGTTTCATTTTATGATTTGATTTTGGACATTTACTGAGGGTGTCCTATTTCACTGGGATTGTATGGCGATTTCGAAAACTACAAGAGATACGACTCACGGTAAATTAGGCCAAGTCATCACTTTAACTGGTACATTGATCTTTATTTGTTTTCTAAAATGCATTACAGTACAACACCTTATTACAGAATGCACCAAATATGACACAATAAGGCAGACACACCAAATTTCTGACACCCTACAAGAAGCACTGAACGACAACAACAAAATCCTACATAAATTTCTAACAGACAGAAAACTATACAGACAAATATACCACCAACATACATAATACCTAGGCTGACCATTTTCTTAAGAAGGCAATGCGGGACGGAAAAAAAGGTCCTCATCTCCCAAAATCCAAGTGAAGAGCAAAAAAAAGGTCCTCACCTCCCAATCTAAATGAAGAGCAAAAAAAAAGGTCCTCATCTCCCAAAATCCAAGTAAAGAGCAAAAAAAAAGTCCTCACGTCCAAAAGTCCAAAAGTCCAAATCCAAAATGCGGGACAATGCGGGACAAAATGTTAAAATGCGGGGCGAATGGTCACCCTAATAATACCCACACAATGAAATATAACCAACAATATCTTATAAAATATAATACCGGGTACTAATAACCCAAGATGTTGATGTACCTTTAATTAATTAAATTAAATTAAAACTAAAATTCGCCAAATTTATTTTCCTCTATAACTGTTTTTTTTTATGTTTATGGCCTTGGTACTAATAGACCGGGAGCTCATGACAGTTTTTGGTCTCCGATTTCATACAGCATGCCTTTTGGGGGAGAGAATATTTACCCTGTGACAACAAAAAAGGGATGGTACTAAACCCCTGCACGCTTTTCGGTCATAGGGAAAATTGCATTTCCACTTAAACACAAAATTTTTGTGCTTTTCTCTGATTTAATATTGCTTGCCCTTTTATCAAAAGAAAGTTATAACAAATTTAAAGTCTCTTAAATATATGCATGCGATTCGGAGGGTCCCAAAGGGCTCAAACGGTCATGTGATCTTGTAATAAAAAAATATGATTTTCCGCGTTTTCATACAGCATGCCTATAATTAAAAGACTTTAAATTTGTTATAACTTTCTTTTGACAAAAGGGCAAGCAATATTAAATCAGAGAAAAACACAAAAATTTTGTGCAAGTGGAAATGCAATTTTCCCTAGGACCGGAAAGCGTGCAGGGGTTTAGTACCATCCCTTTTTTGTTGTCACAGGGTAAATATTCTCTCCTCCAAAAGGCATGCTGTATGAAATCGGAGACCAAAAATGTCATGAGCTCCCGGTCTATAAGGAAATTAGCCAGAACAATTGTAATTTTTCATGTTGAAAATTCCATGCCTAAACAGGATTCGAACCCGAGACCTTAGCAACGCAGGGCACATGTGTAGAGCCCTGAGCGGATACGTTTTCTGTATCATCATCCGATCCGCATCCGCATAGACAGGATCCACACCTGATCCGCATCTGCAGCCTTTGTAAATATAAATATCCGCATCCGATCCGCACCCGCAAAAATATCCGCACAATCCACACAAGATTTTCTGTCTGTTTGGAAATATCTAACATGTTTCGCGTTATTTAGCATATCGCTGCTTTAAAACACTACTGAAATTTTTTCAATTTTATCACATTAATATTACTGGGTCCAGAAATATGTTTTCTGTCTAACACGGTACTGAAATTATATAGATGAAAAAATTAAGATGGAAAATTTATCGACTCTTAAACCTAGTTTTTATAAAATGTAAATCTTTTAGCAGCCATATCTAAAGCCTGTAATACATGATGCGATTTCTCGTTTTGAATCTCGTACGATTTATCGTACGATAATTATTCCTAACGGTATCGGTCACGTGACTATGCGCAATAATCTACTGCGTCGATATCTGTTCATTTCTATACAATATTTTAGGTCTGGAGCATAAATATTGGATGGTTTTCAATATCGTACAAGATCTCGTACGAAAATTCTGTAGTACACGATACAATAATTCTTGTACGATAAATCGTACGAGATTCAAAACGAGAAATCGCATCATGTATTACAGGCTTTAGAAATTTAGTTTCTTAAGATATCTCACTATTGTTTTAGAACAGCGATATTTGGTCAACCGAAGATTTTATGTTCACGCGGATATTGCGGATATGATATATAATCCGCATACGCACGATTAAAATTATAATGTATCCGCATCCGCAGCAAAATGGAGGATATCCGTGGATTTGCAGGGCTCTACACGTGTTACCACTATTTCTACTCCGGTCTGCAACTTATTTATTTAAAACCTTATAGTTTCAACAAAATTGTCTTTAGTGAATGTTTTGATTAATTGACAGCGGCGTTGGTAAAAAATCTGACCATTTTTATGATATAAGTATCGGCCCGCAAGATGATAACATCCGGTTCGTGGATATTTTTAAAAATTTTACTTAAATAAAAAGAGCAATTTAAAATAATCAGAAAATCGCAAAATAAAATATAACTGTAACTAAATAATATCCGATTCTTAAAATTATTGTTTTTATTAATAATATCACCATTATTATTAAACTTGTTGTAAAATCAAGGGCCAAGAGCCCAGCTGAATTCAATTTGTCCGGCCAACCATTTATTTAAGATATTTTTATGTGACCCGCTTCCGAAAAAGTTTGGAGACTCAGTAAAAGTATTTCAAATACCGAATACCGATCAAAGTATGAAATAACAAATACTATTAGTCATCACTAGGGATATGCGATACTGAGAAAGTATCGGTATTTGGGTATCGGTAATATCGAATAAAAATTATCGATACTGGTATCGTATCGAAAAAAGATATCGACATTTTAAAGTATCGAAAAATGAATATATTTTCTATAGAACGTAAAAAAAAATATTTTATTCCTATAATAACAATCTAATTGTTTTACAATAATAAATAGATTAAAGTAGTATGGGCTTAAAGTAGTATACACGACAGGAAAGTTACAGATGACCTAGATAACAATAAATAACATGTAGACCTAGACACCTACAAATAATGTTGGCCAGGAAGATTCGTTAATGGAAGAACTAATAAATAAAAGGCGTTGATGAAGAGAAGAGGTAGACGAGGCCATGGAGCCTAGCAAGAGTTCATATACACACCAGTTTTGCAAGTGAAAAATCGGAAATCCCTTCGTAAAATATTTATTATCTATTATCGTTTTTCTAATTCTGCTGTCCTAGATATTTACTAACTACACTTATCCTAATTACCTAAATTGATCATATTTACTAGAGTTTATTACACTATTTTTAATGGGCTAATGTTTAGGGGAAAATAAAGTACTGTATACCTAAAAACTAGGTAATTAGCTTAGGTTTAGATAATAAAAATCTAGGACGGCAATATGAAAATATGAAAACATTAATAGATAATAAACATTTTACGAAGGAATTTCCGATCTTTCACTTGCAAAACTAGTGTGTATATGAACTCTTGCTGAAACCTATAGGTCTAAGTCAGGGGTCGGCAAACTTTAGAATCCAAAGAGCTAAATTCACCCTTTACGGCATTTCGAAACATTTTAAAAAGCCATAAGTTTGTTTTAATTCGTGGCTTTTTGAATAATTTCTAAATTTTATTCCTTATTAACTTAATTTCAAGAGCCACACGAATGTCCTCCGAGCCGCTGTCTGACGACCCCTGGTCTAAGTAATTGTTTAAAATAGAATTAAACACTCCACTCTTCATCATTGCAATCACCGAGAAAATTCCTTGGTCTATTTTGGTAAAGGTCCCCACTTTGCTTCTTGGTGGTGACATTTTTAATTAAAATACAAAAATAACCAATAACGCATGTTTTTTTGGCGTACTATGTCCTGCGCCATTGCGACTGCGTACCTCTTCTACCAGTTTTTAGGAGTGTTTCTTATGGAAAAAAATTTTGTCACAGTAATATTTATGTGTATAAATAAAAATTTTAGGATATTGTTTCAACAAAAAAAATAAGAAGAAACGATACGATACTGGGTCAAATGTACTGATATTATTAAAGTATCGGAAGATTTGTATCGATACTAAAATTGCGATATCGAATGAAAAATATTGATACTGGTATCGTATCAATAGTATCGGTGTTCCGATGATGAGATTATCAGATCAATTCTGTAAAAAGTTACTGTGTAATAACGTTACTACAACATAAAATATTATAAAAAGTATAATGGCTTTCATTCATGATAGTAACTGATCTTGCCCATAGTGACGAATTTAGTTACAATTATCATAGTAACAGAGTTACAGAATTGGTCTGGATGACTATAGTCATCACTCATAAAAAGTATTTTAAATAGTACATGCTTTTAAAAACTACTTGAAATAATTTATTTCAAATAATTTAAATGGTACTAGAATTATTTGAATACTAGGAAATATTTGAAATAATAGGGAAACAGCTCCTATACAGCTCCCACACAGCACGTCAAAAAATTGGTTATTTGAAGGAGAAAAAAATCGAAATAAAGTTTAATTGCTTGTATTCACCTGATTTATCCCCTAACGACTTTTTTTTTGTTCCCCAATGTCAAACAAAAAATGCGTGGAGAGCGATTTTCATCACCTCAAGAACTGTTGAAGCCTTCGAAAACTATGTTTCGAAACCAACTTTAGAGTGCAAAAAATGCTTCGAGAATTGGTTTGAACGCAAGCATAAAGTGGGTTTTACACGATTCAATTAATTGAAAAAGTTGACATTCAATTAATTGATGTGTGTAAAGCATAAAAATTTCGTCAATTAATTAATATCAATTAATTGACAAAAAATTTGATCAATTTATTTTGAAAATAGTACAAGTTCTATTTTTCGTCAATTTTTCATCAATTTTTTAGGGAATTCTAGGTATATTTTTATCTGTTAATGCCAACTGTTTAGTTGTAGCATAACCTCGAAACATATTATTTGTGTTTCGGTTTCAAATCTAACATAACCTCAAACGTTCTAATTTATCATCATCTAGGTTATTTCTTTTGTTTTTGTTCACAGCTCGTAATTTTGTGAAGATTTTTTCAATATTTTCATTTTTATAAATATGTCAACATGTTTTACAGTAGGTAAGTACAGTAAAAATTTTCAAAAAAAATGGTATATAAATTGATGTGTGTAAAGTGATGTTTTTGTTCCCAAGGTTACCAATAAATTTTTCAATTAATTGACAAAAAACTTGATCAATATGTTGATCAATTAATTGAACTGTGTAAAACTAACTTAAGTGTATAAATCTTAAAGTGTGTGGAGATGGTCGTGTCCGTAATGAATAGAAGTGGAAAGGTTGTACGGGTATCGGACATAAATAAAACCTTTTACCCAAACTCACTCTCTCTCAATAGATGGCACCTCTTTTACACATTATTCCTTCTATAAAAAAATCCGCGGTTTCAGGTCATCGACCCCATGCTTACCCCTATATCAGGATTTTACAGGATTCTTACAAATCTGTGATTTTTTTAACTAGTTATCATTATCAATCTTATAATATCACGACACACCTGTGCTTATATATTTTACCTATTTATTATTTAAAAATTTTTTTTGTTAATTTGTTGTATCGTTTATTTTAATCTCTAACTTCGTTTTACATTATTTATTTATTTATTTATTTATATTTCAACACATTGTTTTTTATATCATGACCCGTTTTTATCTATCTCACCATTACACTTAATACTATTATCTCAGGTATGTCTTACAATGTTATACTTATACTTATATTATATTCATTTATTCATATACGATGTACAATTATACTGTATTCTGATTTTCCTTTATGTAGCAGGTCTGATGAAGGAATAAACTATTCCGAAACTGGTCAGCTGTAGATAGTTGTTTTTATAAATCTTAAAGGCCAATATTTTGTAAAGAAATAAAACAGTTTGTTCCAAAAAAAAAATATTTCTTAGTTTTTGTAAAAACTTAAAAGGCAGCCCCCGTATAACCTAGTCTATTGCGATACTTGTAACATGAATAACTGTTAATTTAAACTTAATCGCAATTGTAACTTGTGGCATACTCTGGAATTAGAAAATTGTCTTTGGTTTGTTCCTAAATAAAAAATTCAAAGTTCACACATTGCAAAAGTTGTTGTCATTCCCAGTGACATTTTCCCCAAATTACATCATGCCTTATCACCTTGGTTTGGTGGTGGGCGTGTCCAGCAATCAGTGATGATTTAATATTGAGCTGTTGTGTAGCGTTGACAAGCTCTTGTTTAGAGCGAGTTGGTTCCCCCGTCCCTGGTATTGTTCAGTGCTTTCCTTGAGGCCGCGACAACTTGATATGTTGATATGGCAGACAGGACACGACAGATGTATGCCTGTCATTACATAATCAACGGGCGATCGACCCATACTAGAACCCCATTGCAGATGGCTATGGGAAATTTGAGACGTGGATATCAAAAATCAACTATTGTTAAAGCAATTGTGGGAGATTTAGTTAGAGAAATTTGATTTGAGGAATGTAACTGTCAAAATATTGGCATGCGGATATGTTCAACGACATTTTGCTTTACTCCTAATAACACTATGACTTCGGTTTTGTCGAAATGGATAGAGAAAGTTAAACTGAGAAAAGGGAGATATTAAACCGTGGGGTTGTTTCTTTCGATGCAGCCGCAGAGAGTTAGATATTCTATCTACGAAAAGTATCATCTAGGTTTGTCAACTCTTTGGTTTTTGTTATATATCTTCGCAATCCGGCTTTAGTTCAAAATCTACGACCTAACTTTTAGCCGCACTCTACTAATTATAAATGAGTGACTGACCACACTTTTTTAATCTGGATTAAATGTTGATAATTCGTAGCTGTGCGATAAAATTTTGAACGAGTATACCCTATACTTATATATATATATATATTATACCTACATTTTACTAAATTTAAATTTTTATTATTATTTTTTTTTAAATATTATTTCCTTATACAATAACCTTAAACGTGGTTTTGTAAATTAATTGCGCTATTTTTAGGATTTTGTAGGTTTGTAGGTATGACCACCAAAAAACCCTTATAACGTGACTCATTTGTCTGTCTGTCTGTCCGGTAGTAATTGTAGCCAAACAGCTGAACATAGTAAGTTGAAATTTGATATGCATGTACAACTCTTTGACCCATATATAGGAAAAATATAGAAAATTCTAAAAAAAAAAAAAACACTGCGGGATAAATATAAATAAATTTGTAGGTATTTAATGGGAGAGATTTTTTTTTAATTTTGAGTACGATATCCAATAAAACCTCTTAATGCGTAGATAAACAAACAAATTTTTATTTTTGAATTTATTTAGTTACTTATTTTATTATTATTATTTATTTATTATTATTATTATTATTTTTTTTTTTTCTCCAAAATTATGTCAAAAAACTTTTGTCCCCCACGCTATATCCCAAAGGGGTTGATCTAAAAATTAGAAAAATCTCAATAATGTACATAAATGGGAAGCGGAATAACTTGCATTAAAAAAATGCATTACACAGTAGTGTGGGGAGTAATTTTTCAATAATTTTCGGAAATGCGGCCTTATTAAAAATACGAAAAAAAATGTATGTGAAGTATAAATTTCACAAAAACACAAAAACTGCAATAGTTTGCAAAAACGCAATCTGATATGTTCCTGATTTAGATCAATGAACATTACCTACCATTTTTTTTGTTTAAACCCTTTCGGGGTTCTCAACAACATTTTTAGAAAAAAAGCGTGTTAAAATAAAGAAATTTTATAAAACTACTTTCCGTTCCTAACCTATGTACGTGTTAAGAGCTTTCTTTTGATACAACACAATATTAAAAAAACAATTATTTTTTTCAACTACACAAAAAATCGATATTTTTCGAAATAATCTGATAAAAAATTCTGGTTACCATTATTATACATTTTTAAGATTTTTTTCATATTTTTACATCAACCCTTCTGCGAAATACGGTAGGGAACAAAAGTTTTTTGAGATATTTTTGGAATAAATACTATAAAAAATACAATACAATGGCTACAAAAATGCGGGGCAAAGTGTTGTACAATTATGACTAATTTCAAATTTTTATCGTTGAGTACAATTTCTACCGTACAAACAGACAGACAAACAAACAGACAAACAGACAGACAAGCAGACACATGAATGAAGTATAAAGCGTGTTCTACATTATACAATTCTCATCAAATTTTCATACTTATTTCTTTGACTAGAACTTGTACTAGAAATAAATCAGTGAAATTGTACAGTGTAGAACACGGTATGTAGTCAAGGTCAACTTTATTCAATACTAGATTTGATCCAACTATTCTTGAAAACACATCCAACTTGGAACTCGGTGCATGCGCAGTAGACAGTTTTAACAATAGTACCAACATTAAAATTACGCTTGTAAATATTTTGTATTACCACGTGTGTAATAATGTTTTGTTGATCATTGGTTTGAATAAGCGAATATATAAATTGTGTTTTGTACGTAAATCAGTAATTTTACAAATCTAATAGCTAGGTTATAAACATTTGACAAGATATGAATTATATTTTTATGTTGGTACTTTAAATGAACTGAAACACGTGTAAGAATTTCATTCTCTACCAAAAAATTTAAAAATAAATTGTATTAAAACTTTGACAACTTCTAGTTCAAGGAAAAAAGTTTAGAAAATTGATGAATAAAGTATAATGTAGAACACGCTTTAGGGTTTATTGGTGGTGGTCATACCTACAAAACTCTAAAAAAAAAAACTATAATTTGATCGTCAATTGTTTTTTCAATTCAATATTCTAATTTATAGAGTAAAACACTTTCCTAATTTAACCTTCTTCGAATCTCTTATAATAAATAATTTAGCAGATAAATTTCGGAGATAATGATGAAGGAATTCGCTGATAAATGATCTGTCGTGTTTATACAAGACCTGACACTAAACAGATCGAGATGGAATCGAAAAATTAACCTGACTGACAGTGCTTACAAATATTCAAATTCAATAGAATATTGCTTCCTAATTCCAAATCACGTATCAACTCTGCTACATATAATTATATATTTCAGTCATGAAACTAAGAACATCTTTCCAGCTTCTACTTTTCGAGCGAACGCAATATGATGGAGTGAGAGTGAGGAAGCAAGTATCTGTGTACGAATGTGTGACGTGTCGGCGTCGGTGGGGTGTCGCGGCGCGCGTACCGACGCCAAACGCCAGTCCAGGATAATTGAATTCCATCATTCCAGACGCTCATTCCCGTGTATTGTGCGCCGGCAGCCGCCACCTCTCAAATACAATCAGATGACGCGGCTTCTAATGAATCTCCTCTACCTTATGGCCACAACATCATACACTTTATGGAATTTTAGATTTAATATGCGGTAAGTTACGTTATTATAAATAAATATTCAAGAAAAGAACTTTCGTAGCAAGATATTCACACCAAATAAGGACTAGTAGTAGACAAGATTAGAAACATCATAAACACATCACTCATTTGCTGCAAGAATACGAAAAATTTGTCATTTTTCAGGAAACGTTAGTTAGTTAAAATTGTTTGGGGCACAGCAACGATGACTATTGGCGGCTAACAAAGCCCATCTAAATGACTAGTGCACGAGGGATGTTTCCAAAGTTCTAGGAATTAAGCTATAATTTTTATTATTTTGTTAATTTTCGTCAATATTACAATGTAGTTTTTCAACATAATCTCCATTTAACTGAATACATTTATCCCAACGATAAACTAATTTTTTTAAGCCGTCCTCAAAGAACTTTTTCGGTGTCTCCTCAATCCACTTATTCCACCAGCCTTGGCACCCAGCACGGCGAAACCTTGCTAACGCCCAAACAATCATGCAAGATGTCGTGAACTTGTCGTGTACCTATCCCTAGGCGCACACTAATTTGACGAATAGTCATTCGCCTGTCCTCTTTCAATAGGTCTTCGACAGCAGTAATGTTTCTTTCATTTACCGACGTGCTTGGGCGCCCGCTGCGTGGATCGTCTTCTAGTGATGTGCTACCGGTTTTAAAACGATCGATCCACCGATAAACAGTACTTTTGGATTCTGCAGAGTCACCAAATACTTCTTGCAGACGCTGAATAATTTCTGATGTTTTCACACCTTCTTTCCACAAAAACAAAATTATTGCTCTTTGAGATTTTGCTCCGTCTTCCATGGTTACAAAAACAGTGCTATGAAAACGCGTCTATACAGTCGAACACCTAAATCAGACTGAACAATATTGCACTAGATACTTGCATAAACATGTCAAGACTTGTCTGGCACCAATAACATTGCCTATAAGTTCTGCGTAATTTAATTATAGCACAATTCCCAGAATTTAGGTAACATCCCTCGTATATATTAAAAACAATATAGATCCTATAATATAGAGTATATATAATAAATTTAACAATAAATAAATAAATAAAATCATATCCACATACTCAATAAATGAAACCTTGCACCGATAAATACAAATAATTGCGAGTATTGAACTGAATTTTGTTTTTTTAATTAATGGCTAAATTATGACTAAGAATGAAATGGATTTTTTGTATTTATGACTGATAGTATATGTTTTGGTTTGAAATTAAAAATATAATAAAAAAAAAAATAATAATAACAACTGCGAATCGAGTTCATATGTATAAGGAGCCTACTGGCAGAGCGCCTACTGTTATACGCCATGATTCAACCTATTATTTGAATCCGTTTAGTTTTTGATTTTAAGTTATCAAACAAGAATGAATCATTTTTAGTATTGAATCACTTATAAAAAATGTAACACATTGATGTAGGGAGCATTCGTTTTAGAAACTGAAAAAAAAAATTAAACCGTTTATCTGTATTTTTATTATTAATTTAATTAAATCTTTGGGATTTTTTAACTAAAATTTAATTGTGACAACATTTTCGGAAATGATTTAAATTTAGTTTAAAAAATTTAATTGAAGGTCTGAAGATGCGTTTATGGCCCTAAAATTATTTGACTTTACGCTGTGCGTTGTGGATAAATTTAATATATTGTTTTAACGTTTAATGACAGCGTTCACAGTTATGAAAATTAATGCGTAACGAATGTTGTGATATCCATGTTTTTTCAAACCAGTTACGATGAAATAAATTTTTCTGACTTTTTACAAACCAGCCATCAACGAGTTCGTGATTTCTTACTAAATTTTAATTATAAAACAGTATACTGATGAAGATAAAATGTTTATCGAAAACGGTCTATTCAATCATTGAATTTTATTTAAACAGACCTTTTTCCTGATAATATCCAAAATTAAACCAATTTAATAATAAAATTTTAACCGTAACTCATTAAAACAGCGCACTAACTATATGTTTGGAAACCAGTCGATAGTCGACAACGCATAGTCTATTAAATTTAGAGCTGTGAACGGTCGCTTTCCTTACCATATTTATGATAAACTTGTAGTGACAATCAACAGTAAACAACTCATAGCGTATAGTTCATTAATATTAGAGCTTTGAAGCTACGTAGCTTTGTTACTAAAATAGCAAATAAAATTGATTATCAAAAAAAAAAAATTATCAAAAAATATTCTTAGACATCCAGCATTCTGTTGGCTTCTTACACTTATTCAGATCAATTCTGTAAAAAGTTGCTGTATAGTAACTGTGGCGCCCGCTTACCTTACCCGCTTACCTTACCGCCTACCTTACTTAGGCGGGGGCCTAAGTAAGGTAGGGTGGCCAGACAGTCACACAAATGGTCTTCGCGGCGGACACCTCGAAGACTACCAGCAGAAGGCTGGAATAAGAAATGAAAAAGCGGTTATGTATTACGAACGCACCGAGTTGAGCCGCAGAGGAAGACACGGACGACCTAGAGGAAAGGAGAGGGGATAAAAAACTCTTCTGCTCCTAGGGGCTGCTCTAGGAGACTAACACAATGGAAATGGTAGCCCTAGCTGGTGTGTAGACGGGTAAAATCCTAGGCCCATAAGTTATGGCTATGGAGGAACCAAACCTAGAAATCCCACGACGTCTCTGTAAACCCTAGCCAAGCGACAAACAATGCGGAAAACGTTGCTCAACACGGTGGACGTATCACATAAATGCAATACAGTACCACAAATAACAATAATAAATAAAAACTGATAATATAACAAAATTAATAATATTAAATACAAAATTACAGATGTTAAATTGAAATTCAGAATAAATCAGCAAACGTGATCAAGAGATCAGCGTGTGTGAACAAAAAAATACAAGATCGCGCAGAGGTGATAACAAAATTGAATTTAAAATGTTGCAAATAAAAATACATTAATTAAACAATGAATTTAGTGGATGTAAAATTGGAATGGACTTACATAAATGCTTCCCTAATAAATATTTAGAATATTTATTTCCAATCTTACACATGTGGCACTGGTATCCCAAAACGCAGGTTTCTGGGTGCTCGGTTTAGATTCTAGATGTGGAGATACACACAGATAATATTTTAATGAAGATACAGCGGGTGTAACTTCACTAAAACAGCGTTAGAGACCAATTCAATTTTAATTAAGACACTTGTAATAATATTTTCGTCAGGCGAACTATAATTTTTACTAGCGGACTACTCTCTGAACAGGTCAGTAATGAGTGGATTAGTGAGTTAGATAATGTTAGAACTCGCAAGAGCGGATCTCAACATTTTATAAAAACACCAAAAAGTTTTTGATGTTTTTAAATTAAATTATGAAAATTTAATTTAATAAACATAGCGGCCTTACGGGCGCGACAGTAACGTTACTACAAGATAAAATATTATAAAAGTATAATGACTTTCATTCATGATAGTAACTATCAGTTATGAAAGTTAGGTTAGGTGATCATAGTAACTGAGTTACAGAATTGGTCTGATTAAATACCTACAAAACCCCAAATTATGTGAAAATTCACACTTCACATCAATTCTAGTTCCAAAGCAGACGCATCCAATGACCAGATTTTCTATCGAAGTTGCTTATTTGCCACGATATATTATAATGACTTGCACAAACATAGATTCTTATGTTAAGTGTATCCTGAAATGTTTGCGACATAGTATAGATACTTGAAAGTAGAGACAAACACAAAAATAAAACAGATTATTCCTGAAAATTAAATCATCGTCCCGTTAACCTAGTGATAAACAGTATCCGCGTCCCATTCTCGAGAGCTAATAACATCAGCCATCAAGTATCTGGCGTAATGACAGTGAATTGTCATCAGTCTTGTGCAGATAGCGACATTGTCTCACCCGCACACCATTTACCGCATCAAACTCTCGTTTGTTACAGTGGATGTTACCATTGTTGTCTGACGGTGCTGCCGGGCTAAGGACGACTCTCCGCCAAGGATTCACATCATTTATATTTCGGACGACATTGACTGAATGCGTTATCTTTGATTTTTTTGTCACTGCTGATGCTGACGCACTTTCGAATCAGGTCGATGATGTATTGTTATGAAAATTTGTTCATTTATTTAAACGGTTACTTGGTTACTAGTATTTAGATTCATTATTAAATTGATTTCATTTTAAGAGTTGAATAATGATAAACAAACTTCATTATCAATGGCGGGTACGACATTTATGTTTCCAGTAACACACACATGATTTACCCAAGTCCAAAACTATAGTCTAAGGCAGCGGTTCTTAAACTGGGGTCCGCGGACCCAAGACGGTATGCAGGCGATGCGCCGCATCGGGGCGCCACAATTAAGGGGCGCCGAGTCGAAGGAAAAATGTATAACCTATTACAATATCAAAATAGCTTTAATTAAATAATATTCATTTTTGTAATAAGTATTTTGGCCTTTAATTAAATCTAGCAAAAACTACTTTTATTTACTGAGCAGCACTTCAGGCTTCTAGTAAACGGGGGCGCCATGCAAGGAAATTTAGAAAAAACTACCTTTTTTTGCTGGGTGGTACTTCAGGCTAGTAAAAGGGGGGCGCCGTTAAAGGAGATTTAGAAAAAACTACTTTTTTTTACTGGGCGGCACTTCAGGCTTCTAGTAAGGGGAAGGGTCAAAAAATGAAATTTAGAAAAAAATTACTTTTTTTACTGGGTGGGACTTCAGGCTTCTAGTAAAATGGGGGGCGCCGTTAAAGGAGATTTATAAAAAACTACTTTTTTTTATTGGGCGGCACTTCAGGCTTCTAGTAAGGGGGGGGTCAAAAAAGCAAATTTAGAAAAATAAACTACTTTTTTTACTGTGTGGCACTTAAGGGTTCTAATAAAAGGGGGGGTGCCAAAAAGGAAATTTGGAAAAAACTACTTTTTAGGGTTTTGTAGGTATGACCAAAAAACCCTTATACCGTCATTTTGTCGTCTGTCTGTCTGTCTGTCTGTCTGTCTGTCTGTCTGTCTGTCTGTCTGTCTGTCTGTCTGTCTGTCTGTCTGTCTGTCTGTCTGTCTGTCTGTCTGCCTGTCTGTCTGTCTGTCTGTCTGTCTGTCTGTTCGGTTAAAATTGTAGCCAAACGGCTAAACCTAGAGAGTTGAAATTTGGCATGCTTATACAACTCTTTGACCCGCACATAGGAAAAATACTAAAACATCTAAAAAACATACCCCCCTAAAAATATAAACAAATATGTGCTCATCGAAAACAAAAATATTTTTTTTTAATTCTGAGTAGGGTATCAAATGAAAGCCCTTAGTACGTGGATTAACGATCAAATTTTTATTTTTGCAAAATAAATTATTTGCATTTGCATTTTTATTATGTTAAAAATATCGTTTAAACTAGATGGTTTAAACTAAAAATCTAAAAAAATTCCAAGTAATGTATATTGGTGTGAACCGAAATAGTACAACAGGAATTTTTGATCAGATTATGTTTTCGGAAAATAACGCATTTTTTGTGGTTTTTGGTTCACAAAGTACAAAAGTTATACCAATGTAAGACACTCATATGGAAAGCGTCCGATGGCGCAACGGGTTAGAGCGCTTGTGTCGGAAGCTAAAATTCTCTGGAAAACGAAGGGTTTCGAGTTCGAGTACGGACGGAGTGAGTTTATTTTATCTGTTTTTTTTTTGCATTTTTATTATGTTGAAATTATTTTGTCAAAATTCTAGTTATATTTTGACAAATGTTGTATTTAATTTTTAAGAGCGTAAATTTAATAACCAGTCTTATTATATGATTAACAGACGATAAATTATTTTAAAAATATCGTTCATTTTGCCGTGATTACTATAAAGTAAAATTTGTCCTACACACTCAACATACCGCCTTCACTGATTATATACCTGCGAAACCCTGAAATGTGTGAATATTCACACTTCACATCAATTTTTTTTACTGGACGGCACTTCAAGGAAATTTAGCGAAAAAATAAAAATCTAAAATGCTTCTAACATGACATGTTAGTAAACAAATGTAAAATTAAACTTACTATGATATTAGAAATCAAAATAAAGTCGATAATACCTCTTTGTTTTAGCAACAAAAATATGGTAAAAAATAGTTTCATTCTGTCTTCGTAATGCTATGAAATATGCCTGTAATATTTTGAGTTTGCGCGTATGCTCGTTGCTGGGTTAAAAGAGGAGAATTAAAAGAAGGTCACAAGCCGTTAAATCACATTTTGAAAAAATGCAATTTTTATGTGTTGATCTTTAAATAAAATTCATTGACATTAAGACTTTTAGTCAATAATTTTGGTCATACATATCTTATATGAGAAACACACGATCAAAAAAATCCAGAATTGGACAAATTATTACTTAACTAGTTATTGACATAACTAAACAATAATTAGTAAAAATTTAATTATTTTTATTCAACTGCAAATTATTTACAGAAAACATATTATAATAAAATCTATTTTGACCAATATTTGACCAAGAAATGTTTGTATGAGTTTAACGTATTATAATTTGTAACTTTTTTAATTATTTTTACTACTATTTTATGTTTTTTATTCGTAATGGTAATAAAAATGTTCATCTCTATAAATGCGCAAAACCATTTATTAAAATAACCAGCGATACATTTTTACCAATATATATTATAACGTAGTGCCTATGAGATTATTGAGCCAGAAATTAAGTCTCAAGAACGACGTAAAATGCTTCGAGTTGAAATAGGTTCCGAAAAAAAAATAATAATAAATTTGTTCAAGAGGGGTCCTCGGACTACATAAGTTTAAGAACCCCTGATTTAAGGCATTATGACATATGGAATAGAGCAGGCTCGCACTCTTCCGATTAAAATGCAATCATCAGACGTCATCCTTTGTTTATACAAGTGCTTTTCTATAATCTAAATAAAATGGAACGCGATAAGTTGTTTTCCGATGTGTACTTCTCTAGTACTTTGATTTGAAAAAAAGTGCAGCTGAGGCTCATCGATTGCTTGTGAAAGCTTACGGTAAATGTGCCCCATAGGAAACAGTATGTAGAGTTTTTCTTTATTTTAATGGCTGCTTCGGCAATTAACTAGGACAATTCTTATTTTTGAAAATGCAATACCTGGAATGGATTTGAACCCGAGACCTAAGCAACACATAGCACATGTGTTGCCACTACGCTACGCCGGCTATATGTAGATATTGGGTTCGACGATTCAAAAGTGGTGATTGTGATGTTCACGCAAACAACGGCCAGGTCAATTGAAAAAATTCTAAAATGAATAACTGTAAGTTCTATTGGAAGAAAAGTCTGCTCAAACACTCAAAGAATTGACTCAACAGCTCTAAATCGATAAATCAACCATTTCACGACGTTTAAAAGTCATGAGAAGATCCAGAAAGAAGGGAGATGGCTGCCACATGAATTGACCGAAAATTCCATTGCTAATCGTTTAACACATTTCGGTTTCTTTGCTTGCAAGACATAAAAAGAATAGTTTCTTGTAGCGTATCGTGACCGGCGATGAAAAATTGATCTATTTCGACAACTCGAAACACAAGAAATCATGGGTTCATCCTGGTCAACCATCAACGTCGACACCAAAACGAAACATCCAATGTCGTGTGTTATGAACTGTTAAAACCAAAGGAAACAATGACTGCCGAACGTTATCCACAACAATTGGAGCGTTTCAATGATAACTTGATGCGAAAACGACCATCAATTGCATTAAATCACCGAAATGTGATTCTTCTCTATGATAGTAATGCTCAGCTCCTTGCTGCTGTAGCTATGAAACAAACAGTGATGGAGCTCTAATGAGAGGTACTCCCACACCCAGTATTCTCCGGACCTGGTCCGGTTATCGTCTCTTCCAATAAATGTAACTCACTTTGGAAAATACATATTTCTACAAAGATGAAATATGGTGAAATATGGAGGGTACTATTATGAGCTGTTAAAAAGAAAAGATACAATCATCGGCGAACGTTATCGATAACAATTGGAGCGTTTGAATAATGTTGTAATTTGATGCGAAAACGACCATCAATTGCCTCAAATCACCGGAAAGTTATTCTTCTCCATGACATTGCTCGGCCACATATTGCCATAGTCATCAAACAAACACTGATTGAATGGGATGTTCTTCCACACCCAGCGTATTCAGCAGACCCGCTTTAAAAGATACATATTTCCATAACTACGGAGAAGTCCAGAAATGGGTTGCATAATGGATTGGCTCAAAAGACAGATCATTCTTTCGTCGTGGAATTCAACATCTGTTAGAAAATAGAAAAAATATATAGCTTCGAAGGGCAAATACTTTGATGTATTCACGCATTTTGTTATTGAAATAAATACTCAAAAAATAGAACAAAACTGGTATTTTCAATGCAACCTCATATTATTTGATATCATCATAATCTTGTACTAAAAGTATTTGGATATCAACAAAGCTCAAGTATCTTCCTCACTAATTCGATACAAATTATCTTTTGTAGGTTTCGTACTGACCTATTTATAATTAAAGTAATCATTTTACAGTGATTTTATATTTTTATAAATATGTAATAAGCTTTCCGCGAACTGAAATATGTTCTATGATCGCTAACAAGTTGATGACGTTTATTACACACGCTTACTCCCGCACCCTCTGTCCCCCTGGGCATATAAGTCATTCCACGTCAACAGTAATAGTTCTCGGTATTCACCTTACGGCCTTACCGGCTCTTTATGTCCGTTATTAATGTTCTATAATATTAAATACACTGCTAAAATATCGATTGGAAAATGAATATGGGCTAAACTGGTTCTCAAATATTAATCTGGGGCAAAAATTGTTCACCTATGTTGTATTTACTCATCATAGTGAAGCTCTACAGCTTTTTTTGAGCCTTAGCTCCTTGCGGAATTTTATTTAATTAGATTGGGCAACATTTCATCGATTCTCTGTTTTAGTCCAAGAAATAGGTTTTGAAGAAAGTTATGAGGGAGTTTTGGAAATTGGTGCGATTAATATATTTTGGGGAGCAGGTTTAGAACTCAGATTTTACAAAAAAAAAAAAAAAAAATGCTGGAACTTCAAAGTTCGAAAACAACCTCAAAAAATCTGCAAAAAAGTTTGTTTTTTCAATTATCTTCGCTCCAGTGCACTATTAGCCCCACAGGACCGACCGCCATCGCAAAGTACTTGTATAAAATACATTCTAGCAGCAGAGTAGAAATAACTTGGCCTAATATTTTCTAACAGAGATATTATTTATCATGACCATGGAAACGTTACATAAAAGTATGAAAAAATTGAGACATAGCTAAATTTAAAAAAAAAATTACAAAAATTTGTCGAAATTTTTCGTTTTATCAAAATACGTCTCAAATAAAAGTTATTAGTTATTGGCATTTATAGCAACTTTTGTTCAATAAATTTTTTCGAAATATTTTTCTGTTACTAAATATTCGCAAAATTCTTAAAATTGACACGAGTAAACTCCCAATTCTAGTTAACCGATTTTTACCAAAAGTTGATCAACTCGTGTCATTGATGTCAAAAGCTTAAATATGCAGTTTCATAAAAATCCTTTCAGCCTAATTTGCTCTGCACGTGTACACAGACGGACAGACGGACAGACAGACAGACAGACAGACAGATAAACAGACAGACAGACAGACAGACAGACAGACGGACAGACAGACAAACAGACAGACAGACAGACAGACAGACAGACATATAGACAGACAGACGGACGGACAGACCGACAGACATCATGCTAATAATAGTCAAAACGTTATGTAGGGACCTCAATTCGTGGAGATCCATCGAAATCTCGAAATGTCAAAATTAGTATGATCACAATACCTCCCTTATATATGTTGACGGTCGGTAAAAATTAAGGCGAATAAATTATAATGTTTCGCCGCTAGAGCGCAGCAAAGTTGGGTCAAATTTTCGAATTCATGAAGAAATATACTTTTCGTCTCTAAATGTTACTTTATCTTCAATTTTTCAAAGTATAAAATTATTTTTAACATTTTTTTTTATTGCTAAACTTGCAGAAATGCTTGCGCATCTAATTTATACCTACTTCATTTCTCGTTTTTTTTTTTTTTTGTTATTGATTCTAATTATTTTTCTTGCGCATTCATGAAAAATATACTCATTTCCACACCACCCATGAGATAAAATATGCGGCGTGTTTTTTTTTATCGTTCCTCCGGTAGGTCTATTCTACGTCATTTTATTTGTTGTTACTTTTTTTTGCCTTTTTCTCGCTGAAGATGGACCGGGTTCATCATCGATTTTGTATGGGTATCAACACTATATAGGCATTTAACCCTACCAGTCACAGTACTGAAGGCGGAGAGTCTTTTTCGAAGTTTTTTGTTATAGGTAGGTTGTCGACTCGAATTTACTAAAAAGTGGGAACATACAAAACATATCCTATCCAACAAAACTTAAAAACAAAACCATTTTCGAATCATCCTGCATAAAATTCGTTGGCGATCAACGTGGTTAACACGTTGATCGCCAACGTCGGGTTTAAAGTGCACCCTATAAAGAATCTGCATAACATTATTTTTTTAAATTTCGTTTTGCGTATTAGGTTATTTTGACATGAAAAACAGGTTTAAAATAGTAATATGTAATGCGTTTTTAAAAATTTCTCCCCGGGGGAGGACTTCATGTCAAAGAATGCCGAACAACGTCCCCCCCCCAACCCGGTGGCCTGCTACGCGTTCTGGTCGTTCATGGTAACAATATATATAAAAAAGTAGATCGCAAATACAAGAAGGTTGAACAGCCCTGTAAAGTGGGTTTTACACGATTCAATTTGTTGATCAATTAATTGAAAAAGTTGGCCTTCAATTAATTGATGTGTGTAAAATGTAAAAATTTCGTCAATTAATTGACAAAAAATTTGATCAATTTATTTTGAAAATAGAACAAGTTCTATTTTTCGTCAATTTTTTAGGGAATTCTAGGTATATTTCTATCTGCTAAGATATTGCCAACTGTTAAGTTGTAGCATAACCTCGAAATATATTAGGTATTTGTGTTTCGTTTTCAAATCTAACATAACCTCAAACGTTCTAATTTATCACCATCTAGGTTATTTCTTTTGTTTTTGTTCACAGCTCGTAATTTTGTGAAGATTTTTTCAATATTTTCATTTTGATAAATATATCAACATGTTTTACAGTTGGTAATGAAAAATTTTCAAAAAAATTGATAAATAAATTGATGTGTGTAAAGTGATGTTCTTTTTTCCAAGGTTACCAATAAAATTTTCAATTAATTGACAAAAAACTCAATATATTGATCAATTAATTGAACTGTGTAGAACCAACTTTATATATCGACCCATCCTACGATCGTCGTAACTCAATATATTAATTTGTTGAATTAAGTTAAATATTAGAATATCGTCTAGAAATCTTTGCGTAAAGAAAGTGTGGCTCACAAAACTGTATCTTATGCTATCAATATTATAGTTTTGTGAGATGATTTTTTCATGGAACTAATTAAAAAAATTTATATATTGAGTTACGACTATGTTCGTAGGATGGGTCGATATGGTAATCCTTATTTTGAGAAAAGAGGGAAATAAATTCACTCTGAGAATTGGGTGGTATCAAAAATTTATTTATAATTTTGTATGGTGCAGTATAATATTAATAAATATAGTGGAAGCTCCAAGAAAAGTTTCCGGGGGAGTCAAAATTTGAAGCTATGCCACTTCAAATTTCTTGGTACTTGGACAATAAACAATAGTTTGGAATATCGGGAGAAAATATGACACAAATATAGCAAGAGTGTAAAGCTGCGTTCGGAGCTCTTTAAATTAGTTGACTGTTCATTGTGCGTTATAGATATGTTTAGTAGATAGTTTAAACATTCAAGGTAGCGTTTACAGGAAAGGTAATTAGTACGTTACGAAAAGTGCGACATCTTTGTGTCTTTAAACCAACTGCGGTGGCTTCGTATAATGTTTATTATCTATTATCGTTTCCCTAATTCTGCTGTCCTAGATTTTTATTTACTAATCCTAACCTAATTACTTAAATTGACCATATTTACAGTTCGTCTTTGTTATTATGAGCGAGATATGTTGTAATCGGCGCGATGACATTTGTTAAGTTATGTAAAGGCATACAATGTGAAAGCTCTCTCCGATGTAGACTGAGAAAGCCAATGTCTTTATATGTCTGTCTCATTAAAACAATTCACTAACTATAAGTTTGGAAAACTATCCACAATCGACAATGCATAATCTATTAAATTTGGAGCTCTGAACGGTTGCTCGCCTTACCATATGACAAATTTATTAGTGACAATCAACAGTGCACAAGCTATAGTCTATAGTCGACTAATAAGAACTCTACTTAAGAGCTCTGAACGCAGCTTAAGTATGAAATGTCTTTTAACGAATTGACGAAAGTATTCGTTAAAAAAACTGAAGGATTTTGAAATGTAGGTGTTTCAACAAATGGTTATAGATGGACATGATCAGAACTGAAGAATTTTAACTGAGAATGGAGATGGAACGAGACTTTATTCTTACGATTTGACTTCCGTTGGTAATGCGGCAGACCTTATTTACCGATACACACGACTTGTTGACAAAAATAATAATAATAATAAATTGTAAGCCTACTATAGTGCGTTCAAAGGTGAGTTTGCAGTACAGGGCATATGGAGTAATTCTTTTTCATACTCTCTAATACCCTTTCCACACTAGAACTTTAAGACGAGTGAACTTAAAGTTCACCGATGTTTAACATCGGTATGCTTTCAAACTTGATGTTTAAATCTCCGGTGCTGTCATCAGCTACAGTAATTTTGTCCTTAAGTTACCGTCATGAAATTACCAGTTTTGAACTGTCTGCGCAGACGCACATTTTAAATTATTATAAACAAATATGGATATTTCATTTCATTCTACAATAAAGACACTACAATAAAGAATATATTACACCTGTATTAACATGTAAGTCGATACATTTTATCTCAATTATTGTAGCTCTGTATTTTATTAAACAAATTATTAAAATAAATAATTTTATTATAACAATAAGTATAAACTTCTTATAACGTCGATATAATACAGTATTCTTGTTTATGATAATATAAAATGTTGACAGCACAAATTCAAAGAGTATTTTTTTATATTAGAAATTAATTTGGCAATGCGGACGATGTTTAAGACGCAGATCTCTGTCTTAAACATCGCTTATATTTAGACGAGGCCATACGGTTTCACATTAGCGTTTAAAGATACATTCACTTTAACATCCGATCTTAAAGTTCTAGTGTGAAAAGGATATAATGGGTTTACACAATGACGCTATCCTTTTCTTGCTTGTCGACGTTGCCAGCTCTAAAACGCGCTGATCTGTAAAGACGCAGTATTCTACAAATGGCCATTTGTTTTTGTTGAGTGTTATTTTGAGTTTTATAAGAGTTGATTTTTGTAAATCATACGAGTTTTTCATATTATTATAATTGACACATTTGACACTTTTACAACATTTGGCAACACAGTTCCCATTTGCCATAAGAGCTATACTGCAAACTCACCTTTGAACTCACTATAGGAGCTTCTTTGTGATACTGAGTGTGTAAATTCACATAAAACTGTGTAGTGAGTTCGTTCCTTCAAAACTAAACAAACAGCGAGCACGCTCTGCGCTTGAGAAAGTAGCCATCTTTATCTCAATTGCGTGAGAATGCTCGCTGCGGCCGCAAGCGCTTGCAATAGCAATTTTGAGTACCACAGTACCTGATATTTACGTGCCTCAAATTCGCATCTAACTTGAAGTAATTTGCTACATTCTAATGCTTCAAAAGGTTATGTATGTCCTCTGAATAAATATTTATTCTCTTTCAAAGTTGTAGTCCATTTTAGATGCAACCTGTGTTTGATAAAAGTGTATAAAACTAAATATGTTTGAAGTAGTCGACCCAACTATGAAGGTAAACACAAAAATTGTAGTCCACCTAAGTGAAGTATCATTGGCAGCTATTTGCAGCCGTAAAAATTGCACCATTAACCTCAACCACGTTATTTAACGGTGTTTAGAATTAGCATGAATTCTGAAGAGAGGAGGCAGGAGAGGAGGCAAGCCAAGGCAATTACTATAAGTGAGAGAACACTTGTGTTCTCTGGAGCAGCTGTATAAATATACGGTGGCGTTAGCGTTAAATTAGCATGCAGGGTAGCGCCTGCGAGGTATTAATTAGGCAATTAGCGATGTCTGTTGTGAACGATGACGTGCTCAGGTGTGCGCTTGTTAGCTCATTGTTTCACCTACATTGTACCTACTCTATACCGAGCTGAACGCGAGAGATGACTGTTTATTTGGTTGCAGGGGATCAACTTTCTTAGTCTTCAGATTTGTCAGATTCAACACGCGTGCTTAGATTCTTAGGCAAGGATTGGTATTTAAGTGCTCCAGTGTTACTTCACAAGTGATACAAATCAAAAATTTACATTTTTAAGGTTTTGTAGGTATGATCAAAAAAACCTTTTAAAGTCACTCATACTTTTCCCATCTTTCTGTATTTTTCAAGTACTAAATATTTTGTCAATGTTATTTCTGCAATTTCACCATCCTTGGAGATGACTGATGTACATGTTGTTAGAGTGACGTTTAACTAACATAGGTAAATTAATTTATAATTATATAAGATTGTTACTTTATTGTATGCTATTGTTGTAGCACCTGAAGAAGCCAACAATGTTGTTGGCGTTGTGTTGTTTAAATAAACGCTTCTTGTCCAAAAAGCTGAATGATATTATTTCCTAACTCTACTAAAGTCACCTATGAGTCTGTTTGGTAGAAATTTTAGCCAAACGGCTGAACATAGAAAGTTGAAATTTTGCATGCTTTTACTACTTTTTGACCCATATGTAGGAAAACCATAGAGAGTTCAAAAAACCAATAGCGGGGAAAATATAAACAAATATGTATTTAATGAAAAAATAATGAAGTATCAAATGAAGACCCTCAATTCGTAGATAACCTAACAAAATTTTATTTTTGAGAAATCATATGTTTTCATAGAACTTTTACAAAAAATTTGTAAAAAAGCTTTTGTCCCCAAGCCCCTTTCCCAGAGGGGTTTGTTTAAATATCTGAAACAATCCTCAATAAAGTACATCGATAGGAATCAGTAGATGAACAGGATTTTTTGTTCAGATTATTATTTAGATTTCAAAAGTTTAGATTTAAAAATTCATTAATTGTGCAAAAAGATCAGTGATTGAAATGTCCGGTAGTATTTCCATTGTATGTGTTTTTATATTTTTGAATATTAAAAGATGTGGCGAGTCACATACGGCCACTATCCCGCTTCCGAGTTTCAAAATACGAACATTCGTGTGACGACGATACGAAGGTTGCCTCTTATATTTCGGGATTGCGCTAAACTAGTGCTGCTATCTGTCAACTGACGCTTTTATCGTAAAGTTTGACATTTTTGACAGTAGGTATACGTACTCAGAACGTTTTGACGTACGAGTGCTATTTGTGTTGTTTGCAACTTGAAAAAAATCATCTCGGCTAAAAATTTAATTAAACCGTGAACATTTTCGAGCAATTATTTTTTACAACTTTCTACGTGAATTAACCCAACAACAGTGCATCGATGAACTTAATTCGACTTTTGGTCATGAAGCACCATTAAGGACTACTATTTATCGATGGTTTGCTGACTTCAATTGTGGCCGTAGTTCGCATAAGGACGAATTTCGTGAAGGTCGTCCAAAATCGGTTGTTGTTCCGGAAAACATTGATGCTGTACGTGAACTGATATTACAAGATCATCATGTGACTTATTACATCACATTGCATTTTACACCAACATTTGGACAAAGCTCACTTCAAGAAGGGTGCCGCGTTTGCTAACAAATGACCAAAAGCAAGTGCGAATGACCATTTCTCAGCAATGTCTAGACATGTTCAAACGCAATACAAAATATTTTTTTGCTACGTTTTGTTACTGTCGATGAAACGTGGATACATCACTACAGTCCGGAGACCAAAGAACAATCAAAACAGTAGATAGCACGCGGTGAAACATCTGCGAAACAGGCCAAGATTATGTCATCAGTCTTTTGGGATTCCAGAGGAATAATTTTTATCGATTACTTGCAACATGGAAGAACAATAACAGGCCAATATTATGGGTCAGGTATTAGACAGATTGGACGAAGAAATAAAATCCAAAAAGCCCCATTTGGCAATGAAAAAGTCTTGTACCATCAAGATAACGCATCTGTTCACAAATCGGTAATTGCGGTGGCATGAATTACGATTCGAACATCGAATGTATGTACACTGTATTCGCCAGACTTGACTTACTCCAATTGCTTCCCGTTTCAAAAACTCAAAAAATGGTTGGCTGGAAAGTAATTGTCATCAAATACTGAAGCCGTTGAAGCTGTAAATGGATATTCCGAGAGTTTGGATAATTCTTATTTCTCTGAAGGAATGAAAGGTCTTGGACTAAATATATGAAGCTGAATGGAGACTATATAGAAAAATAAATACAATTTTTCTCCAAAAACTGTGTTTTTTTTTTCTTTTTTTAATTTAAATCAAGGCACTTCGACCGTTAGGTCATTTGTGCATTTACATAGTTTATAATTACATAGTTACATAGTTATTTCTAATTCTATAGTGTATGTTATATCTATAATCTTATATCTATAGTTATGTATAATAAATTTGTGAAATTAATTTTGATTTTATATTTTGTTTATTAACTCTGTGTCGGTTAGGTAATGGATGATATTTGTAGAGTGTGTGTGGTTGTCTGACAATGCGTCTTTTGAATTATTTGAAATATTGTGTGTTCTGCGGTGTGTGATGTATTTTTGACAATCGATTATGATATGTTTAACGTTTAACTTCATATTACATGTGTTACATTTTGCAGGTTCGGTTTTTTCTAGTATATATTTGTGAGTGAGATTTGTGTGTCCTATTCTGAGCCTAGTAAGTCCTATTTGTTGTCTTCTATTTTGTTGTGTTGTCCATCTTCTTGTTTCTTCTTTTATGTTTCGCAGGTGATTATGGGTAGTGTTTATCCATTCTTCTTGTGACGCTTGTTCTAATATTCTTTGTAAGTGGCTTTTTAGGTCTTCCGGGGAAATCTTCATGTTTGTAGGACTCAACTCTTCTGTGGCTTGTTTGGCTGCTCTGTTGGCTTCTTCATTTCCTTCTATTCCTGAATGAGACGGTATCCAGATAAATTTTATTCTTTTTCCCATCTCTTGTTTGATATGGTGTAGCATTTCTTGTATTTCTTTTATCTGCATGTTTTTATTAAAAGGATCTTGTAGGTTTTCCAGGAAACTGAGTGAATCGGTACATATTATATAGTTGGATATAATATTTCCCTCTTCTTTGATTAATTCCAATGCTTTTTTAACGCTGAAGTCTTCTGCAGAGAAAATACTTATTTGTTCTGGTAGGTGATATAAATATTTTTCGTTCCCATGTATTATTGGTGCTCCGGTTTTATTTGGAAATTTTGATGCGTCTGTGTAGTAGAAAATATATGCTTGGTGTTCTTCTTGAATTTCTTGAAGTGTGTTTTCTATCTTGTTCTAGTAACTTTCGTTAGCCAACTCTCTGAAAAACTAGTTGTTTTTATAACTATTACAAGGTTTTTTTTTTTTCAAAAACACCTTAAAGATGTTTGGAAGTAAAGGTGTGTAGTTATTTTCATATAAAGTGAAATATTTCAATAAATATGTCATTTAAATTATAATTTACGACAAGCTGCAAACTACAAACTGCATGGTTCTTCAAATTTACTGACACAAGCAAAACACATAGCTAGTTAATATTGTTATGGGCAATTCGGCTGCTAATAAAATTCATGGTTCATACATTTATTATCATCATACATCAGAGAGCAGATCGCATCAATCAACAGACGATACATGTTGGATGTACGGGGCCGCGCGCTCAATGACGGTACGCGGCTAACGATATACGGACAGCGTGCGCGTAAAGCCCGTGATTGATTGCCAGACGGGCTTATGTATATGCGAGCCAAGGCGCTCACTGCCCAGACTCTAAAATCATTAAAATATTGTTGGATGACCAGAGGATATATTATAGACTAGTCCACGACTGTATATGAAGTGGCATTAGGAGGATACACTCGTAGTTCGAAGAAATATCAATGTTTTACTCATTTTTCCTAGGAATGATCGGGAACTTACTGTCATTGATGTATCTAAATGTCTGTCTATCTGTCCTATAGATATTGATTGAAAAGATTATTATTATATTGAAATTTGCTGTGATATGTCAAACAAAAGCTCATAAAACATAAATTGAGAAATAATAATAATAACACGATCCCAACGCCTACATACATAGCAAAAATTTAATTCTCAATTTGGTTAAAATTTTAGTCTTAAAATTTTCATTTAAAAAAATTAAAAAGTTCTCTATTTTTAACCTAATGACCGTGTAAATAAACTTCATTTATTCAGAAGTGTTATTTTTATGAAATATTACTTTTTCAGTGTTAAAATTAACAATACTTTAACACTATAATTTGGTTGGTTGGTTGGTTAGTTAAATTTTTTGGCGCACAGCAACAAAGGCTATTAGCGCCTAACGCAGCCCATCTAAATGACGAGACTATATATTAAAAACAATAAATTAGACAATAAATAAATAAATAAAATCATTACCAATACGCATACTTAATAAAAGAAATCTTGCACTGACAAACACAAATAAATAATATAAAAAGTCTGTTCGAAAATTCGAACAGACTCAGGGTGATGGTAAGAGGCTGTAAAGGGGCCAATAACCATCGAATATCACAGTCAATAACTAGAAACACATTAAAATAAGGTGCAAGACTTCACACATAAAACAATAAGTTCGATTCTCTCAGGAAGAGTATCAGCCTGTCCATGAGTACCCTGTCGTCACCTAAAGCAACTGACAGCTCATAGCACAGGCCTAACCTCTCCCTGACATCCTCGAACTGTATACACTCAGTTAAAATGTGTAACACAGACAAATCTGTGTTACACGTCTCACAGAGGGTCCATGGGTTCATCAACAGTGACCTATACGGAGGCGTGTGATGGCGGTTTTCTCCCTGCGGTTAATCCTGCAGGAAGAACCCCATGGTTTAACGTCTCCCTTAATCTGTCGTAACTTAACGTTCTGTGTGCGGCTCCACTCATGTTGCCACATGTCTAAAACCAGGTGTTTCAGATGACTCTTTGCGTCATCTGGAAAAATGAAACTCACATAAATCATAGGTCTGTGAGAGGCGGCGTTTGCAGCTGCATCTGCCGCTTCGTTGCATTTAATACCAACATGTATCGGTATCCAAAACAGCTACACTATAATTTAACCAGTATGTAATTGAAGGGGCAAGTGGATGATGATGTTATGTAGCATTTTTTGAAATTTTGAAATTTTCGTTGGAATGAGGTTGTACAAGCCTCTTTTATCCTAACCACAACACTCAGTTTCCAATTATCTATATTTTGGAAAATACAGATAGATAAAGGTGTTATGTACAATGACTTCAAGTAGTTTTTTTTAGGTATCACACAGTAGCGAAAGAAGAAAAATTCCAGTAATTTGTGGTAAAAATCTAATTCTCACAATATTATAAATTTGACAGGCTTTCAACTGATGAAGCGGAGAGACAGCGGAAAATAAAAAACACAATAACTTACTAAATTTCAATTAACTTAGAACTTAAAATTTGTAACATAACACCTACATCCACTTGCCCCTTCAATTGTAAACTTTACAGTAAATTTAACCAAAAAAGAAGTGTAAATAATTAACACGAAAAGCGATGGACTTCATGGTGCACTAAACGTTTATTTTTTAGTGTACCATATCCCTTTAACACTATTTTTTTTTAGGGTGTGAACAAATATTTATATAATGCAAAAATGTTTTTTTTTAATTTTGAGTGGTTTATATCGACACATTAAATCTCTTAATGCGGCGATAAATAAGCAATTTTTTTATTTTTGAAAAAAAAAAAATTACGGGTTATTGCCAAAAATATTTCAAAATTTTTTTGTTTCCCACCCTATGTATCTCCCGGAGGAGTTGATATAAAAATTTGAAAAAAATCTCAATAGTGCATTCTGATGGGTATCGAAATAGTCCAGCATAAATTTTTGATCCAATTAGTTTTTCGAAAAATGTTGAAATTTTGCGTCGTTGAAAAAATTATTATTATTATTTAAATTTGTTGTGTGATATCAAAAGAAAGCTCTTAAATTAAGAAACGAAAAATAGATTTTTTTTATTTTAACACGATTTTTCCAAAAATACTAAAAAAGTTATTGTCCCGCACCCTTTAACGCCAAGGGGTTAAACTAAAAATTTGAAAAAAAACTGTAAAGAATGCACTTTAATCTAAATCTGAAACGTAGAAGAGAAATTTTTGATCACATTTCGTTTATGGAAAATATTGCAGTTTTTGTGTTTTTTACAAAATTAATTATTTTTTTAATTCATGGCTAAATCATGGCTAATAATGTTATGGATTTTTGTATATATGGCTAAGGTAGTGTGTCTTTTTCTTAAATTAAAAATATAATTTAACAGTTGAGAACCGAGTTCATGTGTGTAGTGCGTAGTATTTAGTAGGCTCCGCCTATTAGTATACGCCATGATTCAACCTATTGTTTGAATTACTTTGTTTTTTTGTTTTTAAGGTTTCAAAGAAGAATAAATCATTGAATTGAAATACTTATAATTTAAATAACATTGTTAATAGTAAGAGATATGTTCTGAAATTGAAAAAATGTAGCCATTTATCAATATATTTTTTGTTAATATAATGAAGACTTGTGCTCTTTAGGCAACAGGCATACCACGGAGTCACAGAACCTTATCATAATTAATTTGTATAAGTAAATCCTCTTAATATTTTAACACTCCCTATTGTTGGCTATTAGCGCCTGTTGAAACATTATTATTAACTTAGATCACATCATAAATTCCTATCGTAGTTTTTAACAATTAATTCCTTTACTTTTTATTTTATTTATTTTAAAATAAATTTGAATTTAAAAGCATAAAATTGCATGACTAAATGTTAACATAGCGTGGAAAGGGTTAAGCGATTACCAATAAAGTTTTTTGGGCTAAACAAGTGTATATTCTGTCATGTCATTGTGGTACAATACTGATATATTTAAAGGTATTTATAAGCATCTTTATCAACAACATTCTGTCCAGTCATCATTCTTCGGCCACCACTCCGACCAGTGACGGCGACCGGCCATCGCCTGCTTCATCTCCCATCACTACATGCCCTAATCAAATGCCTTAAATACCATTCACATTTTTGGTGGACATCGTTTTTTCTTTTTTTTTTTTATAATATGATTTAAATTGTTTCTTTTACCAATATTTCTTCAAATTAAGGTAATCAAATCTTGATCAGCTAATTTCAGGATATCGAATTTAAAAAATTGATGTGAAGTGTGAATTTTTACACATTTCAGGGTTTCGCAGGTATTTAGTAAGTGAATAATGATTATTTGGGATGCCAAAACAAAATGTTAAAATTTATGTTAAAATTTTTTTTTTTTTGTTAATTTTAATTCGAATGCCTAATACCATTATGTAGGTTTCTAAATATGTGTGTTTTTTTTTTTTATATATAGCAATAAATATTTTAGTAAGATTTTTCCAAAAATGTACTAAAAAAGTTATTGTCCCGCAGCCTTTAACACAAAGGGGTTAAACTAAAAATTTGAAAATAATGCACATTAATCTAAATGAAAATTTTAAATTTGAAAATTGCGCCTATGGCTTCCATTGGTGGTTTTAGTCATAAGCTCCGCCCTTCTGTTTTCGTGTATTTATAGGAATATAAATAGCAGTATAGCAGTAATATATTTAGGCACTAATATGATACAGACATTATAACACATTACATATATTTTATATATTTCATTTTTTTACTTATATCTATGGTATTATATATTTATAGTTACGTTATATTTTAAGTTACTTGGTTATAAGTCCAATAGTAATCAATTTCAACAATTTACACTGGTTATTAAATTTACGCTTTTAAAAATTAAATGCAATATTTGCCCAAATATAACAAGAATTTTGAAAAAATAATTTAAACAACATAAAAATGCAAAAAAAATAGAAAAAATGAAATTGCCTCGAGGCCGATATGAACTTGAGTTTGCAAATTAGAACACCAGTATACAAACCATTACACCATCGAAACGCTCTGATTACTGTGCTACATAATATCATTAAATATTTTACATGGTCACGTAAAAAACACAAAAAATGCGTTATTTTCCGAAAACATAATCTGATCAAAAATTCCTGTTGTACTATTCCGGTTCACATAAATGTACATTACTTAGAATTTTCCAGATTTTTAGTTTAAACCATCTGGGCTACAGGGTGTGGGACAAAATTTTTTTTGCACAATTTTGGCAAAAATCGCGTCAAAATAATTTATTTTGCAAAAATAAAATTTTGATCGTTAATCCACTTACCAAGGGCTTTCATTTGATACCCTACTCAAAATTATAAAAAATAATTTTTTTTTTTTCGATGAACACATTTGTTTATATTTTTAGGGGGATATGTTTTTTAGATGTTTTAGTATTTTGTGCGGGTCAACGAGTTGTATAAGCATGCCAAATTTCAACTCTCTAGGTTTAGCCGTTGGGCTACAATTTTTACCGAACAGACAGACAGACAGACAGACGACAAAATAAGGGTTTTTTGGTCATACCTACAAAACCCTAAAAATTTAGGTGAAGTGTAAATTTTCACACATTTCAGGGTTTTGTAGGTATTAAGTTACTGAATGATGATTATTAGAAGGCCAAACGATGAATGCCTGTCACTACATAACACAATTGTGTAATTACAAGAGTTGGTTTTAAATCCATTAAATCAAAAGGCACTGCAACCTTCTTGTCTTAGATTTTTTTCTACCGTGTATCGTATATCCCTAATAATACCGTAATATATATTTTAATCTTTTTTTTTTGTATAATTGCAAAAATATCATTCGAATCCAGACCTGGCAACACTGCGAGCGATGTTTTGTCACGCAAGAGCATAACGCCTACAGAGACATTTAGACCAATTCTGTAACTCAGTTACTATGAAAATAATAACTAAATATGTCACTATGAGCAAGGTCAGTTACTATCATGAATTAAAGGTATTATACTTTTTATAATATTTTATTTTGTAGTAACGTTATTACACAGTAACTTTTTACAGAATTGATCTCAATGTTTATATTGCGACTATATGAAAATCTAACAAATTCTCTACTAGAAATGTAATCCCAGCAACCGACCAGTAATTTATTTATTTTCCTAGTCGATATTTGCAAAGTAAATTTACATACCTCTTCTCTGTCCATAACAAAATGTTGCCATGTACATACAAATATATTTTTTTAATTTTAGCTAAGATATTAAACGAAAATCTTAATACTTGGCAAAATTTAGTCAAAATGAAATGTATTTCAAAAACCAATCTGCACTTAAAGAGCTGTAATTTACCCTGATATCGCTTTTCCATGGCGGAAATGTCTTGGTGGAACGTTTTCCCACGTTCATCACTTTAAGCACCCAGATCTTCTGGAAAAAAATGTAGATGAGAGTCCAGAAAGTAAATTTTTAAAGACATCCTACATCTCGTTTCTTTGTAGGCGTCAAGTAGTTTATTCACGATATTTCTGTATTTTTCAGCTCTCACATTTCCAAGAAAAATTGAAACAATTGTTTTAAAAGCTCTCCAAGCTCTTATTTCAGCTTCATTTAGCATACTGTCAAATGCATCATCCTTCATTATTTCTCTTATTTGTGGGCCCACAAATATGTCCTCTTTAATTTATGCTTCCATAATTCTCGTAAAATTTTGTTTTAGATACAAAAACCCTCTTCCGTTTCGATCCATTACTTTAACGAAATTCTTCATTTAGCCCAATCAATATGTGAAGGTGAGAAAAATACGTTTTTGGGATCGACCAGTAGTTTACTTCTAACATTTTGAAGTCCAAGAGTTAGTGCCTGCTTCTGTATACTGAATTACTTAGAACTCAAAAAGTAACCAGTCTCGAGTCACGACATAGAAAATGCAACAGATTCGGATACCTGTAGTTTACTAATGGACGCAATCTATTTCGCAAGTATACTTTTAGACCTGATAAACAAGAATAAACTGATCTTAACTACTTGTGTACCGTCACCGCAGATACATGTGAATTGACGCAATATAAAAATGTTGCATAATGCAAAATATAAATTTGCCTGATGAAAATCTATGGGTAATAGAAAAATTCACTTTTCAAAAATTGCCATGTCACAAACAGTGTGTTTATCAGTGTAATTAAAGTAATTTATTAACTACCATTTAATATCTACTCTAGGTTATGTAAATTTGGTGTCAAACGGCCATGCTCGCGAGCGATCAAAACTACCTCGAACGCGTCCAACTAAATTCTCCGAACTCCTTTGTGTTCGCGACAAAAACCGACACAAGCGGATCAGGTCGAGCGTCGAGCGCTTTGCTAACGGTTCTGCTTGTGCACGCGATCTTATCCAAACTATACAAAAAAGTTAGACGGCGTGTTACATTACGCGGTATATTAAAGAATCGGCTCGCTAATCGGGACCCATCTTAATGTAGGAAACTTTTAAATCTGACATTTGCCCAAATTATTGTATCTAATAAGCAAATAAGCTATAGAACTGAATTTATTTTGGGTATATTCCAAGAATTATTAAGTCCTCTTAACACTCCATTACTAATAACGCCATCTAGTTTTACCTGAGTTGTAGCCCTCGTATGAATACGGGACCGGAAACCAAGATTGAGGTGAAACGTTGCCGAAACGCCTTCCCTCTGGCTCAATGGAGTGTTCGACACACACACACACACCCTCCCCGCGAAAGACCCTTGTCAAGGAGACATATCCACCAATCAGCTGCTCCATCGGTCACAAGGGATGCTGGCTGCTGACATCGAGGCCTACGTACTTACACTAAGACGGAAGTTGTAATGATGTGAATTAATATTTAAGGATTAATATTAACTTAGCAGACTTACTGAAGGAAATGGGGTTTAGGGTTAGTTCTAAACGTTACTGTGTTTCACACGTCCTTTTTTAATGAAATATAGAGGAATTTAGGAGTATTGTGGAGTTGGTATGTCTGTAAATGAGTATTTGTGGAAAAGGTTGTACGGATTGCGGACATAAATAAAACAACGAGATCTAGCTGACCAGTTTCGAAATAGTTTATTTCTTCATCAAAACTATACAAAATGTAAAATATGGAGCTATTTATATTTACTTCTAAGTTATTTATTTATATTTTAATTATTGACTTATTTTTATTACACTATGATTTTTTCCACTTATTTTAATTATTTTACAATGACCGTACACTCTTACATCAGGTATGTTTTTACTTGCCCGACCTTAATATATAAGGGGCAAGTATTGTAATCGCGAAAATTTTCGATGTCGAGATTTTGACTGTTGACCACGTTTCATGGTCCAGGGAATCCAAAAAACCTATTTTCGAAGTGCCGTCCGTATGTGTGTGTGTCTGTGTGTGTGTGTGTGTTTTTGTGTGTGTGTGTCTGTGTGTATACACGATAACTCAAAAACAGTTTAACTTAAAGAGTTCGTTCTGGTACTAAAAAATTCTTCTAATAATTGGGAAGAATCATATTGTTTTTTATTAAAATCCGAAACCGGAAACGGAAGTTATTAAACATTAAAATTTTAAAAAATTCGTAACTAGTAAACTAAGCCTTGGACAAAAAATTGTATAGGACATAATTTGATGTATTTTTGAAGATTTACCTAAATCTTTTTTTAAATTAAAAAAAAAAAATATTTATTTTTTTTTATTATTATTTTTTTTATGGGAGGGCAAGTCTAGCGGAGGTCTTCCTTCACCACTGGTTTAACACTGTATTACCACCCCTTGTACTTTATATTTTATATTTTGTGTAGCTCTGATGAAGAAATACACTATTTCGAAACAGGTCAGCTCGATCTAGTTGCTTTATTATGTCCGCAACCCGTACAACCTTTTCCACAAATAGTGGTGTATTTAACTAAAGGTTTAAGGGATTCTGCTAAACAAAATGATCAAAAGCCTTGCTTAAATGGTAGAAGTTACTAGAATTCAAAATCTAGTTCCTCTTAAACCAAAAAAACAGGCTATTATTAGTCAGACCTGAAATTACCATTAAGCTGAACAAGCTCTAGCTTAGGGCCTCCAATATCAAATAAAGCTACGATCTTAAATAATACTTAAATAAAAAAGGGCCCCCAAATATTTTCAGCTTAGGGCCTCATTCATCTTAAAGGCGTATGCTACTAGTCATAAAATAAATGATAAAAATAATGAAAAATGCTTGAATTGCTGAAGTATTTGAAACATGGAAAGTATTCAAGTAGGTACGAAAAGTATTTCAAATACCCAAAATATTTGAAATAAGGAAAAAAAATTATAAGATATATAATCTTGCACCGAAATAAATACATTAAGAATTATAATGATTGTAAATTTGTTTTACCGACCTGCGTAGCGTAGTTGTTGCCCAAATTCGAATCCCGTTCATGCATGGAATTTAAAAAAAACGAGATATTTCTTGGACAATTGCCTAAATAGCAAAGGCTATTAAAAATAATTTTATAAAAATGGTATAAAAAATAAATAAGAAGAAAGACATAAAAATTTCTACTTCAGAAGAAAGGAAAAGTTCTGCAGTTCTGATAAATTATGTATGGTAATTAGGGCCGTAACTAGCTTTTTTTGTGCCCTGGGCAAGGTTTTATAATTGCCCCCCCCCCTAAATACTATATAATACAAGTGATGTCCTAAGAAAAAGGTGTTCACTTTTAAAATATAAGTAATTACCTAAAAAAAGGTCCTCACTCAAATATAATTATTATGCCAATATTTTCTTTTCTGGGCCCTGGACATGTGCCCCTGCTGCTCTTGCGTAGTTAGGGCACTGATCGTATTAAATAGTCAGTTCCAAGTTTTCACTGGCACTGGAAATAAATTTCGTTTTATCCACCAATTTCCAGTCCTTTACAGTGACAGTCATTAAAATATTATTTTACATCACTCGTAAAATTAGATTCCTAAATTACCTTCATACTTTGGGTACCATGGCAGTTCACACTGTAACAAAAATCTTTATGTATCAGAGGGTAGCTACTGAGGAAATATTTGAAGTGCCTACTAGGGAAATATTTGAAATACTAGTTTATACAAATAATAAAAATCAGAAAAAATATTTTTGCCACCTAATAGATTGAGTAAAAAACCTAAAATGGAAATGGGCCGGACAAGTAGCGAGATTGACTGATTGAATGTGGAAATTTTCTCGAATGAACAAAACCCGAATACTTTGAATATAGATAAACTACCTATGAAATGGATGGATGATATTAAGAAAATATGTGGAAATTGATTATTGATAGCACAAGACAGAAAGATTTGGAGAAGCAATAAAGAGATCATAGGAAGCCGGTGGCCACGAGCGTTAAATCGTTTGTACGTGCTGTATGGCTGCTAAGCAAGGGTATGGAGTGAGTTCAATTCCTGCTTATGTCAAATAATTGGGGTAATAAATATGTATACAAGCCGTTCAAACATACGATCTTAACCGTTCGCTTCCGGCTATAAACTGTAGGTGCCTTTCTGTGTACGCTAAAAAATTGATGTAATACTGACCTTATTATTCCTGAATGTACAAAAATTGAAAATGTGGTCATGAAACGGGGTAATAGGAGGCTTAGGCTCATTTTGGGCCAGTAGCGGACTGGCAAAAATTTCCGACCCTGGAAAATTGGAATAAATTGGCCCCATAGGGTCATGAGCTGGTCTCAGTAGATCAAGAACAGTCCCCATTGATCAAAAATCGATCCTATTGGGACAGGCCTACTGGGAAATAGCCCGGTGTTCCAGCGGGCTAGTCCCCCAATGTTTATTGGGAGAGTCCCCCAATGTCACGCCAATGATGATGAATGAGAAGACCTATGTTCAGCAGTAGAAGAATTCTACTTTTATTTGATGATGATGATACGTAAATACACTGTGACACATCTGTGTCACAGTCAAATATCCATAGAGGGTGTGTGCCATAAACCAACTCTTCTGAAAATGCCTCACTGTAAGATAATCCATGGAATTTCTGTCCATTTTTTGTCTGCAATTACCAGCAAATAAAAAACTTTAAATTCTGCATTACGACTCTCAAACAAGTAGCAATAACCAATAAGTTCCAATTAATTGAAAATAAAACTAAAATTATCAAATAAATATTCCCCTAATATGACAATACAAGATTGTATCTCCGTTAAGTTGGTAGTGACAATAGATCCATATTTCCTCATTATAGAGTCCATAGTACATAATACACAGGATTACCAACCGAGCAAATGACAAGGTGACAAAACACACAACATAAAGTCCCTAGAACTTGTCCCATGCATGTCGGATTATATGGTGCACTGGACTCGACTGTTATAAATAACAATGAAATAAGAAACCTACTGATGAGAGATACATTCAATAGTTAATGAAAGGAAGATTAAAAATATCATGTCAAGATTTTAGGATTAATCTTGATTGAATATAAATACTGAATCGCTTGTTAAGATTAAATTTATGTTGTCATCAAGATGTTTTTAGTTCAGTAGGGCTTCTGGTGGTCTCGTAGAAATTAAAACGTTCAATCCTTTGGACTTTTAGCCAGACTTACGTTTACTTTCATAAAACTCAAATAGTAACTAATGACGAAGGGCTTTCTACACGATTATATCAGTTTTTCGTTCAGTTTCCGTTGAGTTATCTGTTAGACCAGTGTCTGCTAAACGTTTTATCTCACGGCACAATAGGGTAGGGAATTTTTCCACGGCCCACCTAATAATATTACAAATCAACCTTTATTTAATCATACATTTTAAAGGTAATTTTTATTGTAACAATACTGAAGTATAAATCTGTGTTTCGCCTATAATAATGGGAGGGATGCAATTGTTTTTGTAGAAATATAAACTGCCAACGCGGCATTAAAGTTGTCAAGCAAAAACGCATCTCCTCATCCACCATCTGTAAACGTTAACGTGTTTTCTATTTCATTTCCTTGAGCACAGAAAACCCTAATTCACAAAGATATGAAAATTCACAGAATGCTGACAATTCTTGTGCCGCGAATAACGTTTTATGCACCGAATCGCTCTTCAAATCTAGGAGCTTTTCTTTTTTATCAGTGTCAAATTTGTAACGTTGTAGTTCGCAAAACGATTGACGACCCATTCATACTCTTTTGTATCAGGTGATAAAAAATACTGAACGAATGATACAGAAATTGTTTCTAGTGTCTTCCGAATATCACAAAAATTTGTATAGAACATAATTTGATGTATTTTTGAAGATTTAACTAAATATATAAAAAAAAAAATTTTTTTTTTTTTTTATGGGAAGGCAAGTCTTGCGGAGGTTTCCCTTCGCCACTGGTTTTAGATCTTCGTTTGAAATTTAAAAGGGAAGACCCCGAAAGCTAGTTGCGCCCTACTTAGGGGCGTTCAATAAAATCTTGCCTACGGGCGCCGCAGACCCTCGCGCCGGCTCTGGGTGGTAATTATTTTTCCAGGACTTCAGGACAAATGAATATAAATACACCTTCAAATGATGTTCCACGCTGAATGTATCCAGCTTCATTACAAGATTTCTTTAGAAACATTCCAAGATACCTTAATGACTTGAAATATACATTACATTTGACATATGATAAATTAATAATTAAAAGAATAAATAAAACGCAATCTGTAAAACATTAAAGAGGGCAAACATGGTACGCTACCAGTTACACGTTTCACGTTCAGCTCCGGCGAGATCTCTCAAATGTGAAAGCATCAGTCTAACAAAAAGAAGGGCAGCTCGTGTATTAATGATGGTGACTGACAGTTTGCTACCGCAGCGCCGTCAGTCATTCGTGGTCGAAGAATAAAGCTTCATTAGTCTCTATTCATAACTCGTAGCTCACATGTTTATTAATGTTGCACTAAGTCGTTAATGTGTTTTGCTAATGATATATTTTCCATATTTTTTTACCTTCTCTCATAACGTACCAATATTTTTTATTAAAATGTCAAAGTCATTGCCAAAAATTTTTATACATATTTGGAGGTGGACATTTAAATGACTAATGCTTTTTTATGTATTTAAATCGTTTGATTTTTTTGATTGACATAATGACAAGCTTTGGAAATATTTTAACACACGATTTCATAATAGAAATCAGTTATGTCAGGATATAACATTTATTATATGCCTACATTAAATAATGTATTGGAGAAACTTATCAGCAGTCATACCAATGGATCTATCCAGGGCTGTAGTGGAGGAGGCTGTATGGCATATGCCTTCTGCTTTGTTTCGAATTAATAGCGTATAATACTCTGTGCTTGTGAGATTGTGTATTAAATTCCCCCGTTATAGTTTTGCAGGCCATATACCCTGTGATTTTTGCGATATATTTATGTACTGTGTACTAATTGATAATTTTATGATTACAGCACTGTACGAGGGCTACCTTTTAAGTTTTTACAAAAATTAAGAAAGATTTTTTTTTTTTGGAACCGTTGTAAATATACATATTTTAGTTACAAGCAGTGATGGGCGCGTAAGTTACATGATGTAAGTTACCTCATTGTTGACGCGTAAACAATGATGTAAAGTAAACACAAAAACTCTTGTAAACAACGTAAACAATGTAAACAATGATTTAGACATGCGCACTTGTTTTGAATTACAGAACCTCATTTTCAATACATTTTTATAAATAATAAAATTTTAATGAAACGATTTTAAATGAAAAAGTAAGTATATAAAATTAGGACAAACCAATATACATATTAATAAAAATCGAATTTGCATCATTATACAGGTGTTACATACAAATTAGTAAATATGAATATGAAAAATAAAAAACTTTTTTCTTTAAAAAATTCAGTCTAACAATTTTATTAACAAAACATTAAATTTCACCTTAAAGAAAATCAGCCTATATTTTTTAATAACGAAAAGATTCATTGCAAATTTTGCATAACGCCCTATATTTTCTTTAATTAAAACAAAACCTAGTTCTTCAGAAATATTCCTTCGGTTTCTTCCCACCATTTTTTTAATAAACTTATTGTTTTGAACTGAATATACTTGTTCATTAACTCTCTATTATTCATATTAAATTACTAAAACTAACCTCATTATTTGACAGTTTACAAAGTTTACATTGTTTACATTGTTGACAAGTTTACCAATTGTTTACATAAGTTTACACGTAAACGTAAACAATTAAAGTTTACGTGTAAACGCCCATCACTGGTTACAAGTCGTTCTAGACAAACTATTTTTTTTTCTAAACCGTAAAAGATATTAAAAAAATGTTAAGTAAAATTTGTTTCTTTTTAAAAGCTTCCCATTTAAAAAATCAAAGACGCCTGACAATGAGTGAGCGTTATGGCGGTTTGCAGTTAAATGTTTGCGAAGTGTACGTTTGGCAACAGATATTTTTGCATTATATTTCGTTCTTTTTTACAGTGTTATATGCTTGCAAAAATAGTGTAATTCATTTAAGATTTAATTAATTTTCAAAAATAAAAGTTGGATATAACAAAGATAAAAATAAGAATGCAGGATATCGTAAATTTGACATTTGTTATTGTAAAATCAATGGCAGCTTATAAATTTACCGAGTGGTTTGTTGAGAGTGAGCGTTTAAAAAAAACAAGTTTGTGAAAAAATGGATATTACTCGTGAAGGTTTTCGTTGGATGATTTTTTACGATTTTAGTAAAGGCCTAACTCAACAACAATGCATAGATTCGCATCGTTCAACTTTTGGTAATGAAGCACCATCAGAAAAGACTGTTTACAATTAGTTTGCATAATTTCGTCGTGGTCGTGCGTCCGTTAATGATGAATCTCGTGGAGGTCGACCAAAATCGGTTGTAATTAAAAAAACATCGATGCTGCACGCAAAATGATTGAAGAAGATCGGCATCTGACTTACCGTGAGATAGAGGCATTCTTTGGCATATCGCAGCCTGCAATACATTCGATTTTGCATGAAAATTTAGCTGTGAAAAGGATCTGTTTCCGATGGATTTCGCATAATTTGTCCGAAGCCCAAAAAAAGGCTCGGGTTGATTGGTGTAAGGAAATGCTAAAAAAAATCAACCTAGGCTTTGCAAAATCCCTATACAACATCGTTACAGGTGACGAAACTTATTCATATGAACCGGAATCTAAGCAGCAATCCTCTGTTTGGGTCTTTCAAGTTGAACCGAAACCCACAAAAATTATTTGTTCACGAAGCATTTCCAAGAACCATTCCTTTAGAGCAGCGGTTCCCAAACTTATTTTGTCGCGGAACCCCTATGCGCTGTTCAAAAAATTACGGAACCCTTTTATTGGAAACATTCTTGATACAATTTTTTTTAAAGTCGCGAAATAAGCGAGCTAGATATGCCTTTACTCTATATTTATATTTTTCATATAAAGTGTGAGATTCTTTGATAATTCAGCTAGGTTTAATGAGAAGCATACTTTTGCTTTTTGGATTCTAATATCCTTTCAAACATTTGTATAATATTGGGTAATCGAATTCGCATATCTGGTGCAGCATTTAGTTTGCTGCGATATTTTGATTTTGTTTCAACATATTTTGAAAATCCAGATTCACACATGTACGTAGTTGCAAACGGCAACAAAAACCGAATAGCCCTTTTTGATAAATGAGGATATTCGTCATATATATCAGACCAGAAAGTCGTTTTTTCTGGGTTTTTATATTATTATTTTTTGTATTTTTCTTAAATAATTTTTTATATATATCTCAAATTCTTTTTATTTTTTGTTAAACATTTTTATGAAACAATAGTTATATAAAGAGCACCTTGTCCCACGGAACCCCTGAATTTTATCGTGGAACCCTGGGGTTCCGCGGAACCCACTTTGGGAAACGCTGCTTTAGAGGATCGGAGAAGAGTTAATGCTAAATGGTATACAACAATTTCTTTGCCAGAAGTCATCGACAAAATCTGGAAAAACAGCCAAAAACGTCGCATCATTTTTCATCATGAAAATACAACCTCCCATACAACATGTCAAACAATTGATTATTTGAAGGAGAAAAACATCGAATTAATGTCTCATTGCCCGTATTCACCTGATTTATACCCTAACGAATTTTTTTTGTTCCCCAATGTCAAACAAAAAATGCATGGACAACGATTTTCATCACCTCAAGAAACTGTTAAAGCCTTCTAAAACCATGTTTTTATACCAACTTCAGAGTGGAAAAAATGTTTCGAGAATTGGTTTGAACGCATGCAAAAGTGTATAAATCTTAAAGGCAAATATTTTGAAAAGCAATAAAACAGTTTGTTCCAAAACCAATTTGTTATTTCTTAGTTTTTATAAAAACTTAAAAGGTAGCCTTCGGAACCCACTGAAAATTTAAATATTTGTTTCTATATTTGTTCATATTTTTTTGCCACCATTTTTTTTTTTTAAGCCCCAATGTTTTTCGAATATGTGCACCAAAGTGTTGCATACACATGCCAAATTCAACGCAATCCAACTTTCTAGATCCAGCCGTTTATTCAAAATATCTAGCTTTGACAAACAGTCAGTCTAATAGACCGACAGATACTACAGTGACGTTATAACTGTTTCTTTGTCATACATATAAAACCCTAAGAAACGTCCGAAGTTCGAGCGCAACAGCTACTTAAAAATAAAAGAAACTTATGCCATAACTTCATATTAACAAATATTAATTTAAAATAACAAAAGAAATATAACAAAACAAATGAAAATTGGCTTATTTTAGTCTCAATTTGGCAACTATTAACTCCCAAACAACTAAATAACAAAACATGAATGAACAAGTCCTTTTGAATGATACCTGTTGTACGTCTCGTCTCGCAGATCAAGTGCATTTCAGGACAATGCACATTATCCTCATCATAATGAAATTGTCCCGCTTTTCTATTCCATACATACACACTATACTATACACACCAATGAATAGAATATTTTAAATAAAATACTTTACAGGTATGTGTTCCCTGCTTTTTATGAGTCAATGACTTTAACACATTTAATTGAATGTGTTTAATTCTTATGGGGATCTTTAATAGGATTACAATGATTGATTCACTATAGATTATTTATAAAATGTTTCAGCTTTTTAAGAATAATAAAGGGTACAATGTATCAATAGGGTTTGACAATTCAAAACTAAATATCTCCGGCTTTTATATGAATCTTAAGTGTTCTTATTGTACTCTTAACCCTTCAAAAGTATATTATTTGTTACCGCTATTTAGAAAACAAATATCAGTACGATTTCCTCAGCTTGATTGTTTCTGATATTTGTGTTTCTTGCTACAAATGTAAAGTTCAATACTACTGCCACAGCAATATCAGCACAAAAACGTGCCAAAGAGTTAAAGTTGAGTTAAAAGGCTATTATTAATTATTCTTTCGAATGGCATGATGCATAGACTTTAGAGATTTTCAGGTAGCGACTAGCACCCTCTGACATGACGAAAAGATTACTTTTTACAGTAGCCATGACCGCCGGCTTTACGTGCCCTACAAAGCAGATTTGTAGGTATGACTAAAAAACCCTTATAACGTCAATCATGTGGCTGTCTGTTTGTCTATCTGTTTTTCTATTCAGTAGAAATTATAGTTAAACGGCTGAACACAGAAAGTTGAAATTTGGCATGAACAACTCTATGACCTACATATGAGGAAACATTCAAAACGTGATTTGTCACACAAAATTAAAAACTGATATATACGAGGTGTGTAAATTAAGTAACCGGACTAGTAACATAACGTTTGATCTGGCAAAATCTGGGACGCGGGACTTGGTGGGGCGGCAGGTGAACATGTGATACGCCTTCAGTACAAGTTTGAACTCTCTAGAGTAATTTTGTTGTCCTTAGCGATTTTTTTCGTGAAACAGTTTTTTCTAGCGCGTTCTAAAAATGAGTGACATTCATTTCGAGCAACGGTGTGCTATCAGGTTTTGCTTCAGACTTGGGCACAGTGCAACGGAAACAGTTGCGAAACTTCAGCAGGCCTGCGGAGACAGTGATTTGTCAAGGACTCAGGTTTTTTGGTGGTATAAGGCATTTTCAGAAGGGAGATAGTTGATTGTAGATGAATCACGCAGCGGAAGGCAATTTCAATAAACGAATTTTTTGCCAGTAAACACATTCCTGTGGCTCCTCAGTTTTCTTATTCGCCTGACTTGAGTCCTTGTGGCTTTTTCCTCTTCCCAAGATTGAAAAATCACCTCAAGGGATGTCATTTTGGGACACTCGAAAATATTCAAGTGTCCATAACCGACCAGCTGAAAGCTATTCCAGTATCCGAGTTCCAGCACTGCTATGAGGAGTGGAAAAACCATCTCGAGCGCTGGCTGGAGAAGAACCGTCTCTCCGTGGCAGTCAAGGAAGTTATTTTGAGGGAGACAATACTGAATTGTAATTCTATTCGAATATATATATATATATATATATATATATATATATATATATATATATATATATATATTTGTTTTACCGCTTATGCAAGCCAATTCTATGTACTCAATGGACGGTGTCAAACCAAAATTGACGTTTTCAGACCAGGGGAATGGTCTGAAAACGTTTTTCATGTTTTTTGGAGCTCTTGCACCCTGATAATATAGCAGCGATGACAGAGAAAATTTCACAAATGGTCTGAATACGAGGGTAGATCGTATATTTATATACAAATTTAGTTCACTGATTTGTCGTGAAGAGCGCGCGCCAGTAGTTTTTGTATATAACTTTTTATACAAAAAATGTACGATTCCAACTTTGTCAGACCAGCACAATTCAGTCGACGTTGTCAAGCCTTAAATCTGGCAACACTGTATAGAATGAGCTAGATAAACATTCCAGTCATGATAATTTTAGTTCATTGTAAGAACTTAAACATTTTCTTTCAATTTGTCTAACAGAAAAACTTTAAACTCAAATTTAGTTTTGGCAGACTCGTAGATACTTGAAAACAATGCATATAACCGATTTGTATCAAATTTGTTCAAATTAAAATTTTGGTATTTGTGCCATGAAATTCTTCTTTTTTTCCAATTTAGAAATAATTACATTTTTATAGTTTATAGATTTTTTAAAGCGTGCTGAATGTTACTGCTTCAAATGAGACGTTAAATTTATTTAATATTTTTATTAGAATCCCAAATAAATGTACATTTTAATAAGTTTGAACTTTGTTCATATATTCCACAGAAAATTATTCTAATACGGACATCAATGTCCATAATTTATTCTTAATTCCAAAGAAAAACACAAAAGCTTTCAAATTACAAATAACTCGTTTGAACAATTACTTTTCTTAATTGTAAAAAATAAAAATAATTGTAAAAAACAAAAGTTCCCATTTCATTTTGAGTATTGAACATTTATGTGTACGTTTAAGAGCGTACTGTACCTGGGTTACGCTCAACGGATACGTGCATTTGAAAGGGCCAAAGAATTTGAACCAAATGTTGTCGGATCAATTTGTTTTTTTTTTTTAATTTGAAGATAAAGATTGGCTCCGTTGGATTTAAGAGTTAAAATTTGGTTTTATTTTTAATTTTCAGTTTTACAATGTCCTAAACTTTGTCTAACTTCACATCACTGTTCCTCCGTAAATCAATAACAATTGCAAATTCCATAGCTAGAATCCTATAGATTGTACTTTTATCTTTAAAATGAGCCCTTATTTATGAAAATTAATTAATATTTAGCACCAATTCTTTGGCCCACACCGAAACACTATTTATATGAAATACTGGTATTTACAAGCATCGAGAGATGTATTCATCTGGTAGCGTGGTTTTAAACTAATCTAATCATAGTAGAGGGAGTCTTAAGCTCCGCCTTCGTTTCCTACACATATTTGAATTCGGTTGAAATGGGTAACAGAAGATCTTTGGAATAAAACAGTTTGTGACGTCAAATTTACCTGTTTTATTTTAGACTTTCCGTGGTAGAATACAAACTCATATTGACACAAAAAAATGGTCCCAAAAATTAAGTTAAATAATTATGGCCGGCTTCTGAAAGCTTAGTTAACTATAACCAAATGGTCAGAACATGGTTGTTATGGTAACGTATGGGATTGTTATACTGTAATCGAGTTTAACCAAAAGGTTAAATCAACCCCTAAAGGGGTGAATCTATGATTATTAACATAATTTTTTGATGATAAAAAAAAAACTATTATTTCTACAAAATTATCTGTAAAATCAGAATTGGTAATAAATATTAATCACTTTTCACATACAAGAGCTTATTTTAAAGATAAAATTACAATATAGAGTGGTTAAGTGTTAACATTTGTAATTTTTATTCATTTACTGAGAAACAGTCATGTGAAATTGAAAAAAGTATAGCACTGTAAAATTGAAAATTAAAAATAAATCAAAATACAAATTTAAACTTATTAAAATATTTAATTTATTTACTTTATTTTTTATTAAAATTTATTTACTTATTTACTTATTAAAATTTTGATATTTTCTTTCATATCTTGAAATTAAAAAAAAAATCAAATTGATTCGAATATATTTAATCTATATTTTATGATTCCCAAAAATACAGGTTGATTTATAAATATTAGCACTTTTCCCTCTCCCTGTAAGCTACTTCCACTTTGGTCACTCCCCCAATGACGTAATACGACTTCTCGCCAGCGCACCCCGCGTGCAACGATGGACTTTGGAGGTGGCTACATTCGCCTCTTAACTTCAAATTTTAAGATGCCATATCATAGGCTCGAATCCTGGTTTCACTCTGTCATGACATTAAATTACGAGAAAATATATATAGCTCTTGTTTTTTGAATGTCAGATAAATAAACCCATAGAAAAAAAGCATATCAGACAGACAGAGAGATTTTTTTTGTGAATTTTGTCTTACATTCACTTGGAACATGTAGAAATTATGTGAAGTGTGAATTTTCACACGTTTCAGGATTTCGCAGGTATTTAGTGAATGATGATTATTTGGGAAGCCAAAACAAATTTTATGTTAAAATATTTTTTTATTAATTTTAATTCGAATGCCTAATACCATTATTTGGGTTTCTAAAACTTTGCAGTATTTTTTTTTATATAGCAAGGTTCATTAATATTTTGAAAATTGCGCCTACGGCTTCCATTGGTTGTTTAAGTCATAAACTCCGCCCCTCTGATTTCGTATACATTCAAACATAGAATTAAATTATAATATCAACACTGCCCACTGGTTATTAAATTTACGCTTTTAAAAATTAAATGCAACATTTGCCAAAATATAACTAGAATTTTGACAAAATAATTTAAACAAAATAAAAATGCAAAAAAAAAAACAGAAAAAATAAAAATTGACGGGAGTTGAACAGTAGTTTGCAACTTACGAAGCGAGAACGTTACCACTGATCTACGAACGTTCACTCCTTTACTGTGTTAAATAGCGGATTAAATATTTTACATATTTTAGTTAAAAACACAAAAAATGCGTTATTTTCCGAAAACATAATCTGATCAAAAATTCCTGTTTTACTATTCCGGTTCACACCAATGTACATTACTTAGAATTTTTTCAGATTTTTAGTTTAAACCATCTGGGCTACAGGGTGTGGGACAAAATTTTGCACAATTCTCGCAAAAATCGCGTCAAAATAATTTATTTTGCAAAAATAAAATTTTGATCGTTAATTCAGGTTTCAAGGGCTTTCATTTTTTTATATGAGCATATATTTGCTTATATTTTTAGGGGAATACGTTTTTTAGATGTTTTAGTATTTTTCCTATGTGCGGGTCAAAGAGTTGTATAAGCATGTCAAATTTCAACTCTCTAGGTTTAGCCGTTTGGCTACAATTTTTACCGAACAGGCAGACAGACAGACGACAAAATGACGGTATAAGGGTTTTACAAAACCCTAAAAAAGAACAGATTTAACCTCCAATTTTATTTATATATGTAAATTTTCCACAACTTTGTAAATTTCACTTAGAAGATAAAAGGTTGTTAAATGATGCTTGTTGTTACGTTTCACAGATTAGTTCACTGACTGTAGTTTCGGCTCACCGAAAATTTGAGAATTGCCAAAGCCGAAACTGCACTCAAAAAAAAAAAAAAAAACAGTGAGAATAACAAAAATGTCTAATTAAACAACCTTTTACAAATATTATTTTTTTCTCGTTTATGATCCACCTGACACGCATACTTCTTTTTGGTGTATAGAATCTCGTTGATTCTAAGGATCTTGCTTAATTTTACTTATCACAAGCAAGCCTGTGGCTGCCAGCAATAAATCGTTTGTGCTTGCCGTTGACCGCTCGCAAGTAGATAATAATTAAATTGTTAAAATAATTTGTGTAAAAAATATTTAGACAAATTACGGGCTCTGCTTAGCAACCGGCTATAAGCTGTACGGGCATTTCTGTGTGCGCTAAAAAATAGACGTAATCCTGTCTATATTACTCCTACATGTACACAGATTGAAAATGTGGTCACAAAACTTGAAATCAAGAGATCTAGACTCATCTCGCGCTGTCGCGTCAATGATGATGATGTGTAAAAAATATTTAGACAAATTACGGGCTCTGCTTAGCAACCGGCTATAAGCTGTACGGGCATTTCTGTGTGCGCTAAAAAATAGACGTAATCCTGTCTATATTACTCCTACATGTACACAGATTGAAAATGTGGTCACAAAACTTGAAATCAAGAGATCTAGACTCATCTCGCGCTGTCGCGTCAATGATGATGATGACTTCTCTTTATTTTTCATATGAGAAATATAATTGTAAATATTACCTTTTATTATCACGACAGTAATAGTTTACTGAATTTATACAGTAATAAATGTCCTTAATAACAAAATACGTAAATAATACGCCAATATAATTAAAACCAAGATACAATTTGTAAAAATATATTTTAATGCGCAGTACAACCTAGTGGCTGTGCTTTTCGGGTCAGGTATGCGACAGTATTGACTAATATTTCTTCATTTTATTGAGTAATAAAATTAATTTGAAGTGTAAGCATTTTAAATAACGCGTAAAAAAAACAGCACATGAGGATCCCCCGAATATATTTTATGTATAAAATAATAATCGGCATATATTAAATGTAATTACTAACTTATGATCAAAAAGTCTTTCAGTCTCAGATGGCTTATGTATTATAAATCGCAGATCTTCTTTTGTTAATTGAGTATTCATAATGCACGTGTCATTTGTCGAAAAAAAAGGAGATTTTCTTATATAAAACATAGCCGCCCGAAGAAAGGACATTTTGATCCACATGTTACATTGCAAATACGTATATGAATTATCAACAAGTGTTTTTTCACATATAATATTATTATTATTTATTTAAAATGCACTCTTGAGTGTAAACATACTCCTGAACAGTAGGACTGAATGAGTCGGTTTGAATGTTTTCAACTTTACAAATCATATTATACAATATGATAAAATTGGCAACGTCGCAAGGCCTGACAATGTCGATTGAACAACACTATTTTATACAGGTGATACTGAAAAAGCGGTTCCATATACTGGGTCTAATAATGTTTATTAAACATAGCGAATTTTTTTTTTGAGATTTTCTTACCCCTCTCAATGTGCCCTGAGAGTTATAACTGGTAGATTCTATATCTTGCATATATACACGCGAAATCCTTTAAATAACGGTAGGTCTTAGGTCGCCTGTTGGATATCATTGGTCTGACCACGTCGGTTGTATCAATATATATATATATATATATTAATCTGTCTGGTTACTTAATTTACACACATCGTAGGTATCAGCATCTTCCTCTTTGTTAAATATAAAAAATAAAATCTTTAAATTAATCTAAAACATGTTTAGTACGAACCAAAACGCGCAAACAAATAAATTAAAAAAGTGCGTATTTTAATTTTTTTTATTTATTGATGAACTTCTATTGAAATTCCTCAATAAGATGTTTTATGTGATTATTTGGAAAATAAAAGTTGTGATTTGCATATTTAAAAAATGATAAATAAATAATAATATTTAAAAAAATAAGTAAGTAAAATAATGTAAACCTATATTTGTTAATGAGCATTCATTCACATCAAATTTTATCCATATTTTATCCATTTAAATCAAAATTTGTCCGTTCATGCAAAACGTAATTGGTCCAAATTAAAATTATCGTTTTTTCGTAATTTTGCTGATTAAAATTTTAAGGACATGTTTGAATTCAATGTTTGGGACCTTAAAAATAAATAATTTCAAATATTAGGTTCCCAACTTATAATGTTTAGAAAGTTTTTTGCAATTATTTCAAAACTGCATTACTGTGACAAATTACGTTTTTAATATTACCTCTTCACACGAGGGTTACCCTTTATGTTCTTACAAATGACCACGAGATGGCAATATTGAAAAGAGTCATTACTATATTCGTAAAATATGACATTATTGTGAAATTAGTGGCAGCTTATAAATTGACCGAGAAGTTTGTTGACAGTGAACGTTAAAAAATAACAAGTTTGTGAAAAAATGGATATTACTCGTAAAGGTTTTCGTTGGATGATTTTTTACGATTCCAGTAAAGGCCTAACTCAACAACTGTGCATAGATTCGCTTCGTTCAACTTTTTATAATGAAGCACCATCAGAAAAAACTGTTTACAATTGGTTTGCAGAATTTCGACGTGGTCGTGCATCCGTCAGTGATAAATCTCGTGAAGGTCAAGCAAAATCATTTGTGATCCAAAAAAACATCGATGCTGTGCGCAAAATTATTGAAGAAGATCGACATGTGACTTACCGTGCGATAGAGGCATCCTTTGGCATATCGCAGACTACAATACATTCGATTTTGCATGAACATTTAGCTGTGAAAAAGATTTGTTCCCGACGGATTCCGCATAGTTTGACCGAAGCTCAAAAAAAGGCTCGTGTTGATTGGTGTAAGGGAATGCTAAAAAAATTCAACCTAGACGGGTGACGAAATTTGGATTTATTCATATGAACCGGAAACTAAGCAACAATCCACTGTTTGCAAAATGATTGAAGAAGATCGGCATGTGACTTACCGTCACATTCGATTTTGCATGAAAATTTAGCTGTGAAAAAGATCTGTTCTCTATAGATTCCGCATAATTTGACCGAAGATAAAAAAAGGCACGTGTTGATTGGTGTAAGGGAATACTAAAAAAAATCAACCTAGGCACTGCAAAATCCGTATACAACATCGTTATAGGTGACGAAACTTGGATTTGTTGGTTTTGAGAAACCAACTTCAGAGTGGAAAAAATGTTTCGAGAATTGGTTTGAACGCTTGCAAAAGTGTATAATTCTTAAAGGCGAATATTTTCAAAAGCAATAAAACAGTTTGTTCCAAAAAAAAAACTTAGTTGCATTTTTTCAATTTGTTGAATACTAGGGTAGTTACGGGGGGACACCATACAACTAAAATATTGAAATATTTTACTTATTATTCTCTTTACATCAAAACTGAATGTAAGGAAAATTTATTTAGAACGAAGAAACAAAAGAGAAATTAAAACAAGTAGAAAATCAAACAATTAAACGATATTTTTATATTTATAGCCAAAAATCAAACTTCACGTGCCCCACAGACCTATGATTGATGTGAGTTTCATTTTTTCAGAGGACGCAAAGAGTCATCTGAAACACCTGGTTTTATACATGTGGCAAGATGAGTGGAGCGCACGCAGAACGTTAAGTTGCGACAGATTAAGGGAGACTTTAAACCATGGGGTTCTTCCTGCAAGACTAACCGCAGGGAGGAAACCACCATCACACGCTTCCGTATAGGCCACTGTTGGTGGACCCATGGACACCTCCTTCGAGGTGAAGAGTCCCCTATCTGTGATACGTGTAAAACAGATTTGTCTGTGTTACACATTTTAACTGAATGTGTACAGTTCGAGGAGGTCAGGGAGAGGTTGGGCCTGTGCTATGGGGCAGTTGCTTTAGGTGACGACAGAGTACTCATGGACAGGCTGATACTCTTCCTGTGAGAATCGAACTTACTGTTTTATGTGTAAAGTCTTGCACCTTATTTTAATGTGTTCTATTTCTAAACTGTGATATTCGATGGTAATTGGCCTCTTTACAGCCTCTTACCATCCACCCTGAGTCTGTTAAAATTTATCTTACATTACAGATCAGACATTATTTATATTACAGATCTTATTTATTTGTGTTTGACTGTGCAAGATTTCTTTTATTGAGTATTTGTAATTTTATTGATTTTATCTTTTTATTGATTGTTTTATTTATTGTTTTTAATATGTAGTGTAGTAATTTAAATGGGCTGCGTTAGGCGCAAATAGCCTTTGTTGCTGTGCGCCAAAAATTTTAACTAACTAACTAAACTTCACGTGCATATAACATATAACGATAAACAAAGACTGACGTCCCGTTAGCATATGGATGACGCGTAGCCTCTCTATTTACCACCACAAGTTAAGAGACAACCTTATACTTTAATATTCTTAAGTGCAAACCAGACATTCGTTGGATAATTAAATACAGAGTTCTTAGCAACTATGATTTTAGGGAATATATTTCCATATAATTTTAAGATTTTCGTTTGATTTTAATTATTTAAAAAATTTAGGGATCCATAGTGTCATAAAAACATGCCTATTTTTTAATAAGCTATGTCATGAACACAATGGTGTATTTTTAAAATAACTCGGTGCAGCCGTTCTTTATTTTTGAAGTAACTTTCGTACAGACATACACACAAACGAACTAATTTATACATTAGTGTAGATTTCATTTGTGAACAAAACCACGTTGTCAAATCATTTCAGTAACGATTCCATTTTGACATACAATTAAAATAATATCCAAACAACAATAATACAATTTAAACCAAACTAAAACCATTAATACCAACAATAACAAAAATATACTAAAAGTCCCCTCGTTAACCATCAATGAAATGAAAAAAAATCACACTGAATGACAATTTAAATTATGGGCGGGCAAGGGAGTATGTTGAAATATAACTCCGGTACAAAAATATCTTGTTCCACACACCACAAAGGAACTCGGGGAAAAAATAGGTTAGGTTAGAGCCATTGAATACCGTGAGTAAAAACTAGAAGCTTAACATCCCACTGTGCTATTATTCGAAAACTAGGAATTATGCTGAAATACCTTATCAAGATGAGATATCACCGGTCAAGGTTAGGTCAGGTAAGAACAACAAACTTAAAATGGTTTAACACGCACTGTAAACTTGTTATGTTACGTATCTGTTCAGGTGAGAAATAAGGATTTTAAAATATTTGGCTATTCATGCGAATTTTTGAAAGTGTTTTTCGAAGAATTTCAGTAACTAGAGTTTTTCAAGTTACTGGAGATTTTGAAAATCGTAAAAGAATCATTACATAAAGTGTGTGTTTTTAATGTGTTTGAAATATTTTGGGATGGCATGCTTTTGGTTGTTATGTGGCTTCGAAGAAGTCAATGAATTTTATAAAAAACAATTCAGGAATTTAAAATACTGTGGACAATAAGTTGAACAGGGGTCACTATATTGAATCACTATTTTGATTTTTAGGTTCTGTAGATCTGACCATTAAAAACCCCTTATAACGTCACTCATCTGTCTGTCTGTACGGTAGAAATTGTAGCTAAACGGCTTAACATAGAAAGTTGAAATTTGGCATGTTTATACAACTCTTTGGTCGATTGATAATATAAGTAAAGAGATAAGAGTTATAGGAATATCGAGATACCTGAAGGGGAAAAGAGGAAGAGGTTAAGATGAGGTAACGAAGAGAGGAACAACAGATAATGGGCCAAGACAGTGGACAGGCTATGTAGAATCTGCAAAGAAGAAGAGGAAACCTTGGAGCATTTAGCGAAGAGATGCAGAGAGATGTCAGTCTGGGAGGAAGGGATACAGGAACTGATGAGTAAAGAAGGCAGGGGAGAAAGATGGGCGAGAGAACTGGAGGAAAGAAGGAAGAAGATAGGAGAGGGAAGCCGGAAGGAGAATATGAAGAAAGAGAGGAGCTCTGGAGGAAGAACAAATAATTGAAATTAAAAAAATATTGTAAAATTATCCATATTATACGTTATTTTATTTTTTTAATGGGTAATGCATTGAATGCCGCAAGGCCTAGGGAAAATAAAGAATATATATACAACTTTTTGGTCCACATATAACAAAAATACTGAGAGTTCAAAAAAACATATCCTGAGATAAATATAAACAAATATGTATTTAATAAAAAAATATATGTATATATTTTTTCAAATTTTGAGTGGCATTTGAGTTTCGAAGGAAACAAGCGAACATTCGTGGATCAACAAGCACATTTTTATTTTTAAAAAATCTTTCTTTTTTATGGGATTTTTCTGAAAAAATCTCCACTATGTACGAGTGACGACATTATTTTCTGGTGGGACAAAAAGCTTTTTTAGGGCAAAAGCTTATCAAAAAGGTTTTTGAATGAAATTTTCCTTTTTTTCCAAATTTCGCCACTTACATGAAACACAATCACATAAACTTAAGAAAATGTCGCAAGTAAATTATTATCAAATATACTGATAAAACACTATTTTAATAATGTAATTATTAAAACATCGAACATACATAACCTTCTAATAACACAGAACTACAAACAAATGTCAAAATAAAGCACTCCGACTGACAATTAAAACTACGGACAAAATATGTTTTGACCCATTGCAATGGTTGCTATAGGTTATATACTATTGCTCGTTCTTCAGCCCCGCTTGTATCCCGCATCAACACTCGTACAAAAATTTGAGACATTCGCTCTTTTGCCCTGCCTGGCGTATGTCCATACTAAAAACATTTGTTTTAGGAAGCGAAACGCGGTGCGATGCGAATTTAAGTTATAAATATTTCAATATACTTAACTAAATATTAATTTAAAATGGGGAAAATGAAAATAATACATGTTACTATTATTATTTTTTATTAAAGATTTTCTTCTTTTTCAAAAGTAAATAATTGGGAGGGCATTGCCCTGTTGCCTTCCTTGCACCAGCCGTCACTGCTATGTACATTGATGGAAACCGAAATAGTCCAACAGGAATTTTTGATCAGATTAGTTTTTGGAAAAATAATGATTTATGTATTGAGAAAAAATATATTTTGTTAAAATATATTGTGTGGTATCAAAAAAAAAAGCTTAAGACGCAGATTGAGAAACGTAAGATGATTTTTTAACACGAATTTAGGCAAAAATGTTCTATAAAAGTTTTTGTTCCGCACCATTGTATCCAAAGGGATTAAACCAACAAATTATAGGTAATGAAAATTGATCTGAGCCGGAAACGTACGAGAGGAATTTTTTATCAGATTACGTTTTTAGAAAATATTTCTGTTTTTGTGTTTGTTGACAAAATTAATTATTTTTTTAATTAATTGCTAAAATATTGCAAATAATTCACCCGGAAGTAGGCACCCGGTACATCCTCCTTAAGTTTTCAACCCATAGATTGGTTTGCAGCATTTCTCCATGCTTCCCTGTTCTCAGTTTTTTTAGTTCCACGTATAAGTTGCAATTCATATCTTCCATTATCTGTTTCATATAATCTAGCCTTGATCTACCTCTACTGTTCTTTCCCTTGACTGTTTCTTCCAGTATCGTTTTCTCCAGACCTTCGTGTCTTATAATATGTCCAATCCAAACATCTCTTCTCTTCTGCAACATTCTCCACAGACATGGTTCCTCCTCCATCTGCCGCAATACTTCTTCGTTCATCACTCTATCTACCTATTGAATTTTCAACATTCTTCGATAGCACCACTTTTCGAATGCTTCAGTCCTCTTTTTTTCTATCACTCCTAATGTCCAAATTTCACTTCCATACAGTAAGATGCTCTAAACAAAGGCTCTTACGCAGGCCTTTTCTTAGGTTTTTGTTTACGTTGTTAGCTGTGAACATATTTCTCTTTTTATTAATGCCGCTTTTGCTTGACTTATTCGGTATACGAGGTGTTGTCAATTAAGTAACCGGGCTGGCAATATAGCGTTTGATCTGGCAACATTTGGGACGCGGGACTTGGAGGAGCGCCAGGTGAACATGCGGAACGCCTTCAGTACGAGTTTGAACTCGCTAGAGTAATTTTGTTGTCAGTAGCGATTTATTTCGTTAAACAGTTTTTTTTTTTTTTAGAGCGTTCTAAAAATGAGTGACATTAATTTCGAGCAACGGTGTGCTATCAGATTTTGCTTTAAACTTGGGCACCGTGCAACGGAAACTTTTGCAAAACTTCAGCAGGCCTACGGATACAGGTTTTTTTCAAGGATCCAGGTTTTTTGACGGTTTAAGACATTTTCAGAAGGAAGAGAGTTGATTGAAGATGAATCACGCAGCGGAAGGCCTTCATCTTCAAGAACCGCTAAAAACGTTGGCAGAATCCGGGATCTTGTGCGTTCAGATCGTCGGTTGACAATCAGAATGATCGGGGAAGAGTTGAAATTGACTCACATTACCGTTCATCAGATTTTGACCAATGAATTGGGGATGAGAAAAATCTGCGCAAAAATGTATGCTGATTTGCTTTTTTGGTAGCCAAGGAATCGTCCACAAAAAGTTTATGCCTCAAGGCCAAACGGTCAATCAACACTTTTATCTGTGGCTCCTCAGCCTCCTTATTCGCCTGACTTGAGTCCTTGTGACTTTTCCTTTTCCCAAGATTGAAATATCACCTCAAAGGACGCTCTTTGGGACACTCGAAAACATTCAAACGTCCGTAACCGACCAGCTGAAAGCAATTCCAGTATCCGAGTTCCAGCACTGCTATGAAGATTGGAAGAACCGTCTCCAGCGCTGTGTGGCTTCCCAAGGAAGTTATATTGAGGGAGACAATATTGACTTGTAAATATATTCGAATAAAAAAAATAAATAAAAAAGTTATTTTGAAGGGGATAATATTGAATTGCAATTCTATTTGAATACAAAAATTTTAAAAAATCAGTCCGGTTACTTAATTGACACACCTCATATGTGCGATATAATTTTGAGTTCCATTAAAGTTATAAAGATCTGGATATATCGTCCGAGCAATAAGGCTTGATGGATACCTGAAGAAAGTCAAAGACAAGATATATGGATCAGTTGGAGAAATGACCTAAAAGGACTCAATATTTAAAATTGGAAAACGGTCATAAAACGGGACAAAATGTAAATGATTCCTTGAAACGGTCAGGACCTAGAAAGGATTGTACAGGCAGAACTGATGATGATCAAACTTCCTCATATATAAAATAGAATTTTTCAAGTTCCCTTTGAAAAGTAAAAATTCAAAAATCCTAGAAAAAACAACATTTTTAATGAAGCAAACAAATCTGTTGATTGACAGTTCCATCAAGATAGCTATTTAAGTTTTTACCTGTTCAAAATATTTACAGAATTACTTCCAGTAGATGAACAAAATACGCAACATGGGTAAATGTGTAAGTCCTGGGGCTTCATGTTACATGTAGTTGCAGGTAATGGTACACTTGCAGTGGATCCAGGTAATGCCGCTGAGATGTAAGACATCCCTTCAATGTTACATGCATGGGAAACACAGTTCCCAGGCTGACAAACACCCCAATTATCTCGGGGATGTGGGAAAGCGTTGGTGTATGTTGTTTACCGAGAAACATCAACTCAATACTTTGGAGAAATCTTATTATTTTATTTGAGAGTATTATTTTAACACAAAAAGAAATGCAAGTTGATTATTTGGGTTATTTTATAACCTTACAGGCATTTAAAAAGAAACATTTCGATACATATTAGGCTAATGGATGTAACCCTCAATCCAAAAAGTTAGACAGACTGCATTTTTTAATTTTTTGTGGCACATTCCAGCCAACATTACGAATGTTCGCTGGTATTTAATTCAAATTTATTTAAATGAAAAATATAACATTTGTTAGATGTTGTTCTCCTTCCTTTTCATCTTAGACAACTGGTATAAGCTATACTGTCATAAGTCGCGGTAGAATTCAAAAATTAATATTCGTATATTTTTAAATTTTACTCCCTAAAATAATTTATATTAATAAAATTGGAGGCTATATATGTTTTTTTATTTTTTCGTTTCTCATATTTGGTTTCTGAACGTTTCAGATGATTTTAAGCAGGGCTTCGAACCGTTATTTTTTCCGCTTCGGTGGGAACGCCTAGAACCCCTCTAGGCGTTCAACCCCCCTCCCCCGAAATAATAGTTATCAGTAATATCAGTTAAAAAAATTATGATTTTTTTCTGCTCATTAGTTTAAAAAATAATCTTAAATAAAATGTATTTTATATTCACTCACATAAACATTATCTGAACTGAAATAAACCGATATTTTTTTCGGTTCAGTTCCGGTTTTCGTTCCAACAAAAATAAGGTTTTTTTTTCGGTTTTCGGTTCAGTGCCGGTTCGAAGCCCTGATTTTAAGACAATATCCGCAAAAAATCGATCTTTGTCTGTCCGTCTGTCCGCCTGTCAGTCTGTCTGTCCGAGATTCACGCAAAAACAGTTGAACATATTTTTACAAAATTTGGTATAATGATAGAGTACAACCAGGAACATGGGCAATATGGCAATAAAGCAGGTGTTTTGAGGTTAAAACTGTTTATTAAAAAAATTAAAATATCTCCATTATAATTGACTTAACTCTTTGAGGCACGGAATTTTAGAAAATAAAAAAACCCATGTTGCACAGAAATTTTATTTTTATAAATTATAACAAAGTTCTAGTCTATTTTAAGTAATAAGGAATTAAAATTAGAGGAAAAAAAAAACAAAAATAAATAAAAAGTTTTTGGTTATAGGGTGGACTTAAACAGCCCGTTTTTCTTTTTTTAGGGTTTTGTAGGTATGACCAAAAAACCCTTATACCGTCATTTTGTCGTCTGTCTGTCTGTCTGTCTGTCTGTCTGTCTGTCTGTCTGTCTGTCTGTCTGTCTGTCTGTTCGGTAAAAATTGTAGCCGAACGGCTAAACCTAGAGAGTTGAAATTTGGCATGCTTATACAACTCGTTGACCCGCACATAGGAAAAATACCAAAACATCTAAAAAACATATCCCCCTAAAAATATAAACAAATATGTGCTCATCGAAAAAAAAAATATTTTTTTTTAATTCTGAGTAGGGCATCAAATGAAAGCCCTTGGTACGTGGATTAACGATCAAATTTTTATTTTTCCAAAATAAATTATTTTGAAGCGATTTTTGCCAATATTGTGCAAAAAAAATTTTGTCCCACACCCTGTAGCCCAGATGGTTTAAACTAAAAATCTGAAAAAATTCTAAGTAATGTACATTGGTGTGAACCGGAATAGTTCAACAGGAATTTTTGATCAGATTATGTTTTTGGAAAAAAAAGCATTTTTTGTGTTTTTTTGCTAATAATGTTGACAACTTATAGTTATATAATACGCTAAACAGTAACGTGTTTCTTGGTGCTGTGGCTAAGATACTTGCGTTCTGTCCAAGAATTCGTAATCGGACTCATGTTCGAGTCCTACGTGAGGAGACAATATTATTTTTTATTTATTTTTTGCATTTTTATATTGTTTAAATTATTTTTTCAAAATTTTAATTATATTTTGGCAATTGTTGCATTTAATTTTTAATAGCGTAAATTTAATAACCAGTGGAAATTGTTGAAATTATAATTTAATTATATATTTGAATGTACACGAAATCAAAGGGGAGGAGCTATGACTAAAAACAACCAATGGAAGCCATAGGCGCAATTTTCAAAATCTTAATGAACCTTGATATATAAAAAAAAAAAAACTGCACATCTTTACAAACTTAAATAATGGTAATAGGCATTCGAATTAAAATTCATAAAAAAATATTTTGTCATAAAATTTGTTTTGGCACCCCAAATAATCATCATTCACTTACTAAATACCTGCAAAACCCTGAAATGTGTGAAAATTCACACTTCACAACAATTTTTTTTTTATTTGGAATGAAAAGTTAATCACTCAAACAAATACCAGTGTGACATCTGTTGATGAAATTACTAACTAGTTTAAATACGTGGGATTACTTTAAAACCTTTGTTCTGGTGGTAATTTTTCGACATGGTATAAAAAATATCCCACCGTGCATATTTATGCATAAAAAAGATTCCCATCTTTTAACTTTTAACTCTGCTATGAGCTAAATTGTTAACGGAAAAATATATATGAATAAAATATTTATATGAGAAAACAAATCTTTTTTGTTGAATGTAGTTTTTCAATTAGATTACAATTTGGGGAATTATGGGGATCACTCTAAAGCAAAACTTTTGAAATATCTCCCTTATTATTGACTTAAAAGCAATCACGTATAAAACATATTGTATAAACATATAAAAAATTGTATATAATAAGATGACAAATCTTTTTTGTTCTATATACTATTTTTTAATAGCATAATTTACAATGTTTGTGAATATTGTGAAATAAATCAAAGCACAACTCAAAAAGGGTTACGATAGCGACCTACCATTACCTACGCGAAATTTTTGGATTATCCATAGTTTAATAGTCTAGAAAAAAATTAAGGCTTTAATCGTTTAATGTGTTTTGAGTTTATGACAATTTTTTAATGGCATAGTTTACATCATTTTTTTGAAAATTGTGAAATATAAAAAATCACAACTCAAAAACGGTTAGAGAAAACGACTTGATGTTAGAATTTTTGGATTTTTCGTAGTTTGTTAGTCTAGATAAAATTTGATGCCTTATTCTTTTTGTGTTTTTAAAATTTTGACAAATATTAATACGGCGTGATTTATAGAAATTTTCATCTTCGCATGGTCGTTTCTCAAAAACGAAGGTCCTTTTTAAGGTCCTTATTGACGTCATCATATTTTAAGAGAAACATTTTTTTTTTAATTTTTATTTTTATTTATTTTTTTTAAATTTTTTTGAAACTTTTGGTAAATTGTAACTAAAAAATGGTTAGGGATAGAAATCTGAGGTTTGAATTTTTAAAATTCTCCTACATTTAGTTTAAAAAAAGAATGGTCTTTAATAAACCAATTATGTTTAAACCAAGTTTGGTATGGGCAGTAATCCAAAACCCTTAAAAATGGCCAAAAATTGAAAAAATCGTAAGGTAGACCTTAAGAAATCGTGATTTTTAAGAAAAGAAAAAAGTCCCGATTTTATTGAAAATTCGTACAAATATGTATTTTTGGTCAAAGATCAACAAAATTTGGCCCATTTTGAAGTTTGAGCAAAAGTTTTGGAATTATAAGCAAAAATCTGACCCAAATCGGTTCTAATTCAAAAACTAGGAAAGCATGAATTTTTAAAATATTATTTTCATAATCCTCTCCTCAAAATTAGCTTAAAAATGTATATTGGCTAAAATCAGAGTCAAAAAATTTTTGATCAAAATTCCAAAATTTTAGGGTTTTTTTTTTTTTAATTTTGTGGAAAATTTGTATACTTATATTTTTAGCCTTACATCACAAATATGTGGTCTCTTTTTAGTTACGGTCTAACATTTTTAAAATTAGCTGCAAAAAAAAAAATAATAAACAGTCCACAAAAAGGCTCAGAGCTGAGGAAATGTTAGTTTGCCCCCTTTTTAGGGTTTGTAGGTATGACCACCGAAAAACCCTTATTACGTCACTTATGTGTATGTTGGTCTGTCTGTCTGCACGGTAGAAATTGTAGCCAACCGGCTTAACATAGAAATTCAAAATTTGGCATACTTATACAACTTTGAGAGTTCAAAAAACACATTCGGAGATAAATATAAACAAATATGTATGTAATAAAATAATCAATGTTTTTTTCTTTTTTTTTTTTTATCTTTGAGTGGCATATCTAATGAAACCTCTTAATGCGTGGATAAACAAGAAAAATGTAATTTTTTAAAATAATTTTTTTTTTCTTTATATTCGATAAATATTTTTCTTATATTTCTTTATAAAAATATGTCAAAAACTTTTGTTCACCACCTATATTTCCCTATCTTTCAGAGGAATTGATCTAAATATCTGAAAAAAAATTCCATAATGAACATGGAATGATGGGAACCGGAATAGTTCAACAAGAATAGTTTAAGACGTAAATTGAGGAATAAAAAGTAGTTTTTTAAAATTCGTTTCTTTTAGCACGGTTTTAGCCAAAAATGTGCGGCCCTTTTATCCAAACTCTGAAAGTTAAACAGAAAATCTGAAAAAATTATAGGTTATAGGTACATTCATTTGAGCTGGGATTGTACGAGAGGAATTTTATCAGATTGCGTTTTTGAAAAATATTGCACTGTTTATGTTTTTGACAAAATTTATTATTTTTTTAATTCATGGCTAAATTATGGCTAATAATGTTATGGATTTTTTGTATTTATGGCAAAGACTATTATGGCAATATATTGATAAATGGATTAATTTTTTCCAATTTCGGAACCGTATTCCACACTATTAACAATATGTCATTTGTTAACAATAAATATTTCATTTTAAGTATTTCATTACAATAAATGATTTATTCCTCTTTGATACCTTAAAAACAAAAATCTAAAGTAATTCAAACAATATATAACTGAACACTACACACTCTACACTGTAGGGTGTCTACAGTGTAAAGTGTAGCGTGGTGTTCATATGCGTAGGTCTACAGATGTTTTAAATTTTTTTATTATATTTTCTTTCCGATGGGGACTGAGATAGGAGATAGCCAATGTGTTTATATGTCTGTCTAATTAAAACAACTCACTAACTATAAGTTTGGAAAACTATCGACAATCGACAACATATAACGTATTTAATTTAGAGCTCTAAACGATTGCTCGCGTTACCATATGACAAACTTGTTAGTGAAAATCAACAGTGAACAACTCATAGCCTACAGTTAGGCTTATCATACGTCCCGGTTTGTCCAGAATTGTCTCGGTATGAAGGTATGGTCCCGGCCAGTTTGTCATTTTGTCCCGGATATTTCGTAAAAATTAAAAAGTGCAAAATATACACGCAGTACAAAAAGTGCAGCCTCGGAAAATGGCGATTAGACAACTATAGGCTATTCCAAACGTTTAGACGGAAATAGATTTTGAAATCTAGTAATTTTTATCTATTAATTCGAACTTTTAGTCATTTTGTTTAAGCTTTGTAAATCATACTCACATTGCAAATTCTAGCTTAGATTGTCATCATAAAATGTCATTTTCATTGCATTTGAATTTTTTGTCATTTCAAATTTCCCATTTATTTATTTTTTTGTCTTCAAAATATGGAAAAAATTATTAAAATTTTTGTTGGAATTTTAAATTTTGAGATACCAAACGTGAAACATGAAATAACCCAAGCAAGGTCCCTTCTCATGACAACCTAAAGAACGAAATTTCCATTTAGTGTAATTAAAAATAACAACGAATTTTTAAAGAAATTTCACGCTAGTGGTAAATATTAATAATTTTTAATAATAAGTTATGTTCAATTAAGAGTAATTAAAAATTATTACTACGTAAATTCTGATTTTTGTTAACCACTCCGTTATTTATCCTTTTTAATCATAAGTACTAGCGTAGAAGGCGTAACTTTCTGTTTTTAGCAAAATCTCAAAATTGTCCCGGTTTGAGAAAAAAATATTATGGTAAGTCTACCTATTCGCGACCCAAACTAACGTTGGCGGCGCTGCGTACGACAGTTGATGGCTGACGAGAAGCGTATATGTCAGAAGTTTTTTCTTAATATTTATCTGTTCAAACAATATTTCGGCAAAAAAGCACTGTATTTAAGTCACTATATTTAAAAATACGTCTTAATTCACGTAAACTGCAGCACAACACAAATATACGCTTCTGTTTAATTTACCAAGCCGCCACCAGATGTCTCACTGTTATTTGGAGTCGCGAATAGTGGACTAATTTAAGAGCTCTGAATAGATATAAGCAAGCTTTACACATCATTATCTTTTTTAGTATTGGTAGTATTCAAAATTGAAACTAACTTATCTAAAATTAATTTTGTGTCAAGTATGAGAAGTCTTTAAAATTCCGTATGTCCTTTGAGCTTACGCCTGTTAATATTATGCGCAGCAAATTCAAATAACCTCCGGTGAGAACAAATCCGTAGCTCCTGAACATTTCATACCTTCATTATAGCTCCAGTGGATTCTGTGCCCCGTCCCCGGTTGTTCAAAGGTTGTGCGCGTTGCCGCTACCCTGCCGCTACCTTGCCGCCTGTCAATCACGTGGAGGTACGGTACCCCGCTGTCTGCGGTACTCAGGTCCGGGGACCCAGCTCACGGACCCGGTACACCTGGGACACACCGCTTACCTAAGTTCTCAACGGATGATTTACCTCGGGATGGAATGTGGTGACTGTAATTGGGAGGTTGGGGGGTAATTAATTATAAAATATAGATTTTTGAGCTATTGGGTGGAGTAGTATTCATTCATTAACGGTTGGATATTTTCATGAGGGTAGAATTATGAATTAAAAATTTCTCATATAGTTTCCGATAGAATAGAATGAATTTTGGTTAGAGTTTGTTTAAAAGCTACGAATTATAATTCTGTTATAGATACACAGAAGAGCCCCAACTTACATTACGACAACGCGTGCAATATATCCTAAGTGACATAGACATAGTTTGTCAGAAAACAACAAAAACTGTTTTACTTGCATACCAATTAATATATTCTTTTTATAATGTACTCGAGATTTTTCGATGGGCTGTGTCAGGCGCAAATAGTCATCGTTGGTGTACGCCAAAATTTTTAACTAACTATTAGAAAATAATAAATAAATATATATATATATATATATATATATATATATATAGTAATATATAGTATATATATATATAATAGTAGTTTTTTGAAATTTCAAATATAGACCAACATAAGTCAGTATAACACAGGTTGCGACCCTTCTGTACCTTTTTGCTACATTTCGGCCGCACAGTCGAACAATAAGAATCAATGTATAGTCCGTACCATATTAGTTATGAAGATCGCAATAAAATAATAAAAGTTAGGGAACTCATAAAATTACAATAGAAGTGATATAACTAGGCGTGTCAACCCATAGCCGTAGGGATTCGTTTTTCACATTACGCATCTTACTTAAAGGATTAACGAAAACAAACATCCCTGCGCCACTGACCGTTGACTGTTTACAACGTGGTCGTAAACATGAACCCTAGTTCTTTTGTAGTTTAACAATGTGATTATAGTTATACGGGATAATTGTTTTATGCCGATCTTCAAAAGTAATATGGTATGTTCTATATACCAATACTTGTTAGATCTTCGTTTAGCTGATTTCTCCATCTCTTGGTTGATCTTCTCACTATTCGTCGGGTGTTTTTCTTAGCGATTTTCCTTCCCAAATCCTCTTTTCCATTCCATCCTTTTTCATCGTCATCATATTTCTTATCCACTGTACCTGTCTAGCTTTCAGTCATTGCGTGATTCTTGCGGATTTTTCACTTACTAATTCATTTTAATTGGATCAAAGATAAGAATAAGATCCGTGTAACATTTTATTTTGTAAAACTGTGAAGTTTTGTCAATCTCGCTTTGTTAGGTCCAGGTTTCAGAGTATGAGACGTACTATGTCCTGTTTTACTTTTTGATCATATTATTTTTTTAAAAGTTATCTACTTTTTGCAATACCGTGCTGCAACATTTGACTGGATAACTGTAGAACTGGGTAACTGACTTAATGCGTACGCATCTCGTAATTAAGTACACTTGCAAGTCCCTAGATCTTATGGTTTCTAATATATCTCCAGAATTTGTTGTCACTTGCCATAGGTAGATACAGGTACCTACAACACACTGAAATGTGTGAAAATTCACAATTCACATCAATTTTTCTTTCAATAGTGATCGAATTTTTATATATATATAAAATTCAATGTATGATATCGTATGAAAAATCAGAATAACAAACAAAAAATGTTCGATTTGTGTTGAAAATTTATCATTTTATATATATAAGAAAAATACAGGCAGAAGTTACTTGTTCCAAGTGGCGGCGTTAGCTTTTAAAATCTGGTTTTTAATTTTAAAAAGATGAAAGCGGGGCGTAAGCGGTTCTTTGACCTGCTTTTGCATCTTTCTCAATTCGAAATATTCCCAAAATGAACCGGGCACTTAGTTTTATCTAAGATTTTAAATTTTCTCCTACCATATCGGGGGGCCCGGGCCCCCTGATTCAACGCTGGCGCCGCTACTGCTTGTCCCCCTGCGCAGAAATCAAATATCATCCATTACGTTATCACCGGTTAGTTTAACATATTTCAGTGGCGTCACTTACTTTATTATAATCTTGACTACGTGAATTTTGTGATTTTATTTGTTTATTTCCGTTATTATTATTTATTTCTCGTATGTTTTCAAAAATTAATAAAAATTAATTCGAAATACATTTTATTGGTTTGGTATGCACAACATTTATTTAAAATCTTTATGTACGTCAGTGTGTTCAGCTGTTTTCTCGCGTAGAATTGATGACGTAATTTATGACGATCTGTCCTGTTCTGTCGCCGAACGAGCTCTACCATGCAGTTTACACACTTCCTATCAATTATTTAGGTCTTGAACGTTTGTTGACCTTTTTGTTTATACTCGCTGTATTAGATATCCCCACAAGGAAGAAGCCTTGTGGTTTCTTTTTCTCGGTTTTGAAATATATTTTGTGTAATTACCAAAATAGTAAACTAGAAGAGTTAACTGTGATACTATTACGTTTGTAGTAAAAATATCAGTTCTAAAACTAAAAATAAAATTCTAAATTCGCAAAAGCTATCACCATGAATAGGTCCGGATATTACATCAAGGATTAACTATTGGCATTTGTTTATCTGAAATTCTCCTTGAATAAGTACGGTGGTGATGTAGGTGAGGAAGGGTGAGGGTTTAGGTTGTAGGAGAGTCTTGGTGTGTGCAGGAAATGACGCATGTCGCTCTAGTTCCGGCGAGTCTCGCGGCGCTGCTTCCGTTTGGACACTGGCAACGGCCAACGCGACATCGTTCTGATAAACGTATTCACATACACCGGATACACAAACTGTCCGCCCTAGATCCGACACTGGAATTTTAAAACCTATAAGCTATAGAGATATACACCTATTGGCTACTGCTGCACTTTTCTAAATGGACTTTTTAAATAAAGCGATGATGAAGGATGATTTTTAGATTATAGGGAACTGCCCTACATACCAACTCTGTTCTAATAAAATAGCTAAACTGTCCAACTGCAATTTTATCCACACAGGATGAATCCATATGAACAAACGTAGAAAATCCATAGTAAATTTTCTCACTTCGATACAGTATATTTTGGATAACCATAGTGTTGTATCTTCTATTATCGTGGTGTCATTATATATTTCACATCAGGACCGGAATTAGGAAAGGGCATTGGCTCAACGTGCCTTAAATTTGGGGCGCCGAATTTGAGATACCTAGAAGGAGGTGTCTTAAAAATTTGTCTGAAAGTAATATTTTTACCGACCGCCAACATATATAAGGGAGGTATTGTGATCATATCGATTTTGACATTTTGAGACTAGCATAATGTCTGTCGGTCAGTCGGACAGACGGACAGTCTGTCTGTTAGTCTGTCTGTGTGTCTATCTGTCTGTATTTCTATCTGTCTGTCCTTCCGCCCGTCTGTCTGTCTGTCTGCGTACACGTGCAAAGCAACTTCGGCTAAAAGGATTTTCATGAAACTTCATATTTAAGCTTTCGACATCAATGGCACGAGTTGATCAACTTTTGGTAAAAATCAGTTAACTAGAAATGGGAGTTTACTCGTGTCAATTTTAAGGTTTTTGCGAATATTTAATAACAGAAAAATATTTCCAAAAATTTATTTAACAAGAGTTGCTATAAAAGTAATAACTAACATCTTTTATTTGAGAAATTTTTTGATAAAACGAAATTTTTTAAAAATTCCTATGAATCTATTTTTTCATACTTATATGTAACGTTTCCATGGTCATGATAAATAATATCTCTGTTAGAAAATATTGGGCCAAGTTATTTCTACTCTACTGCTAGAATGTATTTTATACAAGTAGTTTGTGATGGTGGTCGGGCCTGTGGTGGCCACAGCTGATTTTTATAATAATATGTTTATAGATTAAACCCTACAAGCTAGAAAACTCACAATAGAAAAGGTAACTGAGATGATTATTGGTCTTAAAGTCAGTGGCGGATTAAAAGGGGGCTGACTGTGCTGTAGCCAACAAATTTTGTTTAATAAATTGTTTGTGAACGAATATCTATTATAATTTAACTTCATTTAGAACTTTTTTCTAAATATAAATAATGTATTTTTACATATTTGAGGTTTTTCTAAACGAAAATTATAGTTTATGGGCAAAAATCACGCAATTTTTTTCTTTTTCTTTTGATGCGAATACGTCTCACGGCCACAAAAATAGGTCAGACTTTAAACACTCATATCTCAGAAAGTTTACGACGCAGGTGGAATGGTGTCAATGGATTGAGGACATATGTAAGATTTATTTAGATTCATCTTCTCCTCCAATCCGCGCCCCGAACGAGAATATTAAGAGAAATAAGAGACACGAATTGGTGCGGACAGTCAAATTAGAAGGCCAACAGTACACAACGCGTGGGCCGATTTTCGTGAAATTAACTTTAAATTGTTCGTTTCGTCGAGAACTATCTAAATAGGTATATAACTTCAGATCAATCAAAACAGAATGGTGACAGTTTTGAGTGCATAACTTGTGCTTCAAAATTAAAATATCACGATATATACAAAAGTACATGTAGAAATCGATCCCAAGACCAAAATCGAATAGATCGGTTCTTGAGGAAGTTATCAATGCAACAGTTTCCGCAAACTTCCTGTATATTAATCGATAATGGTTCATCAGTAAATGCCCATTTAGACAAATAAATTAAAGACGGTCTTAAACGCCCTACCCATACAAACGTACGTGATACGTCCGCAATATTATCGCCATATGTATAAAATATGTAAAAAATGTTATTGAGAAATCTAATGAAAAAAAAAAACCGAGTATTTTTTACCTACTATTTGAATAATAACCCAAAGGTAGGGCGGTTAATTTATCGGATTTAATTTTTAGGGTTTTGTAGATACGACCACCAAGAAACCCTTATAAGGTCACTCATGTGTTATCTGTCTGTACGGTAGAAATTGTAACCGTACTGATGAACATAGATAGTTGAAATTTGGCATGCTTATACAACTCTTTGATCCACATCTAGGAAACATATAGAGAGTTCAAAAAACACATCACGAGATAAATATTAACAAATATGTAATAAACGAAAAAATAAATATTATTTTAAAATTTTTAATGGGTTATCAAATGAAACTTCTTAATGTGGATAGACAATCAAATTTTTCTTTTAGAAAAATCATTTTTTTTATGAAATTTTCGCCAAAAATATGCCAAAAAACTTTTCTCTTCCACCCTATTTTTCAGAGGGGTTGAAGTTAAAAATCTCAAAAAATTATATGTAATATACATTGATCTAAATCTAAAACGTACTAGAGGAATTTTTGATCAAATTTCGTTTTTCGAAATATTGCAGTTTTTGTCTTTTTGACACAATTAATTATATTTTTAAATCATAGTAAATTATGGCTAATAATGTTATAGATATTTGTATTTATGGCTAAGGTAAAGTGTGCCTTTTCTTAATTAAAAATACTATAAACAATTTTTAACAGCTGAAAACTGTGTTCGTGTGTGTAGAGTGTAGCGTGTAGTGTTCAGTATACGTCGTGATTCACCTATGGTTTGAATTACTTTAGTTTATTGTTTTTAAGATATCAAAGGTGAATAAATCATTTATAGCAATAAAATACTTATAAATCATATAACACATCGTTAAAAGTGAGAAATATGTTTCTGAAATTGAAAAAAAATAAGCCATTTATTAATATATTTCTTATTAATTTAATGAGGACTTGAATAAGAAGCAAATGCCGAAAGAACGCTAAAAAAATTAAATGGAAGCTCTTAGTACGCATATAACGAATAAAAATTATCAAAAAACTATTGGTTTTGATGTAATTACACTCTAAAAAAATAGTGTTAAAGTGACTTCATGGTATACTAAAAAGTGAACTTTTAGTGTAGGTACCATGAAGTTTTCGCTTTTTGTGTTAATTATTTACACTTCTTTTTTGGTTAAATTTAGTGTCAAGTTTACACTTACATACTGGTTAAATTATAGTGTTAGAAAATAAATAACGTTAAAGTAGTGTTAATTTAACACTGAAAAAGTAATTTTATAAAAATAACACTATCTGAAAAAAATGAAGATTTACACGTCGATTTGGTTAAAAATAGTGAACTTTTTACTTTTTTTAAATGAAAATGTTAACACTAAAATTTTAACCAAACTGAGAATGAACTTTTACACTTACGATTTTTTTTTGCTGCGTATAGAACAAATATACCAAGACATCCAGCTATATGTTGACTCCTTACTCTTATTAAATATCTACAAATCCTGAAATGTGTGAAAATGCACACATCACAAATTTTTTAATTTTTTTAAATTTGTTTAACTTATATGTGCTTTGGAAAACAATGGAAGTATACTGTGTAACAAGTTACCTAATGTTCACGATCTTAATGTTTTTAAATTTTAGTAATTTATGTATATGGATAGCATGCTAAATGTAATCACAAGCTAAGAAGAAAACGTTAATTTTGTACGACAGTTGTGTTTTGAACAGCACTGTTCTTTGTTATCGGATGTCTTAATTTCTGATACATTTTTACTCATTTAACGGCTAAGTCGGATATATTCGATCGCTGTTGTGGGTTTTAATTATTTTAAAAATAACTTAAAAATAGATTTGCCTTAAGGGTGCGTCCTAAAACTGTGTGTAAAGTCGTAGTTTAACAAGGAAGTAGTTGCTTAATGTTCTCTAGCAAAGTGCCATTACTCAGCAATGAATTTTCTAAAGCTCATTAAGCGTATATAAATCAGCAGCATATTGATCGTGATGATGACCAGAACGTTGCAGAAGCAGTTTGTACTGGCTGCCTGGCTGCCTTGTTGCGTACAGCGGGTAGTGGGTACAGTGGCGATGATTGGCGGTGTGATGCGATGGATGTCCGCGCGAGCTATTTGCAATGTAAACCGGCATGCCAGCGTTCCTCGTTCGCTCGTACATCATACTCCTTGACAGGAAGATCCACTGCGGTCTCGGGTTCATCTCTCTGCCGTCTCTCTAATCCTGCAACATCCATCAACATCTACCAACCCTCTACCCCGTTCATCTACCATCTTCACCCTGGACTCATTACACCAGCTTTATCCATGTCTGCACTTCCCATACTACTTCTCTCCATATTTTGTTTATTCACACAAAATCTTTTAAGTTAGAAATGTTTATAGCACAGATTATTCAGACCTGCGAAGGTTTTATTTTGGGAAATTTGTTAATTTCTGACAAAACAGATTTTAAAAATAGGACTTGTTAGGCTCTTTCACTTCTAATCTTTCTTAATCTTCAATAACTCTTAAGAATCTTCCTAAAACGATATTCGCACCCAGTGGCGAACCTTCACATACTCTCCTCCACACTGCAAATCTCAAGTGAGTACTAGTACTCATTTAAAGTGCGTACATTGCTTGTCCTCGTTTTTACTTACTAGTACTTTTGTACGCACTTTAAATAAGTACTAGTACTCACTTAAAGTGAGTACTAGTACGCGTTTTAAATGGGTAGTGGAAAGGAAGAGAGGGTAGTAATACGCAGTTATAGTGCGTACATAGGTATAAAACTCTTTTTTTGAGTGACGTCACAATAAAGCTTTAAAATTCAGGAAAAGTAAAAATGTTGATTGAACATCAGAAAAATAGTTTTTAAATTATTATAATCAATAATTTATACACTTTTTTGCCAATTTACAATGCAATCCTTTTCCAGAATTTATGAAGCTTCATATTTTTCTGTAAATAATAAAATGCGATTATTATTATTTCTTGAACTTTTCAGATATTACAACTAAAATAATCATAATGATTAAGTATAAGTATGAACTTAGTTATCATCTAAAATTCAATAAATTATTCTAAACAATTTCTACGAATAATAGAAGATAAAAATTATGATTTTCTCCTTAGTTACATTTTGAAACGTATTATTTTAGTATCTAAAATATAATGTAATTGTCTCGGTAATTATGTCGTATAATAGAATCAATGTTAAATCTTTAAACATATCTAGAAGGTACCTAAATTAATCTGAGCGCATTTATTCCTAAAATAATGCAATCATCACATGTGCTATTATTATATCGCATTTAAATTAAAACTGCATATTTGTATAACTAACTTTGAGGCTTCCGAACCTTCTTAAACAAAAACTATGCAAAAATAAATTCTGGCTTCAGCAGCCTCTCAATGCTACATTTCACTTTATTATTATTATTTTTCACTTTTACTTAACTTTAAATTCACTTATTAATCAGCAGATACTTTGGCACTTTTTTTTTAAATTTTTAATTGTCTAATAAACGTTAATATTGTACTATTATTTGGTTGTTTAGTTTTAAAGAGCTTATATGACAGGAAAATTAATATGTTAGGTTAGGTTACTCACATATAACGCGTATTAAAAGTACGCATTTAAAATGAGTATTAGTACTCACATATAACGCGTAGTTTCAGTTCCGCTTTAGAAGTGAGTACTTGTACTCGTTTTACGTGAGTATTTTGAAGTACTCATTTATAACGAGTACTAGTACTCACTTCAAGTGCGTACACTTATCTCCTTCTTCAAAGTGAGTACAAGTACGCACTTTAAATGAGTAATATAAAAAGTACTCATTTAAAAGGAGTACAATTACTCACTAAGATTTGCAGTGCACCCACCCTCCATCCAGCAAAAAATCCTTAAGGGTCCCTAGTAGGTTTGTCAACATTGTCAAGAGAGCCCGAGCGACGCAAAAAAAAACTCATTTGGACGTTTAATGGACTCCTAAACGGCGTGCCCCGGGCATAGCGGGGCCACAGTTAAGCCACTATTTGCACCAAGCAAGGTTTGAACTTAATCAGACACGAACCCAGTCTAAACCGACTTCGACTTTTTTTGTATGAAGCAGCGGATATAGGATGGCAGCATGGAAAGTGATTTTTTTTTTTCGAAGCTCTCAAAATAAACATTTACGGAGAACATGACCTCGTCATCCGACCGAAATCTCTTTCCAGTTAGATTTTTTTAGGTTTGGAAAGAGATAGAAGTCGGAAGGTACCAGATCTGCTAAATAAGGTGGATGACATACTACTTCAAACTTTAATTCTTTCAGTTTTCAAGATGCAATTCCGCGGAAATGGATGCATTGTCATGGTGATTTTTCGAATTAGATTCAACAAACGGTCAAGAAAGTAAGCATAATTATGAGAGTATATGTATAAGATCCGTTTCGTGTCCCAAAAAATGGGTACCTTAATTAATAATGGTTTATCGGCAGATAGGATTACGTTTAGCTTTTCTTTTTTTTTAGTCGGGGAACCGCGGTGAATCTACTGTTTGAAAAGTTCTTTATTCGTATAATAATGGACCCACGTATCAAATCCACCGAAGTTTCTTTGAATTTATTCAAACCAGCCTGAGAAAATTGACATCGAATAAGTCGTGAGAGCAAACGTGGCACCCATCTTGCGGATGACTTCCGCATATCCAATTCCTCGTTTAAAATAAAATGTACGCGTTCCTTCGATTTGTCTACTATCTTTGCTACTTCTGAAAACTTTAGTCGTTGATCATTTAAAATGGTATAGTGGATTATATCAACAATTTTCGGTGTTGTGGCTGTTTTCGGACGTCCACTACGGAGACCATCCTTGAAGCTGATTAGTCTCTTGAACTCATTCACCCAGCCGCAAATGGTTGCATACCTTGGATTTCTTTCGCCGATAACTTTTTTTTTAAATACTTAATGACTGCGTGGCAATCCAAATTTTCCATTTCTTAAACAAAAGACTGACTGCATATCGCTTCTGTTAAAACCAAACTAAATACCATAACGTAATAAAATTTTACTAACAATATTTTGACATGTGGCAGAATAGAATTTTACTAGCGCCATTTACGCCTAGGAGATCAAACAACTTTTCATTCCGCCCTCGTGTTCCTATTTAAGCTATATACGAGTATATAAAAGGCAACGTCTGTCTGTATGTCTCTCTGTCTGTCTGTCTGTGTGTCCGTATGTCTGTCTGTCTTTCTGTGTGACTGTCTGTCTGGTTTTCTATCCGTATATGCGCTTTTTACTCGAGAACTGCCAATCCGATTATCATGCGTTTTTTATCTCTAGTTACATCAACTGGTCAGGTTTAGGCTGTATTTCTTTAAAATCGGTTCAGTAGTCCCAAAGCTTTAATGATATTTGTGCGTGCCGGTAAATCGAAATCCATGTTTTCCGTTCATATTCAACGTATTATCATGATATTATCAACGACAACATAGGATTCATCAGTGGCAAAGTTGGTGCACAATTTACATACTAACCTGAGTTGAACAAATTTTTAAAATCTATTCAGTAGTTCCAAAGATATAACAATATTAGTGCGCCCTGCTAATTCCAAATCGATCTTTTCGGAATGAATGTAGCAAATTACTCGAGAACTGCTGATCCGTTTTACACGAGGCTGTTTTTTCTATCTGTAGCTACATCATCTGGTCATGTTTTAGGCTGTATTTCATTAAAATCGGTTCAGTACTTCCAAAGTTATAATGAAATTTGTGCGCATAGGTATAACGAAATCCATGTTTCCTTTCATATTTAATGCATTTTCTTGAAAATATCAGTGATAACGTAGGTTTTGTCAGCGGAAAGGTTGGTGCACGATTTATACACTTCAGAATTCTTCTGATCAGTGGTGGTTGAGACAGGTTGGCGCTGGGACAGTGTCCTCCTAAAAAAATTTAATAGGGAAAACTGAATTAAAAATCTTATTTATACTTTAAAATTGCATTAAACTAGCTAAATATATCTGCGTATATTTATTTTATTATTTTATTATTTTATTATTTTATTTTAAAGTGTTAGATTTTAAAAATTTAGATCTAGAAGACAATGCTGTGGACACTACACGTTAGTGTCCCGGTGCAGTTTTGCCACATTTGATTTTACTTAAACTGGATACAGTACGTTATATTAAAACTAACGTGCCTAATTACTAAACTATATTATTAATAAAAAATATTGGTCCTCATTGGCCAAAATTGAATATTTCACAATCGAACAAAAATGGAAGTAGAACATTAATAGAGGAGAGTTCAGTAAAAAACAATAGTAATAATTTAGAATGGGGCACCAAAAGCTATATATATATATATATATATATATATATATATATATATATATATATATATATATATATATATATATATATATATATATATATATATATATATATATATATGTAATAAAAAATTATTCACTTTCAAGTCATACTTGGAAGTATAATTTGAAAGCGAAACAATTTAAACATTTTTAATGTCATTATGGTCAACTTAGGTCTTTAAATTTTTTTACCAACTTACACAGCACGTTTTTGGGAAAAATCGTGACCCTCTACCTTAATACATTGTGTATATGAATTCTAAATATGTTTCACAGGCCAGAATGAGTTAGATTGGGGGCCAGATATTTAAAAATGACAGAGGATGCGTCAAATTCTGAAAATCATTTTAGAACGTGGGGAAGAAATTTTGAAAATCAATTAAAGACAAGGGGGGTGGACAAATTCCGAAAATCTTTTGAGGAAGGGGGAGGGTGATTCTAAAAAAACAAGGGGTAGAAATTTCATGCGAGCCGTTTGAAAGTTATTTTTGGGCCAGATTCGGCCCGCGGGCCGTAAGCTGGACACTGCAATACTGATTAAAAAATGTCCCCCCAAATATTTTCCCACCAGCCGCTACTGCTTCTGATCACTATCATTCTGTACTTTAAATACTAAGATATGTTATATTTTCTGTATGATTAATATAAAGATTTGTTTAATCGTCTCTGAACAGAATATTCCGTCATGTTTTATGTCAACACCTTACCACTCTAATAACCAATATTTTGAAAGAAATAATAAACACTTACGACTTTCTTATCCATTTTAAAGGCAAATTCACATGAAATCTTGTTGGATAGTGGAAGTGTCGCGGACAATAGTCCAGTTCAGATAAGAGCTCGGCAAGGAACGGTACGGTAGAGGTCGCGCTGTCAAATGCCGGAAATAGTCTGCAGTATGGAACGGTTTACGGGCGGCACGATAAAAAACACAATGTGCCCATTTCAAAAGTTGACAATATTCAAGTGTCGCTCTGATATGTTTGAAGGACGACAGGAAACTTCACTGTAGTTTGTCAGGATGAACCAAAAGGATCCACACATGTGATATTTTATAGCGGTTATGGGTTTATCTTCGAGTGTATGTTATGCAAACTGGTTTATATATTAAGGCTAGGGTTCATGGACAGTGATGTTGATGTATCTTGGTATTTTATTATTTTAGATCTAAAAAAAAATTGATAATTTTCACAGTATGTAGGATTTCGTAGGTAAAATTAGTGAAGGCGGCCACATAATATTTTTGATTTTGGTTCTTTAATAATAGAACATTTGGAATTTAAATTTTGCAGAACAGATCAGCTTCTTTGAGGTAGTCTAATAAAATGTTTTAATTTTCTGCGCTTATAGCTTCTTTCTTTTGGTTCTTATCACGATAAAATCACGTCACACATTTTTTCAAAATCAGTTTTCTCCTGCTAATCTTATAGGTATTAGGTAAGTGTTTTTATTTAATACCATATATCAGTAATCGATTTGTAACGCTGCAGACTGCATTCATTATTTTTTTCTTTATTTTTAAGTCGTGGACCACATTCAGTAACAAAAATTTTTGGAGGGCCATACTTGAGTCTGTAATTTCTATTTTTTACAATCTCAATTCTTATTTACGCTGGTTTAACGTATTTACGCATGTCAGCATAAATACGCATAGTGTGAAGAAACCTAAAGCAGTCCAGCAGTAATATGTTGGCTACGCTGGATAAGAAAAGTTATCTTATTGGTGGGCTTAACATTTTCGGCGGGCCGCATTCATCCTGCGGGCCACCGGTTGCCAACCCCTGCCCTTCGCGAATTATTATTTGATAAAAATCAGCTGTGGCCACCACAGGACCGACCGCCATCACAAAAGTTTGCAAAAATAGCAAACATGAGCCATTGTTTGTAAAATAGTGTTTTATAGTGAAAGTGAAGTTATAGACATTAAAAGACATTAAAATTAGATTAAAAGTATAAAAATTCTTCTTTCTTTAATTAGATTTTATAGTTACATAATCGACAAGTGGTGCAAAAACCTTATGCAACGAGTTTTTTATACTATTTTGTCTATGTTGATATATCATTCCTTTTAAAATAAAAAAAATCAGCTGTGGCCACCATAGGACCGACCGCCATCACAAAGTACTTGTTTAAAATACATTCTAGCAGCAGAGTAGAAATAACTTGGCCTAACATTTTCTAACAGATATATTATTTATCATGACCATGGAAACGTTACATATAAGTATAAAAAAATAGATACTTAAAAAATTTCGAAAATTTTTTCATAATTTTTTCGTTTTATCAAAAAATGTCTCAAATAAAAGTGATTAGTTATTGCTTTTATAGCAACTTTTGTTAAATAATTTTTTTCGAAATATTTTTTTGTTATGAAATATTCGAAAAAATCTTAAAGTCGACACGAGTAAACTTCCATTTCTAGTTCACCGATTTTTACCAAAAGTTGATCAACTCGTGCCATTGATGTCAAAAGCGTAAATATGAAGTTTCATAATGATGGACGGACGGACGGACAAACAGACCGACAGACATCATGCTAAAAATAGTCAAACAGTTATGTAGGGACCTCAATTCGTGGAGATCCATCGAAATTTCGAAATGTCATAATCGGTATGATCACAATACCCTTATATATGTTGGTGGTCAGTAAAAATTTCGTTTGCATTATTTCACAACCATGCAGTCTTCTTCTTCTTAGAGTGCTGTCAGTCTGTTTGTCTTTTGGCCTCCCTTTTTTGCTAATCACTTCGATCTGTCTTTCTTTTTTGAGTTTTGTACGTATGACCTATCAAGCTAAAAGCTATCACTCTTGAGTCTGTCTGTCTGTCTGTTCGGTATAAATTATAGACAAACGGCTGGACCTAGAAATTTAAAATTTGGCATGCTTGTATAACTTTTAAATTTCAATTTCAAAATTGTCAGTAGGGTATCAAATGAATCAACTTAGTGGGGGGATAAACCAACAAATATTTATTTTCGAAAAAGCATACCATGTCTCTTGCCCATTAACCATAGGGTTTAGTCTAAAAATCTGAAAAAGTTCTTAACATTGTATATTGAAAGAAACCGGAATTGTTCAACAGGAATGTAGGATTAGAATAATTTTTCAAAAATATCTTTTGAATCTATATTTATATTTTATATAATATAAAATCTATTGTGTTATCAAAAGAAAGCTTTTAAGACACAGATTAAGGAAAAAAAGGTAGTTTTCTAAAATTTCATGATATTAACAGGATTTTTACCAAAAATGTGCTAAATACTTTTGTCCCAAATCTGAAAAATTCTGAGCAATGCACATTAACGTGAACTGGAAAAGTTCAGCTTAGATCATTTTGACCATTTTTAGAATTTTTGTCTGTCTTTGTGTCTGTTTATTACTTTTTACGGGCGTACCTCGCTTAACGAAGCCCCGCTTTAACGACCTATTTTGTAAATCTGCTACACCTGCATGCCCGGCAGTCTCTTTTTCTCTTATGCCAAGACCCAATCGAAGGAACTTTTTATGTACCTCGGTTAACGAATTCCAGCATTTATAAAATAACGAATTATTTTGTAAATGTGCCATTTAACAACAAATATCCATCTTTATGTCCATAAATGTGTTTCTCTTTTACGTAAAACCCAATCGAGCCCAAAGAATTTGTAAATCCACTGTTTTAAAACCAATATGTTGATGCAATTTTGTATATATGGATATAATATTGCCACTTCTATGATATGATACTTTTTACGGACGTACTTCGGTTAACGAATTCCTGCTTTAACAAACTATTTTGTAAATCTTCTATTAAACAACCAATATCCATCTGTTTGTCCGTCAGATTCTCTCTTATACAAAATTTAATTGCAGTTATTTTTTATGTGCATACTTCGGTTAACGAATTCCCGTTTTAACGAAATATTTTGTAAATCTGATATTAACTAACAAGATTTTCAACACACCTTAAGGTCAATCCTGCGTAAATATTGATTGTATTTCAAAACAAAATTTTAATTTAAAGGGGTAGTCTTAAGTCAAGATTATTAAAGTAAAGGTTGTCTCGTAACTTGTAGTGGTGGGGGTAAATAACGAAGCTACACGTCATCTGTCTGCTAACGGGACGTCAACCTTTGTTTATCGTATATGTTATATGCACGTGAAGTTTGAATTTTGTCTATAAATATAAAAATATCGTTTAATTTTTTGATTTTCTACTTGTTTTAATTTCTTTTTTCTTCGAAATGAATGTTTCTTCGTTCTAAATAAATTTTCTTCCAATCATATTTGATCTGAAGAGAATAATAAGTGAAATATTTCAAAATTTTAGTTTTAGGGTCCCCTCCCCCCCGTAACTACCTTACTATTCATCAAATTAAAAAAATTGATGTGAAGTGTGAATTTTCACACATTGCAGGGTTTTGCAGGTATATAATAAGTGAAGGCGGCATGCTGAGTGTGTAGAACAAATTTTGCTTTGTAGTAACCACGGCAAAATGAACGATCTTTTTAAAATAATTTATCGTCTGTTAATCTCAGAGCTTTAAAAACAAATTTTATGTTTTTAAAGCTCTAATATCATTATTTAGGTTTCTAAATAAGTGCAGTATTTTTTTTATATAACAAGGTTCATTAAGATTTTGAAAATTGCGCCTATGGCTTTCATTGGTTGTCTTAAATCATACGCTCCGCCCCTCTGGTTTCGTATAAATGACACATAGAATGAAAATATAATTCCAATTGGTTATTAAATTTACGCTCTTGAAAATTAAATTCAAAATTTGCTAAAATATAACTAGAATTTTAACAAATTAATTTAAACAAAATAAAAATTTAATAAAAAAAAACAACAAAAAAATTAACTCCAAAAGCCAGGAACGAACCTGCGTTGTGTATATCAAATCTGCTTAGTTGGCGCGCAACATAGCCTCTTGACCACCACACGCTGAACAACTCAGCGTGTTATATGAGTATAAGCTATATGCATCGTCAACCAAAAAACACAAAAAATGCGTTATTTTCCGAAAACATAATCTGATCAAAAATTCCTGTTGTACTATTCCGGTTCACACCAATGTACATTACTTAGAATTTTTTCAGATTTTTAGTTTAAACCATCTGGGCTACAGGGTGTGGGACAAAATTTTTTTTGCACAATTTTGGCAAAAATAGCGTCAAAATAATTTATTTTGCAAAAATAAAATTTTGATCGTTAATCCGCGTAGTAAGGACTTTAATTTGATACCCTACTCAGAATTTAAAAAAAATATTTTTTTTTGTGATGAGCACATATTTGTTTATATTTTTAGGGGGATATGTTTTTTAAATGTTTTAGTATTTTTCCTATGTGCGGGTCAAAAAGTTGTATAAGCATGCCAAATTTCAACTCTCTAGGTTTAGCCGTTTGGCTACAATTTTTACCGAACAGACAGACAGACAGACAGACAGACAGACAGACAGACAGATAGACAGACGACAAAATGACGGTATAAGGGTTTTTTGGTCATACCTAAAAAAAACCTAAAAATGCAGAGAACAAATAAGATTTGTTTTCTTATAAACAATATTTATTGTATAGTTTTTTCTGTTAAGATAGTTCTGTTTATAAAGGAAATATTTTACTTTTTTTAGTACCAGTTTTAACCCAGAAACACCCCCAAAGAAAGAAAATTTTAAGATACCATTCCTATATTTGAATCCTGGTTCTACTCTATTGTACCAAATTTCGTTAAAATACGTCCAGCCGTTTTTAAAAACAGATATAACCTCCAACTTTATTAATTACTATATAATTATAGCAATTTGTTTTTCTATTTTTATTTAAATATACCTAAAATCATATTTGTATTCTTTATTGTTATTTATTAACTATAATACAAATACCCATCACCTTAAATTTTATATAAATCAGTATAAAATTTCCTTAGGGATTTATTTATAATTTATTCAGTAATACTGTCTTGAAATAAATATCTATTATGAATACAGTCAATAAAAATATTTAAAAACATGCAACATCTATATTAATTTTGTATGCTAGTTTGAACTAATCAGACATGTGACGTATTTCCTCTCACGCTCTGATTGGTTAGAAGTTACGAGACAACCTTTACTTTAATAATCTTGGTCTTAAGTAACAAGGAAGTTCTTTAACTTATGCTAAGAATTATTAAAATACAAGATTTATTTTATAATCAATTTAATTGAATTTAATTGAACTTATCCCGTGCGAGGAACGGGTAATCTGCTAGTACTGTTATAAAATATATACAAAAAGAAAGCTGGTAAGAATATTTTCCATTAACTTAATCAAAATAATCAAAATATAAACGTGCTATTTAAATTGTATCACAATTTGTAAAAAAAAACTTCCCGAAACACTAATAATAATGTACCGAACTATTTTCCACGCCAGACACCTTGTCGCCTCTAACGATCAAACTTCCATTAGCACCGCTCCTTGCCAACCCTGTTATGAATTAGTTTTTAACACCTTGAATTAGATACGGTGTTTTTTTGTACCTTAGCTCGTAAATAATCGTTCTCTGAATATTTCGGCCGTTAATTTTTCTTGATGAAAAATTATCTATCTAGAATATATGAAATATTAATCGTCATGTTTCGAATTTTTCAACTTTTCGACAAATTGATTTTGATTTTCACACGCCCCCTATAATATGTTAGACATGCCGCGTTGCTCTGTTAAGAAATTGCTTCTATACGATGCCAACATTAATGTCCGTGAAATTGTTTAGTATTTTAGAAATTTTAATCACATATTCGCTTTGTGTTGAAATTTTTGGATCTATACATCTGGGGGGTAAATGAATAACATCATTTATTATTGCATGAATCTGCAAAAAATATTTTTAATCTGTTTAAAAAGAATTTTACCTAATCAACAAGAAAATTTAATTCTTAAGATAATAACCACCCTTGTGCTCTACAGATTGCAAATAACAGTAAAAAAGACATTGTTTAATATCATTCTTACGTTTTCGTAGGTATAAACAAGAAACACTAAAGCGGGCCCAGATTAGCGAGACGTAATATACTACCTACGTAATGCTCGCTTGAAATCTACGTGTCGATAGGGCAGTATTTATATACATGAAGGCACGAGACGCAAACGGTTTCACGGGCCGTCTCCTCTAATTCAGTGTTTCTCAACCTTTTCTGGCATGGGACCCCCCAGAATAACGTCAATATTGTCTGCGGATCCCCTATATATTTATATATATATATAGAATGTTCTTGACGAAATTTATATAGGTTATTGGATAAAATTCTTATTTATACTATATTTTCGAAAGACTGATAGTAATAAAATTTATTATTTATAAAAAGTTATTGTATTATCACACAGAAGCGGTAAAACAAAAGCAACAAAATATGAATAGTTCGAAACGAAATATTGTTAAAAACAACCGAGTATGTCACACATATTATATGGGAATACGAACTAGGGTTAAACACAATGGACCATAAAAATTTGACCCTAAAATTTTGAGGAAAAATATAGTCACAGGGGTGTGTTTAATGATATGATAAATATGGTCACAGGCGTGCGTTTAATAAAATGATAAATAGTAATATAGAAATACACAAAACCAATTTAAACGCGTTTAAAATGTGCACGCCACTGGTAACTGCTTGACAAAATGATTTATTACTATCAGTATTTCAGAGATAGAGTATAATAATCGTCATAATTTTATTGTAAAATGTTACAGAGACGAAATTATTAATCTTGTATAAAAGAATATTTGTAATGAAGAAAATGTAAAATCAAAATGAAGTAACTAGAAAACTAACAATGAAAACAAAATATGAAAACAGAAACCAAAATGGCGCGAACACCATTTTGTACTACGTTGCGATAAATAATTATAAGTGCAAAACTAGCGTAATTGCTTTTGAAAAGAAACAACTTTTACATAAACATGTTTTTAATATCTGTTACGGTTACCTAATGGCTTGCAAGTACTTTTATTTACAAGTGTTCAAAGTTGATTTCCATTTTGAACACTTTCGCATTCTTACCCTTTAGTTAACAGTAGCTCGAAGCATAACAAAAAATATTGCACGTTCAAGTTGTACCTACTTGAAAGTAGTTTTAAATAAGTATAATTTATTTTATTTATGTTTAAAAGGTATATTTTAATGAATATAAATGTCATATATTTATGAACATATCTTCTATGACTTCCTAATCTTGACTATCTAATTTCATGATTCGATCTTATATGACTTCGCGGCCCCCCGACGAAGATTTCACGGCCCCCCGGTTGAGAAACGCTGCTCTATTAATAAAGCATTTGAAAAAATTGGTTGGTTAAATAAAAAATTTATGTGGCGTGTGAATTTTTACCCATTTTAAAAAGCCAACAAAATGCTAGATGTCTAAGTTTTTTGATAAGCAATTTTTTTGAAAAAGTTTTTTGAGAATCATTTTTATTCGTTATTTGAGTACTAAGAACTTCTATTTAATTTTTGTAAACTAAATTTAAATAATTAGCGAAATTTACGAAAATCTCAATAAAATTTTAATTAAAAATCCCAGCGATTTTTTCTGCATTTGCTGCGTATCTATCTATATTACTAAGAAATATATTGAGAATTGGCTAAATTTTTTTCAATTTTAAAAACGTATTTCTCATTATTAACAATGTGTTATTTGTTTTATAAGTATTTCACTACTAAAAATGTTTTATTCTTGTTTATAGACATATACTACCTTAGCCACAAAACATTCAAACTATTAAAAAAATAATAAATATTTTCAAAAATACAAATACTACAATATTTTCCAAAAACGAAATCTGATCAAAAATTCCTTTCGTACTTTTCCGGCTCAGATAAATGTACATTATCTGTAATTTTTTCAGATTATTATTAAGTTTAACCCCTTTGGGTAAAAGGGGGCGGGACAAGAACTTTTTTAACACATTTTTGGTTAAAATCATGTTAAACAAAACGAAATTTAAAAACTGCTTTTTGTTCCTTAATCTATGTTTAACCCTTTACTGTATGAATTTTTATTTTTGGCTGAAATAATTCATGAGCATTAGGAATTGGTTCTTATTGATAGAAAAATTAATTAAAAAAATATATTTAAAATATTAATTATTATTTTTATGAAAAAATAATAATTAAAATAATAATTTAGGGTTTGTGCCACTTGATATCCTCAAATCTATTGCAGCCCATTACTTGAGATACTTCAGGATCCATTGCTATGTATGTGGCATATATGAATATTCATGAAGTAACATTCTGATTCATGGTTGGTTTATATACGGAACAAGAATAAGGAATAGGAAATAAGAATAGTACACAAGAATAAAAAATATTAAACCGTTTATATAGGACATAAAATTTCGTCGCCGCGCCTGCGTACTTGCGTTGGCCTGTGTTTAACGTTTGTCACTTGACAGGTTCTTAAAACTTACAAGAAGAATAAATAAAAATAATAAAAACATTTTATTGTTGTTTACAACCCTCTGATCACAACTGAAAAACATCTGTTGAACAAACTTTATTACGGCAGACATTTTGATTGCGTCTTATTCTTGAAATAAGAATAAAATGTTGAATGTTACCAACTATTCTTATGTTTAAGTTAAATTTCATTCCTACATAAACCGATATACGGCGCAGCCAAGTTTTAACATCTTGTGTACTATTCTTATTTCCTATTCCTTATTCTTGTTCCGTATATAAACCAACCATCAGTTTTAAAAGTAAAATAAAAAATAAAAATCGGAATGTGCCATATACGGCACACTATGCGGTAAAGGGTTAAAGAACTTTCTTTTGATAACACACAATAAATTTTAAAAATAATATATATTTTTTAACAACACAAAAAAATCGATGTTTTTCGAAAAATTAATCTGACCAAAACTTGCTGTTAAATTATTCCTATCAATATACATTATGGATATTTTTTTTCAGATTTTTAGATCAACCTCCCTGAGAGATAGGGTGAGGACAAAAGTTTTTTGACAAATTTTGGACGAAAATCACGAAAAAAAATGATTTTTCAAAAATAAAAATTTGCTTGTTGATTCACGCATCACGAGGTTACATTTGATATGCCAAACAAAATTTAAAAAAATTATTTATTTTTCATTAAATACCTACCTACAGTGATATCATATGATAATTCCTGAGAGTTAGATAGTGGTAAACAATGGGTTTTAAAATATTAGAACTGTATTCTAATTCACAGCTGAAAACCTAATGTAACAAAAAACCAATCAAATTACTTCGTTGGCTTGAACTCACCCAAGAAACAACGAAAATCCGATGCGAAAATAATATTTGTTATCAACTCATTACCGTGTAGAGAAAAACAGTGTTCATTTAATAATTAATTTGTGTAAGGATTTTTATCTTCCGATACTGTGCAGACAACTCCGAGGTCGACTCAGCCTCCAGTATTTAATACTTAGAAATGAGTACCTGTTCATACAGGGATAATAGGACCGGTCGAAACATCACACTAACCACGTGGCTTTTATATCTATGACTGCCGGTCTAGATACGAAGAACTTACCTTTTCTGCCCCTTATACGCCTGTCTAGGCGTTGGGAACCTATTATGTTTATTTTTTTATTTTTATAAGTTAATAAAAATAGAATGTACGCCTATGTATACATGTCCTTGGAAATAAGTTTGTTAACTAAATGTTTCTGTCAAGTATCGCATAACGCTCAGGAATTAATGATCGCACTGTATTTGTTCATATTTATCTCGTGATGTGTTTCTTGAACTCTCAATATTTATATATGTATATTTCCTATATATGGATCAAAGAGTTGTATAAGAGTGCCAAATTTCAGCTTACTATGTTTAGCCGTTTGGCTACAATTTCTACCGTACAGACAGACAGACACATGAGTGACGTTATTGTGTTTTTGCTCTTTGGTGGTCATACCTACAAAATCCTAAAAAGATATTTGTTTTTTCAAAAAAAAAATTATTCCACTTACAAATTTGTTCAAAAAAGTGTTGTTATTATACTCTATCTCTGAAAGACTGATAGTAATAAATCATTTTGTCAGGCAGTTACCATTGGCGTGCACATTTTAAACACGTTTAAATTGGTTTTGTGTATTTCTATACTACTATTTATCATATCATTAAACACACCCTTGTGACCATATTTTTCCTCAAAATTTTAGGGTCAAATTTTTATGGCCTATTGTGTTTAACCCTAGTTCGTATTCCCATATAATATGTGCGGCACACTCGGTTGTTCTTAACAATATTTCGTTTCGAACTATTCATATTTTGTCGCTTTTGTTTTACCGCTTCTGTGTGATAATACAATAACTTTTTACAAATAATAAATTTTATTACTATCAGTCTTTCGGAGATAGAGTATAATAATACATTTAACAGTAGAGTTCATAGAGAATTACAGAGACGACAATGTAATAACAAAAAAATTTACTGAAAAGGGTGTAATAAAACCACGATTAAGTCACACCGCTCCCGCGGATAGTACGGTGGAAAAGAATAGACTTTTCTTATGAATAACTTTTCGAGAAAAATCTTTTCTTCATTCTTAACAACTTTTCTTATATTCATTATTGCTCTTAAGTAAATAATAAATAAGATATTTCAACCTTAGAAGTAAAACTCCCCTTGCTCCCTAAATAATCTTCTTATTAAAAAATGATGTGAAGTGTGAATTTTTACACATTTCAGGGTTTTGCAGGTATTTAGTAAGTGAATGATGATTATTTGGGATGCCAAAACAAATTTTATATTAAAATATTTTTTTTGTTAATTTTAATTCGAACGCCTAATACCATTATTTAGGTTTCTAAATATGTGCAGTATTTTTTTTTTTTTTTTATTCAGCAAGGTTCGTTAAAAATTTGGAAAATTGCGCCTATGGCTTCCATTGGTTGTTATAAGCTCCGCCCCTCTGATTTCGTGTACATTGAAATAGAATTAAATTATAATTTAAACAATTTCCACTGGTTATTAAATTTACGCTTTTAAAAATTAAATGCAACATTTGCCAAAATATAACTAGAATTTTGAAAAAATAATTTAAACAATATAAAAATTAAAAAAAAAAAAACTAAAATAATATTGTAGGGTTCGATCTCTTTCGGATCGAGTTAGTTGGGTGAAAAGCCAGTGTCATAACCGCTAGACCAGCATACACCTTTCAGTGTAGCGTGTTACAAAGCTAAAACTTGTGTACATTATTAGCCAAAAAACACAAAAAATGCGTTTGTTTCCAAAAACATAATCTGATCAAAAATACCTGTTGTACTATTCCGGTTCACACCAATGTACATTACTTAGAAATTTTCAGATTTTTAGTTTAAACCATCTGGGCTACAGGGTGTGGGACAAAAATTTTTTTGCACAATTTTGGCAAAAATCGCTTCAAAATAATTTATTTTGCAAAAATAAAAATTTGAACGTTAATCCACGTACCAAGGGCTTTCATTTGATACCCTACTCATAATTATAAAAAAATATTTTTTTTTTCGATGATCACATATTTGTTTATATTTTTAGGGAGATATGTTTTTTAGATGTTTTAGTATTTTTCCTATGTGCGGGTCAAAGAGTTGTATAAGCATGCCAAATTTCAACTCTCTAGGTTTAGCCGTTTGGCTACAATTTTTACCGAACAGACAGACAGACAGACGACAAAATGACGGTATAAGGGTTTTTTGGTCATACCTACAAAACCCTAAAAAGAAGTATATTCACCAAAGTATATTCAACTAAAATGATTTGTTGTCTTACTATAAACAATTTTTGTTACATATATTTTTGCTTTTAAGTCAATAATAAGGGCGATATTTCAATAGTTTAGTTTTAGGATGCACCCCGTCACTCCCCAAATATTCATCCAACTGAAAAAATGCATTGAAAAGATTTGTTTTCATATTATTTTCGATTTTGAAGTTCTTTGATTGTCCACCAATACAGTGATGGACCTTCTGTATTTCGTGACATACCTTTTGATGTAGCGTGTCCAAATGGTGACAAGTGGTAACAATTTCTGAGCATGGCCACATCTCCAGAACATGGGTAAGTTGATAAATCCGCTCAGCGTATATGATACATCATTATGTACAATTTTCTCTTCACGAAACTGACTAGCGTGAAAATCATAATGCATATCGTTTTCTTAAATTATCGTATTTTTAAATTACACTGGTAATTATATATTAATTTTATGCTACAATTATTATTTATGTTGCTTAACTTAAATTAAACATCATGTATTACTCAACCAAAATTTTTGATTCTTCTCCCTTGAATACCAAAATAAAAAATAAATAATTAAAATATTTTTGCTGTAATCGCCTCAAAATGAACAACATTTTAAATGAAATTATTGTATGATAATCTGAGTATCATGCGCTTTCATTTAATACCTTTCATGAAATTTTCTTCCTTTTATTCTTTGGGTACTGTCAGTCTTTGTAATTTTGGGCGAGATTTGTTGTAATCGGCTCGATGACATTTTTTTAGGTTATGTAAAGGTATAGATTACGAACGTTCTCTTCGATGTAGACTGAGATAGCCAGTGTGTTTATATGTCTGTCTCATTAAACAACTCACTAGCTATAAGCAAGGGTGTGCTTTTTTAGAAACTTTTAACAAATAGCTCGCTCAGAAGACGAAATTATTAAAAATTTCTAAAATAAAAAAATGCAAGTGATATCTAACAAAAATGTCCTCATTTGTATTTTGACCAAAACACGTCAGAACCACATGTTTTTGAAGCTCTTCACGGCACAAAACCCTAAAAACGGTCTGTGGTTTTTTCGCGGAATAATTTAACAACCGGCTCACCGATTTTCAAAAATCTTAAGTTTTTAAGTTTTTACAAAAATTAAGAAAGAACATTTTTTTTTGGAACTAACTGTTTTATTGCTTTTCAAAATATCCGCGTTTCAGATTTATACACATTTGCATGCGTTCAAACCAATTCTGGAATCATTTTGTCCACTCTGAAGTGGTATCTCAATAACATGGTTTTCGAAGGCTTCAACAGCTTCTTGAAGTGATGAAAATCACTATCCACGCATTTTTTGTTAGACACTGGGACACAAAAAAAGTGGTTAGGGGATAAATCAGGTGAATACGGGCAGTGAGACATTAATTCGATGTTTTTCTTCTTCAAATAATCCATTGGTTGACGTGCTGTATGGGAGCTTGCATTGTCATGACGTTTTTGGTTGTTTTTCCTGATTTGACTTCTGGCAAACAAATTGTTGTATACCATTCAGCATTAACTGTTCTCCAATCATCTAAAGGAATGCTTGCGACATGTCCAGTACAACCAAAAAAACAAGCGATCATTTTCTTGGAAGTACTTTGTGAACGAGCAAATTTGTGGGTTTCAGTTCATCTTGGAAGACCGAAACAGTGGATTGTTGCTTAGTTTCCGGTTCATATGAATAAATCCAAGTTTCGTCACCTGTAACGATGTTGTATACGGATTTTGCAGTGCCTAAGTTGATTTTTTTTAGCATTCCCTTACACCAGTTAACACGAGCCTTTTTTTGAGCTTCGGTCAAATTATGCGGAATCCATCGGGAACAGATTTTTTTCACAGCTAAATGTTCATGCAAAATCGAATGTACTGCAAGCTGTGATATACCAAAGGATGCCTCTATCTCACGGTAAATCACATGCCGATCTTCTTCAATTATTTTGCGCACAGCATTGATGTGTTTTTTAATCACAATTTTGGTCGAGCTTCGCAAGATTCATCACTGATAGACGCACGACCACTACGAAATTCTGCAACCCTATTGTAAACAGTCTTTTCTGAGGGTGCTTTATTACCAAAAGTTGAACGAAGCGAATCTATGCATTGTTGTTCAGTTATACCCTTTTCACACTAGATCTTTAAGATCGGTTGTTTAAGTGAATGGATCTTTAAACGCTAATGTGAAACCGTACGGCCTCGTCTAAACACGACCGATGTTTAAGACAGAGATCTGCGTCTTAAACTTCGCCCGCATTGCCAACTTAATTCCCATTATAAAAAAATACTCCTTGAATTTGTGCTTCTCTTCTTTTATCTATGTTCAGCTGTTATTATTTTATATATCGAGGTTATGAGAAGATTATTTGCGTTATTATTTAAATAAATATAAAAAATAAACTTCTCCTAACCTCGATATACAAATTCTGACAGAATAAATTCAAACGATATGAAATTATGTTGGCAATATATACTAGCTTTACATGGAGATTTCTTCTTCAAATTAAACATCAAGTGTGAAAGCAAACCGATATTAAACATCGATGAAGTTTAAGTTCAATCGTCTTAAAGATCTAGTGTGAAAAGGGTATTAGGTCTTTACTAAAATCGTAAAAAATCATCCAAAGAAAACCTTCACGAGTAATATATATTTTTCACAAACATGTTTTTTTTATGGCTCACTGTCAGCAAACTACTCGGTCAATTTATAAGCTGCCACTGATTTCACAATAACAAATGTCAAATTTTACGAATTTAGTAATGACACATTTCAATATTGCCATCTAGTGATCGTTCGTAAAAACTTAAAAGGTAACCCTCGTATAAGAGTTCTGAACGGAGCTTAACTTACTAAATAAAATCTTGCAATGTAAAAAAATGTTCATTTTTCACAAGGTGAGCCCACATGCGCATCACATTTTTACACTTGTTGCAATATGAACAGCTTTATGTATTTACAGTTGGACACAATTTTACAGTTGCAGTTATTATTTGATGGTTGTAGATAAACAAACTTATACGCAATAGTAAAATTTAATTAATTTCTACTCGGACATGGTAAAAAAATAATTTACGACTAGGTCACTGAACTTGGTATTTAATTTTATTACCGTAGAAATTGACAAAATAAATCCATAAAATATTGTAAGCAAAATATTATAAATAGTACAGGTTACCCAACATCTTCTAGGAATAATTCTCCAAACTGCCGTAAAGATTTATGGCTTTATGACTTCTACCCCATATTTTGAGTGTATACGGTTGGCAGCTTTAACTTTTACCCCACGTTTAAAGTTTCAGGGTAAAATTTTTATTGTTATATTGAACTACCTACCTTATCCCAAGTTATAAAATAATAAAATTGTCAAAATGTGGTAACCATATTTACAAATTAACGGTATTTTGAAATTAAAAGTTTAAGATTTTACAGTCAAGAACCTTCTGAGTAGAAAATATGGAAATAATTTTATGACGTTTTGACTTTTGGGTCCATTGTTTCCATTTCTCATAAGAATTAATTTTTTTTCGAAACCAGGTGACACTAGATATATTAAATTTAAACATTACCTAGGTATTACAAATAATAATTATACGAGGTTACTTTTTATGTTTTTACAAACGACCACTAGATGGCAATATTGAAATATGTCATTACTATACTCGTAAAATTTGCCATTTGTTATTGTGCAATCAATGGCAGCTTATAAATTGACGGAGTAGTTTGTTGACAGTGAGCGTTTAAAAAAGACAAGTTTGGGAAAAAATGGATATTACTCGTGAAGGTTTTCGTTGGATGATTTTTTACGATTTTAGTAAAGGCCTAAATCAACAACAATGCATAGATTTGCTTCGTTCAACTTTTGGTAATAAAGCACCATCAGAAAAGACTGTTTACAATTGGTTTGCAGAATTTCATCGTGGTCGTGCGTCCGTCAGTGATGAATCTTGTGAAGGTTGATCAAAATCGGATGTGATTCAAAAGAACATCGATTCTGTGAAAAAAATGATTGAAGAAGATCGGCATCTGACTTACCGTGAGATAGAGACATCCTTTGGCATATCGCAGACTGCAATACATTCGATTTTGCATGAATATTTAGTTGTGAAAAAGATCTGTTCCCGATGGATTCCACATAATTTTACCAAAGTTCAAAAAAAGGCTCGTGTTGATTGGTGTAAGGGAATGCTAAAAAATTCAACCTATGCACTGCAAAATCCGTATACAACATCGTTACAAGTGACGAAACTTGGATTTATTCATATGAACCGGAAACTAAGCAACAATCCACTGTTTGGGCCCTCCAAGATAAACCGAAACCCCCGAAAGTTGTTCGTTCAAGAAGCACTTCCAAGAAAATGATCGCTTGTTTCTTCGCTTGTACTGGACATGTCGCAACCATTCCTTTAGAGGATCGGAGAACAGTTAATTATGAATTGTATACAACAATTTGTTTGCCAGAGTCATCGACAAAATCAGGAAAAACAACCAAAAACATCGCATCATTCTTCATCATGACAATGCAAGCTCCCACACAGTACGCCAAACAATTGGTTGTTTGAAGGAGAAAAATATCGAATTAATGTCTCATTGCCCGTATTCACCTGATTTATCCCCTGAAGACTTTTTTGTTCCCCAATGTCAAACAAAAAATGCATGGACATCGAGTTTCATCACCTCAAGAAGCTGTTGAAGCCTTCGAAAACCATGTTTTGGAGATCCAACTTCAGAGTGGAAAAAATGTTTATAGAATTGGTTTGAACGCATGCAAAAGCAATAGAACAGTTTGTTCCAAAAATAGATTTTTCTTTCTTAGTTTTTGTAAAAACTTAAAAGGAAGCCTTCGTATGTCCAACTGTGAATACATAAAGCTGCTCATATTGCACACCGCGTATGATGGGACGAGCATGCGAGCTAAGCCGTGAATAATGAACGATTTATACACGGAGTTTTCAAATTAGTTAAAATTGGCTATTGAGACTCATCTACACAGCCCATCTTTACAGCTAAAATATTATTTATAAGTGAGAATAAATAAAATATATTTTTAAAATTGTTGTAGTTTACAACATGTGCTGATAGTGCTGATAAGAAGAAGCTCAAAATATTTTTCTTAATAAGCTTTACTATAGGCTGTTCAAACGTTAGAATGCTTATGCAGCAAATGGAGTAGTTCTTTCTCACACTCTCTAATGGTTTATCCCAATAACACTATCCTTTTCTTTCTTGACGAGGTTGTTAGCTGTAAAACACGCTGATAGTTAAAAACGCGATACAATTGGTCATTCATTTTTCCCTGATACTTTGTCCATTTAATTTTAATAAATTATCAACAAAAGAATATAAATTTACCCATAATATTTTGACACTTTTACAACATTGGGCAACACCGATCCCATTTCCCATAAGAGTAATACTGCATTATAACGTAAAAAATTCATGGATTTTAGTTTTATATTCACTATTATTATATTCATTGCAAGACTTCTTCAGTGATAAAATTATGCAATATATTATTTAATTATTTATATTCTGTGTATTAATTATATTCTGTTTTGACATAATTTGTAGTTTTTGAAGATAAACAATGATTATTTTAATATTTCACTTTCATTTGGTAGTTTGCTCAATGACTGTATTTTTAATATCACTCAAAAGCATAATGTAATTTTATTAACAAATTGATTCTAAGTACCCATGGCTTTATTATGCTTTTAGTAGTTTACCTTTCGTTGCGTTCCGCTGAATTAAACACGCGTTGACATTTCTAAGAATTCTATATTATACATATTTTGCTTTACAAACTAAATAGCGTGTAATTTTAATCATATGAAGCTCAAGTGACACTAATAAGATAATACACACTCATTTACTTTATTATATTCTTTATGTATTTGTTATGTGTCTCATAAAAATGCCCATTTCATAACAACTTTCGGAAAACTTGTTGATACGTAAGACCGATATTCATGGACGTTTTAATATATACGGGGGGGGGGGGCATTTACTTTATAATTAAAGGGCTCGGTGTAGTAACCGGGTAGCCTCAGATTTTGGAGATATTACAGCATCAACAAAGAACTGTTTTGACAAATAAGATATGCAAAAAGTGTACAGATCACTTTGTTAATACATTTTTGACCAAAAATAGTTTACTGGTAATATTACTATTTTTATAATAAAAAAAATATGTGATGTGGGAATTTTCACACATTTCAGGGTTTTGTAGGTACATATTTAGTAAGTGTAAGAAGCCAACAGAATACTGGATGTCTAAAACATTTTTTTCTATCACATATAAATCAACAGTTTTTTTGATTATTATTTTTATTCATTATTTGAGTAGGTACTAAGAGCTTCTATTTCATTTTTTAAACCAAATTTAAACAATTTGCGAAAGTTACGTCACAGTAAAATTTCAGAAACGTATTTCTTACTATTAATAATGTGTTATTTGTTTCATAAGTTTTTCAGTTCTAAAAATGACTTTCTTTGTGATACCTTAATAACAACAAACTAAAATTATTTAAACAGTAGGTTGAATCATCATGTATAATAGTAGGAGACAAGCATGAAATATTTAGTTCGCAACAGTAAAAAAAAATTGTTATATTTTTAATTTAAAAATAAAAATTTTGTGAAGTGTGAATTTTCACACATTTCAGGGTTTTGCAGGTATTTAGTAAGTGAATGATGATTATTTGGGATGCCAAAACAAATTTTCCCAGCAAACATTTTTATCCGGACCAGTACTGGTAAAGCACATACTCGCCGGCATTGAAAGTAATGGGCCAGTGCTGGCATTTCGTACTGGGCCAGTACCCCGGTGTCCCGTGGCCCTTAGCTGGTCCATTGATGTATCAGTTGCTGGCCCAGCAACGGTAAAGTGCATTGAAAGTAATGGGCCAGTGCTGGCATTTCGCACTGGGCCAGTGCTGGCATTTCGCATTGGTCCAGTGCTGGCATTTTGCACTGGGCCAGTACCCCGGTGTCCCCGTGGCCGTTAGCTGGCCCATTGATGTATCAGTTGCTGGCCCAGCAACGGTAAAGTGCAAAATAATCGCATTAGTTGCAAGATTTATTTCTGACAGACTAGTGCTTATATTATACCCACTCTCTAGTGTTTCAAATGTAATATATGTGTACTTACCCAGTATTAAAATAAATTAATGGTTAGGTGCAAAATAAATACTCATTTGGCCATTTTCACCATCGTTGAATAAATTTATTTAACAAGTAAAGTTGACAATATCGCATCGGTTTTAAACTATTAATGAAGAAATTAACATTGCTGTCAATAGAATGATGCGATATTGTTAACTTAAGTTGTTAAATAAATTTATTCAACGATGGTAAAACTAGCCGATTGTAAATTGAATTAACAGTTATAATTTATTGATTTATTTATAAATATTAAATAAATATAATTTCAGGAATAACAGGAATTAGTTTCTTTAATTTATTAATTTAATGAAGAATTTTAAGAAAATGGTTTTCTGCCATTTCGGTCAAACCAATTTCATCCTAAAGATAAGGGGTGACTAATAATTTTCGCCAATATTCGTCTTGTATTATCTACCACATCTTTTCCCCCTGACTTGAAGAGTGCCAACCTAAAGAAATCATACTTGTTAAAATAAATTCAATAAACAAATTTTATAAGCATTAATGCTATAAGCTGTTCACTTTTGTAAGAACAAACTAGATCTGGTTATTTTGGTGATTTTTATAGTGTATTACTGACTTTTAGAAACTTGGTTATATTGTAAAAAAAGCTTTACAGTTTTGGATTAAGTTTGTATTATTTTAGGTTAGTATTATATTTACAAAATATTTAAGATGTCACTATTCAAAATGAAATATGACAAATTATATTTTTTAAATGACATATTTATAATCTTGTATCAGATTTATTAATAATTGAAAATTTTATTACATGAAAAAACTATGATTGAACTAAACTAAAAATTAAACAATTTAATATGAAATAGTTTGTGTAAACTACGTCCTTAAATCTAACAAAACACACACAAATCACAATAAAAAACTGTATAATGCTCACAATCAATAACTATTCAAATACACATAAACTGTTCACCAACACGTCCCAACTTGAACTAACGGAATATCACTTGTACCGACCCTCGAAGGCCACGCCATTAGGGTGTTTTATGACTAAGAACGGTCAGACTTTTCAAATTATTACATTCAAAAAAAGTTATAAACATAAGCACTGGCCCGCTAGAAATAACCTTGGATTAATACAAATAAGGAATGCTTATAAAATGCTGGTAAAGTACTTCGTATAGGCAGAGTGCGAAATACAAATGTGAAGTACATTATTAATACTGGCGTTGCACTTACTTCTGGTGCCAGCAATGTACCAGCGTAAAAGCAGTTTGCCGGCGTTCGGCCGTTAGTTCAATGTTTGCTGGGTTATATTAAATTATTTTTTTTTGTTAATTTTAGTTCGAGCGCCTAATACCATTATTTAGGTTTCTAAATATGTGCAGTATTTTTTTTTATATAGCAAGGTTCATTAAGAATTTTAAAAATTGCGCCTATGGCTTCCATTGGTTGTTATAAGTTCCGCCCCTCTGATTTCGTGTACATTGAAACAGAATTAAATTATAATTTAAACAATTTCCACTGGTTATTAAATTTACGCTTTTAAAAATTAAATGCAACATTTGTCAAAATATAACCAGAATTTTGAAAAAATAATTTAAACAATATAAAAATTAAAAAAAAAAAAAACAAAAAATAATATTGTCTCTTCTCGCAGATTTCGATCCCTTTCAGATCGAGTTATTTGCGTGAAAAGCCAGCGTCAAAACCAGTACACCAACATACACGTTCCAGTGTAGCGTGTTACAAAGCTATAACTTGTGTAGATTATTAGCCAAAAATCACAAAAAAATGCAAAAACTTAATATAATAATAATCTGATCAAAAATTCCTGTTGTACTATTCCGGTTCACACCAATGTACATTACTTAGAATTTTTTCAGATTTTTAGTTTAAACCATCTGGGCAATTTTTTTTGCACAATTTTGGCAAAAATCGCTTCAAAATAATTTATTTTGCAAAAATAAAAATTTGTTTATTAATCCACGTACCAAGGGCTTTCATTTGATACCCTACTCAGAATTATAAAAAAATATATTTTTTTTCGATGAGCAGATATTTGTTTATATTTTTAGGAGGATATGTTTTTTAGATGTTTTAGTATTTTTCCTATGTGCGGGTCAAAGAGTTGTATAAGCATGCCAAATTTCAACTCTCTAGGTTTAGCCGTTTGGCTACAATTTTTACCGAACAGACCGACAGACAGACAGACGACAAAATGACGGTATAAGGGTTTTTTGGTCATACCTACAAAACCCTAAAAAGACACACACTACATTAGCCATAAATACAAACAAATTCTCAACATTATTAGTCATGAATTAAAAAATAATTCATTTTGTCAAAAAACAAAAATTGCAATATTTTCCAAAAAAGAAAACTGATCAAAAATTCCTCCAGTATGATTCCAGTTTCCTGCTTCCAGATCAATATGCATTACTTAGAATTTTTTGAGATTTTTAGTTTAACTTTCCGCTAAAGGGTTTTGGGCTATATATTTTTTTGTACATTTTTGCAAAAAATCGTCTTAAAACAAAAATATTTTCAAAACAAAAACTACTTTCCGTTCCTTAATTTAAGTCTTAAAAACTCTCTTCTGATACCAACAATGATTTAAATTTTTTTTTTTTTTTTAGCAGCACAAAAAATCGATTTTTTCCAAAAACTAATCTGATCAAATTTCCTGTTGAACTATTCCGGTTCTCATCAATGGACATTATTGAGATTTTTTCCGATTTTTAGATCAATCCTCTGGAAGATAGGGTGGGAGACAACAGTTTTTTGACATATTTTTGGCGAAAATCCCATAAAAATAATAATTATAAATTTGTTTGTTCATCCACGCATTGAGAGGTTTCATTTGATACTCCACTCAAATTTAAAAAATTATATTTATACCTTTTTGTTTATATTTTCCCCACGGTGTGTTTTATTATTCTCTATATTTTTCCTTTATGTGGATCAAAAAGTTGTAAACGGCTAAATATAGAAAGTTCAAATTTGGCTACAATTTCCACCGTACAGACAGACACATACCTCCAAAACCATAAAAAAGATCAAATGGAACTCTCTGTTTTTTTGTTCTAAAATCAGAATACAACAAATAATTTCAAAATTAATTCTTATTCACTAAAATCACTAATGCCTGGTTGAATATAACTCTTAAAACTAGTTATATGCTAAAATTCGATATAAAACACAAATTTAACTACAGGCGGTTTCTTTGGTTTAAGCTGAACTTTTTTCGGAACATTTAGAAACTTTTACCGATTGATTGAAGCTTTTGATTATTTTATTTAGGAAAAGCCCACTTCAATACATAAAAAGTTACCTAGAGACAACTTAAGAAATTTTAGTTCCGCTAAAAGGTTTCGAATAGTCTATAGCAATGCATTGCGTAATTTAATGTTTTATATCGAGTTTTTGTTTATAACTAGTTTTAAGCCTTTTATGCAACCCGGTATAAAAGACTTAAATACAATATATTTTAATATTTAATAGATACCTTCATCTACAACAACTTCATCTTTTGAGTGTGGAGCTTCCACACCTAATTCTGGTCCAACGGCATTGGTTACATTATTATAGTACCAAATATCATCCTTTAGAACATATTTTTCAGCAAGAGATAAAACATTTTGTAGTTTTTTCTGTTTGATAGCTAAAGGATAAATATTATAAAGCTTCTCAGTCGGAAATACATGGAGATTCTCAGCTTCATATATAATAATATATCGGCATTTAAACATCGGAATGCCTGTTTTTTGCACCAATCGATGTGGAATTTCGAAACGATTAGATCTATTTAAAAATACGGTTTTCGGCAAAAATTGGAGCGGTCCAATTTATATCGACTATTATTTTGGTTTGATTCAATTTTGACAGTTTATATTTGATAGTCGAGCAGTGTAGACATGGCACATTTCTTATAGTGAATTTTATGATTCAACAACGCGTCTTTATTGTTAAAACGTATTACGAAAATCAGTTTTCAGTTACGGCGATAATACCATTACCTAATAAACAACGACGTCCATTTCGACTTCATCTTTATGTTAAAAAACAAAATAGCCTCTATCAGGCAACCATTACAGGCTCGCAGAGTGGCAGTGTAGTTTCAAAATTACTTAGAAGGTGTAATTGGACCTTACTGAAATAATGCAATGGGGAAAATTGTCGTATTTTAGAGTCTTCGTCATACAAAAGCGATCTCTAGTTGTCGATGTACCTATAAATATTAAAAAAATAAAAAAAGCGATCTCTAAGAATTTTTGCAAACTTGTGAAATTTAGTACCAAATATCATTCTTTGGAACATATTTTTCAGCAAGAGTTGAAACATTTTCTAATTTTTTCTGTTTGATAGGTAAATGATAGATATTATAAAGCTTCTTAATCGGAAATAAATGGAGCTTCTCAGCTTTTTGTGAAATGATTTCATGTCGCTTTGCATTTAAAGATTTTGGAATACTTACTGTTCCCAGCATATATATTTTTGAAATACTAATTTTCAGTTTTAAAATATTTGACTTTTTAAGGAAAATAATACAACCACACTCACAGTACCAGACATAAGGTCGACATTTTAAAGATGGACCAAATAAATTTCGCTCTGTCAGGAAAAACTGCCTCATTTGCCTTCATCCATTAAATAAGTTAGTAATATGTAGGCTTTCAAAAAAGAAATTGAAACACTTCGACTTGCTAAAAATATTTATACTTTGGAGGAGTTTTTCCTGGAAAACTGTTAGCTTTTCACAATCTGTAAAATTATTTGAATGATTTTTTGTTTCCATTTTGCTATTACCATTATTTTGTCATATAAGAAGAATGTTTATTTATTTTCCTTTGGTGTTTTTTGATTTTCTCATCTACTATTATATTGTACAAGTGTTGGTATGTATGTTCTATTCAACTTCTGGTGTATCTTCATTTTGTCAACGCGGAGAGAGGAAAATGAACCGCCGTCTTATCCGGGTGATATTTTTTTAGTGCTTAGGCTTAATTTTATTTTGACAGGGGATACTGACTAATTTTTATTGATAAAATCATTCATTTTTTCCTCGAAACCGTGGCGTTGATCGTCACCATTGCTCAGCACAAAAAAAAAGTTTTTGATATTTTTTAGAGCATACAATGATTTTTTTAAACAGGCGAGATGTGTAACTTTCCAACAACAGAAAACATAATAGTAAAATATTAAGCCAATATCAAATAATAAGCTGTTAAAGTTGGCAATATTATTAACTACAAATTTCATCCTTGACGACCTGATATATAGTTTAGTCATTAAAAAAATAATTTAAAAACACAGAAATTGAGAGTCAATTGTTTAACTTCAAAACCCACGTCATCAAGATGGTTGCCGAACTATCAGCTAACTGTATTAATATTTTTTTTATTCTTTTTAGGGTTTTGTAGGTATGACCAAAAAACCCTTATACCATCATTTTGTCGTCTTTCTGTCTGTATGTCTGTCTGTCTGTCTATCTGTCTGTCTGTCTGTCTGTTCGGTAAAAATTGTAGTCAAACGGCTAAACCTAGAGAGTTGAAATTTGGCATGCTTATACAACTCTTTGACCCGCACATAGGAAAAATACTAAAACATCTAAAAAACATAAAAAACACAAAAAACACTTAAATTCTGAGTAGGGTATCAAATGAAAGCCCTTGGTACGTGGATTAACGATCAAATTTAAATTTTTGCAAAATAAATTATTTTGAAGCGATTTTTGCTAAAATTGTGCAAAAAAAGTTTTGTCCCACACCCTGTAGCCCAGATGGTTTAAACTAAAAATCTGAAAAAAATTCTAAGTAATGTACATTGGTGTGAACCGGAATAGTACAACAGGAATTTTTGATCAGATTATGTTTTTGGAACAAAAAGTTTTTTTTGTGTTTTTTTGCTAATAATGTTATAGTTATATAGATATAGACGCTAAACAGTAACGTGTTTTTTGGTGCAGTGGCTAAGATACTTGCATTCTGCCCAATTTTTTATTTATTCTAACTTACAAATAATATTCTAGTTATGAAGATGGGCTGTGAGAGGCTATTTGCGCCTCACACAGCATTCACATCATTGCTGCATACCTACCCAGCAAACATTGAACTAACGGCCGAACGCCGGCAAACTGCTTTTACGCTGGTACATTGCTGGCACCAAAAGTAAGTGCAATGCCAGTATTAATAATGTACTTCACATTTGTATTTCGCACTCTGCCTATACGAAGTACTTTACCAGCATTTTATAAGCATTCCTTATTTGTATTAATCCAAGGTTATTTCTAGCGGGCCAGTGCTTATGTTTATAACTTTTTTTGAATGTAATAATTTGAAAAGTCTGACCGTTCTTAGTCATAAAACACCCTAATGGCGTGGCCTTCGAGGGTCGGTACAAGTGATATTCTGTGAGTTCAAGTTGGGACGTGTTGGTGAACAGTTTTTAAAGATGTGTATTTGAATAGTTATTGATTGTGAGCATTATACAGTTTTTTATTGTGATTTGTGTGTGTTTTGTTAGATTTAAGGACGTAGTTTACACAAACTATTTCATATTAAATTGTTTAATTTTTAGTTTAGTTCAATCATAGTTTTTTTCATGTAATAAAATTTTCAATTATTAATAAATCTGATACAAGATTATAAATATGTCATTTAAAAAATATAATTTGTCATATTTCATTTTGAATAGTGACATCTTAAATATTTTGTAAATATAATACTAACCTAAAATAATACAAACTTAATCCAAAACTGTAAAGCTTTTTTTACAATATAACCAAGTTTCTAAAAGTCAGTAATACACTATAAAAATCACCAAAATAACCAGATCTAGTTTGTTCTTACAAAAGTGAACAGCTTATAGCATTAATGCTTATAAAATTTGTTTATTGAATTTATTTTAACAAGTATGATTTCTTTAGGTTGGCACTCTTCAAGTCAGGGGGAAAAGATGTGGTAGATAATACAAGACGAATATTGGCGAAAATTATTAGTCACCCCTTATCTTTAGGATGAAATTGGTTTGACCGAAATGGCAGAAAACCATTTTCTTAAAATTCTTCATTAAATTAATAAATTAAATAAACTAATTCCTGTTATTCCTGAAATTATATTTATTTAATATTTATAAATAAATCAATAAATTATAACTGTTAATTCAATTTACAATCGGCTAGTTTTAGCATCGTTGAATAAATTTATTTAACAACTTAAGTTAACAATATCTCATCATTCTATTGACAGCAATGTTAATTTCTTCATTAATAGTTTAAAACCGATGCGATATTGTCAACTTTACTTGTTAAATAAATTTATTCAACGATGGTGAAAATGGCCAAATGAGTATTTATTTTGCACCTAACCATTAATTTATTTTAATACTGGGTAAGTACACATATATTACATTTGAAACACTAGAGAGTGGGTATAATATAAGCACTAGTCTGTCAGAAATAAATCTTGCAACTAATGCGATTATTTTGCACTTTACCGTTGCTGGGCCAGCAACTGATACATCAATGGGCCAGCTAACGGCCACGGGGACACCGGGGTACTGGCCCAGTGCAAAATGCCAGCACTGGACCAATGCGAAATGCCAGCACTGGCCCAGTGCGAAATGCCAGCACTGGCCCATTACTTTCAATGCACTTTACCGTTGCTGGGCCAGCAACTGATACATCAATGGACCAGCTAAGGGCCACGGGACACCGGGGTACTGGCCCAGTACGAAATGCCAGCACTGGCCCATTACTTTCAATGCCGGCGAGTATGTGCTTCACCAGTACTGGTCCGGATAAAAATGTTTGCTGGGTATGCATACCTATCATCATTGCTGGTATGCAATGTCTGGTATGCTATCATATTGCAATTCTGGTATTGCAATTCTGGTATTGCAATTCTGGTATTGCAATTCTGGTATGCTATCATATTGCATACCTATCATCATTGCTGAGCGTCAAACAATTTAACTAACTAATTTACTAAAAAAAATTTGCTGTGTAAAAAACGTCAATTTTTCCTGGTGAGCACGCATGCGTGTATTTTTTTTTTACACTTGTTACAATATGAACAGCATTATGCATTTACAGTTGGCCACACAATGCATTTATTATTTGATGGTCGTAGATAAAAATATTTATTATTTTGTGTTTATATAGCTGCGTTCATAGCTCTAAAATTAGTCGCCTATTCACTGTGCGTTGTGGATAAGTTTAGTAGACAGTTTTAACATTTAAGGCAACGTTTACAACTATGAAAATTAATGCGTAACGAATGCTGTAACATCTATGTTTTTTAAAACCAACTACGATGGAATGAATGTAATTATGTGTCTTTTCACGAACCCGCCATCAGCGAGATCGTGATTTCTTACTAAATTTTAATAACAAAATTATTACTGCTATTATAATGTATGTTTATATGTCTTTCTAATTAAAACAACGCAATAACTTTAAAGTTTAGAAAACTATCTACAATCGACAACGAATAATGCATTAAATTTAGAGCTGTGAACGGTCGCTTGCGTTACCATATGACAAACAACCAGTGACAGTCAACAGTGCACAAGTCATAGCGTATAGTTTATTAATTTTAGAGCTCTGAACGTAGATTTAGGCTAGGAATTATTTGAAATGAAAGTTGAAAAAATTATTTTAGCCGCCTTTAGAACAGCATAAATGAGTAAATATCGTTATAAACACATATTTGGTTGTTTTTTCGTCAGTAATTTCTCTTAAATAATAAATCAAAAACAAAACTTAATTAACAAAATATTCCTCCTCCATAATTCCAAAAAAAGAAAATATCCAGTTAATTTAAAGCCAATCCTAAGGGAGTAAAAAAAGCAGAAAACAAAAATTCTTACTCATTTGGTCGTAGTTTGCAAACCCTTACATAAAATATGACATTCTTTCATGTGTTCATTGAAAATGTATTAAAATCAAACAAGGTAGAACTCCGGCAACAGTAGCGCCCCAAGGGAGTGCCGGTCACAACTGGCAACACGAGTTAACGGTGGAGTCGCGTAGCGGTATATACTGGAACTATATGAATGTTTTATGCTCACTTGAACAATGACGGTATGCACAATTTCCTATGTTGACATAATTTTCAGATGAGAAAAACCTGACTCACTGCGGCCCTGTAAATTATGAGGGAAATTTTGTATTACACCACTGTTTGCAGAGTCGGACATGGCACATGTACGGATTGTTTAATTTCAGGTTTTTTTTTAATTTCATCATTTTTATGTTTGCGGAACGTATATTGAAAAATTACAGACAATCTGGTTATAAAAATTCGATTTATCTACAAATATCGGCTGTTTCACGTATTAGATACATTTTTTTCATTTTATCTGTTTTTTTGTTACATTTGAACGCATAAGTTAACATGAACGCATTCAGTTTTCAGCATCAATCATTTATGAAAACTGTCTGGTACCAACTACGAGAGGCATTAACAGAGCACTGTAAATTGAAATAATTTTATTTTCCAACTCTATACTCCTGTTCTGTACCAAAATATATATTTCAATAGGGATATTATAGGTGCTCTAAGACAGCGTTTGTCAACCTTTTTTTTAATATTTTAAATTATATTCACCTCAGTGGACCCCCTCCCATCAAAGTAACAGAGTATAGTTAGTATAAGAAATCTGCAGTTTATTACAAACAAACCTTTATTTAAAATTAAAATATAATAAATATTTTAAAGCTACGTTCACAGCTCTTAAATTCGTCGACTATACGCTGTGACTGTCACTAACAAGTTTGTCATATGGTAACGTGAGCGATCGTCACAGCTCTAACTTTAATGCATAATGCTTTGTCGATTGTAGTACGTTGTTTTATTAAAGCCACATTCAGAGCTCTTAAATCAATAGCTTATAGACTGTAGCTTGTAGACTGTTTACAATCACTAGCTTTGTCATATGGTAAGACGTGAAACCGTTCAGACCTCTAAATTTAATACTTTGTTCGTTGTGAATTGTGGATGTCCAAGAAAAAAGGTCCTCACTCAAATACAATTATTATGCCAATATATTTTTTTTTTTCTTTCTACTTAGTACTTAAATAACGAATAAAAATTATTATCAAGTCTGTTGGCTTTTATATGATTATAGAAAAAATATTTGATATTTAGCATTCTGTTGGCTTTTTACACTTATTAAATACCTACAAAACCCTTAAAAGTGTGAAAATTCACACTTAATATAATTTTTTGCTCATCTCCTCGATCCCTCTTTCTTTTTGTTTGCTAATCACTTCGATTCAATTTCCGTTTATTTGCTCATCACTTTGATCCATTTCCCTGTTTTTTGTACTCTGGCCTACAACAGTTTTTTGGACAGAATATGACTCGCACAGTAAAAGTTTGGCCATGCCAGCCTTACACACTGCATTCTTGATTGAAAAGAACTATAAATATAACCTTCGAAATCTTGACATGTAAAAATTCACGCTGCACGTAAATTTTTTATTAGGGTTTTGTATGTATAGCCACCAAAAAACCCTTAAACGTCACTCATGTGTCTGCATGTCTGTACGGTAGAAATTGTAGCCAAACGGTTTTACATAGAAAGTTGAAATTTGATATGCTTATACAATTCTTTGACCCACATATAGGAAAAATACTGAGAATTCAAAAAAACATCCCGAGATAAATATTAACAATTATGTATTTATATAAAAAATTAATATATATATTTTTTAATTTTGGGAGGCATACCATATAAAACCTTTTAATGCGTGGATCAAGAAACAAATTTTAATTTTGGAAAATAATTTTTTTATGTGATTTTTGCCAAAAATATGTCATAAAACTTTTGTCCCACACCCTATCTCTCAGAGGGGTTGATCTAGAAATTTGAAAAAAATCTCTGTAATGAACATTGATGGCAACCGGAATAGTTCAACAGGAATTTTCGTTCAGATAATTTTTTCGAAAAATGTCGATTTTTTGTATCGTAGATAAAAAGAATATATATTTTTTTAATTTATTGTGTGGTACCAAAAGAAAGCTGTTAAGACGAAGATTAAGAGACGAAATGTAGTTTTTTTAAATTCGTTTTAGTTAACACGATTTTAGCCAAAAATTTGCTACAAAAGTTCTTCTCCCGCTCCCTTTAACCCAAAGAGCTTAAACAAAAAATCTGAAAAAATTATAGATAATGTACGTTGATCTGAGCCGGAATCGTACGAGAGGAAATTTTGATCAGTTTGCGTTTTTGTGTTTTTGACAAAAATAAGTATTTTTAATTCATGGCTAAATTATGGCTAATATTTTTATGATTTTTTTGTATTTATGGGTAAGATAGTGTGTCTTTTTTTGAAATTAAAATTATAATAAAAAATGTTTAATAGCTGAGGACCGAGTTTTGTACACCACACTATATCCTACACTGTAGAGCAGTGTTTCTCAACCGGGGGGCCGTGAAGTCGGACAAGATCCAAACATGAAAATATAATAGAAATGCGCTCAATCTTGCAAGATCTTAATTAAATTAAAATATTATATATAATATACTTACTTTGACAACTAATTTAAACTGCCGGCTATTTCAAACGTTTAAGCAGAACTAAATGAAATTTCAATTTTCTAAAGTTGTCACTAGCTAACTTTATAATGAGTAAAATGGGCTTTTGCTAAACAAAATGATCAAAAGCTTCATTCAATCGATTAAAATTACTTGATTTGAAAATCTAGTTCCGCTTAAACCAAAGAAACAAACTATAAGCAAACTATATCAAAGTCAAATAGAGTGTATGTGTCGGTTAATGTGTTTCTATAACAATGGTTCGCATTGGAGGTACTTCAAGTACTTTCAAGTTGTACTTTGAAGTAGGTACGACTTGAAAATACAATATTTTTTTTTTACTCTCCGAGCTACAGTTAACTCAAGTGTTAGGATGCGAATGTGTTTAAATCAAAATGGGAAGCACTTTAAACACTTGTAAATAAAAATACTTTACTTTCAAGTCGTTATAGAGAATATAATCGTCATATAAAATTATCAAAGTTTTCTGTCAACCGTAAAAGATGTTAAAAAAATGTTTAAAGAAAAGTTGTTTCTTTTGAAGAGCTCTATCCAAAGATACCAAATATGACATACGTTCCCATTTAAATATTTGAAATTGTCCTTGATATCCTGTACTTTCGGTTTATTCCCGAAAAGTTCAATACTGCCATTAAATTTTTTGGATAAATTTTAGTTCAAAATTTTTTGGATAAATTTTACTTCAAAATTTTTCCCAACTTGCTTACAAGTCGTCTTTTCGAGAAAAATCGTGTTCCGTCTATCTTGATATAGGGTGGGGGGGGAGGTTATATAGGGGGCCGCGGACAATATTTACATAATTTCGGAGGGTCCCATACCAGAAAAGGTTGAGAAACACTGCTGTAGAGTTTTAAGGTATCAAAGAGGAGTAAATCATTTATATAATAGTAATGAAATATTTATAAATCAAATAACACATTGTTAATAGAACGAATATTCGTAGACATCCAGTATTATGTTGGCTTCTTACACTTATTAAATACCTGCAAAATCCTGAAATGTGTGAAAATTCACCCGTCAATTGTATTAATTTTATGTAGTGACAATTAACATAAGATAAGCTATTACCCAGTTAGAAAGATCATGATAAATGCCGATATAAAGTATCAACCATCTATATAATATGTACACGGTGTAAGAGTGTCAGGGTGCCAGGGTGCCAGGACATAGGGTGGTATGGATCCGAGAGAGAGTAGCGTACATGCGGACAAAGCGAAGTGCAGAGTAACTTTGGCAGTGCATTGTCTGCGATATTTATGTATCTGGCGATAACATCTTAAGTAATTGTCCCTGTAATTGGTTCGAACCCTTCCATGGGGCAGCGCAGCTACTATCAGCTCGTATCTACGCCCAACTCGATATTGCGTTCACAACTTCCAGAAAATACTAATATACTCCAGCTAATGAATTCATTACTTTCAGCAAAAGTTCTCTTCTACTAGGTATTTTGTTTCAGGAAAGACTCGTATTAAGTATTACAGACTGTGTTTCAATATATTTTAAATTTATTTAGATTACGCGGTTGCGCATGAGAGTGTACTATTCGAATTTCTTTCATGTACATTTTTTAATCCCCCTACATCCTTTCTTAAATCTCACTTATATTTTTGATTTTCAACACCCCCATTGCAGTGGCGGAACTACAAATTTTGCCCCCCCCCCCCGCAAGAAAGTTAGATCGGCCACCCAACCTTATGTGATTTTTTATTTTCGTATCTAGTGTCCCATAATTTTGAATAAATTTAACTTTGGATTCTTCTTACACTAAGAATCATTACTTTATAATACTTATATTAAATTATCAAAATCTCTAAGTAAGTGTTTAATGCCTATTTCTTTAGCAATTTCAGCCTCAATGCTCAACAACGATAAATTATGTAAGCGTTCTTCTCCAGTAGAATTTCGTAGAAAGTTTATTATTATTTTTAATCTGGAAAAAGAACGCTCTGCCGTTGCCACAGTGACAGGAAGTGTTAAAAATAATAAAATTGCAGTAACTACGTCTGGAAAACTGACCGACAGGGAGGTATATTTAATTATTAAAAGTTCGGCAAATTCTTTCATTGTTGATATTTTAGATATTTCTGCATTAAGCATCGAAGCTAACATTAGCATTTGTAACGGAAAATTGGACGAAAAATCACCTTAGTATTTTTTTTTTTTTTTTGTAAGATTTCGGCAGGGGTCAAAATTTCTGTTTCATCCAAGTTGATTAAGTTTCGAGCTGACATGAATAAAAACAATTTTACAACGTCGTTCTTCCTTCTGAATCTATTATCAATTTGATTGATAACAATATCGAGAACTGCATTAAATACAGTAATGCTGCGTTCAGAACCTCTCAATTAGGAATTAGAATTAACGTAAATGTTTGTTATACGTAACTGTACGTTACCGTTCACAACCTTCAAAAATAATACTTATACTTATAAATTAAAATTAGATGTTTGTAGACTGCAAACCCTTACGTTAATTTATAATTGACGCATGCGCAGTAAGCACTTGTCAACCTAAAAATTTCTATGACCATATTGTTTTGCTTCTATCCACATCTTTGTGTTTTCTATGTGTAGAAATATAAATTTTTCCTCTATTTCAACTCTTTTCAGAACCATGAAACACTCAAAAACTCATTAGCAAATGTAAACAACTGCCAAATATCTATCGATAAAGTAGAAATCGATAAAAATATCTGTCAGTGGCTTAATTTCTTAATTTTTATTGTGAATGCTGCTTAATTTCTACATAGAAATTTTATGTTACAGTCTGTTCCAAACGGTTAAGAGGAACTAAATGGGAATTTAGTTCTTTTAGGTTGTCACGAGAAGGGACCTTGCTTGTGTTATTTCATTTTTCACGTTGGGATGTCAAAATTTAAAATTCCAACAATGAAACCATGGAAACGAAGGACGTATGTCAAAATTAAATATTTTTTTTAGATATTTTAATGACAAAAAAATAAATAAATGGGAAATTTGTATTAAGAATGACACAAAAAATCAAAATATAAAGAAAATGACATTTTAAAATGATATTAACCTTAACCAAAAAATGTTTATTGTAAGTATGATTTACAAAGCTTAAACAAAACGGCCGAAAGGCACGATTTAAACGATGAAAGTAACTAGATTGCAAAATCTAGTTCCGCTTAACCGTTTGGAACAGACTGTAAGTACTAATTTCACGTTAATTCTAATTTATAATTTGGAGGTTCTGAACGAAGCATTACTCTAAAAAAACCATCCCTGTTATGAAACCGATGATCTGTTGCCAATTCATCAAAGTGCCTTTTTACAATTTTTTGTCTTTTCCAAACAAAAATGGAGCTGATATTCCACTTGGCTGTCATTTGAATTGCGTCATCTTTCGCCGAAAAGTACATATTTCGGTATTTTTTCAGATTTTTACTGGTTGTTTCTAAGGAAATTGTTGCAATTCTCAAATCAATATTTTTAGTTTGTAATAATTTTGAAGCTAAATTTATTACTCCTAATTTTTGATAAAATTACACATAAAAATACAAATTCAAAATTATTTATACTTTTTATAAGATTTGAAGCATCGTCTCTTTCTTCTTTTATTTTTCACTTTTTAAGCTTAATTCAGAAAGATCTTTCACTATACCTAAAAACCGCAATTTAATGGCTGTAAGTGGTATATGTCTTCCAGCCCAACGTGTAAGGTTTAACCTTTTCAATGTAATATCTGACTCGCCTGTAAATTTGGATAGAAGGTCCCATCATTTACACTTTGACCAAAAAATGTATAATTACCTTCTAAAGTTAAAAAAAAGTTCGAAACATTACTGCAGTTCTTAGTTCAGTATACCCACTAACAACGGACACCAGAGGCAACAGTCGAGTTTTGCCCAAGCAACACTGAAAATCTATGCAATTATGTAGCGTCTCTAAATAAAGATTAATTAAAAAAAAAAAAAACAACACCGATAGCGCCATTCTCGCAGTCTTCCTTTAATCGCGTTATAATAATATTTATTTTAAATGCTATTTTTTGAATTGGATTACTATTTTGAATATGGACAAACAATCTCGCTATTGTTTTGCTGAGGTCTTACTAAACGTAAAATAAAAAAAAATGTTTATTTTTCTTATGTACTTATGTGTATTAGAGTGAAAAGTAAATTCTTTATTTTTCAGTATAAAACGCGACTAATTTTCTCAAAATTTTCGGGCCCCCCAAAGCTTCGGGACCCCCAAAGTTTCTGGCGGTATGGTAGTTCCGCCACTGCCCTATTGGCTGACTGTTTGTCAAGGTACGCGTTGGTATTTTGACAACAGCAATTTTGAAATACGAGGGTTACTTTCTATGTTTTTAAATTTAATTATGTTAATATTGAAATGTCTCATTACTATATTCGTAAAATTTGACATTTGTTATTGTGAAATCAGTGGCAGCTTATAAATTGACTGGGTAGTTTGTTGACAGTGAGCGTTTAAAAAAAACACGTTTGTGAAAAAATTTATATTATTCGTGGAGGTTTTCGTTGGATGATTTTTTACGATTTCAGTAAACGCCTAACTCATCAATAATGCATAGATTCGCTTCGCTCAACTTTTGGTAATGGAGCACCATCAGAAAAGACTGTTAACAATAATTGGTTTGCAGAATTTCGTCGTGGTCGTGCAGTGATGAATCTCGTGAAGGTCGACCAAAATCGGTTGTGATTCAAAAAAACAGCGATGCTATGTGCAAAATGATTGAAGAAGATCGGCATGTGACTTATCGTGAGGTAGAGGCATCCTTTGGCATATCGCAGACTGCAATACATTCGATTTTGCATGAACATTTAGCTGTGAAAAAGATCTGTGCCCGATGTATTCCGCATGATTTGACCGAAGCTCAAAAAAGACTCGTGTTGATTGGTGTAAGGCAGGGGTCCTCAAACTTTTTTGACTGTCGACCCCCAGAAGAGTTTTTCGACTTCGTATCGACCCCCTCTATTTTACAATTACTTTATTATAATAGAGCAAGCAAAAAATACGCTTATGTGATTTCTTATATTGTTTACTGTACAGTGTTTTTTATTTATATTGCATTTATCTAATCTAATTATATCTAATTGCATTACAATAATATTATTATTAAATAAAATTGCCTATCATTGTCAATGTGAAGGGTGTGATTGGTGACTCTTTGAAAGATTGGCAATGTCGGGCTCAAAATTACTTAATTTCAGCCTTAAATCGCCACGGAATTTTACATCTAACTTGTTTCTCTGTATTGTCAAGATGGAATTAACATGGCCAAAACCAGCCTCAACCACTGTGTAGCCACACAGACCCCTTTTCCCATAGACCCCCAATCGACCCCTAACAATGTCATATCGACCCCCGGGGGTCGATATCGACCACTTTGGGGACCCCTGCGCTAGACGCTGACAAATAGTTTTTTAATCAAACATCTGAGCGTCACAATGTCTAGATGTCCCAATCCTGACATAAGATTATCTTCGTGACAATATTTAAACGCTATTTGTGCGTGTTAAAAATATTATTTTTTTTTAAAATATTTAACAAATAGATGTCTAAATGGGCCTTTAGGGTAACAAGGATAGTGGCGAATGTTTACAAACAGAATGTAGAATTTGTATAACTTCGGTTGGCCCTGGATGTGTATAGAGTTGTTAAAGTGAACAAGTTGTGTTCAAAATAATACCGTAATTTTTGTATTATACTGTAACAAGAAGAATTACATATATCGGAGACTATAAAATTATTTCCCGTGTGTGCTGTAAGTTTCAAATATCATTAAGAACTTTCGGTACATTTCTTGCGGTTACAATATCAACAAACTAACTAATTTAATCTGAAAACACAATAGCTTTAATAATTTCTGTCAAGCAATAACTAAAGAAAGAATATACATATTTCCAAAACAAATTTACAATGTCTACTTTGAGATGAAATGTTGACTCAGTAATTAGCACCTCTACCGAGAAAATTACAAAGCTGATTAGCCTAACCTCTAGTTAACCCTGAGTTAAGCCGGATTAACTACCGTTATTTTTGCTTACTTAATACTGGTCTTAGAAATAAGAAATATGGATTATCTCAACATGGGGTTTAGTAATTGGAGATTAAAATTGGGCGAAATTATATATAATTTTTGTGAGAATATATTGTTTATATTTGGTTTCATAATAATTCTTTTTAATATTAGATAATTTAGTTACATGATATTAAAGTATGATAATTTTATGAATGGGCTGTTCGTGTGAATGATAATAATTAGAAATTATGGTAAAAGTAGAACTACGTCTGACCTATTTAATTTAAAAAATTGTTGAGAAATGAGATTTTTTATACATTTCAGGATTTCGTAAGTATATAGTTAGGGTGCGTTTATGGTGGAGCAAGATTAAGGAGCAGGGACGGACCAAGGCAGACTAGGTAACTGCCCAGTGAAACGGTTTTATCTTTACTAGTATCTATATAAATTAGTTCATTTGTGTGTATGTATGAATGTATGTTTGTATGTTCCCATGTTAGGTACATCAAAACTGAAGAATGACTGTACCGAACAAAAAATAAATAAAATAGATCAGCGTGTCCATGACATCGTTTATGGTGTAAAATAGTCTGCTTTTATGACTATCAGAGTCCCTAAATTTTTTTAAATAATTTAAATCAAGCAAATTTAAAAAATTAACATTCCATAAAAACATAAATGCTTGGACTAAGTATGTATTCATGCTACGAAAGTCTGGTCTGCTACAACGTGTTCAGAAATTATTTCCGCCTATTGAGGCCTATTTTTTATGCATTAAATCTTCAAATTTTTATAAACAAACTAAAAAACATTCAGGCAGAGCGCCTGAGATGGGGCACTGTTCACACAGTGTCGATAGCGGGACAAAGAGACATTTTGGACAGTAATTGTATTAAGATTTTTTCTAAAAATTATTTTTGTCTGAAACCGACTGTAAACCACTGATTTCAATACTAAAACTTTCATGTGTGTGTGTGTGTGTGTGTGTGTTTTTTTAAATTAAAATACGCCATATCTTCAAAAAACTATTTTGATTGAAAATCCTCTTTATATACATTTTCTGAAAAAAAAATCATTTTTTACTTCTATTTAATTATCTTTGATCCTTAAACAATACTTCAAAAGTTTTCATTTAATGCACAACAAAAAATTTGCTGTAATAAATCGATATTTTTCGTAATAATAATCTGATTAAAACTTCCTGTTTAACTACTACGGTTCACTTTAATGTGCATTACTAAGAATTTTGCAGATTTTTAGAAATTTCCCTCTGGGATACAATGCACGATAATTTATTTTTTGAAAATTTTGTTCTTTTGTACATTTATGTTACAAAAATCGCTTCAAAATAAAATGTATTTTTATTCCTTGTCCGTTAATCTACACTACAAGAGCTTTCATTTGATACCCGAAAATAAATTTAAAATTAAAATTTTTTTTTTCAACGTTATTAAAAATTCAATATTTTTCGAAATATTGTTGGAGCAAAAATTAATGTTGATTTATTACATTTCAAATTAATATACATTACTTAGAATTTTTAGATTTTTATATTGAAATCTCTGGGTTGGGATAATGTTTTTGGTAATTTTTTAACAAGTAAACATACATATTAAAAAGTTGTGTTTGTTCCTTAATCTGCACTTGAAGATCTTTTATTTCATACCCAACAATAAATTTAAAAATAGAAAATGAATTATTTCAACTAAGAAGGAAGTAAATAAAAATAAAAATACCCAAACACTAGAAAATTTAAAAAATGTAGATGAGGATTTTTTTTTTAGGTCGTCACTTGTATTTTAGAAGAGAGGACCTTTTTTTTTTAGGTCATTACTTTGTATTTTCGAAGCGAGGACCTTTTTTTTTAAGGTCGTCACTTGTATTTTATATTTTAGAAGTGGGGACCTTTTTTGTTTTAGGTCTTCACTTTGTATTTCCGAGGCGATGACCTTTTTTTTTAGATCATCACTTGAAATTTGGAAGTGTGAACCTTATTCATAATTTAAAAATTTTGTCTTCCGAGCCCCCCCCCCCCAACAAAGATTCCTGGGTGCGCCACTGACAAGAATTGATGTAAAGTGTGAATTTTCACATATTTCTAGGTTTTGTAAGTATTTAGTAAGTGATATGGGTACATATTAAAAATCATAAATTCTGATAACTTTTGAAAGAATTATCCACGTGGTTCTATTTAGAGACACAGTCATACTTGGGATGCACTCGCATCAAGACTTAACTGTAACTTCCAGTTGTCCAGTCGTCAGACGAATGTTTTTTTTTTTTTTTTTTATTTAATTTTTATTTAGAGACTCTTCAACTGCTAGGCTTTTAGCGTCTTTCAGATGAATGTTGTAAGCACGATGTTGCAATAAAATCGATAACTATCGAAATAATGATGAGATCAAAAATTCCTGTGGTACCTACTTTTCCGGCTATATCATTTTGCATTACTCAGATTATTAGATTAACTTTCTTGGTTTTCTTTTTCCGGCTATATCATTGTGCATTACTCAGATTATTTGATTTTCTAAAAAAAAAACATTGTAAGTTTTTGTCGTAGTTTGGCAGTGGAAAAAATATTTTTTTTCTACTGCCTATACAAAAAACTCGATATTTTTCGAAACTAATTTTATCAAAAATTCTTGTTAAACTGTTCGGGTTCCTATCAACGTACAGTATTGAGATTTTGTTTAGATTTTTAGATCAAACCGTCTGGGAAATTGGGTGAGATAAAACATATTTTTGGCAAAAATCCTTTTAAAAAAAGATTTTTCATAAATATATATATATATATATATATATATATATATATATATATTAGTTTATTTACTAGTTAAGAGGTTATATTTGACACCCCAATCGAAAATTTAAAAAAAATATTTAGTTTTTCTTTGATTAGGTACATATTTGTTTATATTTTTCCCATGGTATGTTTTCTTGAGTTATTTACAGTTTTCATAGAGTTGTACAAGCAGTGGTGGATCTAGCTTTTTGGGGGCCCAGGGCATAAAAATACCAAGGGGCCCTACACATGCGCTTCACTTATGTTGATTTTTAATAAATTTAGTAAATTTGTGTTTTTAATTTTTTTGTATTGTTTCTTAAAGTAATATTTATGTTTAAAAAAAAAGGTCCTCACCTCCCAAATCCAAGTGGAGCAACAAAAAAAAAAGGTCCTCATCTCCTCAAATACAAGTCAAGAAATCAAATCAAAAGTTAGAATGCGGGACGTGTCTTAAAGCGGGACACCTAATCAAAATGCGGGACAGTCCCGGAAAAAACGGGACCAATTGTTCACTCTAGGTTGGGAGCCCCTTGCGGATCTGGGGCCCTGGGCTTAAGTCCTATTAACCCGTATGTAGATCCGCCACTGTGTACAAGCGTGTCAAATTTCAACTTTCTAAGCCCAGCCATTTGGCCACAATTGACGTTGAAATGGTTTTTTGGTCATACCGGCAAAACTCTAAAATCGATATTTTTCAAAAAAATAATGTGATTCAAAATTCTTGTTGTATTATTTCTGTTCACCCTAATGCGCCTTACTTTTTTAGCTAGATCCTCTGGGTTATTGAGAGAGTGACAAAAATATTTAGCAAAATCACTTTAATATGGAAAAGTAAAAAGAAAAGTTTTCCCTAACCTTTTTTCCACCTCAAAAGGTGCTTATCTATTGTGGTCAGCGGCTTTCAAACTTTTTCATTAGACCTGTATTCAACGCATCATAGCCAACCCATTTCATTCAAATACATATTATTCTGACTGAACTGAAAACATTTCAAATTTTTTTTTTACAATTTATTTTATTTAATATCTTATAATAATAAAATATAGATTCCCAACACCTAGATAGGCGTAGAAGGGACAGAGAAGATAAGTAATAACTCAATTTTTATACCTCCGGCCATAAATGTGAAAGCCACGTGGTCAGTGTGACGTTTCGGCTGGTCCTATTATCCCTGTATAAATAAGTACTCATTTTATGTATTAAATACTTGGAGCTGAATTGACTCCAGAGCCGACAGCACAATATCGGAAGATAAAAATCCGTAGGAGGGTGGGGGGGATTCGAACCCAGGTCCCTGTTTCCATAGGCTCCGTAAAAAAAAAATCATAAGTGTAAAAGTTCCTTCTCAGCTTGCTTAAAATTTTAGTGTTAAAATTTTCATTTAAAAAAGTAAACAGTTTACTATTTTTAACTAAACTACCATTACTAAATCCTCATTTATTCAGATAGTTATTTCTATGAAATATTACTTTTTCAGTGTTAAAATTAACACTACTTTAAAACTGTCATTTTCTAACATTGTAATTTAACCAGTATGTAAGTGTAAACTTTACACTAAATTTAACCAAAAAAGAAATGTAAATAATTAACACGAAAATCGAGGGACTACACTAAGAGTCAGTGGCGGATTTAGGTCAGTAAAGGCCCCGGGCGCAGTAAGAATTTTGGGCCCCTCAATTAGAAAAAAGTGTAAAGTTATGTTTTAGCGGGGCCCTTTAGAGGACGGGGACCCGGGGGCGCGCCCGGTGCGCCCGCCTTTAAATCCGCTTCTGCTAAGAGTTCATATTTAGTGTACCATGAAGTTCCTTTAACACTACTTTTTTAGAGTGTAGGCAATCGTCTTACCACGGAGCCAAGTCAACTATTTATATTAACATTAATCGCGGACTCGCGGTGAAAACCTGCGAGAATATTTAGCTGACACGTATCGGTCCGCGGTCCGTCTGTTAGAGAACACTGGTTTAGATATATTATTAATAAATGCCCACCAGTTTTACTACAAAGATCAGTTAAAATATGAAACAGTATTAATTTAAAAGTATTAAGTATTAATTCAGAGAATAAATAAATAAACACTTGTTGCAAATGCAACTTTAATTGTTCTCATACAATAGAGTTGTATAGAGGATAATTTTAACTTTTGTGTAAGACCTGATTTTGCTTTTATATAGCACCTTACTACAAGTTAACTTGCTCTATTATCCCCGTACTCAATAACATGACAAAAATAGCTACTTTCAATAACGCTATTCATCGCTTTTCATTCAAAAAATCTATAGTAACATCCACCGGATCTATAAACAGGTGGAGTACGAGCGATTGTTGATATAATTTTTAGACCTTTTATTTAAGCGTAATACAGTGGTTCTCAAAGAATAGTTCACGGGTCACCGGTAATCCATTATCATTTTATGGTTTTAGACAATTACAGTAAAGAGATTGAGAATAAATAGTTACTAGCACAAGAAAGTTAAAAAATATCGATGGCGTAAGTAACCAAGTATCTTATTGTTAGTAGACGCAGTCATGGCCGACCTAAAAATAAATGACAACACTTAACACAAGTAATAATTTGTTTCTTTTTTCACTATACTCTCCGAAAGACTGATAGTAATAAAATTTATTATTTGTAAAAAGTTATTGTATTATCACACAGAAAAACAACCGAGTGTGCCGCACATATTATATGGGAATACGAACTAGGGTTAAACACAATAGACCATAAAAATTTGACCCTAAAATTTTGAGGAAAAATATGGTCACAGGGGTGTGTTTAACGCTACGTACAACCCCCAGAGATTATTAGTTTCTTATACAAAACTAACAATCTGAAATAAAATTAGTGACAATCTATACATCAAATTTTTCAGCGAATATTTATCTATCTAATAGGATATTTTTGATTGTAGAAAAAATTATTGTAAAAATGTTATTGCTCAATAACTTAATAATAGGTGTCACACAACAATGTTCTGTAATTTTTTAAATATATTTGTGGGTTTCAAATAATTTTTATATTTATATAGTTTTGTGTAGAAATGTTCAAATAATACGTCAACTTTTTTCGACATGATTGTTTATAGTTTAGAGCCTTCGTCGAAAAATATTATACTTGATGATAATGAAATGCCACTTGGTACAAGTATTATTTACATAAAATAAATCATTTTTACCTGCAGCACCTATATTAAAAACCGTGGCAGATTCGAGGTGGCGGCAAAAGTAGATTACCAAGTACAGTAACTATGAGTAATTTTCACAATAGAAAAAATTATCTCCAAACATATTTGTAGAATGGAGCTTTAGCTACAATTTGCCGCATGGTACACAAATATGCGTCGAATGGTTTACAAGATGGCGTCTATAACGCAATTTGTTTATTTACAATTACATGACAGTTCTTTTTACAATTAAAAATATCCTATTAGATAGATAAAAATTCGCTGAAAATTTTGATATATATAGATTGTTACTAATTTTATTTCAGGTTGTTAGTCTTGTATAGGAAATTGAACGGTTGTGCGCACCCTTAATGATATGATAAATATGGTCACAGGCGTGCGTTTAATAAAATGATAAATAGTAATATAGAAATACACAAAACCAATTTAAACGTGTTTAAAATGTGCACGCCACTGCCCAAAATGATTTATCACGCCACCTGACAAAATGATTTATTACTATCAGTCTTTCAGAGATAGAGTATAATTATGTGTGATTTTTTATTTGTTTTTTTTTTGTGTTGGTAATCAGTGCAATAAAAAATATAAAACTTTTGCGATACACATTACTTTCTAAATTTGCCGGTCCGCGAATTGTTTCTAGGTCGCATGCCGGTCCGCCATGAAAAAAGGTTCGGAAACGCTGGTGTAGAGTGTAGTGTGGCGTGGTGTGAGCAACTAAAAACAAAGAATGTTATTTTTTTTATATTTTTTATTTCTAAAAAATACACGCACTCTCTTAGCTATAAATACAAAAAATCTATAACATTATTAGCCATAATTTAGCCTTGAATGAAAAAAATAATTAATTTTGTCAAAAACACAAAAACTGCCAAAAACACAATCTGATCTAAAATTTCTCTCATACGTTTCCGGCTCAGATCAATATACATTATCTATAATTTTTTCATTTTTAGTTTAACCCCTTTGGGTAAAATCGTGTTAAAAGAAACGAATTTCAAAATGCCATTTATGGTTCCTTAATCTACGTCCTAAGAGCTTTCTTTTGATAGCACAAAATAATTTATTTTTTTATCAACCACACAAAAAAATCGACATTTTTCGAAAAACTTATCTGATCAAAAATTCCTGTTGAACTATTCCGGTTCCCATCAATGTTTATTACGGAGATTTTTTTCAGATTTTTCCAGACCATTCGATATGCCACTCAAAAATTTGAAAAAAAAATATTTATTTTTTTATTAATACATATTTGTTTATATTTATCTTGAGATGTGTTTTATTAACTCTTAGTATTTTTCCTATATGTGGGTCAACGAGTTGAACAAGCAGTTCAAATTTGAACTTTCTATGTTAAGCCGTTTGGCTACAATTTCTACCGTACAGAGAGACAGACAGACACATGAGTGACTTTATAAGGGTTTTTTGATGGTCATACGTACAAAACCCTAAAAACAAATTCTCGAAACTGTAAAAGTGGTAATTTAGAAGTAATTAACACCGATAAATGTAATAATTTTAAGGGCTGGTAATGTGAAACAACGTCCGTAGGTACGTGCGAATAGTAATGGTGCACGCGACCGTTCTATTGTCGTCTAGGTAAACAAACGCACGCACACACTATTCCACTGATCAATGAGAGCCGTATTCAAATGAAAATAACCTCTGTTGTGGTGGTTTATCTGTTATTCATGAGCCCAGCCATTATTAATTAAACGTGACAAAAACCATTCTTCAACAAAGCACTTGATATGATAAAAAGAAACTGTTACTTAATATGGCCTTTTATGCTACTGAAACTGCTATGAAAATATTTTCTAAACAAATTCACATACAGATAACAACGTCATTCAGAGATAAAGAGGGAGCCACTAATTAGCACCTTCAATAATACATACCTGACTCTACCTGTATTATCTACGTTTATTTACCAGTTATTTTTACACTAAGACCTCGGATAACCCTATCGACACGTTCTTTTTTGAACGCTAAATCATGTTTCTCCTCTTTAGAGCATAGGGATCTAAAGCTGCGTTAAAAGCTCTTTAAATTAGTTGGCTGTGTACTGTGCGTTATGGATATTTTTAGCAGATTGTTTTAACGTTCGAAGTAGCTTTTACAGATTTGGAAATTAGTGAGTTATGAATAGAGCGACATCTGTGTATCTTTAAACCAACTAGGGTGGCTTCGTAAAATGTTTATTATCTATTACAGCGGTTCTTAAACTGTAGTCCGCGAACCCCCAGGGGTCCGCGTAGCCATTACCGCGAAACATTAACTTTACATCCCCCAACTTTTCGCTTTTATTCAAATAACTCATTTAATAAAATCCTATATGGTCAGGACTTTTTGTATTTGTTGTTACCTAACTAGTTATTGACATAACTATACAATAATTAGGAAAAATTTAATTATTTTTACTCAACTGCAAATTATAAACAGAGCCGCAGTAAGGGGGGGCGGAGGGGGCGACGGCCCCTAGCGCACTAAGGAAAAGGGCGCCGATGAGCTTGACTAAGGGGCGCCACATTGCGAAGGTGAGAATATTTTTTTTTTCCTCTTCACTTGGATTTTGGGAGGTGAGGACCTTTTTTTTTGCTCATCACTTGCAACTTGGGAGGTGAGGACCTTGTTTTTGCTTATCACTTACATTTATTTGCCAAGGGCGCCAAAACGCAGTTTTGCCCCTAGCGCAAGTTTTCCTTACTGCGGCTCTGATTATAATATTTACAGAAAACATATTATAATAAGATATATTTTAACCAATATTTGACCAAGAAATATTTGTATAAGCTTAACGTATTATAATTTGTAACTTTTCTAATTCTTTTTACTACTATTTTTATTTATTTTATGTTTTTTATTCGTAATGCTGATAAAAATGTTCATCTCTAGAAATGCGCAAGACCATTTATTAAAATAACCAACGATACATGTTTACCAATATTTATTATAACGTAGTGCCTATGAGATTATTGAGCCAGAAATTAAGTCTCAAGAACGACGTAAAATGCCTAGAATTGGGATTGGGTCCGCAAAAAATTTTTGTTTAAGAGAGGGTCCTCGGAGTACATAAGTTTAAGATCCTCTGATCTGTTATATTTTCCTAATTCTGCTGTCCTAGATTTTTACTAACTGAACCTAACCTAATTACCTAAATTGATCATATTTATTGTTCATCTTTGTAATTTTGGGCGAGATTTGTTGTAATCGGCGCGACGACATTTTGTTAGGTTGTGTACGGCATACAATACGAAAGTTCTTTCCGATGTAGACTGAGATAGCCAATGTGTTTATATGTCTCTCTCATTAAATCAACTCACTAACTACAAAGTTTAGAAAACTATCCACAATCGATAACGCATAATCTATTAAATTTGGAGCTCTGAACAGTTGCTCGCCTTACCATATGAAAAACTTGTAGCGACAATCAACAGTGTACAAGCTATAGTCTATAGTCGACTAATTTAAGAGCTCTGAACGCAGTTTTTAGCTACGTTCAGAGCTAAATTGCATTACTGGCCAAAAAGTAAATCTTTTTCGGCCTAGGCCGATTCGCTTATTTTTTTGGCCACTGGATGCTAGAGACATCTATGTGTCATTTCTTAAGTTATAAGATCCCTATGGTTACACTGAAACAACTGACAGTCAAACATTTATAATTGTTACAATTGTTCAGTAACCATAAATTATCCAATGTAAATAAATTTAATTTTACTATTAAAAATTATTTTTGGTCGCCCAAAAAATCGAATGGGCACCTTGGCCAAAAAGATCTTCCCTCGGTCTTCAAATTCAGATGCGGCCGAAAAAGATCTACTTTTTGGCCATGGTACACAAATAACTATTATTCCATCGTAGTTAGTTTGAAAAAACATAGATGTCACACCATTTGTTACGCATTAATTTTGGTAGCTGTAAATGTCTACTAAACTTATCCACAACGCACAGTAAGTAGTCGACTAATTTTAGAGTTGTGGACACAGCTTATTGTTCACTGTATGCTGCATTCTTCTTCTTCAGCCCATAAACGTCTCACAGTAATCTCACCGAGCCATAGTTTTCATTACCGTACTGCTACTTTATATTGGGCACGGGTCTTTCACTCCGAAGAGTAAAGTTTCAGGTCAACAACTCCTACGGTAACCCAATCTGGGTTGGGAGGAGGATAAATTTATGATTTAAGAGATTTTTTTTTTTTTTATTTTTAATGAGAATGAGGTGATAACAACAACCTACGTAACTTGACGTTACGTTCACGGCCTTCTAAATTCATATTTATACTTATAAATTAAAATTAGGAGTTTGAAAATTCCAAACTCTAACGTTAATTTATAATTGAGGCATGCGCAGTAAGCATCTGATTTAACCTAAAAATTTCTACGACCATACTGTTCTGTTCCTATTCATATCTTTCTGTTTTCTATAAGCACAGATATAAATTTCTCCTCCATTCTAATTCAAAACTATAAAACACTCAAAACCTCATTAGCAAATATAAACATCTGTCAAATATCGATCGATAAATTAGAAATCGATAGAAATTTACCGGCACAACGATGTCAGTGTCTTAATTTCATAATTCACATTGTGCATGCTACTTAATTTCCCCGTACAAATGTAACGTAAAGTATTAATTTAACGTTAATTCTAATTTATAATTTTGACATTGTGAATGCATCATAATGCTTAATTTCTAATTGACGCATGCGCAGCATCTAGATAACCTGGGAATTTCTTTAACCAAACTGTTCTGTTTCTATCCATACCTTTCTGTTTTCTATGACGGAATGTCGAATAATCTAGGGTCGGATAATCTTTACTATAACTTCTTTCCTTCAAAATAAGAAATAGACTTTTAAAAAGCAAGCTAGATAAATAATAACAGTAATATTATAGCCGAGTTGCCTAACCAAACATTTAATTTCAGTGACAAACTTGGTAGCGAAAAAATAACTAAATTGACTTGGTTTTTATTTGAATTCTAGACTATTATTGTTCTTCACTCTTTTAGTTTAGTAAAATATACCTATTAAAATAATGTTTAGTTTGTGTTCGATAATAATTTTGAATTTAAAGTTATTGACGTAGATGTGACGTTTGAAATCCACGTGAATTTCTACGAGATACTCTGCTTTAAGTACAGTACTAAGATATCTACATTCTTACTTTTTCGTCTTCCATTTAAAGATTACCCTGATCATCCATGTATCATGAAGGCCGTCAGCTTGATCTTCGTATTTCTAGGGAAAAGTCTTTTCGTGAAGCGTTGACCGAGTGCAAAGTAATTGATTTACTGTAGAATCAGATTTACTTCATTTATTTCGCTACTTACATACTAATTGTAATTGAAATAAACCAGATCAAGAAATGGGATAATTCTGAAAAGCAAAACTCATATAGGATTGTAGGGATTACCTATTGTTATCGTTATTATTATTAATGTGGTGTCATAGTTGGAGTTTGTTGTTTGTCGTTTCCAGTTATAAACAGTAGTGTTTTCGGGGTGATACAGTAGTGGCGTATATAATTATATGACTAATTACCACCTGTGCAGCTTTTTCAGATCGATGCGGTGATAAGATATAGGAGCGCGCGTGAGCCGGCCGCGAGGCTCGCTCACAGGACCCCGCGCCAGACACGTCCGTCCACACCATTCCATTATCCTGCGCCACAAGCTCGTTGCAGTAACGCCACGCTACCGAGCGCCGTTAATTAGAGATTTTTAAGTACGAAATGATGCGGTAATATTAATTAATTATTGCTCTGTGCTCGTATTGTAAAAAAGAGCCACTAGGTATAATTAGTAATCGCGGACGTAATTAGTACTGGAGTTTTCCGCGCAGCGCTACCGGCGGCCGCCATGTGCTCCATGGTGGGGGTAGTTTCCGCCTCTTGTACCCCCTCCAACACTTGCGCTATTGGCTCTCAGCAATGATGGCAGGCGTTGCTGTCAATCACGCATAGTGGAGGGGAGCTCGGGAAGAATAGATTCCAACGTTTGTAAAGTCTCATAACATTGAGAGACTTCGGCGAGTTACGAGGTGGTGATTATTTAGTGTTTGTGACTTGTGTAGTGTAAAACCAGCAAACTGTTCGCGCCGACGGAAGACATGTTGACGATGGAAACGGACCTCAAAGGAGGTAGCCTGCACGCGACCATGCCGCCGCATCATGGCCTCGGCGGATACGGGTCGCTGGGCTCATTGGGTCAGCCGCCCATGTTATCCCAACAACACCCGGGTATGCAGCAGCATCCTCACCAGCTGCACCAAGGTCCGCCGTCCGGGTTAACTGCTTCGCAGCAACAACACCTGGGGCAACATCAACACGTGCCTGGTAGTAACCCGCACGGGCAACCCGGCGGCCAGAATCCACACGTGCCCTCAGGGCACGGCAACCACGGTGGCAATCCACACGCGCAACCTCCCAACAACAATAACTCGACCAACAAAAACCAGAACTTGGATCGTGTTAAGCGGCCCATGAATGCCTTCATGGTTTGGTCGAGAGGGCAACGCAGGAAGATGGCGCAAGAAAACCCCAAAATGCATAACTCAGAAATCAGCAAGAGGCTAGGTGCCGAGTGGAAGTTGTTGAGTGAAACTGAGAAAAGACCTTTCATAGATGAAGCTAAGAGGTTACGCGCTGTGCATATGAAAGAACACCCTGACTACAAATACAGACCACGCAGGAAGACGAAGACTTTACTTAAGAAAGACAAATACCCTCTTGGAACAACAAACCTTTTGCCTAACGATCCGACGCGTGGTGGTGGTCTACCTCAGCAAGTGTCAGCGACGAGGGATATGTATCAAATGCCTAATGGTTATATGCCTAACGGTTATATGATGCATGATCCAAGTGCGTATCAACAGCATAGTTACGGCGGTGGCGGATACCCAAGATACGACATGGGTCAAATGCACCAGACGGGATACACAATGAACGGTGGTTACGCGGGCATGTACGGTGGTGGTACAGTACCCGGAGGAGCGGGAAGCCCTTATGGTTTACAACAAGCATCCAGCTCGCACAGCCCTAGTGGAAGTAGCATCAAGAGCGAACCCGTTTCACCCGGTAGCGGTTTACACACACCAACACCAACGGGAATTAAACGCGAGTACCAACAACAACAGCAAGGTCCTCCGCAAGGAGGTGACCTCCGTCAGATGATCTCTATGTACCTGCCTACGGACACACCGCAACATATGCAGCCGTATAGCGCATCACCAGACACGATGGGACCTGGACCTTTAGCGCCAATTGCGCATATGTGAGAACCGCTTTTTGCGGCACCAGATCTAGATGTGCCGCCGCTGTGAAATACAAGACAAAGACTCTGTGAATATCAGTGTAAATATAATTATTTTTAATTTTTTTTTATATATAATTTACGTCGCCGAATCTCGGTTCCTTCGCGTTCACAACAAGCAGTTTATCAGCAATGTGAATCGCGTAAATAATAAGTGATTTCAAACATGCAAGGACATTGAAGAATGAACTGTTTGTTGTGAAAGCATCTAAACCAGTCACAGTATTCCATTACAATTATTATAGAAATAAGATCGTTTCGTGGTCCTGCGTGTTCTAGTCCTTAACAATATAGAAATATATCAATCGTTTATCTACTCGTTGAAACAAGCAGATTAATCTGCTTGTTTCAACATGTTCGTTGTTTTATTTTCAAGCTTATAAACGACTGATGTATTTCCACTAATCTTGAGAAGGACTAGATCGCTCAGTTGCGTGTTGTGTCGTATGACCTGCAGTGACAAACTCATATAAAACATATCACAAATTTCAGTTTTTTTACCTGTTGATCAGTGTTCTTAATGAAGACATACCACACGCAACTGGTCAGGATTTAAGTATCATTTTGTTCTCATCGTGTAAATAGTAATTTTAAAATCGCGTTATAGGATATTTCAGCTAATTTTCGATTTTACGTGGATTTTTGCAAATTTTTATAAATTTTATTTATTTTATGCACCACGTAATATGAAAATTAAGCTTCTAATTAAGACGAGACCTGAACGATAAAAAAGGGGTTAAGTACCAAATATAATTGTATATATTTATTACAAAAAATTCATCACCAAAAATGCTTGTTACAATTCTTATTAGTGCCATTATTTGTTCAAAATGTATTTTGAACATTGAAGAATTGTGATAATCATTTTTTTCATCCATCACATTTGTTTTTGTTTTTACAATTTATTATTGTTTTATTATTTTAAACATATTGTAAAAATGTAAACGACGGGGGCTGGTAAACAGAAATTTTGTTATCCAGTGTTTCTCAATCTTTTTGTCTCGCCCAATATATTCACTATTTCACGATCCTCAGGACTATGTTAAGTAAAGCCCTTTTAAAATTGTCGAATGGTTGAGAAATGCTGTAGTACAGGGTGTCTGGATATTGGCCACGCTTGTACTGTGATGGTAATACACAAGCTTTGTACAGACATTAATTCTGTTTTTCATGTACAGTGTGTTTAAATAGTCAATGGAACATAATGTGAATATATCAGATTGAAGTTAAATTTGTGTTTATATTTTTATTCCTACCTAAATTTTTTTCAAAAACAGGTTAAAAATGTGTTTTTTAAAGGTAAAGTTTAAAATAGAGTGATTTTTGAAATAATATACAGGTTAAACAAAAAATATCAAAATTACTACACTGACACGCGCATCAGGGGTTAACTTTTCTTCGTTATAACCATTGATCGCCGCATCAGTGATGAGTTAAATCTACCTGAATTTTTTAATTTCAAATAAAATGACATAACACTAAAAATGGTTAACGAGTTTCATGACTAAAGACCGGAGATTGTTAGGCCGAGTGGAATAATTGCGTTAAATATGTTTTGATTATTTGTTTCTTTTCTTGTTTTATTGTCACTTAACCTAACAAATTCCGCTGCTTATTCATGACACACTAGCCATCTAGGAAGCAAGTTCGCCGAATAGATAAAATTTATACAGTATTTCCGTAAGATAGCTCAGTAAAAACAGTGAACAAATAAATGGAGGTACGTTTCTTCTCTCTCCCTTCTTCTAAAATTAACTGCGTACTCAAATTTTGTTAAAAACATTTACCCATCCTTTTGAGTGATAACTTATTTTGCCCCATCTTGTATAGTTTACAAGATTGTGTACTATTATTTGAAAGATGTCACAACGCTTGATAGATGCCATGGTTAGTTAGATAACTAAATTTTAGAGTTTCATAGGTACTTATAACCAAGAAACTTTTATAAAGTCATTCATGTGTCTGTCTGTGCGGTGAATATTGTGGCCCAAAAAGCTAAATAGCTAGACTGTTTTGGTACGTACAGCACTCGTTGATCATGGATATCATAAATCTCTAAAAAAATGTGTTCATTCTATTTTCGGTTTTGTAGGTTTCGTAGGTACAACCAAAAAAACATAATACCGTCGCTCATTTGTCGATTAAAATTGTGGCTAAACTTGTGGCTGTATTTAAAGAATTTTGGCATACATATACAGTTTATTGACTTGCATGTAATTAAAATACGAAGACACATTAATTTACTTCACGGTGCACTCTTGTTGAAACATGTTTATAAATATAAAAATTAAATTAAACACTTGTTAATTCCACTAAATATTATACAAACATTGAATAAGTGTTTTAAATTTTGAGTGGGGAATAAAATAAAAGGTTTTGAAACCTAAATCTATTTGTTTAGATGCGATTCAAAAATGTGTCAAAAATGGTCTCTCCTACCCTATTTCCCAGAGAAGCTAATTTGAGAATCTGATAAAATACAAATTAATGCACTTCGAGTGAACCGGAACAGTACGTTGGGAAATAATTATTTCTTTCGAATAGTTTGTCGTAATTTTGTGTTGATCAAAAATTTTAAATTTAATGTGCTGATAAAATGAAAACCCACGAAACATAAGTAGTTGGTCTAAAAATTTGAGAAAAATTGCCGTAATGCTCAATAATTTGTACCGGAATAGGTCGCTCTGAATTTTTGAAAGATATTGAATTTTCCGTATTATTTTTAAAATATAATCGAAGGTTTTAAACGAAACTTTTCAATAAGTAGATCAAAAATTTTCTTGACTTTGATACGATTATAAAAAGATTGTTTCATACTAAATACTCCCAAAACCCTGAAATATGTGACAATTCAGACGATTAGGTAGGTAGATATTTTCTGTTCTATTATTAGGTAAGTCTAATCTAAACAGGGTAGAAAGAAAACTGCGTATGTTTATTTTGTAATACGTAACTAAGAGGGAAACTTCAATTTTTACGTTGTTTTATAATATTATCTTTGAGTGGTACATCTGAAATGGCGCATTTCAAAATAATTGACAATTGAATTAAAGATATAACCTTAATATAATGAAACCTAGATGTAGTAACGCAGCGTTTCTTAAACTGTGGTCCGCGGACCACTGGGGGTCCGCGTAGCCATTACCGGGGGTCCGCGAAACAATTTTGATATTAACTTTACATCCCCCAACTTTTCAGTTTTATTCAAATAACTCATTTAATAAAAATCCTACATGGTCAAGACTTTTTGTATTTGTTGTTATCGAACTAGTTATTGACATAACTAAAGAATAATTAGTAAAAATTTAATTATTTTTATTCAACTGCAAATTATTTACAGAAAACATATTATAATAAGATCTATTTTGACCAATATTTGACCAAGAAATGTTTGTATGAGTTTAACGTATTATAATTTGTAACTTTTTTAATTATTTTTACTACTATTTTTATTCATTTTATGTTTTTTATGCTATATGCTAATAAAAATGTTCCTCTATAAATGCACAAGACCATTTATTAAAATAACCAGCGATACATTTTTACCAATATTTATTACAACGTAGTGCGTATGAGATTATTGAGCCAGAAATTAAGTCTCAAGAACGACGTAAAATGCCTAGGGACGGGATGGGGTCCGCAAAAAAAAAGTTTTCAAGAGGGGGTCCTCGGACTACATAAGTTTAAGAACCCATGTAGTAACGTATCGCAAAATGTTGTGCAAAATGTAATCGCAAAAGTGCCGTAACTAGGATTTTGAGCACTTATTGTCAGGAAAAAAAAACTTGCCTTCATTATTTTTATTCAACATGTATAGTCTATTCCAAACATTTAAGTGGAACTAAATAGAAGTTTCGTTTTCTTAAGTTGTCACGAGAAAAGAGCTTGTCTAGGTTGTTTCATGTTGGCATGTCAACATCAAAATGCCAATCAGGGAAACGAATGATATTTATTATAAAAAATACAATGCATAATAGGTACATGTTTACATTTTTGAAAGGCAATAAAATATTTTTTTTTTAAGTCACGAAAATAAAACTTTGCTAGGTTATTGATGTTTCATGTTGGCATTTATTATTAAGTTACATTTTTTATAAAAAATAAAATGTATAGGTACATATTAAAATTTAAGAAATGTAAAATTTGTGTTAAGAATGACACATAAAATCAAAATGTATCTAATGAAAATGACATTTTATAATGATAGTCAACATAACTTAGAATATTTATTATGAGTATTATTTACAATAGCTTAACCAAAATGGCCAAAAGTCCTATTTAATAGTTAAAAGTTACTAGATTTAAAAATCTAGTTACGATTAAATATTTGGAATAAACTATAGAAGGAAATACGAGTATCTTATAAAATTACATTGATTAAGTATCAATAAAAAATAATTATTTGTTGTATATGCTGTAATACAAACTTTTGTAAAAACAAACTAAGAGGAAATTTTGATTTCAATAGTTTGCACCTTGAAAATGTATATCATGTTGGTATTATAAAAAATAAAAAATGTCACTTTATTAAATTGTCGATCCATTTGATATATGACATAATGAAAAATGATATCTTAATTACAATGATCATAACCAACAAATCTGAAGTCGGGTTTACAGCGTAAGGAATACATATTTTTAATATTTTTTAAAATTAATTTTTGATAATGATTTCAAATAAGTTGATATGTACACAAAAGTTAAAAAAAATCAAATGTGCTTGTGGTACCTACCTGAATGAAAATAGTTTTAAAACACTGGTCTTTATTAATAGTTTTGGGGGTCCATCTGCAAAATCAATGGTCATAACAGTGCTGGCCCTGGGTGCTTAGCCACCCGCGTGCAAACTCGATTTTGCCGCCCCTGAGCAATCAATGATAATTTTAAAAAACGAAAGCTGGCCAAAGGGCTTCCGTCTTTTCGTTTTTACATAACTTACAATAGACAAAAAATGTTCTTATGAGTTTAAGAAATAATTTCATTCTTCTTTTAATTATTTAGATACCGTATTATCGTTTTTCGATTTTTGTACAACCACAAAAGCCGCTTTTGGCTGTCCTCACATACAGCAACCCACGTGCGTGGTCCTCCATCAGGACCGGAACTGGGTCAAAAGGGGTTCGTGAATGCTAAAATTTTGATCACACTGATCTACACCATCATCAAAATCTGTTTCTGTAAAAGATCCTTTTCGATTTATCAATCGCCTAAAAACAACTTAACCTATATTGATACACCGTAGATCGCAGTTTTCAATAATTTTTATTTACAGTAACAGGTAAAGTTATAATTTTTCTTTAAATAACAACTATTTCAGTGTACTTATTAAAATTGAAATAAATATTATTATGTTATACAGTATAACAATAGTTACAGTGGGAGAAAAACGACGCTCTTCACGATTTGGATCCTAACTAAGGACCTAAGAGTCGCAAAGGCACCTTCGTAAAATTGCTGTTCCCAACAGGGCTGCCTTTTGCAACTGTCCGGTTATAATCCTTTACAGCTCTAAGGCTGCGGTTACATTGGCTGCGGAAACGTGCGATTTTCTGAACGCACGAGAACTGACAACAAAACAAACTCACAAAGTTAAATGAGCATGGTTACAGTACATGCGTACTTGCGTGCGGTAACTTGCGTTGCCGCACAAACATGTTTGTTTTTTTGGTGCGTCCAGTAGACTATAAATATAAGTTTTGATCCAAATACTGTTTTTTATTTACAAAATTAGCACAAGATAAGAATTGTTAATATAATGCTGCATAACAATTAGATTTTTATTTATTTATTTATTTCGTTATTTATTTGTTTCTTTGTTTATTTTGTTTTCTTCATTTCTTTGAAGCCCTACATAGGTTTTAAATAAAACAAAAATCCTATACTTCTATCAGTTCTACTATAAAAGTTATGAGGATAAAAAAAAATCTTCAATTAAGTCATATCTACATAATTTCGACGCGCGAGAACTGACGATAAAACAAACACACGAAGTTAAACGAGCGTGGTTACAGTACATACATGCTCTTGCGTGCGGTAACTTACAACTCCGGACAGAAACAAACCTGTTTGTTTCTATACGGCGCCCGGCGATACGGTTTGGTCTACGTTTTGGCTACTGGGGAGTATGAAGTATGTCAGTATGGATTACAAATACTAGTAACCTGTGTTCAACAAGTTTGTAAAATACGGATTTAGGGGGGAACACCAAACCAAAATTAACGTGCTTTTTTCATTAAATTCAGTTGTTCTGAAGAAATCTTGAGTCGAAACTTTTCCCTGGGTCCACCCAAACAAGGTGGGGCACCTTGTTTATTAATTTAATTATAATAATTATTAATTAAATATCTGTATAAATAAAATTAGATCTGTATCTGTTTTTTTGTTTTTTCTCTCTCAGATCATATAAAGACCAAACCTATTATTTGGTTCCTAAATTATTCAGGTTATTATGATACGAAATCAAAAAAAAAAAAAATCTGTCCGTCTGTTTTTCCGAGATTTCATGCAAAAACTGATTTTTATGATTTCACATAATTGGTATGATAAGGTAAGGTTTGGTAAGTAAAACGGATTTAGGTCAAGAATATTTATTTTCTTATTCTAAATTATTTTTGTCTTTTATATTATATTTTAACGTTTTTGCTGTCAACAGTAAAGGAGATATTTCAAAATCTTAGTTTTAGGGTGTTCCCCCGTAACTCTCAAATTATTTATCCAACTGAAATAAAATCATAGAACAGAAAACATATGTTTCCTTATTGTAAACATAAAACACGTTCACTTATAATAAGTTTTTGCTGTTTTGATGACTAATAATTATTAATTTTTAAATTATTATATTTAATAATTTACATATATAATTTATTTGCTAGTAAGTACTTGCATTTGGATTTTCCACAACACACTATAAACGCTATTTTTATCTGTTGTGCATATCCGATGATCTATATACGAAAGACCATAACACACCACGTGCTATACTTAACCATAAATCCTACGCTTGTGCGCAGTTGTCCGTACTTTCTGAGGTAGCTCTACTCCTGTACTCCTGTTACTGTACTCTGTGCTCTGATCCACTTTACTGTATTAGTTTTACTCATTCATATCTTCCCAAATATTAATCTAATTGAAAAAAGGCATAGAACAAGAAAGATTTGTTTTATTATTATAAATAATGTTGCTTTATATGTTCTGGCTGTTATGTTAATAATAACTAAGATATTTAAAAAGGTAGTTTAATTTTATTTAGACCGCACGCAAGTCGCACGTTTGTAATGAAACCACCCATCCCCAGATCAGGACCAGGACGTTCAGGGTAAACGCTCGTTGCCGCACATACGGATACAGTGTAACCGTAGACTAAGTGTGCAGTTACATTGGATGCGGAAACTGTACAAGAACTGACAACAAAACAAACGTACGAAGTTAAATGAGCATGGTTATAGTACACGCATACCTGCGTGCGGTAACTTGCGTCGACGCACAAATATGTTTGTTTTTTGATGCGTCCAGCAGGCCAAAAATATGAATTTTGATCCAAAGACTTTTTTTCCAAAATTAGAAGAAGAATAAAATTGTTAATATGCTGCTGCATACCAATGGGGATTTTTTATTTATTTATTTTGTTATTTATCTATTTATTTATTTATTTTGTTTTCTTCTTTTCTTTGGAGTTCTACAGCAGTGCTTCTTAAAGTGCTGGGCCGCGGCCCCCTAGGGGGCCGTGGTTTTCCCACAAGGGGGCCGCGAAGAGTCGTAAATATAACACTTAATTATTTTATTACTTAAAAAGGATGAGTAGCTTTAATGCTATATAAATATTATTCTTCATTATACATAGATTATTAAATGATCTGAGCGCAAAAAACTATATGTATGTATATATTTTAACTAAACTTGGTTCCAAAAACAAAAATTAAGGGGGCCGTGGGTTATTGATTTGAGTTGCAGGGGAGCCGCGACATCAAAACGTTTAAGAAGGACTGTTCTACAGACCCAAATAGGTTTGTTTCTGTCCGATAAAATCAACAAAAAATCCATTTCTGTCTGTCTATTTTTTCCGAGATTCATGTAAAAATTATTATTCATCAAGATGAAAACGTACTTCGGGCAAGAATATTTATTTTTTTATTATAAACAATTTTTGTCATACACGTTTTTGCTGTTAACAATAAAGAAGATATTTCAAGATCTTAGTTTTAGTGTGTTTCCCCGTAACTCCCCAAACAATTATCTAAAAATGCATAGAACAAAGATAATTTGTTTTATATGTTTTTGATGTTAAGTTAATAATAACTGAGATATTTTAAATAAAATAGTTTAATTCGAATGAGATCGCACGCAAGTCGCACGTATGAACTGAAACCATCCATCCTCGGATCAGGACAAGACCGTTCAGGGTAAACGCTCGTTACCGCACGCACGGATACAGTGTAACCGTCCAAGTGTTTTTGGAAATTAGGTGGTATTGCTCCTAGGACGCCTATTACTATGGGAACTACATTGGTTTTCCCAAAGTCGCACAGTTTCAACCTGCAAGTCTTTGTACCACGTGATCTTCTCCAGCTCCTTGTCCTGTACTCTGCTGTCTCCTGGTATTGCTGCAATGATATTAATAGTATTATTTTACGATATGATTTATATAGTTCCCGCTTAACTGGTTCTTATAAAATTTGATAATAATCTAATAATTCCATTTGTAAGTAATTACATATTATTTATCTTAGCTTGACTTGGAAAACGTTCTTGTTCATTTAATAACTGCATGATATCAAATTCGTTGTTTACAAAGCAAGAGACTGATGCAGTTTTTTTTTAATGGTAACGGTATTAAAGCTAAATTTATACCATTTAATGAATCAAAAATTAAAGATAATGATCGCATATTTTCAAATCGGTCTCCTATTTGCCATAAAATAATGATAACAACTTCATAAAATAAATAAAATCATCTTGACCTTCGTTTTTGCAACTTGAAATTTGTGCTTTCCAAAACTTGTACAATTATGTACTTACACATTCGTTTAATTATTATTATTATGTTTTTATCACCTCTACGCCAAAAATATCAAGGCGCTTTTCGGCATCCATGTGGTGGTCGATATTGCCCAGTGCCGTATTCAGGGGTGAACAAGGGTGCACCCTTAAAGGGTGCACTATTAAATTCAAGTGAAATGAAAATTTAATAAATTTAAAATAATCCCCAAAATCGCTTATTCGTACATATAGTCTATCTTTTATTATGATCGGTATTGAAATTAATGTAAAATGAATATTCCTGTTTTCATTTTTTTCTTCTTAGGTATGTTGAGAACTCTTTAACCGTCACTAATGAGTCCGAAGACAGACAGTCTTCGGTAGAAATTGTGGACAAACGGCTGAACCTAGAGAACTGAAATTTGACATATACAACTCATTTCTCAATAAACAAAAAAGAGAAGAAAATATATTTTAGTTTTTAGAATTTTGCAAGTATGACCATCAATAAACTTTATACAACTCTTCGACCTTTATTCGCGACTGAAACGTTGGCGGCGCTACGTACAACAGCTGATACCGGACGAGAAGCGTATATGTCAGAAGTTTTTTCTTAATATTTATCTGTTCAAACAATATTTCGGCAAAAAACACTGTATTTAAGTCACTATATTGTAAAATACTTCTTAATTCACATAAACTGCATCACAACACGCTACAAATATTATCCAAATATACGCTTCTGTTTAATTTAGCCAGTCACCACCAGATGTCTCACTGTTATTTGCAGTCGCGAATAGGAAATGTACTGACAGTTCAAAAAACACATCATGAGATGAATATAAACAAATATAAATTTAATGAAAAAATATATATTTTTTTAAATTTTGAGTGAGATATCAAATGGAACCATGCGTGGATAAACAAGCAAAGTTTTATTTTTGAAAAATCATTTTTTTAATCGAATTCTTGCCAAAAACTTTTGTCCGCCCACCCTATTTCCCAGACGAATTAATTTAAAAATCTGAAACAAAGTTTAATAATATACTTTGATGGGAATCGAAATAGTTCAATAGGAATTTTTGGTCAGGTTCAATTTTTCGAAAAATAATAAATTTTTTGTGTCCTTGAAAAAATAATTATTTATTGTGTGGTATCGAAAGAAAACCCTGAAGAAGTAGATTTAAAAACGGAAAGTACCTAGTTTTTTAGAACATTTTTAATTTTTTCAAAAATATACTTACTTAAAAAATGTCAAAATTAAAATACTGTCCTGCAACGTTTAACGCAAAGGGATTAAACTGAAAATTTTAAAGAAATTCTAAATAATGTACATTACTCTACCAGTGGCCGCGCTAGCTCTTAAAATCTTGGGGGGGGGGCAAAAAAATTAGTAAAATTGGGGGGGGGCAGGATTTTTTTAAAATTGTTTACATATGAAAATACAAGTAACGACCTAAAAGAAATGGTCCTCACTTATATCTAAATCTAAAATATATTTTTTCCAGGCAATTCTAGGGGGGCCAGACCAACGGGCCAGCCCCCCTCCCCCCCAGGACCCCCGCTAGCGCCGCCACTATGCTCTACATTGGAAACGTACGAGAGGAATTTTTGATCAAATTTCGTTTTTGGAAAATATTTCAGTTTTTGTATTTTTGACAAAATTAATTATGTTTTTAATTCAATACTAAATTAAGGCTCATACTGTTATGGATTTTTTGTTTTTATGGCTAAGGTAGTGTCTTTTTTTAGAATTTTAACATCTGAGAATCGAGTTCACGTGTATAAATTTGTAATGTGTCAATAAATGTGTAATTTTTGCAAATTATTTTAATTTTGTTTACAAAAAATAAATGGAAGCTCTTAGTACTCAAAGAACGAATAAAAACGATTATCCAAAAACGGTAACCAACGAGTTCATTGAAAATCAATTCATCAAAATCAATTCATCGAAAATCCATTCATCGAATATCAATTCATCGAAAATCAATTCATCGAATGATCAATTCATCGAAAAAAAAAAATATTTTGTAAATATTTGAGAGGAATGCCGAGGGGATCGGAATGTCAAAAAAGCAGTGGTCAATAAAAGTAGACAGACTAAGAAATAATTGCATAATTTTTTTTATATGGTTTAAAAAAAGGTAAATAAAGTGACATAGTGTTTGAATATAAATAAAGAAATATAATAAGAAAACTTATATAATAAAACAAATACATTTTTTGTTTTTAAGGTTTAATAAGATAGGTTATGGGCAATTGCACTCAAATAATTTTTATAAATTCATACACAATGATACGCATTTTAATTGGGCTAATATGGGGTAATTAGGTTAAGTTTAGTTTGTAAAAGTCTAAAACCGAGCGGAGCGAGTTAGCCATATTCTAGTTTAAGGACAAAGCACTATTTTAGGTTAGGTTAGGTTAGTAAGGGTTTGGTTAGAAGAAGCCGAGGGAAGCGAGCTACCTATCATCTAGTTTAATGACAAAACACTATCTTAGGTTAGGTTAGGTTAGTAAGGGTTGGGTTAGAAGAAACCGAGTGAAGCGAGGTACCCATCATCTAGTTTAATGACAAAACAAACTCACACTAACATAATAATGCCACCTGTTTAGAATCACTATACATTGAACACCGCACATTGTAGTTATTTTAAGTGTAGTCTGTCAACTTTTATTGACCACTGCTTTTTTGGCTTTCCGATCCCCTCGGCATTCCTCTCAAATATTTACAAAATATTTTTTGCGATGAATTGATCATTGGATGAATTGATCATTCTATGAATTGATTTTCGATGAATTGATTTTCGATAAATTGATTTTCGATGAACTTACCGTGAATCTCCAAAAACAGTTGATTTTGATGTGATTATAGAAAAAATATTCCTAGACATCCAGTATCTTGTTGGCATCTTACACTTATTAAATACCCACAAAACCCTGCAATGTTTGAAAATTCACACTTCACATAATTTTTTTAAAGTGATTGTCAATTTTTGAACAGCTTTTGATTGTGTATTGACCATCGTGGACAGCCTCCATGAAGTGGCATTTCAAGACAAGCAAGAGCAAATCCCCTAATATGAAAATCTTATTCAAAATTGTGTTTATCCATTATAAATACTGTAAATTTGTTCTGGGCACACGATTTATATGCAGGGGCATTGAAAATAAGTTCACAAAATAAGTACAAAAACAATAGAAGGGGGCCCTACCCAAGGGCCCAGGAAATAATACCGCTCCTTCTCCTTGGGCTTGTTTATGGTACATGTTACGGAGCATCCATCCGAAATTAATATATTCCATTATAAAAAAATATGGTTCCATCTATTTATGTTTTCATTACAATGAAAACCATCAATTAAATCTTTAACATTAAAGTCATATAAAAATTTTAATATCGAATTTTTATTGCGCGTCATTATTTAAAAAAAATCTAATATTGTAGTTTAAAGTAAGTACGGCAAAAAATTAACCTTACAACGTCATTAATAACAAATCATAATGACATTTAAATTTGGTATTTACATTTTTTCTTTCCACCTCATCAACACAACATCTATCTTAATTAATTTTTAAATTAAAGGCACTTACCATCATTTCTCAATATTTTTTTAATATTACTATAAAGATTTGATGACATGTTTTGCTATTTATTTAATTTAATTGCTATAAATAATGTTAAATTTTAATACCAAAAATCAACTCGTATATCCAAGATAAATGTAGCCATAATCCATTCATGATGTTTCTTCATTAGCGTAGACCATGATATTTTTTGTTGGGTTGCATAAAATTTGACATTAAAAAAATAATGACATTCTTTCAGTCTTGAATATTTTTTATGTACAGATAATAAACAGGAAAATATACTAAAAAAAATTTACAGCATTTTTTAATACAATCGATTCCGCTTAATCGGGACACATCGGGACTAGTACATTTTGTCCGGAGTAAGCGGCTGGCCCAATTATCCGAAGTTCACAAAACTTACAGGATTCGTGTTTTTAATATTTTATTTTATTGCACATAACTATACGTATAAATACATATTAAAAAATCAGCCGTGGCCACCACAGGACCGACCGCCATCATAAAGTACTTATATAAATTACATTCTAGCAGCAGAGTAGAAATAACTTGGCCTAATATTTTCTAACAGAGATATTATTTATCATCACCATGGAAACGTTACATATAAGTATGAAAAAATTGAGACTTTCGAAAAATTTTACAGAAATTATTCGAAATTTTTCGTTTTATTAAAAAACGTCTCAAATAAAAGTTATTAGTTATTGCTTTTATAGCAACTTTTGTTTAATAAATTTTTTCTAGATATTTTTCTCTTGTGAAATATTCGCAAAAATCTTAAAATCGACACGAGTAAACTCCCATTTTTAGTCAACCGATTTTTACCAAAAGTTGATCAACTCGTGCCGTTGATGACAGAAGCTTAAATATGAAGTTTCATAAAAATCCTTTCAGACGAATTTGCTCTGCACGTGTACACAGACAGACGGACAGACGGACAGACAGACGGACAGACAGACGGACAGACAGACTGACAGACATCATGCTAAAAATAGTCAAAACGTTATGTAGGGACCTCAATTCGTGGGGATCCATCGAAATCGCGAAACGTCAAAATTGGTATGATCACAATACCTCCCTTATATATATATTGGCGGTCGGTAAAAATTATATACTTACGTACTAGAATTTTTTATTATGTAGTACATATAATAAAAAATAATATAAATTCTGAAACAATAAATTACATTATAAATTCTGAAAGAAAAATAATGTTCAAACGTAAATTAAATTATGCATTTTGCAAGAATTGCTCCAAAGTGGTTTGCTTTTTGTTTTTGCGGGATTATAGTTATACAAAATCAGCGCAAATATTTAATGCTGAATTGGGACTCCTGTCATTTTCATCTTGCATAAAATAACGCTGTAATCTATCAATATATTGTTTTGCCTGATGGTTAAAATTCAAGACAATAAACAACTTTTATTTTATTTTCTTCGATGCTATGCTGTGGAATCTCTGTAGATTTTAACTCTTACGGAGGGGTGCTACTTAAAATGTACTCCACAAAATTTGAATAAAATAACCGTTCTTGAGTTTTATAAATACCATAAATACTTTATTTACCTACTTATGAAACAATGTAGGTAAATATTTTTTTCATTTTTTATTTTAAACACCTAATATTAATTAAATTATTTTTCATGAACTTTATTAGTTATTTTTAAGTAAAGGGCGGAGTCAACTCGGGTGAATTCCCTGATTATTGCAAAGTAGCTACCGCCTAAACAACTGCTTCAGTCTGAATCTGGACGTCGGACAGGACGGACGTATCAGGTTGTGCGTATACTATGCTTTGCTAGAAATTTAGTTGGTTAGTATGAAACAGGATTTTATGAATGTTGGACGTATGAAAAAATTGCAATTGAAAATATTGTAATTTCAGCTAAAAAACATTTTTAATATATTCCATAGTAAACCTGAATACAAATTATTAATAAATTATTTATTTACGATAAAATAAAAATGGGGTATATTTGTACCCCACAGCGCAACCAAAGGACACCGTAACATAAGGGTTAAACCACTATAAACAAAACAATTTTGTATTGAGCTGGTTTTATCAGCTACTGTATTGTCTGCAAAATTAATATTTTACAGGCAATTTTTCCCCGGCGCCACGGGAATTCCCACGATTACTATCCCGATTAAACGGAATATTGTCCCGAAAAAGCGAAGTAAATTTGTGTTATTTCCTCGGTTTTGTTTCCGTTCTTTAGGATTTGTCCCTAATAAGCAGCTGCCCCGATTAATCGATGCCCTGATTAAGAGGTATCGACTATATTTCATTTTCACATGTCTAGATATTTTTTTAGATTACCAACAAATTTGCTCTTGCTCAGATGAGGAAACGGTAAATGGGCTAATACAATAGTTAAGAGGTTTCTTAAAAAAATTCTTATGGTATGAACTATATTTTTTGTGATGGTGTTGCCATAATTTTGCAATGGTAGGGCCTTAGCTCCTTGGCTCTTCATGAGGAGCCACCACTGGTTACACCTACGAAATCCTAAAAATAAATCCGAGAAAATAATCCACAAAAAAAACAGAAATCAATTTTAGTAAATATAATTTCGGGAGTAATTTTATGACGTATGCAAAATATGATTAATTCATTGGTCTCCATCCTGTTTCTGTTTTTATTGTGAATGTGTCTGTGGTGCGGAACATGTACACAGCTGCGACGTAAATCACTGACAGCGTTCGCATTCACACTGCTTCACTACTTCACTTGATTTTGTTTAATTCATTTAAGTTTCACGGTTCACAGATTCTAACTATTTTAAAAATTATTCAAATATTTGGAAAACTATTGGGTAGTTATTATTGAAATTAATTGAATAATATTTGGGTTAATATTAGGTAAGATTAATTCCCACACGTGTTAATCTGGATCCAAATTAGCGAACCGATCTGGAAAGTGTCATGTAAGGCCTTGGTTCTCAATCTTGTTGAAGTCGGGGAAGACTAAACTCTGATATTTTTTGCGTGGCACACTACCAATACAACACAGGCTTTAAAGCCGGGGTGGCCATCATTTTTAGGGTTTTGTAGGTATGACCAAAAAACCCTTATACCGTCATTTTGTCGTCTGTCTGACTGTCTGTCTGTCTGTCTGTCTGTCTGTCTGTCTGTCTGTTCGGTAAAAATTGTAGCCAAACGGCTAAAACGAGAGTTGGAATTTTGCATGCTTTTACAACTTTTTGACCCGCACATAGGAAAAATACTAAAACATCTAAAAAACATATCCCCCTAAAACTATAAACAAATATGTGCTCATCGAAAAAAAAAATATTTTTTTTAAATTCTGAGTAGGGTATCAAATGAAAGCCCTTAGTACGTGGATTAACGATCAAAATTTTATTTTTGCAAAATAAATTATTTTGAGGCGATTTTTGCCAAAATTGTGCAAAAAAAAATTTTGTCCCACACCCTGTAGCCCGGATGGTTTAAACTAAAAATCTGAAAAAAATCTTAGTAATGTACATTGGTGTGAACCGGAATAGTGCAACAGGAATTTTTGATCAGATTACGTTTTCGGAAAATAACGCATTTTTTGTGTTTTGTTTTGGTTGACGATGCATACATGTTATACTCTTATAACACACTAAGTTGATAAGCATTTGGTGGTCTAGTGGCTCAGTTGCGCGACAACTACACAGGATCGTTATTCACTACACAGGTTCGTTCCTGGCTTGTGGAGTCAATTTTATTTTTTGTTTTTTTTTCATATTTATTTTGTTTAAATTAATTTGTTAAAATTCTAGTTATATTTTAGCACATTTTGAATTTAATTTTCAAGAGCGTAAATTTAATAACCAATTGGAATTATATTTTCATTCTATGTGTCATTTATACGAAGCCAGAGGGGCGGAGCGTATGATTTAAGAAAACCAATGAAAGCCATAGGCCCAATTTTCAAAATCTTAATGAACCTTGTTATATAAAAAAAATACTGCACTTATTTAGAAACCTAAATAATGATATTAGGTATTCGAATTAAAATTAACAAAATAATATTTTAACATAAAATTTGTTTTTAAAGCTCTGAGATTAACAGACGATAAATTATTTGAAAAAGATCGTTCATTTTGCCGTGGTTACTACAAATTTGTCCTACACACTCAGCATGCCCCCTTCACTTATTATATACCTACGAAACCCTGCAATGTGTGAAAATTCACACTTCACATCAATTTTTTAAATCAATGGCGCAATGTAAAGAAGGACATTGCTCGCAAAAATAACTTAATTATTAAAGAGAAAAAAAGGCATAGTATCGCGGGTGTACTTGCTCTGGCGGACGCAGGTTTGTCCACCCCTTCTTCAAAGTGTTACTTTACAAAATAATAAATTACCGATATTGATTAATGCAAACATATTTATTTAAAAAACACTTACATTTGCAATAATTTAAAAAAATCTCATATTTAATGCGATACATGAGCTTGGTGATCTTTGCAGATTTCAGCAATATTGAGTCAAATAAATGATAAAGCTTTCTTTGTTTTAATATTGACCATCGTTGAAAATCCTGCTTCGCAAACATATGACGTGGAATAAAATAATAATGTGTTTAGTGCTTTTTTGCTAGACATCTTTATTATTAGTATTCATTCAGATAATCTTCTTTAAAAGAGTTTAAAAATCTAGAATTTTTCAGGAATAACATACTTTCAATGAACTTCAATTTCAATCTACCATATGAAAAGAGCGACGTCAGTTCTTCTTCTTCATTCAGAGTAAAACTGGAGAAGTCGGAAGAAACAAACGGATTTCTTATCCAATCAAATTGTTCAGTTTAACAATGGAATATATTTTACAATGTATTGATTTTTATTTGCAACAATTTTTAATTATGTATTTGGTTTTTTCGCGGAACACCTGAACTGGCTTCACGGAGTACCAGTGTTCCGTGGACCACGGATTGAGAACCACTGGCGTAAGGTAATATGCCGTGTAACATATTTGGCTAGTTTGGGCGTGAAAACGCATACAAGCCGAGTTGTTCGCATGATCGTTTTTTGATACACAAAGATATTCGCCGAATTTGTATGTACGTGTGCGAGGAGTTTTGACGCTCTCAAGCATGGACGTTTAACACAAAGTTGAAATAACCTAAACTTGATAGTAAATGTATGTTAATAAATTTCTTTAATTATTTTTCGACATGTTTCGCAAGCAGTTTACTTTCTTCAAGATTTTGTGATTTCTGAAGAAAATTCAGTGCAATGGCCGCTAGTACTGAAGAGCTGCATAGTTGTAGCACTCCCAAAATTAAATTATAATTTAAACATTACAGATGTTTATGATTTTTTCGCCCTCTTTTCTCTTTAAATTTACTTAATTTTTAATTAAAAGCCGTTACTACTGTTGTACGCCATGCGTAAAACAAATAGTTCGTCTACAAGTTATGATATGCAGTGACTCGATGTACTGCGTGCTTTTACAGCACCAATTGCTTATCGTATAGCGGTAATTGGTATTGATTGAGCGTAAGAATATTGGATGTAAACCTCCTATCGGAGCTGCACAAGTTTGCAGTTAAAAATTTGCGAAGAGTACGTTTGACTACAAATATTTTTGTATTTTAAATATTTCATTTTTTTATGGTATAATATGTCTAATTTTGTAATACGTAACTTAGAGGGAAACTTCACTTTTTATGTTGCATATTTATAATATCAGTTCCTTATGGGGAGTGCGCCACTGTGTTGTATTAAAAGTGTGAATTTTGTGCTCCAATATTTAATTCAAATTGTGGACAATATTGAGTATAAAGTGCATATGAGGTGAATCTGTAGTGAGTGGAACTCTGGTGAGCAAGAGAACATTATTGGTTATTAGATAGTGGCCGTTAATAATTAAATAACTTAGATACAATAATACTTAAGTGAGGTTAGGTTGAAGGTGGGAAAACTGCAGTGTGACCTTCGAGGAGTTGATCCGGGAAGCAGTGCAGAGCGCGTGCGCGAATAATCAGTGGCGGGCAATAATTTTTTTTTTCGTAGGAAACGGCATTGCAAAAAGAAAAAAAAAAAAAAAAAAAAAAATGAATAGTGAAGAATATTCGACTGATGAGGGAACAAAGAGGACAGGGGCAGAGGGAGGAGGTGAAGTATTTATCAAATCTAGGAAAACAATGAGAACTCCAGCGAAAACACAGAAAAGTAATGATGATAAATTAGATTTAATACTAGGAGTGGTACAAGATTTGAAAAAGGAAATACAGCAAATAAGAGTAGAAAATCGGGAATACAAGGAAGATATAAAAAGGCTGAAAAAGGAAAATGAAACCCTTAAAAAGGAGCAAGTCAATATTAAAAATGAAAACGAAATAATCAGAAAAGAAATGATAGACCTGAGAGAATCTATTGAAAAACTTGAAAAGGACAAAAGAAAGAATAACGTAGTTGTAGCAGGACTAGAAACTGAGAGTATCCAACCCAACATCCTAAAAGGTGCAGTAAGTAACATGATAGAGAAACATTTGGAAATAAAAGTCCAAATAAAAACGGCTCATAAAATAGGAGATAAGATGTGTCTAGTGGAATTAGAGAGTCCAGAGGATAAAATGAAGTTAATGGAAAATAAGAACAAGTTGAAGAGAATAAGGGAAGAACGCATCTTTATTAATAACGACTTAACGAAGAACGAAAGATACATTCAAAAACAGATAAGGGAAAAGGCACATGAAGAAAGGAGAAATGGAAAGGAAGTAAGGATTGGTTATAATAAACTAATTATGGAAGGGGTCGAATGGAAGTGGAATAAACGGTATGGAAAATTAGAAATAAGTCAATCAAAAAACTAATAGCAAACAAAAGGAAGGACAGAAAGATAACGAACAAGGCAAAAGAAACGGACACGCAAACGGAAAATACGGAGAAAATTAAAAAGGAAAAGATGGGAAAGAAACACACCATAAATGAAAGAACTTGGAAAATGGCAACCTGGAATGTAAGAAGTATTAGTGGAAAGGAACAAGAATTGATACAGGAATTTGAAAGAGAAGAATTGGATATATTGGCAGTATGCGAAACAAAGAAAAAAGGAAAAGGAATATCGGAATTGGAAAAGGGGCATGTACTGCTTTTTAGTGGAGTAGATCTTGAAAGTAGAGCAAGAGAAGGGGTAGGGTGCATAATTAAAAAAGAATGTGTTAAATTCCTAAAAAATTGGGAATTTGTTTCAGAGAAAATTCTAAAAATAGAACTACAATTAGACGAACAAAGCACGACCTTAGTAATAGTTTATGGTCCAAGTGAAGTCGAAAAGACGGATAGAAAAGATGAATTCTGGCAAGATCTCACCGAGTTGATTGAAAATGTAAGAGATAGACTGATAATTATGGGCGATCTAAATAGTAGGGTCGGAAGAAGAAAAAATAACGAAGCTTTAGAAGTACTAGGTCCACATGGAGAAGATGTCAGAAACAATAATGGAAATCGACTAATAAACTTCTGTATACAGAATAATCTGATAATAGGGAACTCTTTTTACAAACATAAAGATATACATATGTATACAAGAGAGGTGAAAAGCCGTAATGAAAAATCAGTAATTGATTATGTATTAATAAATAAAACACATAGAACCGAAGTACTAGACGTAAGAGTTAAACGAGGTGCAGAAATATATAGCGATCATTACCTTTTAACATCAAAAATGAGAATCCGTACAACAGCGCAGGACGAACTAAAGACAAATACAAAACACAAGAAATCAGGGGAAGTAATTAAAACGTACAAATTGGCAGACAAGGAAACAGCAGAAAATTATAAGAATAAGGTCGAAATAACAATAGGCCTTGAGGCGGAAAATTGGAGAAGTAAGAACGTTGAAGAACTGTGGGAAAAATTCAAAGAAATCTTATTATCCCAGGCAAAAGAATCATGCGGAACAATAATTATCAATAAAAACAGGAAGCAAACAAAATGGTGGAGTCATGAAATTAAGGAAGAAGTGAAAAAGAAAAAAGAAAAATGGAAGGAATACCTAACGCGGAAAACTGAAGAAAGTTATGATGAATATAAACAGCAAAGAATAAAATTAAAAATAATGGTACAAGATGCAAAGAAACAAAGTTGGGAAGAATTTGGGAAGAAAATGGAAGAAGATAGCAAAGAAAATCAAAAACTTTTCTACAAAGTCCTGAGAAATCTAAGACACAGTAAGCAGTTAGAAATAAAACAGGTAAAAGGCAAGGATGGCAAAATAATAACAGACGGTAAAAAAATAATGGATAGGTGGAAAGAGCATTTCCAGGACCTACTATATAACGAAGAACTGGAGACCAGCCGAGAGGAACAAAATACTTATTTCGCTCAAGATGACAAGGAGGAAGATCGGATTAAAATAGAAGAAGTATCAGAAATAATAAACTCCATCAAAAAAGGGAAATCAGCTGGACATGACAAAATAACTCCTGCAATGCTAAAAAATCTTGGACATAACGGAAAAGAAATGTTAACAGAAATTTTCCAAAAAGCCTGGAACGAAGGAAAAGTACCGGACGACTGGAAGATAGGGATTGTAGTACCGATATACAAGAATAAGGGAGACAGTAGAGAATGTACTAATTACAGAGGTATTACTTTGCTAAGTACAATTGCAAAAATATATGAAGGAATAATGGAGAGGAGATTAAGAAAAGTAACAGAACACCAGCTAGAAGAAGCCCAGAGCGGATTTAGGAAAGGACGTAGCACCCAAGATCATATATTTACAATAAAACAGTTAATTGAGAAAACAAGAGCAAAAAGAACACCGTTATACTTAGCATTCCTCGATCTAGAAAAAGCATTCGACAGAGTACCACAAAAACTAATATGGAGAAGCTTAGAAGAAAGAGGCGTACAGACAAAACTGATAAGGGGAATAAGAAGTTTATATGAAAACAACAGAAATTACGTGAGGAAAGACAATATGCAATCAGAAGATTTCCAAATCAACGACGGACTCAGACAAGGAGGGGTGCTCAGTCCAAGGTTATTCATAATAATAATGGACGACGTAATTAAAGAAGCAAAAAAGAAAATTCGGAAGATGCATATTGGACACTATAAAATGAAAACGGTTGGAATATCAGAATGTGCCTTTGCCGACGACCTAATGATCTGCGCTGCAGAAGAAAGACATCTACAAAGAAACCTGGAGATATGGGAACAGGAACTGGCAAAGAGAAAGATGAAAATAAATTCAACCAAAACAAAGGTAATGGTCATTGGAGATGAAAACGCGAACCCCAACATAGTAATCAACGGGGAAAAAATAGATCAAGTAGAAAGCTACAAATACCTAAGAGTAACGATACAGAAGGAAGGACTCATGGAAAATGAAATAAACGAAAGGATAACAAATGCCTCAAGAATGTACCACGCCCTTGCAAACTCTTTTATAGGGAAGAAGGAAATATCAAGGAAAACCAAGATGGTTGTTTATAAAACAGTATATAGGCCAATCCTCACTTACGGGAGTGAAAGCTGGGTCCTTTCAAAGGCACAAAAAAGCAGATTACAAGCCATGGAGATGAAGTATCTAAGAAAAGTGAAAGGTATTACACGCAGAGATAGAATAAGAAATGAAAATATAAGGAAAGAATTGGAGATAGAACCATTAAGCAAAAGAATCGAACAACAGCATTTAAAGTGGTTCGGGCATCTCGTAAGAATGACAGACAACAGGCCAGTAAAAGAAATTTGGGAAACTAGAGTACAGAAGAAAAGAACGAGAGGAAGACAGAAGAAAACTTGGAACGACGTGGTGGCAGAAATATTAAAGAAAAGAGAAATAAATTGGACAGAAGCAAAGATTATTGCGAAAAGCAGAAAAGATTGGAAAAAATTCGTAAGCGAATTAGATAGATAAAACAAAACCAACCTTACACCTACGGGTAGACAAGGTTTACGATTATATATATATATATTTATAATATCATTTTAGGGTGGTAATTATGAAATGGCACCTTCCAAAATATTTGACATGTCAATCACAATTTTGATATGTAGTTTTTGAGTGAATATAGCCTCAATATAATAAAACTTAACCAAAAATTTAAAAGCGGGATTTACAAGTTTACATTGTTCCATAAAAGTCTATTTACACCATAAAAGTCAAAGTAACCAGGTCTAGTTATGTATTACAAAATGAGACAGATAATATTGTGTGCATACAAAAAAAAGTAGTGCAATTCAAATTCTTTCAAAATTTAATTAATGGATATAACAAATGCAAAAATAAGAATGCAGGGTATCGCATGTTCTGTACAGCACTTAAAATAGTTATTTGTGTACCATGGCCAAAAAGGTCTGTTTGGCAAAGGTGCACTTTATATTTTGTGGGCGACCAAAAGTAATTTTTAATATAAAAATTAAATTTATTTATTTTTATTTACATTGAATAATTTATTGTTATTAAACAATTATTACAGTTATAAATATTTGACTTTCAGTTGTTTCCGTGTAACCATGGAGATTTTGTAACTTAAGAAATGACACATATTTGGCACTAGCGGCCAGCGGCTAAAAAAATAAGCTAATCGGTCTAGGCCGAAAAAGATTTACTTTTTGTCTAGTACAAGATGATGAAAAAGAACTGTTTTTGAATGGTTGCCCAAAACAGTTATTTGTGTACCATGGCCAAAAAGTAGATCTTTTTCGGCCGCATCTGAATTTGAGGATCGAGGCGCAGCCGAGGACTTCAAACAGATAAAGACGAAAAAGATCTTTTTGGCCAAGGGGCACATTATATTTTTTGGGCGACCAAAAGTAATTTTTATTAGAAAAATTAAATTTATTTATTTACATTGGATAATGTATGGTTACTGAATAATTATTACAATTATAAATGTTTGACTGTCAGTTGTTTCCGTGTAACCATGGAGATCTTGTAAATTTAGGAATGACACATAGATGGCTCTAGCATTCAGCGGCCAAAAAAATAAGTGAATCGGTCTAGGCCGAAAAAGATTTACTTTTTGGCCGGTACTAGATGATAAAAAAGAACTGTATTTTGATATGGTCGCAAAATAACATATTTTCTTCTGCATGCCTACTCAGGGGCGTATTTACCCACTCGGAAGCCCGACGCGCAACGTCTCTGAGAGGCTGAAAGGCTCCTTCGGGTCCCTGGTAGGCCCCAGGTATGCGCCTCATGCGCCTAGTGGGAAATACGCCCCTGTGCCTACTTGACTAATACATGGTAAATCACGTAATATTCTATATTTTACATGATTTTAATGGTGTTTTTTATTTAAAATTCATCAATGTACAAGGTGTCTCAAAAGAAATTTTATATTTAGTGGATCGATTAAAAAAAAAAGTAAGCCGTATATAGAAAAAATGTTTATTAATTATTAAAATACACTTTTTGGGGATTTATTTCTTAAAAATAATATCGTCTAAATGTAGACCCTCGCGTTCTCGGCACTCATTTAATCGAACAGTAAAATTACTTATGACGTCTCGGCAGTGAAGTCGGTTTATTGGCGTAAACTTTAGATTTAAGATAACCCCATAGAAAAAAGTCCATAGGGGTTAAATCTGGACTGCGTGGAGGCCAATTTATGTCACCTCTCCGGGAGATCAATTTGCCTGAGAAAATTACACGAACACGTGGCAGAGACATATTGGACGTGTGTGAAGTTGTTCCGTTCTGTTGGAACCATGTTCTTTGGTTATAGCCAGGCAAGTTTTGCAGTTCAGGTACCAATAAGTTGTCTAACATCTCCACATAACGCTCTGAATTCACTGTAACTGCACGCCCCCTTTCGTCTTCAAAAAAGTAAGGGCCGATAATTCCTCGCGCCGACTTCGCAGCCCATACGGTTACTTTAGACGAATGTAGGGGTTTCTGATGTTTGCGTTTCGGATTCGTTACACTCCAGTAGCGGCAGTTCTGCTTATTTACGTGGCCATTAAGATGAAAATGAGCTTCATCCGAAAACAAAATGTTGGTAAACGTTGAAAATCGCTCAATCACCTGATTTACGAAATTAAGCCTCTGACTGGCATCTTGGGGCTTTAATTCTTGCACCAATTGAATTTTGTAGGGGTGCAGCTTTAGGTCTTTGTGCATAATGCGATGTAATGATGATCTATGCACATTTAAAGCACTTGCGCACTTCCGAATTGAAAGGTTCGGGTCGTCACGAACAGACTGATTAACATTCTCCACGTTTTCTACCGTTCTTGATGACCTAGGTCGTCCGGATTTTGATTTATCCAGCGTTGTACCAGTCTCTTCAAACTTTTTAACTCAATGTCGAATGCTTGGCGCATCATTTAAGTGGCGAAAACCTCGAATACTGCAGAATTTTCTACGCGCTACAGTCGCCGAATCACCGTTTTTGTAAAACTCTCGCACGCATAACGCGCGGTCTGCTCCCGAGAAATGCTTCATAGCGACTGAATTCCCAAGAGCCAGGCTACCGATTGACATAACCCCCGCGCCCCTCGTATAGGTTGCGTTCACGCAGTAAGCTAAATAAATATAAAATTTCTTATGAGACACTTTGTATTATGTACTAAAAGAAAATTAAAATATATTTAAGCATTTTATTGAAATTACATTGAAAACTTTGTGCCAGTATTTATGGTAAAACTAGGTATAATACAAACATAACTGAATAATTTCAATGAGAATTCATTAATTTGCCAATTTCATCTTGCACTGAATCTTGTTAACAGACAACAACAATTTGCAAAAACATACATACAGTATTTTCTTTCCAACAAATCCAAGCATTGAGATGATTATTACGCTTTAACTTAGCATCCATTTGCAATTGTATTGTGATTCTGATGCGTATATGTGGTCGTATCCCTCTCGACTGGGATACGCAGAACATCGAGTAAGAAGAAGCGCCGCTAGCAATCTGGTTCACACCTCATTTCGTTCGTCATTCAATTAGCCACGCTAAACTATGCTAGCCCAAATATATCTCCACCACAACTGCTTTCAACCGGGGGTAATTATACGTAATAAATACAGTGAAAAATAGTAAGATAATTAGTGAAAAACGCTCGAGGTTTGTTTAGAAAAATGTTACTTTCAGAAGTACCTTACCACTAATTAAGAGAACTGCAATGTTTATTTCATTTAAGAATGTTGAAGAATGAATGTGATGTTTTTTACCGGCGGTTTTTTTTTTTTTTTAGTATAATTAATTTTAGACTCTAGGCATAAGTGTTGTGGAGTCTTGGGACGTCTACGATGAAATTATCTCCGACGTTGTTACTTTTTACAGTTTTGTAGGTATGACCACCGTCTGTCTGTCTGTACGGTAGATATTGTAGCCAAACGGCTTAACATAAAAAATTGAAATTTGGCATGTTTATACAACTCTTTGTTCCACATATAGGAAATATAGTGAGAGTTCAAAAAAAAAAAAAACACATTCCGAGCTGAATATAAACAATTATGTATTTAATAAGAATTTTTTTTTTTTTATTCTTTGAGTGGCATACCAAATGACACCCTTTAATACGTAAACCAACAAGCAAATTTTTATTTTTGAAAAATCTTTTTTTTATGCTATTTTTGCCAAAAATATCAAAAAAAAACTTTTGGTCCCACCCTGTCTCTCAGAGGGGTTGATCTAAAAATCTGAAAAAATCTCCATAATGAACATTGATGGGAACCGGAATAATTCATCAGTTTTTCGAAAAATGTTGATTTTTTGTGTCGATAAAAAAAATATATATTTTTTTAAATTATTGTGTTGTATCGAAAGAAAGCTCTTAGAGCGTAGATTAAGGAAGAAAAAGTAATTTTTGAAACAAGTTTATAACACGATTTTAGCCAAACATGCGCTAAAAAAGTTCTTGTCCCGCCCCCTTTTACTCAAAAAGATTAAACCAAAAATTTAAAAAAATTATAGGTAATACAGTCTGTTTCAAACGGTTAGGCGGAACTAAATGGGAATTTCGTTCCTTTAGGTTGTCACGAGAAGGGACCTTGCTTGGGTAATTTCATTTTTTACGTTGGAATGTCAAAATTAAAAATTCCAACAATGAAACCATGGAAACGAATGACATTAAATTATTTTTTTACATATTTTAATAAGAAAATAAATAAATAAATGGGAAATTTGTATTAAGAAAGACAGAAAAAATCAAAATATAAAGAAAATGACATTTTAAAATGATATTAACCTTAACAAAAAAATGTTTGTTGTAAGTATTATTTACAAAGCTTAAACAAGACGGCCGAAAAGCACGATTTAAACGATGCAAGTAACTAGACGGCAAAATCTAGTTCCGCCTAACCATTTGGAACAGATTTTATATATTGATCTGAGCCGGAATTTTTGATCCAATTGCGTTTTTGAAAAATCTTGCAGTTTTTGTGTTTTTGACAAAATTAATATTTTTTTTAATTCGTGGCTAAATTATGGCTGACAATGTTATGGATTTTTTGTATTTATGGCTAAGATAGTGTGTCTTTTTTTGAAATAAAAAATATAATAAAAAATATTTATTAGCTGGGGACAGAGTTTTGAATACCACTCTACACTAGTAATGAAATACTTAAAAAACAAATAACACATTGTTAATATTATCTGTCTCATTTTGTAATACGAAACTAAAAGGGAAACTTCATTTTTTATGTTGTATATTTAAAATATCATCTTAGGGTGGTAATTCTGAAGTGGCACCTTTCAAATATTTGACATGTCAATCACAATTTTGACATGTCAATTGGAATTTTGACATGTCAATTTGTTATCTGACATATGTAGTTTTTGGTTGAATATAACCTCGATATAAGTAATAAAACTTAACCACAAATTTAAAAGCCAGATTTACAAGTTCACATGTTTCCATAAAAGTCTATTTACACCACAATAGTCACCAAAGTAACCAGATCTAGTTTCGTATTACAAAATGAGACAGATTATAGTAAGAAATACGTTTTTGTAATTAAAAAAAAATTAAGCCTTTTATTAATATATTTCTTATTAATCTAATGAAGACTTGAATACGAAGCAAATGCAGAAAAAAAAAATTCTGGGGTTTTTGGCAAATTACCTATTTAAATTTTGTTTAAAAAATTAAATGGAAGCTCTTACTACTCAAATAACTAATAAAAATTATTGTCAAAAATCTGTTGATTTTGATTTTATTATAAAACAAATATTCCTAGACATCAGTATCACTTATATATACCTACAAAAGCCTAAAATGTGTGAAATTTCACACTTCACATCAAATTTTTAGATTTACCTACAACTTTCATTTCAAATAATTGCTATAATAAATAATAGTAATGAAAGTCAGGCCTGAGCACCCGCTGGGGGGAGGGGAGTTCTCACGGGCCTCTCCCAAGAGCTCCAAAAACACATGGTTTCTACGTGTTTTTGTCAAAATTCAAGCGAGGACCTTTTTTTTCCGTTATCACTTGTATCTTAAAGGTGAGGGCCGTTTTTAGGGTTTTGTAGGTATGATACCAAATGTAGGTATGATACCACATGAACAAAAAACCCTTATACCGTCATTTTGTCGTCTGTCTGTCTGTCTGTCTGTCTGTCTGTCTGTCTGTCTGTCTGTCTCTCTGTCTATCTGTTCGGTAAAAATTATAGCCAAACGGCTAAACCTAGAGAGTTGAAATTTGGCATGCTTATACAACTCTTTGACCCGTCTGTCTGTCCGTGGTACGTGGAATAACGATCAAATTTTTATTTTTGCAAAATAAATTATTTTGAAGCGATTTTTGCCAAAATTGTGCAAAAAATTTTTGTCCCACACCCTGTAGCCCAGATGGTTTAAACGAAAAATCTGAAAAAAATCTAAGTAATGTACATTGGTGTGAACCGGAATAGTACAACAGGAATTTTTGATCAGATTACGTTTTTGGAAAAAAAAGCATCTTTTGTGATTTTTGGCTAATAAAATGTACACAAGTTATAGCTTTGTAACACGCTACAATGAAACGTGTATGCTGGTGTAGTGGTTTTGACGCTGGCGTTTCACCCAAGTAACTCGATCCGAAAGGGATCGAACCCTGCGATAAGAGACAATTTTATTTTTTGTTTTTTTTTTAAATTTTTATATTGTTTAAATTATTTTTTTGCAAAATTCTAGTTATATTTTGGCAAATGTTGCATTTAATTTTTACAAGCGTAAATTTAATAACCAGTGGAAATTGTTTAAATTATAATTTAATTCTGTTTCAATGTACTGGAAATCAGAGGGGCGGAACTTATAACTACCAATGGAAGCCATAGGCGCAATTTTTAAAATTCTACATGAACCTTGCTAAATATAAAAAAAAAAAAAAATACTGCACATATTTAGAAACCTAAATAATGGTATTAGGCGTTCGAATTAAAATTAACAAAAAAAATATTCTAATATAAAATTTGTTTTGGCATCCCAAATAATCATCATTCACTTACTAAATACCTGCAAAATCCTGAAATGTGTGAAAATTCACACTTAACATCAATTTTTTAGGATATCACGTGTATTTTAGAAGTGAGGACCTTTTGTTTAAGTCACCACTTTGTAGTTTAGAAGTGAGTACCTTTTTAATAATTTAAATAATTTCGTCTTCTGAGCCCCCCAAGAAAAATTCCTGGGTACGCGCCCGGTGGAGGTTGCCGATATTACACCGGTTCCTTTATTTTCTTAGAAACTATCTATTAGTTCTGCCATCTACTAATTTATATTAATAAAAATTGGAGGCTTTATCCACTTTTTATTTTTTTGGTGTCATATTTGATTTTTATATGTTTCAGATGATTATTAGACGATAGCCGCAAAAAAATCAATATTTGTCTATTTGTTTGTCCGATATTTACCCAAAAATAGTTGAACATATTTTAACGAAATATTGACATCAGGCGCGCACCCAATTAAAAGTAACAACTTTTTTGTGTTAATCATTATTATGAATCAATTTTTTAATCATTATATCAGTGTTTAAGAAAATGTTAAACAATACTGCCTACGTCCATTCAACCATACCTTGAAAGTGAATTTAAAAGAAGTAAATTTTTTGTTTTAATTTTTTTTTTAATATATAATTATTCAGATTAATTGTAAACAGATATCTATTATTACCGACAACTGTAAACAATATTTTTTTTGTTTGGTATAAATGGCACGTATTTCAGAAATGTGTCATAATTTTAATTTCTCCTTATCAAATCGACATTTTATATGCACTATCCTAATAATTATAATAGGGAAATGTATACTGATGAGTAAAAAAAAAAATTGATGAGAAATAAAAATATTTTGTAGAGAATTTAATCAGAATCTTTTATGATCACAAAAAATAATGAATGGTCAGAAAAAATGATGACTTAATCAGAAAAAAATATTGACTTGATCAGAAATAATGTTTACATTACAATATTTTTAAAAATAAAGGTAAAGAAAGACTTTTTAAATCTTATGAACTAAACTTTTAATCTTGATGTTACAGCCCCTAAAACTATTTTAAACCTAAAACCTGGGCCAGGTTATGTTATGATAGCAATGATCAGAGCCGCAGTAAGGAAAACTTACGCTAGGGGCAGAGCCGTGTTTTGGCGCCCTTGGCAAATAAAAACAAGGTTCTCACCTCTCAAAATTTAAGTGATGAGCAAAAAAACAGGTCTTCAACTCCCAAAATCCAAGTGACGAGCAAAAAAAAAAGGTCCTCACGTCAATTACAATGGCGCCCCTTAGCAAGACCGTCAGTGCCCTTTTCCTTAGTGCGCTAGGGGCAGTCGCCCCCTCCACCCCCCCCCCTTACTGCTCTGGCAATGATGTCAGTGCAGAAGAACCCGAGAGACTCGAATTATACTTCAAAAGTCTTATGAACCAAGCTCTGCCTTAATCTTGACGTTATAGCATAACAGTGGTGTGCGCTAGCGGCGTGTCCCCCCAAATTGCCCCCCCCCCCAGAAATGCTCGGAGAAAAATGTGTGCGCAAGTGAGGACTTTTTTTAAGTCATCACTTGTATTTTCACCTGTCTTTACAAATGATGTCCTCCTCAAATATTTCATGCCCCCCCCCCAGATTTAACTCAAATATTTCCTGGCCCCTCCATATTTGAAGAGGTGGCGCTGCCACTGGCCCCTAAAACTGTGAACTAAAATGCTGGGTTAGATTAAGTTATGATAGTAAAGAAGCCAGTACAGAAGAACCCGAGCGACTTGAATTAAGCTTAAAAAGTCGTTTGTACTAAACTTTGTCTTAATCTTGACGTTACAGCCCGTAAAAATTCGGCCGGATACGGCTCTCGGGCCGTATGTTGGACACCCTTGGTATAGGAATTCTTGACCATACTTTCGAAACCCTAAAAAGAAAGAAATATTTATAATGAAATATTTCTTTACTTCTATTTCCTAAAATATTTACAGAAACAACATTTTTTCTGATCAAGTCAATATTTTTTTCTAATCAAGTCATTAGTTTTTACCGACCGCCAACATAAGGGAAGTATTGTGATCATACCGATTTTGACATTTCGAGATTTCAATGGATCTCCACGAATTCAGTTCCTGCATAACGTTTTAACTATTTTTAGCATGATGTCTGTCGATCTGTCTGTCTGTCTGTCTGTCTGTCAGTCCGTATGGCGGTCCGTGACCAACGTCCGTTGACCAACTTTTGGTAAAAATCGGTTAACTAGAAATGGGAGTTTACTTGTATCGGTTTTAAGATTTTTGCGAATATTTGACAACAGAGAAATATTTCCATAAAATTTATTTAACAAAAGTTGCTATAAAAGTATTGACTAACAACTTTTATTTGAGACATTTTTTGATAAAGCAGCATAAATTAAACAAGTACTTTATGATGGCGGTCGGTCCTGTGGTGGTCCTTTTCTGATCAAGTATTTTTTTTCGGATCAAATTATTATTCTTTTCTGATCATATTATTACTTTTTTCTAGTAAAAAAATAATTTAAAATTGATCATACTCTTCTAATCAATATCACAAAAATTGCTCATCAAAAATTGGATTAAAATCTGATCAATTAAATACCTGCTATTATAATACAGCTAGCAAGAAACGGGCAACATGTAGCCGTTTTATTATAACTTTCACACTATTTCTCCAAGTCACTATCTTTCTGCCTTCCATAATTTAATCCAAAATTATTATAACATAAATTTAAAAACCCTAAAAACAGTTTATATAATTAAAAACCTATAAATTTTAATTCTGTCACCCAAAAAGTAGCAACATATATCCAAAAAGGACAAAAATTCAAGGGCGTCTGTCTGCAGAGAGCCAGGCTACGGGCGCGGGCAATAAATATGGATTATAAGAGTCAGTATGACAGTGTCCAAGAGTTCGCTGTTTAGAGAGAGGTACCGATAGTTCGTGGCGCGGTTAACGGCGACTGACACGGCTCTAGCGGTCACTTGATTGTTGTTCACTCCCGACTAGTCGAATCTTTTTATAGTTGGTAAGCAAATTTTAAGTTTTAATTTTAAATGAACAACAATAAAATTTGATATGATTTCCAGTTAATTTTAGTAGACGTTCTTATACACAATAATTTTTAATTACTGAGATTTCCCAAATTTTTAGATATACGACGGAGGTTCAAAATTAACCTGCATTTTATTATTTTCTGAACGTAATAGAAAAACTACTACAAAGGGGTTTTATATTCATCATAGTAGGTATGTTAGATAATGCCATATACGAGTGGTACTTATAAAGTTGATCATGATCAACTGGTTGATCGCGTAATCATTTAAAGTCAATCGTCAGCGAAAAAGTATTAAATATGCTTCAAATTTATACTGTTTGAGTCAACTTATTTATGCGAATCAGCATTTTCACAATTGAAAAGAGTCAAATCAAAATATCGCAACACTTTAACCGAGGAACACTTGTATTCATGTTTAAGAAACTGCCAAAGTACGTATACCCCAAAATACAAAAAAAACTGTAGATGGAATTCAATGCAGAACATCAAATGCCGCAAAAGATTCAAAATAGGTTTTTGTGTGTTTTAAATCAAATTACAAACAATTATTCGTTATGTGCCACGTTTCTTTTTTACTTAATAAAAATATTGATAAAGGTTGTTTTTGTGGGCCCAAATTTTCCTTCCTTTAAAAATTAGGTTAGATTACTCTTCAAACCCAAAAATTAGGGTTAAGGTTGGGATAGATCGCGGTAAAATTTGTATTTCGTTAAGTTTGTAAAAGGAGAACACGTGGAAAAATTAGTGAGTACCACTGCCATATACAATTGCAACTAGACTGCATCAATACCAGGAGCGCACCCAGGGAGGGAAGCTCACAGGCTTCAGTCCCTCCCCAAGAGCTACCCTGGATTTTCCGTGTTTTTGTCAAAATATAAGTGATGAGCCCCCAAGAATCCATTAAATTCATTACTTGTATTTTGGAAGTGAGGCCCTTTTTTTTAGGTCATTACTTGTAGTTTGGAAGTGAGGACCCTTGTTTTTTAACTTTTTAGCTCATTCAGTGGTGCAGCCAGGATTTTGTCTTGGGGAGGGCCGAATCAAATTTCGAGGGCACGCGGGCCACATACGACCCTGAACCTTATTTTTTATGGCCCCTGAAGTAGTAATCAAAATCACTTGAGCTTATTTAGGGGAAAAATATATTTAAAAATGTAAAATATACTGTCTTCCCCTTTTCTGTGTATAAAAAAAATGTCAAGAAACCCTTCGGGAGGGATATTTAAAGTTCCGTCACTGCTTATCATTTTATATGTAAAATAGACTGCGACCCAAATCAGTTCGACACCCCTGCTCTTGGATATTGATGTTTATATCAAATAATAATTCCATTATTTGTTGATAAAAAATTGTAGTTGTTAAAACTTTCACTTGATTTTTTCTTCGATAAATACATATTTATTTATATTTTTCGCGGGATATATTTTTGAAGTCTCAATATTTCTCTTACTTATGTTCAGTTCTCTAAATCAGCCGCTTGGCCACAATTTGTACAGAACGAACAGACTCATGTGACGGAATAAAGATTTCTTGATTATACCTACGAAAACCTAAAAATAACATGTAATTGTGCATTTTCTGTTAATTTCAACACTAATCATAATAAAATTTAGCTTCTTATTATTGTAAAATACATAAGTTATTTTGCTGTACGATTATGATAAAATTGTTAAATTTTCATTTCATGGGATCTTCAGAGGGGGCTTGTCCCCCCCCCCCCTCCATATGAATACGACACTGTTGTTCAGTACAATTTATATCAGTCCTTTTTGTGTGTAAAACATTATAATTTCAAAAATACCTAAGAAGATATTGATATTCACATTTATCTACAAAATAAAACCAAATACCGATTTTAAGAGCGCTATTGTCTCCAAAACTACTATCTTTATTATATTTCTACTATTTTTACTCTATTTCACGTTTGAGGTGTCATTTTAAAATTACATTCTGAAGGTTATATCGAAGTCAGATTTCCACTTTATCTTATCTGAATCGAGTAATTAGTTGTTTAAAACAGTTTTATCATTTGACTGGGCGAATATTTTAGTCGATGTGTCAGGGGGAAAAAGGATCAACGCTCCCCTTCATATAATTCGTTGGAGCATATTTGGAAAGTGATGTATTTTCACTTGAACAATAATTATGTCACTTTATCAAGAGCAGGCAATCTTAAAAAAATGTTTATTTATACGAAAGAAAATGCCAATATTGTTTACAATGAAATAATTGAAAAATTAAATACTGTTGTGGTTAAATTTTATCTTCAACTACCCAGGCAGCGCCGTGCAATCTGCTGGTCCTGGGAGGGCCCCCCCCCCTTTGCTGCGCCACTGGTTGTGTTTAACAAATTCTATCTTCAACTATCCGGAGAGCGCCGAGTAACTGTTGGTCCTGGGAGGAGCCCAGGCCCGTCGGCCCTCCCCTTGGTTGCGCCACTGAGCTCATCACTTGTATGTTAGAAGTGAGGACCATTTTTTTTTAAATCAACACTTGCATTTTGAAGAATAAAGTGTATTTGACCAGCATTTATTTCCGAATAATATTTTCCAATTCCTACCCTTTTAAACAATTTCGGGTTCCGAGCCCCATTCCCAAGGAAAAAAATTCTGGGTGTGCGTCTGATCAATAGTGTCAATGTTATTAGCGGTGGCTTCCAACGATGTTTTAAATTATATTACACAATATATATACATTTAAATTTTAATATAAATTTATTTACATGAAGGTGTAAAAGCGACTAAGATTCATCAGAGACTTCAAAAACAGATTGAAGGAAAGTGTTTATGTGTCAAAACAGTAATACGCGCACCGAGGATTTATTCTTTGGGGAAGCCTCAGACGGCAAAAACATAATTTTTCTTGAAAACACCTGTAAAAATTCGAAATTTTAAAGATGAAATCGGGCCGCACATGGCCTCTTGGCCCACTTCTATCTTTGAAAGATGGTAGATAATCGTGTTAAAAGTCATGTGAAAACAGTAAAAAAAAACATGGCTTCTTAGGGGGATCAAGCCCGTGAGAAGCCCCCCCCCCTCTTTGTGCGTCTAAGTCTTTGATAAGTGTAATTCCTGGAAGATTTTCACAGGTTGCATAACATGTAACTACAAAAGTTTCTTTACAATTACGGTGTAAGGCAACTGAGATTCATCAGAGACTACAAAAAGATTTTGCAGAATAGAGCTTATCACCGAAGAAAGTCTTTGATCTGTGCAAATTTTTCGAGAATGGATGTGTGGTTAATTGGAAGTTTTAGGAATATTTAAAAATTTTACCAGGTCATCCAGTCCAATGTTTCCCAAACTGTGGTCCGCGAGTTATGCCTCATTTTCATGCGGGTGTTGGTGGAACAAAAAATTCAACCAATAGGATCGCTTTATTTAAAAAAAAAACCGTACCATGGTATCGTAGGCGCGGTGTTACAAGCCCGGTGTCGCAAGTTCAGAAATTTCAACTCTAGCGCCGGCCGCACCGTCGAAACCATAGAAACAGATATATTTTTTCGGAATGGTGAGATCTTTAGCGAGTCACTATTAATTTCATTAAAAAAAATCAGCTGTGGCCACCACAGGACCGACCGCCATCATAAAGTACTTATATAAATTACGACGTCTCCTTCGATTTGACGACATATTTAATGAAATTGAATAACCGTTTACTCCAAACACTTGTATAAACTTTTAGGTTAAATTTGGGTTATATAGAAATGTCAAAACCGAAAACGCGCCCTTATCACGCCTCCAACCCCACCATGTAATTCGAACTTGTAAATATAACACCACGCCTCTCACCCCTGTCACGCCTTTGATACTACCATGAAAATGAGGCATTAGTTCTTGGAGGTTCTTGCACACAAAATTTCTTAAATATTAATAATCGAACTTTACGAAAAAACATTTTTACCGACCGCCAACATATATAAGGGAGGTATTGTGATCATACCGATTTTGACATTTCGAGATTTCGATGGATCTCCACGAATTGAGGTCCCTACATAACAATTTTTCTCAATTTTTTCATACTTATATGTAACGTTTCCATGGTCATGATAAATAATATCTCTGTTAGAAAATATTAGGCCAAGTTATTTCTACTCTGCTGCTAGAATGTATTACTTTATGAAGTACTTTATGTTGGCGGTCGGTCCTGTGGTGGCCACAGCTGATTTTTTTTTTTTGCTATTGGTGGTCCGCTTTTAGCTTGGAATTCTGAAAGTGGTCCGCAACTGTCGAAAGTTTGAGAAACACTGATCTAGGCAATAGGTCAATATCTATGAAAAAAATGAGTGAAGTTTTAAACATTAATCTCCTTCGAATTTTTATCTTCCGATATTGTGTAGTAGGATCCTGGGGTCGAGCAAGTATTCAAGTATTTAAGACTTAAAATGAATCTGTTTATAAAGGGATAATAGGACCGTTCGAAACGTCACACTGACCACGTGGCGTTATGTCTATGGCCGGCGGTCTAGAAACGGAGAACTTACTTCCTCTGTCCCAATTCGCCTATCTAGGCATTGGGAACCTATAATTTTATTATTAGTGTAATATTGATCCCAAAAAATGCGGTGCAAAATTGTATGCGTCGTCAGTCAAAAGTCTTATTTTCGTTGAGAATTGAAAACCTTCTATTATTTAATAAGATTTTAAAACGTTGGTAAATTGATTTAAAAATATAAAAAAATCATTTTTCTTAGGGGGGATAGCCCATTTGAACTTACATAAAAGCCGTTCTTGATATTACATATTTTTAAGACTACAATATGTCCCGCATTGGGCTGTCAAAAAATAGTAGTCTTAATCTAGGATCATTTTGTTGCGCACCCAATTGTGTGCCGGGACAATTTCGCGATGCGCTGTTTTAAATACACTGACCTAATCATGTTAATCCATGTTTCCGTGACTGGCAACGGAAAGTAAAAATATTTTGAAAAAGTTTTAAAACTAATTTTCCGTTTAGCTTCCTTTTGTTGAGCTAACAGTTTACACAGTGTGATTAAAAGAAATTATTTAGAATTATATATTATTGTTAAATCTTCATGAATGAATTTTATATGAATGAATTACGTAACCAATATTTTTTTTCAAAAAATCAATGATATAATATTATTTTAATAAATTAATTAAATATTACAACAATAACATATATATTGTTACTTATTTAATTATTTAATTTTATATCAGTAACTTATCAGTTTTTAATTTCCATTTCCGCCGAATGGTAATCTTTGTAATTATATGAAACTTTGAAGGACGTACTGGTTGAAGCGCTAATAACTGTTTCTATATATAAAGTTAATACTTTATGTAAAGTTGATTTATTAAACTGTGTATATTGTTTAACAAGTTAAGCGCCGTCATGTAAACAAAAAATAAATATATGTTGCTTTTGGCAAATGGGTATTTTTTTAGGGAAATATTTAATTGATCGGTAAAATAAGATCAGAACAACAAATATTTTGCTATGAATTATTTGATCAGAAAAAAGAATGACTTGATCAGAAAAGAATAACGTCTAGAATAACAGAAAAAAATAATGACTTGCTCAAAAAAATGATGACTTGATCTGAAAAAAATATTGACTCGATCACAAATAATGTTGCCTACAATATTTTAGAAAATAAACGTAAATATTGGTTTTTTAAATCTTATGAACTAAACTCTGTTTTAATTGTAACATTTCAACTAAAACTACTAAGAACCTACAAATTGGGTCAGGTTAGGTTATGATAGTAAAGAAGTCAGTATAGAAGAACCCGAGCAACTCAAATTAAGCTTAAAAAGTCTTTTGAACTAAACTTTGTATAATCTTCACATTACAGTCCTTAAAATTATTGTGAACCTAAAAACTGGGTCAGGTTAAGTTGTGATAGCAAAGAAGTCAGTACAGAAGAACCCGAGCAATTCGAATCAATCTTCAAATATCTTATGAATTACACTCTGTCTCAATTTTACCGCTACAGCCCCTAACACTACTGCATACCTAAAATCTGGATCAGTTAGGATATGAAAAGAAGTTAGACCAGAAGAACCCGAGTGTCTCGAATTTAGCATAAAAAGTCTTATGAACTAAACTCTGTCTTAATTTTGACGTTACAGCCCATAAAACTTCGGCTGGATACGGCTCGCGGGCCGTATGTTGAACCCTATTGGTATAGAGTTTCCTTGACCATACCTACGAAACCCTAAAAAAGTAATACCTATTTATAGTTAAATATTACTTTATTTTCTAAAATATTTTTGTTAATTCAACCTTTTTTTCTGAACAAATCAATGTTTTTTTCTGACAAAGTCAATATTTATTTCTAATCAAGTCATTAGTTTTTTCTGATCAATTTATTATTTTTTTCTGATCAAATCATTATTTTTCTGATCGAATCATTATTTTCGTCTGGTCAAAAAATAATTTAAAACTGGTATTTAATACTTGTTTTTTTTTTTTTATATTAATTTATAACTTGTATTTCTGATCAATATTGCAAAATTTTCTGATCAAATAGTGAATTAAATTCTGATCACTATTCACCATTATTAAATATGTTATAAAATATCGCTTTTGCAGTTTCTGCCCATACTGCGCAACTGAAAAAATCAAACAAAAATATATGTTCACATATAATTTGTTGATTCTGTGTTATTATTTTTTTAATTATTTACAAATACAGTGATTTTCTTGCGTGTAAAGTGTAGAATAGTTTAGGTAATACACAACCCTAAAATGAAAGAAATATTTATAATGAAGTATTTCTTTACTTTTTATTTCTAAAATATTTTTAGAAACATTTTTTTCTGATCACATCAATATTTTTTCTGATTGAGTCATTTTTTTCTAATCAAGTCTTTAGTTTTTTCTGATCAAGTCATTATTTTTTCCAGCCCAGTATTTTTAAGGGCCCGGGCACAAATTTTAACCTGCAACAAGCCTATTGGATCACCATTTTCAATGATTGTTTCTCAGTCTACCCAGTTCTTAGTGATCTTTTTCCAATTAGTAGCTTCAGTGGCAAATGATAATATTTTGTTTTCTAAGCATTAATTTTCAGATTCATTTTTCTGGATGCTTTCTCAATTTTCATAAAGGTGTATTTTAGTCCCTGATTTCACTCTGTAAAATTTTAAATGGGCTATTTATCTTTGTGCGCCATGTGCCGCCTTTAACAACCCTAAATACTTTTTCCAAGACAGTGTTAAAATGAAGACATACCAGTGGATCAGTCTGGTGCAATCCTGTGTACGTATAGAACAGATTAATCGTTATGAATTCTGTCACATTTGATTTACAACATTTACTGAAATTGTTAATTTAATTTTTTTAAATTTTGGCTTCCGTAACAGAATATATTGAACAGAGTAGATTATATACTACTAAAACTACGTCTTCGTAGTTTTCTATCTTCTTCTATCTTCTTCTATCTTCTTCTATACCTTCACGTTTAGAATTACCGTGCACTGGTATATTCCGTAAGCTTTTGAACAATTGTTTCTGCAGCGTCCTGTCGAAAGTTTCTACAGTACCTACAGTATGCTCTGAGAGTTTGAAAGTGACGTCGACGATTTGTAGATTAGACCCTCCTGGAGACTTTTTCTAACGTGATAGTTTTGTCACTGTCGCCGTCTTGGTAGCCGCGGATTTATTTAGTACGCACACGGCGAGTGACTATCATCCCAGAAATTCCTGCTTTAAGGATTCCACACACCAAAGCGGCCGCGGTGGCGGCTGCGGTGGCGATAATGCAGCGGCCTAACGCAACCTATACAATACAATGAGACCACGCACATACAAGCGTTCCGCTATCTGAGAACGCCACCGACTGCAGCGTTCAGTCTAGCGATCACCAAACACTGGCGGCCAAACTCGACAAGTTGCGTTAGGCCGCGCGATATTCATTGTTTATATACCACAGAGTGAATATATTTAAGAAAATAATGTCGAAAATAGATAATTTAACAGAAAAAATCATAGATCAGTAAAGGATCATTTAATTTTGTATGACTTAGCACATCCTGATTACAAGAATATTAGGAAAACAAATAAAGTGTGGGACGAAATAGGAAAAGTTTTGGAAATTGATAGTAAAGTCTGTTCCAAACGATTAGGCGGAACTAGATGTTGCAATCTAGTTACTTTCATCGTTTATATAATGCTTTTCAGCCGTTTTGTTTAAGCTTTGTAAATCATACTTGCAACAAACATTTTTTTGTTAAGGTTAATATCATTTTAAAATGTCATTTTCTTTATATTTTGATTTTTTGTGTCATTCTTAATACAAATATCCCATTTATTTATTTTTTGTCATTAAAATATGTAAGAAAATTAATTTAAGTTTGACATATGTCATTCGTTTCCATGATTTCATTGTTGGAATTTTAAATTTTGACATTACAACGTAAAAAATGAAATAACCCAAGCAAGGTCCGTTTTCGTGACAACCTAAAAGAACGAAATTCCCATTTAGTTCCGCCTAACCGTTTGAAACAGACTGTAAGTAGATTATTATTTTTCCTCTACATACAATTAATTATTCTATTGTATTCTCGCAATCAATATTATCATACAACTATATACCGTGATTCAATAACTGATCGCTACCGCTACCGCCACTCCCACCGCGTTAGTGTGAGGAGACCTGATCGCTAGTCGTATCGCTACCGTGGCCGCTACCGTGGCCGCCACCGCGGCCGCTTTGGTGTGTGGAATCCTTAATTTCAACAGTAGTCAATTTGGATTTCGAAAAGACGGTCGTGATATGTGCATTTATCATAAATCAATGATACAAGCGCTACTGGTTCCATCGAATTTAGAGCAAAATGCTGCTTAAAGTAAAATTTTATCTAATGCTTGATGAAAAGCGATCCTATCCTTTGAATTCTTTGAATATTTCGTATGAGTGTTGGGAGTTTTGATGATTTGCTACATATTTTGAAAACTGCCATAACTTATCAAAATACAAAAAATATTATCAATTCCTTCGTAGTTTTGTTGTACAGAGGTGGACTTATTTCTACTTCCTCTATTAAAATATTATTATTTGTATCTTCTTCTGGCACTACCAAAATCTGTGCCGTAGCCATTCTCAGACCAATGTGTAATCCCTTTCTACTACTGATGGGTGCGGGCCATGATTTTTAACAGGTCACGATGGGTAACGACGAGACCCGCGTGCACCTGAACAAAAATTCCACTTCGGACCGTGAGCAGGCGTACAGGAAAAGTAGGATAAAATTTCATAAATACAAATTGCATGCATTATATACATAATCCTAGGAACTTGTCAGTTTTCAGTTCGTTTTTTTCATTATATTAGATACGTTTTTAAATATAGTAGTCTACTACGCGAGGCGATTTATTATAAGTTAATTTGTGGGTAATGTTTCGTTGAACCACATTTTGATCCTCAGTGAATATATTCACCACGTGACCCGCCGTAGAAATAGGCACGAAGTCACAAAGCCATTGATCACGTCGTGTGTGAACAAAAATGTTACACTCGTGCGGGACGTGAATTTTATGTATCCAGTGTGTTCTCGTAAGCGGGCGTGAACGTGACACAAAAATCGTTCACGTGCTCATCTCTACCTTCTACGATGTCTCACGAAGCACTGGCGCTCACGAGCAGTGACATAATTGTCATCAGTACGCGCTCGTTCGTGGGAATATAAAGCTGGTGACAGTTTCGTCATCTAAAATCTTCCGGCCTGAGGAACTCAAAAATCACTGCTGTCACGTCGTTTCGTGCACGCTTTTATATTTAAAGCTATAGACTTGATGGTATGGTAGTGACAAAATTGTTGCGTTAAAAAAAGTCTCCAGTCCGCGGTAGCTATTATAGGTTGGCAATCATCAAGGTTGTTTTCACTTTTAAGAATCATAACTCCAGTTGAATGTCCAAACCACTAAAACTAAAGTGAAACAATTGTTCTCATTAAACACGAGTCAAATTTAAAATAGTTAAAAGACTTGGCTCCTTTTCCCGTGAACTTGACTATTTTGGGAGTCCCTTAGTCACTACCAGTGGCGCACCCACGATTTTTTTTTATGGAGGGGGGAAGACAAAAAAAAAGTTCCTCGCTTTTGAAATACAAGTGATGACCTAAAAAAAGGTCTTCACTTGCAAAATACAAGTGGTGACAACAAAAAAGGTCCTCATCTCTTTTTAAATCCATATATTTACCTAAGAAATAATAATAAATGGTGACAAAAAATTTGGTATTTCCCTCCTTCTTGGAGGGGGCCCGGGCCACCCCCTGGGTGCGCCACTGGTCACTACTGAATATATTTTAGTTTGAGCCATGGATCACCAAACTAATTTTAACATTTATTTCAGCAGTTTTAGCGTCAAGTTGATACATTTAAAATGTGAATCGATTTGGTCTGTGATTGGGACATAGTGGTATTGTTATTTGTTGTTCCGTGCGTCAATATTGAAATATTAGAATCGTTAATAAGAGCGGTGACACGGGGTTGTGCGCGGTGACAGCCGGAAATGGCCAGGACTTGACATTTTTGCCACTTGTTAATTCAAACACGAGTAAACACAGTAATTGTCATAATTAATTTCAAAGTTCAATGGTTAAAAACGGTTCACTATGTATTTCAAAACACAGCTATATTATCAACCAGTGGTGGAGGCAGCATTTATTAAAGCAGAATTGATGAAAATACTTTATGAATTGGCTGACATTTTTTAACATATTATGTAATATAACTAATTGTACTACTTATCTATCTTCTATAGAGGGTGTAACAAGAAAAAGGAAACGACTTTTCTATATGTTCAGAGAGACAAAATATATATATATATATATATATATATATATATATATATATAGTTGAAACGAGATATGTAGTAATGTTAGTAGGCTATATGGATCTTGACCAATATGAAAAAAGTTTCAATTTAGGGAGTAATTCCATCATGTCAGTAAATTTGACAATTTGTAGGGTTATGTAGGTATGACCAAAAATCACTTATACGTCACTCATGTGTCTGCCAGTCTGCTTGCCTCCCTGTTTCCTTGTCTTCTTGCCTGTCTATCTCCTTGTATATCTGTCTCCTTGCTTGTCTGTCTGTCTCGGTACGGTAGAAATTTGGACCGAACGGCTAGACCTAGAAAGTTAAAATTTGGCATGCTTGTTCAACTCTTTGACCTTCAACGACTTTGAGTAGGGTGACCATTTTCATAAGAAGGCAATGCGGGACGGAGCCTCATCTCCCAAATCCAAGCGAAGAGCAAAAAAAAGGTCCTCACCTCCCAAATCCAATTCAAGAGCAAAAAAAGGTCCTCATCTCCCAAAATCCAAGTGAAGAGCAAAAAAAAAGGTCTTCACCTCCCAAATCCAAGTGAAGAGCAAAAAAAAAAGGTCGTCACCTCCAAAATGTTAAAATGCGGGACAGTCCCGCAAAATGGGGGACGAATGGTCACCCTACTATAGAGTAAAAAACATATTGCGGGAAAAATATAAACAAATATGGATTTAATGAAAAAATAAATGGTTTAATATTTTGGGTAAGGTATCAAATATTTATTTTTGAATAATAGTTTTTTAATTTTTGCTTTCGGTTAAAATGTGTCAAAAAACTTTTGTCCGCCACCCTATTTTCCAAAAGGGTTCATCAAAAAACCTAAAAAAGAAGCCAATAATGTACATTGACAGGAACTGGAATAGTTAAATAGGAATTTTTGATCAGACTAGTTTTTCAATAAATATATAATTATTGTGCCGTTGAAAAAAAAAATAATTTTATTAAAATTTATTTTAATATGAAAGCTCCTAAAACGTAGATTAAAGAACGGAAAGATTTTTAAAATTCTTTGTTTTAATACAATTTTTGCGAAATTGTGCTAAACAATCCCTTGTCTTGCACTCTTTAACCTTAAGTAAATATGATAATTTTCAAAAAATTATGACTAATGCACATTAATGTGAACCGGAATAGTACCATATGAATTTTTGATCTGAAAATTATTTCGATTTTTGCAAAACCATGCCTTCTAGATGGAAGCACGTAAAATATTCTTTCAAAAGTTATCGAAATTTATGATTTTTAATACGTACCAACAATTTATTATCACTTAATAAATACCTACAAAATGTGTGAAAATGTACACTTCACATCAATTTTTTAAATAGAATCTTCTTAACATTATTTCGATAAAATATGCTATATAAATTTATTTTCATAACAGTTTAAGAACTCATCTTCCTCCCATTCCTCCCCAAGAACTGTGGCGAGTTACAGGTCAAATAGAATTCAGGCGCGCAGTACAAACGCGAAAATGGAAGTGGATGGGACACATACTTAAGCGAGACGAGGCAAACATTACCAGAAAGCACAAGAGGAACCCACAGGGAAAGAGAAAGGTCGGAAGACTTAAGCACATGAAGTCGAATAGTAGAGAAAGAAATGAGAGCATTGGGAAAATCGTGGGGTGAAATCAAGTATTTAGTTCAAAATCGTAAAAGATGGAGGTATTTTGTTGAAGCCCTCCTCTTAGGACTTGTAGGCACTAAAATATATTTTATAAAATCCATGTCTCTTTCCCTTTTCGCACTATTGTTTCGTTTTTTACTGGAATCTGGCCGGTGACCGACAGCCGATTACTCGCGTACCGGTACCGCTCCGTGTACCACACTTTGAGTACTACCGTTTTGACACTCGAAACTCCCAAAATTTATATTGTTTGGTATTAGTAGGTGTAGTCAGGCCAAGAGGGGTGGGGGTTAGCCGGGGAAATTCCCGAGGCTCCGGGGTTTTTGGGGCCCGGGGGCCTGGGCAGAGTCCTAGGAAGTGAGGACCTTTTTTTTGCTCATCACTTGTATTTTGGAAGTGAGGACCCCGGGGGCCTGCAAAGAAAGTTTCTCCCCGGGGCCCCAGTAGTCCTCCCGGCGGCCCTGAGTGTAGTGTATGGAGTAATAATCAGTTATAATCAGTTAACGGTAAAATAAAGTAATCGGCGAATTTAGATAATGAACTGAAGTAATTGGTCAGATGGCCATGATATTTAGTTATTATCTGGAGTGCGGTAGTGAAGTACTAAATAATATTGTGTTTGATTTTCTATCTTTTTTCCTAGTATAACAAAATAGGTTTGTCCGAAGAGTTTTTTTTTCAACGGTTTATAATTATCAAACGCAAGCGCAGAGTAATTTTAACGCACTTCTACGAACTCTGCGCTTGCGTCTGATGATGATAATAAAGCCTGGAACAGAATGCACAGCGCGCTACTCCGTCAGCGCGCCGTCATTTGCGACAGCGTTGCGTTAGCGCCGTTGAGAATTTTCGCCTGCACACAATGCAATAATTTTTAACGCCGTCAAGTGTCACTTGACAACCTATATCTGTGTTTATACATGCGCTTTCTTTTATTAAAAGTATAATGGATGATGAAGACTTGTGTGTGATGTTATTTATGTTGTATGCAAGTTATTTATACATACAAACACTTTACCATTCAGTAAAAACTGAGGTTAGGTGTTCTGCGTCAACGTTCAACGGCGTCAAAAGTTGGAAGTTGACGAACATTCAGTATCAACGGTGTTCGAACGCTGTAGGACGTTGTCCATTCTGTGCACTTGCGTACGATAGCTTGGTTTTAACTTTCTTCTGACAGATAGCGCCGTACGAACGCCGTCAACGCGCCGTAGAACTCGTTGCATTCTGTTTCCCACTTAAAGGGTGGAAATGACTATGAACAGACCTAATATTGTACGATCTAAGGAAGGATGTGCAGAATACTGTTACATTTTGCTGCATTTGAAGGTAATAGTAAGTCTTCTTCTGACGTTTTGTTTGAAGTTTCAATACTTTTTCAGGTATACCAAGTTTACATTTATTTTTATGCTGTATTGTTTTACTTTTACTCACATTTTTAATAATCCTGATTTAGATTTGGTCTTGTAAATAAAAACTATACTGGCTAATGGTTACTATTCGCGACTGGCTAAATTAAACAGAAGCGTATATTTGGATAATTTTTGTAGCGTGTTTTGCTGCAGTTTATGTGAATTAAGAAGTATTTTAAAATATAGTGACTTAAATACAGTGCTTTTTTGCCGAAATATTGTTTGAACAGATAAATATTAAGAAAAAACTTCTGACATATACGCTTCTCGTCCGCCATCAGCTGTTGTACGCAGCGCCGCCAACGTTAGTTTCAGTCGCGAATAATTAAATATAAACTAGCATAATTCAACGTTATTTATAAATTGGTTATTATAACCAAAATGTTATCTGTCAATTAAAATTGATAAGTTGGTAGTGACAAGTAATAAAAAACAGAAGGTGTTGAATGCCTATTTCTGTTGCTTTTTACTTCAGAAGGTTTGAAAGTGTACTGAGAAGTATAATGTAAAACAGCCTTTATATTAGATCGTCAAGGATGAAATTTGTAGAAAAAAAAGGCAAAGTTAGTTGATAACTTACAAATATAAGGAATTATTTTATTCATCAAAGTATGCACCCATATTGGTTGTTCAGGCCGGTATAAAACCCTGGCGGACGAGAGTCAATGAATTGAAGGCCAGTTTTACAGCATTATCGGAATTAAACTGTTTTCCTATTAAAAAGTTGTCCAAATTGCGGAATAAATGGGCCAGTGGGGGCTAGGTCTGGTGAGTATGGAGGATGATGAAGAAGTTCCAACTCCAATTCCTGTTGTTTTGTCACAGTCATTTGTGCTGTGTATGGTCTAGCGTTATCATGCAAAAAGATAGGAGTCGATCTGTTGACAATTCTAGGCTGTTTTTCTTTACGGTTTTGCATCATTTCGTCCAGTTGGTTGCAGTATATTCCTGTTGTGATCGACGAGCCAGTTTTTTTTTCTTTTGTTTGGTTTTTATGGTACCTGTACGCAGGGCCGGCGGAAGGCGGGTTCAGCGCGTTCCCAGACCCCGCGGTTCAACAATAGGCCCCGCGCATGGAGATGAGGACCTTTTTTTTTGCTCTTCACTTTGATCTGAACAGCAGGCCCCGCGGCTCTTCTCGCACATGGCCTCGCAAATCCTAGCGCCGGCCCTGCCTGTACGAAATTTGGCGAACCAATTTGATATTGTCTGCTGCGTAGTAACACTAGAGCCAAATAACATACTTCATAATAGTGCAAATATCCGACAGTTTCAACAAAATTAATTTAAAAACAGTTTTTGATATTTTTAGACCGTACAATGATACAGGCGAGATTAGTAACTCTCCAACAAAAAAAACAGAGCGTTAAAATATTAAGCCAATTGCAAATAATAAGCTGTTAAAGCTGGCAATATTATTAACTACAAATTATATCCATGACGACCTGATAGCTTTTATCACTGCTTCAATTTCGCACCCTTAGTTATAACAATGAAATCCTAAAAATGAACAAATTCATCATAAAAAAAGCCTCCATATTTTATCGTTTTATACTGAAGTTATTTATCTAAAAATATAATTCATGATACTTTCTTTTGAGGATTACAAAAAAACTAGACGTGATGGAGAAAAACTAAAACTTGCTATGTAATCAGGATTCGCCATTCTACCTAAATCACCCCTTAAAATCAAAAGCGGCGGAAATTTTGTTTTTTTCGCAGGCTTGTGTTATTAACGATATGCGTAACTTGATTATTGGATAGTAACGTTGACACCACATGTCGATGTTACGCCACTGGAGCAGTCACCGATTTAGTTTGAACATGGTACAGTGGTTCTGTTAATATTGCACCACGTGCAATGGAATTAACGTAAATCGCAGTTATACTGAAAAAATGATTTATTAAATAATGATTTATTATATCATACAATTATACATTTTAATTACATATTTCATTTATAGTATGTTCCACACAAAATTATACAAAATTTCATTTGCAATTTAATAACACGTTGATGGTATTTTTGACTGTTTATTCCAACACACCGATAATATCCATTGCACCGATTTATTTGAAATATCAGTCTTAAATTTCAAGTTTACTTACTTACTAAATGAATTTACACTGTTTTATCTTACTACAATTGTAGCAATTTATCACACTTCTGAAGGCTTATGTGTCTCATCATAAAAAAATCTCCATATTCATATTAATAAAATTGGAGGCAATATCTGCATTTTTATTTTACGGCCCCAACTTCGGTTTATACACGGTTCAGATGATTATAAGACAATATCCGCAAAAAAATCAATTTTTGTCTGTGTTCGAGATTCACGAAAAAACGGCTCGACGTAATTTTGTATGATTATAGAGTAAAACTAGGATTCGAACATAGGCTATAAGGCCTTGCAACATTTTTAATCTAGGGCAGCGGTTCTTAAACTGGGGTCCACGAAACAATTTTGACATTAACTTCACATCCTCCAACTTTTCGCTTTTATTCAAGTAACTCATTTAACAAAAATCCTACATGGTCAAGACGTATTGTATTTGTTGTTGTTTTGTATTTTTTGTATTAGTAAAAATTTAATTATTTTTATTCAACTGCAAATTATTTACAGAAAACATATTATAATAAGATCTATTTTGAGCAATATTTGACCAAGAAATGTTTGTATGAGTTCAACGTATTATAATTTGTAACTTTTTTTAATTCTTTTTACTACTATTTTTATTCATTTTATGTTTTTTATTCTATGTGCTAATACCCCCCTAAACATTTAAAAAAAAAAATTGTTTCGTAAAATACATTTATATATTTGTTTATGTTTTCCCACAATGTATTTTTCTGAATTCTACAGTTTTCCTATATGTGGATCAAAGAGTTGTACAAGCATGCCAAATTTCAACTTTCTATGTTCAGCCGTGTGACTACAATTTCTACCAAACAGACAGACAGAGAGACACATGAGTGACGTTATAAGGGTTTTTGGTCATACCTACAACACTCTAAAAATGGTAACAGTAACAGTGGCGCACCCAGGAATTTTTTTTGGGGGGGCGGAAGACAAAATTATTTAAATTATGAATAAGGTTCACACTTCTAAAAAGTGATGATCTAAAAAAAAAAGGTCCTCGCTTCGGAAATACAAAGTGATGACCTGAAACAAAAAAGGTCCTCACTTCTAAAAATACAAGTGATGAGCTAAAGAAAGGTCCTTGCTTCGGAAATACAAAGTGATGACCTAAAGAAAAGGTCCTCGCTTCTAAAATACAAGTGACGACCTAAAAAAAAGATCCTTATCTCTATTTTTAAAGTGTTCTAGTGAGTTTTTATTTATATTTCCTTCTACTTAGGGGGGGGACCCCCGGGTCACTCCCCTGGGTGCGCTACTGAGCAGTAATGAATACGAATCATGTAATCGAAACTGAATATCTCATGAGTCAAACGATTACAGATTGGCACAAAAGATCTGGTAAGAAAGATTGAACATGCGTTTGCTAGCGAAGAGACTGCAAAATTCAAACCTGAGATTTTGGGACCTAACGACATAGGCGTTGGGAACCAGTTATGTTCTCATTAAACTAATACCATAATGAAATGTCAAGATTTTCCAAACAGTGATTCATTTGATTACGTAACAAGCGTATAATATATACCGGAAAGCGAGCGAAAATAAAACTAGTAGATGAGTATCAATGTCGCGTTAGATACGAGCTGGATCATGTGTTGGTCGCTGGTTGCTGGTGATGGCGAGTGGTTGGTGTTGATACGCGGTGGATACGCGGAGATGCGGCCAGTGCGCAACAAGCCGAGATGTAACCGGAGAACACGGCCTCTCCGCAACGCTGCTTTTGATATTCCATACCATACCGGTAGATACGGTACATGCGGGCTTCGTCTGAGGTGACCATCGGCTAATGTTTCACTACAGTTCGAACACTTTAAATATATGTTAATATGTGTTACATTAAATAAAAATAAACATATATGGATGGCTTCTTTTAGCGGTGTCAGTAATATGTTTTTTTAAGTATTTTGTTCTCTTTGCTCCATCAAAAACCTCTGAGTTTTTGCTTATATCCCTGATCATATTATTAGACATACCGTAATTTTCTGCGCTTCATGGCACCAGCATTATAATTAGAGTGCAGGAAAATGTACATTTTCATATTCTATAGCTTGATACGCACTCAAATGATTTTCAAATATTTTCACGAATCACAAAAAATGCTTTATTTTGATATCAGTATTACTTTGTATACTTTACTTATTTTACGAACCACTGTAAGGATCACTCCTCTTGCCACTTAAATAATCTTCTTATTGAAAATATCATTGAAGAGGAAATAATTTTTCCTCATATCCTTTTTTGATATGATGTACCTAAATAATAAGTGAAATATTTCAAGACTACGCCGGGCTTCTCCCCCTACGTTGACAAAACTCGTCGCTTCGCGACTCGATTTAATATGATATGATATAAGACTCGTTTTTTGCCTGTCACGTGGTTATCGAAGTGACGCCCTTGGGCACGCCCGCGGAACGTCCACGAAACGTCAGCAAAAATTATTATTATTATTATCATTATCCTATAACAAACAGGTAGTTCTGAGCAATTTAACGTTGACATAATTTTTCAAATTGGTGGCACCCCGGTTAGAGTATCGTGGCACCCCGGTTGAGAAACACTGATATAACCAATAACACTCGGGAAGTTCTAATCTTTACATACAATGTTCAAAGGATTATCCAAATCGGTTAATTAATTTACGTTTGTACCATTTAAACGTAACAATAATATTTTATTTCACTATAAAGAATACATGGATTCTAAATAAAATAGAGAAAAATTAATAAAATAGTTAAATATTATTGCATAGGATTCACTATTAATTATGTCACTTGGAAATTTAGAAAAACTTTTGAGTAACACTGATAGATGTGAAATAGATGTTGTAATAATATATTCGTTGTAGTAATATTTTACGTTATTAAATTTAGTATTTTGTTTAACTATTTAAAAAGGTATTTATAATTTTCAGTTTCTTGTAAATAATTTGGTTTACATGTAAATATATTATAGTCGTTTTTAATTTATTTAATCACTAAAATTTCACCTATACTTGATATAATTCAGTAATGCGAAGGAATTGCCTCCTAAATTTGAGTGTCGGTAGTTGTTTCGTTGTTCGAGAAAGACGCTGATGAATACTTTTATCATAATTTGTATGTTCTTTTGAAATACGTCTTAAAATTAGCATTTTTACTGCAAAAAAAAACAGTGGAAGACCTTCATGATGATAAAAAAAACACTTTTATCCTATAATAATCACTTATATAAAGAAAAAATATATTAAAATGACATCTGGGTATATAATATTTGAAGATTTAACACAATTAAAATTACGCGATTACTAAATATCGAATATTATTCTGTCTTATCTATCCTCCTAATACATTGTACTTTATACTTTCGTTAATATAGTTAGTAAAACAGTTAATAACATACAGTTTCCAGAATTAAAATAACAAAACTGCTTAAGAGGATCCTATACTCTTTGCGTTAGGGCATCTATCGTTCCCGCCTGCTCCCCCCAATTCAAGGAGGCGTGGACGATATCACTGACAGTACACTCAGAATCATAACACATATTACACACATATTTGTTATTTTTGTGTGAGTCAACGGTCTGAGATATCTTTCTCAAACCTCGTGCAACGTTCGAAAAAAAATTATGCGCTTTAAGATTGACAATACTTAATTAAAATTACGATATCTATTTGAAGAACATTTTAAAAAATCAATACAACAAAAAATAGTTTTTAAAAAAAGAAAAAAATAAATAAGCGAATTAAAAAACTTACCAAGAGATTTATAGGTACATATACATTTAGTGTTTAAAACAGTTTTTTTGGACTTTTAGCTTCCGCAAAAATGTCTATTAAATCTTCATACCTCATTAATCTTGCTCGATCGTTTTCAACACTAATTAATGTTAAGTCACAAAACCGCTGTTGTCCTATAGTACTACTTAGAAATTTTTTTATACTTTTTAACTTCGAAAATGTTATAGGAAATGTTAAAAAATAGTATAAAACCTGTGCATTACATACCGTCGAAATTGGATAAAATCGTACTATAGTCTATTAAAAATATTTGGGCAAGTTCTCTTGTTCTGCAACATAATTTAATTTTGTCCAACAATGCTGATCTAAAACTTATTAATTTTTTTATTTTATTTTTCAAACTCTTTGCTTCGGATACTACATTTTTGTTATTAATTTTTAAAATAATTTCAGTCAGTTAACGATCTTAATATTTCAATATAATTAAATCTTAATGCAATTAACGAATCATACCTGGAGGACTTACCAAGGCGGACACAGTTTCTTTAATATAACGGAATTTACAGGTAATTGTTTAAGTAATTCCCATCTTTTCTTTTTTACACTGTTGCTAAAAAATACATAGATTTGGCAAACAATATTAAAATATTCTGAAGCTTGTTGCCTGCGGCTATAATGTATTCAATCGGTCCGCGGTATTACTATTATGCGTTCTCATTCGCTCGTTATTGCCATAATTGGAAATTCAGTGTTGCGCATTTTTGTCGTCCAAAGAACTGCAAGGATTTTATGCGGAGTGAGAGAGAACACATTTACCGCGTATTTTCTGAGATGGATTTTACTTTATTTTGAAATTTTTCATCAATTCGGCGCCCTATAATTTTGGTTTTGCGCCGCGCCGGGGTGCATTCGCACTGCCAGCACCCCTGGTTGCTACGCCCCTGTACTTAAGCTATTTTTTAAGAGAACTATTCATCAGATTTACACTAGAATAGGAATCTGCAACCTTTAAACGTCGGGGCCGCATTTAATAACTAAATTTTACATTTTTTACGTCGCGGACCGCAATCAGTAACAAATTTTTTTTGGCGGTTTTAATTCCTTTTTTAATTCCTCTATTTTAAGATCTTAAGTTTTTGTTTACGTCGGTTTACATAATTTATGTCGGAGTAAAAACCCCTATCCTCACCCTGAAAACTTATTTGAACGTATTCTACAGATAGGTTTAACATTTAAAACGTTCGAACGACCCTTAAAATATATTTTGATAACTCAAAACTGATTCTTACTTTCTTTTCCGTTTAATAGAATTTTTAACTGAAGGCAATTTTATGGTCAGCAAAAATGTTCAAAATTTATGAAAATGTGTTAAAACCTTAAAAAACTGTATTATTTTTATCAATTCTTATGTATTTTCTCGTCTACAGACTTTACGTCTATGACATTTCGTATACAGACATTAGGTATACGGACTTCTCGTCTACCACGACAATTCGTATACAGATTTTTCGTCTATCACGACATTTAGTGTACCGACTTTACGTCTACTCACATTACGTCTATCAGGTTAATCCGTCTACTAAAATATTTAAATATTTCAATTTGAATATAATAAATTTGTGTAGTATTTATGTTTATAGCGAGATTATAGTGAGTGTTTTTTTTATAATATTACTTTAATTTCAATAAATTTTGTCGACAAATAATTATTTTTTATGGATATTGTCTTGTAGAAACCCAATATGAGGTCGAAAAAATAAAAATATAGCCACCAATTTTATTAATATAGATGAAGTTTTGCTACTCCAAAGACCTAAATAATTTCTAGATACAAATAATACAACGAATTAAGCTTCCGGTGAACAAAGTAAAATAAAAAACATTTTCTTAGCCAGTCCATATTTTGTTTGGACACAGTAAAGAACATAACAAATTGAAGTGGAGTTTTTTTTATATTTCCCCTGTCATCTCGTGTGAGAAACGTGCATATTGTAACCATTATTTATTTTTAAATTAATTAATTATCCCAATAGTTGAGGGTGCTAGACTGTGGTGTGTTCGCCGGTAGCACCGTGTAAAAAGCTGCATCACGCGAATCGGGCATTAGCGGTAATGCGCAGAGCAGGACACGATCGCACTACCGATTAGCGGATCTTACGTGATGTTACAACAGGAAAGAATCAGTGCGAAATTATTACGAAATTAAGTAATGCTGTAGGATTATAAATCAGGTATTTGACACAAAAATGATATTTTAATGTAATGTCCCTAGAAACTATGGTTAAGACATTTTTGAAATTTTTGAATCTTTAGGAATCGGGAACGAAAAATGCCAACTCTCTATAATTTCCTAAGCAGGCACTTGTACTACGGCACGTAACTAGAACTCATGGGTCCCTATGCGAAATATTTCTTGGGCCCCCTTGATTTTAAAGCTTTTAACCCTTAAATGCATGATTTTTCTTTTTACCAGGAAAAATTTTTTTTCAGGTTCATTTTTTACTCAAATTTATAGGAAAAATAATTTTAAAAAATATATTTTAATTTTTTAATAATATTTTTTCAAAAAATATACATGTTGCGGAGTAGCAACATTGTACAAAAAAAATATATGTACACATTACAATTATTTTAATTGAAATTACTTAAAACAGTTTTTTATTTTATTGTAGCTTATTCCCACGCCACATTTTTCACATTTTGTTACTGTGTAACCTTTACAAATTGGTTATTTACATCGCATTCGTTTTTCAAACAATTCTGGCCAATGGCCTATAGTATCGAGCCGAACAGGTTTTGGTGGTACCTACATGTTGTGCTGGCCCTTTTTGTTTTTTTGGCAGCAAGTTGATCTTCTATTTGATTAGAGCTACTTGGTCTACCTCTTTTGATGGTATTGGCAGGGTTCTGATTTATCTGACAAAGACATTGAGCAATTTCGCTTCTGAACTTAGACATAGTCATGCACTTTGCTTTTGGTTGCTTTATTTTCATAACCCTTTTGTAAAGTAGCCAAAAATTGCATACTGCCATAACTAGCAAATGATAAAAGAGACGTGTATACCACTTTTAACTTAAAATATTATGTCGACCTATAATGCTGTCAACTAAGTCAACACCACCTATGTGCATATTGTATTGTCGAAATTTTTGGTTTATTTTGTTTTTTACTTTTTGTTTTTTGTTTTTTAATTACTTCTGGAGTTGTTTGCGAGGTACTAGGAATACTGTCACATTGTGGTCCAGTTTCTTGTTGAATATCATCATCTAATATATAGTCTGGGCTTCAATGACAAAATCTGCATCTGAGGGATCGTTTTCAGGCACAAACTCTGGATCTACAACACTATCCGTGTCCGAAAAATCTAAACCATCTTCACTGTCATCTAAATAATTATTTACATATTCTTCTAACTCTTCATCCGGTAAGAAACGGCGTTTTACATTTTTTTGCCATGTTCACAAAATTTGATATGAATTTGTACAATGTTGCTAATCTGCAACAAGTAGAAAATGTAAAACGTAGTGTATATAAATACATATAAATATAATATGAATGCTTCAGTATAGTAAACTTACCTTTATGAATACCGTAATATTTTATTTATGTGTTTAAACTCACTTTTAAACTATAAATTCACTAACTAAACATTCACCGTATGACTTATATCATTTGTCAAACTTATAACACTATTTTCATACCAATAATGCCATCTAACGTTTTTTTTTTTGTTAAATGACTGTACGCATTGTTGTGAATCGGCAACACCATACAAATTCATCGAAAAACTATTTAATGAGAAATTAGGTTGAGAAATGTGTATGTTGCAGAAGCGCAACACTATGCATTTAAGGGTTAAAAAAAGATGAAATTTAAAAGTAAAAAGTCTCAATAGCCAATTGTTTGAATAATAATTTTGGGGATTTTTGGGTTGAATTAACTATTAATCAATATAAGCACGTGTTTAGGACACCAAGGAGGCAATAATAAAAATACATACATATGAGTCCTCCTTATAACATAAATAATATATTTTCAACGAGTGTGTACACTGCTGAGCTGTACGCTATTTTCATGGCCCTGTGTTTTGTTTCGGCAGAGCAAAGTCGGCCAAGTGTTATCTTGACGTACTCGCTGAGCGCTCTGAACAGTGTCCAAGATCCAGATCCAGTGCATCCTCTTGTACTAAAGATCTGGTTGCTACTCCACAATCTGAATGCTCAGAATGTGAGGGTAGAGCTGTTTTGGATACCGGGACATGTTGGTATTAAAGGCAACGAAGCGCCAGATGCAGCTGCAAAATCCGCCTCCCACAGACCTATGATTGATGTTTCATTTTTCCAGATGAAGCAAAGAGTCATCTGAAACACCTGGTTTTAGACATGTGGCAACATGAGTGGAGCCGCACACAGAACGTTAAGTTGCGACAGATTAAGGGAGACGTTTAAACCATGGGGTTCTTCCTGCACGATTAACCGCAAGGAGTAAACCGCCATCACACGCCTCCATATAGGTCACTGTTGGTGGACCCATGAACACCTCCTTCGAGGTGAAGAGTCCCCTATTTGTGAAACGTGTAACACAGATTTGTCTGTCTTACATTTTTTAACTCAATGTTTACAGTTCGAGGATGTCAGGGAGAGGTTAGGCCTGTGCTATGACCTGTCAGTTGCTTTAGGTGACGACAGAGTACTCATGGACAGGCTATACTCTTCCTGAGAGAATCGAACTTATTGTTTTATGTGTGAAGTCTTGCACCTTATTTTAATGTGTTCCTAGTTATTGACTGTGATATTCTATGGTAATTGGTCCCTTTACAGCCTCTTACCATCACCCTGCGTCTGTTCATTTTTTCGAACAGACCTTTTATATTATTTATTTGTATTTGTCCGTGCAAGATTTCTTTTACTCAATATGCGTATTTTTAATCATTCTATTTATTTATTTACTGTCTAATTTCATAAAAACTGATCATATTCTAAAACTGATGGCAAAAAATTATGAAATGAACAATCCTGACTTATTCGGTAAATTTTAAGAAATGCGTGATTTATAGAAATTTGCATTTTCACATGGACGTTTCTCAAATATGAAATGCGATAAAGACTTGCAGTTGAAATTTTTGAAATATTGAGGTCCTAATTGACTCGTTAACAGATTTTGAAACAATAAAATTTTACATTCTAAAATTATTTTTTTTTGAAGTTTTTTATAAATCCTAACTAAAAAATGGTTATGGATAGAAATCTGCGGTTTGAATGTTTAAAATACCACTACATTGTTCAGTTTAAAAAAAAAAAAAACTGGCTTTAATAAACCATTTATTAAGTTTTGCATGGGCAATAATCCAAAACCCTTGAAAATGGCCAAAATTGGAAGGGGAATTCGTAAGGGGTAGACCTTAAAAAAATTGTGATTTTTAAGCAAAAAAATTTTGTCTCCGGTTTTATTGAAAATTGGCACAAATAGGTATTTTTGGTCTTAGTTCAACAAAATTTAGTCCGTTTTAAAGTTTAGGCAAATTTTGTTGAATTATAGGCAAAAAATTTACCCAAATTGTCTCTAACTCAAAAACTAGGAAAGCAATAATTTTTTATTTTTTTGTTTTTCATAATACTCACCCAAGAATTACCTTAAAATTAAAAGTCAAAAAATTTTTGGCCAAGATTTTATAATTTTACGAGAAAAAATATAGATTTTTTTGGAATTTTGGTATACTAATAAATTTTTATCCTCAGATCACAAATATATAGTCAGTTTTGAGTTACGATCTAAAATTTTTATATTTGTTGCAAAAAATGTAAAATAAACAGTCCACAAAACGCCTCAGAGCCGATGAAATAATAGCCTGTCCCCTTTTTTAACTTATCTTAATAAACTTACTTCTTATATATATAATCTATATTAATAAAATTGAAGGCTATATCTGTTTTTTATTTTTTCGGCCTCGTATTTGGTTTTCACATGTTTCAGACGATTATAAGACAACATTCGCAAAAAAACAATTTTTGTCTGTCTCTCTGTGTCCGAGATTCACGCAAAAACAGCTTTGAAAAACATATTTTCGCGTAATTTAGTATGATGATAGAGTAAAATCAGAATTCGAACATAGGCTATGAAGCATGTCAAAATTTTATTCTAGGGGGTTGTTTTGGAGTTAAAACTGTTTATTAAAAATTTAAAATATCCCCAGGGCCGGTTTTAGGGTTAGGGGCGCCTGAAGCACAAATGAAAAGAGGGCAAAAATTTTCTTGACTTTAATTTCTTTTTGTTAGTAGTTTTTTAAATACAATAAACTGAAAATTGTAATAAGTTATACCTATGAAATCTTTAAAGAAAATTGAAATAAAATATTTTTCTAATTTTTATACTGTAAAATAAATTTTGTTTTTTTTTTTTCAAAATTTTTGTGCCCGACCGCAAATAATTATGTAAGTTGGTTAGAAGTGGGCCCCTCAGGCCTGGTGGGTCTGAAGCGGCCGCTTATCCCGCTTCTGCTAGATTCAGGGCCTGAATATCCCCCTTATTATTGACTTAATATCAGGGCCGGATTTACTTAACGCGAAGCCCTAGGCTACTCAAATTTTTAGGCCCCTTCAATAGGCTACCTCTTTTTTAATATTCTCTTTTTTAAGTTTATCACTTTCAATGCTCAGAATGCTCAGTCCGGATAATCTGTCTTCAGACATTGTGCTCTTTAATTCATTTTTAATTCTTTTAAGTTTGAAAACGACCTCTCTTCAAAGCAGTTAGTGACCATTAAACTAATAAGTAGTCGTAGGACTGCTTCTATGTCAGGTAAAGTCATCTGTATTTTTTCTTTATGCATTATTTGGCAGAGGTCTGCATAAGACTGAGGGAGTTCTTCTAAAGGGATGAAATGCTTTTTTACGGATTCCTCAATATCTCTTAGGCCCAATGAGATATCGACTTTTTGCTACCCATAAACATGTTCAAAAACGTATTTGCCCTAGTTAACCTATAAAGAGAAAAACTAGATTTAGGGTGAATTATAAAACCCTTCGTATGGTCTGTTATGTTTCTTGAGTTATAGCATATTTTTTAATTTTTTTTAGTACATATGCATCTTTTTGAATATTGAGGCCCTCTGAACTTAGGAGGCCCTAGGCTTAAGCCTACTTAGCCTATTGGGAAATCCGGCCCTGCTTAATGTTTATTATAAAATATGTTTATAATAAAAAGACAAATCTTTTTTGTACAATACATGTTTTCAATTAGATGAGTATTTGCAGAGTTAATGGTGGGGGCATCGTTGAAGACCTTTATCTGCTTAAAGTTTCCTTTAAATATGGTAGTAGTAGCTTTATATACTTCAATGAGGTTATTTATGACAATCCGGCATTTTTAACTGTTTCTTAGATTTAAGCAGAACTAGAATTTGAAAACTAGCAACTGTTAACGTTTAAATGAGACTCTTCATCATTTTGTTTAGCAAAAACCCACTTGCAAGAGCCTATACGTTAACACAAAAGTGTATGAGGAGAATCGCATTTTCTTAAATTCGTTAAGTTTGAAAGTTAAAGACATATTTAACCTTTAAATCTTTAATATTTAAAGGTATGACAGGAATCGTCCCATATACCTGCGAAATATTAAAAAGTTAATCATGCAATTTAGAAATCAATGAAAATCGATCACTAACTACTCATTAAGTCGATGTCTGTGTCATGATGAGTTAGGCCAGGCTAGGTTAGGCTGTCCGGACAGGAGCTCAGAGGACGGATGCGGAAGCACGGAGTGTGATCGCTGCGTGCGGTGTCCGGTGTCCGCGAGCACACGCGACCTTCGCCGCGGACCACCTCACACTTACCTCATCCTACCACATCCGATACCGACATATACACTCACTCACCGTTCACATTCGCTAATATACGTAACACTTCATGGAAACAAATCATTCACATTCCGACTAACAATTATCTAAACCATTCATGATTCCTCCAGCATCCTGAATTAGACGGAACTGATCTGAACTTATAATTTCCGCTCAGAGGTTATCACTAGAATCAAATAGATTCACTGCCACTAGTCACGCAGTAAGAAATATTTTTGATGGCTATTTCCTAAGAAGTTTCAGATTTTATAAATACCGTGCGGCAAGAGCCGTGTTGATGTAAATGCGTATACAGACGATGTGCCAGCGTTGGCTAACGCTAGTTCTGACGCTGGCCGTAACATGTAGCACTGGTGGACACTTGTACCATAAAGACGCGTACCATACAGACGATGTGTCGATGAATCGTCAGTGCTGGCCAAGTACAAAAATAGCAAACATATGTCAACGTTTGTAAAATGGCGTAGATAGTGAAAGTGAAGTCGTAGTTTCGACCTTGCTTTTGATATTAAATTAGATTAAAAGTATAAAAAATTACATTTTACTTTAAGTTGACTTCAATTACGCAAAAATGGTTATAATCTTCCTTTTGAGCAGAACACTCTCGACTGATGTGATGACGTCGTGTGTATGGTGCTAACACGCATATAAAGGGTGACCCAAATCGGACTCCGGGATTTGAATTGCGCGCCATTTTCGTTTAGTGAACGAAGTTGGCATCTAAACACATTGCAAATTCATCATGGCGCCGTATACTGTGCAGCAACGCATAAATATCGTGCAAGTTTATTATGAAAACAGGCGATCGGTTACGATTACGCGAAGAAAACTTCGACCACTTTTTGGACGGAATAATGTTCCAAGTGAGCGTGCAATTCCTGAACTACTGCAAAAATTTGAAACGAGTGATATGCTTATTGATACACCAAGAGTTTGCTATCAACGCAGAGGTCGTTCAGGTGAAAATATTCACGTTCGTATACGTGATAGTGTTCAAGAAGAACCAAGCACGTCAATCCGTCACCGTTCACAGCAATTGAATCTTTCATGTGGTACTACTCAACGAATTTAAAAAAAGAGCTGCATTTAAAGGCGTATAAAATTCAACTGACGCAAGAACTGAAAGCAACGGACCGCCGTACATTTGTGAACTGGGTTTTAGAAAACACAGAAGTTGAGGCTGAGTTTTGCAAAAAAATTATATGGAGCGATGAAGCTCATTTTCTTTTGAATGGGTTTGTTAATCGCCAAAATTGTCGCATTGGGGGTAGTGAAAATCCACATGCTATTCAAGAAAAACCAATGCATCCACATTCACAAATTTTAAACTGTTTGGTATGCATCATCGGCCCGTACTTTTTTGAGGTCGAAGCTGGAAACGCTATACTGTCAATGGTGTACGCTATCGGGAGATGCTAAACAACTTTTTTTTTTCATTGAAACCAACGATTTGATCCTAAATGACATGTGGTTTCAACAAGATGGAGCCACATGTCACACAGCACGTGAAACACTCACTTTACTTCAAACCAAATTTCCTGGTCATGTAGTCTCTCAGAGGGGAGACATCAATTGGCCAGCGAGGTCTTGCGATCTAACCCCATTAGACTTTAGAGGAAAGGGTCTATGTCAACAAGCCTGCTACGATTCCAGAACTAAAATAGAACATCAGATGTGCAATTGCTGAAATCGAAGCGCATTTATTGGAAACGATTACGGAAAACTTCGCTAAAAGAATGGTATTATGTCAGTGGAGCAATAATTGCCAAGTCTGTACTTTACGCTAATAACAATAAAATTCGGATTTTCCAATAGATGTGCTTTATTCAAAAAGCAAATCCTAGAGTCCAAATTGGATCACCTTTTACAAGTCACCAATTTACCAATGTTGGTTAAACTCCTTTAACTTGTGATAAGAAAACTGCCTCTGAAGCGAACGTCTGCCAGCGCCGAGCCCAGCATACGTTGGCTGTGACTTGTGACTTGTTGCCCATACACACAATCCGCGGAGCTAGACAAGTATAAACATTGGCCGTGATTTGCCACGCCGTCTGTAAGCGCCTTAAGCCACTAGTGTTCAAATATAAGACCGCCCTCTACTAGTAGAATTATACTAGAATCGACCCAAATTGCCCCCACTTTGATGAGACGCACACCCTGAATAAAATGAGTGTAGCTAATACATAGGTACAGCCTTAATTTCAAATGATTCGTAAAATAAATACAAAACAATAATAGTATTTTATTTAACAAGAATATAATGGAGGCTGTATTGCACGATCAAGTTTATCACCTGAGCCACAGTCGATTCTTATTTTTAAGCTGCGTTCAGAGCTCCTAAATTAGTCAACTATAGACTATAGCTTGCGCACTGTTGATTGGTACTAAAAGTTTGTCATATAGTAAGGCGGACCACTGTTCAGAGATTCAAATTTAATATATTATGTGTTGTCGACTCTGGATAGTTTTTCAAACTTATAGTTAGTGAGCTGTTTAATTGAGACAGACATAAACACATTGGCTATCTCAGTCTACATCTGGGAGAACATTTACATTGTATGCCTTTACATAACCTAACAAAATATCATCGCGCCTATTACAACAAATCTCGCCCAAAATTACAAAGACGAACAGTAAATATGATCAATTTAGGTAATTATGTTAGTTTTAGTTAGTAAAAATCTAGGACAGCAGAAAAACGATAATGGATAATAAACATGGCGATGGCCCCTAGCGCACTAAGGAAAAGGGCGCCGATGAGCTTGACTAAGGAGCGCCACATTGCGAAAGTGAGGACCTTTTTTTTTGCTCTTCACTTGGAATATTTGGGATCACTTTTTTTGTGATCAAATGCTTGATTTGCCAAGGGCGCCAAAACACAGTTTTGCCCCTAGCGCAAGTTTTCCTTACTGCGGCTCTGTATTCACCTAATTCATTAATAAAACAGACTGGGGCAAAAACGTTTTTGCTTTAAACTCTATTGACTAATCTGTGTGTACACGGTCTAAAGGAACAAGTTCCGTTGTCTCAAAGTGAATGATCGCATTCTTCTTTCTGATGATATGATAGAAGATGTGTTTTTATTAATTCAAATTTTAAACTGGTTTAGTTACAATTAGATAACAATGCATTTGAGGGGTCTAAATGCAAAACCTGCCATGTCCAGTCTATGTAATTTTGCAGGAGAGACGAAAAACTGTTATAGAATACTGCAGACATATTTTTACAAACAATTCTTTTTAATTGTCTTAATATTATGATTATCTACCAATAGAGTGTATAATAACACATATTGGTGGCAGGATTAGAGAAAAAAAGTCTTTAAATTTGGACTTGGCGGGTTTTGCAACAAAATTGTGCTTTCAATCCAGAAAAAGAAGGCTTTTGTTGTTGCACTATTTTTTTACGACTGCATTCTGTAGTCTTATTTTTAATTAATACATCAATATCATCCATTGTTACTCTTAATAATACAACAATAACGAATATTCCACACCTACTATGCTCTACCAACTGATTCAAACATGGGCGTAACCTCCGGACAGCAAACAGCATGCTTGATCGCTATTGGTCAATTTGTCGAGCGTCGCGTGATCACAACTGAGTTGCTGGTTCTCCTTCGCTACAGTATTGTGGGTAATCGTCTTCGAAGCTCGGTCTCAATCGACGTGCTTCACTCATTTAGTCAATTATTTCTTATGGGGTAATTCGCTTTGATATACGAGTGCTTTGGATTACAATCACGTTTCCGAAACGAATTATGCTCGCAATCTAAGGTTTTACTGTTTATCGAAATTTTTATATTGAAAAATTTTTAAAACAAATTTTGTACATATAGCAGATTTTGCACTCACAACCATAGTTTGGATAGCTATTTTATACTCTACTAAGTGAATTTTGCACTTAAACTTTTTCCTGCCTTATTCCGTCCACCATAGAGAGCAGAATGTAGCTGCAAACGTTAAATCGTATGCACTTGCTATTTGACCGCTAAAAAGGGCACGGACGTGAGTTCAATTCCTGCTTATGTCAAATAATTTGTGTAAAAATATTTATGCAAATTACAGGTTCTGCTTTGCCGTTCGCAACCGGATATAAACTGTAGGTGCATTTCTGTGTACGCTAAAAAAAGGACGTAATACTGACCATATTACTCCTGAATGTACATATATTGAAAAACGAGGCCATGAAACCTGGAAACAGGAGGCCTAGGCCTAGACCTCGGGCTGTCGCGCCTATGATGTAAAAATAGAGAGCAGAATTCCATGCGTAGCCATTTTTCTTTTAAAGTGAACATGGCGGATTTTGCATTTAGACTCCTAATTTATTTAAGTATTGAAAATACAATTTTTCATTAACTTATAACAATATAATTATTTTGGCATACAAGGGTTGCCTCTTATATTTCGGGATTGCGCTAAACTAGTGCTGCCATCTGGCAACTGATGCTTCTATCGTAAAATTTGACACTTTTGACGGTATACGTACTCAGAACGTTTTGACGTACGAACGCTATTTGTGTTGTTTATAGTAACTTGAAAAAATTCACCTCGGCTAAAAATGGAAATAAATCGTGAACATTTTCGAACGATTATTTTTTACAACTTTTGACTTTTGGTGATGAAGCACCATCAAGGACTAGTGGTTATCGATGGTTTGCCGACTTCAATCGTGGCCGTAGTTCGCTTAAGGACGAATTTCTTGAAGGTCATCCAAAATTTGTCGTTCCGGAAAACATTGATACTGCAAAATCGTTATCCTGAGATAGAGGTATCCTGGGCATTAGTGGGATCAGCATAAATGCACAATTGCATGAACATTTGGCCGTCAAAAGATTTGTTCGCGTTGGATCCACCATATCTCACCAGCAAATGTCTCAGTCTGAGTGAAAAGTGCTTCGAAAATTGGTTCAAAGGTTCAAACGCATGCAAAAGTGTCTTGATCTTCATGGAGAATATTTTGAAAAACAATAAAGCCACTTTTGTTGATAAATAATTGTCTTTGATCTCAAATCCCGAAATATAAAAGGCAACCCTCGTACATTATTCAATTTTTTATCTAATTATAGTCTGCAGTTACATTGTAGTTACTTTATATTATTACAATAGGATATGTTTCGTGTGTTTGTGTTTTAAATCACTTAATTCGTAATTGCCTATTTCACTAATTAAGGGGTTATTAACGGATACTGGACTTTCTTGTGGTCATTTATATAGATACAAAAGAGAGCTGGTCCTAGGATTGACCCTTGTGGATTGGAGAGTTCCGTTGTCTCAAAGTGATTGATCACGATTCATCTTTTTGATGATATGATGGAAGATGATGGTGATTAATTTGAGGCAATAGGCAGGAGTGCTAATTATTGAGAAATCAGATACATATCTGTAATAATACGCAGTGCATACGTTATGCATATACATGATAGTGTATGTATGAATATGTTAGTGTCCAACATACATGCACAGGCAAGTGCGTATATACAGACAGACTTGTAATCCACCCACCCGCCCATATATGTATACATAGTAACACATACGCGTACAGTGGCACGCATGTCCAGCAATCAATGTGACGCGGTCCAGCGGGCACAGGCGAGCGTAGTTCCCCGGAGCTGCGGTCACCTGCCGCTTTCTCCGGCCCGGAACAGGAAACAGACGTATCGCATTCCGTTACCTCGCCCTCCCCTATTACATGTCCGTCCGTCCGTCCATGGGAATCGCTCATTCTACCGTGATTGTCCGCGTGTCTGCATGTAAACATAGGGTTGCCCTAGGATACGTAATCAAGGTGCTCTCATGCTAATTAATAATCATGTACCCAATACCACACTGCACTGATACCATGCTATTTTCAAATTAATAATTAAGGGATCAACACCATAGTTCTCACAAGTTTCTCATAAAACACTAACAATCTGAAATAATAGTTATTTTTAGGCGACCATATCAAAAACAGTTCTTTTTTATCACCTAGTACTAGACAAAAAGTAAATCTTTTTCGGTCTAGGCCGAATCGCTTAATTATTAGGACGCCAACGCCATCTACGATAGTGATGTTTGTTCAATAACAAGCGAATGTTTGAAATTAAAATGTTTAAAATAAGTTTAATTTTTCTAATTAAAATTACGTTTGGTCACCCAAAACATATAATGTACACCTTTGTCAAAAAGTTCTTTTCCGTCCTCATCTTTTTGAAGGCGAGTTTCACAAGAACGAGTGATGGCCGAAGCAGAGTCGAGCTTCGGCCATCACATTCAGATGCGGACGATAATGATCCACTTTTTGGCCATGGTACACAAATAACTATTGTATACCATGGCCAAAAAGTTGATCTTTTTCGACCGCATATGAATTTGAAGGCCGAGGCGTAGCCGAGCCCCTACTGCCCTCTGGTCAGTAGTGGCTGGTGGGTAAAATATTTAAGGGGACACTTCTTGATCTATATACTGCAATGGTGTTCAGTCTACGGCCCGCTGACCGAACCCGGCTCTAAAATAAAATTCAAATGGCTCGCATGAAATTTCTGCCTCTTGTTTTTTTGTAATTCTCCCTCCTCCCCTCAAAGGATTTTTGGAATTTCTCCACTCTCTCTGTCTTTAATTGAGTTTTAGAATTTCTTCCCCATGTTCTCAAATGATTTGTAGAATGTCTCCCACCCGTCCTCTGTGATTTTTAAATATCTGGCCCCTAATCCAAATCAATCCGGCCTGTGGAACATATTTAGAATTGGTATACACAATGTATCAAGGTAGAGGGAACACGATTTTTCTCGAAAACGCGATGTGTAAGTTGGAAAAAAAAATTGTCCAAAGTTGACCATAATAAAAATAAAAATAATTAAAAATATTTCACTTTCAAATCATGCTTTCAAGTACGACTTGGAAGTAAAATATTTATTATAATAACTGAACTCTCTATTAATGTTCTATTTCCATTTTTGTTCGATTGTAAAATATTCAGTTCTAGCCAATGAGGACCAGTATTTTTTATTAATAATTTAGTTTCATAGTTCAGCACGTTAGTTTTAATATAACGCACTGTATCCAGTTTGACGTCTGAGTACTTATCACAAAACAAAACAAACGGACTAAGCTAAGGACACCGGCCGAAATTCACTAATACATACTAGTGTTGTAAATCGAAGGCAAAACATCGATGTTTAACATCGATGTTAACATCGGCGCTTACTATCGATGTTGAAAAAACATCGAAGGAAAAACATCGATGTATCGGAAACATCGATGTTTTATTAATATTAAAAAAGCTATTTATTTATATTATATAGGTTTTATTTAATAATGTAATTTTTTAGATTTTGAAATAGAAATATTCCTTTTTAATAGTAATTAATTTCACATTAATATTATTATACCCAATATAAAAATCCTAATTTGTACCTACAGTCTATTCCAAACGATTAGGCGGAACTAACCACAATTTTCATTTTTGTAATTTGTCATTAGATATTTTTTTATATATTAAAGTTGAGTTTTTTTGACTTTTCCTGAACAAAATGATCAAAAGCTTCTATCAATCGGTAAAAGTAACTAGAATTGAAAATCTAGTTCCGCCTAAACCAAAGGAACAGACCTTACTATTTTTACATTTCTAAAATGAAATATTGGATTTGATTACAATACTAATATCTTAATCTTAATGTTAATTTTATATCATTTAACATAAAAATAACACTGTCATACACAATTATTTTTATACTTTTTAAAGTTGAAATAAAGTCTGTTCCTTTGGTTTAGGCGGAACTAGATTTTCAATTCTAGTTACTTTTACCGATTAATTGAAGCGTTTAATCATTTTGTTCAGGAAAAGCCAACTTCAATATATAAAAAAATAGCTAATGACAACTTACAAAAATCCAGGGATTGGAGGAATAACAACTGGGAAAGTGTCAACAAGACTCAAAAAGAAAAAGTGTGTTGGCTTCGTTGGTCGTTCGCAAAAATTAGAAGTTTCTTCTTATTTTTTCGTATTCTGCTAACTGCTAAGAAGAATAAGAACTAACACTATTAGTATTGTTATATCACAATAGATTGCGCTTATAATTTGTGTACTAATTTTACTACTAATTTTAATAAAAATTAATTTTTTAAGATTCCAGTGCCTCTAGCGGTAGTTTCTGAATTTCAAAGTTTAAACATCGACATCGGTAGTAGACATCGATGTTTTATCGATACTATCGCCAGCTGACCATCGATGGTAAAAACAAAAATCAATGTTTTTTAAAACAAACATCGATGTTTTCGATACATCGATGTTTTTTTCCCATCCCTAATACATACACACTAAATTTCTGTTGACCATTCCTGTTTATTTTTATTACTTGCGTAGATTAATACATTAGAAATCGCATGTGGCAACACTGTGTTTTGGGATACTACGAGTAGTGTCCACCTGAGCATTATTTTCTAGATTTAAATTTTTAAAATCTAATGCCTGTAGTACACGATGCGATTTCTCGTTTTGAATCTCGAACGATTTATAGTACACAAATTATTGTATCGTGTACTACAGGATATTCGTACGGATCTTGTATGATACTGAAAACCAACCAATATTTATTGTCTCGACTTAAAATATTGGACAAAATGAACCAATAATGGCGCAGTATAAGATGCGCATATTCATGTGACCGTAACGAACAACTGTTCATCTGTCAAACATATTTCGAGGTTATTTAGTATCAACTTTAGCAATATTTTATCTTATTTTGTTTAAAATAAATTGGAATTAGCTGTTCACATTCATAGGAAATTTATATATTCATTTGGATTTATTCAACATCTTATTATTCGACATACTTATCTAGTGACTTATCTAACTAAGGTGACCATTAAACATTCCAATCCGGGAAAAAAGTACCGGGGGAATTATTATTATTATTATTATTTTTTGATTTTGTTTGTAGAATTTTTGTTTTTTAACATTTCTTGTCCACACACTACTCTTGATTACAATTTTTATACTTCTCATTTATTTATGTTAGATGTTATGCATAAAACAAATTCAACGCAATCATTAGTAATATGATTTTATTTTCTTTAAACTATTTTATAACGATAATAATGACAAAAATAATATTTTTTGATAAACAAAAATCGTAGTTTTATAGACAAAAATAATAATAACAAAAAATAAATAAAATAACAATTCCCTTCAATTTGAAATGTAATAAATTAGAACAGAAAACGGTACGGTTTTGCAACACCAGGAGATTTACTGATTCAGGACAAAGATTAATATTATCAGTCTTCAAAAATTGGTAAACTATCTGTCCACTCTAGGCTATGTACAATTATTTGAATTCTGTCAACTTATAAAAATGGACGTGGTGCGCATCAATTGGTACAGATTCAAAGCGATAAATATTGGATGGTATACCACAATAATTTTACAACCGATAATTCTGAACAAAATTCTCAATGCAATAATTATCGTACTACAAATCGTACGAGATTCAAATCGAGAAATTGCATCGTGTACTACAGGCTTAACACTTATATGAAAATTCTTTGAATTAGAATAAAAATAAATATATGTAGCATATTTAGTTAATTTAATGCAATTTTAAAGTTTAAATGAGATTTTAAATTCAGTTTTTAGGGTTTTGTAGGTATGACCAAAAAACCCTTATACCGTCATTTTGTCGTCTGTCTGTCTGTCTGTCTGCCTGTCTGTCTGTTCGGTAAAAATTGTAGCCAAACGGCTAAACCTAGAGAGTTGAAATTTGGCATGCGTATACAACGCGTATACAACTTTGACCCGCACATAGGAAAAATACTAGGCCGCTGGACGCCAACGCCATCTACGATAGTGATGTTTGTTCAATAACAAGCGAATGTTTGAAATTAAAATGTTTAAAATAAGTTTAATTTTTCTAATTAAAATTACTTTTGGTCACCCAAAACATATAATGTACACCTTTGTCAAAAAGTTCTTTTCCGTCCTCATCTTTTCAGTAGAGGCTGGTGGGTAAAATCTTTAGGGGGACACTTCTTGATCTATATACTGCAATGGTGTTCAGTCTACGGCCCACTGGCCGAACCCGGCTCTATAATAAAATTCAAAAGGCTCGCATGAAATTTCTGCCTCTTGTTTTTTTGTAATCCTCCCCACCCTCCATCCTTAAAGGATTTTCGGAATTTCTCCACTCCCTCTGTCCTTAATTGATTTTTAGAATTTCTTCCCCATGTTCTCAAATGATTTGTAGAATGTTTCCCACCCGTCCTCTGTGATTTTTAAATATCTAGCCCCTAATCCAAATCATTCCGACCTGTGGAACATATTTAGAATTGGTATACACAATGTATCAAGGTAGAGGGAACACGATTTTTCTCGAAAACGCGATGTGTAAGTTGGAAAAAAAACGCACATAGGAAAAATACTAAAACATCTAAAAAACATATCCCCCTAAAAATATAAACAAATATGTGCTCATCGAAAAAAAAAAATATATATATATATAATTCTGAGTAGGGTATCAAATGAAAGCCCTTGGTACGTGGATTAACTATCAAATTTTTATTTTTGCAAAATAATTTATTTTGAAGCGATTTTTGCAAAAATTGTGCAAAAAAAATTTTGTCCCACACCCTGTAGCCCAGATGGTTTAAACTAAAAATCTGAAAAAATTCTAAGTAATGTACATTGGTGTGAACCGGAATAGTACAACAGGAATTTTTGATCAGATTATGTTTTTGGAAAAAAACGCATTTTTTGTGATTTTTTGCTAATAATGTACACAAGTTATAGCTTTGTAACACGCCATACTGGAACGTGTATGCTGGTGGTATTTGACGCTGATTTTTCAACCAAGTAACCCGATACGAAAGGGATCGAACCCTGTGAGAAGAGACTATATTATTTTTTGTTTTTTTTTTTAATTTTTATATTGTTTAAATTATTTTTTCAAAATTCTAGTTATATTTTGGCAAATGTTGCATTTAATTTTTAAAAGCGTAAATTTAATAACCAGTGGAAATTGTTTAAATTATAATTTAATTCTGTTTCAATGTACACGAAATCAGAGGGGCGGAACTTATAACAACCAATGGAAGCCATAGGCGCAATTTTTAAAATTCTTAATGAACCTTACTATATAAAAAAAAAAAAATACTGCACATATTTAGAAACCTAAATAATGGTATTAGGCGTTCGAATTAAAATTAACAACAAAAAAAATTAATATAAAATTTGTTTTCGCATCCAAAATAATCATCATTCACTTACTAAATACCTGCAAAACCCTGAAATGTGTGAAAATTCACACTTCACATAAATTTTTTTATTATAAATTATTAGGAGGTCACTGTCCCAGCGCCACCCTTTCTCAGCCGCCAGTGCTAATGGGTCCGGTAAAAAACACTTCCTAAAAACCATTTGTTTCCTTGAAGATATTTGGGTGCAATAACTTTCACCCAGAGCCCGCAAAACTTCTATCCGGCCCTGTGCAGAAATTGATAGGTTGTGCAAAAGAATAAATGTTTAATATTTGAACTAATGTATACGTGTTTTCCTGTCTTTAGTTTTGCTATAAATTATCAGAGTGGTCATCACGTCATCAGTAATGAATCATGCTACCAAATAAAATTCATTTTTCACCATGTATTAGATTCATGTGGTCCTCTTTAAGAGCTGGAACTAAAACACATTTCTCATCTCGTGCGTGAGTTTTTTAATGGTCCCAGTAGTCAACCCTCGTCATCCTAACTAAGGGGACCTCCGAATCTCCAGAACGGGCAATTAATTCATTGCTCTACGTATAGGTCCCCTCACTTACCCCTCCCCCCAACCAACAAACTCGCCTGGGATCAAACATTTGCTACATGACACATGAATCTACAATTAGCACATATTTTATCTTTTTATACTTGAATTATTTTCAAATTTCAGAGCGTAGATTTATCATTAAATTATTTCAGAGATTTAGTTTTGTTTTCACCCTAGATGACTTTATTCGTATACGTGAATAATTCGCGATTAGTAATTTTAAATTTGTAAAATAAGTTTTGAGCAATATTGTAGAATCACATTTAAATTATTGTAGCATTAGTTTCTAAAAATTACTTTTGTTCCTTAATCTATGCTTCAAAAGCTTTCATTTGAGGTCCACAATAGATTTAAAAAATATTTTTTCTGCAATAATTGTACAATTTGGCAATATCTGTTCACAATAAACAGACAATATACTCCATTCATATATTTTTATGCTTAAGTGCAGCACTTGTGCTATGGATCTCTTATAAATAAGGCTTTATACCGACAATCAGGGCCGACGTCTTAGGCCATGCAGGGGCCCTTGGGCACACAGAGTTCAGGCCCATTTAAGAAAATCAAAAAAAAAAATGTGGATGAAAACATCATAATACTTTTATTTGGTGACTTTATTGGTTATTATAGTTAGCTTTATACAAATCAAATATAAGTGAAGTGATTATTACTATTTTGAGAATTGGACTTACGTAAATGATGATGGTTTCTTTCGAGATTTATGTTGTACAAAATCTTCTATTATGTCCTCAAAGTCTAATTTTTGAAGGATATCACTTTCTATGCACATGATTGACAAGTCGTTGTTGTAACATAGTCGTTCGTATTTAATTTTTTATTCTTTTTAGCCGTGAAAATGAGCGCTCTCCACTACAATTGGTGCCTATTAATCTCATCTGGTTTTCGATTTACATTTAAATTTAGAAATTTTAACGGCAATTCTTAATAAAATTACACTAAAAATTGAGCTCCTATTTTTTCGGTGTAAACGACGACCTCGGCATTTTGAGGCCCCCATCAAGCCGGGGGCCCTAGGCTTGTGCCCCATGTGCCCTTACGGAAAAGACGGAACTGCCTACACTACCGCAAATAATAAATCGGGTAGAAACAAATCAATTTAGTAGCACCCAAATTATCTCGGTATACTACTTAATTGAATAATATACTAACGCGAGTTAATACAGGCAGAGCCGTAGCAATGCCCTGGCATCGGGACAAGTGACAGGGGCGCCATCGTATATTTCGCCATGATAACAACTTTTCAAACAACAAAAACAACTTCCCAATTACTATTAGCAGAGCTGAAATCATAAAATCAGTAGTAGTATACGGTACATAGTATACGGCGCTATTTTAGGTAAAAGTAATCGACAAGGGTCTACTTTAAGTATTTTCCAAGGGTGATATTTGAAGTATTTGCCAAAGGCGCCAAAAGTATTGCTATGGATCTGAATTCAGGAGAATCAGCAGTTACGCAGAACATTTTCAGGGGCGCCGAGAGTGGACCCAGACCACGATAAGTCAATAAGTTTGGGGTCGAGCCCTGCCAAAATAATAATTTTACCCTACTCCTCGGAAAACAATAATTATGGGGGATAAAAAATAAAAATTGTTCTTTATTTTTTCTTTAGTTACAATTTGGCGCATAGTAAGAATAGTTATTTGCGCCTGCAATATAATATATGAGATATTGTCACGGGGTATAGTCAAGGACGGAATATTTTCTACAAAATTTATTATATAATATTAATTTACATCAAAATACAATAGTTAAAATGGCTGCTGGTGTTGTCCGTTAGAAGCTGATGTAAGTCTCGTTCTTGCCCCGGCTTCTCCAGGATCGGTCGAACCACCCCAGGTATCCGCACAAGGCGAACACGTGGAGAAGCCCTGTAGACAACACTCACAATTCGTCTTGGCAACTTCAACAGCTGGGCTGGTCCTTGGGTAGCGTGATACCGACTGGTGACTGGTCACAAGAATGACTACTACTTGACTACCAAGAGTGACTTACCACGACTCTATTCCCTAAGACCATTTTATAACTGTTAACCAGGACACTATGACGTCAGGTCCTACCTCAATTGTTTTGGAAACATTATTCATTTGTGTAATTGTTGGCAGCAATTAAAGACCATAGTCATCACAATTGAATAATGTTTATCAACACATTAGAATGTAGTTCAAAACTTATGTTGACAAACTCGTAACACTCTGCACATTTTTTAATTCTCAAAACCGTACGTCAGCAACCTTGACCTACACGGCTTAAAAGCCGCTCAAATAATTGGGACATTAGAACACAATTATACCATAATTGTGACAATATGTTTATATGACGTATCCATTGTCCGCGCGGAGCTACTGATAGAAACGCCACAAAGAGGAACAAAATATTGATGACAGCTAAATGAATAAACATAATTTGCAGTCAAATGGTGTCTGGGGCGCGGACCTATCAACACTATTATTTTAATAATTACCGACAATGAAATTATGGAAATTATACAATAAAATCACAAATAATAAAATAGGATAGAGATTTGTAAAAAAAGGAATCCAGCCCCAGCTCCTGTAGTCTTCCCGAGACCTGCAATATTTCGGGGCCCTGCAGTCTTCCTTGGGCCTGCAGTCTTCCCGAGCCCTGCGGTCTTCCTGGGCCCTACAGTTTTCTCGGGCCCCGATAATTTATACCGTCTTCCCTCATCTTTCGACGCGCCTGGATATTTTGACGCTATTAAAAAAAAACCTAGCGGGCCGGATATTGCCCGCGGGTTATAGTTTAGCCATGCTTTTCTTATGCCGTCGCACTTGTGTCTGCCTTTACAGTAAAAATTGTGGCTAAACAGCTGACCCTAAACTATTAAATTGGTATATGTATACAGATCTTTGACCCGCATATAGGAAAAATATTGGGAATACTGAGAAAAATATAAACAAATATGTGTTTATCGAAAAAAAATAAATAAATAATAATAACAAATTTGGGACAGTATATGGGGCTCTTCAAAGTTTTTTTGGTAATCAGTTCCTTTGCCACTTCTCTTGTAATCACTACCCATATATTGTCAATCGCAGTTCCGTCTTTTCCATAAGGGCACATGGGGCACGAGCCCAGATCCTTCGGCTTGATGGGGGCCTCAAAATGCCGAGGTCGTCATTTACACGGAAAAAAGAGGATTTCAATTTTTAGTGCAATTTTACTACAATTCTACTACTTTTATTAAAAAACCTTGCAAATGAATCGGCGGACTTGAGTATTTCAGCCTTACAAACTCTAATAAAAGCAGATAAATTAGAAGAAATTTTCCCAAATGTGGTAGTTGCTACAAGGATATTCCTTTGCTTAATGGTCACCGCTAAAAACACTAAAAAGAATTCACGGCTAAAAAGAATAAAAAATTAATTACGAACAACCATGTTACAAGAACGACTTACTAATTTGTCAATCATGTGAATAGAAAGTAATATCCTTCAAAAATTAGACTTTGAGGACATAATAGAAGATTTTGCACAACAGATATCCCGGAAGACCCATCATCGTTAACGTAAGTCCAATTCTCAAGATAATAATCACTTCACTTATGTAGGTATATTTGATTTGTATAAAGCTAACCATAACCGATAGTCACTAAATAAAAGTACATATATGTTTTCATTCACACTTTATTTTTGACTTTCTAAAAGTGCCCCAAACTCTGTGTGCTCAAGGGCCCCTGCGTGCACTGGTTAAACGGATTCATATCCGATTATCATTGTTATACTCCAATACGGCATAAACAAATTACTAAGTTCTAAAGAATAACGTCTGTACTCGACTATATAACCCACTGATGTCATCATCTTGGAAAACCAGGACACTTTTCACTCAGCAGATTCAGCAAAGAGAATAAGGATTTGTGCCAGACACCAGAAGTCAATCCGATTATCATTGTTATACTCCAATACGGCATAAACAAATTACTAAGTTCTAAAGAATAACGTCTGTACTCGACTATATAACCCACTGATGTCATCATCTTGGAAAACCAGGACACTTTTCACTCAGCAGATTCAGCAAAGAGAATAAGGATTTGTGCCAGACACCAGAAGTCAATCCGATTATCATTGTTATACTCCAATACGGCATAAACAAATTACTAAGTTCTAAAGAATAACGTCTGTACTCGACTATATAACCCACTGATGTCATCATCTTGGAAAACCAGGACACTTTTCACTCAGCAGATTCAGCAAAGAGAATAAGGATTTGTGCCAGACACCAGAAGTCAATCCGATTATCATTGTTATACTCCAATACGGCATAAACAAATTACTAAGTTCTAAAGAATAACGTCTGTACTCGACTATATAACCCACTGATGTCATCATCTTGGAAAACCAGGACACTTTTCACTCAGCAGATTCAGCAAAGAGAATAAGGATTTGTGCCAGACACCAGAAGTCAATCCGATTATCATTGTTATACTCCAATACGGCATAAACAAATTACTAAGTTCTAAAGAATAACGTCTGTACTCGACTATATAACCCACTGATGTCATCATCTTGGAAAACCAGGACACTTTTCACTCAGCAGATTCAGCAAAGGGAATAAGGATTTGTGCCAGACACCAGAAGTCAATCCGATTATCATTGTTATACTCCAATACGGCATAAACAAATTACTAAGTTCTAAAGAATAACGTCTGTACTCGACTATATAACCCACTGATGTCATCATCTTGGAAAACCAGGACACTTTTCACTCAGCAGATTCAGCAAAGGGAATAAGGATTTGTGCCAGACACCAGAAGTCAATCCGATTATCATTGTTATACTCCAATACGGCATAAACAAATTACTAAGTTCTAAAGAATAACGTCTGTACTCGACTATATAACCCACTGATGTCATCATCTTGGAAAACCAGGACACTTTTCACTCAGCAGATTCAGCAAAGAGAATAAGGATTTGTGCCAGACACCAGAAGTCAATCCGATTATCATTGTTATACTCCAATACGGCATAAACAAATTACTAAGTTCTAAAGAATAACGTCTGTACTCGACTATATAACCCACTGATGTCATCATCTTGGAAAACCAGGACACTTTTCACTCAGCAGATTCAGCAAAGAGAATAAGGATTTGTGCCAGACACCAGAAGTCAATCCGATTATCATTGTTATACTCCAATACGGCATAAACAAATTACTAAGTTCTAAAGAATAACGTCTGTACTCGACTATATAACCCACTGATGTCATCATCTTGGAAAACCAGGACACTTTTCACTCAGCAGATTCAGCAAAGAGAATAAGGATTTGTGCCAGACACCAGAAGTCAATCCGATTATCATTGTTATACTCCAATACGGCATAAACAAATTACTAAGTTCTAAAGAATAACGTCTGTACTCGACTATATAACCCACTGATGTCATCATCTTGGAAAACCAGGACACTTTTCACTCAGCAGATTCAGCAAAGGGAATAAGGATTTGTGCCAGACACCAGAAGTCAATCCGATTATCATTGTTATACTCCAATACGGCATAAACAAATTACTAAGTTCTAAAGAATAACGTCTGTACTCGACTATATAACCCACTGATGTCATCATCTTGGAAAACCAGGACACTTTTCACTCAGCAGATTCAGCAAAGAGAATAAGGATTTGTGCCAGACACCAGAAGTCAATCCGATTATCATTGTTATACTCCAATACGGCATAAACAAATTACTAAGTTCTAAAGAATAACGTCTGTACTCGACTATATAACCCACTGATGTCATCATCTTGGAAAACCAGGACACTTTTCACTCAGCAGATTCAGCAAAGAGAATAAGGATTTGTGCCAGACACCAGAAGTCAATCCGATTATCATTGTTATACTCCAATACGGCATAAACAAATTACTAAGTTCTAAAGAATAACGTCTGTACTCGACTATATAACCCACTGATGTCATCATCTTGGAAAACCAGGACACTTTTCACTCAGCAGATTCAGCAAAGAGAATAAGGATTTGTGCCAGACACCAGAAGTCAATCCGATTATCATTGTTATACTCCAATACGGCATAAACAAATTACTAAGTTCTAAAGAATAACGTCTGTACTCGACTATATAACCCACTGATGTCATCATCTTGGAAAACCAGGACACTTTTCACTCAGCAGATTCAGCAAAGAGAATAAGGATTTGTGCCAGACACCAGAAGTCAATCCGATTATCATTGTTATACTCCAATACGGCATAAACAAATTACTAAGTTCTAAAGAATAACGTCTGTACTCGACTATATAACCCACTGATGTCATCATCTTGGAAAACCAGGACACTTTTCACTCAGCAGATTCAGCAAAGAGAATAAGGATTTGTGCCAGACACCAGAAGTCAATCCGATTATCATTGTTATACTCCAATACGGCATAAACAAATTACTAAGTTCTAAAGAATAACGTCTGTACTCGACTATATAACCCACTGATGTCATCATCTTGGAAAACCAGGACACTTTTCACTCAGCAGATTCAGCAAAGAGAATAAGGATTTGTGCCAGACACCAGAAGTCAATCCGATTATCATTGTTATACTCCAATACGGCATAAACAAATTACTAAGTTCTAAAGAATAACGTCTGTACTCGACTATATAACCCACTGATGTCATCATCTTGGAAAACCAGGACACTTTTCACTCAGCAGATTCAGCAAAGAGAATAAGGATTTGTGCCAGACACCAGAAGTCAATCCGATTATCATTGTTATACTCCAATACGGCATAAACAAATTACTAAGTTCTAAAGAATAACGTCTGTACTCGACTATATAACCCACTGATGTCATCATCTTGGAAAACCAGGACACTTTTCACTCAGCAGATTCAGCAAAGAGAATAAGGATTTGTGCCAGACACCAGAAGTCAATCCGATTATCATTGTTATACTCCAATACGGCATAAACAAATTACTAAGTTCTAAAGAATAACGTCTGTACTCGACTATATAACCCACTGATGTCATCATCTTGGAAAACCAGGACACTTTTCACTCAGCAGATTCAGCAAAGAGAATAAGGATTTGTGCCAGACACCAGAAGTCAATCCGATTATCATTGTTATACTCCAATACGGCATAAACAAATTACTAAGTTCTAAAGAATAACGTCTGTACTCGACTATATAACCCACTGATGTCATCATCTTGGAAAACCAGGACACTTTTCACTCAGCAGATTCAGCAAAGAGAATAAGGATTTGTGCCAGACACCAGAAGTCAATCCGATTATCATTGTTATACTCCAATACGGCATAAACAAATTACTAAGTTCTAAAGAATAACGTCTGTACTCGACTATATAACCCACTGATGTCATCATCTTGGAAAACCAGGACACTTTTCACTCAGCAGATTCAGCAAAGAGAATAAGGATTTGTGCCAGACACCAGAAGTCAATCCGATTATCATTGTTATACTCCAATACGGCATAAACAAATTACTAAGTTCTAAAGAATAACGTCTGTACTCGACTATATAACCCACTGATGTCATCATCTTGGAAAACCAGGACACTTTTCACTCAGCAGATTCAGCAAAGAGAATAAGGATTTGTGCCAGACACCAGAAGTCAATCCGATTATCATTGTTATACTCCAATACGGCATAAACAAATTACTAAGTTCTAAAGAATAACGTCTGTACTCGACTATATAACCCACTGATGTCATCATCTTGGAAAACCAGGACACTTTTCACTCAGCAGATTCAGCAAAGAGAATAAGGATTTGTGCCAGACACCAGAAGTCAATCCGATTATCATTGTTATACTCCAATACGGCATAAACAAATTACTAAGTTCTAAAGAATAACGTCTGTACTCGACTATATAACCCACTGATGTCATCATCTTGGAAAACCAGGACACTTTTCACTCAGCAGATTCAGCAAAGGGAATAAGGATTTGTGCCAGACACCAGAAGTCAATCCGATTATCATTGTTATACTCCAATACGGCATAAACAAATTACTAAGTTCTAAAGAATAACGTCTGTACTCGACTATATAACCCACTGATGTCATCATCTTGGAAAACCAGGACACTTTTCACTCAGCAGATTCAGCAAAGAGAATAAGGATTTGTGCCAGACACCAGAAGTCAATCCGATTATCATTGTTATACTCCAATACGGCATAAACAAATTACTAAGTTCTAAAGAATAACGTCTGTACTCGACTATATAACCCACTGATGTCATCATCTTGGAAAACCAGGACACTTTTCACTCAGCAGATTCAGCAAAGAGAATAAGGATTTGTGCCAGACACCAGAAGTCAATCCGATTATCATTGTTATACTCCAATACGGCATAAACAAATTACTAAGTTCTAAAGAATAACGTCTGTACTCGACTATATAACCCACTGATGTCATCATCTTGGAAAACCAGGACACTTTTCACTCAGCAGATTCAGCAAAGAGAATAAGGATTTGTGCCAGACACCAGAAGTCAATCCGATTATCATTGTTATACTCCAATACGGCATAAACAAATTACTAAGTTCTAAAGAATAACGTCTGTACTCGACTATATAACCCACTGATGTCATCATCTTGGAAAACCAGGACACTTTTCACTCAGCAGATTCAGCAAAGAGAATAAGGATTTGTGCCAGACACCAGAAGTCAATCCGATTATCATTGTTATACTCCAATACGGCATAAACAAATTACTAAGTTCTAAAGAATAACGTCTGTACTCGACTATATAACCCACTGATGTCATCATCTTGGAAAACCAGGACACTTTTCACTCAGCAGATTCAGCAAAGAGAATAAGGATTTGTGCCAGACACCAGAAGTCAATCCGATTATCATTGTTATACTCCAATACGGCATAAACAAATTACTAAGTTCTAAAGAATAACGTCTGTACTCGACTATATAACCCACTGATGTCATCATCTTGGAAAACCAGGACACTTTTCACTCAGCAGATTCAGCAAAGAGAATAAGGATTTGTGCCAGACACCAGAAGTCAATCCGATTATCATTGTTATACTCCAATACGGCATAAACAAATTACTAAGTTCTAAAGAATAACGTCTGTACTCGACTATATAACCCACTGATGTCATCATCTTGGAAAACCAGGACACTTTTCACTCAGCAGATTCAGCAAAGAGAATAAGGATTTGTGCCAGACACCAGAAGTCAATCCGATTATCAGTACGTGAGAAAAGAGAGCTTTCAAATATATAGATACTATAAACGAAAAAAAAAAAAACAAAAAAAGTAATGATATAATGCAAACATGAATTTAATTGAAACATAATTAAATAGAAAATAAAACAACTTTGAAAGTTATTTTAATAAATGAATTGCAATTTTAACTAGGGTAATTCATGAATGAAAATTATGTGAAATTAATTTAATTATTTTATTAGCTTTTGCAATACAAAAACAAAAACAATATTAATTTGTATTAAATAATTGTTACGTTATTATTATTAATAATTATTGTTTATTGACTGCAGTGGCGTGCAGTGGATCTTGTGTTAAAGTGTGCAGGCCTTTGACAAATAATATTTACTATACAAATATACATATACAAAAAAGTGGCAACTTTATCAACAACAAGAAAATTGTGAATTAAAATAACTTCGATATAAATAAATAAAAATAAATTCGATATAAAAAAATTAAATAGCCAAAACAATCATTTGTATTTTAATTCTAATCTCCTGTCATTTTTTCAATAAAATTTTCTATGACTATCATAAAAGTTGGATGGTGAAGCCATTTAAATTCTTAACAATAATGTAGTGTGTATACGAGGGGGGTTTGATAAATCAGTGACTTTGATAAAAGACGGCGCTCAGATTATATATTTGATAATATTTTTGACATTTGTCATTCCTTGTAGACATACACACATGTTTCTAGTAGATCTGTGAAATAGTACATTTCTAACAGCAATGGGAAGCAAATAAGTTTCTCTTTATTTGCTACAATTAAAACAAGTGAACTCCGTGTGTCAAAAACCTTGGAAATTGAAGCAAAGCTAAAAAAGTATTGTGGGAACTCTGCTACGTCGCAGGGAATGATTCACAGGTAGTTCACTAAATTTCGTTCTAGTCATACAAGCACGAATGCGGCGAGATTTCTGGGGCGTCCGAATCAGGCCACAACTAAAGAAATGGGTAATAAAATTCCAGATACCGTGTTAGACGACTGCCGAGTGAAGATACACGAGATAGCATATAGATACATAAGATGGTAAATATCTCAGACAAACGTTTCATATCCAGTACAAACATTTGGGTATGATAAAACTATCGGCAAGATACTGATAACCGTTGATGAAATATGAATCCATTACTACACACCAGAAATGAAAGAACAGTCAAAACAGAGGATCTCTCTTGGCGAACGTGCTCCGGAGAAGCCAAAAAAGGTTCCTTCGACCGGAAATGTCTTGGCTACGATTTTCTTGAATTCGCAAGGCATAATCTTTCTAGCATCGACTATGAGGAAAAGGAAAAAATGATCACAAGACAATATTATGCCGCTGTATTGGATCGATTACAGGCTAAACTGGCGAAAAAGCGGTCCCATTTTGCGATGAAAAAAGTTCTGTTCCATCATGGCAATGCATCGCGGTGCGAACTGCTCCTTCATCGACCCTATTCTCCAGATTTGTCCCCTGCGACTTCTTTTACTTTCCAAAAATTAATAAATGACTCGATGGAAAAAGATTCGCATCGAAAGAAGAGATCATCGCTAAAACACACACCTATTTGACAAAGCTCGAGATATAGTACATTTTGGATGGCTTAAAGAAGTTGGAATACTGTTGAGCAAATTGTATCGAGCTAAAAGGAGACTTTGTTGAAAAATAAGTCTCATTTTAGTAAAAGAAAATCTTTCATTTTGATTTACTGACTTGTCAAACGCCTCAACGCCCCCGCCCCCATATGAACACTATCAACAACGAAAAGTTTAGAGAATGATAATAAAAAACAAATAAAAATTACCTGTACTTGCTACACACACAAAATTACTGAATTTTAGACAACTGAATACTGAAGAGTTGAATTTTGGAAAATTCAGTTCCAACTACTTCGAAGATTTTGCAACAAAATATTACATAATTCTGATAGACGCACGCGGGGCGATCCTGTTTGCTTGCTATTTATTGGATTTATTTATAGGTATTTCACTGAACATCCTTGGACCATTTTGATGAGTGAAGATAAAAACACCTAAATTTGTATTGATTTACAACTTTTGCACAAAATGTGCAAAAGTAATTACTTATGTCCTCGCCCTATTTTCCAGAGGGACTATTTTATAATCTAACAAAAATCAAACTATTGCAAATTGATGCCAGCCAGAAAATACGCTCGAAAGTTTTGAGCAGATCATTTTTAGGGTTTGTAGGTATGACCAAAAAATCCTTATACCGTCATTTTGTCGATAGTCTGTCTGTCTGTCTGTTTGTTCGGTAAAAATTGTAGCCAAACGACTAAACCGAGAGAGTTGAAATTTGGCATGCTTATACAAACAACTCTTTGACCCGCACATAGGAAAAATACTAAAACATCTAAAAAAAAACAAATATGTGCTCATCGAAAAAAAAATATATTTTTTTATAATTCTGAGTAGGGTATCAAATGGAAGCCCTTGGTACGTGGATAAACGATCAAATTTTTATTTTTGCAAAATAAATTATTTCGAAGCGATTTTAGCGAAAATTGTGCAAAAAATTTTTTGTCCCACACCCTGTAGCCCAGATAGTTTAAACTAAAAATCTGAAAAAATTCTAAGTAATGTACATTTGTGTGAAGCGGAATAGTACAACAGGAATTTTTGATCAGATTATGTTTTTGGAAAAAACGCTTTTTTTGTGTTTTTTTGCTAATAATGTACACAAGTTATAGGTTTGTAACACGCTGCACTGGAAGGTATGTCCTGGTCTAGTGGTTATGACGCTGGCTCTTCACCCAACTAACTCGATCGAAAGGGATCGAACCCTGCGAGAAGAGACAATATTATTTTTTGTTTTTTTTTTTGAATTTTTATATTGTTAAAATTATTTTTTCAAAATTTTAGTTATATTTTGGCAAATGTTGCATTTAATTTTTAAAAGCGTAAATTTAATAACCAGTGGAAATTGTTTAAATTATAATTTAATTCTGTTTCAATGTACACGAAATCATAGGGGCGGAGCTTATAACAACCATTGGAAGCCATAACGCAATTTTTATAATTCTTAATGAACCTTGCTATATAAAGAAAAAAAAAAAAAAATACTGCACATATTTAGATACCTAAATAATTTGGCGTTCGAATTAAAATTAACAAAAAAAATATTTTAATATAAAATTTGTTTTGGCATCCCAAATAATCATCATTCACTTACTCAATACCTGCAAAACCCTGAAATGTGTGAAAATTCACACTTCACATCAATTTTATTTTAAAGTTATCGATTTTGTCTGCATTGTTCGAAAAATTATTAACATTATTTTTTCTGTGAGTGTTAAATAAAAGGTCTTAAGGATTAGATTAACTATCGAAATCAAAAATTAATTTATCAATCATAAACACATCTAGCATTCGAACCTTTTGTTGACCTCTTTCATTTATACTAAATATTCGACGAAAACCAGAAATGTGAAAACTTGTTTTCTTCTTTTTTTTTTCGAAAACTGAAAATCTCATTAAAGGAACACCCATATTTGAAATGAAGTTGATTATTAATAATAATTTCTCCTTCATTTTGTTCACTCAGTACCTAATGTATGGAAAATGTTTTGCGAGTAAATGTGAAACAGCAGTTTTTTGCGCTACATCTTCCTATCTGCCGTTTTATAGAATTAGCCATGAAATGAATATAATAATAATAACAAACTTTATTGTAGGCGAAGTTTCAGCCAGAGCTGGTCTTCCAATTTAACCTTTTTCATCATATTAATACAATAATACATTATATATAAAATTACATTTTTACAATTTATACAAATTGGAACAAAAAATTTAGCGAAATTTAATAGACGTGCGGGCGAAACTATATGACCTGGGAGAAAAAAAAGTAAATTAGCGTAACGAGATCACCTAGAATGATTTCTTGTCTGCAACAATATTTTATATTTTGCTTTTAATTATTGCACAGAGAGAGATTTTAGGCACTTGGGTATTTGATTATACATTGACGGGGCGCAATAGGAGAAGGATCGTTCAAAGAATGAGCTTTTGTGGGCTAGAACTTCTAAGCTCTAAAAGTCCCTAAGAGCAAGGCTACGGAGGGAAGTTCTTTGAACTAGTCTAGAATAGGCAGGCGATTGATTAATTACTAACTTATGAATGAACGAAGCAAAGTGTAGATTTCGACGTTGTTCCATAGTTGTCCAATTTAAGGAACTCAACCCTTTGGACGTCGAAGTTCTACTATGAAGTGATAGTACAAATCTTACATAGTTGTTTTGAATTTTTTGAATTCGAAGTTTGTCAACGTGAGTGTTATATAATACCACCATAATAGATAACACTAAACTATCAGCAAATGATTTTCTTAAATTGCAAGACAGACAAAATCTATTCATATATAAGTTTTTTAAGGCGAGAAAGGCTCTTTTTAAAAGTGATCTAATATACACTACCGCTCAAAAGTTTGGAAGCAGTCGAGTTTTTGTTAAAAGAACATAGAGAAAAAATAATTTCAAACCTTTATTCACATTATAATTAACAATTACATTAAATTAAACTTTTACCAACTATAATCTGTCAATATTGCTTAATTACACAAAAGCTTTATTTATATTTTTGATTCATCAAATTGTCCACCTTTATTTTTAATCACAGCTGCGCAAATTTGGGGCATTCTATTTATTAATTTAGCAAAATATTCGCTATCTAATGAGTACCATTCTGTTTGCAGATACTCCCACATCTGTGTAGCACTACTTGGAGATCTACTTTTAACTCTTCTATCCAACTCGTCCCAAACTAGCTTAATTGGTGACAAATCACGTGATAGGGATGGCCATACCATAATTTCTATAAGTTTTTCTTGTTTTTTCTCATTCAAATAGGACATACACAATTTTGATGCATGTTTCGGATCATTATCCTATTGAAATATGAAATTTGGTTCAATAAGTTCATTTCCAGAAGGCAAAGCGTGATCCTGCAAAATTTGTAAATATCCTTCTTTGTTAAGTTTACCATCTATTTTTACTAATTTTCCTGGCTTATTATTCCCGAAACATCCCCAAAACATTACGTTACCTCCACCATGTTTAATTGCACTGTACACTCTGGCAAAGCCCTTTCGTTCTTAGATCGTCGGACAAAAACTCTTCTGTTAGAACCAAAAATTTTAAATTTGGATTCGTCCGTCCAGAGTACATTTTTCCATTCTTCAAGTGTCCAATCTCTATGAGTCTAAACCAACCGGTTTTTCTTATGTTGTTTTGTTAATTTCGGTTTTTTAGCTGCTACACATCCTCAGAGACCGGCAGAGTACAGTCGTCTTTTAACTGTTGAAACTGACACTTTACTTGGACGAATTTAATTTAATTTTGCTGCAATTTGGGAGACATTAAACGACGATTTCGCTTTGATGTTACTTTTATAAATTGATCTTCGGCTTTTGTTGTATTTTTGGGTCTTCCACTACGTTTCCTGTCTTGATTACTGTTGGTTTCTTGTTGCATTTTTAATGTAAAATGAACCCCTTTTGCAGAGCGTCCATTATCTTTAAACATAAATAAAAGTAGTTATATCGTACAAATTCGATTAAAAACATATAAAAGTATATTGACTTGTTAAAAATGAAGAAAATATATTATAAAAATCGATTTCATCAATATATATGGACATTATTTTTATTTTTTCGAAAAAAAATTAACTGCTTCCAAACTTTTGAGCGGTAGTGTATGAGTTAAATCTCAACTGTGTATCTAGAACAATGCCTAGATTCTTATGCTCATGCACTAATGGTAGAATATTGTTGTTTAGTTTAATTCTCACTTCGCCGTGATCCAAACTATCATTAGGGGTAGATTTATTCCCAAAGATCATAACTGCTGATTTTTTAGCATTAACCGTTAAGCAGTGGTTATTACAATAATGTATAAGAGAAACTAGATCTTGATTCACGCTTTTAATTGCTTCAACTATTGTCTCTGGCTTGAATGATAAGTGAAATTGGATATCAGCGGCAAAGAAACGAAGTTTACAATATTTTATTGCATTTTCCATATCAAAGATATAGATAGAATAAAGAATTGGTCCCAGACACAGAATTGGAGCCTTGTGGTACGCCCTTAAAACGAATCTATCGTCTGACTTTTTTTTTTTATTCAACAATACTTTCTGCGTGCGATTATTGAGGTAAAATTCGAAAAATTTAGTAGTGTGGATGTCAAGGCCAATGTAATTTAATTTGTAAAGAAGAAGTTCATGGTTGATACTGTCAAACGATGTATTGCAATAAGATATTATTTTTTTTAAATATTTATTTTAACAACTTTTGTAAACATTAACATAAAGTAAGATGTATCTCAAACCAAATAATTATTGATTGCACTAATTTATTTATTAATATATTTAACAAATCAATGTTTAAATTATATTTGGTTAATAGTAGGTATGATGCGTTCAGGGTATTATGTCCCCTGCCCCCTCGTTTTGTTAGAAAATATTTCTTTGGCGAACTACACGTTGTATTTGAATCTCCTCGCTGTTTTAGTTTTCGATAAGAATTTATGCTTTTTAACTTTCCTCATTTTTATCCGACCTATTTTACTTTTTCCTTATGGTTGATACTCGTACATGTTTTTTGGTAGTCACTTATAAGCCTTTCGAAAAATCCAGTCAAGAAACAAAAATTAAAAAAACAACAAATTTGCAAATGCAAATTGAAAAATCACAAAAAATCTACACTAAAATAAAATTTAATTCCTACTTAACAATTCATATATAGGTGGGGTGTAATGTTCACCCCGTATACCGTGGGAACAACGCTGCCTAGCGGTGCTCATGTATGTCCTCGCGCTGTGGCACTACCGTATACCGTGTACTCGGCCGCTCGCCGTTCACCGTGTACTTCTCATATCTAGCACACCTGTGCACAGGAAACCCCTTGCATATGCCACTGATTTCATATCTGCATTGTTTTACACGGATCACATGTATGCTGTTTACATGATTTACTAACGGAAGTTGACTGTGACAGTAGTTGGATGGGAGGTCACCGGACTAGTCAAATGTTTTGACGGTTGTTACATCTCACTATTTGACTTTCTTAGCGCTACTTTTACCAATATTCTGTACATTCTTACACCGATGTAACCTATAAAACTGGCTATATGTTCGTGTTATAAGGATAGGGTTTAAGACAGGGGTGTCAAACATCCCGAGACTTACATTTTTGCGGCCCACAACGGCTTCTTATATTATAACAAAATTTTATGCTATATGTCTTGTATAGTATAAAAATTTATTTGAACGAAAATACCTCGTGACATAATCTATTCGGGTCGCGGCATCAGGACTTCGGCAAAGGGCAGAAAACCAATAGACAGGCAGTAACTCTTGCAGTTAGCCAAGGCCGTACGGTAGTCAGTAACTCGGTGATTCCCCGTGATTTCATATAATATTGTAAGCAGGGCTTTCAAATAGCATTTTTTTATAGGTGAATTTATACATTTCAGAGTTTTGATAGTAACAAATAGTAGGCCAACAAAAAGATTGACACAGCATCTGTGGCTATTAGCTCCTATGTAAAATGACCAACTATTTTTTATGCAAAAAAAGTACGTTTATAAACTATAAGGGGTCTGGGCTAGAACAACCCCCTTCCCCCCAATGTAAAGATTCAAATTTTTTTCTTTTTGGAAAAAATTACGCTTAATACGCCTCCACCCCTTCATAGCTGCCATTTTTTTCAGTAAATAAATAATAATGCACCCCATTACATGTGCCCCCGCCACAACGGGTAAGGATGCGCTTGGCCGCACCCTATGTCTTCACTTTTATGCGTTTTATTCCAGATTCTTATGTTTTTTTGTTCTCATATTTATTACATTTTACATGCTTCTATTTTAAATGATAACTATTTTAATTATGTCTATTTTATATTATAAAATGTAAAACAAATTTTAGTTCATGTGCGTTTACTCGTTTTTAAGTTTGAATTAAGGGGCCTCGCAAGACTAGGGCGCCTCGGGTCGCGGAAAAGGAAAGCAAGGGCCCCGGTAATACAATAATTTCGAGCCCAGCCAGACAATAATTCCGTTCATCTCCTGGAAAATGATAATTAAGGGCCCGATGACAGAAAAAACCGGAGGTAGTTAGAAATTGTTCTTTATTTTTTCTGTAATCTAATTTTCTAGCTGGAGTACCCGTACTTAGTTTCTGTAATGATATTTTTGCTGTAACGTAAATGCTAAGTGAGATATTTCAGTTTCAAGTAAAAAGCAAAATAATCGTTTCTTTATTCTAAACAACTCTTTTGTATATATTTTTGATGTTACGTAAATATTAATTGAGATACTTTGTTTACAGGTAGCTTTAATTTCTTGTTTTAATTTTTGCTGTTAAGTAAATGATAAATGATCTTTTTCAATAATTTTCTTTTTTCCTTTAATTTAGCTTTTAAAAAATAAATATTTTCTCATGTACATTTTTGATGTAAAGTAAATAATAAGTTAGATATTTCAAATACTTAGTTTTACGGTGTACCCCCGTAACTCCTTAAATATTTATCTAAATGAGAAAATGCATAGAAATAAAATATTTATTTTCTCATTTTAAACTATTTTTGGCATACATAATTTGGCTGTTAAGTCAATAATAAGGGAGATATATGTACATATTAGTTTTAGGGTGTCCCCCCGTAACTCCCCAAATATTCATCTAAATGCTAAATGAAAAAATTCATAGAGGTAAAATATTTATTTTCTTATAATAAACTATTTTGGTCATATATGATTTTGCTGTTAAGTCAATAATAAGGGAGATATATGTAGATTTTAGTTTTAGGGTGTCCCCCCATAACTCCCCAAATATTCATCTTATTTAAAAAAATGCATTCAACAAAAAAGATTTAATTTATTACTATAAATAATTTTGCTGTTTGTTAAATTTTTAATAAACAGTTTTAACCCCGAAATAATCCTTTAGAATAAAAATTTCTAAATGTTTTATATTCGATCCTGGACTTTCCTGGACGAATTCTGGTTTTACTCTATTATCGTACCAAATACGTCCAGCCGTTTTTGCGTGAACCTCGGACGGACAGATGGACAGACAGATAAACAGACAGATAAACAAAAAATGTTTTTTTTTTTAGGCTGAAGAAAAAACAGGTATAGCCTCCAATTTTGTTAATATAGATAAGATATCACTCGTTTTCCACTCGGAAACTTGTATAGGTCAGTCGTTCAATCAACACAATTCGTCATTTTGCGAACTTCAATGCTAAACTTAGTGGTGAAAAAATAACTAAATCGTTTTTATTGTATGTGAATTATAGTAAAGAACAATATTAGTACAGTGGTACCTCGGTTATCGTCGATAATCCGTCCGAAAACAATCGTTGAAATTCGAAACCGACGAAAACCGAGGCAGTTATTTTCATATGAATCGCAATCAATAAAAAAAAGCACAAAAACACTCACACTGGAAAGCAATGGAATTGTTTAGCTAGACGGGCGGGCTAGATGCTCACACAACGAGAAACAACGCAACACTGCGTAGCGCGTGGGCCGCGGTACACCAAGGAAATCCGAGGCAACAGACGAAAACTGAAACAAATTTTTTCTCGAAAAATCGACCAAAACCGAAACCGACGATAACCGAAATCAACGAAAACCTTCTGTATATTGCTCTTCACTCTTTTATTTTACAACAACATACCTTTTGAAGTCATATTTAGTTTGTGTTCGATAGCCATTTTGAAGATTTACAAATTTTAAAAGTGTTTATTTAATATAGGGATATTTGTATTGGCATCGCTAAATAAAACTATGTTTACATTTGACATTTTATACGTTCTGATGTGTTTTGATACTTGTGTTCACATATATCTAACTTACAAAAAACTAATCTAAAACTATCTAACTTATCTAAAAACCTTTTTTATTTAGTTTGTTGTTTATTTAGCAGTTTTGTGTTTAGTTATAGATTTTCTTATAGATAACTTTTTAGGTTAAATTTAACTTATTTTTATTTTATTTTCGTTGATTATATTTTTGGATCACATCAGCCCTTTTTAGGATTATTTTGCCTATTAGAATAGTTTATTTGTTTCTATTCTGTTCTTATTCTTATATTTTCATTTAATTTCGATACAAGTGACAGCTTACGAATATTAAATTCGTTAAACATGTGTCACAAAAACATGTGATCTTTCCAGTGACGCAACTGCACTGATTCGCCAACTACCCTATACAAAAGTCCTCTCTAGGGATACGGTCATATTTACGTATTCGTGTCGGCACGAAGTTTCCAAAAATACATCCAATTGTGTTTCACATCTGTCAATCTGTCATCTAATTATCAGAAAATCAGGGGGATTATCAGAAAAAGCGAGACATATTTAGAACTGAGCGAGTAGCGGGATAGATCACCTGAAATCGGGTCCTCTGGTCACCTTACTTAAAACCTAGTATCAAACTGTTTTAATTTTGATGTGAAATACCGCAACTTCTTTTGCTACTTAATGTACCTATCTGAATATACCTACCTTCCTTAATTTTACCCTCATAATAAATAGCAAATAGTAATTATCATAATGCAGTCGCAATATCATTAAATTCAATTGACCATATTGCATGTTGGCGTTGAGTACTCACCCCCATTCTCCCACCATAATTAAATCAGAATATTCCCAGTGTCAACCAGTAACTGGGGGAATTTCGAAAAGTGACCGCATCAGATTTTCCCACAGTTCAACATCCAGTTTTAAAATACGGGGTGTATTTAAAATCACGCAACAAACATCGCAACCCCCAATTTACACAAAAAATACATAATAGAAAATCGAGACCACAACAAATCAAAAGTATATCACATAGAGAATAAAAACCGTATCATTTTATAGATAATAACATGTAATAATGTGTTGACTTCCGCTTTGGTGGATATTAAACGGAAGGTAAAGGGGGGAGGGGGTAATTTACATGTTACTTCCGTGTGAAACAATGCGATCTGGAAATTTTAAATCACCGCCACTCACTGCACAACTATTTTATTTATTTTTTGGGGAAATAATATAAATTTAAAAACAAAATAAAATTGATATGAACTGTGAATTTTTACGCATTTCTGGATTTTGTAGGTATTTACAGTCCCTGGCCATTATTAGACGAACCACAATTTTAATAATAATTCATTGCACTAGTTTTAAATTTTATTGTGCGGTATCAAATGAAAGCTGTTTAGACATTTATTAGGAATGAAGTAATGTTTTTCTCTTATGGCTTTTTTTAATAATTATAGCTAGGGTAGAGATCAGGGCCGCCCCTAGGCGGGGGCAAGTGGGGCACCAGCCCCAGGCCCCGCGCTTCGACCGTCAAGTAATAAAATACATTAAAAATATTATTCCAAGTTTTATAAATAGTTGGAAAACATTTATATTTTCATTGAATATAAGTATGTGTACTTTGTTAATAGTTAATAATATTAAAGAAAATATCGTTATCCAATATATATATATATATATATATATAGATGGGGCCCCGCAAATCCAGTTTTGGGGCCCCGCAATTCTTCTAGTTTTGCTAGAATAAAAATTGTTTATAATAAAATAAATCTTATTTGTTCTATGCATTTTTTTTTCAATTTGATGAATATTGGGGTAATTACAGGGGGACACCTTAAAACTAAATATTGAAAAATTTCACTTATTATTCTCTTCACATCAAAAATGAATGTAAGAAATTTTATTTAGAACGAAGAAACATTCCTTTCGAAGAAAAAAGACATTAAAACAAGTAGAAAATCAATAAATTAAACGATATTTTTATATTTATAGACACAATTCAAACTTCACGTGTATATAACATATACGATAAACAAAGGCTGACGTCCCGTTAGCATAAAGATGACGTGTAGCTTCGCTATTTACCCCCACCACTACAAGTTACGAGACAACCTTTACTTTAATAATCTTGATAACGTACGTCAGCCTTTAATATGCTTGTAAGTTAAATGCACGTGACTGCTTGGTACTACACTACGATTTGGTATTATATGGTCTACTGATAAATGTAACTGACACGATTTCGCAGAGATTCATTATTGGAGCTTCCAAATGGAAGCCCAATTACCCTCACTTAACATATACCTACGAAGCATTGAAGCCTGAAAATGTGCAAATAGAACATCAAATTTAAAATATATGGCACCAAATAGCACTAAATATGCATAAAACATTTTTTTATGCATAGGCAGAGCCAAGTTCACCGACCTACATTTCAACATGTCCAGCCGTTTGTCCAAAATTCCTATCGTACGCACAAATAGACAGACAGCAGGTAGACAAACACATTAGTGAAGGTATGAAGGTTTCTTGGTTCTACCTACAAAACCCTTAAATAAAACTCTCCCAAAGTTCGCCGGGAGTCATGCCATATTAGTTAGTCACAGCAACGATGGCTATTTGCACCTCAATACCATATTAGAAGAATGTCACACCGTTACTTTTTTTTGCTATTTATGGGTAAAAGGTCACCCTGCACCACTCCCTCCATTAACGAGCCGTCATAATTTTGATTTGTATCGTGTTGAAATTTCCTTCAACAGCTCTCCATCATATTTAATATAGCAATAAATAATATCATGAATAATGACCCATAAAAATAAACAAAACATATCAAATTAATATAAAACAAAAGTAAAAGTAAAGTTAAAAAGAGTCAACAAGTTTTTTAGCACTGTAAAACAAGCTAACGATTTGGTCCTGTGTAATTATCCATTACATCAATGACGAGGCGTAACGAAATGATGCTTACGATAGGAATTTAATAAAAACAAAACTAACATCGGTATAAAAACGAATGGAATCTGACGGTGTGACGGAGGATAGGGCAGGGCCGATCTAGGGGTTGCTCGTAAGGCTTTTCATCATCTCAGTTATGCCGCAAATGCGGCCAACGTAAATATCGATGTCATGAGACGTGACAAAATTAATCATAAATATTTCCACTTCTGTACCGTTTATTAATAAATATTTTATCAAAATTAAAGAGCATTTAAACATAGATTATTAGAGAATAACACATAACATACCAATATGTAAATTACTAAAACCAAATATCTAAGTTTCCAAATGCCAAAACATCTTTTTGACATTGTAATTTACTATCGACATTTAGTAACGAAGAAGTTAACTTCTCGGCTCATATGTGTCATCTAAGCTTTGGGCACCTATTTATTTTGTTATATAACCGAATAAAGTTGTGAGATGCTTCACATTTTAAATTAAAACAAAATAAAAAATATATACAGACGGATCTAGAATAGCAAACCAAACTGGTGCAGCAGCCACAACAGACGAAGAAGAACACCTATTTCACTTACCACAGCACACTAGCATTTCCACCGTCGAAATATATAGTCTGCTGAAAGCATCCGAAATAGTACTTACAGTAACAAGAAGAAGTATATACTAATAACAGGTTCACTCAGTGCCGTCCACGAACTCTAAAAATTGTACACGAAGAACACCATTACACAGGAAATTAAATAAAACCTGCATAAAGTTATAACATCAGGCAAAGAAGTAAAAATACTGTGAATATCGTTACATGCTGGATAGCATGTAGAAGGAATATAAGGAATATAGAAAATAGAAGGAAACAACAGAGCGGATAGTGCTACAAGGAATACCATAAACCTGGAAATTACACAAATCCCTGTTCCAGCGTATGACCTGAAAAGTTATATGAAAAGAACAATCCAAGAATGGAATAGAGCTTGGCAGAACACAGAGAGAAACCATATAAGAAAAATAAAAACAACAACAACTCAGTGGACTTCCAGAAAAACAAGAAGAGAAGAAATAGTTTTAACAAGACTACGTATTGAACACACGTTACTGACCCAACAGTACATATTCCACAAATTCTACCCAGCCAGATGCTAAATCTGCGATACGGAGCTAAACGTTGATCATATCATCACAAAATGTCAAAGCAAACAATTGAAGAAGAAAGAAGAAAACACAAAATTCCCGCAACCATAGAAACAACACTGTCAAACAACATGCAAAATACCGAAAATATTCTCCAATACTTGAAAACAATAGGAATTTACGACAAAATATAATCAACACCACAAAATATTATAGCAAAAAATTAGATATGTAAAACGATAATTGTATAATAATGTACCTAGGTACTAATAACTATATTGTTGATGTACCTGTTAAATATTATTTAAAAAAATAATAATAATAATAAAACAAATTATCCGTGGAGTAAGTTAGGCAGTTCTTTAATATGTGTGTCAGTGCGGGTAATATGACATGCAGCACTGAGGACGAATATAGACAAGTGGTTGAGCTTACCTACAAGTTTAAACGGAAAAACCACCTGGGCGCGATCTTCATATTGCCGCCTTTGAAAAATGGATGCGAGTTTAAAAGTCGTAAGAAAAAACTAATTTTAGAATTTTGAAAGATGAAAGCGGGCTAGAAATATAACCACTGATCGTTTACATTTAGAAATATAAACACTGGAACATTTCAAAAAGTGTTCTTTCTGTGGTAATAATTTACTAATGTTGAACTGTAAAAATAAGAAATTTGCCGCCCGTTAAACCTGCCGCCCGAGTGAGCTGCACCCGTGGGTTGCGACGACCCTTCATATTGTTTTTGTCTCTATTTTTTATTACAAACGTAATATAAAATTGTTATTTCATTTTTAGATACTTTTGTGACTGATTCGAAATAAAAAACTGAAATATGATAATTCCATGTTTTTATTTCTGATAGAACTTATGGTAATCCATATTTATCGTACTTACTTTATTATTCTAAAATTAGTTTAAGATATGCACCATCGCATTTTGTTAATCTCACAGCGTGGTAACAATTTATTTATCAATAATAGTATGGACAACCCTGGATGGGTTTTGGCCTTCTCGATAAGCTGTTTCCATCATGCTCTGTCCTGTACAACCAATCGCCAGTTGTTAACCTTAAGAGCGTAATGTACCTAGGTTACGCGCAACGGAAACGTGCATTTGGAAGGGCCAAAGAATTTGAACCAAATGATGTCGGATCAATTTGATTTTTTTTTTAATTTGAAGATAAAGATTGGCCCCGTTGGATTTCAGAGTTAAAATTTGGTTTTATTTTTAATTTTCAGTTTTACAATGTCCTAAACTTTGTGTAACTTCACATCACTGTTACTCCGTAAATCAATAACAATTGCAAATTCCATAGCTGAAATCCTATAGATTGTACTTTTATCTTTAAAATGAGCCCTTGTTTATGAAAATTAATTAATATTTAGCACCAATTCTTTGACCCACACCGAAACACTATTTATATGAAATACTGGCATTTACAAGCATCGAGAGATGTATCCATCTGGTAGCGTGGTTTTAAACTAATCTAGTCATAGTAGAGGGAGTCTTAAGCTCCGCCTTAATTTTCTACACATATCTTTGTATTTGGTGTTTAATTAGTAAGACATAAACTGTTGACTATGCTTATTCAATAATTTTCTATTGTTTTATAAAAATTGGTAACTGAAGATCTTTGGAATAAAACAGTTTGTGATGTCAAATTTACGTGTTTTATTTTAGACTTTGCTCTTTCCGTGGTAGAATACAAATTCATATTGACCGGTTTTTTTTATTTCATCCCTAAAGGGTGATAAGGGGTGAAATGTGAATTCAAAGATTCCTTAATATCTCTTAGGACCAATAAGATATCGAATTGGTTTTTGCTTACAAAGATAACCCGTACAAATACCGAAAAGTTTATTTCAGAATTTTGCCCTAATCAACCCCTAAAGGGGTGAATCTATAATTGGGGCGAATTATACATCCTGTCGTATTTCCTGTGTTTGTCGGGTATTAACATTCCTTTTTGGCACTTAGGTGTCTTTTTAAGATATTTCGAAATAGTTTTGCCTGTTTCTTTAAATTTCACCCCTAAAGAGTGAAAAGGGATGAAATGCGATTTCAAGGATTCCTAATATCTCTTAGGACCAATAAGATATTGACTTGGTTTTTGCTTACAAAGACTACCCATGAAAATTCCGAAGAATGTGTTTCAGGATTTTATCCTAATCAACCCCTAAAGGGGTGATTCTACAATCGGCGTGAATTATACATCCCGTCGTATTTCCTGTGTTTGTTTTGTTGCAACAATCCTTTTTGACACATAGGTGTCTTTTTAAAATATCTCGAAATGATTTTGACAGTTTTTTAAAATTTCAGCCCTTAAGGGTGAAAAGAGGTGAAATGTGATTTCAAGATTCCGTAATACTTCTTAGGACTAATAAGATATTGACTTGGTTTTTGCTTACAAAGACTACCTATGCAAATTCCGAAAAACGTGTTTCAGGATTTTATCCTAATCAACCCCTAAAGGGGTGATTCTACAATCGGGGTGAATTATACATCCCGTCGTATTTCCTGTGTTCGTTTATTTGTAACATTACTTTTTGGCACATAGGTGCCTTTTTAAAATGACTCGAAATAGTTTTGACAGATTTTTAAAATTTCACCCCTAAAGGTTGAAAAGGGGTGAATTGTGGTTTCAAGGATTCCTTAATATCTCTTAGGACCTATAAGATATCGACTTGCATTTTGCTTAAAAAGATTAGCCATACAAATGCCGAAAAAGTTATTTCAGGATTTTGTCCTAATCAACCCCTAAAGGGGTGGATCTACAGTCGGTGTGAATTATACATTCCGCCGTATTTCCTGTATTTGTTGAGTTATAAAATTACTTTTTGACACATATGTGTCTTTTTAAAATATCTCGAAATGATACTGGCAGTTTTTGTAAATTATATCGCTTAAGGGTGAAAAGGGGTGAAATGTGAATTCAGGCATTTCTTAATATCTCTTGGGACCAATGAGATATCGACTTGCTTTTTACTTATAAAGACTACCCATACAATTGTCGAAAAACTTATTTCAGGATTTTGTCCTAATCAACCCCTAAAGGGGTGAATTTACAATTGGGGCGAATTATACATCCCGTTGTATTTTCTGTGTTTGTTGAGTTATAAAATTGCTTTTTGGCACATATGTGTATTTTTAAAATATCTCGAAATGTTATTGACAGTTTTTTAAAATTACATCCATTAAGGATGAAAAGGGGTGAAATGCGAATTCAGGGATTCCTTAATATTAGGACCAATGAGATATCGACTTGATTTTTGCTTACAAAGATTACCCATACAAATGCCGAAAAAGTTATTTCAGGATTTTGTCCTAATCAACCCCTAAAGGGGTGAATCTACAGTTGGGGCAAATTATACATCCCGTTGTATTTCCTGTGTTTGTTGAGTTATAAAATTACTTTTCGGCACATGTGTCTTTTTAAAATATCTAGAAATGGTATTGACAGTTTTTTAAAATTGCATACCTTAAGGGTGAAATGTGAATTCAGGGATTCCTTAATATCTCTTGGGACCAATGAGATATCGACTACAATTGTCAATACAATTGTCGAAAAACTTATTTCAGGATTTTGTCCTAATCAACCCCTAAAGGGGTGAATTTACAATTGGGGCGAATTATACATCCCGTTGTATTTTCTGTGTTTGTTGAGATATAAAATTACTTTTTGGCACATATGTGTATTTTTAAAATATCTCGAAATGTTATTGACAGTTTTTTAAAATTGCATCCATTAAGGGTGAAAAGGGGTGAAATGTGAATTCAGGGATTCCTTAATATTAGGACCAATGAGATATCGACTTGATTTTTGCTTACAATTACAATTGCCGAAAAACTTGTTTTAAGATTTTGTCCTAATCAATCCCTAAAGGGGTGAATCTACAAATGGGGCGAATTATACATCCCGTTGTATTTCCTGTGTTTGTTGAGATATAAAATTACTTGCTATTTACTTATAAAGATTACCCATGCAAGTACCGAAAAACGTATATCAGAATTTTATCCTAGCCCTATTAACCCCTAAAGGGCTGAATCTACAATTAATTTTTATTTTACTAATTATTTTTTGAATTTCTTATTTATCTCTCCTACTATAATTTTAGGGGTGCTTAATAAATTTCTGACACGCCAAGGGGTAAGTCAAAATAATGTTGAGAACCACCGGTCTACAATGATGGTCAGAGGCGAAGCAGGGGGGGGGGGGAATTGGAGAGAAACTTCTACACACATATTATTATTATTATTACATTAATGATTATTAACCCAGGCTTGACCAAATGGGGTGTGTCACACCCCAGTATATTAATAGTGGAAATGATGTATCTATTGACAATATTTATGAATTAGTTAATATTTAACAATTATTTAATTTTTAATCGGCAAAAAAATCAAAAACACCATTACAAAAAAATGTGTCTAAATTATATTTGGCAACAGCGCATTTCGAACGAATTATAAATAAATAAACGTTCAAAATTCAAGCGTTGCTTGAGAAATGAGAAAGAAATTGTCTCCCCCACCAAAATACATAGACCAATCAGAGAGCTAGTGTGTGAGAGTTGGTTTGAACGTGAGATGCAATGTTGTCAGTCAACTCGAGACACTACTTGAAGTATGATGCAATTTAGGAAAGAAATTGCGTGATTTTGACTTTTATTGAAAAAATTATTAAAAAAGCATTAAATAATTACTTTGAAAAAAAAATTTTTTTTTTGTAATATTGTTCTATAGGCTTGACAGCATCTAACTGTATTTTACCTTATTTTAATTGATATTAAATGAGAAAAGCCTGGGGTATACTACACCCCACTTGGTTGGATGTGTATATTTTGGTCAACTACGGGTTAACATAATTTTTTGATGATAAAAAAAAATATTATTTCTACAAATTTATCTGTAAAATCAGAATTGGTAATAAATATTAATCACTTTTCACATACAAGGGCTTATTTTAAAGATAAAATTACTATATAGACTGGTCCAGTGTTAACATTTGTAATTTTTATTCATTTACTGAGTAACAGTGATGTGAAGTTAAAAAAAAAGTTCAGCACTGTAAAATTGAAAATCAAAAATAAATCAAAATTTTTCTTTCATATCTAGAAGTTTTAAAAAAAAACTCAAATTGATTTGAACATATTTAGTCTATATTTTACGGTTCCGAAAAATCCTGGGTTGTTTTATAAATATGTGCACTTTTCCCTCTCCCTGTAAGCTACTTCGAGGTGGGAGAATTTGTTACCACACCTCCTGTGACGTATTAAGTCTCCTGGCCACCGCACCCCGCGGGCAAACTTTGACTTTTGAGTTCGCTACATTATCACCTTAAGAAGCTTCCGGTCTTCAATTTAATCGAAATAAATGGTTTTTGAGCTAGAAGGTTTTTTATAAAATCCTTTTTTTGCTAGATATCTTCTGGAGGTAAGTCGTTTTCGCAGGTTCAGATTTCGCCGTCCTTCAGTCTGACCTATCCACCAGATTCGATTGGCTTATGGATTATGTCTGGTTCTTTAAATAGGTTGTACAAGGTGTCTCAAAAGAAATTTTATATTTAGTGGATCGATTAAAAAAAAAGTAAGCCGTATATAGAAAAAATGTTTATTAATTATTAAAATACCCTTTTTGGGGATTTACTTCTTAAAAATAATATCGTCTAAATGTAGACCCTCGCATTCTCGGTACTCATTTAATCGAACAGTAAAATTACTTATGACGTCTCGGCAGGTGGACTCAGGGATGGCTGCCATTTCGTGACGGATATTTTCTTTCAAATGCGCCAGTGAAGTCGGTTTATTGGCGTAAACTTTAGATTTAAGATAACCCCATAGGAAAAAGTCCATAGGGGTTAAATCTGGACTGCGTGGAGGCCAATTTATGTCACCTCTCCGGGAGATCAATTTGCCTGAGAAAATTTCACGAACACGTGGCAGAGACATATTGGACGTGTGTGAAGTTGCTCCGTCCTGTTGGAACCATGTTCTTTGGTTATAGCCAGGAAAGTTTTGCAGTTCAGGTACCAAGAAGTTGTCTAACATCTCCACATAACGCTCTGAATTCACTGTAACTGCACGCCCCCTTTCATCTTCAAAAAAGTAAGGGCCGATAATGTAGGGGTTTCTGATGTTTGCGTTTCGGATTCGTTGCACTCCAGTAGCGGCAGTTCTGCTTATTTACGTGACCATTAAGATGAAAATGAGCTTCATCCGAAAACAAAATGTTGGTAAACGTTGAAAATCGCTCAATCACCTGATTTACGAAATTAAGCCTCTGACTGGCATCTTGGGGCTTTAATTCTTGCACCAATTGAATTTTGTAGGGGTGCAGCTTTAGGTTTTTGTGCATAATGCGATGTAATGATGATCTATGCACATTTAAAGCACTTGCGCGCTTCCGAATTGAAAGGTTCGGGTCGTCACGAACAGACTGATTAACATTCTCCACGTTTTCTACCGTTCTTGATGACCTAAGTCGCCCGGATTTTGATTTATCCAGCGTTGTACCAGTCTCTTCAATCTTTTTAACCCAATGTCGAATGAGAGGAATGCTTGGCGCATCATTTAAGTGGCGAAAACCTCGAATACTGCAGAATTTTCTACGCGCTACAGTCGCCGAATCAGCGTTTTTGTAAAACTCTCGCACGCATAACGCGCGGTCTGCTCCCGAGAAACGCTCCATAGCGACTGAATTCCCAAAAGCCAGGCTACCGATTGACATAACCCCCGCGCCCCTCGGATACGTTGCGTTCACGCAGTAAGCTAAATAAATATAAAATTTCTTTTGAGACACCTTGTATGATTCCCTGCCAAACTCCAGTTATACAAATCAAAACCAACAGAAGACCAGACTGCTTTCTGCCTAGAACAATACGCGTTAAAATATATGACAAATATATTCATTTAATTCATTTTGGTCAATAATTTATGCTTTGAGATGTTCCATTTGATTCTCCACATTAATAAATATTAAATTGTGTTTTGAAGGTGAACAATATTTTTTGAACAATACACAAAATTCCATATTATTCAGGTTCACATCAACATTCATTACTCTTATTTTTTTCAGATATTTAAACCAGCTCCTCTAGGATATAGTCTGGGGGATAAAAGTTTTTTGCCACATATTACTTATACCAAAGATAATATAATGTATATATATGAATATTGTAATTTGTGATCATATTTATTATCTTTGCTTATATCAGTTACTTATAATTTTAATTACTTAATATTTTCAAGAAGTTAATTTTCAATTTGTTTTTTTTTTCAGGTGGAAATAAAATAACGCCAAACCATAAAATTTGCCCCCTGGATAGGAACTCTCGGTAAGTTAAATTTAATAATTTTTTATTACAATTTGTGTACATAAAATTAGATGCAAAAGTAGTATACCTAAAAAAAAATTACTTAAAAAAATAATTATTTGTGGCTGTAAGCGTTAAACCGCTTGTACCTTCTGTTTGTCCGCTAAGCAAGAGCACGGGCGTGAGTTCAATTCCTGCTTATGTCAAATAATTTGTGTAATATTATTTATACAAATTACAGGTTCTGCTCAGCCGTTTGCAACCGGCTATAAACTGTAGGTGCCTTTCTGTGTACGCTAAAAAATTGACGTAATACTGACCATATTATTCCTGAATGTAAATAGATTGAAAACATGCTCATGAAATTTGGAAACAGGAGACCTAGGCTCACTTCGGGCTGTAGCGCCCACCTCCGAACCTAGCCATTATCTTCATTATCGTATTCTGTGGTCTGCCTTTATTTTCCTGACAGTAATGTAGATGTTTATTAATAACTTTAACCTGCGTCAGTGGGCCTGAAAAAAATATGATTTTTCTAGTTGATATATTTTTTGCATATTCATTGGTAAAGCACAAAACAAGTTGTTATATTTGACAAAACACTCATACAGGCCCACCACGTGAAGTGGGAATTTTCACAAATTTCAGGGTTTCGCAGGTATATAATAAATAAAGGCGGCATGCTGAGTGTGTAGGACAAATTTTGCTTTGTAGCAATCACGACAAAATGAACGATATTTTTAAAATAATTTATCGTCTGTTAAACTAAGAGTTTTAAAAACAAATTTTATGTTAAAATATTTTTTTGTTAATTTTAATTCGAATACCTAATACTATTATTTAGGTTTCTAAATATGTGCAGTTTTTTTTATATAGCAATGTTCATTAAGATTTTGAAAATTGCGCCTATGGCTTCCATTGGTTGTAACCTGGTTCGGCCCTTTGGTTTCGTATACATTACACATAGAATGAAAATATAATTCCAACATTCCAACTGGTTATTAAATTTACTCTCTTAAAAATTAAATGCAGCATTTGCCAAAATATAACTAGAATTTTGACAAAATAATTTAAAGAAAATAAAAATATAAAAAAATAAAATTGACTCCTCTGCCCGGGAGCGAACCATAGAATTCTGAGTAACTAGTGAGCATGCTAACCATTAGACCACGATACGTCTTCTAGTCTAGTGTGTTACAAAACTATAAGTTTTGTAAATCGTCAACCAAAAAACACCAAAAAAAAAAAATCCGAAAACATAATCTGATCAAAAATTCCTGTTTTGCTATTCCGGTTCACCTGTACATTACTTAGATTTTTTTCAGATTTTTAGTTTAAACCATCTGGGCTACAGGGTGTGGGACAAAATTTTTTTTGCACAATTTTGTCTAAAATTGCATCAAAATAATTTATTTTGCAAAAATAAAATTGTGATCGTTAATCCACGTACTAAGGGCTTTCATTTGATACCTACTCAGAATTTAAAAAACATATTTTTTTTTTTCGATGGGCACATATTTGTTTATATTTTTAGAGGGATATGTTTTTTTAGATGTTTTAGTATTTTTCCTATGTGCGGGTCAAAGATTTGTATAAGCGTGCCAAATTTCAACTCTCTAAGTTTAGCCATTTGGCTATAATTTTTACCGAACAGACAGACAGACAGACGACAAAATGAGGGTATAAGGGTTTTTTGGTCGTTACAAAATCCTAAAAAACGGCATTTCGCTGCGCTGTATATCTGGGGAGTGCAATAGGTGCAATTTACCCGGGTCCCCGTTGTATGGGGGCCCAAAATGGCATGTATTTAAATAATTTTATGACAGACACGAAGAAAACCTACATATTTATTATTATTTATATTACATTTTCAGAATTTTACAAAAAAATCTTATTTATTTTAACAAGTAATATCTTGGGCTGGCCCTTTGAAGAAATCAGCAACTGCAAGGCATCTGGGGCCTCAAGCTTTATAGGGGCTCCAGAAAAATATCTGCCTTCAAGAGATTTTCTGAAATTTTGATCCCCGCTCTCGGAAGCGAATTTTTCATGAAAAGATGATTAGCTTTATTATTATTGGGATATTACTCGCAGCAAAAAAAAAAAAAAAATGTACCCTAACCTCTTCATGATGAAGGCTGGTATTTGAGGTCGATTCTCGTATAATCCTACTAGTAGAGGGCGGTTTTATGTGAATATGTACATGAACAGCATTTGGGTTAGATTTTAGTAAAGGGTGGTCTTGTGGATAATTGCACACGGGCGGCTGACACTCACAAGGCAGCCCTGCCCACATGCTTTCTTTTTATAACTAATATTCTTTATCTTGCTTTTTTTTTTCTCCATCTTGGTTTTCTTTTTATTTTATTCATATTTAAAATCTTGTATTCTCAAATACCTTGTAAAAGGTATAATTTCAACTCCTGACCTGCATGATGTGATGATGTTGTGGCGATGTGGTATTGAAAGCGATAGATAGACTCATTCCTGGGAACACATGCACGGGAGTGACAGCTTGGAAATTAAAGCGATCGGATCACAGGTGGGCTGAGATAGTTGAGACCGCGAAGACTGTGGGACCGATCCATCTCGCATCTCGCTCCTCTCTTCCGATAAACAGAGTACGTGCGTGAAGATCCACTCTACAACAAGTAATATCTCACACTCTAACATCTACTAAATAATTATTTTGAACTTTTTAAAACTATAGTAAACAATCAAACCGGTGGTGTTGTTTGGAAAAATTTCTATCAGTTAAATATCTAATTTTATGGTGTTATTAATCGTAGGTTATATCTCGAGAGCTCCAAATTTTGTCGGATAAATTGTGAGTAGCTGTTCGAGACTTTAGTTGAGGGTTTCTTTCAAGTGTATCGAATGACTTTTATTTTATCATTTAAAAATGTTTTTGTAAAAACGTATAAATACACCATTGGTTCATAATGATTATAAACAAAAATTAAATGACCAGAGAAAATAAGTAATGAAGACCTATGGTTACTTACGGACTAATGGCCAATCGATAATAGTATTAAAGAAAGGAAATGGAAGTAGATTGGACACACTCCGGAAACCAAACAAGTTCTCGACTATTATATATGATCAGAGGTAAAAGAAGAAAAGGTAGGCTAAAGGATATGTGGAAGAAAAAAATGCATACAGAGCATAACAGTGTAGGACTATCGTGGATGGAAACAAAGAAAACTGCTAAAAATCGTAAAGGTTGGAAGGTAGTAAAGACCCCTTACGATAGAATCTAATATTTCTATCTAGTTTTTAATTTAATATATTTGTGACAGTTCAAAACCATTGTGCTACAGTTAACGCTAGTGTAAAATATACAGGACTGGCAATCCTGATATCTCAAAACTATGCCGCAGAATCGTCGTAAGGCGACCTATACTCCAATAGGAGCAACAGGAGAGATGATGATAAACAAAAATGATAACTCTTGATTCTGTAATATGTTTTATTTAGTTCTTAATGCAGTTAAGAGTTAATTTATAAGCATTTAAAAGTTTCACGTTGTTTAATCGGTGTGAAATTTAAGCAAAAGCTGGTCTGCGTTTATTCAGTGTAAAACTGTCGTTATTGATTTAAATTTGAAATTTGACGAATTATCGATGAACGATTCGATGATCGATCAAATATTTGGTGAACTCAACCACTACTCATTTCTGCACAATATTCGCGACTGAAACTAACGTTGGCGGCGCTGCGTACAACAGCTGATGGCGCACGAGAAGCGTATATGTCAGAAGTTTTTTCTTAATATTTATCTGTTCAAACAATATTTCGGCAAAAAAGCACTGTATTTAAGTCACTATATTTTAAAATACTTCTTAATTCACATAAACTGCAGCACAACACGCTACAAATATTATCCAAATATACGCTTCTGTTTAATTTAGCTAGTCACCACCAGACGTCTCATTGTTATTTGCAGTCGCGAATACTGCTCTATTCTTCCTCCAGTCTATTCGAAGGCTCACTAGCGAACCGCAGTCTTTCAACTCGATATTTGTGAGAATAGCCAGGCAAGTTACAAGTCTTCTGGATACAAGCCCTTGTTTCCTCTTCTCAACCTTCTTTCGTGCAAAAATTGCCAAATTTCGATCTTCTGCGAGAAAATTTGAAGGCCAATCACGATCGTGCAGAATAATTAGGGTAAGAAATCGGTCGTCTCGACCCAGGCTTTTTTGTGTAGGAACCAGTTCGCTAATGACGCTTTATAGAGTAATTTATAGAGGTTTTAGCTACATCCAAAATCCCAGCGATATTCCAATACTGTGGCCATTTTCATATAATGACGCAGCTCGTACAACGTCTTCGGGTCACATTTTATCTATTTTTTTTTTTTTTTTGCTCGAAAAAATATACATTTGTAGTAGTTTAGAAATCCCTAAGATGGGCAACTACTGCCAAAATTTTGCAGGCCTGCCCTACTTCAGCAACTAGCTAGGCTAATTCTAAATTTTTTAATTTTCCATGCCTGAATGAGATTCGAACCCGAGACCTTAGCAACGCAGGGCACATGTGTGACGACTACGCTACGCCGGTCGGCCTCAACAATGAGTTATATGTGTTACAACTTATTTACTTAATATGCAATATTATATAGTCTTTTTTTCAAACAGGCATTATTTATTGTTACAGCTTGTTTAGTTAGCAACAAAAAACATTTGTTTATGCAGACTTGTCATGTAAATCTTTAAAATTCAACATTACGACTATCTTATTTTTTATTTATTTATTTATTTTTGTCGGCAATTGTATATATTTTTTATTTCATAATCAATTAATCGATTATTTTCTACCAATTTAATCGAAAATCAACTATAACGTTTCGATTAATCAAATGATCAATTAAGCGATTAATTATTTTTTATTGCCATCTGTTGTCTGGTCTACCACATGGTCCATTTTCGATGCTCATATTGCTGGAACGCATTTTTTTAAACATACACCGTATTATATGGTCTGTAGCGGTACCTTCCCAAAATGTCTTATATATATTACCAATTGCTTCTGCCGCGTTGTGGAAAAGTTCGTTCTCGTAAAAGAAAATTACACAAATTTCCGAGAAATTTAATTTTCATATTAAACCATTTAAATTTCACAGTTACTTCAATTTGTAAATATAGCAATCACCAAAATAAAACAGTAGATGTCACACTTAGATTTGACTCAAGCAAAGGGATAATTTGAAGCTTTACTTTATTCATAATCCGACAACTTTATCCGGCTATTTCATTTGCAAGAATTTTTCAACTTTGCATCACTTTTCAACAATACTTTCGACCTAGCAACAATAAAAAATTGCCACGGCGCTCCAATTAATTTTTTTCGCCTGTTTTATCCTCGCAGGTACTGTATTATATGCTGTAATCACGTCAAAATGAACAATATTTAGACAGTAAATTATTGTTTGTTAATCTACCACTGCCAGGTGGAAAACGTATGATACATGGGTCACACAGTGACCCGTATAACGATTTCAAATGACCCCTACAAAAAAAAAAGATAACTAAGACTGAGTTTAAGCGAGCGCATTCACGAAACAGAGTAGGGAAATCGGCAAATATGATAATAACAGCGAAATGGAATTCAACTCTTTCTTGTTGTATACCTGTATCCTGTATAATACTATACGCCAAGCACAAGGCCGTTAGCTTAGGTAGAGTTAACGAGATTTGTAGAGGATTCCACACAAATATTTACACCCTAAAGCCTCAAATTTTTATTTACGCTTTATATAATTGACCCGCAAATTTTAAATTCAATTTTGACCCGTCTGGGGAAAAAGGTTCGCCATCTTTCATATAATACACTACATAAAATGGAAAATATATATTTTTACAAAAATTCAAAAATTTGGGTAACTTTCAAAAAAATAATCTGACCAACATTTTTTGTCGGACTATTCCCATGCATATCAATGTTGATTATTTAGATTTTTTTATATTCAATGGAAAACCTGCGGCAAGAGATCAATTTGAATGCTTAGAAGAATGGTTCGGGCTGTCATATATTTCGAGTTGCTGAATCCAAAGCTAGATTTTTCATTTTAGCAACAAACTTTCGAACACTTGAAGATGTTAGTATGGGATCAAATATAGTTGTTTGCGCCAGTCGCGCGAATTATTAATATTTAAGCGGGGGGATCTCAGTCCAATATTATTTTTAGTTTAGTTACCGAATAAAATATGAACTATCTGTGTCGTGTTAATTTTTGTACTTAGTGCTGCGTATACGCGACCGCTGTTCGGGTTTCCTGCATTCTCGCAGTTCACGAATGTATGTTATGTACATTCATCTCTTGTCTTAGTGTATTTTAGTCGCTCATTTCGGTCTCCGCATCATCTGCGCTCTTAGTATCGTGCGTAGAGAAGAGGTAGTATTAGTCTTGTTCTACATCATTTTCGTTCACTCTGCTTTGTTGTCATGATTGCATTTTACGTATACATTCACATTCATGTGTGTTAGTATATTTCATGAATATACCGTGTGGACGTGAAATCGATCGTGGCTGTGTGTCTAAACTCTCCATTCCAGACCTGGTGTATTACGAAGCCTGCAGTATCTCAAGGGGCCCTTTGCTACGTGGCGTTTCAACCACTAGGTAAGTCCATCAACCTGTATATATCCAATCCCATCTTCAGCATTTTACAATAGCGTGAGATTGAGCCCAATAGAGTCCATTCACTTTATTTCGCGTTTTTCATCCAGATCGTGAGTCCTGCCTTACGATCGTCGCGAATGTGCTCCTCAGAGCAGGAATATGGTTGATGTCTCCGTCTATGAACATTGCAGGGCTCTGCATTTAGCAATAGTAATTATATAGGGTGTACTATAGTTTAGTAGAGCATTTTCTTGACGTTTTTGAAGAAAATTCTTATTGTATCTATTGTGGAATTATTGTCGTGTGGTGCATTAATTTTGTCCATGTGTCTAGATTCTTAATTGGTTGCATGACAATAACGTTTCAAAACAAAATTCCACCTCAATAAAAGTCGTCATTGATATAATTCAATATAAAAACAAAAGTTAGAAAAACAAATTAAACTTAAATCAAACAATCGCGAGTTAATAATACAAAATGACTGTCTAGTGACAAGGTAGGGTAGATGTGAAGATCTAAACGGACATTATCTGTTGCTATCACATTATGGATCGCGTGCTATGCGCTGTGCGGCATTACCTGCTATTAGCTCGGGACATGGCGTGCTCTAACAAATCTATAGATATGCCTGACATATGCTACATTGATAGTTTGTACGCCTACAATTTAAAGATAAATATATCACTTTATACATATGTTTATGTCATTATTATTTATCGATGGTTCTTAAATGTGATTGAATGATGATAACCTACAGATATTCATGGATTATTTATTATGTGCCTAAACTAGTTTTTGCGTTTTAAACCCATTTTTAATATATACAGCTAGTTCTCAATTTACAAACGTTCGTTTTACGAAAATTCGGCATTACAAATGCTACAAATATTATAATTCTATATATATTTGGTTTATTGAAAAATAGGTACCAGACGAAAGTCTTTACCCTCATTTTCATTACATTGTCAAGGACAATTTTGTTTAATGCATATCTTAAACTATACTTAGCCTAACTTTACCTAAGTACATATTACAGGATATTTACAGGTAAAACAATAAAATGTAATAGTTACAAAAAATAAACAGCTGTCACATACGAGAGCATATTGTATTTTAATTTATCATTATCGTTGTGCAATTATTATTTTTGGTTTCTTGTGTTTCGTCTTGATGTATTCCAGAGCCGGTCCAAGAGCGGTGCAGACGGTGCACCTGACCTAGGCCTTGCGCCTACTGAGCCCCGCGCCCTCGAAACCGAGCACTGATTTTCATAAGAAAGTCATTTCAAAAGAAAAATATGCAATGTATCATTTCACTTAAACGGTTCCAGTAAAACACATACAATAAAAAGGCAAAAAATAAATTTTGATGATATTCGCGACTCAAACTAACGTTGGCGGCGCTGCGTACGACAGTTGATGGCCGACGAGAATTGTATATGTCAGCAGTTTTTTCTTAATATTTATCTGTTCAAACAATATTTCGACAAAAAAGCACTGTAGTTAAGTCACTATATTTAAAAATACGTCTTAATTCACAACACACTACACTATATTATACAAATATACGCTTCTGTTTAATTTACCAAGCCGCCATCAGATGTATCATTGTTATTTGGAGTCGCGCATAGTCCAGGAAATAGTTTCCGAACCAAATTTTTGCGGGATATTTGGAAAATTTGCGATTAAAAGGTCTTGAGGTGCTCTTTCCCAGGTCACATTTGGCGACAAAAAATTTTTGCCGGAACCTCGAATAAACCCACGAAAAAACGTGAATAATAAATGTCTTTTTACAAATATCTCCGTTCCATTGCAAAATTTTAAAAAAAATATATATGAACTGAATTAAAGAAAGATAAATTATCTATAATTAGACATTTATAAGTTTTTTTATTGGTGAACGGTGTCGCCGCTAGAGCGTTGCAAAGTTGATCAATTTTTCGAATTCATGAAAAATGTACACTTCGCCGCAAAATAACGAAAAAATCTTATTATAATTTTAGTTCATATTTTTCTGTACAACACCTTTGTAATTCAATTGACGTATGACGTGAGACTTAAGAGCTGTGTAATGACCAGAAGTGGTTATTTTGAAAACTGATTAGTGTTTCATGTTCAAGATACATCTATGTATTATGAAAAAAATTAATACTTCTTTAAGCATGTTTGGAATTTGACTGAAATATTTGTATCAGTATTTATGGCAAGATGAAATATATGACCAGAAATTGGCCCTTTTACTAATAAATAATTTACTCAAAATTTACTAATTTATGTGTGAAATTTACTATTAAGTGTGAATTTTTACATATTTCAAGGTTTTGTTGGTATTTAATAAGTGTAAGAAGCCAGCAGAAAGCTAGATGTCTAGGAATATACAAGGTGTCTCAAAAGAAATTTTATATTTATTTAGCTTACTGCGTGAACGAAACGTATCCGAGGGGCGCGTATCAATCGCTATGGAGCGTTTCTCGGGAGCAGACCGCGCGTTATGCATGCGAGAGTTTTACAAAAACGGTGATTCGGCGACTGTAGCGCGTAGAAAATTCTGCAGTATTCGAGGTTTTCGCCACTTAAATGATGCGCCAAGCATTCCTCTCATTCGACATTGGGTTAAAAAGTTTGAAGAGACTGGTACAACGCTGGATAAATCAAAATCTGGGCGACCTAGGTCATCAAAAACGGTAGAAAACGTGGAGAATCTTAATCAGTCTGTTCGTGACGACCCGAACCTTTCAATTCGGAAGCGCGCAAGTGCTTTAAATGTGCATAGATCATCATTACATCGCATTATGCACAAAAACCTAAAGCTGCACCCCTACAAAATTCAATTGGTGCAAGAATTAAAGCCCCAAGATGCCAGTCAGAGGCTTAATTTCGTAAATCAGGTGATTGAGCGATTTTCAACGTTTACCAACATTTTGTTTTCGGATGAAGCTCATTTTCATCTTAATGGCCACGTAAATAAACAGAACTGCCACTACTGGAGTGCAACGAATCCGAAACGCAAACATCAGAAACCCCTACATTCGCCTAAAGTGACCGTATGGGCTGCGATGTCGGCGCGAGGAATTATCGGCCCTTACTTTTTTGAAGACGAAAGGGGGCGTGCAGTTACAGTGAATTCAGAGCGTTATGTGGAGATGTTAGACAACTTCTTGGTACCTGAACTGCAAAACTTTCCTGGCTATAACCAAAGAACATGGTTCCAACAGGACGGAGCAACTTCACACACGTCCAATATGTCTCTGCCACGTGTTCTTGAATTTTTCTCAGGCAAATTGATCTCCCGGAGAGGTGACATAAATTGGCCTCCACGCAGTCCAGATTTAACCCCTATGGACTTTTTCCTATGGGGTTATCTTAAATCTAAAGTTTACGTCAATAAACCGACTTCACTGGCGCATTTGAAAGAAAATATCCGTCACGAAATTGCAGCCATCCCTGAGTCCACCTGCCGAGACGTCATAAGTAATTTTACTGTTCGATTAAATGAGTGCCGAGAACGCGAGGGTCTACATTTAGACGATATTATTTTTAAGAAATAAATCCCCAAAAAGTGTATTTTAATAATTAATAAACATTTTTTCTATATACGGCTTACTTTTTTTTAATCGATCCACTAAATATAAAATTTCTTTTGAGACACCTTGTATTTTCTCCACGACCACTATAGAATTTAACAATTCTAAAACCAATTTTGACTACAGAAAGTTAATATTCTAATACAAGAGTTGGAATGTTATTCTAAAGCAATTATCTTCTTATGCGTGTATTTCATTCCATCACTTGTTATGGAATAACTATTCCATGCTTCTTGTCTTTTGTTTTTGTAGGGTTACATTAAGATATATGCGACGTTTACATTAAATAAATGCAACATAACTTCCTAACCTAACTTAAAATAGTGGCCGACGTGCGGCAAATTAAATTAAAATTAAACAAATAATAAATAATATAATAATATAATAATATAATAATATAATCAACAGTTTTTACCGACCGCCAACATATATAAGGGAGGAATTGTGATCATACCGATTTTGACATTTCGAGATTTCAATGGATCTCCACGAATTGAGGTCCCTACATAACGTTTTGACTATTTTTAGCATGATGTCTGTCGGTCTGTCTGTATGTCTGTCTGTCGGTGTGTCTGTCGGTCCGTGCAGAGCAAATTCGGCTGAAAGGATTTTTATGAAACTTTATATTGAAGCTTCTGACACCAATGGCACGAGTTGATCAACTTTTGGTAAAAATAGGTTAACTAGAAATGGGAGTTTACTCGTGTCGGTTTTAAGATTTTTGCGAATATTTCACAATTGATTTTTTGATAATCTTTTTACTAGTACTAAGAACTTTTAATAATTAAGACAACTTAATAAATAACTAAGAAAATTTATATAATTCGCGAATATTTGGTCACAATAAAGTTTAAATTAAAAAATCCCTGATTTTTTTCTACATATGCTACCTATTTCCTAAGTCTTCATTAAATTAATAATAAATACTTATATTGATAAATGGCTTCATTTCTATCAAATTCAAAAACGTATTTCTAACTATCAACAATATGTTATTTGATTTATAATCATTTCACTAATACATTAAAAACAAAAAAATAAACTAATTCATTTTTTTTACTATTTTTAATTTCAAGAGAAGACATCTTATCCTACTGCCTTAGCCTTAAATACAAAAAATTCATAACATTATTAGCCATAATTTAGCCATTTATTAAAAAAAGAATTAATTTTGTTAAAAAAACAAAAACTGCAATATTTTCCAAAAACGCAATCTGATCAAAACTTCGTCTCGTACGTTTCTCAGATCAATGTACATTATCTATAATTGATTTTTAGTTTCAGCCCTTCCGATTTAAGGGTGCGGGACAAAAACTTTTCTAGTATATTTTTGGCTAAAATCGAGTTAAAAGAAACGAATTTAAAAAAACTTTTTTTCCGCGCCATAACCTACATCTTAAGAGCTTTCTTTTGATACCACACAATAAATTTTAAAAAATAATAATTTTGTACGACATAAAAAATTCTTTATTTTTCGACAAACTAATCCGGTTAAACAAAAACTATTCTAGTTAAATTCCCATTAAATTATTGAGATTTTTTCAGATTTTTAGTATGACACCTCTGGGAAATATGGGGGAGGGACAAAAGTTCTGTAACATATTTTTGGTAAAAACCCCATAAAAAATTATTTTTAGAAAATAATTTCAACTTTTTATGTTTAACCGTTTGGCTACAATTTCTACCGAACGGACAGTAACACATGAGTAACGTTATACGGGTTTTTTTGTTGGTCATACCTACAAAACCCTAAAAATCAGCATGATGTAAGAGCTTGGATAAATTTTTAAACCTGGGCTATTCAAGCTTGATCCGCCACTGACTTATTATGATTCAGAATTTTTCACTTTTCAGGATTTTGTAATATTTTGTAAGTGAAGAAGGCCCACACCACTGTGGGCTACATTTCAGGCCCACGCCTTAATGCAATGAAATGTAAAAATGTATAATGTTAATGTTTATATGAATGCTAAAACTTATTAAATTCTTTCAGTTATTCATAAATAAAATAAACAAGCTGGTTGTTTACAGTGAACCCTTCTAAATCCATTGAATAAATGCATATAATTTGCATGCAAAATTGGATCAGGAATATTATTAAAATGTTTGAAATGATTTTCAAAAACCTTTTTTGAATGACAAATGATAGCACAATTGGACACCTTACTTTGTACAGAGTGTTCAAAAAGAATCGTACAATAGGGCTTTAAGAGTTCTATCAATTGTTCAATTTCTATTGAAAACTACAGGTTGGCGACCTTGCATCCTCATAATAAAAAAATTGTCACAAAACTGTCAAACGAAATTAATAATTTTGAATAGTACATTATTTAAAACTGTTGCAGCAAACAAATATAATAATATTTAGGTTTTATTTTGGGTTTCTATAGTGTTTATTCAAATGTTTACAAATAGTACCTACTAGCTTCAAATTTACCACTATTGTAAATTCTAGTTTTATTTCTAGTTTCCACAATAAGGTCTGATGTGGAACTAGATTTTAATAATCCAGGAATGATTTTTAACGTTTCTCACAAGTAACAAGTTCCTGTACAAGTTTATAAATTCTAGGCTAGTTTGAAAGGTGCATGGAAAATTGGGTTAAATTTTCAGGTCTAACGAATTTTTAATAACGTGTATGAAAAGAGTTTTCCGGATTTGAGTTTTCGTAGATATAACCATGAAACCTTTATTCCGTCACTCATGTGTCTGTGTGTCTGTACGGTAGAAGTGTAGACAAACAGCTGAACCTAGAAATTAAAATTTGTCATACGTATACAATTTCTTAAGTCGCATATATAAAATATGCTTTTTTAAGCGACCATATCAAAAACAGTTCTTTTTAATCATCTAGTACCGGCCATAAAGTAAATCTTTTTCAGCCTAGGCCGATTCACTTATTTTTTTGAACGCTGGATGCTCGGCTGCGCCTCGGCCTTTAAATTTAGATGCGGCCGAAAAAGATTTACTTTTTGGCCATGGTACACAAATAACTATTATTTGAAAAAATTGATGTGAAGTGTGAATTTTCACACATTTCAGGGTTTTGCAGGTATTTAATAACTGAATGATGATTATTTGGGATGCCAAAACAAATTTTATGTCAAAATATTTTTTTATGAATTTTAATTCGAATGCCTAATACCATTATTTAAGTTTCTAAATATGTGCAGTATTTTTTTTACATAGCAAGGTTCATTAAGATTTTGAAAATTGTGCCTATGGCTTCTATTGGTTGCTTAAATCATTAGCCCCGCCCTCTGATTTCGTATACATCAAACAGAATTAAATTATAATTTCAACACTTCCAACTGGTTATTAAATTTACGCTTTTAAAAATTAAATGCAACATTTTACCAAAATATAACTAGAATTTTGACAAAATAATTTAAAGAAAAGAAAACTGCAAAAAAAAAAACAAAAAAAAATTAAATTGACAGGATTCGAACTCTAGTTTGCAAGTTACCCCTGTTTACAAATTAGAAAACCAATGACTAAACGCACATAGCTATGAGTGCTGACGTATCAACTTGGTTACATAGCGAATTAAATATTTAACATATTTTGGTTAAAAACACAAAAAATGCATTATTTTCCGAAAACATAATCTGATCAAAAATTCCTGTTGTACTATTCCGGTTCACACCAATATACATTACTTAGAATTTTTTTAGATTTTTAGTTTAAACCATCAATTGCACAATTTTGGCAAAAATCGCATCTAAATAATTTATTTTTCAAAAATTAAAATTTGATCGTTAATCCACGTACTAAGGGCTTTCATTTGATACCCTACTCATAATTTAAAAAAAATATTTTTGTTTTCGATGAGCACATATTTGTTTATATTTTTAGGGGGGTATGTTTTTTAGATGTTTTAGTATTTTTCCTATGTGCGGGTCAAAGAGTTGTATAAGCATGCCAAATTTCAACTCTCTAGGTTTAGCCGATTGGCTACAATTTTTACCGAACAGACAGACAGACAGACAGACAGACAGACAGACAGACAGACAGACAGACAGACAGACAGACAGACAGACAGACAGACAGACAGACAGACAGACAGACAGACAGACAGACAGACGACAAAATGACGGTATAAGGGTTTTTTGGTCATACCTACAAAACCCTAAAAAGAAACATACCGTTCAAAAAATATATAGGTTCATATAATCCATTCACGATGTTTCCTCATCTTAGTAACCATGTTAGGGTGGCAGTTTTGTTGGTAGTCTTGAAAAATAATTAGATATGAAAATAAATATTAAAATAATGTAAATTTTCTCTTTGTTGATTTGATTTCATATATTTTCATGTGTTTAATTGTATATCAAAATATATACATTCAAATAAGATTGGAAGAATGTCATTATTTTTTTAGTGTCAAATTTTACGAAAAACGTACAAAAAAATATCATAGGGATTCGATTAGGAAACGTCGTAAATGAATTATGTAGTTAATTTTTTTGGTTTAAGCGGAATTTAACGGGAGTTTTTTTCCTTTAAGTTGTCTAAAAAAGCGAGCTTACCTAAGATATTTCATGTTTCATGTAGGCATTTATTATAAAAAATAGAATATATAATACATTTTAAAACTTTTGGATTATTAAAAATGAGACATTTGTACATGTATCCCCTTACGACCTCCCGACTTACGAACTCCCGTACTTACGACCAAAATTTTTATTTATAAACACCATAAAACGTAAAAAACAAGCAAATATTGGTCAAATTCACTTGCAATGCAACAGGTAAAATTATTTTTATGACTAACTGTGTACTGCAATAACGCCCCTTTTTATTTCAATTTCTAACGTTTCTTGTATTTTATTTTCTTTCAGTTTTCAAATAAAATTTGTATTTTTTCTCCAGGAAAGACCAATTTTGTTTATTTTTATCGCCTTTTTTCAAGTATTTGCAGTCAATAACTCGGGATTTAACATATATTGAAGTTAAAATCATGATTGGGGGGGGGGGTAAGATATGTATACATATTTTGAAATTTTGTACATTTTCCGACTTACGACCAAATTCGACTTACGCCTAACCCTTCGGAACGAAACTTGGTCGTAAGTCGGGGTTAATACCTGTATTGAACATGACACAAAAATCAAAATTTAATGAAAATGACAGTTTATAAATAAACGTCGAATTAGCCTAGAACAGATGTTACGCGTACCGGTACCGGTACGTGAATGCCGAGCTATTGGTACACGATAAGGGAATGAAATAATAATGAAAATATTTTGCGTAAAATAATGTGTTTTTTTATGCAATACATCGCCAATTTTTTAATAGGACTCGTTTTTCTAAAAATAATTACCTAATATACTCTATCTTAGAAAGACTGATAGTAATAAGATTTATTATTTGTAAAAATTTATTGTTTTTTCACACAGAAGCGGCCTACAAAATATGAATAGTTCGAAACGAAATATTGTTAAAACAACCGAGTGTGCCGCACATATTATATGGGAATACGAACTAGCGTTAAACACAATAGATCATAAAAATTTTACTCTAAAATTTTGAGGAAAAATATGGTCACAGGGGTGCGTTTAATGATATGATAAATATGGTCACAGGCGTGCGTTTAGTAAAATGATAAATAGTAATATAGAAATACACAAAACCAATTTAAACGTGTTTAAAATGTGCACGCCACTGGTAACTGCCTGACAAAAAGATTAATTACTATCAGTCTTTCTGAGATAGAGTATAGTACACCACCATATTGTCCATCCGGTATAACATCTTAAAAAGATTGGGAACCTCTGACCTAGAATATTCTATGTAAGTAGAATACAATATCTTAAACAAAATGACCAAAAACCCGATTCAATCGATAAAAGTTACTAGATTTAATAATCTGTTTCCGCTTAGATGTTAATGCTTAGATGTTTATAAATGTATCGAAAAAATTAATATTTTGTTAAATCGAGCATCTCATAGAACCTCTTAATGATTAGATTTTTTATCAAATTGTTTTATTTCAAAAATGTCGATATTTATAAATTTATTTTTGAGTATCAAATGAAAGTTGTTAAAGAGTAGATTAAAGAGAGAAAATTGCATTCGATATTTATTGTTATCATATTTATTTTTTGGATTTCGTAGGTACAAATTGTAGCCAAAACGACTAAACCTAGAGAATTAAAATTTGTCCCTCACCATATTTCTCAGAGTGATCTAAAAATCTGGGAGGATCAGAATTATGCATACTGATGTGAAATGAAATAGCACATTCGAAATTTTTTATCAGACTGTTTTAAATTTCAATGTAGGACATCAAATGAAAGGTCCGAAATTCTAGATTATTGAACAAAAAACAATTTAAAAGAATAGTTATATATGTACCAAAATACTAAAGTTGTGTTTTTTTTTTTTTTTGTCACGAATGCGGATATTATTTAATAAAAAAACGAATAATTTAAAAAAAAGAACTTATAAGAAAAGAACTAGAATAGTGTCAGGAAGCACATTTTTTTTAAATTGTGGCATTATATAATATTTTTAACATTTAATTTTTAGGTTAGATGTACTTCACAAATAATTATGGACACACATGTAATTTGTTTGCTCGAAATTAACTCGTTTGGCAATTTATGGTTTGACTTTTAATAGGTTAGTTGTCACTCATATATTGACAGATGTGTTATTTATTTAGATTTGCAACCCGATCTACTCGAAATCGTACAATAATGGTTTACTTTACTATTGATATGGCACTACTTTATTGACTGTTTCTCAGAGCTGCATTTACAGCTCTTAAATTCGTCAGAGACTATGCATTGTGTATAACATTAGTAGATAGTTTTAACGTTTAACGAAAGCGTTTACAGCTTTGAAAATTAAGGCGTAACGAATATTTTGACATCTATGTTTTTTCAAACCAACTAAAAACCAACAAAAGGCATTTGCGCCATCAACGATATCGTGATTTCTTGCTAAATTTTAATAACAAAATTATACCCGCAGCTACAGCAATTCTTTTTTGTTTCACGATTTCCGAAATTTATTGAAATATGTGTGAAAGTATTTTTTAAGGTTATGTAAAGTGATAGCTAATGTGTGTTTATATATGTCTGTCTCATTAAAACAAGGCACTAACTACAATCGACAAAGCATAATGCATTTAATTTAGAGTTCTGACCGGTGGTTCGCGTTGCCATCACAATGCACAATCAGCAGTGCACAAGTCATAGTATAAAGTAACTAATTTAAGAGCTGTGAACGTAGCTTTACTTTAGACTTCTAGTAATATGGCCTTCTGTTATCCTTCTGCACTTATTAAATATCTACGTAACCCTGTAACCTGTGTATATTTAAATGAAGAAGGAAGTTGTACGGGTTTCGGACAGTAATGGAAACCAATCAAATCAGCTGACAAGTTTCGAATAAGTTTTATTCTTCATCGGAGCTACAATAGGATAATAGTATAAGTGTATATAATAGTAGAATGTAGTGTAACAGTATTAGTAATAAATGTATATAATATAAGTATGAATGAAAGTATAGCGTAAACTGCATAAATAAATAACATAAAAATAAATGGAATGAAAATTAAAATACTTGAATAAGAATGATAATAATAATACAATAAAATAAAATAAAAGTAAAATAAATAATATAAAAAAGTGTATTTAAAGTTTTATTTTGTATGTTTGGCCGATAGACTTGGATAAAAAATAATACAACACATACATATACAGTAAGACCTCTATATATCGAAGTCGTTGGTTTTATAAGAAAAAATCGGTATATAACAACTTAACAACGATAGTGCCAGCCCGTGGTTTTGTGAGGTCTGAAGAAAGACCTAGAAATAGAGTCGTTTCAAAAGTACCCTGTAATTGAAGGCATTCATCAACTGAGTCCTGAGGTCTAGTCCTAGTTCCAAGGGCCCAGAACTTTCGTTATAAAGAAATGATCTTTATATTCAATAGAAATTACATATACATATATATGTACATACCTAAAAATGCTCATTCGTATAAACTTAAGTGAGTATGAACCAAATTATGATTAAAAAAACACAATTAATGAAAAAGTACATAGGTATTTATTAAAAAATGTATGATACGAAGTACATAGCTCATTATATATAAAAATGTTATTTACATTTGTTTAAAAAATTCTCGCTGAACACACTTACATTTTGATGACATTTCTTCAAAAAATGTTCGCACTTATGAAAAAAAATCGATATATAGAAACATTTTCCTTATGTAATGATCATGGGGAGTAGCAACTTCGTATACGTACAACTTCGTATAGTACAACTTCGATATACGCTTCGATACAAACGCGCACACAAGAGGGTGGTCTTCGGGGTTGGACCTCCCTCAGAAAAGAAACAGTATATTTAATAAAAACTAAGCAATTAAAAATAAAATTCACCCTTTTTGTTAATAACAATTAAATTATAATCAAAATTAATATATTAGCACACTCCTTTCCGTAAAAAATCAGTAATAAATTTGTATTATTTTACGAATATATTTTCAAAATAGACCTCCCCCCCAAGACCAATTTTAGGAGTGCGCGAAATATTTGATATAAGTTCGATAAATGGAGGTCTTATTGTACAATAAACCATACGCAATGTGTGGTTTACAGAAAATAGGTATCATTGAACAAATAGGTTAGATTAGCATAAAAGAAGAAAGAAAGGGACGAACATGAAGAGAGGATGGAAGATCAATCTGGCGAGAGATCTACTGGTAGAATACCTTAGAACAACCGACCAATAAATAGACAGAAGACTAGTTCTCCTCATCTACCCAATAAATGCCGGACTAACAGGCAAAAAATATTGGTTGCAAGAAAAAAAGAAGAAATAAATTTTACGATATTTTGCACGTAATTTTTTGCAAAATTTTACTCTGTCTTGAATCTGTTGCAAATCATGTAAGATATCTTCATCAAAATTTTCGACAGTATGACTAATTCCACTTTTTCTTGCATATTAACAACAATTTCTCTTAAAAACGTGCGTTAAGAAATAAAATAGATCTCTTCCAACCGTTAAATATTTAGAAATTACATGACAACATCAATTTTCCATTCCACTGAATATTCAAATAAAAATCAATCTAAAAAAATATGTTTAATCCATATTGACATTTAATTTCCTACAAAAACAAACAAGATATTTCAAAAATAATCCTTCATGGATCCTACATTAAAATCTCAGGTACTCATGGTGTCACAAGCCTATGCGAACGTTACAGCAAAACATCATTGAAAAAAACATATCGCACCAACGTGATTGGACGTTATGGGCCGTTTTACCTTACAGCATCCGCAGCTGCGATGCCCAGGTGCGTACATCCCTTTAGAATTCGCCCCATACCCAACACAATAACATGGAAATAAGTATTGGTAGTTATGGGGATGTGGACGTTGTTTTTGACATGAGACACAGATTTGATTTAATATTTGATCGCACGTGTTGATGCCTGATCGTTTGGAATTCAGATTTTTCTTCTAGTTCCTTGAAACTTTTGATAAAATCTTGGTTGTCAATTTTTGTTTCAGTTATTGAATTATTACTGATTATTATATAGGATATGGGTTGAACGATTAAGGCATTTCCAATCGTAGTTAACTTAAACTAATCTGGGTATTGCTAACTATCTATAGGTTAAACTTAAACCATTCTGTCTGTATTTCTGTCCATGCGCTATTGACAAACTATTATAGGAATAACTTAGACGCCGGCCTAATACGCAGCTACAGTAATTTTGTCCTTAAGTTACCGTCATGAAATTACCAGTTTTGAACTGTCTGCGCAGACGCACATTTTGAATTATTATAAACAATTAAGGATATTTCATTTCATTCTACAATAAAGGCACTACAATAAAGAATATATTACACCTGTATTAATATGTAAGTCGATACATTTTATCTCAATTATTGTAGCTATGTATTTTATTAAACACATTATTAAAATAAATAATTTTATTATAACAATAAGTATAAACTTCTTATAACGTCGATATAATACAGTATTCTTGTTTATGATAATATAAAATGTTGACAGCACAAATTCAAGGAGTATTTTTTTATAATAGAAATTAAGTTGGTAATGCGGACGAAGTTTAAGACGCAGATCTGTGTCTTAAACATCGGTCGTGTTTAGACGAGGCTGTACGGTTTCACATTAGCGTTTAAAGATACATTCACTTTAACATCTGATCTTAAAGATCTAGTGTGAAAAGGGTATTAGAGCCGAATAACTTACTTAGTATGTGGTTTAACCTCAATTTTTTAAATTAGAATTTAATTTAAGAAAGAAGTAAATAAACATAGGCTAAGACAAAAGAACATCATAAATTCTCTTTTCATAAATTTATAACTGATGTTTATACAAAAAATAAATATATAATACTAATTGTTAGGTAAAACTAAAATCAATATTTTAATAATTATAATAATGAAAGTACATATGTAATTTCGATTAGCATACAAAAATAAACTTATTTTAGTAATGCGAATATCTCAATTTTTAAATAGCTGTTAATACTGGTCCATGCCAAGACACAGTTTGTAAACTAGCAGGTTTAACATAGTGGAAATATACAATGTTATTAGCCTTGGTATTTAACTCAGAGAAGTTAACAAACTAAAATTAGTAACTCTTATATTTAACTACAAGTTGGAAATACCAAGTCTGTCTTGCGGATATCAAAGTGGTTTAAATCAGGGATGGGGAGTCGGAATCGGAAACGGGAGACGGAGTCGGAGACGGGTGTCGGAAGTCAAGAAATCGCAGCTTTTTGGAAGAGTCGCGAGTCGCAGTCAAAAGTTGAAAAATTATTGACTCCCGATTCTGATTCAATTTTTATCAAGGCTGATATTAAATCGAAAACGAAAACAAATTGACAATATAACCAAAATTTGTAAAAGAACGGAAACGGGATTTTTTTTTTTTTTTTCATTTGATTTCTATGTTATCCTGTTTATAATTTGTTTAATACTACTCATTTTAACAAATTAATACGATGAGGCAGTAAAGAGATTTTGTTTTTAAACATATCCATTTTTATCTTTTTCTGTATGCTCAATTTATTATGTTTAAGCTAAACATATTAAACGGGATTTTTGTTTTCCCAAGCTGTAACAAGCTTCGTGATTACTTCATGTTTAGTTTGGCAGCCAAAATCTAAATGTCAAAAGGAAAAAGTGTGAATATTATGAAAAATAAAATACAAAAAATAAAATGGAATTTTTTTAAAACTAATATATTAAAAATGTGTATTAAGAATGACAAAAACTCAAGATGCATAGACTATTCCAAATGTTTAAGCGTGACTAAATGGAATTTTAATTTTGTTATTTGTCTCGAGCTTACTGTTTAATGACTGAAGCGGGCTTTTGTTAAACAAAATGATCAAAAGTCTCATTTAATCGATAAAAATTACTAGTTTTCAAAATCTAGTTCCGGTTAAACCAAATACACAGATTATAATGATAATGACATTTTCACAGAAGTATTTTCGTATTTTGTTTCAATGTCCATTTAGATCTCCAAATTAAGCTGTAATTGGTTTCATTCTTTGGTTTTAAATAACTTAATTTATATGTACATTGGAAAACCATTGAAGCATTCTGTGTAACAAATCAGTGTGCGGTTTTAATGTACTCGGTTTTAATATTTTTATGTTGCACGAATTTATGCATATCGCATATATTTTAGTTAAGAACTCTTAAATGGACTAATCACTGTATGAAAATTAATGCAAAGGGAAAATTTTCACATATTTCCAGGTATTTTATTTTTTTATCCATGTATCTATCAAGATCTTTCAAGGGCAGCAAGACTTGCGAAAAACAATTGTTCTAGTTCACCCTAAAAACACGAAGAGGACAATTACGAATGTGTTCGGTGGTTTGGTTAGGTACCATTTTTTTAGTATATTTTTGGTCCTAGCATCATAGCCTGTCCTCAGACGGTTTAGTTTGCACCACATTTCCCTTGGTAGGTCTAAAGCCTGTAATACATGATGCGATTTCTCGTTTTGAATCTCGTACGATTTATCGTACAAGAATTATTGTATCGTGTACTACAGGATTTTCGTACGAGATCTTGTACGATATTGAAAACCATCCAATATTTATGCTCCAGACCTAAAATATTGTATAGAAATGAACAGATATCGACGCAGTAGATTATTGCGCATAGTCACGTGACCGATACCGTTAGGAATAATTATCGTACGATAAATCGTACTAGATTCAAAACGAGAAATCGCATCATGTATTACAGGCTTAAGACTAGCAGAGCTGTTTCTGGGTGTTCCATATATTACCTACTAAGCCTCCTTTAGGAATATTTTCTGAGAGGAAAAAAAAAAGAATATGTAAGACTGTTTGTTGGTGGTGAATATAATAAGAGTTATATAGTTTTTCGGATTTGCACCTAATAAAATAATTATTATATTCGTACAGCAATACCTCGCATAGTTCGGCTTCGATCAGTCCGGATTCACTATAGTCGGGGTTTAAAAAATTCAAAACAAACTAAATTTTAATTGAGCAAAATAGAAATAAATTCTAAAAAAAGAGCAAAATTGTTCTTTTATACATAAATGATACAGTAAACTCTCTTTTCGTGCGGTTTTAAAGTTATGCGATAAGATACATATTTCAATTTTTCTGGGGTTTCCCGTTGTATATGTATGTACATAGTAACACGGCCGGAATGTAAACGCAGCATTATGTTTCGGGTGTCCTCCTTTTAAAGTCTTAAGCGTCGGTTTCACATAGCATTATACAGGCATAGACAGAAATTTTATTGGAATGGTTGAATTGAAACCTGATCAGAGCATATTATGGACGTTGATCCCAATATTTAAGGTAACCTTACAATTCGCCGAAAGATATATAATGCAATTCGTTGCTACAAAGAAATGTATGAAGAGAAAAAGCCAAAGAAGAAATATGTCGAGATATCGATATTGCAATTTTTAGAGAATAAAAAATGAACTACGTAAACATGCATTTTTTTAAATAATTTCTAATAAAGACATTTGAATTTATTAATCACGTTTTATTTATTGAAAAATAAGAACCAACTATAATTTTTTTTGTGTATTTATTTCCTCAATTAGTTCGGTTTCAAACAGTCCCGGATATTGGCGGAACCGATTACCCGGACTATTCTACTGCAAACTGCAATAGAATAATAAGGTGAAACATTTTGAAGATATACAATATTTCACCATATATTACATTTGTATATCTTTAAAATTGTATTCTTCACTTTATTATTCTATTGTAGCGTCGATAATGCGTCGGAATTACCGAAACTAGTTAGCTAGAACGTCAATAAAGAACACTAAAGTAAAGCTTTGCATATTCCGAGGATTTCGATACCTTGTTCTACTTCCGCCTTCCCAACATAACTTAGGTCTTCCAACTTTACGCTTTCCAATAAACCCTTATATTTAACCAGAATTACAGTAAAAACCTGAAAATATTATATACAGCTACCGTTCTTACGTAGCACAGTAGTTGGTTATCATAACAAAAATTAGTGAAATGTTTAAACAGTATCATATATTTAACCAAATATATTAATACTTTGTGCAAATATCTATAAATATCCATCATTATATTTGTGCAGGGCCTGTTCAAATACCTTGTAAAACCAGTTTATAAAATTCCGAGAAACGTCCAAGGAATTTAGTCGCGCTAGACTTGTCGGCGTCTCTGTGCGACCCTCGGTCACCGTTACCTACCCTTAACGCGCTAACTAAACCGTTATGCCACTCTAAACCTTAAACTAGAGGAATTAAAGAAGGGTTTTCGGTGAGGGAGGATGGTGGAATTTGTATGTAACATTTGTACAATGTACCTGAAAATTCAGGTACTGGTATAAGTTTTGCTTTTTGAGTTAAGAAAACAAGTTGGTTTTGCTAAGAAAATATATTGTGTTTTTTAAATAATTATTTGTTCGGGAGATAGGTCTATTTTTAAGAACTTGTTACTGTTAAAATTACCATTTTCTAATTAAAATTAAGGAGTACAGTAGAAATTCACTAGATATCTAAACCTTATCAGTTGGGAGCCGCATGTTATTTTCATTATTTTCCATAGAGCCTTGATATCAATAAGTTTGAGAAGCACTGTTCTAGGTACAGTGACGCAGTCGCGGACCATTTAGAAGCCCATTGAACCTCTAAATGACTATTTTGTGGTTTGTTCTCTTTAGACAAAGTTGATAAACCTACTGGGACAGGGGGGGGGGGTGAGTTCAAAATTTGAAGTTACGCCACTGTCCAACCGCATTTTTTTTGGCACATTTTTAGTATAAATCGCGTAAAAATTAAGAATCACTTAAAATTTATTTTTTGATCTTTATCTACGATTCTTGGTCTGTCATTTGATAACGCACAATTATTTGAAAAGTTAATAGTTTTCGAAAAAATATTCCGTAAAATTACAGTTGTGCTATTCCGGTTCACATCAATGTGTATCATCCGCAATTTTTAGACCCCTCCCTCTGGGTTATAGGCTGCAGAACATTTATTTGCTCTTTTTTGGCAAAAATAGCTTCAAAATAAGCTTTAAATTACATTTCTTTTCTGAATTTATGTTTCCAATAAATATTTTTCAAGTGATCCAAGATAAGAAAAATTGTTTAAACATTTTAAGAAGCATTAAGGTTTAAAAACTAAAGGTAACATTTCCTCAAGTATAAAAATTAAAAATAGATTGCATCTGAAAACCAATCAAGTGATTGATTTATCTGACATTTTGACAGAATTTTGAGGTTGACAGTTTGAAGAAATGGCTGCCGTTGTCATGAAAATTTGCTGTATGTAAAAACGACTCACCGGTAGCCAATCACAGATCAACTTTCTGGCACGGTATTTTTGAATCTCTCCTTCCAATTAAAAAACAAAGTAGTAGGAGAGTAAAGAGTAGACAAGACGTTAGGGCTACATATTAAAAATCATAAAATTGAATAATGCTTCCATCTATCGACTTACAAGTTACTTAATTATGAAATGCATACGCATCAAGAACTATTCCGGTACGAACCAATGTGCTAAGATTTTTTCTCAGAATTTTAGAATCTTTTAAAAATAATTTTTGCGCGATATCTTATTCATATATGCGGGTCAAAAAACTATATATGCATACCAAATTTCAGTTTTCTAGTTTCAGACGATTTGCCAAAATTACTATTGACCTAACCTAACCACGAGCATCGAATTTTCTCTTCCAACCGAGTCACAGACCCTACATTCTCCAAGACTACCAGAAAAAAAGGAATTTAACATATAATTATTTTAACAAATAATTTATATTACATAACAAATTAATTAATTAATTAAACTTTTTTTTAATTTTTTGATATTTTTAGTTTAATTTGCCGCACGTCAGCCACTATTTTAGTACTTTTTAGTAAGTTATGTTAGTTTATTTTTTAAATAATTGCATTTGTTTAAAGTATTCATACGCGTATAGGTACCGTCCGCACTACTCTTCAGCACGGAGGAGTGCATACCTTATATAGAACAATAATATCTGACAACGAGCATGGAATAATTATTCCTTCACTAGTGAAGAAATGGAATACACGCAAAATGCATAAGAAGATAAGTGCTTTAGAATAACATTCCAACTTTTGTGTTAAATTATTAACTTTCTGTAGTCACAATTGGTTTTAGAATTGGCAAATTCTATAGAGGTCGTGGAGAAAAGTATGTTCCGAAAGACCAAGCGATCAAAAAGAAAGAACATTCCGAAAAAAATGTAAGTGACAACAAATTGTGGGTACATATTAAAAATTATAGAATTTTTGAAAACCAAAAAAAAAAAAAACTCCACTTGCTTGCATCTAATAATTTACAAGTGTACTTAATAACGATATCTGAGCGCATCTAGCTCAAAGTATTCAGTTCAACAGTTATCCAATTAAATATTGTAACACGGTTTTGAAAAAAAATCGGTAACTTTCGAATAATTAATCAGATCAAATATTCCTGTTTAGATCATTGTAAGATTTTTTTCAGATTTTTAGATCAACCCCTCTGGGAAATAGGGTGGGGGCCAATTTTCGACAAAAATTCTATATATTTTTTTTTAAATAACATTTTGCTTGACTTCATTTGATATCATAAAGGGCTTCATTTGACACCTCACTCAAAATTTAGAAAAAATATTTATATTTTCATTAAATAGGTACTAATTTGTTTATATTTTTCCCGCAGTATGCTTTCTTAACTCTCTATTGGGCTCAACAGCGCTATGAAGTGACGCCAAGCGGACTATAACTGAACTAAGCGAAACGAGTAATAGTTTATTGTTTACATCTGGTTTACATGTGTTTTCTCGTGTAGTTTGTATTGCTTTTAAAAGTTAGTGTTGCAGTTTGTTTGTTATATTAACTTTTGATAGCAATTATTATTCTTTTTTATATTACTTTATGTTATAATGAGTTATTATAACACAAAATGGTGTGTGTTTGGCTGTCACTCTAGAAAAGGAAGTAACAAAAATATTTACTTCCACTATTTTCCAAATGAGAAACAATTTGTGAACTGTTAATAAATTTGGTGCTGTGGAAGTGATAATAACAAACTAGTATTTATTAAACAAATTAAATAAAAAACAAACACTAAATTATAAAAATCCTTCTCGAACATAATTAAATATCTACCCGGGTAATTTTAATGCAGAATTAGGGCAAGCGGTCTCAAATTCTGTACGCAGCTTTTCTAATACATTTTCACTGAACTTTCAGTGCCTGCTTTTGTTTTTAATCAATTTATTTAGGCAAGGAGTTTCTAACAGAGGTTTCGGTTCATACTGTTGTAAGACAGGTTTCTTAAAAGTAGACCACAGGCATTTTAAATCTGTGCTGGTTAATATTTCCATACTCAATATATTGTTTCTGGAACAAAAAGTAAAACCAACAGAAACCACACAAAAAAAAGATAAATCAAATATTTCACAATCAATCAATGCCCTGATCTTGGCTTCTTTCATTTTGGTTTGTTAACCACCTGGCACAAAATAATAGGATAGCTGAAATGTGTTTGCATGTAGTTCCTGCTTTACATGTGCAGGACATATTTAAAACTTCAACATCATTACTAAATTTTAATTTCCCAGTGACTTCGTGAGGTGGTGTTCTCAAACTGCTTGTTTGTAAACATAACCCACATATGTCGACATGCTCATCATTTTTGTCCAAAATTCCGCACAACATAAGATTTCCGGCGTTTAACAACTCTTCTCCTTCAACTACACACCTAGAAGAAGGTGTTGCACTTAAAAAATTAAAATAATTTAATAAAGATAGCTGTTTATTATCCATTGCAAATCGATGATTTAACATGTAAACAAATATGGACAACTTTCACATTACTCGTTTCAATCAGCTGTTCACAGTGCTCGTAGCGCCGCCATCGGGCATTGTTGTACCCAATAGTTTTTTTATATGTGGGTCAAAGAGTTGTAAAACATGCCAAATTTCAACTTTCTAATTTCAGCCGTTTCGCCACAATATCTACCGAAAAGATAGACAACAGACACATGAGTGAAAGTATAAGGATTTTTTGGTCATACTTACAAAACCCTTAAAGCAGTTCGCGGACTGAATCTGTCCCTCGGGCCATAGTTTGGCTATGCCTGGTAAAAGTAGACCTACGAAATCTAAAAAATGTAAATTGCATTATTTTAATAAGAATTATCCAGTGTCTTAAAACTGTATAACTTTTTTTATGTACGCCAATGACTTGGTGTTATTCTGACAATAATAATTGAAGAATAAAACAGAATTGTATGTTTACACAATATCGCAGACATTAACAATATAAATAGTTGCATCCAAATATCCAATTAACTGTCAACACCTTTTCTTTTCAATCATAAATAATATGGCGAATAATAGTTTTAACACCAACACAAGTACTTGTATACAATGGCGGATAATTAGCAAATGAAATATTGTAAAAACAAGTGAAATTATTAATCTTGTGTGAGTGTTTTCGCGAGCTGAGATTGGCCTGTCATGCGGATACAAATAGACAGTGCACTGCGCTCATCAGGAACACTCGTCCATCAGCTGTAATGGCCCCAACTTGAACCTGTGATATGCATCGCTTTTAGCAACAACTTCAGACTATTGCGGGAGATTTGTTCAATGGAGTTATTGAAAACAAATCGAAATGGTATTGAAAAATTGACGTGAAGTTTTATACTTTTCAGGGTTTTGCTGGTATGTAGTAAAGACACGAGGGCTATATTTTAAGTTTTTACCTAAACTAAGAAATAACTTTTTTTTGAACAAACTGTTTTATTGCTTTTCAAAATATTCGCCTTTAAGATTTATACACTTTTGCATGCGTTCAAACCAATTCTCGAAACATTATTTCCACTCTGAAGTTGGTATCTCAAAAACATGGTTTTCGAAAGCTTCAACAGCTTCTTGAGGTGATGAAAATCGCTGCCCAAGTAAAAAAAAATTTTTTTGAACCAACTGTATTATTGCTTTTCAAAATATTCGCATTTAAGATTTATACACTTTTGCGTGCGTACAAATCAACTCTCGAAAAAAAATTCCGTCTCTGAAGTTTGTATCTCAAAAATTTGGCGAAGGCTTCAACAGCCTTTTGAGGTGATCGAAATCGCTATCCACGCATTTTTTGTTTGACATTGGGGAACAAAAAAAGTCGTTAGGGGATAAATCAGATGAATACGGGCAATGAGACATTAATCGTTGTTTTTCTCCTTCTAATAATCAATTGTTTAACGTGCTGTATGGGAGCTTGCATTGTCATGATGAAGAATGATGCGATGTTTTGGTTGTTTTTCCTGATTTTGTCGATGACTTCTGGCAAACAAATTGTTGTATACCATTCAGCATTAACTGTTCTGCGATCCTCTAAAGCAGGGGTCGGCAACACGGCGCCCTCTGTTGGATTTTTAGGCGCCGTCGAGGACCTTTTTTGTTTTACTCGTCATTTGGATTTTGTGAGGTAAGGACCTTTTTTTTTTTGCTCGTCACTTGGATTTCGGGAGGTGAGGACCTTTTTTTTTGCTTGTCACTCTTGGATTTTGAGAGCTGTGGACCAAATTAAGCGGAATCCATTGGGAACAGATCTTTTTCACAGCTAAATGTTCATGCAAAATCGATTGTATTGCAGTCTCCGATATGCCAAAGGATGCCTCTATCTCACGGTAAATCACATGCCGATCTTCTTAAATCATTTCACGCACAGCATCGATGTTTTTTTGAATCACAACCGATTTTGGTCAACCTTCACAAGATACATCACTGACGGACGCACAACCATGACGAAATTCTGCAAACCAATTGTAAACAGTCTTTTATTACCAAAAGTTGAACGAAGCGAATCTATGCATTGTTGCTTAGGCCTTTACTAAAATCGTAAAAAATCATCCAACGAAAACCTTCACCAGTAATATCCATTTTTTCAAAAACTTTGTTTTTTAATGCTTACTTTCAACAAACTTCTCGGTCAATTTATAAGCTGCCACTGTTTCACAAAAACAAATGTCAAATTTTACGAATATAGTAATGACACATTTCAATATTGCCATCTAGTGGTCGTTTGGAAAAACATAAAAGGTACCCCTCGTATGACCAGAATGTGACCCCTTTATACTAGTAAATAAAAATCAATTTAATGCAAGATTCCTGACAAAATTTGCAGCCAGGAGCCCCATCCAAACTTGATGTGCTCCTGAGTAAGAGACATGTTATAGTTTGGTAGATCCATATTTTGTTAAGAATAATGATAGACCGGGAGCTCATGACATTTTTGGTCTCCGATTTCATACAGCATGCCTTTTGGAGGAGAGAATATTTACCCTGTGACAACAAAAAAGGGATGGTACTAAACCCCTGCACGCTTTCCGATCATAGGGAAAATTGCATTTCCACTTAAACACAAAATTTTTGTGCTTTTCTCTGATTTAATATTGCTTGCCCTTTTGTCAAAAGAAAGTTATAACAAATTTAAAGTTTTTTAAATATATGCATGCGATTCGGAGGGTCCCAAAGGGCACAAACGGTCATGTGATCTTGTAATAAAAAAATATGATTTTCCGCGTTTTCATACAGCATGCCTATAATTAAAAGACTTTAAATTTGTTATAACTTTCTTTTGACAAAAGGGCAAGTAATATTAAGTCAGAGAAAAACACAAAAATTTTGTGCAAGTGGAAATGCAATTTTCCCTATGACCGGTAAGCGTGCAGGGGTTTAGTACCATCCCTTTTTTGTCGTCACAGGGTAAATATTCTCTCATCCAAAAGGCATGCTGTATGAAATCGGAGACAAAAAATGTCATGAGCTCCCGGTCTATCATTATTCTTAACAAAATATGGATCTACCAAACTATAACATGTCTCTTACTCAGGAGCACATCAAGTTTGGATGGGGCTCCTGGCTGCAAATTTTGTCAGGAATCTTGCATTAAGTTGATTTTTATTTACTAGTATAAAGGGGTCACAAAAAAGGGATGGTACTAAACCCCTGCACGCTTTCCGGTCATAGGGAAAATTGCATTTCCACTTGCACAAAATTTTTGTGTTTTTCTCTGACTTAATATTATTTGCCCTTTTGTCAAAAGAAAGTTATAACAAATTTAAAGTCTTTTAATTATAGGCATGCTGTATGAAAACGCGGAAAATCATATTTTTTATTACAAGATCACATGACCGTTTGAGCCCTTTGGGACCCTCCGAATCGCATGCATATATTTAAATGACTTTAAATTTGTTATAACTTTCTTTTGACAAAAGGGCAAGCAATATTAAATCAGAGAAAAGCACAAAAATTTTGTGTTTAAGTGGAAATGCAATTTTCCCTATGATCGGAAACCGTGCAGGGGTTTAGTACCATCCCTTTCTTGTTGTCACAGGGTAAATATTCTCTCCTCCAAAAGGCATGCTGTATGAAATCGGAGACCAAAAACTGTCATGAGCTCCCGGTCTATGAAGGAAAGTATAAAAAACTAAAACAATGAAATATCAATAAATGTTAATACGGTAACGTTAATATTATGTAAATATATTCATTAAACAAGCTTTTAACGAGTGTAAATGGTTTTTACGGAGGTGTTATTAGCACTGACACTGTATGGGTGTTGACGATAGACATACGACGGTGGGAGCGGGGTTGATCCTCGCACTCTACACTTGCCTTGATCTTCCGTAAATAGAATTAATTAATAAATAAACGTTAACTGTTACTCATACTTGTCTGTTTATGTAATTACTTATATTTATATCTATTATGTGTCATCAAGTACAATTTTATTTGATTAACTGAACGATTTGCAGTGTTTACAGAATACATTTAAATACAACTATACCTAGTATATTATGGTAGAGGGAGGCTAGTTGAGTAATGGGGTAAGTTGGAACTGATAATATCTTCGCAATGAAAAGTACACACGTATTTTATACACACACAGGATATTTTACACTCTTCTGATGAAACACGGGTATGAACATGTAGAAAATTGTTTTTATTTAATTGGTCTGGAGGTTAATGCACAAAATTTACCGGACGAAGAATGGTTGCAATGTCACACTTGTAAAGACTGAGCTAACAAAAATATACAGAGCAATTATTAATGATTGATAGACGTTTAAATTTAGTGCGTTGCCGTGTAAGCCTAGGGCCAGAGTGGTGTACCGGAGCTCCATATCCACGGATGATCCGTAAAAAATAAAAATCCGTATTAGTTTCTCCAAGGCGGATTAAACGGATCTCATATAGATATATTTGAATTAGTTATAATACAAGTTTGCGTCAAAAAATGCTCAAGGAAGAATAAATTTTACTCTGACGATTAAATTCATAATTAGTCGAGCATTGCATTATTTACCGGTGGTTTTAGAACAGTCTAGCATACATTAATGGTTGTAATTTTTGGATTTTCCGTAGTTTATTTAGTCTAGGAAAAAATTGGGGCTTTAAGCGCTTAATGTGTTTTGAAATGATGACAATTTTTTTAATGGCATAATTTACATTATTTGTGAAAATTTGAATTAAAAAAACTCAAAAACGGTCGAACAAATGACCTAAGGTTAGAATTTTTTGATTCTTCGTAGTTTAGTCTAGAAAAAAATTGGGACCTTATTCGTTTTGCGTATTTTAAAATGATGACAAATTTTAATATGGCATGATTTACAGAAAATACCAATATCTCATGGACGTATCTCAAAAACGAAATGCGAGAAAGGTCTACGGTTGAAAATTTTGAAATCTTGAGGTCCTAATTGGCTTGTAACCATATTTTGAAAAAAATTTTTTTTGTTTTGAAAATTTTGATAATTTCTTACTAAAAAATGCTTAGGGATAGAAATCGGTTTGAATTTTTAATATTACTAAACTAATTGATCTAAAAAAAATGGGCTTTAATAAACCAGTTATTAAGTTTTTTATGGGCAGTAATCCAAAACCTTTGAAAATGGCAAAAAAACGAAAAAATCGCAAGAGGTAGACCTTAAAAAAATTGTGATCTTTAAGTAAAAAAAAATTGTCTCTGATTTTATTAAAAATTGGTATAAGTATGTATTTTTGGTCATAGATTAACAAAATTTGGTCCATTTTGAAATTTGGGCAAAAGTTTTGGAATAATAAGCAAAAACCTGAAACAAATCGGCACTTACCCAAAAACTAAGAGAGCATGAATTTTTTAAATACTTTTTTCATAATCTTCACCTCAAAATTAGCTTAAACAATATTTTGGCTAAAATTGGAGACAAAAAATTTATGATCAAAATTTAAAAATTTTAGGGAAATAAAAATTTTGAATTTTGTTGGAAAATTGGTTTTTGGAAGATAGTTATTTTAGGAAAATAGCTTCTTCCTGAGCAAATAGCTTTTAAAAAAATATTTTTATTTACACGTATAATTCACTGTAACGCATTTTCTTTTTAAAAATTAAATTTATTTTCATTTGCCGTTAACTCTCATTTTTCATAACGTTCCGTCAGATACTATTTGCCCAGTAAAATAGCATTTAAATAGAAATAAATATTATAAAGCTATTTGCTCAGGCAGATATTATTTGCCCAGGAAGAAGTTACTTTCCTACAATAATTATCTGCCTGCGACATATATCGTATGTCCTTTTTCGATTTGCAACATAGAGCTTTCCCATGTTAAATTTTCCATTGCATATTCTGTCTCTACTATGAGTTTTAGACAAAAACTTTATTAATAAAAATTGTTCAGTATTTTATTCTCAACATATTGTGCCTAATTTTCAATAAAAAATCCCAGTTTGTTTGAAAAAAGGCACACAATATTTTTTGTATTTATATCTGAAAATAACAGTTGGTAACAAATTGGGATTTTTTTATTCGAAAAAGTCGAAAAAGTCGAAAAAGAACATACGGTATAAAGAATGGGTTAAGATAGCTACAATTGGTATTTTGATTCAATAGTAAATAATTTTATTATACACATATGATGCTACTAATTATACTAAATTATGAAAATTATACTAAAGTATGAATCTTCAAATTTTTCAGTGATTATACGAGTTATGATTTTTAAAAATATTTGATCTTTAATAACATCCGTTTCCGGTGGCACATTTAAATATATAATAAGTCCATTCTGGTCAGGCTCGCGGCTCTCATTGTTCGGGTTCACACACACATATACGCATAAAAACATATGTAGACCTATACACCCAAGCACGTACGGAAAAACTACGTTTTCAAACAAAGACATTTACTTCCGCATTTAGTATTTTCATTTGAATATTTTAAGATTATATTCAATTATAAAATTATAGTAAAACAATTTTGTACGCATAATAGAGGTCCTGATTTACTTCAACAATTACTTAACCGAGAAAATCTATCAAATCTATTTAAAAAATTTAATGCAGTAGGGTACTTTGAAGAGAAAACAATATAAATGAATCTTCGATTGATCAGTTTATTGATTCTCTCAATAAACCTAACTATTCGTTGAACGTTTTTACGTAGCTAAAAAAGTTATCGTTGTATTTTCTTGCGTCATTAAAAAACTAAGTAAACATTCCTATTGTAGGACTTTCTTTTAATAAAAGGTGCAATATTTCTTTTATGTTTCTTAACACTTTTTAAAGCGATTATACAAGAATTACACTACAGCGATTTCCTTGGCATCCATTTTAATACTGCCACACCGACTAAGCATTGGTTGCTTTGATTGCTTGTTCTTGTCTCCTTAAAATTGGTCTTCTGATGTCTTCGGCGACTGGTCGCCAATACGCAATTATTCTTTACCTCAGTACAAAACGTAACATTTCGGCCTTTTCAATTAGTTGCTCTCCTCTTTTTTTACGATAACGAATAACTAATATTGAAATAAATGTGTAACAATATTTTGTTATGAATATGGTTAGGAAGCAATTAGTTTTTTTTTTTTTTAGTTTTTTTACTTATATTCTACTGTGTTTATTCTACTGTCTTTAATTAAATATATTGTGTATTCGCTTCCTCAGAATTGTGATGCATATTGTGATGTAGTCGTCAAAAGAAATACTATGTTTACAAATCAAAGTCGAAAACTTCATTATTTGTGCGGACTTATGTAAAGCTACAATTCTAATGAGATAGGTAGAAATAATCACACCGCAAGGTATAAAGGCTTCAGGATTAAGTAAGTAAGTAAATAAGATAAATAGAAATAATTCATGCCATAAATTGTACACATTACTGCCATTATTAATTTTATTCAGGTTTATTTTAAAATTTCAAGAGTGTAAAATATGTAAAAATAATATTTTTAAAAACTACACTTATGTAAACATATTAACTCAAGTTCAGAGGCTAATTACGTCCGTTTTTGAGTTATAAATCATCAGGGCCGGCGCTAGGATTTGCGGGGCCATGTGCGAGTAGAGCAGAAAAAAAAGGTGCTCACCTCCCAGATCCAAGTGAAGAGCAAAAAAAGGTCCTCACCTCCCAGATCCAAGTGAAAGAGCAGAAAAAAAAGGTGCTCACCTCCCAGATCCAAGTGAAAAGCAAAAATAAAGGTGAAGACCAAAAAAACAAAAAATCTCCAAGTGAAGATCATGCGCGGGGCCTGTTGTAGAACCGCGGGGCCTGCTGTCGACCGCGGGGCCCGTTGTTGAACCGCGGGACGTGCTGTTGACCGCGGGTCCTGTTGTTGAACCGCGGGGCCTGCTGTCGACCGCGGGGCCTGTTGTTGAACCGCGGGACGTGCTGTTGACCGCGGGTCCTGTTGTTGAACCGCGGGGCCTGCTGTTGACCGCGGGGCCTGTTGTAGAATTGCTGGGCCTGCTGTTGACCGCGGGGCCATGTGCTCCCGCACATGCTGCACATGCCTCGCGCCGGCCCTGTAAATCATATTATATAGACATTTTATAAAGGACGTATAACAGTTAGCGAATTAATTTTTATTTTATCTAAGCCTACGTGGACCGGATTAAATCAATTGGTGGGCCGGATTCGGCTCGCGGGTCCTCAATACCCTGGCTTAGAATATTACAACCAGAAAACAATACAGGCGTTCACCACTTATATTTTCACAAAAAGTATTTCCAACATGTGTGCGCTCCTGGGCTGAAGTAAATTTTCAGAACAATACTACAGTTCAGCTCTACTTGAATTAAATATGTTGTCACTAAAGAATCGTCTCACATTGTCAGATATGGTTACATTATATAAAATTTGCAATAATATTATAGACTGCAATGATCTATTAATGTTGTTCACTTTTTTAGTTCCGTCTTATAATGTCCGCAACCAACATTCGTTTTTCGTTTCCAAAACTAATAATAATACTTTTTCCAATTCACTCATTGAAAGGATGTCTTCCACATTCAACAATGTCTTTAATAATGTTGAAATTTCAAATTACACATTAAATAATATTTAAATCATATTGTAAAATTATATTACAACATTTGGATTCAAGTTCAACTCCGGTTGCTTCTCTTTAAATTGTTGTATTATATAACTAACTTATTGTAATACTTTTGTTCGTACATGACTGGCGAATTGTTCGATTCAATATATAATAGTTATAAATATTAAAATTTTTCAAATCAAAAATAAAATCGTTGCAGTCCTGTAGTATCGTTTAATATGTAAACTTTACGCACGTAATAGTTAAAAAATTCTTGAACATTGCTGTGGGTTCGTCCTGTTTGTGTTCTTAACATGTAAAATAAATAAATAAATATAGTCCGATGGAATCAATATGTTGAAACCCTATGCTTCAACTAGGAGAGACGTCCAAAAATGCACTAAAAACTGTTGTAGTCCATCATATTTATCAGAAGGGTTGATTTGAATATCAAAAATTGTCAGAATAATCGACATTGATGTGAACAGGAATAGTAATATCAGATTATTTTTACGAAAGTTTTTATTGATCAGAAAATTAAGTTTAATATGAAGCATCAAATGAAACGTCTTGAAGTATAGATTAACGAACGAGAAGCAATTTTAAGAATTGTATTTAGACTTTTTATTTAAACACGATTTTTGCCAAAAATGTATATTTTTTCTACACTTTGTAACCCAGTGGGGTTGGTTTAATATTAGAAAAAAGTGTTATGCAAATTAGCAGAAATATGTATTTTTTTTTTTTTGGATTTGTGAAAAAATATATTTTTAAATTTTTGTAAATAAAATATTTTAATACTTAAATTAATAGACTTTGATAAGATACAACGATTGAAGAGGTTGACGGATAAAGGTGTTAAATAACAGTTAAATTAAAAAAATATAAATATGAATAATGGATGCAGAATCCTATATTTTAGATCAGTGTTTCTCAACCTTTCCTGGCATGGAGCCCCCAAAATAACGTAAATATGGTCTACGGCCCCCCTATATATATACATATATAAAGGAGGAATCACAAGGTGTATCAAGATAGAGGAAACACGATTTTTCTCGAAAAGACGATGTGTGAGCAAGTTGGGAAAAAAATTTGGTATATATTTGGATAAAGCTTTTGAAAAGAAACAACTTTTACATAAACATGTTTTTAATATTTGTTACGGTTACCTATAATGGCTTGCAAGTATTTTTATTTACAAGTGTTCAAAGTTGCTTTCCATTTTCAACATTTTCGCATCCTTACTCTTTAGCTCGGAGCATAAAAAAAATATTGCACGTTCAAGTCGTACCTACTTGAAACTACTTGAAGTACCTCCAACGCGAACCGTTTTAATTAGTTTAAATTAGTTGTCAAAATAAGTATAATTTATTTTATTTATGTTTAAAAGGTATAATTTAGTGAATATAAATGTCATATATTTATGAATATATCTTGCAAAATTGAGCGTTTTTACCGACCGCCAACATTTATAAGGGAGGTATTGTGATCATACCGATTTTGACATTTCGAGATTTCGATGGATCTCCACGAATTGAGGTCCCTACATAACGTTTTGACTATTTTTAGCATGATGTCTGTCGGTCTGTCTGTCCGTCTGTCCGTCCGTCCGTCTGTCCATCTGTCCGTCCATCCGTCTGTCTGTCTGTCTGTGTACACGTGCAGAGCAAATTCGGAGTAGAACGATTTTTATGAAACTGCATATTTAAAATTTTGACATCAATGGCACGAGTTGATCAACATTTGGTAATAATCGGTTGACTAGAAATGGGAGTTTGCTCGAGTCGATTTTAAAACTTTTGCGAATATTTAGCAACAGAAAAATATTTCGAAAAAATTTATCAAACAAAAGTTGCTATAAATACAATTATTAATAACTTTTGTTTGAGACATTTTTTGATAAAACGATAAAAAGTATCTATTTTTTCGTACTTAGATGTACCGTTTCCCATGGTCATGATAAATAATATCTCTGTTGGAAAATATTAGGCCAAGTTATTTCTCCTCTGCTGCTAGAATGTATTTTATACAACTTTTATGGCGGTCGGTCCTATGGTGGCCACAGCTGATTTTTCTATTATGATTTCATGATTCGATCTTATATGACTTCGCGGCCCCCCGACGAAGCTTTCACGGGCTCCCAGGGGGGCGCGGCCCCCCAGTTGAGAAACGCTGTTTTAGATGACTCCTATTTTGCTATGACATAATTTTTCGAAATTTTAAACCAATCAATTCAACCAAGTGATATATCCTCAAATCGCGGTATTAAAAATTATTAGATTGTTACTTAATCCCTTCAACTATTCATGGGCAATCGATATAATTCCCAAAAATTTTAAATAGTACGCACCTGTACGTTATTGCTTTTGCTATTGAGATTCGGATGATTTTTGTTTGACGGCCACAATGCGCATGCGTATTGTACTCCAACTTGTCAGGGATTTCATCTACGAACGCACCTAATGATTATTTTTCATAAAAAAATAATATTCCCAAACGTATAACAAATGAAAATAATCTACAAAATATTAAATTACAATTTTCCATGCTTAGACAAAATCTAAAAGCCTAATGGTTAAAATATCAACGTTTATAATGCAATTTTAATTACACACCTTCCCAAATGTTTTACTAATTATTAAATTTGATCATTTACTTTTATCTAAATTATATTTAATGTAATTTTTCACAACAATCTAATCAAAAAATATTTTACACGTAAAACAACTTCCTTTTCAAACTTAAGAAAAAATCAGATTAATAAGTTTTCTTATCAAAAACAACATCAGAACCCAATTAAAATCAAATCTTACACATACAAGGTAAGAATCCATTGTTAAAAATCAAACAAACAAAATAAAATAATAGAAAACATAAGCTAAGACATCATAAAGCAGAGCTTTAAATAAAAACCACTAGGTTCTAATCACATAATTATGTCATTCCGTGTTAACGAAAATTGTACAACTACCAAGATACAGCGCTAGATAGTGTTATGAATAATTCTTCGTGTGAAAACACATGTCGGCGCTAATACGATACGTGCGTGACTGATTGGACTGTAGAGATAACAGCGAACTGCATTACCGACACGGTGACATCTGAGCCATTGTCGACAATAATCGCCCGCTCACGTGGCTCTAACATATTATTTTTATACTTTTTCCTATGATGTCAATTTTTAGTCTCATGATTTCTAGAACAAACTGCCAGTGAATGTTTCGTAGGTATCTGGTAAGTGAGGAAGGTCCATTTGGGATCCCAAATGTTGAATGTCTGCCATTTAACTGTGGTCAACGACAAAAGACCGAAAGCCAAAGGCCGACAGCCAAAAGGCCGATGTGGACTAAGGGCCGACGTGGACAAAATGCCGATTTGGGCAAAATACCGACTTGGACAAAAGGTTGACACGATATGGGTCTACATTAGCGAACTGATCCTGTAATGTATCGCAACGCAAGGGCGTTAATAACGTCGAACGCGTTCGGTCGTTCGAATCTGTAATAATTTTTGGTCGTAAGCCAATAGTTTGGCCGATTTCTCTATCTACTCTGCAGGTTGAGTAAACAAAGAAATAAAGTCCACACTTTGGAGTCCAAGCCCCAATTTTTGGAAAAGTAGAATGACCGTAAAATATACAAGCAATAAAGAACTTTTATAAAAATTAATAGACAACCCAGCCGTAAGGTAATGTTCGCTTGAACTCTACGTACCGCGAACTTATTGCAATCTTCCTGTGAACCATCCGAGAGTGGATCATGCTCATAGACCGGGAGCTCATGACATTTTTGGTCTCCGATTTCATACAGCATGCCTTTTGGAGGAGAGAATATTTACCCTGTGACAACAAAAAAGGGATGGTACTAAACCCCTGCACGCTTTCCGGTCGTAGGGAAAATTGCATTTCCACTTGCACAAAATTTTTGTGTTTTTCTCTGACTTAATATTGCTTGCCCTTTTGTCAAAAGAAAGTTATAACAAATTTAAAGTCTTTTAATTATAGGCATGCTGTATGAAAACGCGAAAAATCATATTTTTTTATTACAAGATCACATGACCGTTTGAGTCCTTTGGGACCCTCCGAATCCCATGCATATATTTAAAAGACTTTAAATTTGTTATAACTTTCTTTTGACAAAAGGGCAAGCAATATTAAATCAGAGAAAAGCACAAAAATTTTGTGTTTAAGTGGAAATGCAATTTTCTCTATGACCGGAAAGCGTGCAGGGGTTTAGTACCATCCCTTTTTTGTTGTCATAGGGTAAATATTCTCTCCTCCAAAAGGCATGCTGTATGAAATCGGAGACCAAAAACTGTCATGAGCTCCCAGTCTATCAGATCATGATCAGACAGACATATGAGTGACAATAAAAGAGTTTCTTGGTCAAACCTACGAAACCACAAAAGAAAGGTCCTTAATTAGTTGATAATATTTGTAAATAATTAATAATTTAATAACGGCCATCCTCATTGTACGAGGGTTGCCTCTTTTATTTCGGGATTGCGCTAAACTCCTGCTGCCATCTGGCAACTGATGCTTCTATCATAAAGGTTGACATTTTTTACGGTATACGTACTCAGAACGTTTTGACGTACGAGTGCTATTTGTGTTGTTTACAGTAACTTGAAAAAAATCATCTCTGCTAAAAATGGAATTAAATCATGAACATTTTCGAGCGATAATTTTTTACTTGGAGCGATAACTTTCGAAGTGGATTAACCCAACAACAATGCATCGATGAACTTAATTCGACTTTTTGCGATGAATCACCATCAAGGACTACTGTTTATCGATGGTTTACGGTAACCGACGAGTTCATCGAAAATCAATTCATCGAAAATCAATTCATCGAAAATCAATTCATCGAAAATAAATTCATCGAAAATCAATTCATCGAATGATCAATTCATCGAATCGTCAATTCATCGAAAAAAAATATTTTGTAAATATTTGAGAGGAATGCCGAGGGGATTGGAAAGTCAAAAAAGCAGTGGTCAATAAATGTAGACAGACTAAGAAATAATTGCATAAAATTTTTTATATTGTTTAAAAAAAAGTAAATAAAGTGACATAGTGTTTGAATATAAATAAAGAAATATAATAAGAAAACTTATATAATAAAACAAATAAATTTTTTGTTTTTAAGGTTTAATAAGACAGGTTATAGGCAATTGCACGCAAATAATTTTTATAAATTCATACACAATGATATGCATTTTAATTGGGCTAATATGGGGGAAAATAAAGTACTATGCATCTAAAAACAAGGTAATTAGGTTAGATTTAGTTAGTAAAAGTCTAAAACCGAGCGGCGCGAGTTACCTATCTTCTAGTTTAAGGACAAAGCACTATTTTAGGTTAGGTTAGATTAGTAAGGGTTTTGTTAGAAGAAGCCGAGCGAAGCGAGCTACCCATCTTCTAGTTTAATGTCAAAACACTATCTTAGGTTAGGTTAGGTTAGTAAGCGTTTGGTTAGAAGAAGCCGAGCGAAGCGAGCTACTCATCTTCTAGTTTAATGACAAAACACTATCTTAGGTTAGGTTAGGTTAGTAAGGGTTTGGTTAAAAGAAGCCGAGCGAAGTGAGCTACCCATCTTCTAGTTTAATGACATAACACTATCTTAGGTTAGGTTAGGTTAGTAAGGGTTTGGTTAGAAGAAGCCGAGCGAAGCGAGCTACCCATCGTTTAGTTTAATGACAAAACAAACTCACACTAACATAACAATTCCACCTGTTTAGAATCACCGTACATTGAACAAATCATGTGTGGTATGACGCGGTGTGATACATGCGCAGTTGCGTAGGTAGCTATGATTCCATTAACCGGGTTTTTCTGATCTAAGGAGCCCTGTTCGATTTCAAAATAATCCAACAGGTATCTTTTACCTGGCGTATTTTCTGAATGGAAAATTTAAAAATTATTAATAGACCAAGTATGATAGTTATTTAATAAGTGTAGTCTGTCAACTATTATCGACCACTGATTTTTTGGCTTTCCGATCCCCTCGGCATTCCTCTCAAATATTTACAAAATATTTTTTTTTATGAATTGACGATTCGCTGAATTGATCATTCGATGAATTGATTTTCGATGAATTGATTTTCGATGAATTGATTTTCGATGAAGGGATTTTCGATGAATTGATTTTCGATGAACTTACCGTGAATCCCTACTCAGATAAAGAAACATCATCAATGGATTTTAAGTAAATATTCATTATATATACAAAATATGTTTCATAAAATAAGAAAAGAAAATCAGAAAAGCGATGAAAGGGAGGCGCAGATATTCAGAAAATCACTTGAAGAGAGGGGGATCAGAAATTCAGAAAACACTTGAAATGTCGGAAAGGCAGAAAACGTGTAACAACCGTCAGAATTATATAAAAATAAGTTGGATGTTTATATTTCGCACGACCCGAAGAAATACGGATTAAACCCGGAACCTGGACACAAACCTGTAAAACCCGGAACCTCCGGGTCAGATCCGAAGAGGTGGTAACCCTATCAGCATATCAGCTTCACTCATGAGATCTTCATCACAAGAAATATTCCGACGGCTCCAGCGTCAGCACTTCCTTACCAACAGAACATTCAACACCTGGAACTCACTCCCGGAGGAGGCAATCCTAGCTCCTAATATCAACAGCTTTAAGAAGCAAATTACCCATCTGTTTCAATAATAACGTTCATCTATATTAATTTTAAATGTATAAATTAGTTGTAATTTATGCAGTGTAATTTGTTAATATCGTTTGCAAATTTTTCTGTATTAGCGCATAACAAACCAAATGTCTTCCAGTCTCTCTCACCATGTAATGATAATAATATTTCTGTTATATTTCCTAAGTCATTTATTGATTAAATTCATCATATTTAATGAATGGTGAATATCCGTTAGAGGTATATATTAATTCACTAACTGCATTAATGTAAGACCCATACAATAATACGATTTTGTTTTGCTAATCTGAGCTATCGAAAGCACTTACTTGTAACCTTGATTGTAAGTAAGCCTGGGAAACTGAACTATAACACAAAATCTCTTCCTGATTTTAAAATGTAGAAAACTCCTACAACTGTTCAGCAAACACTTTGCTCCTAACCAAACATATTCCATTCACTGTGTCCATATTAGTTTGGCATTTGTTGTTTTGTTTTTACAAAATGACTGATATATTTACCGTGGTGAAGCAGGGTCAAATATTTGTGTATATTATGTGTCGTAAGATGAGTATCGGCATATGACAGAGCTCAGAGCTTGTGGGAGTCGTTGAGTGTTTGAGGTGCAATTAACGTAGAATGTACAGTCAATATTTGTACATGACAAGTTCACTGCTTCTGTTCATACGCACATCACACAATATCGGATAGATGAGATTCGCAATCCGTTTGCGTCATTCAGGCACATCAAAATTATATCAACAAGCTTCAGACCGAGGAGGTACTGTTACAAGGATTTGATTTGAACCGTTCGCGACTTGATAATGAAAGATTGTATTTTACTTTCTGGGATTACTTCATTTTATAATATTAGTTGACGTGCTCGTACGTTTCGTACGTTTTTTGCTATAGGAATACATTTTTGCTGTATACGAGGGTTACCTTTTATGTTTTTACAAACGGCGTAAATGGCAATATTTATTTATTTATTTATTATTTATTTTACAACGGCCTATTTCTGCAACGAGGCTAATCGCCGATGCCAGGGGGCGAGCTCCTACACCTGGATGAGGGGTGAATAATTATGTAATGAGAGTAATGTAAACATATTATTCTCGCCCGAATAATATCACCAACGGAGAATCGAACTACCGACCGCACAATCCAGACTGCACGATTTAATGCGCTCGGCCACTTCGTTGGCTAAATGGCAATATTGAAAAGTGTCATTACTATATTTGACATTTGTTATTGTGAAATTAGTGGCAGCTTATAAATTGAACGAGTAGTTTGTTGACAGTGGGCGTTTAAAAAAACAAGTTTGTGGAAAAAATTGATATTATAAGGTTTTCGTTGGAAAGGCACCTGGTTTTAATGCCTGGTTATTGTTTAGGGGGCACCTGGTTTGAATGCATGCAAAAGTGTATAAATTCTAAATGCGAATATTTTAAATAAAACAGTTTGTTCCAAAAGAAATGTCTCTTAGTTTTTGTAAAAACTTAAAAGGTATCCCTCGTACTAGATGATAAAAAAAGAACTGTTTTTGATATGGTCGCCCAAAATAGTTTATGTAATAATAATTTATGTACCATAGCCAAAAAGTAGATCTTTTTCCACCGCATTTGAATTTGAACTCAATAACAATGTATAGATTCGCTTCGTTCAACTTTTGGTAATGAAGCACCATCAGAAAAGACTGTTTACAATTGGTTTGCAGAATTTCGTAGTGGTCGTGCGTCCGTCAGTGATGAATCTCGTGAAGGTCGACCAAAATCGGTTGTAAATCAAAAAAACATCAATGCTGTGCGCAAAATGATTGAAAAAGATCTGCATGTGACTAACCGTGAGATACAGGCATCCTTTGGCATATCGCAGACTGCACTACATTCGATTTTGCATGAACATTTCGCTGTGAAAAAGATCTGTTCCCGATGGATTCCGCTTAATTTGACCGAAGCTCAAAAATAGGCTCGTATTGATTGGTGTAAGGGAATGCTAAAAAAATTCAACTAGGCACTGCAAAATCCGTATACAACATCGTTACAGATGACGAAACTTGGATTTATACATATGAACAGGAAACTAAGTAACAATCCACTGTTTGGGTCTTCAGAGATGAACCGAAACCCACAAAAGTTGTTCGTTCACGAAGCAATTCCAAGAAAATGATCGCTTGTTTCTTCGGTTGTACTGGACATGTCGCAAACTTTAGAGCATCGGAAAATAGTTAATGCTGAATGATATACAACAATTTGTTTGCTAGAAGTCGTGGACAAAATCAGAAAAAATAACCAAAAACGTCATCATGACAATGCAAGCTCCCACACAGCACGTCAAACAATTGATTATTTGAAGGAGAAAAACATCGAATTAATGTCTCATTGCCCGTATTCACCTGATTTATCCCCTAACGACTTTTTTGTTCCCCAATGTCAAACAAAAAATGCGTGGACAGCGATTTTCATCATCTCAAGAAGCCTTCAAGTTGAAGCCTTCAAAAACCATGTTTTTGAGATACCAACTTCAGTAAAATTTGATGGAAAAAAATATTTCGAGAATTGGTTTGAATGCATGGAAAAGTGTATAAATCTTGAAGGCGAATATTTTGAAAAGCAATAAAACAGTTTGTTCCAAAAGAAAAACTTTTTTCTTTATTAGTTTTTGTAAAAACTTAAAAGATAGCCCTCGTACTAGATGATAAAAAAAAACTGTTTATGATATGTTCGCCCAAAATAGTTATTTGTGTACCATGGCCAAAAAGTAGATCTTTTTCGGCCGCATTTGAATTTAAGAGATAAGGATTAAACAGATAAGAACGAAAAAGATTTTTTTGGCCAAGGTGCATATTATATTTTTTGGGCGACCAAAAGAAATTTTTATTATACCCTTTTCACACTAGAACTTTAACATCGGTATGCTTTCACACTTGATGTTTAAATCTCCGGTGCTGTCATCAGCTACAGTAATTTTGTCCTTAAGTTACCGTCATGAAATTACCAGTTTTGAACTGTCTGCGCAGACGCACATTTTGAATTATTATAAACAAATATGGATATTTCATTTCATTCTACAATAAAGACACTACAATAAAGAATATATTACACCTGTATTAACATGTAAGTCGATACATTTTATCTCAATTATTGTAGCTCTGTATTTTATTAAACACATTATCAAAATAAATAATTTTATTGTAACAACAAGTATAAACTTCTTATAACGTCGATATAATACAGTATTCTTGTTTATGATAATATAAAATGTTGACAGCACAAATTCAAAGAGTATTTTTTTATAATAGAAATTATGTTGGCAATTTAAGACGCAGATCTCTGTCTTAAACATCGCTTGTATTTAGACGAGGCCATACGGTTTCACATTAGCGTTTAAAGACACATTCACTTTAACATCCGATCTTAAAGTTCTAGTGTGAAAAGGGTATTAGAAAAGTTACATTTATTTATTTACTTTAGATAATTTATGGCTACTGAAAAATTATTGCAATTATAAATGTTCGACTGTCAATTGTTTCAATGTAACCATGGAAATCTTGTAACTTGAGATATAAAACATAGATGACTCTAGCATCCAGCGGTCAAAAAAATAATGAATCGGCCTAGGCCAAAAAAGATTTACTTTATGGCCGGTACTAGACGATTAAAAAGAACTGTTTTTGATATATTCACAAAAAAATATTTATACAAATTAAGAGCTATGCTTATTACCGGCTATAAACTGTAGTTGTTTTCCGACGTGTGCTAAAAAACTATTGTAATACTGACCATATTACACCTGAATATACATAGATTGAAAATATGGTCGGGAAACATGGAAACAGGAGTCCAAGGCTCACCTTGTTTAATTTTGCCAATTATGATGGCTATAAAAATATTACCCATGTGTTTTCAATTTTTTAATTTCTATTTATTGTTCTTTGTTAGTAGTTATCTTAACATAACTTTAAGTTCATCGATTATTAGTGTTAATAAAACATAACATTATGAATTATAACAATTTTATCAATTCCATGTTTGAATTTAAATAGAATGCAGTCGGTGTTTTTACGAGTTGGCTTATCAGCGCTACATATCATTACATGCGGAGTGCGGACAGTCGTAAAGCCGAACCACACTGCCGTATAATTGATATAACGTTATAATAGTTATTATTTTATCCACTGCAGACCATTACAGTTATATTTATTTCAACATCTGTTCTAATGACAATTCATTCAAGTTAAGTTACGACGGTTTAAAATTACGAGGTTTCATAAAAAAATTAGCGGACTAGCGTCATAAAACTTTATTAATAAGAATAGTATTTTATTTAATATTTAATATAGGGTATATTATACGAGGATGAAGGTTACGTACCGAGCTGTAATCGAGGAATGTAATTAATCATCCGAGTGTAAATGCGCCTACAGACGGCATGGCAAGTCACGGCCAATATTTACACTTGTCTAGCTCCGTGGATCGTGGGTATGGCCAACAAGTCGCAACCAACGTACGTTGGGCTTTGGCTCTGGCCGCCGTTCATTTCCGAGGCGGTATTCTTATCACAAGTCAAAGGAGTTTGTCCAACATCGGTGCAAACTTGTATAAGCATGTTAGCACCTTATACACGACGCGCACCCACTTGTCATCATCAGGGCCGCCGAGAGGACTTCTGGGGCCCCGGGGAGAAACTATCTATGCGGGCCCCGGGGAGAAACTATCTATGCGGGCCCCGGGGAGATACATTCTTTGCGGGCCCCGGGTAATGATCAATTCTATATCCGGGAATTTTCATTTAAATACAGCTGAAAATACAACTGAGGACATAAAGCAAAAGAGGTCCTCACATACAAAAAACAAGTGACGAGCACAAAAAAAGGTCCTCACTTCCAAAAATATAAGTGATGAGAAAAAAAAGGCCTCACTTCCAAAATACAAGTGAGTAACGACCACGCGCCCCTGGCACTTGCCCCGATGCCATGTCGTTCCTCCGGAGCCCCAATCACCCGGGAGCTCCGAGAATTTTCCCCGGGAATCCCCCTCTTTCTCTTGTCGGGCCTGATCATCACATCAGTCGAGAGTGTTGTGCTGAAAAGGAGGGTTATAACCATTTTTGCTTCATTGTGAAGTCTACTTAACGCAAAAAGTAATTTTTTATACGTTTAATCTAATTTAAATATCAAAAGCAATGTCGAAGCTGCAACCATAACCTCACTTTCACTGTCAGACGCCATTTTACAAACGTTGGCCCATGTTCGGTATTTTTGTACTTGACCAGCACTGACTCTTCATCAAAACATCGTCTGTATGGTATGCTAGTACAAGTTTCCGCCAGTGCTACATGCGTCAATACCAGCACTGGCGAATGTTGGCACACCGTCTGTAGGCTCTATAATATAAGCTTTGTATACGAGTCAAATACAATATTTTATTTTATTTTATTTGATCTAATAGTTTTATCATTAAAAAAATAGTAAATTTAATTTCTAAGCGTAAAAATAATATTCTAGCTATAAAGTTGGGCTATGTGAGGCGCAAATTGCAATCGTTGCTGAGCCCTAAAAATTTTAACTAACTTATTTAAAAAAAGACCAAAAACCCTCTCTCCAATGACCAAACTGCCAATTTTAACAGCAATGTAAAATCAGTCCTGTTGTACGCATGTGAGACCAGAGCCGGCCTTAGCAAGTCTGGTGCCCCGGGAGAGATTTTTTTGCCACCCTCATAAAAAAAAAAATCAGTTGGGGCCACCACAGGACCGACCGCCATCATAAAGTACTTATATAAATTACATTCTAGCAGCAGAGTAGAAATAACTTGGCCTAATATTTTCTAACAGATATTATTTATCTTGACCATGGAAACGTTACACCTAAATATGAAAAAATTGAGACTAAAAAAAAATTGCGAAAATTTTACAAAAATTATTCGAAATTTTTCGTTTTATCAAAAAACGTCTCAAATAAAAGTTATTAGTTATTGCCATTATAGCAACTTTTGTTCAATAAATTATTTCGAAATATTTTTGTGTTGTTAAATATTCACAAAAATCTTAAAATCGACACGAGTAAACTCCCATTTTTAGTCAACCGATTTTTACCAAAAGTTGATCAACTCGTGCCATTGATTGCAGAAGCTTAAATATGAAGTTTCATAAAAATCCTTTCAGCCTAATTGGCTCTGCACGTGTACACAGACAGACAGACAGACGGACGGACGGACAGACAGACAGACAGACAGACAGACAGACAGACAGACAGACAGACCGACAGACATCATGCCAAAAATAGTCAAAACGTTATATAGGGACCTCAATTCGTGGAGATCCATCGAAATCTCGAAATGTCAAAATCGGTATGATCACAATACCTCCCTTATATATCTTGGCGGTCGGTAATTAATTTCTCTCTATAATACAAGTGATGACCTAAAGATAGGGTGATATGATGACCAGATTTCAGTGAAGGGAAACCGGGACACAGGAAAAAAAGAAGGGCTTCAGCTCCCAGATCCAAGTGAAGAGCAAAAAAAAAGGTCCTCCCCTCCCAAATTCAAGTGAAGAGCAAAAACAAAAAGGTCCTCACTTTAAAAATACAAGTGATGACCTGACCGTCCGCCGCCCTTCCTGGCCTGGCTCCCTAGGCGGTCGCCCCCCCCCACGGTAAAGCCGCTTCTGTGTGAGACTTAATTACAAATATTTATTAAAAATTGTTTGTGAATTATAGTAGGCATTCACTGACCAGATATCATCACTAATAAAGATCTATGGCAGCTCACAGAACAAACAGAGATCCGACAAGAAATCGAGAAGTGCAAATGGAAGTGGTTTTGTCATACTCTTAGTGGACAGTCGGACAACACTGCAAAACAAGCTTTGAACTGGAACCTGCAAAGTAAAAGGCGCGTTGGAAGACCCAAACTAACCTGCTGACGGTCAATAGAGAAAGAGGGCCATTATACACGGCGTACAATATGAGCAGCTATATGTACTTATTTACTGTTGGACACAATGTATTTATTATTTGATGGTCATAGATAAATTATTTTATCTACGACCATTAAATGATAAATGTAGACTTAATGTAATTATATGTAGACTTACCATAACATATTTTTCTTAAACCGGAACAATTTTAAGATTTTGCTCAAAACAGAAAGTAACGCGTTCTACGCTAAGTACTTATTACTTAAAACTGGTTAACAAAAAATAAAAATTTTAGGCTATTCCAAACCTTTAAGCGGAACCAAATGGAATTTTAATCTACTTAAGTTGTCACCAGCAAATTCTTAAATGTTAGAAGTTAACTTTTACTAAACAAAATGATCAAAAGCTTCAATCGAACGTTAACAATTACTAGAATATAAAATCTAGTTCCACTTAAACCAAAGAAACAAGCTATATTTAGTAATAATTTTTAATTACTCTTAATTGAACATAACTTATTATTAAAAAGTTATATATTAAACATTTATCACTAGCGAGAAATTTCTAGCAAATATTCTTTGTTATTTTTAATTAGTTGCTTAATCGCCATTTTCCGAAGCTACACTTTTTGTACTCCGTGTATATTCGGCACTTAATTTCTACCAAATATCCGGGACAAAATGACAAACTGGGCGGTACGCTGACCATACCTTCAAACCGGGATAGTCCCGGTCAAACTGGGACGTATGGTAAGCGTAATTATATGTCCAACTGTAAATACATGAAACTGCTAAAAATAAGTTTTTAAGTAACAGTTTTAACCCCGAAACAACCCCTTAGAATGAAAATTTTGAGATACTATATAGCAGCGTTTCTCAACCGGGGGGGCGCGGCCCCCTGGGGGGCCGTGAAAGCTTCGTCGGGCGGCCGCGAAGTCATATAAAATCGAAGCATGAAATTATAATAGAAAAACGCTCAATTTTGCAAGATATATTCATAAATCTATGACATTTATATTCATTAAAATATACCTTTTAAACTTCAATAAAATAAATTATACTTATTTTGGCAACTAATTTAAACTAATTAAAACGGTTCGCGTTGGAGGTACTTCAAGTACTTTCAAGGAGGTACGACTTGAACTTGCAATATTTTTTGTTATGCTCCGAGCTACTGTTAGCTAAAGAGTAAGGATGCGAAAGTGTTCAAAATGGAAAGCATTAGCCCTCCAAATGAACCCGTAAATAAAAAAATTAACCTGTATAAAATTCTCGAGAGATAACTCCATTATACTTCCAATAGTAATTTTCATCCCTTTTTGAGATCTCAGAATTATCATTGATAGCCCAAAAGTCATCCTATTATCACCTCTGTCCTCCCATTTTACCATATAGGCCGTGTCTTCAACGCTATAGCTCTGAAATTTTAATAAATCCTCAATCAAAATGTATAACTATTTATTTAAAGATACAAAGTAACAAAATGTAAACTATTTTAGATCATGTAGTACCAAGTAACTCCCAAATTTAACGTTATACTTCATCTTCAAGAACAAAAAATAGTGTATTGGGCCCGGTAGTTCAATTTCAACCACCTGTATACTATTGATAAAATATTAATATATGTGTTTATTCTCATAAAGAATTATTTTAAGCAATTCTGTTCCTTATTTATTAATTGTTAATGACTATATTCCTTAATGAGCTTTATCAGGATTAGCCATCTTGATATGTAGTGATACGTGATTTTTGCAAGTGGCGTCTTCATTTTTTTCTGACGTTTTTAGTTATTTTTAAGTGATAAAAGTGCAGAAAATACTTGAAATAGTGTGTTATAGTGTGGACTTTAGTGTTTGGACTCCATGCAGACCAAAATTGGAGCGACTGGAAAGGTATTTGTAGAAATTTTTGTTAATTTTATAATGTAAGTCATTGTTATGTAGAATGTGCTTCTAAAGACACAAAACTATTTTTTAAATCATTTTCATAAATCCCGATTATTGACTAAATGAATATTGAATTATATTGGTATAGCAACAACAATTTATAAGTTAGAACCTGCTCTTAAAAATATTTGTTGTACTGGTACTATAAATAAAATAATTAACTCTCTGCTGCAGCAGACCATCTGCATATTTCTTTTGTAAGACTTAATAATAAAACAATTTTTTTTTGTAGTTAAATTTTTTCCTTTGCCCTAGCTCCCGTTCTTGTCCCGACAATATATATATATATATATATATAGGGGTCCCGACAATATATATATATATATATATATATATATATAGGGGGGCCGCAGACAATATTTAAGTTATTTTGGGGGTCCCATGCCAGAAAAGGTTGAGAAACACTGCTATATAGCCTATAGGTATTTGAAACCTGGTTCTACTCTATCAACATACCAAATTTCATTAAAATATGTCCAGCCGTTTTTACGAGAATCTCGGATAAGCAAACAAATAGGCAGAAATATTTTTTTTGCGGTTAACATTTTGAAACGTGTAAAAGCCAAGTATGAAGCAAAAAAAAGGTATAGCTCAAATTTTATTACTACAGATCAGTGATATTCAACCTGTGTTCCGGCGAACGTTTTCAGGGGTTTCGCAACTTTAATTAAATGGTTTTATTCTTTTTTTTTTCTAATGACCCTTTAGTAACTTCCTAGCTACAAAGAGTGCTACAAAATTTTTAATCACCAATTTCGTCATCAGTAGGTCATATTTATTCCAAAACAGCTAATTTTACTTATCGACAAACGCTCAGATTTGTTGAGTAGTGATTATTATTTACTTTTTATATCACCTACCATTTAAATATGTACTTTGTATTGTATTATTGGATTTTATGTTTATAATGCTTGCTAATAAATGTTTATAATAAATAAATAAGTAAGATTCAAAACAGCATTTCGCTAATTATTCGATTAAATTTTTATTTATAATTTAAAAAGTAAAATAGTATATTATATAATCTGTCTCATTTTGTAATATGAAACTAGATCTGGTTACTTTGGTGAATGTTGTGGTGTAAATAGACTTTTATGGAAACATGTGAACTTATAAATCTGGCTTTTAAATATTTGGTTAAGTTTTATTATATCGAGGTTATATTCACTCAAAAACTATGTATGTCAGATAACAAAGTGACATGTCAAAATTGCGATTGAAATGTCAAAATTGTGATAGACATGTCAAATATTTTGAAAGGTGCCACTTCAGAATTTGCACCCTAAGATGATATTTTAAATATACAATATAAAAAATGAAATTTCCCTCTTAGTTTCGTATTACAAAATGAGACAGATAATACCTACATTTGAAAATATAGAAATATAGTCGGCTATAAAATATCAATTTGACTAAATTCGATAGTATACATCTAAATTATTATTTTGAAACGTTTGACCTTAAAATTAAAAAAAAACAGCCTATTTGCTTTTTGCCTTGCGGTTGCAAAGAAATAGCATTTAAACTGTAGGGTTCCGCAGATGTAAGAAGGTTGAAGACCACTGCTATAGATAGATGAATATATAGCATTGATTATTTTTACGAAAAAAAAAAAAAACATTGTCTTTTTGGGGGTTGCACAAATCTGCAATTCAAAGCAAAAGTCGACACTGGTTGCCACTATCTGATCAATAACAACAAATCTCTAATCGATATCGATAACACGCTTTTTAATGTCAGTCACCTCGTGGTATGCCACTGGTTAGAATAAAAGTTTACTTTATCTTGTTGTATTTCAGGGCCGCCCCTAGGCGGGGGCAAGTGGGGCACCTGCCCCAGGGCCCGGGCCTGTAAGGGCCCCGCGCTTCGACCGTCAAGTAATAAAATAATAAAATACATTAAAAATATTATTCCATGTTTTATACATAGTTGGAAAAAATTTATATTTTCATTGAATATAAGTATGTGTACTTTGTTAATAGTTAATAATATTAAAGAAAATATTGTTATTCAATATATATATAGATGGGGCCCCGCAAATCCAGTTTTGGGGCCCCGCAAATGCTAGGGGCGGCCCTGTTGTATTTAAAATGTTAATAAAACAGTTGCTTCTTAAAATTATTGCAATTGCAAACAAGTGAATTCTTACTTCCTCATAAAATTTTAATATCTGAATATTCTAACTAAACCAAACCCAACCGTGAAATTGATAAATGGTAATAAAATATATAGGGTTAGTATTTTGTTACATACAGCTGCTTAGAAATGACAGTTTCAAAATTTTAATTACATGAAGTTAAAAATATAATTTATTTTGTCCAAAAACTTTTAATCTACTCTTTTATCAAAAATTAAAATCCACAATTGAATAATTTAAATTATAACAAGTTAAGAAACAAGTGGTGGAATATCTCAATTTTCAAGTATATAATTAAAAATTAAATCAGAATCTGTGGTAAAGGCGTGCCAAATGTCACGATAGACATCTAGCGGCCATTGTTACAATTTCATCGCGCGCTATCTGGAAAATGTTAATAATTTCAACATAAATAATTCATGAAGAAACAATTGAGTTTCATGACTAAGAAAAACCAGCCGGAACGCGATTTTTGCATAAGATCTTAACTCAAATTATCACATGTAACACGACAAAACGAACTGGATTTGTGGGGTGGACCGGACTAGTTTAACATCAGCTGTTCACACCTTATATTTGGTTGTGTAATGATGATTTATTGCGCGAGCAGTGGCTACCAATTGGGGAACTACGGCCCTGGACTGGACTTGAAAATTCTGTTTGCGTATTTATAAACGATGTTTGATAAAAAAATTCGCGGATTGCTGTCATAAAACTTTATTAATCGGAAATTATTTTACATTTAAATTGTCTCCATCGAAATACTTCTCTTCTGCAGTGGCACAATGCTGCCAGCGCTATTTCAATGTCTGAAAACATATTTTGTAGTTGAAATTTGGCATGCTTGTACAACTCTTTGACCTTCATATAGGAAAAATATGGAGAGTTCAAAAAAATATATCGCGGAATGAAAATAAACAAATATGTAGTTAAAAAAATTAATGTGAAGTGTAATTTTTCACACATTGCAGGGTTTCGCAGGTATATATTAAGTGAAGGTGGCATGCTGAGTGTGTAGGCCAAATTTTGCATTGTAGCAATCACGGCAAAATGAACGATCGTTTTAAAATAATTTATCGTCTGTTAATCTAAGAGCTTTAAAAACAAATTTTATGTTAAAATATTTTTTTGTTAATTTTAATTCGATTACCTAATACTAGGGTGACCATCCGTCCCGGTTTTCGGTCAATTGTCCCGGTGTCCCGAAAACTGTTCTCGGGACGCCGGATTGTCCCGGTTTTTGAATCTTTTTGCTTTTCATTTAGAATCTGAGAGATGAGGACCTTTTTTTTTTGCTCTTCACTTTGGATTTGGCAGGTGAGTACCTTTTTTTTTTTCTCTTCACTTTGAATTTAGAAGGTGAGGACCTTTTTTTTGCTCTTCACTTGGATCTGGAAGGAAACAAAGACCTTCTTTTTTTTCCTGTGTCCCGGTTTTCCTTCACTGAATCTGGTCACCCTACCTAATACCATTATTTAGGTTTCTAAATATGTCCAGTATTTTTTTTTATATAGCAAGGTTCATTAAGATTTTGAAAATTGCGCCTATGACTTCCATTGGTTGTTTTAAATCATATGCTCCGCTCCTCTGGTTGCGTATACATGACACAGAATGAAAATATAATTCCAACAATTCCAATTGGTTATTAAAATTATGCACTTAAAAATTAAATTCAACATTTGCCAAAATAAAACTAGAATTTTGACAAATTAATTTAATCAAAATAAAAATGAAAAAAAAAACAAAAAATAAAATTGTTTCATCTAGCCGGGAGCGAACCCTAGAAATCTCGCTAGCTAGCGAGCAACGTAACCATTATATAACGTGTTATACAACTATAACTTCTGTGCATCGTCAACCAAAAAAAACACAAAAAAGCGTTATTTTCCGAAAACATAATTTGATCAAAAATTCCTGTTGTACTATTCCGGTTCACACCGATGTACATTACTTAGAATTTTTTCAGATTTTTAGTTTAAACCATCTGGGATACAGGTGTGGGACAAAAAAATTTTACACAATTTTAGCAAAAATCGCGTCATTAATTTATTTTGCAAAAATAAAATTTTGATCGTTAATCCACGTACTAAGGGCGTTCATTTGATACCCTACTTAGAATTTAGTTTTTTTTTTTTTCGATGAGTACATATTTGCAAAAGTGCAACTACAGGGTGTGGGACAAAATTTCTTTTGCACAATTTTGGCAAAAATCGCATCAAAATAATTTATTTTGCAAAAATAAAATTTTGATCGTTAATCCACGTACTAAGGGCATTAGATTTAGCTGTTTGGTTACAAATTTTACCAAACATACAGACAGACAGACAGACGACAAATGACGATATAAGGGTTTTTTGGTCATACCTACAAAATCCTAAAAATGATAAATATTTTTTTATAATTTTAAGTGGGGTGTCAGATAATTTAGTTATTTTTGAAAAATCATTTTATATGGGATTTTCGCCAAAAATATGTCAAATAAATTTTATCCCCTACCCTATTTCCCAGAGAGCTTGATCTAAAAATTTGAAAAAATCTGAATAGTGTACAATGATAGGAACCGGAATAGATCAACAGGAATTTTTAAGGAGATTATTTTTCGATAAATATAGATTTTTGAATCGTTGAATAATCATTTTTTTAAAAAATTAATTGTGTAAACGGAAAGTAGTTTTTTTTTAAATGTCTATTTTTTTGTCATTAAATATATTTGTTTTTTTTTTTTTTGTAAAAAATGAACCAACAATTATTATTAGTGGTCCGCGTTAGAAAATTATATATTATACTGGTCCGCGGTGTGTTTTTGGTTGAGAAACACTGATCTAGATGATTTATCTCGATCATATTGTACTAATCTTACTGGCAATAAGTTAGTGAATTTATATGAAGAAAATGCGGAAAAAATCGCTGGGATTTTTTAATTTAATTTTATTGAACTATCTAAAAATCTAGATTGATCTAACTTAAAATTTATTGATTGACGAAATTTTCACAAGTTATCGAAATTTATAGTCTATCTCAGAAAGACTGATAGTAATAAATCTTTTTGTCAGGCAGTTACCATCGTGCACATTTTAAACACGTTTAAATTGGTTTTGTGTATTTCTATATTACTATTTATCATTTTATTAAACGCACGCCTGCGACCATATTTATCATATCATTAAACGCACGCCTGTCACCATATTATTCCTCAAAATTTCAGGGTCAAATTTTTATGATCTATTGTGTTTAATCCTAGTTTGTATTCCCATATAAGATGTGCGGCACACTCGGTTGTTTTTAACAATATTTCGTTTCGAACTATTCATATTTTGTGGGCCGCTTCTGTGTGAAAAAACAATAACTTTTTACAAATAATAAATTTTATTACTATCAGTCTTTCTGAGATAGACTATAGTTTAAAGAAGTTAAAGGAAAACTCCTCGTACTCTAATATCGACTAAATACTGTTGATTTTGTTGTGATTATAGTAAAAATATTATCCTACATATCCAGTATTCCAGTGTTTCTCAATATTTTTACTCTCGTAGCACATTTTCCAAAGAGGAAAATTTCGCGGTTCACCTACCTAGTCGTAAAAGAAGCTATTTTGAATGCAGACGCCCCTGTATTCAGAATATGACAATTTCAATTCGTCATAAAAAGATCCTTCGTGTACTTTATTCTTATTAATGGTATTTATATGGTATATAATGGTACGTATATTCGGACAATGATGTTAAAATAATCAACGCTAGTTTTTTTTTTAAAGAATTTTGAATTTTGAAAATTTTGCGGCACACTAATATGGCGCGGCACACCTTTTGGGAAACACTGCAGTCTGTTGGCTTCTTACACTTAGTAAATACCTACAAAACCCTGAAATGTGTAAAAAATTACACTTCACATCAATTTTTTAATTATTATTATAGCCCTTGCCAATAAAACTTCAATAACGGGAATAGAAGCACGAGACTTACTTTAAGCATAATCTTGTTTGATTTTAACCTTAGAGTCCTCAGTCTCTTTTTGCTCTGAAATTTTATAGTTATTGGGAGTCGTATATCACTACACATCAGGAACTGCGCCTTCGTAGTTTATACCTCAACTTTAACTACGAAACAGATGGTAAAATATATCCTACAATATTAAATCAAAGTCCTTAATGCGAAAATTTCATGTAAAAAATCTAGAATCTAAACTACATATAAGTAAGTAGTAAGTGCAGTGATTTCGTGCCTAATGTCTGAGTAGTAGTTGTAAGGGTGTAAATTAATAGCGGTCGGTGGTTAGCGTGTGTGGCCCGACACGTCACTCGAGTTTATTAGATCTGGCCCACGCTAGGCGAGCGCTAGGCCGCAGCTCCTGTCTAGGTGAAATACGCAAGATCTAGGATACAAGACATAACATGTCTTACGTAATTCGGTAGTATATTAAATGTTATTAATGTTTTGTTTCAGATGATTTATTGTAAGTTATTGTTTATTTATGGGGTTATGTTACAGTTCAAATATTAGGACCATAACTGGTTCATTTTTTTATAAACAGTCAACAACAATGTACATATTTTACAAGAGGATTTAATTCGTAGGAAGTAGATTATTAATTTTTAGTTCCAAAACTAGACAAATTTGTAACTTACTGGCATGCCTGTACTTACTTTTTTTGTATGTTTAGTAGTGCTGTGACGTAAATAATAACTAAGTAGCGTACAGCTGTGGCGTAGGCAAGTAAGGGTAACAGGGGGGCTAGAACTAGTGATGTACCGAATCCGTATCAGTTTTTCCAAGGCTGATCTTAAACGGATATTATACCTATAGATAAATTCTAATTTGTTTTTGTATAAGCTTGCGTTTAAAAATACTCAAAGTGGTCTAAATTTTACTCTGACGTTTAAATTGATGTTTAGTGGAGCATTACTTGCTGGTGATATTAGAATGTTCTAGTGCAGTGTTTCTCAACCGGGGGGCCGTGAAAGCTTCGTCGGGGGCCGCGAAGTCATGTAAAATCGAAGCATTAAATTATAATAGAAAAACGCTCAATTTTGCAAGATATATTCATAAATATATGACATTTATATTCATTAAAATATACCTTTTAAACTTAAATAAAATAAATTATACTTATTTTGACAACTAGTTTAAACTAAATAAAACGGTTTGCGTTGGAGGTACTTCAAGTACAAGGTGTCTCAAAAGAAATTTTATATTTAGTGGATCGATTAAAAAAAAAGTAAGCCGTATATAGAAAAAATGTTTATTAATTATTAAAATACACTTTTTGGGGATTTATTTCTTAAAAGTAATATCGTCTAAATGTAGACCCTCGCGTTCTCGGCACTCATTTAATCGAACAGTAAAATTACTTATGACGTCTCGGCAGGTGGACTCAGGGATGGCTGCCATTTCGTGACGGATATTTTCTTTCAAATGCGCCAGTGAAGTCGGTTTATTGGCGTAAACTTTAGATTTAAGATAACCCCATAGGAAAAAGTCCATAGGGGTTAAATCTGGACTGCGTGGAGGCCAATTTATGTCACCTCTCCGGGAGATCAATTTGCCTGAGAAAATTTCACGAACACGTGGCAGAGACATATTGGACGTGTGTGAAGTTGCTCCGTCCTGTTGGAACCATGTTCTTTGGTTATAGCCAGGAAAGTTTTGCAGTTCAGGTACCAAGAAGTTGTCTAACATCTACACATAACGCTCTGAATTCACTGTAACTGCAAGCCCCCTTTCGTCTTCAAAAAAGTAAGGGCCGATAATTCCTCGCGCCGACATCACAGCCCATACGGTCACTTTAGACGAATGTAGGGGTTTCTGATGTTTGCGTTTCGGATTCGTTGCACTCCAGTAGCGGCAGTTCTGCTTATTTACGTGGCCATTAAGATGAAAATGAGCTTCATCCGAAAACAAAATGTTGGTAAACGTTGAAAATCGCTCAATCACCTGATTTACGAAATTAAGCCTCTGACTGGCATCTTGGGGCTTTAATTCTTGCACCAATTGAATTTTGTAGGGGTGCAGCTTTAGGTCTTTGTGCATAATGCGATGTAATGATGATCTATGCACATTTAAAGCACTTGCGCGCTTCCGAATTGAAAGGTTGGGGTCGTCACGAACAGACTGATTAACATTCTCCACGTTTTCTACGTTCTTGATGACCTAGGTCGCCCGGATTTTGATTTATCCAGCGTTGTACCAGTCTCTTCAAACTTTTTAACCCAATGTCGAATGAGAGGAATGCTTGGCGCATCATTTAAGTGGCGAAAACCTCGAATACTGCAGAATTTTCTACGCGTTACAGTCGCCGAATCACCGTTTTTGTAAAACTCTCGCACGCATAACGCGCGGTCTGCTCCCGAGAAACGCTCCATAGCGATTGAATTCCCAAGAGCCAGGCTACCGATTGACATAACCCCCGCGCCCCTCGGATACGTTGCGTTCACGCAGTAAGCTAAATAAATATAAAATTTCTTTTGAGACACCTTGTACTTTCAAGTAGGTACTTGAACTTGCAATATTTTTTGTTATGCTCCGAGCTACTGTTAGCTAAAGAGTAAGGATGCGAAAGTGTTCAAAATGGAAAGCAATTTGGAACAATGGAACACTTGTAAATAAAAATACTTGCAAGTCATTATGGGTAATCGTAACAGATATTAAAAACATGTTTATGTAAAAGTTGTTTTTTTTCAAAACTTTTATCCAATAATGCCCAACACGCCATACGTTCCTATATAAAAAATCGAAGTTGTCCTTGATATCCTGTACTTACGGTTTATTCCGAAAATTTAAATACTACATCGTCTTTTCGAGAAAAATCGTGTTTCCTGTATCTTGATACACCTTAAGATCCTTCCCTTGCTCCCCCCTCTCTCTCTCTCTCTCTCTCTCTCTCTATATATATATATATATATATATATATATATATATATATATATATATATACAGGACCGACGGTTGGGAAACACTGCTCCAGGTAACTATCTGACAGATAAGGTTATATGATACTTCCCGTGCTGAATAAATGTCATCCCGTCTTTCAATACAAATGTATCTATCGGATAGTTGTCTAACGGATAATGAGACTGATGTATTGAATTCACTGCTTGGCAATGACATTTATTCAGAAGATAAAGTTCCAGATAACATTATCTGTCGGATAGTTACCTAGCCCTCCAAATAATAATTTTCATCCCTTTCTGAGATCTCAGAATTATCATTGATAGCCCAAAAGTCATTCTATTATCACCTCTGTCCTCCCATTTTACCATATAGGCCGTGTCTCCAACGCTATAGCTCTGAAATTTTAATAAATCCTCAATCAAAATGTATAACTATTTATATAAAGATACAAAGTAACAAAATATAAACTATTTTAGATCATGTAGTACCAAGTTACTTCCAAATTTAACGTTATACCTCATCTTCAATAATAAAAAACTAGTGTATTGGGCCCGGTAATTCAATTTCAACCACCTGTATACTATTGATAAAATATTAATATATGTGTTTATTCTCATAAAGAATTATTTTAAGCAATTCTGTTCCTTATTTATTAATTGTTAATGACTATATTCCTTAATGAGCTTTATCAGGATTAACCATCTTGATATGTAGTGATACGTGATTTTTGCAAGTGGCGTCTTTATTTTTTTCTGACGTTTTTAGTTATTTTTAAGTAATAAAAGTGCAGAAAATACTTGAAATAGTGTGTTATAGTGTAGACTTTAGTGTTTGGACTCCATGCAGACCAAAATTGGAGCGACTGGAAAGGTATTTGTAGAAATTTTTGTTAATTTTATAATGTAAGTCATTGTTATGTAGAATGTGCTTCTATGGACAATATAAACACATACATGCATACACTATTGGCTATAACTAGAGAAACAAAACTATTTTTTAAATCATTTTCATAAATCCCGATTATTGACTAAATGAATATTGAATTATATTGATATAGCAACAACAATTTATAAGTTAGAACCTGCTCTTAAAAATATTTGTTGTACTGGTACAATAAATAAAATAATTAACCATCTGCATATTTCTTTTGTAAGACTTAATAATAAAACAATTTTTTGTGGTAAAATTTTTTCCTTTGCCCTAGCTCCCGTTCTTGTCCCGGTTTAGAGTTTCATAATTATGGTAAGCCTATATACAAAAGATAAACGTACTATTAACCAAATTTATTGTATATGTAGGCTCTACACCTATATAATATCTCAGTAATAAAAAATCACTGAAAAATGAACAAAAATCACAGAAAATGAACAAAAAATATCAATAATAAAAATTTATAAGCATTTCGCGGACTACAAAAAAATTGCTAAAGACCATCAGTAGTCACAGACCACCGGTTGAGAAACACTGGTCTAGCGTAGTGGTGTCCTATATAAGATTCGTGGGTCAGATCCGGCCGGAAGATAAGTTTCAAACGGCCCGCACGAAAATTCAGTCCCTTCGTCCTCAAGTGATTTGTGGAATTACTACCCCATGTCTTCAAGTGATTTTCGGAATTTCACTCCTTTCCCTGCTCTCAATTGATTTCCAAGATTTCTTCCCACCGTCCTCAAGTGATTTTTGGAATTTCTACCTCCAGTTCGCAAGTGATTTTTAAATTTCTGCCCCCGGTTCCACTCAGTCCGGCCCGTAAAACATATCTAGAATTAAATATGTCCCCACTATGAGAAAATGTTGACACCGCTGATCTAATATACCTTATTTAATAGAAAAATTAAAAAAAAAGACAATGAGCGAGTGATTTTGAACTCAACAAATTTGTGTGTTAGTTGGCATATTTTTGTTTGTAAGAACCGCACGACGGTTCAAATTATCGCTTCTAGGTCGTACGTTTTGCTTCTTAAATGCAAGATCCGTATCCGTATCGGCGGATTAGGGCGCAAATAATCCGTATCCGTATCTGTATCCGCGATTTGGACTTTTATGTGATCCGGCACATCACTAGTTAGAACAGCCCCTGAAGCTTTTTTTTGTCATCACTTCAATTTGTCCTAATTCTTTTTGATCATGATGTACTTACAATTCACCCTCTTCAATAGTTATAAAATTATATTAGACAGTATTACCCGGCAGTATTAACCCAACTTAATCTGGCTAAAATATTTTTTTTATTGCCAAATAATACTGCAAAAAAAAAAAAATATTAAACTGCCCAACTATATTGTTGCGTTAGTAAAATTGGAGGCGATATAAAGGATAAAGGAGCTGTTGAGTGAAGAAGGAAAGGGAGAAAGGTGGGTGAGGGTACTCGAGAAAAGAAGGAAGGAATGCGGAGAGGTAAGACAGAACTGTGAACAGAAAGGAAGAGAGAGGCAAAAGAGGAGGAAGAAAAAGAGGGAAGAGAAGCGAAGAAAAAGGGGTAGAAGAACTGGAGTCAAGAAGGAAGGAGACCGGAGACGGAAGCCGAAAAGAGAATAGGAAGAAAGAGAGGAACACCGGAGGAAGAATGTAGAAGAAGAAAAATAAAGAAAGTCATAAAATGTATTATTTTATTATTATTATGATTATTTTTTCAATGTACTGGTTAAAACCCTAAACACCGCAAGGCAAGAATTATATATATACATATACATACATATATATATATATATATATATATATATATAAATCCGTAGACCATTGTGGCATCATTTCACAATGGTCCTTTATGGCAACCACTGAAAATACTGGAAATATTGACATTTAACTAAAAGTATATTACCTAAATTCAAATATCCTACTTAGAACTGCAAACAAATCCTTTATAAATGCATCCAAAAAAATATTCATTCTTTAGATAATTTGTACCAATACCACTTCCGTGCAATTGTAGAACAGTATGAAGTCCATCCGTATATTCGCATATATTCCTAGACAATATTACCTCCAATCGTATGTTAGCGTCTATATTGTTACCATTATAACATCCAGCAACGTTGCCAAAGTTATTTTACAATTTATTAAGCACAGATAAAATACATACACGAAGTGTGTTTACCAGCATGTACGTTTGTGACGTACTATTAGATAATTTTTGAGTTATTTTTAGTACATACGAAGACATACATATTCAAAACTTAATTTTTCTTGATAATAAAATTTTTGTACAAGAAAGTATTTGAAAGTTAGAAATTCATAAAGAATTTAATATTTGCTGAGAGAATTGATATATTTTAAATGATTATTTTTTCTAAGCAACCGATGAACAACAGCATTTTTTTTTGTTTAGAATAAATATAGTACATATTGTGATAGTTAAAAAATATCTGACAACTGGGAAAAATAGAGTAACTATTTGGCTATCTATATACCAGAAAAATAAGAAGTTAGTCTGTTGATTCTGTGGACATTATTTTTCACTATAAAATACAAGAGACAAATTTGCCGACCTGTCTCAGGTGTGGGGTTGGTAGCCAATAGACCTGTAATGATTTTTTAAATTTTTGTAAACACTAGAAACTGGTAATGTACGCATGTGGTTATTCAGAGCCTAGTTCTTCTTTTTAAAGTATGATTTGAAATCTTACAAATATTATATTTTAAATTTATCCACCTTTATGTCATATATTAGGATTGTTCCAAACAAAAAGACTTTCATTTCACATCAATGAATTATTATTTATTTTCGCAAATGTTAAAATATTCTCGTTAAATGTGTGATTTCCTTACAAATTTTGCCGCGTTAAATTGCAAAATTCGACCTTACATTCATGTATGAGTAACCAAACATTACATTTGATGTACCTTAAAAGGCAGTATATTTTATTCTGTAAATTGCAAACTGGAGATATAGTCTAGTGCCTACGCACCATATTTTACGTTGATACTGCACTTGATGATAATGGAATGCCATTTGGCACACGTGTTCCTTATAAAAATTAAATCATTTTGGCCCGCAGCACCTACTTGTGAATCGAGGCAGATTCAAGATGGCGGCGAAAATAGTTCGCCAATTACGATAACGATAACTAATTTTTATGATAGAGCGAAATAGCTAAATACATATTTGTACAATGGACCTTTAGCTACAATCTGCCGCATTGTACACGAATTTTCGTCACTTAGATACGGTCCAAAATTCATTCTCAGACGCAAAAAAGTGATTTCCGATATGGCTAACGAATTTCATATGACATGGCTCGTTTTCTATTATTTTAATGTCGTAGATTACGAATCGGTTATCAAAATCGCGAAAATTTTAAATTTTGATAGATTTTTTCCCCAAATTTGAGACATGATGATATACTCTATCACTGCAAATCTGCGTATATTAACATTTTGTTTCAATTCTTCCTTAATATGTAGGGCATATCTTTGGCTACAAGAATATGTGCGGAATTTTTGTCTGAGGGGCGCCGAAATTAAGATAGCAGCCGAAATATGTAAAGTCTCAACTTCGTATAATTTTAACACTTTTTATATCGTTCTCGACCAAATCGGATCTGTAGATTACAAAAATTAAATAAAAAAAGGCATATGATTTGTTATTATTCGGGTTTTGCCCGAAATGAAATAAAAAAAATTACATATCCGACCGGAACGGCTGTAAATTATGACATTTAACTAAGATACTCCATGCATATACGTATTGCATCGATTTGCTTAGGTTTGTTCGCAGCACCTGGTCTCAAATGAAGCCGCTTTCGAAATAACGCTCGAAAATCGAATTTTGCTATTTACATCAATTTTTTTAAGTTGTATATCAATTTCGGGTATATTGAGGTCGTAGATTTCGAAAATGGCGTTAATTTAAAGATTTGCTACACATAAGGTTGTATTTTGCCCGAAAAAAATAATTACATGTATTCTTTACATAGCAGTGAGATTCATTACACGACAGTGAAGTGTCTCTCCATCCAAAAGAGTAATATATAGTAGTTCTGACAAAATAATATAGATTATTACACACTTAATACGATTCTAATGGTGGACGAAAACTATTCTTTCGAAAATGGTTATAATATTCTCTGATATTAACACATTAAAATGTTGTCTTAATAACTGGTAAAAATATCAGAGAATATTTTAACCATTTTCGAAAGAATAGTTTTCGGCCACCATTAGAATCGTATTAAGTGTGTAGTTTTCTATATTAGTTTGTCAGGACTGCTATATACTACTCTTTTGGATGAAAAGACACTTCTCTATCGTGTAATGAATCTCACTGCTATGTAAAGAATACATGTAATTTTTTTTTTCGGGCAAAATACAATCTTATGTGTAGCAAATCTTTAAATTAACTCCATTTTCGAAATCTACTACCTCAATATACCCGAAATTGATGTACAACTCAACAAATTTGATGTAAATAGCAAAATTCGATTTTCGAGCGTTATTTCGAAAGCGCCTTCATTTGAGACCAGGTGCTGCGAACAAACCTAAGCAAATCGATGCATTCCGTATATGCATGGAGTGTCTTACTTAAAGGTCTTAATTTACAGCCGTTCCGGTCGGATATGTAATTTTTTTTATTTCATTTCGGGCAAAACCCAAATAATAACAAGTCATATGCCTTTTTTTATTTAATTTTTGTAATTTACAGGTCCGATTTGGTCGAAAACGATATAAAGAGTGTCAAAATAATACGAAGTTGAGACTTAACACATTGCGGCCGCTACCTTAATTTTGGCGCCACCCAGAGAAAAATTCCGCACATATTCTTGTATCCAAGGATATGCCCTACAGATTTAGGAAGAAATGAAACAAAATATTAATATATGCAGATTTGCAGTGATAGAGTATAACATCAAGTCTCGAATTTGGGAAAAAAAACTATCAAAATTTAAAATTTTCGCCATTTTGGTAACAGATTCGTAATATATGGCATTACATTAATAGAAAACGAGCCATATTATACGAAATTCGTTAGCCATTTCGGAAATCACTTTTTTGCGTCTGAGAATGAATTTTGGACGGTATCTTGTAAACTAAGTGACGGAAATTCGCGTACGATGCGGTAAATTGTAGCTAAAGGTCCACTGTACAAATATGTATTTAGCTATTTCGCTCTATCATAAAAATTAGTTATCGTTATCGTAATTGGCGCGCTAGTTTCGCCGCCATCTTGAATATGCCTCGATTCACAAATAGGTACTGCGGGTCAAAATGATTTAATTTTTATAAGGAACACGTGTGCCAAATGGCATTCCATTATCATCAAGTGCAGTATCTTTCGACGTAGGCACCAGACTAATAAATTAAAGGCATGTCTTGTCTCGGGCGGCATAAAAATGAGTGGACTTATTTATAATGTATAGTTATTTTATATATATAATTCAATTTTTAAATACTTAATATTTCCAAGGTATATTTCTTGTAATTTAAAATAAATCATAATAATTTAAAAATTGTTCTTTTATAAAATGCTGTTTTTCATCATAAGTATAATTTCAAATAACAAGGTCAAAAGAGAAGCTATAAGTTGAACAAGGAAAAAACACTGGTTCATGCGCTGGATGCAGTATTAGACTTGATAACATAAACAGCGGTGTTGCAACATGTTCGGATGCCACAAGGGTCCTACAACGACTGCAGTGTATATATTTCCTCTATATACGCCAACGACCGTAGCGCCGCCAACGAAAAAAAGCTGAACTAACATATACGATTTTTCGCTCATTATGAGCCATTTTAGCGTCTATGCTAAATATATATATCCATGTACCAATGTGGCATCGCATAATTGACCAGTTCATACCATTATAACGTCCAGTGCCAATATGACGTCCTTATATATGGACGTCATATTGTCAGCCTATTTAATTATGATTTTTCGTTACCTTGGGTCATTTACTGCTCAAATTTAAAATTTAGCATAAAATTGGATATCCAAAGATATCCAATATGACATACGTTCCCTTTTAAAAATTCGAAATTGTTCTTGATATCCTGTACTTCCGATTTTTTCCGGAAAATTTCAATACTACCATTCAATTTTGTGGATAAATTTTAGTTTTTAAAATTTTTCCCAATTTGCTCACACGTCGCTTTTTCGAAAAAAATGTGTGTTCTCATTATCTTGATACACTATAGTATAGGGGGGCCGCAGACAATATTTACATAATTTCGGGGGTCCCAGGCCAGAAAAGGTTGAGAAACACTGTCCTATATTATTGACAACAGAAAATGTAGGTAACAAAAATTGTTTATAATAAGAAAACAAATCATTTATCTCCATGCATTTTTTTATTCAGATGAATATTTGGGGCACATCCTAAAACGAAAATCTCCCTTATTATTGACTTATATAATATTTATAATAGAAAAATAAATATTTATTTGAATGCACTTTTTCGATTGGATGATTATTTTCAGAGTTACAGGAGGACTAACATTTTGATACATAATAATGATAATATATTTATTTTGCCAATAATTACAATAACAAAAATAAATCTCACTTATTATTCACTTTACATCAAAAATGTATATAACAAAAACAGTAAAAAGTATGGTTGGAAATATTTTTTCTGAAATATCTCGTTTATTTGGGCTTTGCCAACTTTTTCTTGTGTGGGGGGGACATGTGTCATTTATTTTTTCTTGAGAGGCTCACGTATATAATCATTTAAATAAACTAAAAATACGTTTCTTGAAAACTGTAATTTTAATGATAAGGTGTGCGAATCCCGTGTGTGCTACTCCCCCCCCCCCCCCACCCGGGTAACGCTTAGTTAATACAGTGGTTATTAACCAGGGTACTGCTGCATCCTAGGGTGCCGCGAACTTCTTAGAATTAATACGGATATAATACGGAGAAATAAGTAAGGTGCCTTGAAATTTTTACTGACTACTGTCACCTAAAAACGGTTGGGCAAAAACTGCTTTAATATTATAAAGTATTCTGTAATCATATCAATAAAAAATTCCTGATTTTTTGGTCCTCCCGATATTTTTAAGTCGATGTCGCGAAACTGACTATACTCTATCTCCGAAAGACTGATAGTAATAAAATTTATTATTTGTAAAAAGTTGTTGTATTATCACACAGAAGCGGTAAAACAAAAGCGACAAAATTTGAATAGTTCGAAACGAAATATTGTTAAAAACAACCGAGTTGTGCCGCACACATTATATGGGAATACGAACTAGGGTTAAAAACAATAGACCATATCAATTTACACCTAAAATTTTGAGGAAAAATATGGTCACAGGGGTGTGTTTAATGATATGATAAATATAGTCACAGGCGTGCGTTTAATAAAATGATAAATAGTAATATAGAAATACACATAACCAAATTAAACGTGTTTAAAATATGCACACCACTGGTAACTGCCTGACAAAATGATTTATTACTATCAGTCTTTCAGAGATAGAGTATAATCATATTTTGGTTTACCAGTAAAGCCTGGTATATAATAAATGCATAACATAACCATAGCATAAAAATCGCAATAATCTCTTTGTTCTGTTTATTGCAAATATATATTCAAAGAAATAAAACCTTTTGTGAAATCTTATGGATATGCCCATGCACTATGTTATGTATCTATTATTAAGTCGTCAAGGATGAAATTTGTAGAAAACATGGCAAAGTTGGTTGATAACTTACAAATATAAGGAATTATTTTATTCATCAAAGCATGCATCCATATCGTCTATACACTTTTGCCATTAAAGCGGCAGGTTGTTCAGGCCGGTGGTATAAAATCCTGGCGAACAAGAGTCAATGAATTCCTGGAAGGCCAGTTTTACAGCATTGTCGGAATTAAACTGTTTTCCTATTAAAAAGTTGTCCAAATTGCGGAAGAAGGCTAGGAGGCTAAGAAGGTCAGTGAAGGCTAGGTCTGGTGAGTATGGAGGATGATGAAGAAGTTCCAACTCCAATTCCTGTAGTTTTGCCACAGTCATTTGTGCAGTGTGTGGTCTAGCGTTATCATGCAATAAGATAGAAGTTGATCTGTTGACCAATCTAGGCTGTTTTTCTGTTTTTGCATCATTTCGTCCAGTTGGTTACAGTATATTTCTGCTGTGAGCGATGAGCCAAGTTTTTTTTTTTTGTTTAGTTTTTAAGTTACCTGTATGAAATCTGGCGTACCAATTTGAGCATTGTCTGCTGCGTAGTAACATTAGAGCCAAATACACTATTAATGTTCAGCGCGGTCTGTGATGCCGTAGTTCGACGTAAAAACTCATACTTTATAATACTTAGTGCGAATTTCCGACCGTTCCATTTTCAACAAAATTAATTTTTTAAAAAAGTTTTTGATATTTTTTAGAGCATACAATGATTTCTTTAAATAGGCGAGATGTGTAACTTTCCAACAAAAACAGAAACAGAACGGTAAAATATTAAGCCAATGTCAAATAATAAGCTGTTGAAGTTGGCAATATTATTAACTACAAATTACATCCTTAACGAACTGATAAAAATAAAGCTTAACAGCCGTCTCTCTATTAGGTAATTTTCTTTGATGATGGTAAATTCTGTAGAGAAACCAGATCTTTACCTAACCACCTAAATTTTGGTGATAAATGATGAAACAAGCAGCGTGGGACAGAAGTGTATCTAATATCACAGCATTCCAACACCTGAAGAACCTTATCTTAAAATCAAACAAATTAAATGACACATTGAACAAAACCTAAACGGACGTACGGCCGTACGGTAGCTGTTCGAAGTTGTAGTTTCCAGTTACAGTTGTCAGTTGTGGAGATGCACAGCGGATGATAGTAAAGCGTAACACATTCCCGTGTCAAACAATGTCAGATGTAAACACGGCATTCACATTTTAACAAGTGCTACAGGTGTGCGTTCAATGATTCCGTCTTTCATCTCCCCAACTCCCGAAAGAATGCCCTTGGACAATGGGAAATTATCAGATTATTTCAAAGATTTATCGAAATTTGTTGTATTCTGATTTTTTATGCAGGCATATTCCACTATTTCGTTATGTTAGGGTTTAGTTCGTTGTCGTAAAGTGAACCAATTGTCGATACGTATTGTATTGCAATCGCATAATTTCACAATTGCAAATAGTGTTAAAGGGACATGGTACACTAAAAATTGATGTGAAGTGTGAATTTTCACACATTTCAGGTAGTTAGTAAGTGAATGATGATTATTTGGGATGCCAAAACAAATTTTATGTTAAAATATTTTTTTGTTAATTTTAATTCGAATGGCTAATACCATTATTTAAGTTTCTAAATATGTGCAGTATTTTTTTTATATAGCAAGGTTCATTAAGATTTTGAAAATTGCGCCTATGGCTTCCATTGGTTGTTTTAAGTCATAGTAGTTATGACTGAGATCAGAGGGGCGGAGTGCCCCCTCTGATTTCGTGTATTCAATTTCAACATTTTTTTTTTTTAATTTATTTATTAGGTTAACATAATTAGAAATATAATAAAATTACATGTACATAAAAATAATAATTATAATAACAATAGAATAGTACAAAGGAATTATATGAAGGGTTCGGGAGTAAAATAAATTAAGTAACAAAACTAGTGTTTCTTAACTAAAAGCATGTAAAACATGTAAAGTAAACCCGCTATTATTATTTCTGTCCAGCGTAGTTAATAATGTTAAATAAATAATTTACAAAATATATAAATGTATCAATATCAATACATTCATAAAACTTAAAATTGAATTTACTGCAATAGATAAAATTGATAGTTAACACGTTTTACTCCCGAACCCTTCATATATATTAGAGAAAAAATATAAATATACTTATGTGAGAGAGAAAGAAAAGAATCAAATTTAGAAAATTAACTTTACATTACATATATAAAAAGAAAGAAAATAATGGAATAAGCGAAGCGATTTCCACTGGTTATTAAATTTACGCTTTTTAAAATTAAATGCAACATTTGCCCAAATATAACTAGAATTTTGAAAAAATAATTTAAAAAAAAATAAATAAAAATGCAAAATAACTGAAAAAATTAAATTGACTCGAGATCGTATCGAACCATAGTTTGCAAATTAGAACGCGAGAGCGCTAACCATTGCACTATCAAAGCATGCTGGGGTACTGAGTTACATAAGTTACATACACACAAAAAATGCGTTATTTTCCGAAAACAGAATTTGATCAAAAATTCCTGTTGTACTATACCGGTTCACACAAACATGCATTACTTAGAATTTTAGATTTTTAGTTTAAACCATCTGGGCTACAGGGTGTGGGACAAAATTTATTTGCAAAATTTTGGCAAAAATCACTTCAAAATAATTTATTTTGCAAAAATAAAATTTTGATTGTTAATCCACGTACTAAGGGCTTACATTTGATACCCTACTCAGAATTTAAAAAAAATATATATTTTTTTTTCGATGAGCAGGTATTTGTTTATATTTTTATGTTTTATAGATGTTCTAGTATTTTTTCTATGTGCGACAGATGTGATAAATGTATTTTTTCTATAAAGAGTTGTATAAGCATGCCAAATTTCAACTCTCTAAGTTTAACCGTTTGGCGCGCACCAATGAATTTTTCTTGAAGGAAGGGCTCAGAAGACGGAATTATTTTAAAGGGTAGGAATTGGAAAATTATTCGGAAATAAATGCAGTGAAATTTTTCAAAATGCAAGTGTTGATCTAAAAAAAAAGAACACCTCTAAAGATAAGTGATGACCTAAAACAAAAACGGTTCTCACTTCTAAAATATAAGTGATGATTTAAACAAAAACGGTTTTCACTTATAAAATACAAGTGATGACATAAAACAAAAAAGGTCCCCATTTCTAGAATACAAGTGATGATCTAAAAAAATAGTCGTCGCTTGTATTTTTGACAAAAACACGTAAAAACTACGTGTTTTGAAGCTCTTGGGAGGGAGTCAAGCCCGTGAATTCTGAATCGGAAATGTACGGAAGAAATTTTAGATCAGATTGCTGTTTTGGAAATTATTGCAGTTTTTGTGTTTTGGACAAAATGAATTATTTTTTTAATTAATGGCTAAATTGTGGCTAATAAGGTTATGGATATTTTGTATTAAGAGCTTTAGTGTGTGTCTTTATTTATTTTATTTTTTTTAAATTTATGGCCTTTGCTGCTTTGGCAATTAGCCAGGACAATTTTTTATTTGAGAAAATTTCCATGCCTGAACGGGATTCGAACCCGAGACCTTCGCAACGCAGAGCACATGTGTTACCACTACGCTACGCCAGTCGGCGTCTTTATTTTTAAATTAATAGTATTTAAAAAAAATAATAACAGCTAACTCGAATTCATGTCTGTAGTCTTCAGTAGCCTCCGCCTACTATTATTTGTCATGATTCAGACTATTGTGTGCAGTGGCGCAGCCAGGATTTTGTCTTGCGGAGGGCCGAATCAAATTTCGAGGGCATGCGGGCCGCAGACGGCTCTCAACCTCATTTTTTGTGGCCCCTGAAGCGGTAATCAAAATCACTTGAGCTTATTTAAGGGAAAAATATATTTAAAAATGTAAAATATACTCTCTTCCCCTTTTCTGTTTATAAATAAATGTCAAGAAATCCTTCTGGATATTTAAAGTTCCGTCACTGCTTATCATTTTGTATATAAAATAGACTGCCACCCAAATCAGTTCGACACCCCTGCTGTTGGATATTGATGTTTATATCAAATAATAATTCCATTATTTGTTGATAAAAAATGTAATTGTTAATCCATGTATCAAGAACTTTCACTTGATATTTTCTTCGATAAATACATATTTATTTATATTTTTCGCGGGATATATTTTTGTCCCAATATTTCTCTTACTTATGTTCAGTTCTCTAAATCAGCCGCTTGACCACAATTTGTACCGAACGAACTCATGTGACGGAATAAGGATTTCTTGATTATACCTACGAAAACCAAAAATAACATGTAAATGTATTTTCACTTGAACAATAATTATGCCACTTTATCAAGAGTAGGCAATATTAAAAAAATGTTTACTAATACGAAAAAAAAAAAAAAAATGCCAATATTATTTATAATGAAGTAATTTAAAAATTAACTACTGTTGTGGTTAACAAATTTTATCTTCAACTTTTAATTTAATTTTTAAAAGCGTAAATTTAATAACCAGTGGAAAGTGTTGAAATTATAATTTAATTCTATGTTTGAATGTATACGAAATCAGAGGGCGGAGTTTATGACTTAAACAACCAATGGAAGCCATAGGCGCAATTTTCAAAATATTAATGAACCTTGCTATATAAAAAAAATACTGCAAATATTTAGAAACCCAAATAATGGTATTAGGCATTCGAATTCAAAATTCAAACCCTGAAATGTGTGAAAATTCACAGTTGACATCAATTTTTTCTTTCCTCATTTCCGCACTTAAATCTAGCTATTACCTTCTTTTTGAATCCACTACTTTGGGTTTTGATACCGTCACTCACATATCTGTCTGCCTGTTCGGTAGAAAATGTGGCTAAACAGACTTTTCCAAATCTAGTTCAGCTTAAACGTTTCGAATAGTCTATATTTTAAAACATATGTTTGTTTTTAATACATATAACCTTAAACTCGGACGCTAAATGTCAGTTAAATGATTCTGGAGAAGTGATACTGCCAATCTAATTTAAAAATAAATAAATCCCATTGCTATCTAGATGACTTTTTCTCGATCATATTGTACTAATCTTAATGGAAATAATTTAGTGAATTACAATTACTTTTACCGACTGTCAATATTTTGACTTTTAAATCCCCAAACAGTGAAACATATTGTAATAAAATATAGCAACAGTTACTTAGTGGCCATTTGGGCTAAAAGTCAAACCAAAATTTAGATTAAAAATCCCTCTATACCCATCTTTATGACAACATAATAGAAACGAGCAAAAGTCAACTTTAAATCTTGGCAAAGGTAATAAAATTTATTATTTGTAGCTGAGAGTCGAAGATATTACCTGCTTTTAATGATTTGAGTTGTGGGACCGACTGAGATGTCATAAGCCAAGGAGTTTAACTTTAGTTTAGGTAGGTGCAATAAAATAGGGTTTTAAAAATGTTATAAAATTTTAGAATTAGGTAAATTTTAAGTTACAGTTATTTTATGAGTTTTTGATATTTTATTGCGTAGTTGGGAAAGTTTCTTAGAAAAATAATTATATCTGTAATCTGTTTATCTTCCCAGAAAATGTGTTGGGCAGATTTTGTAACAGTGCCAGCTAGCTGTCTTACCTCTGCTAGTTTTTTTTTTCAAACCTCGTATATTTGTACATACTAACTGAACCGTTTATTTCAGAAACCAACTATATGTCCAGTTGTTCGTGCTTTAAGAAAATCATTTAAAACTACACTACTTGGCTTAAAAAAAATGTTAAGAAATTTAACAAAATATAGTTATTTTTTCATGAAACTTAAAAACTTTTGGGCCAAACTGTGCAATCCCCAACGCGTTCCGTAAGTAATCTATCGCGTGTATTCTGTAAAAAATGGGTTAAAATTACCATCACGTTAAAAAAATTATTTTAGCACCATGTCAAACGCCTTTTTCTAAAAATACTATTCTGTAAGAGCATTTGTTAAGGTCGGCGTTAATATCGTATATGTTAACGCGAAGTGTTAATATACCTTGTCAGGAGGCTATATTTTTGCACGCGTATGCGCTACTACGTTGAGTTTTAACGTTTTTGACAAGTGTTAAATGCGAAGAAAATATTAATCAAATATTTCGGTGTAAATTGAAATTTGATTGGCGAAATTTATTTTAAAAATTGTACAGATATGTTTGGTTTTGAGTGACACTCATTTTAATTGATCCACAGTATATTAAATAAAACTAAATACAACTATAGTCAACTGTTATTTAGTCTATTTTATATACTACATTGTAACAGTTTATCTCATTTTTGAATAAAATGTGAATTTATTTTATTTTTATAAAGGTGTTTTGCAGTATTAATTTTTAAATAATTAATTGATTTATTGCGCTATTTTTAATTCGTATCCCTTCCTGTAACCAGTTACCATTTATTTGAATACCTGAAAGAAAACATTTTTTAATCATAAGAAATTCAAAATTGTTAAACCTGGATTATGTGGAATAACATTGTTGTGATCTTCATCGTTATTGTCATCAACTATTTCTTTAAATAATATATCATTAAAATGTACTGCGATATTGTGAAGCACGGCACAGACATGAAGGATTTTTCTAGCTTACTGAGTTTTAAAATTTTAAGTGCTGTGTCTCAACAAAAACCAAAACTGCTCTTCAATACTCTGTTTACTTCATTTCTATTAATTTTTTGAACTTGCATCTAGTAACTCAAAAGGGTTACTTGTATCACAAAGATGACGATGGACCATTCTCAGCTATATCCTAAAGCAGCGATTCCCAAACTATGCCTACTGCGCCGTGTCTGGGCTACAGGGGCGCTGCGAAAATGTGCCACTATATCTCCTTTCTGTTTTGACTTGGGGCGCCGTGGAAAAATCAATCAATGGTCACTATAGCGGTGTGACCGTTTCATATATTCCCAAACTATTCGTATAGTTGAGCTATACGTAGTTTTTAGGGTTTTGTAGGTATGACCAAAAAACCCTTATACCGTCATTTTGTCGTCTGTCTGTCTGTCTGTCTGTCTGTCTGTCTGTCTGTCTGTCTGTCTGTCTGTCTGTCTGTCTGTCTGTCTGTCTGTCTGTCTGTCCGTCCGTCCGTCCGTCTGCCTGCCTGTCTGTCTGTCTGTCTGTCTGTCTGTCTGTCTGTCTGTCTGTCTGTCTGTCTGTCTGTCTGTCTGTCTGTCTGTCTGTCTGTCTGTCTGTCTGTCTGTCTGTCTGTCTGTCTGTCTGTCTGTCTGTCTGTCTGTCTGTCTGTTTGTCTGTCTGTCTGTCTGTCTGTCTGAAATTAGACCCATCCAGACGAAAAATGGTTTCTGCACACTTTTATTGATGTACTCAAGTCTATTTGAATCGACTCTACGTAGTTTTACAATCATGCCTTCTCGTTACAATATACGTCATTTTAAGTATACAGCCTAGTTCTGGTGCACTCAAAGTTGTTTCTTTTGAAAAGCTGTCGTGTTGGGTATCTTTGAAGCCAAAACGACATACGTTCCCATTAGGGTTGTACATCGAAGGCAAAACATCGATGTTTAACATCGATGTTAACATCGGCGCCTTACTATCGATGTTGAAAAAACATCCATGTATCGGAAACATCGATGTTTTATTACCATAATATTAAAAAAAGCTATTTATATTATATAGGTTTTATTTAATAATGTAAAGATAAAAGACGAAGAAAGTAACACATAATACACAAAAAGCATTTATTAGGTTTTGAAATAGAAATATTCCTTTTTAATAGTAATTAATTTCACATTAACATTTTTATACCCAATATAATAATACTAATTTGTACCTACAGTCTATTCCGAACGATAAGGCGGAACTAACCGCAATATTCATTTTTGCAATTTGTCATTAGATATTTTTTTATATATTGAAGTTGGCTTTTCCTGAACAAAATGATCAAAAGCTTCAATCAATCGCTAAAAGTAACTAGAATTGAAAATCTAGTTCCGCCTAAACCAAAGGAACAGACCTTACTATTTTTACATTTCTAAAATGAAATATTGAATTTTATTACAATACTAATATAGTAATCTTAATGTTAATTTTATATTATTTAACATAAAAATAACACTGTCATACACAATTATTTTTATACTTTTTTAAGTTGAAATAAAGTCTGTTCCTTTGTTTTAGGCGGAACTAGATTTTCAATTCTAGTTACTTTTACCGATTAATTGAAGCTTTTGATCATTTTGTTCAGGAAAAGCCAACTTCAATATATGAAAAAATAGCTAATGACAACTTACAAAAATCCAGGGATTGTGTCCAAAAATCCATTGAGGAATAACAACTGGGAAAGTGTCAACAAGACTTAAGAAGAAAAAGTGTGTTGCCGTCGTTGGTCGTTCGCATTGTTTGCAAAAATTAGAAGTTTTTTCTTATTTTATTGTATTCTGCTAACTGCTAAGAAGAATAAAAACTAACACTATTAGTATTGTTATATCATAATAGATAGCGCTTATATTTTGTGTTATTTATATTTTAATAAAAATTAAATTTTTAAGATTCCAGCGCCTCTAGCGGTAGTTTCTGAATTTCAAAGTTTAAACATCGACATCGGTAGTAGACATCGATGTTTTATCGATACTATCGACAGCTGACCATCGATGGTAAGAACATCGATGTTTTAAAAACAAACATCGATGTTTTCGATACACCGATGTTTTTTTCCCATCCCTAGTTCCCATTTAAAAAATGAAGGTTGTCCTTAATGTCCTGTATAGTTTAAATACGACCATCTACCATGCAATTCTTTGCGTAAACTTTGTTATCAAAATTGCTCACACGTCGCGTTTTCAAATAGAAAGTGTTATCTCTATTTTGTTACACCTTGTATATCTACGAATAATATGAATCTAGATCTAGAATAAACTCAGTTTTTCCGATTTTGGTCTATGGTTGGTTTCTGAATTAAAAGATTCAATTGTATAACCTCATTGAAATTAATTTGAAAGTTAACATCACTATTCCGTCATCATTTGACATAGCTTTCTACAATTAAAATGAGAATTCAAATAATATAAACTAATTAAATATTATAAATAACTGAAACAGTTAGAAAATTGCATGATCAAGTTTTATAATTCGAAGCTCGCGATATTATCTGTTGAGTGGTGAGTGTTGAGCATGTGTGGTCATTACTGTTGTCTACTCTAACGGAATATATTTGATTATCATTTAAATTAACAATTTAAAGTAATATAACGTCATACAGACTCATTATTACCCCATAAAATCTACAAATTACTTATGTAATGTGTGGTACGCTACCAGAGTTATGTTCAAGTTTTATTTTAATATATTTTACTGTTCATTACATGTAATACAATTTATTTACAATTTGACTTTGCAGTTTATGGACGAAAACAGAAAAACAAAAATAGGTATGTCCACTATATAGTGACAAGTATTATGTTGTTTGGGCCGAAAATTGGGTGAGAAAATATATATATATATATATATATATATATATATATATATATATATATATACAGTCGAGCCTCTTTTTACGCGGTAGTACGTCCCTCCAGAGTCCATCATCACTTCCAAAAACGGACAAATACATAGGTGTAATACACAAGATTTAATAAACTGTTTGCTCTTCAAACAGCCCACTTTTATATAGTATTTCCATAATGAAATGGCCACTCTTGTTAAGAAGCTTAACAATGAATATAGGAGATATTAAGGGAATTTTAAATTTAAATCGAATAGATATACACTAGTTCAATTGAAGTTTCTTAAAAACCATTAAGGATATTTTCCAAATTAATTATCCTATTGTTTCTAAATTTTAGGGGTTGTTATACTTGTTAGTTAGATAATTTTCAACGTTCATAGCGTGCACACATTAACAACATGGCTCTTTGGCGACCATTTGATTTTGAAGAAATTCCTAATTTCTTAAGTGAAAATAGTGAATCTTTTCAAGGTGGTTTGGAATGCGAAAATGTGTACGATCACGTGGAATGCGAAAATGTGGATGTGGCTACTAAAGAAAAATGTCATTTGCCAGAAGATTGCAAAGTTCTGATGCTGAACGTTTATAAAAAGTTAGTTTCAGAAGGTAATGACAAATCTTTACTTAGAACTGCGGAATTAACTAGTGTTCCATATAGAACAATTCAACGTATCATTGTTCGTGGCAAAAACCAGCAGCGAAAACGACCCGATTTACAAGTTTACAAGAAAATAGATAGTTTTTATGTCTGAAACAATACTAAATAAAATATACATCTTTTATTCGAAAAATACAGTGCCGACTGTGCATTTTTTAATAAAAAAGTTGGAAGAAGACGGAATAGAATTTCCATACAATAGCCATATGTATAATTATTTGAAGTTGCTAGGATTTATTTTTGTTGCAAAAAAATAATGATTTTTGTTTGTGCAAATTTGAAGTATTTAATATTGACTACAAAGACTTTAAAACAAAACGATTTTTAAACATGCCTGTATTTATAATTCAAATATAGCCAGCCTAACCCTGATAAAAATGTGAAGGAATGTCATGTGAGTCTATACAGTTCATTCTAAATAGCATATAAGAAAATACGTTTATTTTAAATAATTATTACGGTCCAGGCAACTATTTTTAACAGAACCATAAACTCAGCAGGTATAATGGTTATACTATCAGTCTTTATTGGAATCAGAATATTATTTATAAGTTAGAATAAATAAAAAAATAAATAGTAGTATTTGCAACATTGTTCTACAACCAGCTGATGGTTCGGCAACCAAGAGCTCCAAAACTCGTGGTTTTTACGTATTTTTATTAAAATATAAGTAATGAGACTGACCCCCCCCGAAAAGAGCGCCAAAAACATGTTTTTGGTATGGTTGTTACGCGTTTTTGTTAAAATAAAAATGAGAAAATTTGTTTTAGGTCATCACTTGTATTTTATTTATTTATTTATTTTACATCGGCCTATTTCTGCCACGAGGCTAATCGCCGATGCCAGGGGGCGAGTTCCTACACCTTGATGACGGGTGAATGATTTTGAAATGAGAGTAATGTAAACATATTATTCTCGGCGGAATAATACCAGTACAAACTGCACGATTTAATGCGCTCGGCCACTCCGTTGGCCCGCACTTGTATTTTAGAAGTAAAGACTTTTTTCATCATTTGTATTTTAGAGCTGAAGACCTTTTTTTAGGTCATCACTTGTAGTTTAGAAGTGAGAATCGTTTTCATAATTTAAATAATTTCGTCTTCTAAGCTACCCTTACAAAAAATCGAAGGTGCGCGCCTGCGTTCCACAGAAAAACGCACATACATTTTTTTTAAAAAATCATATATAAACAGAAGATGAAAACACATCTATTCACATAAAAAAGTGTAAGTACATTAAACATTTAAAACCCTCACTGCTTACACTTTCACTTCTTGTATATAAATTAAAGAATTAATGTGTTACTCTTATACTATAACATATTAGTCATACGAGATAAATATAACGGGAAACCGCCGAATACGAGTTAAACCAAACTGAACGGACATCCCCGAATTTAATGTCCTCATAACTTCAAAAACGCATAAAAATGATACGCATAAAACGAGACTTGACTGTACAGGACAAAAGTAACACAAAAATTTAGATATTGGAGAATATGTATTTATGTATTTATTTATTGTTTCTGTCTACGGAAAAAATCCAAATAAGTACATAAGTGTAATATACAAGTTTTAGTAGACTATTTACTTCTCACACAGTCCATCTTTATACTATTATTTATAAATAGAAGAACTAGAATATTATTTATAAGTTAGAATAAATGAAATAAAGATAATATTATTTTAAACATAGTTGTATTATGCAATCGGCTGATAGCTCGGCAACCATATTGATGACGTGGGTTCTGAAGTTAAATAATTGACGCTCAGAATTTCTGTTTTTAAATTGTTTTAACTACTTTTTTCTTAGTTTAGGTTTTGGCCATTCAACCAGAAATAGCTGTTGTTCAGCATTACAATGTAATTTTTGTAGTTGAAATAAAATCATCCAAAATCCTTCATGGTCTCTCCGTGGGTGCGTTCAGTATGGTAGCAAGTGAAAGGGGAATCAAGGTAAAGATACGCACAAGATAGTGTCGTTAAACAAACAGATTGGCGTCACTAAGAACTATTACCGCGTTATCACCGAACTTCAGAGTTCCCAGGGCTCAGATTACTCCTCAGCGTTGTAGGTGGAGAAGATGACCAGGATATCGAGAAGTAAATGGATCTGGTGGAATCCGAAGGAACGCGTAAAACTTTCATCAACTCTGCCATTACCTTTGCTTAAAGCTTACGGTTTCGATGGTATTAGTCAGCAGTAATGTGAATTGCCTGTGACACGGATTCAAGAAGAAGATCGGTGTTAGCAAGGACATTGTAGATGAGAAGGATGATGAACACAGATAACAATATATTGCTCTCGTCATGGAAATGAAAAATGCTCTTAAACTTTACAGTCTTTTGTTATCAATGAGTGTACTACCAAATGTTAACTGCACAATTTATTTAGATGTAGCGATATGCGATACTGAGAAAGTATCGATATTTGGGTATCAATAATATCGAATAAAAAATATCGATACCGGTATTGTATCGAAAAAAGTATCCCTATTTTTATAAAATATATTTTCTATAAAACGTAAAAACAAAACATTTTCTTCTTATAATAACAATCTAATAGTTTTACAGTAATAAAAAGATTAAAGTAGTATGGGCATTAAAGTAGTATACATGACTGAAAAGCAGTGGCGGTCGGTGAAACATGTTTTCGAGGGCAATTGGTATGATCGGACAAGCTCGTACTATATCGCTCAACAGTAGTATAGCAACGACAAAGCACGAGCGTGTCCGATCATGCTAATTGCCCTCCCAAACATGCTTTACCGACCGCCGCTGCTGAAAAGTGACAGATGACCTAGGTAACAATAAATTGGACACCTACAAACAACGTAGGCGATGAAGATTCGTTCATGGAAGAACTAATAAACAAGAGGCGTTCATGAAGAGAGTTAGACGAGATCATGGAACCTAGCAACAGTTCATGTACACACTAGTTTTGCAAGTGATAGATCGGAAATTCCTTCATAAAAGATTTATTTTCTATTATCGTTTTCTTAATTTGCTGTCCTAGATTTTTACTAGGACTAAACTAAACTTTATTACACTATTTTAACGGGCTTATATTTGGGAGAAAATAAAGTACTGTATACCTAAAAACTAGGTAATTCCCTTAGGTTTAGTTAGTAAAAATCTAGTACAGCAGAATTAGGAAAACGATAATAGATATTAAACATTTTACAAATGAATTTCCGATCTTTCACTTGCAAAACTGGTGTGTATATGAACTCTTGCTGAAGCCTATAAGTCTGACTGATTGTTTAAAATAGAATTAAACACTCCACTCTTCTTCATTGCAAGCACCGAGAAAAGTCCTTGGTCTATTTTGCTTAAATAAGTCCACACTTTGTTTCTTGATGGTGACATTTTTAATTATAATACCAATAACATTTCATAACCTCAAACGTAGAGAAAAAGGCGCCAAACGCCAGCAACTTCCAAACTGTTCAACGCATGTTTCTTAGAGTACTATGTCCTGGGCCGTTGCGATTGCGTACCTCGCGTTACTAGTTTTTACAAGAGTACAATTTTTGGGAATGTATCTTTTAAAAAATCACAGAAATATTTATATGTGTATAAATAAAAATTTTACGATATTGTTTTAACAAAAAAAAAGAAACGATACGATACTGGGTCAAATGTACTGATATTAATAAAGTATCGGAAGATTAGTATCGATACTAAAATCGCGATATCGAATGGAAAATATCGATACTGGTATCGTATCAATAGTATCGCAACATCCCTACTTAGATGCTCGGACCCTTCCTCCAAATCTGGATTGGGTGAATATCATGGGTTTTAACGTCCAAACACCAAAAAGAAATCTAAAGGAAGCCGACTCCCAGCACCTCTATACGATTTGCACGACAGAAACCTCCAGATCAATCTGAACTTACATTAGATACTGGTTGGAACACGATATGCCACTTGTGTCTCCACTTTCGGCCGTACCTCGGTTGTTTCTTCCTGTTCAACTTCTTCATTATTTATTATTGACTCCAAATTCGGATCTGACCCAGCTAAAATTTCATCTTTCATCATATCCTCTTCCGTTTCGAGTTCATCAATATTTGAAAAATTTACATTAATGCTTTTTGTTTCGCCATATCGACGTCGATGACGCACCTTCAACTCGTAGTTAACCACTGACTGGATATATATGTTTATCTGTCGCATTTCGTCTTGCCTTTTCATAACTCAATAATTCCTCTATCTAATTCGGTACTTCCCCAGCGTTTTTGCGTTAGGAAGTGGTGATCCGTCGTTATAAAAGATAATTGAAAAAATTATATTATTTATATATGATTGTATATGTTTACCTGTTTCATTTCGTCTTGCCTTTTCATAACTCAATAATTACTCTATCTAATTCGGTACTTCCCCAGCGTTTTCGCGTTAGGCAGTGATGATCCGTCGTTATAAAAGATAATTTGCCCCAAATTTCAAGCCATTTTTCGTCGTAATATCCAAAGTCATTATAAGCGATAAGTCTCACGTATAAAAAAGTATTGTTTCTGGCCGGGACTTTGAAATTTCGTCGCAAAAACCCATATATCAGATGTCGTTATAAACGTATTTAATTTTACTAGACATTTTTACGTGAAGAAAAGTAATTACAATTAAAATGACTCAATATATTATAATCCTTATAAACAAAAACGTAATTTTAAATAAAACCAGTGGCTGTAATGAGCTCAAAATCCTTGTTTTGTAAATGGAATTGCACACAGCGGTTGGTCGGCTTTCCGCTGAGATTCGGATTAGTTTCTCTCTAGGATAATCACAGCCCTTATGCACTACGGCACAAGGGTCAGAATCAACTAATGTACTAATACTAATCCTAGGTTTAATATAATCACAAGATTTATTTTAAAAGTGAGATACGGATTTTCTACAGATTATGACACTGAAGAATTTGAAACATAAGACTAAAATGTACAAAAATTTAAACAAAACTTGTATTCAATCTGTTAAATTATGTACAATATAGATTCAGGAGATGCTGTGGAGCAATTTTTCTTAACCATTTTTTTACACCGCGAACCGGTAAATAGTCAAATACATCTTTAAGCCCGGTATAATAATAATCATTATTATTATTATAGTATATGTTTTTCAAGTTTAAGTGCACTAATTAAAAATGTGAATTCTGGACCTCAAAACAAGTAAATATTTTTCTCAAGGCACATACCTGTCAATGCTTCGTTTGGGATATTTTAAGGTTTTATTGTTCATGCATAGAGAAATACATACACAAGTATACATACTAATTAATATAAAAATGGTTCTTAGATAAAAAATAATGAAATGTTAACAAATACATTTGTTGTTCAAAATGTTGACCACCAAATCTGCTTCGTGAGAAACCAGTCACTAAATCTTCTTCTAACGGGGTAGTCCCTTGGTAACAATTTTTACACATGTTGTATATGAAAAGGGTGATGTCCATTTGCCAATCCGTTCAATCCGATTGGTTTCAAAATATTTCAAAATATCTACTGCAATGTTGAGGTAAAATTAAAAAGATTCTTTACTTCACAAATTATTTTATGTTACTAGACGTACATTTCGGCTACCAAGTAGCCATCTTCAATAACTGATAAAAATGAATAGTTACAGAAATAATATATTACAGAACCTAATTTCTACAAATTACATTTCTTATAATCTAATTAAAATCTGTCAGCCATTCACATATTGGGGGTGTATATTTAATATTTATTTCAAAATTGTTAATCGCATTTTGTGCAAGATTAGGTTATACCAAGATATATTACGACTCATACTTATGTATGGCTTCAAAACATGGACCACTACAAAGCGAGATCGACAAACTCTCATAGTTTTAGAACAAAAAATTGCGCTGAATTTTTGGTCCCATTCAAATTAAGAAACCGTAAGAACAATGATATCCGAGAACTGTACTCAAGGCCGAATATCGCACAAGAACTGGGAAGTAGACAATTCAATCAATTATTTATATATTTATCACAAAGTATACATACAAGTTTTAAAATCATCTTCTTATAATTTATTATTATTATGTATTATACCATTTACAGTGGATAGGGCACGTAATGAGGTTGATGGTGGACAGAATGGATAGGAAAATTTGGAAGGGAAAATTGAATTGTCGTTGACTCGTAGGAAGACTCGAAGAGTTTCCGAAGTATTTCGAAGAGATGGAGAGATCATCTAACCAAAGAACTGACAAGTATTGGTATGCAAGACACATGAAAAAAAACCTGATAATGAACATATTAAGATAGAAGACTTATATGATTGAGGCCTAAAGTCAATTCGACTTACAGTGCCTGAAGAAAAAGAAGAAGAAGAAGATCGAAAAAGGAAACATTCTTCAAAATTCAAATGATTACCAAAAGAAAAAAGAAACTCTTTTCAAAATTTAATTGATAAAATCAAATTGAAAGAGCACAAAAGGGAACCTCTTTTTCCAATTTTAGCACTCTTTTTTTAGTATTGGCGCTCTTTTTCCAGTGCAGTAAGGTGAGTGAGGCGCTTGCTTCACACTTGGCACGGCTCTGACAGCATAAGTAGCATAATTCAACGAAATTCATAAATTGGTTATTGTAACGAAACCTTTGTTAATTTGACAGCAGTGGCGGCGCTAGCGAGGGCCGTGGGGGGGGGGCATATCTTGCTCTGGCTCCCGGTTGACCCCCCCCCCAGAATTGCTCGGAGAAAAATGTGTGTGCAGCAATGCAACAAGGATTTGTTTTTTAAGGAAGTTATTCTCTATTTTATTACTGATATTTTAGAGGTGAGGACCTTTTTTTTACTCATCACTTGTATTATAGAGGTGAGGACCTTTTCTTTGCTCATCATTTGTATTTTGAGATGAGGACTTTTTTTTAGGTCATCACTTATATTGGGTTGTTACAAAAGTCCGTTCGTTTTTTTTTTCACCTTTTATTCAATAAAATATACATTCTAAAAAAACCTTTGTTATCAAATGTACAGTCCATTATTTTCTATCATTTTGGACAAACGCTCAAGCAATTTCATAATGCCATCTCTCTAGAAGGTTCCGTCATTGCTCCCGAAAAATCTGTCCAGGTGAATTTTGATATTGTCCACAGATGCGGCGAAATTTTTTCCGTTAAGTGGGAACAAATGGTAGTCGGATGGTGCGATATCTGGACCATATGCTCCGACTACCATTTATTCCGCTCTCTACTCTAATTCCCTTAACGGAAAAAATTTCGAATCTTTGGACGATATCAAAATTCACATCTACAGATTTTTCGAGAGCAAAGACGAGAGATGGCATTATGAAATTGCCTGAGCGTTTGTCCAAAGTGATAGAAAATAATGGACAGTACATTTGATAATAAAAGTCTTCTTTTAGAATGTATATTTTATTGAATAAAAGGTTAAAAAAAAAACGAACGGACTTATGTAGCAATCCAATATTTTCACACTTCTCCATTAAGATATCATAAAAGATGATTGATGATGCTCTCCTCAAATATTTCCTGACCCCCCCCCCCCGAATTTTCCTCAAATATTTCTTGGCACCTCCAGATTTTAAGAGCCAGCGCCGCCACTGGTTGACAGTAAGAAGTAATAAAAGACAGAATGTGTTGAATGGCTCTCTCTTATGTTGATACTTCAGAATGAAGTTTTAGAAGTTTGAATGATGTCATAAGTTTGAAAGAGTAGTGAAAAGTATAATGTAAAACAACCTTTATAAAGATCAGCGGGAATAAATCTGCGTATAGATGCAGATTTATTCCCGCTGTATATTTTCTGTTTTTATATTTATAATTTGCTAGAGCTTTAGTATTTATATGTGTTTCATTAAGCAGCAAATATGCATCTTTCTTACATAATAATTAAGTTCTCTTCAATACTCATATAATTTCCAAACAATGTTAATCGCGGTACCAACTATTATCCTAAACACGCCATATGGCGCAATCCACTCGTACTGCGTATTGAACTAAATCAAGAGGTGTTACAACCATCCAGGCAATTACTATCCGTCAACATCACGTCTCACTTGATCTGAACTTGTCTGGCTGGTTGTAAATCATCCCTAGTCGCGCGGTTTCCCAGCGCTAAACAATGCCTGGCCCTAATATGTGTTTGAACGATTATAACCTATATTAATCGGTAGACGCCCAATACTTCAATTATTAGGGATTGTGTTGTACGCAATTGGACTCTAGAGCTATTATTTAGAGGCGCAATTGGAAATTCTCAAAACAACTATAATTTATTTGTAAATTGTTCATAGAAAAGGCCAGTTGAAGAGTCATAAATAATATGGGAGAGATCATATTTCTAGATAGAGGGTCAATCAATAAATAAGGTTCTCTATTTTTTACAATATTTCTTGACAAGTTCAGTTCCGTCTTTTACATAAGGGCACATGGGGCACGAGCTCATGGGGACCTCAAAATGCTGAGGCCGTTGTTTACACGGAAGAAAGAGGAGCTCAATATTTAATCCAATTTTACTAAGGATTGCCGTTAAAATTTTTAAATTTAAATGTAAATCGAAAACCAGATGAGATTTAAGGTCACCAATTGTAGTGGGGAGCGCTTATTTTCAAAAATTACGAACGTCTGTCTTACAAGAACGACGTACTAATTTGTCAATCATGTGCACAAGAAGTTATATCCTTCAAAATTAGACTTTTGAGGACATAATAGAAGATTTTGCACAACAGAAATCCTGGAAGAAACCATCATCATTAACGTAAGTCCAATTCTCAAAATAGTAATCACTTCACATATTTATTTGTGTAAAGCTAACCATAATAACCAATAAAGTCACTAAATATTAGATCGTCAAGGATGAACTTTGTAGAAAAAAAGGCAAAGTTGGTTGATAACTTACAAATATAAGGAATTATTCTATTCATCAAAGTATGCACCCATATTGTCTTTACACTTTTGCCATTTAAGCGGCAGGTTGTTCAGGCCGGTGGTATAAAACCCTGGCGGATGAGACTCAATGAATTCCTGGAAGGCCAGTCTTACAGCATTGTCGGAATTAAACTGTTTTCCTATTAAAAAGTTGTCCAAATTGAAGAAGTGGTAGTCAGTAGGGGCTAGGTCTGGTGAGTATGGAGGATGATGAAGAAGTTCTAATCCAATTCCTGTAGATTTGCCACAGTCATTTGCGCAGTGTGTGGTCTAGCGTTATCATGCAATAAGATAGCAGTCGATCTATTGACCAATTTAGGCTGTTTTTCTTTAAGTTTTTGCCTCATTTCATCCAATTGGTTGCAATATAATTCTGCTGTGATCGATGAGCCAGTTTTTTTTTTTTTTTTTTGTTTTTAAGTTACCTGTACGAAATTTGCCGAACCAATTTGATATTGTCTGCTGCGTAGTAACACTAGAGCCAAATACACTATTAACGTAGCGCGCGGCCTGCGATTCCGTAGTTCCACGTAAGAATTCATACTTCATAATAGTGCGAATTGGTAATATTATTAACTACAAATTTCATCCTTGACGACCTGATATATACTGATGTTTTCATTCACATTTTTTTTGTGACTTTCTAAAAGAGCCCCAAACTCTATGTGCCCAAGTTATGGGTATAAGTAGCTGGAGTACCCGTACTTCGTACAGTTTTTGTAATGTATATTTTTGCTGTAATATTAATGATACGATGCTTCTTATATTTCGGGATTGCGCTAAACTAGTGCTACCATCTGACAACTGACGCTCGTGAACATTTTCGAGCGATTATTTTTGCCAACTTTCGACGTGGATTAACCTAACAAGAGTGCATCGATAAACTTAATTCGACTTTTGGCATTGAAGCACCATCACGGACTACTGTTTATAGATGGTTTGCCGACTTCAATCGTGGCCGTAGTTCGCTTAAGGACGAATTTCGTGAAGGTAGTTCAAAATCGATTGTTTTTCCGGAAAACATTGATGCTGTGCGTGAACTGATACTGCAAGGTCATCATGTGACTAATCTAGAGATTGAGGAATCCTTGGGCATTAGTGGGACCAGCATACCTTTACTATGACATGAACATTTGGCCGTCAAAAAGATTTGTGCGCATTGCACCCACATAATACAACAATCTGAGTGGAAAATACCTCAATCGGAGTGGAAAAAGTGCTTCGAAAATTGGTTCAAACTCATGCAAAAGTATTGATCATCATGGAGCATATTTTGAAAAACAATAAAGTCACTTTTGTGATAAATAATTGTTTTTGATCTCAAATCCCGAAATATAAAAGACAACCCTCGTAAGTGAGATATTTAAATTTCAAGTAGAACACAATATAATCGATTCCTTGTTCGTAACTACTCTTTTGCAAATACTTTTGATGTTAAGTAAATAATAAGTGAGATACTTCGTTTATAAGTAGCTCTCTCCATAGCTCCCCAAAATAGATCTTATTAAAAACTATATTAAACAGAGACGAACAGTTTCTTTTCTCATATTCATGTATGCTGTTAAGTAAGGGCAGGCTCACATTTCATCGGTCCTAAGCCTTTTTGTGGACAAATAAGAGGACAAAAAAATAAAAAGTCAGATATAGCCTCAAATTTTATTACTAAAAAGGTAGCTTAGTTTATTTGATTATGAAGTCTATTACAATTAAAAAGTAATGTTTTATACTTTAATCTCATTTAAATGTCAAAAGTAAGGATAAACTACAGATAAATTTCAATATCAGACGCCATTTAACAAACGTTGGTCCATGTTCGCTAATTTTGTACTTGGCCAACGCTGGCGCTTCATTGACATATCGTCTGTATGGTACGCATATACAAATGTCCGTCAGTGCTACATGTGACGGCCAACGTTGGTACCAGCGTTGACCAACATATTGCCTACAAAGGCACATCCTTTGTAGGTGCCGTTACACTAATGTTATACTGAATTTCTAAATATGTCTGTGTAACGAAATTTTCGCGAAAAACTCAAAAATGACAGGAGTAAACTTTCATTTTCGGCTTATCGATTTTAACAAAAAGTTGATCAAATGGTGGCATTGATGTTAAAAGCTTAAAAATGTAATAAAAATCCGCTTAACCAAATTCGCTCTACACGTGTTCATGGACAGACAGACAGATAAACAGACAGACATATAGACAGACAGATACATAGACAAATAGACAGAAAGACAGACAGACCAACAGACATCATGCTAAAAATAGTCAAAACGTTATGTAGAAAAATCAAGTCGTGGACATCGAAAACTCGAAATGCCAAAATCGGTATGATCACAATAGGTTAGGACTGCCATACGTCCCGGTTTTGAGGTTTGTGTCCCAGTGTCCCGGTCCAAGAGTCATTTGTCCCGGTCGATTTAAAATTTATGCATATTAAAAAATTATTTTTCGATAATATTGTACATATACATATATACATACTATATATAAATTATATGACAGATTCGAGGTCCGAAATGTTCCGGAGTAATGCCGAGTACCAGTCAGCTAGTGTCTAATGTTGATATACTCACGCAGCACATTGGCAACACCGAAATTCGCAAGCACTTATTGCCAGCGGGTAACACTGACAGTGATACGTGATTAAATTGAATCGCCCATTAATTTACATATATTATATTATTTTAGATTTGATAAAGACGCATTCACAAAAAAAAACATCAAATTTTTCCAGTCGAACTGAGTGTTCCAAAATGATTCACCATTGATCCCAACGTTTTGCTCTTGGAATACCTATTATCAATCTCTACTTTAATTATTTTTTTTTGTCTTTAAATTTTTTTATTTTTTTAAAATATTGTGCAATTTTTTATAATAAAGGTATTATTGTCGATAAAAGTTTTTTTAAAGTTTGGGGGGGGGGGTGTCCCGGTCGGTAGTCCGACAATTATGGCAGCCCTACAATAGGTACCTCTTTTATGCATGTGGCGGTCGGTAAAACTGAAAATAATTTGGTCATCATTTTTAGGGATTACTAGGTATAACCAAAAAACCCTTATACCTCAATCATAAATTCTAGTTTTATTTCTAGTTTCCACAATAAGGTCTGATGTGGAACTAGATTTTAATAATCCAGGAATATTTTTAACGTTTCTCACAAGTAACAAGTTCCTCAACAAGTTTATAAATTATAGGCTAGTTTGAAAGTTGCATGGAAAACTGGGTTAAATTTTCAGGTCTAACGAATTTTTAATAACGTGTATTAAAAGAGATTTTTGTAACTAAGGTTTCACAGGTATAATCAATAAACCCTTATACTGTCACTCATGTGTTTGTCTGGTAGAAATTGTAGCAGAACGGCTGGATATTGAGAATCGAAATTTTGTATGCATATACAGTTCCAAGACTCGGATATAGGAAAAATGCTTAGATTTCGGATAAATAGATAAGCCGAAAAATATATGCATAGATATATCAGGTCGTCAAGGATGAAATTTGTAGTTAATAATATTGCCAACTTTAAAATTTTATTATTTGACATTGGCTTAATATTTTACCGTTCTGTTTTTGTTGTTGGAAAGTTGCACATCTCGCATCTTTAAAGAAATCATTGTAAGTTCTAAAAAATATCGGAAACTTTTTAAAAAAATTAATTTAGTTGTAAATGGAACGGTCGGAAATTCGCACTATGATGAATTATGAGTTCTTACGGTGAACTATGGCATCGCAGACCGTGCTAAACATTAATAGTGTATTTGGCTCTAGTACGCAGTACTAGACTACGCAGCAGACAATATCAAAATGTTTCGCCAAATTTCGTACAGGTAATTCAAAAAAAAAAAAAAAACTTGGCTCATCGATCACAGCAGAAATATACTGCAACCAACTGGACGAAATGAAGAAAAACAGCCTAGATTGGTCAACAGATCGACTCCTATCTTAGTGCTAGACCACATACTGCACAAATGACTGTGGCAAAACTACAGGAATTGGAGTTGGAACTTCTTCATCATCCTCCATACTCACCAGACCTAGCCTCCACTGACTATCCCTTCTTCCGCAATTTGGACAACTTTTTAATAGGAAAACAGTTTAATTCCGACAATGCTGTAAAACTTGCCTTCCAGGAATTCATTGACTCTTGTTCGCCAGGATTTTTTACCACCGGCCTGAACTGCCGCTTTAATGGCAAAAGTGTATAGACGATATGGATGCATGCTTTGATGAATAAAATAATTCCTTATATTTGTAAGTTATCAACCAACTTTGCCTTGTTTTCTACAAATTTCATCCTTGACGACTTAATAGTAATTCCTCCATCTATTGAAATTGATGGTCCCATAAAAAATATGCGATTTGTGAGGAAATAAGTTTATAAGTTTAACGAAAACAGGTTGACATTATTTTATTTATTCTTTTTTTTTCTTTTTCCGTTTTTATCAAATATGTGTTGATGTGTGTCGCGTGTGTCCAATTATGATTCTTGCTAGAATTATTTGTTCATGCCCAGAGGCGGATTAAAGTTGGTTGAAGACCCGGGTGCAGAACATAATATTCCCTTAAATCCAAAGAGTCCCTTAAAAAAAGAAAGACAGAGAAAATAAAAATTCATGTTAACCATATTTTTAAATAAATAAAAAATATTATGTAATATTAATATTTTATTTTCAATAAAATTTGAATATAATCGTACATAATTAGTAAGTATCTGTATGAAATCTGTAAAGTCATTTTTTCCTAAGGTCACATGTTAATCCTATAATCCCAGTTAGTCTGGTGCCTACGTCGAAAGATACTGCACTTGATGATAATGGAATGCCATTTGGCACACGTGTTCCTTATAAAAATTAAACCATTTTGACCCGCAGCACCTATTTGTGAATCGAGGCAGATTCAAGATGGCGGTGAAACTAGCGCGCCAATTACGATAACGATAAATAATTTTTATGATAGAACGAAATAGCTAAATACATATTTGTACAAATGACCTTTAGCTACAATTTGCCGTGTCGTACGAGAACATTCGTTACTTAGTTTACTAGATACCGCCCATCATTCATTCTCAGACGCCAAAAAGTGATTTCCGAAATGGCTAACGAATTTCGTATGATATGGATCGCGTTCTATTAATTTAATGCCGTAGATTACGAATCTGTTATCAAAATGGCGAAAATTTTAAATTTTGATAGATTTTTTTCCCAAATTCGAGACATGATGATATACTCTATCACTGCAAATCTGCGTATATTAATATTTTTTTCCAATTCTTCCTTAATCTGTAGGGCATATCCTTGGCTACAAGAATATGTGCGAAATTTTTCTTTGAGGGGCGCCGAAATTTAGATAGCGGCCGAAATGTGTAAAGTCTCAATTTCGTATTATTTGGACACGCTTTATATCGTTTTCGACCAAATCAGACCTGTAAATTACAAAAATGAAATAAAAAATGGCATATGACTTGTTATTATTCGGGTTTTGCCCGAAATGAAATAACAAATTTAACATATCCGGCCGGATCGGTTGCAAATTATGACATTTAAATAAGATACTCCATGTATATACGGAATGCATCAATTTGATTAGGTTTGTTCGCAGCACCTGGTCTCAAATGAAGCCGCTTTCGAAATAACGCTCGAAAATCGAATTTTGCTATTTACATCAAATTTGTTGAGTTGTATATCAATTTCGGGTATATTGAAGTCGTAGATTTCGAAAATGGAGTTAATTTAAAGATTTGCTACATATAAGATTGTATTTTGCCAGAAAAAAATAATTACATGTATTCTTTACGTAACAGTGAGATTCATTACACGAGAGTTAAGTACCTCCCCATCCCAAAAGAGTAGTATATAGCAGTTCTGATAAAATAATATAGATTACTACACACTTAATACTATTATAATGGTGGCCGAAAACTATTCTTTCGAAAATGGTTAAAATCATGTCTGATATTTTTACCTGCTATTACTAGTTATCAGAACAACATTTTAATGTGTTGATAGTTCCTATATATTTGCTAATAATATTGACTTTCAGTACTACTCTACAAATTAATTTCTATTTGTTTACAAATCAAAGTCGTAGGCCTATGTAAAGATAAAATTCTAGTGAGTAGAGAATGTCCATTCATGCTATCAATAGGGGATACGCATAAAATTTGTATTTCCTTAAAACTACATTATTTTGATATGTTAATGTTAGTTATGTCACCTAACAAAACAAAAATTACATTTTAATTAATATTATAGCCAAATTTTTGAATTAAAATATTGTAAATTTGAAATAAGCCGACCACGGAGCGAAGGTTGCCGAGTAAAACGACTGAGTATGACGTCAAACGATAGGGGTTTCACATCACAGATCCAGCTACAACATAATCTTTACACGTGTGTGTATTGTATTGTTCGAGAGTTTTGTATTTGTTTTTAAGCAATTTTTCACGCATTTATTATTAAAATGGCAGATAAAGATTTTTTCAGGGCTCAGAGTGATAATTTACCCAACATTGATGCATTTATGCTCATGGAATATATGAAAAATAATGAATGCTACAGTGCTGAGGAAATACGTGGTGTCAAAGTAATTTTTATTTTATATTCTATAACTTTATGTAAACAAACGCTGCAACTCTGTAAAATGTAAATATTTATGTAATTTAGATGTCAAAATTTTACTACATTGTTTACATGAAGTTACGAAACGTTAGAGGCATAATTGAAATACTGCAATATAAGTTATCTATTTTAATATAAAATTTAATTCGGTAAACATGTATAAATTGTTTTTATAGAATTAAACTTTATTTTAACTAAAATCACTCTAACTTTACATAACCTATGAAAGTTATACAAACAAATAAGTTCAGAACAGACTATGTACGCCGGTAAGCTAGTAGTGTCATACGTCAGTTAGAAGGGGTATGACGTCACACGTCGTTTTCGCGCGCTACATACATTTATGATTTTTTTAAGCCTTCAAATTACAAAAAAAATAAAATAAAAACTGTTTTTTATGTTTATATTTAACAAGAGGAATATAATAAAAAATAAAAAAAAAATCATTCCTATCCCCTATTGTACTGATTATTGCCGTTATTTTTTAATTTAGGTTTATTTTAAATTTTTAGAAGCATAAAATATTTCAAAATTATATATTTTCAAACTACGCCTATGAAAACGTATTATGTCAAGTTCAGGGGCTAATTACGTCCATTCCCCAGTAATTATTAATTACTTATTATTTTTTAAATATAAGTTTATTTAAAATTTTTCTTCAATTAATTGTGCAAATGTTTCACACCTGGTTTCGGCTTCGATTCATACTAGTATTGAATAAGAATTCATCGAATCTCTTCATTTTGTATACAATTAGGTAGTAGAGGAAGTCAGTATTATTGGCACATATAGAGGATTTATCAACACATTACAATGTTCTCCTGATAACTAGTAAAAATATCAGAGATGATTTTAACCATTTTCGAAAGAGTAGTTTTCGGCCACCATTAGAATCGTATTAAGTATGTAGTAATCTATATTATTTTGTCAGAACTGCTATATACTACTCTTTTGGGATGGGAAGGTACTTAACTCTCGTGTAATGAATCTCACTGTTACGTTAAGAATACATGTAATTATTTTTTTCGGGAAAAATACAATCTTATATGTAGCAAATCTTTAAAATAACTCCATTTTCGAAATCTACGTCTTCAGTATACCCGAAATTGATATACAACTCAACAAATTTGATGTAAATAGCAAAATTGGATTTTCGAGCGTTATTTCGAAAGCGGCTTCATTTAAGACCAGGTGCAGTAAACAAACCTAATCAAATTGATGCATTCCGTATATAAGTGGAGTATCTTACTTAAATGTCATAATTTGCAACCGATCCGGCCGGATATGTTAAATTTGTTATTTCATTTCGGGCAAAACTCGAATAATAACAAGTCATGTGACTTTTTTATTTAATTTTTGTAATCTACAGGTCCGATTTGGTCTAGAGCGATGTAAAAAGTGTCAAAATAATACGAAGTTGAACCTTTACAAATTTCGGCCGCTATCTTAATTTCGGCGCCCCTCAGAGAAAATTTCCGCACATATTCTTGTAGCCAAGGATATGCCCTATATATTTAGGAAAAATTGAAACCAAATATTAATACACACAGATTTGCAGTGATTGAGTATATCATCATGTCTCAAATTTGGGAAAAAAATCTATCAAAATTAAAAATTTTCGCCATTTTGATAACAGATTCGTAATCTACGGCATTAAATTAATAGAAAACGAGCCATATCATACAAAATTCGTTAGCCATTTCGGAAATCACTTTTTTGCGTCTGGGAATGAATTATGGACGGTATCGTGTAAACTAAGTGACGAATATTCGCGTACGACGCGGCAAATTGTAGCTAAAAGTCCAATGTACAAATATGTATTTAACTATTTTGCTCTATTATAAAAATTAGTTATCGTTATCGTAATTGGCGCGTTAGTTTCGCCGCCATCTTGAATATGCCTCGATTCACAAATAGGTGCTGCGGGTCAAAATGATTTAATTTTTATAAAGAACACGTGTGCCAAATGGCATTCCATTATCATCAAGTGCAGTATCAACGCAAAATATGGTGCGTAGGCACCAGACTAAGTGATAAACGAATTTTTTTGGCCTAAACAAGTTAAAACTCAGCTAGAATCATTTTTTTGCAAGAATTGAATGTTTTTAAAATACAAAATTAATGAAATAGTGTTTAAAAATAGTGTGAATAATTAAAAGTTAGTATTAAAATAGTGTTAATTTAGTGTTTTGCATTAAAACAGTGTGCAGAGGTTTTTAAAGAAGACTTAGTTCTAGATCTTCCAAAGTGAGTAGGTACATATTTTTTAATTATAACACTAGGTTGTTTAACCCATCAACAATTAGGGGTTTGGGTCCGGTGTCATATATGTATATACACACGAATTTTAAAATTTTTCAAAGAGTGTCTGAAAGTGGGTCATTCAGATAGTATTTTCCAGAAAAAAAAAAAATTGCGGGTTATCGCGATTTTCTTGAGTTACAAATGTAAAAGTTTCGTACAATGCCTTATTGCAATTACATTAATTGTCAATATATGGCAGTATAAAACATTCTACACTGTTCCATAGAGTGTTTTTGTCATTAAACTAGAAGATAGGTAGCTCGCTCCGCTCGGCTTCTTCTAACCAAACTATTACTAACCAAACCTAACCTAAGATAGTGTTTGGTCATTAAACTAAAAGGTATTTAGATAGCTCGTTTCGCTCCGCTCCGCTCGCATTCTATAATTTAGCTGAACTTAGCGCTGCGACAGACGTCAAATTTACATGATATATGGGGAAATCTAACCTAAAATTTCAAATTAAAAAATGAAAAATAATGAAAACAGTCCCAAACTGTAATAAGAAAGAGGTCCTTTCAAAAAATTCATGAAAATAATGCAAATTGAGTGTGTATATATATATGACTCTGGAGCTATTAACTTGGTTCTATGCCATCCTTTCTGCATCTTTTCTTTGAATATTCCTTTCTTTACATAGTGATTCATATTGTTTTTCGAAAGTACCTGACATGGTGGTATATTTTTTGGTTAATTGTACGAAATTAAGATACGTTAAAAAATACACATATGAAATTTTTATGTTATAAATCCGTTATTGTTGACGGGTAATAACCTAGTACAGTGTTTCTCAACCTTTTCTGGCATGGGGGCCCCAAAATAACGTAAATATGGTCTGCGGCCCCCCTTTATATATATATATATATATATATATATATATATATATATATATAGAGAGAGAGAGAGAGAGAGAGAGAGGGGGGGGAGAGAAAGAGAGTGAGGGAGGGATCACAAGGTGTATCAAGATAGAGGAAACACGATTTTTCTCGAAAAGACGATGTGTGAGCAAGTTGGAAAAAAAATTTGATATATATTTGGGTAAAGCTTTTGAAAAGAAACAACTTTTACATAAACATGTTTTTAATATCTGTTACGGTTACCTATAATGGCTTGCAAGTATTTTTATTTACAAGTATTCAAAGTTGCTTTCCATTTTGAACACTTTCGCATCCTTACTCTTTAGCTCGGAGCATAAAAAAAATATTGCACGTTCAAGTCGTACCTACTTGAAAGTACTTGAAATACCTCCAACGCGAACCGTTTTCATTAGTTTAAATTAGTTGTCAAAAGAAATATAATTTATTTTATTTATGTTTAAAAGGTATATTTTTGATATATTGTTAATAAATATAAATGTCATATATTTATGAATATATCTTGCAAAATTGAGCGTTTTTACCGACCGCCAACATATATGTATAAGGGAGGTATTGTGATCATACCGATTTTGACATTTCGAGATATCGATGGATCTTCACGAGCATGATGTCTGTCGGTCTGTCTGTCTGTGTACACGTGCAGAGCAAATTCGGCTAAAAGGATTTTTAGGAAACTGCATATTTAAGCTTTTCATATCAATGGCACGAGTTGATCAACTTGGTAATAATCGGTTGACTAGAAATGGGAGTTTACTCGTGTCGATTTTAAGATTTTTGCGAATATTTAGCAACAGAAAAATATTTCGAAAAAAATTATTTAACAAAAGTTGCTATAAATGCAATAACTAACAACTTTTAATTGAGACAATTTTTGATTGAAAAAAAAGTATCTATTTGTTCATACTAATATGTACCGTTTCCATGGTCATGATAAATAATATCTCTGTTAGAAAATATTAGGCTATTATTACTACTCGCTAGAATGTATTTTATATAAGTACTTTGTGATGGCGACAGCTGATTTTTCTATTATAATTTCATGATTCGATCTTATATGACTTCGCGGCCTCCCGACGAAGCTTTCACGGCCCCCCAGGGGGCCGCGCCCCCCCGGTTGAGAAACGCTGACCTAGTATATAGTATATAATACCTATAATTAATAATAGTATAATAATAATAGTTGAACATATGTAATCGTATAATTATAATTTGTGATAGTATACCTATAATAGGAGTAACTTGAATTTTACTTGAAATTAAAATTACAAATATGAAAATATTATTATTTTTTTTTTTTACCTTTCGTTTTGCAAACTTATTAAATATCTCATCACAATCAATAATTTTAAGTAAATCGCTCTCTATATATAAAATAGCCATATTATAGTCTTTCCTCCGACTTTGAATTTCTTTGATAATATTTTACTCTTTTTAGACAAGAAAATGAGCGTTCCCGCGATGCGTTTGAAATTGGCATGATTAACAAAATTTTCAAAATAATTTCCACGTTTGGAAAAGTTGCTTTCATATCTAATGATTTTTTGTATATATTATTAATTGTCGCTTGTCTTCTTCTTCTAAAAAGATTAAAGTCGCATTCTGAGCTCTTAAATCAATAGCTATAGAAGTTTGTCATATGGTAAGATGTGAAACCATTCAGACCTCTAAATTTAATACGTTATTCGTTGTGGATTGTGGATAGTTTTCTAAACTTAATAGCTTGGGATTTGTTTTAATGAGACAGACATATAAACACATTGGCTATCTCAGTCTATCAGAGACACCATAGATATTGTATGCATTTCCATAACCTAACAAAATGTTATCATTAACAAATCTTGCAAAAAATTACAAAGACGGGGAGTAAATATGATCAATTTAGGAAATTAGGTTAGGTTTAGTTAGTTAAAATCTAGAACAGCAGAATTATAAAAACGGTAATAGATAGAAAACATTTTACGAAGCCATGTAGTAGGTTTGAAGACACACAGATGTCGGGCTATTCGTAACCCACTAATTTAGAACTGCTGTAAATGGTACGTAGAACGTTAAAACAATGTATAAAAACTCACAACGTGACAACGAACAGTTTACAACGTGTTAATATAAAGAGCTCTGAATGCGGCTTAATAACTGTTCCAACTCATCTTTAAAATTTCTTGTAGCAATGTCATCTTTATACATTTCTATTAAGTTATTAACGTATCTTTTCTTTTCTATATATTTTATTTTTGAAAACCTCGAGATCTAGTAGATCTAGCTTTATTATATGTAAGGTTCATGTTTCGTATCCATCCGTAAGTATTAGTATGTTTAGTAGATCCTGATCTTGATGTTTCGTTCTGCATAAATGTCCGAGTGCAAAATATTTACATATTTACGTATTGGCAAATATAAATAAATTGTAAGTGGTGTCGTTTTAAATTGTGTTATGTTGTTATGCAGGCGGTCCCCTTAATTCGCTCGTGTCCAGTTAGTGACAACGTGACCTAGTAATCTTATTAGATGACGTTGTATTTGATAATTTCCTGTGATTACGTGTGTAATTGGGGAAGGAAGGGCCTAGCTCGGGCCTGCCGGACTGACCGGAAATTGAGGGCGCGCATGTAGTTACTTCCACCAGGAAATGACGCGCGTCAATTAGCTGTCGACACCTATATCTCTCAATATGTACCTACTAACTCCGCACACAGACGACCGCCACCCGTCGACAATCGCGTCAAACGCTCAATGTCACTATAATGATATTGCGAAATTTATTGGACAGCCATAATGGATAACTCCTAATTGCTACATGCTACATCATACATCAGGTTCTAGAAAAAACATTACTTTAAAAATAGTCACAAACATTAATAACTATGTGTAAGATTACATGTTACAAAATTCATATATAGATATTCGTTATACAGTGTGACCAAAAATTAACTTGACAGCTTTCATTTTAAATTATCCCTATAACTAGGCTTACCATACATCCCGGTATGAAGGTATGGTCCCGGCGTCCCAGCCAGTTTGCAAAATATACACACAGTATAAAAAGTGCAGCCACGGAAAATGGCGATTAGACAGTTGTCTAATCGCCTATTCCAGGCTATTCCAGGGGTCGGCAACCTGCAGCTCCGGAGCCGCATGCGGGTCTTTTAGAAAATTTTGTGGCCCTACGAAAATTGGCTGGTTTTTATATTATTTTATTTAATATAAAAAAAATATTATTATTTTAATATAATTTATTTTTTAATTTTCAACTTTCTGCCTGTACTATACAGTTTTTGTATTGTTCAAGATATTTTACGGTGCAATTCAGGCCCGGTAATTCCCCGAGTTGCTGCATATTCCCTTTTAGAAGAAGTAATTTCTGATGAATGATATACGTGCAGAAACATTTTTACATTTTATTGATTTACAAAAACATAAGGACAATAACAACGTTATTAATGCAGTTTTTTGCACAAACTATTGTTAACATGCAAGAAGCTTTTCGAGAAAGATTTAAAGAGTTTAGAAAATATAAAGGTACACTAGCTTTTTTAACCAAACCAATTGAAGAAGATATGTAGCAATTACATTTATCACCATTCCCATTGATTAATCAGGTACAATTTGAACTTATTGGATTTGATATCCAAAGATTTATGGAATAATATATCCTTAAAACTTAATTCTGAACTGGAAAGTTTAGAAAGAGAAAAGTTTATTTTATCTTCCCAGCATAAGTGGACCGAAATTCTCAATTTTCAATATATAGATAAAGTTGTTTTCGAAGCTTGCAACCGTCTTCCGGAATCCATCAATCATTTAAAAAATTTTGCTTTTGGACTACTGAAAATTTTCGGATCCACATATAACTGTGAGCAAGTTTTTTCACATATTAATTTCATATATTATAAAGAGTCAGTTAAGAAATAATCTTACTGACCTGAAACTAGAGTGCTGCCTTAATACCCTTTTCACACTAGATCTTTAAGATCGGATGTTAAAGTGAATGGATCTTTAAACGCTAATGTGAAACCGCTGGTAATTTCATGACGGTAACTTAAGGACAAAATTACTGTAGCTGATGACAGCACCAGAGATTTAAACATCAAGTGTGAAAGCATACCGATCTTAAACATCAGTGAACTTAAAGTTCACTCGTCTTAAAGATCTAGTGTGAAAAGGGTATAAGTTAAAGATTACTGAATATTCACCGTCTTATCGAACACTACGCAGGAGCAATCAGCCCATTAAAAAAATTGTTATATTGCAATATACTGACAAGTGCAAAAGATATCACAAACTAAATGTATAAGTAAATATTAATCTATTGTAATACTTGATTATTTTAAAACACTTAAACAATTTTTACGTTTTTTTCTTAAATATAGCGCATATTTTTTAGCGGCTCTTCCATGTTATTGTTTTCAATATACATTGGGCTCTTTGTCTCTGAAAGTTTTCCGACCCCTGGGCTATTCCAAACGTTTAGATGGAACTAGTAATTTTTATCTATTAATTCGGACTTTTAGTTATTTTGTTTAAGCTATGTAAATCATACTCACATTACAAATTCTAGCTTGAATTGATTGTCATTATAAAATGTCCTTTTCATTGCATTTGAACCTTTTGTCATTCTTAATAAAAATTTCTCATTTATTTATTTTTTTGTCTTCAAAATATGGAAAAATGTATTAAAATTTTTGACATATATCATTCGTATTCATGGTTTCACTGTCGGAATTTTAAATTTTCACATACCAAACGTGAAACATGAAATCCCAAGCAAGGTTTCTTCTCGTGAAAACCTAAAAGAACGAAATTTCTATTTAGTTCCGCTTAAAAGTTTGGAATAAGTCTCACGTATAAAAAGATGTTTCTGATATGTATCAAACACCAATATGTCGTTATATCAGATGTCGTTATAAATACGTAAAAATCTGAAAAAAATCCTAGCAATGATCTGATCAAGAATCGTACGAAATGAATTTTTTATCAGATTGCACTTTTGGAAAATATTGCAGTTTTTATGTTTTTGACAAAAAAATATTTTTAATTCATGGCTACATTATGGCTAATAATGTTATAGATTTTTTGTATTTATTACTAAGGTACTGTTTGTATGTTTTTTAAATTAAAAGTAAAAAAGAAAAGAAATTAAAGCTGAGAATCGAACTCATGTGTGTAGAGTGTAGTGTGTAGTAAGTAGACTCCGCCTTCTATTATACGTCATGATTCAACCTATTGTTTGAATTACTTTAGTTTTTTCTTTTTAAGGTTTCAAAGAGGAATTAATCATGTATAGTAGTGAAATACTTATAAATCAAATAACACATTATTATTAGGGAGAAATAAGTTTCTGAAATTCAAAAAAAATGAACCTATTTATTAATATATTTCTTATTAATTTAGTAAAGACTTGAATACGAAGTAAATGCAGAAAAAATGGCTGGTATTTTGTAATTTAAATTTAATTTTGACGAATTTTTTACAAATTATTTGCAAGTGCCTGAATAATGAATAAAAACGATTATTTAAAATCTGTAGATTTTGATGTGATTATAGAAAAAATATTCTTAGACATTCATCATTCTGCTGGCTTCTTACACATAAAAAAATACTAACAAAACGCTAAGATGTTTGAAAATTAACACTTCTCATCAATTTTTTTAATGAAAAAAAATCAATAAACCGTCTCCGGTAACAACCTTTGTACGTATGTACAAAACCTATCCTAAACTAAACTAACCTAAGCAGCATCAACAAGCGCCGAGAACAAGCACTTATAATCACCGATAAATCGGCGCCGAAAACAATATTTCTACGTGTTTGTTCCCTTATGTAGTAAACACTGCTGCTTCTGATGTTTTAAATATCTTATTAATTACTTCATGGTCAAATGTAGCGCAAATGACCATAAAGCTAGTGTGCAAAAATCACATTTCAATACAACTACAAGTATTATAGCGTTTTTATTTATTTATTTCTTTCATAACACTGTTGACACTTAGTGACCACCTACCAAGAAACTTCTATAAATCGCTTCACCTCCATTTCTTTTACTAAACTACCCTAAATTTCATTCAATAAAACCTCTACGTGGCATTATTCAAATACACAAATTATAAAACAATTCAGGCTCACACCTGAGCGTACTGTGGACTGGCGAGGGGCCTCCTCCCAGCAGGGCACGGCAGGGGGCGGAGGTAAGGGGACATACGGACCCCCTGTTCGGATGGTTTACGACAGACTTCGAGGAACCGCTCCGCGGGGTGCCACGGGCCCATAACAACAATTAGTCAAGCCAACGGACACACTGCGGCTGGCTAAGTTACTTAACTGCAAGCTGGGACCTAACTCGTGAAATTTGGAGGATATTTACGTTGTTTTGGTGTTGACATATTACCACGAAAATATTTCAGATGACATCTTTGCACTTATTGTTATTTCTACTTTGTTACAAGAAAGAACAATTATTATAAAATTTGTTAGTCTATTATTTCACCAAAATATACTGCACTTCATGATAAAGTAATGTTACACGTGTTGTATATAATAATTTAAGAATTTTGGTCAGCAGCGCCTATTTGTAAACTGTAGCAGATACACTAGCATAACTTTGGACCAGCTACGTCCGCGACGAGGACGCCATTAGGAGCCTATCGATCCTCTAACTCTAATACCCTTTTCACACTAGATCTTTAAGATCGGATGTTAAAGTGAATGTATCTTTAAATGCTAATGTGAAACCGTACGGCCTCGTGTAAACACGACCGATGTTTAAGACAGAGATCTGCGTTTTAAACTTCGTACGCATTGCCAACTTAATTTCTATTATAAAAAAATACTCCTTGAATTTGTGCTGTCAACATTTTATATTATCATAAACAAGAATGCTGTATTACATCGACGTTATAAGAAGTTTATACTTATTGTTATAATAAAATTATTTATTTTAATAATGTGTTTAATAAAATACAGAGCTACAATAATTGAGATAAAATGTATCGACTTACATGTTAATACAGGTGTAATATATTCTTTATTGTAGTGTCTTTATTGTAGAATGAAATGAAATATTCTTAATTGTTTATAATAATTCAAAATGTGCGTCTGCGCAGACAGTTCAAAACTGGTAATTTCATGACGGTAACTTAAGGACAAAATTACTGTAGCTGATGACAGCACCAGAGATTTAAACATCAAGTGTGAAAGCATACCGATCTTAAACATCGCTGAACTTTAAGTTCACTCGTCTTAAAGATCTAGTGTGAAAAGGGTATAAGGGCCGGTTGCTGCAAGCTCAGTAAACTATAAGCAAATGGTCAACTACGGTTGCCTTAGTAAACTGTAGCAGGAACGTCAAACAATCCAAAGTTCACCATAAGTCTACTATGCATAGCTAATTTCGCATTTGACGTGAGTTCAACCAAGGCTCCCTTGGTTAAGTGTTGCACAAACATTAGTTAGAACTTGACGTCGAGTCAAACAATTGAATTTTGCTGACTATACCTTCAAGCCAGTTTAACTACGCATTAACGTCAATATTCAGTTTTTTCATTAATTTTATTTTTATAATTTCAGGGCTAGATAAAAAAGAAACAAAGTAATTCAATTGAGAAGACTGTAAATAAATATAATTCTTAATTTGTGTTTTACACTACCTTTGAATACACATACAAGAGTAGAGGAAAATTCTAACAGGGCCCATGTTGCAACAGGAATGGCTATTAATATTGACCGTGTCCGAACGACAATTATATCTTGTGCCGTTTTACATAATTTTTGTATACAACAGCATGATACGATAGAAATTCCTGTAGAAGTATTGCAGAGCGATGAACAAAACATTCAAGAGGGTAATGATACTAATGTTGTTGTACATAGTGCATTAATCCAAATAGTTATTACCCTAAATAAAATAATAGGTGTACCCTAAAAATAGTAATACATTGTAATGTAATAATTAGAATAAAACAACTTTATTATTTTTTATAGTTAAATTGTTTTATTAATTCTAATTTAATTTATTTTTTTATTTTTAAGTCTTACAGCTACTATATCAGTACTACATCGAAAACTGTATTTTTCAAGAAACCAGCTCTTAAACAGATACTGAAGATAGACCGGGAGCTCATGACAGTTTTTGGTCTCCGATTTCATACAGCATGCCTTTTGGAGGAGGGAATATTTACCCTGTAACAACAAAAACGGGATGGTACTAAACCCCTGCACGCTTACCGGTAATAGGGAAAATTGCATTTCCACTTAAACACAAAATTTTTGTGCTTTTCTCTGATTTAATATTGCTTGCCCTTTTGTCAAAAGAAAGTTATAACAAATTTAAAGTCTTTTAAATATATGCATGCGATTCGGAGGGTCCCAAAGGGCTCAAACGGTCATGTGATCTTGTAATAAAAAAATATGATTTTCCGCGTTTTCATACAGCATGCCTATAATTAAAAGACTTTAAATTTGTTATAACTTTCTTTTGACAAAAGGGCAAGCAATATTAAATCAGAGAAAAACACAAAAATTTTGTGCAAGTGGAAATGCAATTTTCCCTATGACCGGAAAGCGTGCAGGGGTTTAGTACCATCCCTTTTTTGTTGTCACAGGGTAAATATTCTCTCCTCCAAAAGGCATGCTGTATGAAATCGGAGACCAAAAATGTCATGAGCTCCCGGTCTAAGAGCGTAAATTTGATTCACAAATATTCTTTAGTTTCTATATTTTTTAAAAATTGAAATACATAATTTGTTTTGCGTCTCTTCACGCAACTTGAGTTAAATTCATTTGTAATCTGGTACCAAATTTTCTTTTTATCTTGGATTGTTCAATTATCACTTTTTTGTCTTCAGTAATAAACATGGAATGTAGGATACATATTGAAAAATGATAAATACAAATTTTATGTTTTAAAAATAGTTTAAAAATATTGAGATTTCAAATAAATAAAAAATATATGTACTTACTTACCGGCAATATCTAGTAAAATGTTTTTATCGGTGTTGGTAAAGTTTGGTGTTCGTGAATTCATTTTTAATTCGCTTTAAAACTTTTTTATTCTTTCAGCAACCAAATTCAAATAATAACAGCTGATTGCTGTCACATACAGTTCACATTAGCAAAAAATATCGGAGCTTAGTAAACCAATTGTTCGGCTGATCAAGCTTTAAAAAATGTTTATGCAACGCAAAATAAAATTAACCAAATGGTTCACCTGACCATTAGTCAGTTGCTTTCATAGTTAACTGACTTTTCAGAAACCGGATCAAAATGATTATTTTTGTCGTTAGACAAAGTTGACAAACTTATCAGGGGGCTCAAAGAAAATTCTGTGGCAGGGACGCCGTTAAGGACCCATTGATCTTCTAAATAACTTTTTTTTTATCGCTAGTCTAAGTTGAAAAATTCACTAGGGGCCCAAAGTAAATTCTGCAGGGAACGCCAATTAGGGACCCATTGATCCTCTAAATAATTCTTTTTTTGTCGCTAAATAAAGTTGACAAACCTACTCGGGGGCCCAAAGAAAAATCTACCAGGTACGATGATTCGACAGTAATTTTCACGATACAGTATTTAGCACCCGGGTGACACTCTTATGGACCGACCTTGGACACTGTTTTAGTTCTTTGGACCGTTTAGAGATGGCGAGAGAATGCAAAATAAATAGATATATTACGAACGTAGCCGACTTCTAACGACCAGTAGCTTCGTGTTGTGTTGTTTTTAAGTCGCTGAGTAACTGCCATTATTTTTAGTTAGGAGTTAATTAGTTTTGTTTATTTTGATATTGTGTTTTGTGTTTTCTTTTGTAAATTATGTTAATGTCTAGATAATAGTATATGAGAAATAAAATAACTCTACTTTTGGACAGTCAGTATTTATTTTCGAATCACAACGTTTCACTGTTAGATAAACAGCTTTATTTCTAACAGTGAAAAGTTGTGATTCTAAAATAAATATTGACAGTCCAAAAGTAAGTTATTTTATTTCTCAGTAATTATAATGTAATTTTGTGTTCCAAAAATAAATAGCTTAGAACTTTTATTTAAATTTATTTATTTAGATTCCTTATATATATTATTACAGGTTTTTAAATATATGTATTTTTTTGTTTATTGTAAAACTTTTGTTAATATAAATAACAAAATGTTGCAATACACAAAAAAATATATATTTAATACAATAATTATAAACCTAAAACTGATAGTGTAATTCAAATTTGGCGGTTCAGTTGTTTAGTACCTGGACCGTTCATAGGAGCGCTGTTAGACGTACTAAATTTTCTTGCTGGGAGTGTCCGTTCTTCATTTATGTTCTGTGGTATTTAGCTACACATAATTGTATCATACAATGAATTTTGAGGTACAATTTTCGGTATCGAACTCAAATATGCGCCTTCATAATCTCTTTCTTCTTCTTTCCTAGCCAATGTCCATAATGTGACACCATAATTCAATTTATGGACCAAAAAAGTGATTTCTGGAATTACCTGCAAATTAAGCAAGATATAGGCCATTTTCAACTACTATGAGGTCGTAGATTACGAATATATTATCAAAATAGCAAAAAGAATTTATTTTGATCATTTTTAGGTTATTTGACTACATCATTGTGAATAGCACATTGATCTTAAGAACGCCAAATTTAAGGAGGTCCAAACGTGAAATGTTACAGACCTCTTATTTAATTTTCGGCTCTCAATAAAGTACATTGGTTTTAATTAATATTTTTTAGAATTTGTAACATTATCAGAAAAACTACCAATGCAAATCTACGTATATTAATATTTTTATTCTCTTTTTTTTACAATTTCAGGGCTTATTCTTGATACAACACCGTGCCGAATTTAAAATGACATTTTTTGGCACTTTTCTCAAAGTCCATTGTCATACAAGATACTTGCAATTCAGTTTTTTAAAGACGTCTTAAAGACGTAAAGGAGAGAAGAAAATATATAAATAAGTTGATCTTGTTTCTTTCATTTGTCTTTAAACAGACTTCTTTAAATAACTGAACTTTAGAGAGATTTGACACGTTACAGATAAAGACTGAGCACTTGCGTGATTGTGGTCAAAAGTCAAACCGACTGTCAATGCTCACTGAAAGAAAGAGATAGAGAAAGAGAGAGAGGAGAGAGAGAGAGAGAACAACCCTGCTTCACAAAATCACTTCACAGCTTCACTTCAATCAAAAATCGTTTTTAATGCTTCTTTACTTTTTTCCGCCATATAGTCTGAACTTTATATCTGGCCTTCCTCGGATCAGAGCGGTCCATGTACACTTCAGTATCAAAACAGTAGTAATCAGCACTACAGTTACTTTTGAAAAGCTTAATACACTAAAGAGAATACACTTGAATAAAAACAGCATTTGTACGAAAGTAGGCTGAAAAAATAGAGCCTTGTATATGTGAGCTCCTACGCGGGAAAATGTTTCCACTGTGGCATATACGTACATGTATTAGTAGTGTATGTATGGAATTTGTGCACATTCGCTAATTCAGTTTCTGAATAAACGACAAATAAGCAACAACATATCGAGCGATATGTCGTTCATATGCAAAGTCGAACTTTAGTTATCAGATTCCTCGTAAAAAAGGAGCATGATGCGAACATGGTCAGAGAAGTGTCGATTGAACCGATCGAACCAAATTAAGCTTCGCGACCTCAATAAGATTACCGCCGGTCTTCTCGATCCCACATATACGTCTTTATTACTCCAATAAGGTCCCGCTTAGTGCTGCCTTTGGTGCGAAGGATATCCACGTCCATGATTCATGACCTTTTACCAATAATATTCGCCAAATTATGTAATAGTCAAGAGATGGGTTCGTCTTAGTCAACAAGGTCGGGAGTCCCATAACGAAGGACCGCGCGGGTCGACCTGCGGCAAATTTGTAAAATCTACAAAAATAGAAAAATCAAATTTCGCCAGTTGATTTCTTGCTGAAGAAAACTTCAATGAATGGCGAATATTATGCAAGATTAGTCGCTCAAATAAGGCAAGCTGTTGTTGCGAGACGAATGAGCAAATTTAGACATAGTTTTGCTGCTTCACGCTAACGCTCAATCACACGGCCTGGGTTGCAAGGCGCCCTTAAAAGGAAGACAGTTTAGAACCCAACGTACAATCCGGACCTGACACCTACCGACTTCTACTTCAAGTTTGAAAAGGTCTTTCAAGGAAAACGATTTAAGGACGAAGATGATATGAAGTTGGCCATAGAAGCGTATTTTGCAGATAAATGTTCTCATTATTATCTTTTAAAAGAATAAAACCATTGTATGCTCGCTTTCAATGTTGGATTACGAGTATATTGAAAAATTAAAAATAAATAGTTGTCATAAAAAGTGTTTCAATATTCTAGGTTCATTTTTAGGGTTTTGTAGGTATGACCAAAAAACCCTTATACCGTCATTTTGTCGTCTGTCTGTCTGTTTGTCTGTTCGGTAAAAATTGTAGCCAAACTAAATCTAGAGAGTTGAAATTTGGCATGCTTATACAACTCTTGGACCCGCATATAGGAATAATACTAAAACATCTAAAAAACATATCCCCCTAAAAATATAAACAAATAAGTGCTCATCGAAAAAAAAAAAAAATTTTTTTTATAATTATGAGTAGGGTATCAAATGAAATCCCTTGGTACATAGATTAACGATCAAATTTTTATTTTTGCAAAATAAATTATTTTGAAGCGGTTTTTGCCAAAATTGTGCAAAAAATTTTTTGTCCCACACCCTGTAGCCCATATGGTTTAAACTAAAAATCTGAAAAAATTCTAAGTAATGTACATTGGTGTGAACCGGAATAGTACAACAGGATTTTTTGATCAGATTACGTTTTTGGAAAAGAATGCATTTTTTGTGATTTTTGGCTAATAATGTACACAAGTTATAGCTTTGTAACACGCTACAATGGAACGTGTATGCTGGTGTAGTGGTTTTGACGCTGGCGTTTCACCCAAGTAACGTACATTAGAGATGGGTCGTTCATGAACGAACCGGCTCACTGAGCCGGCTCAGTACACTGACCGAAGTGACACGGTTCACCAAATTGAAATGAGCCGGCTCACGGCTCACTGTATAGTTTCAAGTTTCAAGGATACGATTGGTCGGGCGATTGTGAACAGTGACCGGAGTGATCCGGATCTGGATCGATGTCATGTTGAACTTCGCGAGAACTTGGCTTGTAATGTATTATCATAAAGTGTATTTTGTCATCAATTTGTAGGGCAGTTTATTTGAAACTAATAGGGTTAGTCTGTATTTTCTTACAACCATACTATATAAAAATATTAAAAATATTGCCCAAATCCCAGATGTCCGATTTATAAGGGCAATAAACATCGCCATAAACTTAACACATCTGGTTTAAAATACAGTAGCTACATAAAGTGAATTGCTTGTTTCAAAAATGCTAGATAAGAGTCGGGGCTAAGCGACGTTCTACCTACGACCGGACGACCGGCAACTGACTGACCTGTGTCTCGGGATCATGTTTAAAAGAACCGGCTCTAAGCAAGAGTCGGCTCTAAGCGACGTTCTACCTCTAAGCTGTAAGCGACGTTCTACCGAACGACCGACCGACCTGTGTCTCGGGATCATGTTTACAAGAACCGGCTCTGAGCAAGAGTCGGTTCTAAGCGACGTTCTATCTACGACCGAACGACCGACCGACCTGCGTCTCGGGATCATGTTTACAGTTCATATATTGCAAGAATCGGCTCTAAGCAAGAGCCGGCTGTAAACGACGTTCTACCTACGACCGAACAACCGACCGACCTGTGTCTCGGGATCATATTTACAGTTTATATATTGCAAGAACCGGCTCTAAGCGACTTTCTACCTACGAACTAACGACCGTCCTGTGTTTCGGAGACATGTTTACTTAACCGGATCACTGAGCCGGATCAATGAACCGGCTCAACAAACTGAACGACCTCCACTGATCCGGTTCCGCAAACTGAGCCGAAATTCCCATCTCTAACGTACATGTTACTTGGGTGATCGTCCGAAAGGGATCGGACCCTGCGAGAAGAGACAATATTATTTTTTGTTTTTTTTTTTTTTTCTAATTTTTATATTGTTTAAATTATTTTTTCAAAATTCTAGTTATATTTTGGCAAATGTTGCATTTAATTTTTAAAATCGTAAATTTAATAACCAGTGGAAATTGTTTAAATTATAATCTAATTCTGTTTCAATGTACACGAAATAAGAGGGGCGGAACTTATAACAACCAATGGAAGCCATAGGCGCAATTTTTAAAATTCTTAATGAAGCTTGATATATAAAAAAAAAAATACTGCACATATTTAGAAACCTAAATAATGGTATTAGGCGTTCGAATTAAAATTAACAAAAAAAATATTTTAATATAAAATTTGTTTTGACATCCCAAATAATCATCATTCACTTACTAAATACCTGCAAAACCCTGAAATGTGTGAAAATTCACACTTCACATCAATTTATTATTTTTCAGACTGCCCTCGTGGGTATGATTTTAATTAATGTGCAAATTTTCTTTTTCATGACAAAATCTAATCGTTCTTATTATGTGAATGAATGAAAACAAGACAAGACCGCACACAAATCTTCAGGGAAGGTTTCATTATTTTCGTTTTTACCTACAACAGACCGAACTCATGGTTAATCCAGGGTCAGTGACAGGCCCTTAAGCCAGTTCCTTTTTTAAGCCTGCTTAAAGTAAATTGCAAAAAAGTGAAGAAAAAATATAGCATTAACAGAAGATTTAAGCAGCTCTTGGGAAAATATGAACTGGCACAAAAGTGGTATAAACTGCCGAAACTTTGGATTCACAATAGAAAAAAAGGATTTGGACCGGAGAATTAGTAACTTTGAAATGCCGATTTTTTAACTATGTAAAGATTTCCGCACACATAAAGTTCGAACAAAATGTGCTTTAGTTGTAAACAATGTCACAATAAATTAAAGAAAATAATAGATTAAGCAGTAGCTCATACATGAATTTAACCCTTTTGAGACTATCAGGATATATATATATCCCAGCAAGTATTAATTGTAGTCTGAATTGAAATAGTAGCATTAAACCGTCGATTTATTCCGTTTCAGCAGTTTTTATGTTTTATTGTCCGTCATATTTCATCTCAAATCATTACTTTGTGCTTCATCGCAATATGTTCATTCTGATGTTTACATAAATGCGTCGTCTGCGAGTTTAGGACGTATTTTTAGGGCTTTGTAGGTATGACCACCCAAAAAACCCTTATAACGTCACTCATGTCTGTCTGTTTGTCTGTACGGTAGAAATTGTAGCCAAACAGCTGGACATTTGAAAGTTGAAATTTGGCATACTTGTACAACTTTTTGACCTACATATAGAAAAACAATAGAGAGTTCAGAAAAATACAGCTCGGGATAAATATAATCAAATATGTATTTAATGGAATATATATATATATATATATATATATATATATATATATATATATATATATAGGACAGACCGTTCGGCTAGACTATGATTAACCGTTCCTGTCCGTTCCAAACATTTTAATGTGGAAATACATTATTTTATACATTTGACAATTATATTGGACTGAGGATGATTGGATTACCAATCGAAACGTCTCGATAAACATTTTTTAATAAATATATGACGAGTATAACATAAAAATTTTATTTAATAACTATATATATATATATATGTATATATATATCTCTCCAGTCTTTCCACCTTCAGGTAAACCTCTAGGTTACTATCTGACAGATAAGGTTGGGATACTTTCTGTGCTGAATAAATGTCCTCCCGTCATTCAATACAAATATATCTATCTGATAGTTATCTAACGGATAATGAGACTGACGTATTGAATTGGTATTGACGTATATTCAGCAGATGAAGTTCCAGATAACCTTATCTTTCAGCTAGTTACCTAGCGATTTACCTGAAGGTGGAAAGACCTGGCCTAAGTATCGCAATTTATTGTTAAATATACACTTTTTCATGGACATAATTTTTTTGATCTATTTAGCAAAATTTTATGTTAAACATGAAATGTGTCCATGTTTAACAAATGTAAAATTAATACTAAAAATAAAAGTACATGCTGATGCATTCAAATTTCGCGGTTCCACGATTTTAGTTCTCGATGTGTTGGTAGGGTGCAGGTCATACGGTCATAATTTTTAACATGGGTATGTCTCTTCTTGAGTCTATTGTTCTGGGGCAGCAGCTCTTATGTACCAACCGCCACTGATTATACCGCCCCGTAAATTATGCCGCTAGGGTTCATTGCTTCCTTTGTACCCCGTTACGGAACGGGCTTGAATATTGGTATATTTGGTAGAACTTCATACACTGTTTCAAGTATGTCAACAATTGGACAGATTAGTTAAAATATAGTTTGGTTATATACCAATTTATTTTATTTTATTTTTTATACTTATTTATATATTTTACGAAAAACGTGTGAAGGAATGTTGATATACAGTATAGGCATAAACAAGATTACGCACGGCACCGGCACAAAATAAACAAGTTACAAGAATGTGAGTAAGTTGTGAGTCGCGTTAACGAATCGGCAATATAACATTTCCAGAAACAATGTTCAAGTACTCGACATGGGCCGTTTATCCGCGTTACGCTGATTAACAACTAGATTTTAAGGCGTAGGTAAATCATTTTTACATTGGGGTACCAATATTGCTAAAGCTTTTCTACAAATGTTCATAGGCGGATCTAGATTTTTGGAGGCTTGAAGCTAATAATCAGTTTGGGGTCCCAGAATTATAGCAAAAATCCTTAATTTTACAAAACCTTTACTGTGAAATATTACTTAAGTATATACGAGGAATGTTTCCTAAATTCTGGGAATTGTGCTATAATTAAATTACACTGAACTTATAGGCAATGTTATTGATGCCAGACAAGTCTTGACATGTTTATGCAACTATCTAGTGCAATATTATTCAGTCTGATTTAGGTGTTCGACTGATATAGACGCGTTTTCATAGCACTGTTTTTATAACCATGGAAGACGCAGCAAAATCTCAAAGAGTAATAATTTTCTTTTTGTGGAAAGAAGGTGTGAAAACATCAGAAATTATTCAGCGTCTGCAAGGAGTATTTGGTGAGTCTGCAGAATCCAAAAGTACTGTTTATCGGTGGATCGATCGTTTTAAAACCGGTAGAACATCACTAGAAGACGATCCACGCAGTGGGCGCTCAAGTACGTCGGTAAATGAAAGAAACATTACTGCCGTCGAAGACCTATTGAAAGAGGACAGGCGAATGACTATTCGTCAAATTAGTTGCGCCTAGGGATAGGTACACGACAAGTTCTGACATCTTACATGATTGTTTGGGCGTTAACAAGGTTTCGCCGTGCTGGGTGCCAAGGCTGTTGGGACCAGAACAGAAACTCAATAGGTCTGATACCTTAAAAAATAAAAAAAATAAAATTAGTTTATAGTTGGGATAAATGTATTCAGTTAAATGGAGATTATGTTGAAAAACTACATTGTAATATTGACGAAAATTAACAAAATAATAAAAATTATAGCTAAATTCCCAGAACTTTGGAAACATCCCTCGTACATTATACACAGGGATGGGGATTGGAGACGGAGTCGAGAATTAAACTGGATTTTTGTTTTCTCAAGTCGTAACGAGCTCCGTGATTATTTCATGTTTCATATTTGCAGCCAAAATCTAGATGTCAAAAGGAAAATGTTTATGTATATAAAATACAATGACATTTTTTAAAAACATTATTCAGAAATTTATATTAAAAATGACACAAAAAGTCAAGAAACTGACATTTTTAAAAACAGCTCACCGCAACCTAAAATATTTAATGTAAGTATAGTCAGTTTCTTTGGTTTAAGTGGAACTAGGTATTGAAATCTACTATATTTTAACGATTGAATGAGGCTTTTTATCATTTTGTTTCACAAAACCCACTTCGATTGTTAAACAAGGCGCTCGTGATAGAAAATAAAAATTCCATTAAGTTCCACTTAAAAATTTTGAATAGTCTTAACGTTTTTCGAGTGAAAGAGAAAGAAGAAATATAATTCATGATGAATGTTCATTCTTAACGAACATTGAGTGGACCTGAGGAAACGGTAATTCCAGAAAATGTAGCTGCTGTTAAACAAATAATAATAAAAAAAATATACCATACAACATGCAGGCAAATAGAGGAAAGACTCAAGATGTACCAGCTTTGTAGAATATTTTGCTTGGTAAATTTCATTTTAGAAATATTTGTACGCTTTGGGTACCTTATAACTCAAAAATAACAACTATTACAGATTAACAGGATTACATTTACAATCCTCGGCAAAAAGAAAACATATTTCGTATAATTAGTTTTTGTAATGTTTCCCTACGTCAAAAATTAACTAAAAGACCGTCGAATTTGCTTATGAACACCAGCTATTAGTCGGATGGGATGAAGCATGTGATTCTACGCCGATGGAGAAGAGAGAGAAGAAAAAAATGATGACTAGATGCCTAGTTTCGACGTATATATAACTGTATGGAGTATGAAAGAAATTATTTTGTAAATTTGTAAAAAATTTGTAAGATAAAACTTTCCTAGCGCCCTGCAAAATATATGTTTCAATATTACTGGTACATGAATGTATAAGTTCGAAATACAATTTGACGGGCACTTTTGGGGCCTCCTTGGTGCCCGGGGCCCGACACTGGTAGCCTCATTAGCGTCATGGTAATTCCGACACTCTCAATATTGGCGTATACAGAGTGATAGTTATATTACCTAATGTTAAGGTTTTGAATGCCGCGCCGAGCTGGCGTAGTTCAGTTAACTGCCACCGGGCGAGGCAGGTGCTGCCGGGCAATACTAATACAAGCGGTAGCGTCATGTACTAACGAGTCCAGTTGCATTGTTTATAGAATTTACATTTTATCTGTAATTGTAAATGTTCATACACATTATTTTTCATCATTAAAGTGTTCATTAATTGTATAGTGTTGATCAGTTTATTTATTTAACCCTTGAATCCACCATCCGTCGCAATACCTAATGAATAACTCTTTTATAATTGAAGATAGAGTATAATGTTGTAGTATATGAAATTTACTTTTCATTTCTTAATCTACATCTCATTTGATACCAGGCAATAAATTTTTTTAAATATTATTTTGCTTTCAGCTGCACAAAATATTCTGTTTTTCGAAAAACTAACCTGAACTAAATCAAAATGCTAAATCAAAAACCTCACTTAATCGGTAAAAGTAACTAGTAATGAAAATCTACTACCGCTTAAATCAAACAAACTGACTATAGTTATAGTTCTAATTTAATCGACGATTTATCTCTTGTAGTTTTCGAGATCCCTATACATTATAGGTTAATTAGGACACCCGATACATTGATTTGAACCGGAATACTACGTTTGGAATTTCAAATCAGATTATTATTTTAGAAAATATTTGTTTGTGTTGTTCAAAAAAATTGAAGTACCATGAGTTCAAAAAGAAATTACATAAGGTTTGGCTATGGAAAAATAAAATGATGTCTACTGCAAGCTTTATATATTAATAAATTACTAATGACAACAACAACAGTCATGTCAGTTAATTAATTCTAAAGCTTGCTGTTGACATGACTTTTATTTTCCATAGCTAAGCCCTTATGTAATTTCTTTTTGAACTCATGGTACTTTCTTTCAGTTACTATGGCGAGATATTGTGTTACGTATTTTATCAAAATAAATGACGTATCATTCAGTGAACTAGTTATAGTGATACTTAGCTTTAATTTAACCGTAGTTGTATATTTTGCGAGATCCCTATACCAGGTCGACAAGTATGAAATGCGGATTTTTTTCAAACTTGCCGCGCAAACAGAGTGTATAGTTCAAAGTTTCAACACATATGGCGTTTTGTTAAGTTATCATTAAGAGTCAAATGCGTATAGGTTAAAATTTGAAAAGTGATCATATAGTTTGGTTTTACTGTGTTAAAAATGTCAAATTTTGTGCCAAATCAAGAGCATTCGCGGACAGTACTACTGTTTTGTTTTCATTTGAAAAAAACTGCTGCTGAATCATACTGACTGCTTCGAGAAGCTTATGGTGAATATGCTCCATCGCAAGATATGTGTGAACGATGGTTTCGGCGTTTCAAAAGTGGTGACTTTGATCTTACAGACAAAGAACATGGAAAATCTCCAAAAAAATATGAAGATACAAAATTGGAAACATTGCTACAGGAAGACGATAGTCAATCACAAAAACAACTAGCAGAGCAGATAGGCGTTAGTCAACAAGCTGTTTCCAATCGCCTACGAGAGATGGGTAAGATCCAGAAAGTCGGCAGATGGGTTACACATGCATTGAATGAGAGGCAGATGGAAAAACGCAAAAACACTTGTGAAATTTTGCTTGCACGATACAAAAGAAAGTCTTTTTTGCATCGTATCATTACTGGCGATGAAAAATGGATTTATTTTGAAAATCCCGAACGCAAAAAATAATGGGTGAACCCAGGCTCACCATTCACATCAACTGCAAGACCGAATCGCTTTGGCAAAAAGACAATGCTCTGTACTTGGTGGAACCAAAAGGGTGTGGTCTATTATGAATTGTTAAAACCTGGGGAAACAGTTAATACCCAACGCTACCAACAACAACTGATCGAATTGAACCATTCGCTGCTCATAAAACGACCAGAATACGAAAGAAGACAGCACAAGGTAATCTTTCTTCACGAAAACGCTCCATCACATAAGGCAAAAGCAGTTTGCAACACATTGGAGGCACTCAAGTGGGAAGTGCTACCCCATGCCGCTTACTCACCAGACTTGGCCCCTTCAGACTACCACTTGTTCGCATCGATGGGTCACGCACTTGCCGAGCAGCACTTTTGTTCATATGAAAATGTGAAAGAATGGCTAAATGAATGGTTTGCGGGGAAAGGGGAAGAGTTCTACTGGCGAGGTATTCATAAATTGCCTGAAAGATGGGAAAAATGTATAACTTCTAATGGAGCATACTTTGAATAAATAAACTTTTACTGTTCTTTTGAGTTTATTGTGTTTTACTTAGAAATAAAAAAAAAAAATCCGCATTTCATACTTGTAAACCTGGTCCATTCTCGGTTAAATGGGGCACCCGGTACGTCACTGGTAGTTGGTTATAGTTGTTGTCCAGGCAGGCACTAGGCACTGGGTAGTAAAGGCTGTTCCTGGAAGTCATGAGAGGCATGACGGGACCCTCTAGCTGCAGGAGGTCGTACAGCTCTCGCAAACTGTTGTACACGCTCGTTACATTCGATACCGTTCCGATATCGCTTCTCCTCCGCAACACCTGGGACACCTGGCGATAACACTAATTACTACACTTTCCAAGACACATATTACCACAAATCTAAACAGATGCTACGATATATTTTAGAACAATTTTCACACAAATTATTTCTTATTATATAAGTTGCGAAATTTAAATTAAATCATACAGTTTTTATATAACAATACAACTAAAAAAAGTGGTGTTAATTTTCTGTCATTTAGAAAGTGACAGGGACAACATTTCTTACTATAATCGCGTCAAAATTAACAATATTTTGAAAATTACTTGTCTTTTTTAGGGTTTTGTAGGTATGACCAAAAAACCCTTATACCGTCATTTTGTCGTCTGTCTGTCTGTCTGTCTGTCTGTCTGTTCGGTAAAAATTGTAGCCAAACGGCAAAACCTAGAGAGTTGAAATTTGGCATGCTTATACAACTCTTTGACCCGCACATAGGAAAAATACTAAAACATCTAAAAAACATACCCCCCTAAAAATATAAACAAATATGTGCTCATCGAAAACAAAAATATTTTTTTAAAACGATGAGTAGGGTATCAAAGGAAAGCCCTTAGTACGTGTATTAACGATCAAATTTTTATTTTTGCAAAATAAATTATTTTGATGCGATTTTAGCCAAAATTATGCAAAAAAAATTTTGTCCCACACCCTGTAGCCCAGATGGTTTAAACTAAAAATCTAAAAAAATTCTAAGTAATGTATATTGGTGTGAACCGAAATAGTACAACAGGAATTTTTGATCAGATTCTGTTTTCGGAAAATAACGCATTTTTTGTGGTTTTTGGTTCACAAAGTACAAAAGTTATACCAATGTAAGACACTCACATGCAAGGCGTACGATAGCGTTATTGGTTAGAGCACTGGTGTCGTATGCTAAAACTCGCTGGTAAACGAAGGATTTCGAGTTCGAGTACGGAGTGAATTTTATTCTTTCTGTTTTTTTTTTTGCATTTTTATTATGTCGTATTTAATTTTTAAGAGCGTAAATTTAATAATTATCTTATTATATGATTAACAGACGATAAATTATTTTAAAAATATCGTACATTTTGCCGCGATTACTACAAAGTAAAATTTGTCCTACACACTCAGCATACCGCCTTCACTTATTATATACCTGCGAAACCCTGAAATGTGTGAATATTCACACTTCACATCAATTTTTTTAATCTAGAGTGATATCAAAAAGACTTGCATCATTTGCAGATTTTACTTTATTTTACGATTTTAAATATTTTTTTGTAAATAATGTTTATCAAATCAAAAGTAATATTCCTTGTTGTTTAAATCAAAATAGGAGGCACCTTAAACATTTATAGATAAAAATATTTTTTAAACATATTAAATCAGTTCTTTTTTAGCATCTAGTACTAGAGAAAAAGTAAATCTTTTTCGGCCTAGGTCGATTCGCTTACTTTTTAGGTCGCTGCATACCAACGCCATCTACAGTAGTGATGTTTGTTCAATAATAAGCGAATGTTTAAAATTAAGTAGCTAATTAAAATAAATAAGTTTAATTTTTCTATTTAAAATTACTTTTGGTCGTCCAAAAAATATAATGTGCACCTTTGCCAAAAAGTTCTTTTCCGCCCTTATCTGTTTGAAGGCCTCGGCTCTGCGTCGGCCATCAGAATCAGATGCGGACGGAAAAGATCCACTTTTTGGCCATGGTACACAAATAACTATTACTTTCAAACCGCAAAGGATTTAAGTAATTGTTTTTTCCAGGGCTTCGAACCGTTATTTTTTTCGTTTCGGTTTTCGTTCCGGTTCAACTAAAAAAATATATATTGGTTCGGTTCCGGTTTTCGTTCCGGCAAAAATAACGGTTTTTTTCGGTTTTCGGTTCAGTTCCGAGTGATAAATTTGTAAATGCTTGTATTAGAAATTTATTTTCTATTATAATTTAGTAGAACATTTTATTCCTTATTTTGTAATAATCATACCAAGGCCGCGGCCAGGGGGGGATTCTTGGCGTTCACCCGCCCTCCCGAAATAATAGAAGCGCATTTTTTTACTTATCAGTTAAAAAAATTACAATTTTTTTCTGCTCATCAGTTTAAAAAATAATCTTAAATAAAATGTAGTTTATATTCACTCACATAAACATTATCTGAACTGAAGTAAACCGATATTTTTTTTTCGGTTCAGTTCCGATTTTCGTTCCGACAAAAATAACGGTTTTTTTCGGTTTTCGGTTCAGTTCCGGTTCGAAGCCCTGGTTTTTTCTTGTCAAAAGGTCTATCCAATTCGACATACGTTCTTGTTTAAATCCTTAAAGTTGTCTTTGATATCCTGTACTTTCGGTTTGTTCCGAAAAATTTCAATGCTACCAGTGTTGTAATGTATCTAGTTACAAGTATCTAGATACAGTAACTACATACTTTTTCAAGTATCTAGATACAAATGAGATACTTTTTAAAATATGTATCATATCTGTATCTAGATAGTTAAGTTTAAGTATCTTGTAACTGTATTTCAGATACTTTGATCGTTGCTTTATTTTTATACCGTGATACCGAGCTGATATAATAGTTTAATTATAAATTATTATTTTTAATATTTTATTTTTGCTATAAACAAAATTCAGAAAGCAATTAAATTCTGAAGTTTACAAATTATTTTTATATGGAATGTCAAAAAAAAATATTATTCTCACTCGTTTTTTGTAGCTTTTAAACGGCCATAAAAAAAAATAGGTTTTATATGTAACACTTAAAGAAAATAGTTCATTATTAATGAAAACTAGGTTTTTGAATAAATATTATTGCTATTTTGATGACCAATTTATTAAAAACATATGAAATTGAGGCCCTTCAAAAGTATCCAGTGATTTAAAGTACACTTTGATAATTATTTTGAGGCATTTCATCACTTAAGGTCTGGCCCTAGTCCGCCTCATCCAAGGGCCGGCAATGCTAGTAGGATATTAATTTCATTTCTAAATTAAAATCAGTGAGGTAAGTAAGTGTGTTTCCTAAAAGACGTAGAAAAACATTATTTTTTTGATATTTCATATAAATTTAATTTTTAAGCGTCAGAATGTCAACTAAAATTTTGTTTATAAATTAAATTTTTATGGAATGTCAAAACACATATTTATATTAGTTATTTTATCGTTAGTGATCAAAAATTAGGGCTAAAATTTGCTTTAAATGAACATCCCCTTAACAAGAACATAGCTGCGTAACAATAAGACAAATATTAGTCTTATACGTTAATACATAACATAATACAGACGTTATTTAGTGCAAAATTATTCCGTAGAATAGTGCTTTACCTTGAATTTAGTGGGCTTTTTGTGATGTCGCGGTCATTTTTGAACAACCTGTATAATACTGGTTAACATGCACTGTTTATTTAATTATAATGCATTGTTAATTGTTATCTATTATATGTATGTCAATCAAAATGAATATCTTAAACATGTTTTTATATAAGTATTTTTATTTTTCAGTGTTTTTTTCAAAAGTATCTAGCTGTAACTAGATACAAAAATGTTCGGCATGTATCTGTATCTAGATATTTTTTATAATTTTGTATCTCTACAGCTCGCACCCAGGATTTATTCAGGGCGGAGGGGGTGCTAGAAAACATCTTTATACATTCGAAACTTTCAAGATGAAAATTTGAAAGCGGGCCACAAATCGTCTTTTGGCCCCCTTCCATTTTTGAAAGATGGTGGATGTTCGTTTTTGGTGTTCAGTGATGTGAAAACAGTAAAATCGAACAAAAGATTTTTCGTTTAGGACCTAAAGCAAGGACATAAAAGTTTGTTAGCGGGGTAGCTATCGAATTTTCATACATAGCCACAAATTAAAACGTTTAAGCGAGGCGTTTGAAACCGAATCGTTGTAAAGAAGATTTACCTTTACCACTGTCCAATATTTATATCTATTTTCGTGTTTTGTAAACCATTTAGAAAGTTAAATATTCTAACAAAGACAAGAGACAGCGAATGGTAAGCCGAATTCAAGCGTCAAATGTCATTAATGTTTTTGAAGGTGTAGTTGAAGTGTAACCCACACATACACACACATGTAAAGGTGAATAATATGCGCAGTCAATCATGTGTTGATAAAGTCATCTCGGCTAATAACGTGGCCCGTTAACTGATGATCGCGGCGGCCGGGCCGTGGTCATTAGCGCCTCCCGGTGACCGCCACCAGGACGTGGACAAATCGCACTGTACCGTACCGTGCCGCTCCGACTCAACCCATGATCGAGCTATATATCAGCGGTTCTCAAGTTCACTAAAATAATCTTGTTCAAGATATTTTGATTCTTTACCAAAATTGTTTCTAAAATTTTCGTTTCATCATGATTCATTATGTGAACCTTTAATTTAAAGACCACAAGTTTTAGAACAAAAAACGAGATTCAAAAACAAACCATGTATTTAATTCAAAATATGCCCATTACTTTTATTGATTGTCTGTAATTCGTTGGTTACAGCTTTTTGGACGGTTAGAACATATTCACATATTGATGTTGATTCAGCTTCATTTTTAATTCTGAGAACCGAAATCAAACCTAAACATTTTCATCGTCTTTTGAAAAGCATTGAACGTGTTTGTCCCACACTATAAAGCGCCCGCTCATAAATCTACAAATGTGCATAAATTTTTGCCTCAGAAAGCAACACTGTAACAAATGTATATGTACATATATTTTATGGATTCGAACATTATAAACAGTTTTAACAATTTATTAATTTGAGAATAAAAATATAAAACACGACAATTGTATTAACTATATGCGTCATCAGTGGCCTCTAAGGTGCGCACTATCATCTTCGAACTGTCACACTCCCACTTAAGTTTACATGGAACATGCATGTAAACTCCATCCTCGTATATGGACTAACATACGAAGGCATATTGAAAACTAATGCCTCCATGGCTATAACTTTATTAGTAATTGATATATGGTTTACATATAAATGTGAAATATTAGTATAAACTGTTCTCCACGGACTGATATATTCACTTTTACACGTAATCGCCATTGAAAGTAATACATTTACGCCAACGTGGTACGAGTTTTTCAAGTCCGTCACGGAAAAAGTCTGAAGACTTCCCACGGCACCATTTCCGCACCTCCGCTATCACCTCTGCATCCGAAGAGAAACGCTTGCCCTTGAGATGTTCCTTAAGCTTTGGACTCGTCACCGGTCACAATTATGTGGAGAAAAGCATCACCTTCTACTTCATATCGAGTCAAGAGTTGTTCGCAAATTTGTTTCCGATTGGCTTTCATTTCATCAGTAAGCATTCGGGGCACCCAACGTGCGCATATTCTCCTGTATTGCAGCACATTGCAGATAATGTGCTTTTTTTTTTGTGAAATACCCACCCTGTTGGCTATGTCAGTTTGTTTACACCGTCGATTCTCACGAACCAGTTCATCTACGAGAGCCACCTGCCTTTCACCACATGCAGACACTGGTCGGCCACTGCGTGCCCGATCATGGACATCCGTTTCAGCAGGACTTGCGTCTTTCACAGTCCTTACCCACCTCCTAACAGTACTCACATCAACAAACGCCTCACGGTAGACGGCACTTAACCTTCCATGGATATCAATGGGCGCTACACCCTCCGCAATAAGAAATTCAATGACAGCTCGTTGTTTTAACCGCACATCCATGCCGTCCGCCATGTTTAGAACTGTCCTGCGCAAACGCGATTATGCTGAGAATCTCCGCTAGGAGGACTTATGTACAGATACTTAAGGTAAATGGCAAACCACTTTTGACACGGTCTGTCCCGTCATTATAAAACTTATGGCCATGGAGGCATTAGTTTTCAATATGCCCTCGTATGTTTACGTGGTAGTCCTCGTTTTTTGAGCAACATGAGATTGTTCGTATTGTCGGAGCTTCCAACGTTTTTCCATTTCTCTGTCGATTTTTCGTTTCGCGACAAGTAGCTGCTGCACATATGCACATTGCATTAAGTAAATTCGCACCTACGAATACCACAAGCGACAATTCCTTGGATGTGATGACTCCCGCACTTTTTGAAATATGTCAACTTACATAAAATGACTGTTCAAGTTAAATTGTTATAACTTTGCTTTATAGCCTCACGTTGGGCGCCAAATTATGTAACAAATGTATTTGTACATATATTTTATGAATTTGAGTACAGTAATACCCCGCCACTCGACTGCCTTTTAGCTCGACGATTTCGCCATTCGACGAAAATGTCGAGAGTGAGAGTCGACGGAAGCTTCGCTATCCGACGTGTGATCGAGTACCGATCACGTGATACATATTTTGGTAAACAAAGCGAAATAAACGCATGGCCAGCAGTTCGCGCCTAGATATCTTGACGAAAACAACTCAGAATTAGAGCTGCTATGAACTTTTTATTTTTTGTTAAAATAAGTGATTTATATTTATAATTATGGGTCCAAAGGCTAGATATGCAAGCATAGCTAAAAGGAAAATAGTAAGAATCACTATGGAACAGAAAAAAGAAATAATAGCCAAATATGAAAGTGGTATTCGTGTGACTGTGTTGTCTACAAGGTATGGCATTCCTAGATCGACGATCAGTACTTTTGTATAGCATAAGGAAGCAATTAAAAGTGCCGATGTAGCGAAGGGAGTTTTTTCAATTACCAAACTTTGTCCACCTATTTTCGACGAAATTGATTAAAAAATTATACATACATATATGTATTTCCTTATATGTATATGTATATTTGTACATATTCATATAAGGAACCCTTCATTTCTTATGGGAAAATTCGATTCGCCACTCGACGAAATCGCTATTTGACGCTTTTTAGAACGAATTAACGTCGAGTGGCGGGGTATTACTGTACTATAAATTGATTTAAAAATGTGTTAATATGATGATAAAAATATGAAATAAAACAACTGTACGTATTATCAAGAATCTCAAATGCGCATAATGTTCCAGCACCATACTTTATAACGTTAGTTACCCGATTTATTTTCTCTGAATTATTTTCTGTTTTCAAAATTAAGAATGAAGCTGATTGGACATCAATTTGCGAATGTTCAAGCTATCCAAACCTTAAGGGCAATCGAAGAAAAAAACAATGTTTTATACAGCTCCTCAAAAATTGCACAACAGCACTTAAGGTTTTATAGATGTGAATAGGTCACATTTTAAATCAAATGCATGTTTTGTATACATTACTCGTGTTTTTTAATTTTTTTTTTTTGCACTAGAACTATGGACCTCTGGGCACTGTATATATAATGTAATTTTTCTACTTGGACACTGTCAATAGGCAAAAAACATACGTACTAAACGAGCGTACGAGTAACATAAATTGCAATAGTTCTAAATTAATGATGCGAGACATAATATAAGTCGCTATAACATAAATTACAATAGTTCTAAAACAATTATTGCGTAATGCAATATAAACATCACAATCTGCACAAATACCCTTTACATCAATCTCGCTAAATCTTATTTCAGTTGATCTCTTCATCTTTTCAGAGGTCTTCTCCACTGGCTGAAGTTTGATTTTCCTTCTCAAATTTTCTTTACCAAATGTCTTTCCTTAATCTTCATGATAATAATTATTATTATTACTGTCGTCGAGTTGACCTTCACCGAGTTAACCATCGCCGAGTTGACCATTGCCAAGTTAACTGTCGTTGTGTTGACATTGCCGAATTAACCGTCATCGAGTTGACGTCGCTGATTGCCTACTTGTCGCGTATCAGTGCATCCCTGTTGTACAAAGTTTTTTTATATCCAATCTCCACTGTTGTATATCCTGACATTGCTCTTCCGTCAGTCCTCGTTCGTTCGGTTTCCTTCAAACCAACTTTTTCTAGGTCTTCCCCTTTTTACCTCCCTCTTGGTGACCACGATAAAATTTGTTTCAAAACTAGATTAATCCTCATAATCTTTTCTTTTTTAAAACACTTTGGGCACATTGAGGATCGAGTAGTAACGGAAGTGCGTTACGGAAATGTACCTCTCTCATCTCTCGCTGACCTGATTAGCACATCCGACCGCACTCCGACATATTACACTCAGCACCGTGGTGGGAGAATATATTATGTGTTACAAACAATCAGTTTTTGATCGTTCTGCGCATGACGTCATGTTGAGAGCACCATTCTGTTAAGCTGCGTAACACATATGTTTTCTGTGTTATTTGTTGGTATTTTTATGTGATTATAAGTGTTTTAAAAACTTAAATTGCAAAATATCTACCTGTGTGATCCACGTATGCCCTAATTATTCTTGAAAAACTAAGGGAATTCATATTAAATATTACAGTTTTTCTAAAAACTAATTTTAAATGTATTTTCTGGCTCGTCGGGAACAGATTAGTTAGTCTTGTCAGTCAGCTGTGTATTATTCGTAGACGTTGCAATATCAAAACATTGAACAGTAAAAGCCAGTAAATAAAACCATAAATTAAAATAGAGTTATGTATTAATTTTTCGGTAAATTCATCTTCTTTGTTCTAATAATTGTTTTTAATGTAAGAAAATAATTTTTGATATTTAGTTATGACTTAATTTCGAAGTAAATTCACTCGAATTCTTTAAAAATTGTTTTTAATGTAAGAAAATAGTTATTGAAATTCAGTTATGTATTAATTTAGAGAGAAATTCACCCCTATTATTTTAGTGTAAGAAATTAATTTTTGTCATTGAGTTTTGACTTTTTTTCAAGGTAAATTCACTCGCATTCTTTAAAAATCGTTTAAAGAAGTGTTTAATGCAAGAAAATGATATATTAAATTGATTTTTGTGTTAATTTTGAGGAAAATTCACCCGCATTGTTTAAAAATCGTTTTTCATGAAAGAAAATTATTTTTGACATACGTTTCACTTTTGAATTTTTTTTTTTCTTTTGATATATCTCGTTGCTGCTCTTTGAAGATACGGTTGTATAAACACAATTTAATAGAGTACCATTCATAAACCGTTTGAGAAAGTCTGGTACAGACCATTAGAGGGTAATGGTACAACATTCCGAACATAGGTAGTTCACAACTGATTTATGGAAATGAGTGAAGAGATTTTTGACACCTGTTTTGGTGTTTTTTATTTTCCTTTAATTTTAAGTAATATTTTAATGGCCGAAGTTTAGTATTGTAAAACATAATGGATTATGGCAACTGTGAAAATCATAAAAGAAATTATATAAATTTATTTGAATCGAATATTAAGAATATGAGTGTTCAACAATTCAGTTTTGGATGATTATGTATCTAATAGCAAAAATTGAGAGTAAATAAAAAGTCAGGGGCGACCTTGTTATACATGGCGGTCCCAAAACGGTGCCCCCCATTTCTCAAAGAAGGCAATACATTGTAAAGCGTAATAAGATTTTTTTTTTATTACTAGTTTCTAATACGAGTACAATACATTATAATAATGATAATACAGTCGGTTTCAAACGGTTAGGCGGAACTAAATGGGAATTTCGTTCTTTTAGGTTGTCGCGAGAAGGGATCTTGCTTGGTTTATTTCATTTTTCACGTTGGAAAGTCACAATTTAAAATTACAACAATGAAACCATGGAAACGAATGACATATGTCAAAATTAAATTATTATTTTTTATATATTTTAATGACAAAAAAATTAATAAATGGGAAATTTGTATTAAGAAAGACACAAAAAATCAAAATATAAAGAAAATGACAATTTAAAATTATATTAACCTTAACCAAAAAATGTGTATTGTAAGTATGATTTACAAAGTTTAAACAAAACGGTCGAAAAGCACGATTTAAACGATGAAAGTAACTAGATTGCAAAATTTAGTTCCGCTTAACCGTTTGGAACAGACTGTAGGTGTGTGTCACTTGCAGCGTCGAGCAACGTATTTCGACATAATGCTGCTCTTCGTGTGCTCTATTACCATCTTAGGCATGCCTATGGTATTGATCTGATACCGGTTATACCACATGTCCCTTCTGACATAGAATCGGTGATGGAAAATTCCAAGTGCTGCATTTATTAGAATTATTCTTTCACAACCTCGAGGTTACTGACAGCCACTAAGTTGGACAAGACCCATCTAGATATCGAGACCAAACAGATATTTGCGATCGAATTTTCAAATACTGCTGAGAAGAATATCTTTCTCATGGTGGAGGAAAGGAGGTCCAAGTATATGGATCTCTTGTCCGAGTTTAGAAAACTGTATCCAGGGTATGAAGCTTGTAGTCCTGATAGCTGGTGTTTTGAGTGGTATGAAAGCCTCCTACCGAAGGGAAATCGAGTCCATTCCGGCATGCCACCTCTTTGGTCTGCAAGATGTAGAAAGCAGTGTTGCTTGGGTCGCACCGCATTGTCCGAGCACTGGATCTAGCGTAGTTTCTGCGTCTGCATATCGCCAGTGTTTGGGATGCAGTCGTGTGTATTTAGCTCGACTAATCTCTAGTATGACGTGGCTTTAAAGGTTACTGAAGTTTGCAACTAGTGGACGCTTGTTAAGACCTGACAAACCCCAAATAATAATAGCATATATTTAAGTTCCCAATTACACACATCTTATAATTTTAGATTTATTGTCATAAAATAAACAAAATTAAATTTGAAAATATGTAAACTACAAATGATGTCTGTCACCATGGCATAGTAGTTAGTGTAGCGATGCACGGTTATGGCATGAATTTTTCAAAAATAAAATGCACCTACTGGATAATGGAATTAGTAGCTAATTCAAAAAAAAAAAAAAAGAAACACAAATGATTCATATAATTACTTAATATTAATCTTCGGAAATTAAACTTCATCCCATTTCTTGGCAAAAGCCTCCCCCAATTGTTTCCATTCTTTTCTAGTTCTTTTTGCTCATACCCGCGTGTTCTTTGATTTCATCTCTCCATCTTCTAGTTCACCGACCTTTTTTTATTTCTAGATATCCAAAGTGTTACTCTTTAAGTCCATATTTTACCTTGTTGGCGAATTACGTGTCCCGTCCATCTCCATTTTAAATGCTTCGTCTTTCTCGCTGAATCTATGGTGCTCGTTCTTCGTCTTAATGTTGTATTCTTGACTTTGTCTATTTCCGTTATGCCTAGCATAGTTTTTTACAGTTTTCTTTGTTTTTTTTTTTTCTTTTTTAAATTTTGATTAAAACGACCTTTCAATATTTCTTTAAGAGCTCAAACTTTTTTCCACGTCAGAATTATCCTTCTCTTTATTTCTTCTTCTTGTCTATTCTTAAATGATATTACTGACCGAAGTTGATAAATTTATCGACATACTCCAAGTTTTCATCATTAAATTTGATGTTATTTTGCATGTGGTTCGTCATAACTTTTGTCTTCGAAAGGTCCATAGTCCAGGCCAACTTCTTTACTGAGTTTCTCCAAATCTTGCAGCATAACATTTAGATCTACAGTTTCTGCAAACACTACTACGAGCCCTGTCCACTTTCAGTTGGCCCAGCTATGAAATTTTCAGTTTCTTTAGAAATTATTAAATAATAAGTAAAAGTAAATGCTGCTTTGTACATTTTTTGACAATATAATCATATTAGAAGCAAAGGGGTCAAAATTCATTGCGTAATATTTAATTTGTGATTATAAAAATAATATTCGTAAAATAAACGTATTTTTTGAGTTCATGTATTCTTGTACTGTATATAAATAAGTAGGTTTTTGCGGTAGCTATGCGTAGTAGGCGTTGGAAAACAAAGTTTGTTTATTGACTGTGAGTGTTAAGTCTAAATAATTTTAAAACATGGGCAGAGGCAAAGCTCTTGATGAAAAAATTCGGTTAATCATTGTGAACTTAGCAAAAACAGGAAAAACCAATTCCGAAATCAGAAAATTATTAGGTTTGTCAAGATACAGTATTAGAAATATTGTAAAATTGTACAAAACAAGTGGTTCAGTTGCCCCAAAGCCCCAGTACGTGAAGAAAACTACACTGACGGACAATGACAAACGTGCATTGAAAAGAATTATTAAGGATAACAGACGTGCTAACTACAATCAATTGAGTGTACTGTGGAGCGATGTTGTTGGAAGACGTGTTTCAAGGTCTACATGTCATGAGGAAGCTAAAAAATTAGGATTTGGAACCTATAAGGTAATATTTTTTTAATCGGATTCTTAAATGTATATTTACAGAAATTTATAAAACTTTCTTAGGCCAAGGAAAAACCATTGTTGACGTCTAAGCAAAAGAAAAACAGGTTGAAATGGGCAAGAGAACATAAAATATGGAATTGTGAAAAGTGGAACAGCGTGCAATGGAGCGATCAGTGTAGGTTTGAAGTCTGTGTAGGGGACAACCGGAGCAGAGTTGTTCGTCAGAAACATGAAGCATATCATCCCGATTGCTTGAAAAGGAAGGTGAAATTTCCAGCATCTGTCATGGTGTGGGGTTCAATGTCTGCAAGAGGTGTAGGAAAACTTCACTTTATCGATGGCATTGGTAACACAGCCAAATATTTAAGTATTTTAGAGGAGTCTCTGTTGCCAACTATGGAACATGCATTAATATCGGGGGAGGATTTTATTTTTCAACAAGATGGAGCCGCTTGCCATACGTCAAAAAAATCTTTGAAATGGTTCCGTGATCATTCTTATCCACTTTTAGAGTGGGTTTCAAGTAGCCAAGACTTATCCTCTATCGAGACACTTTGGCACGAAATGAAAAAACGATTGTGTATAACACCGGCTAGAACAATTCCAGAATTAAGACTAAAGCTTCAAGAAATATGTGATAATTTTACTCCTCGACAATACCAAGACCTTGTAGATACTATGCCTAGAAGAATTAATGCCGCTATAAAAATGAAAGGTGACGTTACCCAGTGGTAACGTTATTATACCATTCTAGCTGTTTAAAAATTACTTATAACACAAATGTAAATAGACACGGTGATAGTACGAAGTTCTTGATTAACTCCTCTTTCTATCGGGAAAAGTGGTCCTGGAGTTTCAATAATTATGCAAGCTTTACTATTATTATAAATGTTATTCATTACTTTTACGTATTTATGTTTGATTCCGGCTCTTAGTAAGGAATTAATCATGTATACATGATCTGTGCTGTCAAAAGCTTTTTTGAAATTTACAATACATAAACATAACAATTAAAGTCCTGCGTAATTAAATTAAATTGTTCTAAATAATTTAATTTTTAATAAAGCTGTACTCTGTACTTTTATTAAATAATTTTATTTTGGGGTTAATTGTTTTGACATTTGGTTTCTGTTTTGCTATTTCTGTCACAAATCAATCTCGGGTTTAAATTTAAACAGCCCACATAAATCGAAAACACAGCATGGAGGTATTAAATAATGACTATCAGTCGATTTGCTCAAGATAAATTAAATCATCTGCTTGATGTAGATGTGTTGATAATTTTATTTAACTAGGGTTCTTAGGTAGCAATAAGGGTGGTTTATCTAAACACATCTTGCTGAATTTTAAAAGGTTTTTTTTTATTATTTATATAATGAACTAGCATAATATCCGATCTTCGCACGGGAAAAGTCCAATTAATTTGATTATAAAACAAATAATTATGTCTATTAATAATTCTTACCATGTCGAAAGAATTTTTTGAGACACAGCGTTTGTGGTTTTCCCATTCGGTGCACAAATATAACAGTTTATGCTTTTACTCACCCTTGAACAGAGCCGTAGCAACGGGTTGGCATCGGGGCACTTGCCAGGGCCGCGAGGTTTGACGAGGGGCGCTATTGTGTATAATAGGTGAAAAACTTTTTTTTTGCATATCACTCAGATTTGGGGAGTGAAGACTTTCTTTTGCTTATCACTCAGATTTGGGGAGTAAGGACTTTCTTTTGTTTTTTGCTCATCATTCGGATTTGGGGAGTGAAGACCTTTTTCTTGCTCCTCACTTGAATTTGAGAAGGTAAATTTCATCAATTTACTTCATTTTCCAAGGGCGCCAAAAACATTGCTACGGCTCTGTCCTTGAACAGGAAACCCGTAGAAACAGTAGACCCTGAGAGATACTGCTCGTTCTTAAGTTAACACCTACAATTCTCAGTGTGCACAAATTAAAATATTTTAAAACTGTCGTAATTTTGGTTCAAATAATGTTCAAACAAGACGTTTATATAGTTTTCATAGACAAATTATTACGGAAAAGATTTTTAGGCACTTTCTAACATTGACAAAATTCAGATAATTATTAATCTCAAAATGTAAAATAGTAAGAAGTATTATTTAAGCGTAGTTTTTCTTCAGTTTTTAATCTCCTTCTAACTAAAAAAAGAAACGGAAGAGATTACGATGAACTGTTTTAGAGTTATACCGAAAAAACTGTTTTTTTTTTCATTCTCACCTCTTCAAAACTAATCCTTTAAATTAAAATTCTGATACGAAATTAGCTTATAACCTGCCTTGGATTAACCTTAAGGTGTGTTGAAAATTTTGTGATTGGTCCAGCGCTTCTGGGGTGATGCCCGTGCAGACAGACAGACATCAAGACTTTCACATGTACAGGCTATATCAAAATAGAGGGAATATATATTTTTTCGAAAACGCGATTTCTAAAAACCAAAGTTCATCGAAAGAATTGGATGTTAGTATTGATTTTTTTTTTTTTTTTTGTACAATCTGGAATTACAGGATATCAAAGACAACTTTGACTTGTCAAATGGGAACGTATGCCGTATTGGATAGCTTCGGAAAGAGCTTTTGAAAAGAAATAACTTTTACTTAAATATTTTTTGATATATTTTACTGTTTACAAAAAATTGTATTCTCTATAATGACTTGAAAGTAAGGTGTTTATATTTACGTGTTCAAAGTTCCTTTCATTTTGTTTTAAACACTTTCGCCTGCTTACTTGTAATGTATATAACGGAGCATAATAATAAAGAAAAAATAAAAAATAATTCAAGTCGTACCACGGCCCCCTACTTTAAGAAGCCCTGATATAGAATTCAATTTTTCGTAATCCGTAAGAAATGTTAAAGATGTTTTTTTCAAAAACACTGTCCATACATACCCAATACTAAAGTCACTGGATTATACAAAGTACCGCAAGCCTTTGAAGAAGCCGACAGACCCCAGGGTTTGATTGGCAACATTGCTTCCCCTATTTGGCAAACTAAACCAGCAATTTTTACGTTCTTAAGTTTACGTCTGCGCTGTCACATCTCCCTCTCTCGCTCTTATTTAATAACCTTCTTTGTCAGCGGTTAAGGTTAAGTTTAATTTAAATTTATATATTATATCCATTTTATTTAATAAAAATTAAAAAAATAATTGAAATTGTACCACAATTTTGTTACAGTGCATCTTTGATTAAAAAAATCCAGATTACAATGTTTAAAATAAAAACTAGTTTCTTATTTTTGTAATGTTGGAATCACTGAACATCATTTGTGTTGGCGACATTTTTAACCCCAGCATGGCCGCCGTTGCGGTACTTTGTATAATCCAGTGACTTTACCCAATACGACATACGTTCCCATTTAACAAATCAAAGTTTATGAAAATTAACAATAAATATTTAACAAAAAAGGTTTAACAACTTCGGGACATAAAATGAGTGCTGTCAGAAATCGAAAATGGCGGAACCGGAGCCGGATCCAGAAAAATATAGGTTAAAACATTTTTTTAAAGTTTTTTCGTATGTACCGGATTCCGAACCCCCCCTAGAACTGGGTATTCAGAACCGTGGTATAAAACCGGGTATCCGAAAATAAAGAAAAGCAAAAAATAAGACGCACCGAGGTGATGAGCAAAACAACAAAAGACATATTCGGAATCGGGTATCCAGAATACAACATCTGAATTCGGGTATCCGAAACGGGGTATTAGGAACCGGGAATCCGAAATTGGGTATCTGGAACGGAGTATCTGAAACCGTGTAAGTAGGATAACAGGGGTGGTACGGGCTCAGCGGCAAAAAACGCAACCCGGAATACACGGAGCAAGGGCAAAACGCAACCTGCAACACACGTGACCTGATTTTATCAGGTACCTAATTTGGTCACCTGAACCTGATTTTTATCAAGTACCTGATCTGGTCACCTGAACCGGATTTTATCAGATACCTGATCTGGGCATCTGATTTTATCAGGTCACGTGTGTTGCGGGTTGCGTTTTGTCCCGGATCCGTGTATTGCGGTTAACCTACTCGTATACCTGAATCCGGGTATTCGGAACCGGGTATCCGTAATAAGGTATCCGAAACCGGGTTGCTCGGAAATTGTGAACCCAGCTTTATTCGATAACTGGAACCGTGTACCCGAAGATATTAATCCCGAAATATAATAATCTAAATTCAGTGGGGGTATCAGATGAACGCTCTTGATACATAAAATTAACGCATGAAAAGTAATTTTAATTGTTTTATTTCGCCGCAAATTTACAAAAAAAAATCAGCTGTGGCCACCACAGGACCGACCGCCATCATAAAGTACTTATATAAATTACATTCTAGCAGCAGAGTAGAAATAACTTGGCCTAATATTTTCTAACAGAGATATTATTTATTATGACCATGGAAACGTTACATATAAGTATGAAAAAATTGATACTTGGAAAAAATTTCGAAAAATTATTTGAAATTTTTCGTTTTATCAAAAAACGTCTCAAATAAAAGTTATTAATTATTGCTTTTATAGCAACTTTTGTTCAATAAATTTTTTCGAAATATTTTTCTGTTGTGAAATATTCACAAAAATCTTAAAATCGACACGAATAAACTCCCATTTTTAGTCAACCGATTTTTACCAAAAGTGCCATTGATGGCAGAAGCTTAAATATGAAGTTTCATAAAAATCCTTTCAGCCGAATTTGCTCTGCACGTGTACACAGACAGACAGACAGACGGACGGACGGACAGACAGACAGACAGACAGACAGACGGACGGACAGACAGACCGACAGACATCATGCCAAAAATAGTCAAAACGTTATGTAGAGACCTCAATTCGTGGAGATCCATCAAAATCTCGAAATGTCAAAATCGGTATGATCACAATACCTCCCTTATATATGTTGGCGGTCGGTAATTAAATAGAAACGTCCCAAATCTCATCTTTCATAAGAATTGGTCTAAAAATCTGAAAAAAATCAGTAATATACATTGATGTTAACCAAAATAATTCAACAGGATTTTTAATGAGCTTTTCGATATTATTTCAAAAAATATCTTTCATATGGACCGAATGAACAGTGTTGAGATTAAGTACTCTACGTTATCGTCTGTTTTTATATATCCTAAAGCGACACTGATCTGAATAGCTAACTAATAAGTAATGAAGCCAACACATGTGTGGGTACCTTACTGATGATCTCTCTCAAACCGATCCAAGTCCGAGCTGTTCTCTTGACAGTAGATGGAATGCAGACATCATTCAAGCTGGCACTTTATATGCGTTCAAGTTCCTTCGCCCGCTCGCACCACGTGATTATTCATTTCACGTGGTAAAAAACACCGCGTTTTTAAATAGCCAACAATTGTATGAGAATAGACGGATGCGGTTTTGTTTCTTTTTGATATAGATTGCTTGTCGTACAGAGCAGTTTAACTGGTTGTCTATATTAATGTATTGTCATTTATTTTAGTACCGTGGCTTACCGTTTTTAGTTACGGGTAATGGTGTTACCCCAATTTATTAACAACCGGTTTTTTTGATTTACATGAACGTTTATTACAAATTTAGTTATTGGCTAAGTTTATTTTTATTTGTGAGTTTGGTAAACAATTATTTTATTATTTCTCCTCCCATGCAGTTTCTTTTTAAGTAGTAGATGTGGAATCGGTTGTAGAATCAGATTCTCGATAGTTGGATTATCGGGAGTAAGCCAGAGTCATAGCCAGTCAGTAAGAAACGCCCGACTTTGACTCCAACTTACGCCATTTAAGCTCTGGCTAACAAATATTATTATTTCTCTTTAATACGAGTACATTTATATTATATCGTTGAAGACGGGAATTGGATAGAAACTTTTAAAATTCAGGTGTTGGAATCGCAGTCGGATTTTTTTTGCCGACTCCATAACCCTGCTTTTAAGGTTAGTTATAACCATATTGATTTTTTTTTTCATTGGACAGTTCAAAATAAATATCCAAATATGAACAATTTTTGCAGATTATTTAGTAACATTTTTTTTTATATGATCGACACTTGCCTACGTATTTTTTGCACTTCTTTGTAGTAAGTTTCATTTTTAGGATTTTGTAGGTAGTGATGGCATCCTACCGGTTCGGAAGGGTTCGCGCGAACCGTTTCTTAAAATTATTGAAACCTTAGGGAACCGGTTGTTAGATTTATTAAAAATAAATGCATTACTCTGACTTCAATTTTCAATCGTGCGCCGTGCCCTGCTGTGTTGCAAATGTAATATTTATTTTATAGGTTATTAATAATACGCTCTTAAAATTGTTTTCTTATATTTTAGTAAATGGAAGTAAGTGATTTGTTTTCACTCTTAAAATTACAGAATAGGTTCCTAGATATCATATGACTTTATAGAACCGCTTCCTGAAAATTTAGGATGCCATCACTGGGTATAACCACCAAAAAACCCTTATAACTTCACTCATGTACATACCTATATATGTCAGTTTGTCTGTACGGCAGGAATTGTAGTCAAACGGCTGAACATAGGTGAGTATTCAAAAAAACACATCACGAGATAAATATAATATAAACAAATATTACGTAATTTATGGGAAAAAATAAATATATTTTTTTAAATTTTGAGTACGATATCAAATGAAACCCTCTTAATGCGTGGATAAACAGGCAAATTTACAATTTTGAAAACTATTTTTTATGGGCATTTCTCCAGAAATATGGAAAATACTTTTGTCCCCATCCTATTTTCCAAAGGGGTTGATCTAAAAATTGAAAAAATGTCAATAATGTACAATAATGGGAACTGGAACTGTTCAACAGGAATTTTTTATCAGGTTCTTCTTCTTCGGCCCATAAACGTCCCACAATAGTCTCACCGAGCCGTTGTTTTCACTACCGTACTGCTACTTTATACTGCGCACGGACTTTTCACTCCGAAGAGTGAACTTTTATGTCTACAACTCCCACGGTGACCCAAATCCGGGTTGTGAGCGGTGATAAATTTATGATGTGATGTTTTTTTTTTTAATCTTGTTTATTTATTTTTATGAGGATGAGGTGATAAGGACGAATACAAATATCTATGTCCTAACCGGGATTGGACCGAGGTCGGCTTGATGAGAGTTTTTCAAAAAATTAAGAATTTTTCGTTGAAAAAAATTAGTATTTTTTTAAAATTTTCTGTGTGACCAAACAAAAGAAAGCTCTTAAGATGTAGATTAAGGAACAATAAGTAGATTTTTTTAATTTTTTTAGTTTTAACACGATTTTTCCCAAAAATGTACTAATAAAATTACTGTCCCGTACACTATAATGCAAAGAGGTTAAACTAAAAATCTGAATATGAGCTTTTTTGTACCAAACAATCAATTTTTAAAAAATTATATATTTTTTTCAACGATACAAAAAATTTGATATATTTCGAAAAACTATTCTGATCAGAAATTCCTGTTGAACTATTTCGGTTTCCATCATTGTACATTATTGAGATTTTAACATTTTTAAATCAACCCTTCTGGGAAATAAGATGGGGGAAAGATTTTTGATATATTTTTGGCAAAAACTTCATAAAAATAAATTTTTGCTTGTTTATCCACGAATTAAGAGGTTTCATTTGGTGCCCCATCCAAAATATTTATTTTTTCATTAAAATACATTTCATTAGAATACATTATCTCGCGATGTGTGTTTTTTTTTTTTTAATTCTCTATATTTTGTATATTATGTGAGTCAAAGAGTTGTAATAAGTATGCCAGATTTCAACTCTCTATGTTCCGTTTGACTACAATTTCTACCATACAGACACATTTTTTGGTAGTAATACCTACAAAATCCAAAAAAACGCGTTATAATATATATATATATAGTTATTAAATAAAATCCTTATGTTATACTCGTCATATATTTATTAAAAATATATGTCAGTTTAGGACAGACCGTTCGGCTAGACTATGATTAACCGTTCTTGTCCGTTCCAAACATTTTAATGTGGAAATACATTATTTTACACTTTTGACAATAATATTGGACTGAGGATGATTGGATTACCAATCGAAACGTCTCGATGAACATTTTTTAATAAATATATGACGAGTATAACATAAGAATTTTATTTAATAACCATATTAATTTCGTCAAGAACTTTCTATATATATATATATATATATATATATATATATATATATATATATATATATATATATATATATATATATACATACCAAATTTCTCTTTTTTTTTCGAACAACCCAATATTAAAAAAAACGAACAGTTATAATTGAAGTATTTAATTCCCTGACAAAACAAGGAAAGCCTTTAGGCACTTAAAAAAATAAATTGAAAATAAATCCCTCAAATTCCCTTAACACCTAAATGTAATAAGTTAATAGCTATAATAAAACTATCGTGTCTGAAATATAAAATTGAAATCTGACCCTTGTGAAGTGGTGGAATGCACAGTGGATGTAGTGAGTGTCGTGCTCTAGTGGGGTAGTGCTACCCCCGAGCTGCACGCATTGTCTGCGGGTGCAGCGGCATTCCTTGGACATTCCACCGCGGCAAGAATCCGCGCTATGCCTGACTCATCACACGTCCTGCTACACACGGCCAACTTAAAATGACATGTTGGTTTCACCGTGGAGAATTGATTAGTTGTTTATTTTATTGGGCCAGACATATCGATATCTGTAGTATTTAATAACTGGTTGAATAAAATAAATGGAAGTGAAGTGTGTATTTTGACACATTTCAGAGTTTTGTAGGTATTAAATAAGTGTAAAACTGTGTTCAGAGCTCTTTAATTTAGTTGACTGTTCACTGTACATTATGGATAAGTTTAGTAGATAGTTTTAACGTTCAAGGCAGCGTTTACAACTAAAGAAATTAGTGCGTTACGAATAGTGCGACATCTATGTGTCTTCAAACCAACTACGGTGGCTTCGTAAAATGTTTATTTTCTTTAATCGTTTTCCGAATTCGGCTGTCCTAGATTTTTACTAACTAAACCTAACCTAATTACCTAAATTGATTATATTTACCGTTCGTCCTTGTAATTTTGGGCGAGATTTGTTGTAATCGGCGCGATGATATTTTGTTAGGTTATGTAAAGGCATACACTGTAAACGTTCTCTTCGATGTAGACTGAGATAGCAAATGTCTTTATATGTCTGTCTCATTAAAACAACTCACTAACTATAAGTTTGGAAAACTATCGACAACGTATAACGTATTAAATTTAGAGCTCTAAACGGTTGCTCGCGTAACCATATGACAAACTTGTTAGTGATAATCAACAGGGCACAAGTCAGAGCCTATAGTCGACTAATTTAAGAGCTTTGAACGCAGCTTAAGAAACCATTCAGCATTATGTTGGCAAAGAATATTTTTTTGATAAATTTTTCCTTAATAATTAATTTTATTCGTTATTTGAGTACTAAGAGCTACCACTTAATTTTTGTAAACTAAATTTAAATAATTTGCGAAAATTTCATCACAATAAAATTTAAGTTAAAAAACGTCAACAATTTTTTCTGCATTTGCTTCGTATCTAAATCTTCATTAAATTAATAAGGAAGATATTGATATATGGCTTAAGTTTTTTAATGATTTATTCTTGTTTGATACCTTAAAAACAAAAATCTTAACTAATTCAAGCAACAGGTTGAATCATGACGTAAGACAGTAGGCTCCGCCTATAGGGTCCTTACACACCTGAACTCGATTATCAGCTGTTAAATTTTTTTATTTCAAAATAAGACATATACTACCTTAGCTGGAAATACAAAAATTCCATTGCATTATTTGCCATTAATTAAAAAAATAATTAATTTTGCCAAAAACACTGAAACTGCAATATTTTCCAAAAACGAAATCTGATCAAAAATTCCATTAGTACGTTTCCGGCTCAAATCAATGAGCCTATAATTTTTTCAGATTACCAGTTTAACCCTTTTGGGTAAAAGGGTGTGGGACAAGAATTATTTAGCACATTTTTAACTAAAATCGTGTTAGAAGAAAAAAAAAAATAAATAAATAAAAAACTACTTTTCGTTCCTTAATCTACATTTTAGGAGCTTTCTTTTGACATCACACAATCAATTTTTAAAATATAATTATTTTTTCAACGACAAAAAAAAAAGATTTTTTTTGAAAAACTAATCTGATAAAAAATTCCTGTTGAACTATTCCGTTTCCCATCAATGTACATTATAGAGATTTTTTCCTTGGAGATAAGGTGGGGGACAAAAGTTTTTTGACATATTTTTGGCAAATATCCCACAAAAAAATTGATTTTTTTAAAAGTCAAAACTAGATTCCGCAGGCTAAAAAAAAATTTCTCTGGCAGTATCCGCAAGTTGGCCGTTGGGTTACGTGTATGTTAAAGCAAGGACATTATTAAAATAATAATAATAATAATAAGTTTGAGTTGTTATTGATTTTTTTGCCAACGGAGTGGCCGAGCGCCTTAAGTCGTGCAGTTTGGACTGGTGACAACAGTCTGGATTGTGTGGTAGGTAGTTCGATTCTCCGTTGGTGATATTCGGACGAGAATAATATGTTTACATTACTATCATTTCACAATCATTCACCCCTCATCCAGGTGTAGGAGCTCGCCCCCTGGCATCGGCGATTAGTCTCGTTGCAGAAATAGGCCGATGTAAAATAAATAAATAAATTAATAAATAAATTATTGATATTATTATATAAAAAAGTCCCGGTCAAATCTATATTCCTGTCGTATTTACAGGTAACAAGTAATAATTGTTAGACCTATAAAAGATTACTCGGGTTTCTTCGTCAAAAAATGGTCTGATTTAGCCTGTTTAACTATAACGTGGTACTTCTACAAACCATACGTTGGAAAGCAAATGGAAAACAAAATATTAAAATGTATTCTGCCGATAAGCGATTCTAAATGTCAGTAATTCGCTACATCAAATAAATTTTATTAATAATTATGAAATATAATCCGCGGATTATCCGCAACTTTTCTGCGGATGCGGATAAATTATCATTTAAACCATGCGGATGCGGATCACATGCGGATAAAATTTCATATCCGCTTATCCGTAAAATCCGCGTGAACATTAAACCTTCGGTTACTTTCGGAGAAACAGGCGATTGTGTTCTGACTACGCAGTCCTCGGTTACCTTCGGTTGTCTGTATACACATGTGATATTTTGTAGCATTCTATCTCACTCTATGTTATTGTTATTAAAACAATTCTCAATGATCGCGATTGTATTGAGACAATCAACATAACTTTTTTTTTATTATTGTGTATAGAAAATAATATTTTGGACAAAAGTTGCTTGATACACTTTCGATGTAATTCTTCCTACCTCTGCTCTAATTCTGGCTTTTAAATCTAATAAACGCTTTTTTTACATAAAACTGATTAGTAAGTTTTATTTAAATACCAAAATTTACCTATATACATTTTTCTCGAAAATTTTATTATGTAACCTGCCAATTGTTATATACTATGTGAAGTAAAACGTCTTGCTGATTCGAAAAATTGAAATTGACAAAAACTGAAAAATGACAAATGTTGCTATTTGAAAAAATTCTATCAAGTAATTTTTCAGTTTTTTTTTTTTTTTAAATTTAATATTTAATATAAAATAGCCACGTTGCATGACTTTATCCTTACCTTGGAAAAGGTAAAACCGACGTGAGATGTTAGTTGATATTAATATGATACTTGACAGTACTATCAACATGTACTTCATAAGCAGCACGCCACCTGCTCTCTACGAAAAAGGACGCTTAGGTCCCCCACATTTTTTGTCTCTCTTTAGGTTTCAAAATTATTAGCGCATATAGACCCCAAAACTTTTGGCGACCCTTAGGTTAGTTTTAATTTAAATCAAAAAAAATTCAGTAGTGTTTTAGAGCAGAGATTACTAAATAAAGCGAAACATGTTAGTTCTTTCCAAACTGACAGCAAAACGTGTTGTGCGGATATTTCTGCGGATGCGGATCGGATGCGCATTTATTATTTACAAAAGCAGCGGATCATGGATATGCGGGTGCGGATCAGATGCGGATACAGAAAAGCTGATCCGCGCAGGGCAGTAATATGGTCTCTTGCGGCAGACTCATAGGCCGCAAGAGTCTCTTCGCGTTATTTATTTTTATTTATTTATTTTATTTTTTTGTAACATTCACGATTTTTTAATAGTTAACTCCTCCTCTTCATGACAAATTTCTGGATATGCCCAAAAGGGACTGCCACTTTCTAGCCAGCAAATAGTGTTTCAGTGATCGACGCATGTTTCAAGCGCCAACAAGTACCAACAAGCGTTCTATGTGTCCAGATACATTTGAAAGTTAGACGATATTTATTATCCTTGGTCGGCGCATGGTTGCTTGAGCTTATAGGCTCCGGTAGCAGTCTTTCTAGGTGTTCGTACCCTAAATCCAATATAAGTTTGACACAAAATTTATGTATTTATAATGTATATTTTTATTCGATACAATTAATAATGTTTGCAGAACTGTATATTAATAATATTAATTTTGTTTCAGATACCATCTAAAACGCGGACTAATATCAGTAAGTAATAATAATTTTAAATATGATGTCAAAATCTGTCAGGCGTCAGGAATGTTAAAAAAAGTAATTCCTGTACAAATATGATGACGTTTCGAGGTCATTTTAGACTACATCATTACTTTGATAAGTTACATGTATGACGTTTGTAATTTGTCAATTTGCTGATGAGCTCAGTAATGACCTCCAAACGTCATTTCAATCATGTTTTTTAATGTTAATTCCAGTTTTAAATTATTAAGTCTTTAACAGTAACGCCTTTAACACTGATAAAATGACTTATTAAATAATATTTAAGTATTTGCTTTGTAGCAACAGATTTTCATGATAATTACAGTTTTTTTCTCCAAACTGAAAAAATTCCAATAGAATTATTTTGTAAAATTAAGTGCAGACTGTAAGAATCAAGCTTGAGGCGCAATATCATGTGAAACACCATCGTCAAAATCATGTGTTAAACGACTTTTTAAATTAAAATATTGATTATTGTTTCAACAATTTTTTGTAGTCCTCTTCAACGACGATTATACGATAGATTTAGTTGATTGAAATTTTAACACATATCATCTACAGCTATAAAAAGTGCCGCTGAAAGCGGGCGCAGGCTCCGTGAAAATAATAATTACGAGCCTGGGCTCCAGAAAATCAATAATGCTGGGTTTGAATCTCGGAAAAACAATAATTTCGATCCCGATGAGAGATTAAAAGGTGTCATGTACATTTTAACCAGCGAACCGTGTCGAATGGTGCTTTTGCACGCCACGGTTCGCTGGTTGGACTGTAGCAGGCGCGCAACCTTTTTTTTTTTTTTTTTTTCTTGGGTAGAGCGCTCTGAGTCGACATTTTTTCTTAGGGTGCTTTGAAGCTAAACTTTTGGCTGGGCTTGGTTGGGCTGAAATTCAATAACAAGAAAAATGTGTCCTTTCAAAACGTTTTTGTTTATTGTTTGGGGGAAGGGAAAGCTTGTGAGCCCCCTGGGTGCACGCCTGATGTGTAGGCAGAAATTGTAGAATGGAAATTTTACAAAATCACAAATAGCAAAATTGAAATTGTATTAATATCTATAAGAACACTGTTTTTGTAAATAAAATAAAGTAGCGATTTGTCAAACAAAAAAAAAAAAAAAAAGAATATGGATCGGGCCTATTAAACAAACAGTTGTTTTTTCGCTGTGCTGATCTGCCGGTTGGTCGATTTGTTGGAGAATCGTATTGTTGATCAACCGCTGTGAAGAATTGTTGGTTTGTTATTCTGCCGATTAGAAAATCTGTCACTCTGACGGTCAATCTTAATGTCAGTCTGTCGTCTGGCGAACAATCACTGTAGACCCCTCGGTCAATCGTCCTGTCGTCTGCCCGGCTGTCACTAGGACGTACATTGGTTTGATGATCTGCCAGTCTATCGGTCAATCATCCTTCTTGATCAGTCGTTATAATGAAGTGTCGTTCAGCTCATTTTGATTGTCGATCACTATGCTGAATTAATCATCGTTTTATAAACCAATTTGGCGATCTCCCTACCTGTCGTTGTCAATATATATCTGCCGATCTGACTGTCAGTCGTTAGAACAGACTGTTAGTCTGTCGCTTTGTCTACTTGCCAGTCACAATCGTCAGCCGTTATGACCAACTGTTGTTCTGTCATTCTGCGGGTTGGTCGATCAGTTGTTCTGATGGCTGGTCGTTATGCCAAACTAAGGTGTGTTCGTTTGCCCAACCTACACTGAACTACACCACAGCTACGCTATGGCGTTCGTTTATGTTCCGACACCTGTACGTAAAGTGTTCATTTGTATTTATGAACTTGTTTAGGACAGGCAAAATCTGCATTTGCTCGGGAGTGAGTGTAGCTTCAGGCAACCTATAAAAAGGCGGCAAACTTAATCTAATTTGGTCATAATCTGGATTCGGGCCAACGGAAATTTTTATTTTACATCTATCTATCTATCTATCATATATCGATCATGAATCGAGTAATATGAATAGAAGTACTTTCCTACAATGCTGGTAACTAACAAATAAATTCAGAAGTTTTATAAAATCTGTTAAAACTTGAATTTTTATTATTTATTTTTATAAAATTTATTTCAGCATTTAAACTGTTCATATTATCTTATTTATTTACTATTACTTTAGCACAAATTTGTTTTAAAAAGTGAGGTTATCAAGTTTGTCTGGAAATGTCATTCGAAAAATGTCTGGAAACCGTTCGTTTGTATTCCTGTTTCGAGCAATTCGGAAGAAGTTTTTAGTTGCTTTGTGACGTCAGCTGCTCTTGTCCTGGACAAGTTTGGTGCAACACAAACGAACAAACCTCTAATAATCTCTCCTTTTTGCACATCTATCGTAATATGTTGGTATTAAATGTAATGAAGGGGCTAATGTAGCTGCATAAGTTGTTTTATGTCAACCTCTAATGAATTTGAGTTTTATAATTTCATCTAAAACAAGTGGTTTTAGCTAAATTGCATGATGAGTGTAATGGTACACAGAATGTCAAGCTGCGGGAGGTGAAAGGAGACATTAAACCGTGGACGTCTTCCTGTAAGAACAACTGCAGAAAAGAAACCGCCATCACACACTTTCATACATACCGGTGTTGGTGTTCTCATGGATATCCCCTCCTAGAAGACGAGCCTCTTATTTGTAAGACGTGTAACACAGACTTAACACAGTCAAGTCTGTGTTAAAATGTTACATTTTAACCCAGTGTATGCAGTTCGAGGACATCTGGAAGAGGCAAAAGCCTATGCTATGACATGTCAGGGTACTCATGGATAGGCTGATACTCTTCCTGAGGGAATCGAACTTATTGTTTTGTGTGAAGTCTTGCACCTCATTTTAATGTATTCTTTATTATTGTCTATGATATCCGATGGTAACTGGTCCTTTTGCAGCATCTTGCCATCACTCTGCTTAAATTTTTCGAACACAAATAATTTAGAATAATTAAATTTTAAATTATATGTGTTTTCCCGTACAAGGTTTTTTATATTGTGTATGTGTATGTATACTTTTGTACAAACTAAGCGGAATTTTTTTGATTTCAATAGTTTGCACCTTTGAAACTATGTCATGTTGGAATTAAAAAAGATAAAAATGTTTTACTATAGATCAGTGTTTCCCAATATTTTTACTCTCGTGGCACATTTTCCCAAAAAGAAAAATTTGCAGCACGTAGAAGAAGAAATTTATAACGCTAGTTTTTTACCGACCGCCAACATACATATATAAGGGAGGTATTGTAATCATACCGATTTTGACATTTCGACACAACACGACTTTTTTTAGCATATTTTTAGCATGATGTCTGTCGGTCTGTCTGTCTGTCTGTCGGTCCGTGAAGAGCAAATTCGTATAAAAGGATTTTTATGAAACTTCATATTTAAGCTTTTGATATCAATTGCACGAGTTGATCAACTTTTGGTAAAATTCGGTTAACTAGAAATGGCAGTTTACTAGTGGGTTTAAAGATTTTTGCGAATATTTCACAACAGAGTAATATTTCGAAAAAATTTAGTTAACAAAAGTTGCTAAAAAAGCAATAACTAACAAATTTTATTTGAGACATTTTTTGATAAATCAGCATAAATTAAACAAGTACTTTGTGATGGCGGTCGGTTCTGTGGTGGCTACAGCTGTTTTTTTTTCCTTTAACATTTCGCGGCACACTTTGAAAATTTTGCGGCACACCCTTTGGGAAACACTGTTAGAGGTAATATGGAAAATGATAAACTTTCTTTATCAAATCTGTTTCTTTGGTTTAAGCCGAACTAAATTTTGAAAAATAGTAATTTTTATCGATTAAATGAGGCACTTTGTTTAGCGAAATCCCACTTAAATTATTAAAACCAGTGGCGAAGTGAGACATCCGCTAGACTTGCCCTCCCATAAAAAAAATAATAATAATAAAAAAAAAAAATTAAAGAAGTTTTAGGTAAATCTTCAAAAATACATCTAATTATGTTCTATACAAATTTTTGTCCAAAGTTTGGTTTACTAGTTTTTAAAAATTTTAAACTTTAATAACTTCCGTTTCCGGTTTCGGATTTTTATAAAAACAACAGGGTTCTTCCCAATTAATAGGATAATTTTTTAGTAGCAGAACGAACTCTCTAAGTTAACCCGTTCTTGAGTTATCATGTATACACACACACACAGACACACACACAGACACACACACAGACACACACACAGACATACACACACACACAGACACACACACACACAGACACACACACAGACACCATAATTCCTTGGACCATAAAACGTGGTCATCAGTCAAAATCTCGACATTTTTTCGCGATTACAATACTTGCCTCTTATACATTAAGGTCGAGCAATTAAAAATGAGCTTGGTAGAACTTACAAAAATAAAAATTCCATTTAGTTCTTCTTACACGTTATGAATAGCCTATAGCTAGAAAAGAAAATCACAAAAGAAAAAAAAATGCCTTCTGATAGCTTAAAAACATTTCTCCATTCGCAAAATGCAAGCGTGCGAGAATGTTTTTCGAGGGTTGATAATAAGAACAGTTTTCTACCCAAGATTATAAATTTAACAGTATAATTACATTAATTACAAGTAAAACCCTTCAAATGGTGAAATAATTTAAATGCGAGTATATTAGCATATTAAGGGGGAGAACACGTGCATCTTGTATAACGTTGCGTAGTCCCTGTTTATCCCGTAAATCCTTTGGTCCCTGTAAGAAGGACACAGAGATATTCCCTAGCCTGACCGCTCCGTCCAATTGCGGTCTCTTTTTATGTTTCCGGTGAACCGGAAGTTCCGCTCGGCTACCGCTCCAATATATCTACGTGCAGTTGCAGATTAACTTCCTGTTTCCGCTGCCCAAGTCCGTACTTTAATGACGCGATTTTTACCAATTTATGATTCCAGCTACGTATGCTCTTTATAAATTTTAGCTTGTGTGTAAAGATACTTGACGTTTTAATGGTACTGCAAGAAAATTGATGTTTTTAACGTTAGATTTGCTTAATTTATTAATGACATTACAATTATTAAAGGTTGTTTGGACAATAAACTTGTTTTTTTAGATTGTTTAAAAGCTATTTTAGTCTGTTCCTGGTTTCCGGGTGGGCAATTCCTCAATTAGTTGTCAATATTTTATGTTATTTTTTTTTATACGCGGGATGTTTCCTAAATTCTGGGAATTGTTCTATAATTAAATTACGCAGAACTTATAGGCAATGTTTATTGACATGTTTATGCAACTATCTAGTGCAATATTGTTCAGTCTGATTTAGGTGTTCGACTGATATAGACGCGTTTACATAGCACTGTTTTTGTAACCATGGAAGACGCAGCAAAATCTCAAAGAGCAATAATTTTCTTTTTGTGGAAAGAAGATGTGAAAACATCAGAAATTATTCAGCGTCTGCAAGGAGTATTTGGTGAGTCTGCAGAATCCAAAAGTACTGTTTATCGGTGGATCGATCGTTTTAAAACCGGTAGAACATCACTAGAAGACGATCCACGCAGTGGGCGCCCAAGCACGTCGGTAAATGAAAGAAACATTACTGCCGTCGAAGACCTATTGAAAGCGGACAGGCGAATATTCGTCAAATTAGTGTGCGCCTAGGGATAGGTACACGACAAGTTTATGACATTTTGCATGATTGTTTGGGCGTTAGCAAGGTTTAGCCGCGCTGGATGCCAAGGCTGTTAGAATTGGTGGATTGAGGAGACACCGAAAAAGTTCTTTGAGGACGGCTTAAAAAAAATTGTTTATCGTTGGGATAAATGTATTCAGTTAAATGGAGATTATGTTGAAAAACTACATTGTAATATTGACGAAAATTAACAAAATAATTAAAATTATAACTAAATTCCCAGAACTTTGGAAACATTCCTCGTATATATATTTTTGCATTAATAGTTGTTTACAGGTCATGTTTATATAGTCTAGTGCCTAAGAACCATATTTTACGTTGATACTGCACATGATTATAATGGAATGCCATCTGGCACACGTGTTCTTTATGAAAATTAAATCTTTTTGACCAGTAGCATCTTTTTGCGAATCGCGGCTGATTCAAGGTGGCTATGAAAATAGCCCGCCAAGTACTATAATTATTATTATTTATTTATTTAGCGTATGGCTGCATACATTTACATAGTATAATCAAATCACATAATACTTATAAAATAACACAAATACAAGTATTGAAATATAATGTTTTTAGACATAATATAAATTTAAAAATTGAAAAAAAAAAAAAAATTGATTACAGTGATATGTCTGTATTTGACAACCAGTCCAAAGCACTTGGACGATAATGCTACCTAATTTTCACGATAGAACAAAACAGCTAAATACATATTTGTAGATTGGACCTTTAGCTACAATTTTCCGTATTGTTCACCAATATCTGTTTCTTGGTGTACAAGATATCGTACATAATACATTTTGTGACTCAAAAAACTGATTTCTGAAATGTATAATAATTTTTGTGCGAAATGGATCGTTTTCTATTAATTTTATGTCATAGATTACGAATTTGTTATCGAAATGGAGAAAGTTTTGATAGATTTTTCCCCAATATCGAGACATACGATACAATATCAGGATGATACTCTATGACTGCAGATTTGCGTATATTAACATTTTGATTCGATTTCCCCTGGATTTGTAGGGCATATCATTGGCTACAAGAATATGTGAGAAATTTTTCTTTAAGGGGCGCCGAATTTATGATCCTTGCCAAAATGGGAAAAGTACCAACTTCCTATTATTTTGACACCTTTTATATCGATTTCAGTCAATTCGGACCTGTAACTTGTAAAAATAAAACAAAAAAATACAGAAAACTTATTATTCGGGTTTTGCCCGAAATAAAATAGAAAAACTGACATATCCGGCCGGACCGGCTGTGAATGATTACATTTAAGTAAGAATCTCCATTCACGTACGGAATGCCACAGCCCCTAGTCCCTAATGATGCCGTTTTCGAAAAAACAGCTAATTTACTGAATCAATTTCTGATATTTAAAAGTCGTAGATTTCGAAAATGAAGTTAATTTAAACATTTGCGGCATTTAAGGTTGTGTTCCGACCGGACATGTCAGAATTTTTATTTTATTTTGAGCAAAACCCGAAAAGTAACAAGTCATATGCTTTTTCCATTTCATTTTTATAATTTACAGGTTTGATTTGGTCGAAAGCAATATAAAAGGTGTCGAAATAATATGAAGTTGGGACTTTTCATATTTAGGCCGCAATTTTAAGTTCGGCGCCCCTATAAGAAAAATTTCTCACTTATTCTTATCGCTAAGGATATATGTACCTACATAAAATGCAGCAAAAAATCTATATAACTCGTTTATTTAATATTCAATTGTTTTTCCAATTCCATATTATTATTTGTTGAGTAAAATACTTCACCTTTTCTAATTTTTCCTGTTCTATATCTATTCTCAAAAAGTTAGAAAAGCTTAAACGGTTCTGAAAAACAACGAGTATAGAAACTAGAAAATAAATAAGAAAACTATTGCTAATAGGCAGTGGCGACGATAGCTCTTATAATCTGGAGGGGCCAGGAAATATTTGAGTAAAATTTGGTGGGGTCAGGAAATATTTGAGGGTAGATCATTTTTATCGTTATTAATGGACAAGTGAAAATACAAGTGATGACCTAAAAAAAGTCCTGACTTCTGAAATATAAGTGATGATCCTTAAAAAATAGATCCTTGTTGCGCTCACATTTTTCTCCAAACATTTCTGTGGGGGCCAACTGGGGGCTAGAGCAATTTTTGGGGGGTCCGAGCACCTCCTCCTTCCCCCAGCCGTCAGCTAGCGCCACCACTGCTGATAAGTTAACCAACTGAATATTTAGAAAAAAATAAAATAACTAGAAAATAGTGCTTCCAATTATTATTGGACTTAAAAATTACCCTTTTAATTTTTGGACATATGTTTACCGTAATCATGATTATTGATTTTCTTTCAATTATAAATTGGTGTAAAAAAAGTGATATGTGAAATTAAACATTTTTACCGAGTATCTTAATCTTAAATATTTCATTTAAGCGTATATTTCCGCATTCGTTTGTCGGACGTCTTGTCCTGAGCTGGGTGTTCGATGGTCAGAGATAGACATGTCAGCAGCGTCGACCCCTGACCCCAGCCAGATCTGATGGAGATATCTGGACGTGTGATACCTATTGTCGGATGCCAGTTGCTAGTCATTGTCGGCATCGGCATCGTATCGAACACAGTCTCTCGTGAGGAATTCAAATGATGCTTTTGATAATATTCGGTTTAAATATTTGGTGGGTGGTATCTGAGTTTGATTAGAAAGACAGTCAACATTTTAGGTAAAGATGATATGATAACCATTATAATGTAGACAGTATTAGTCATATGTCATATTCATTCGATTTTTATTTTTCTATATGCACAAAGTCATATAAGAAAAGTTTTTAATCATAAAAAAAGATGCGCCCATAATATATTCCCTCGTCCAACTCTTATGTTAGAGATATTGATGTCTAAATAAACAAGTATACAGAGTATTTTTGGGAACTGTTTAAGCATTTCTAACTTCTTTATTTTAAGATAGGCATGTGCAACTTCCAAAAGACCGAGAGCCGGATATCGATCTGAAATAAATTCGCGGGCCAGAACTTTTTAAGGATTTTTTTTTAATTTTTAGAATCATTAGTTTTTTTAAAATTACTTCATTGAAATTGTCATTATTATAAAAAAAAAAAATAATAATAAAACATTCTAAATTTTCTGAAAAAAAAGTTCTACAAAAAAGTTTACAACATTCATAAAAAAAAACAAGAAAAAAATTAAAAATCTTTTATAATGCATAAATATATTAAATAAGAACAAAATGTTTATATAATTTTAATGGAACGATTGGACTTAATATTGCTCACAAGTTTGTCAATATTCGTTGAATCAACTGGGCAAATGCCCCCTATGCCCCCCCCCTGGCTACGTTCCTGAGTGAAACGTCCTTCATTTTTGACTCTATTCTGAGTTCTCCTGTTGCTCAAGTACTTTCATTTGCAGAGTATACAAAGTATTTTTGGGAACTGTTTAACCCATTAAGTCCCAAGTATATATTTTTTTATCTTATTTTTGTTTTTTGCATTAATATCACATAAAAAAATTAAGTAATTGATATTTTGGCAAATTTTAACTTTCGTATCCATAGGGGCCTCAGGGGATGGTGTCGTCATATGACGACAACGGGTCTTACTGTATGACATTGTTAAATAATACGATTTTTTTAATATGTTTATGTAGCACAATTTTAGTTTTATTTCACACAAAACTCTGTTTAATTATAGAAAAAAAAACCTAAATATAGAAAAAAAGGATCATTTGACCAATAAATTTTTTTCAGATGGTAATTGATGGTAGCCAGATAGAAGTAAAATTCCCAAAAAAGTCTTCAACTCTTCTAAAGAAAAAGTAAATGGTTCATTTTTCTTGTTGCAGAGTAACGGATACTCTCTTTTACAATATAAGAGTTTATTTCATCAGTCCAAATGGTTTCAAATAATTGCACAGGCGATAAATGTTCGATTTTACTTTTTATATTCAACAGAACTTCTTCGAATCCTTTTTAGGGTTTTGTAGGTATGACCAAAAAACCCTTATACCGTCATTTTGTCGTCTGTCTGTCTGTCTGTCTGTCTGTCTGTCTGTCTGTCTGTCTGTCTGTCTGTCTGTCTGTCTGTTCGGTAAAAATTGTAGCCAAACGGTTAAACCTAGAGAGTTGAAATTTGGCATGCTTATACAACTCTTTGACCCGCACATAGGAAAAATACTAAAACATCTAAAAAACATATCCCCCTAAAAATATAAACAAATATGTGCTCATCGAAAAAAAAAAATATTTTTTTATATTTCTGAGTAGGGAATCAAATGAAAGCCCTTGGTATGTGGATTAACGATCAAATTTTTATTTTTGCAAAATAAATTATTTTTAAGCGATTTTTGCCAAAATTGTGCAAAAATTTTTTTGTCCCACACCCTGTAGCCCAGATGGTTTAAACTAAAAATCTGAAAAAATTCTAAGTAATGTACATTGGTGTGAACCGGAATAGTTCAACAGGAGTTTTTGATCAGATTAGATTTTTGGAAAAAAACGCAATTTTTGTGATTTTTGGCTAATAATGTACACAAGTTATAGCTTTGTAACACGCCACACTGTAACGTGTATGCTGGTCTAGTGGTATTTGACGCTGATTTTTCATCCAAGTAACCCGATCCGAAAGGGATCGAACCCTGTGAGAAGAGACTATATTATTTTTTGTTTTTTTTTTTTTTTTTAATTTTTATATTGTTTAAATTATTTTTTCTAAATTCTAGTTCTATTTTGGCAAATGTTGCATTTAATTTTTAAAAGCGTAAATTTAATAGCCAGTGGAAATTGTTTAAATTATAATTTAATTCTGTTTCAATGTACACGAAATCAGAGGGGCGGCACTTATAACAACCAATGGAAGCCATATAGGCGCAATTTTTAAAATTCTTAATGAACCTTGCTATATAAAAAAAAATACTGCATATATTTAGAAACCTAAATAATGGTATTAGGCGTTCGAATTAAAATTAACAAAAAAAATATTTTAATATAAAATTTGTTTTCGCATCCAAAATAATCATCATTCACTTACTAAATACCTGCAAAACCCTGAAATGTGTGAAAATTCACACTTCACATCAATTTTTTAAAGATACGTAACTTTGTGTAATGAGGTTTTTGGCGACATAGGTTCTTCATTACATAATCGACGTTTCTTATTAGATTTAGACGTGCTGGGCATATAACTTGACGCAGAAATAATATTTTTTGACTTGAAATGAACTTCCACTTCCCCTGCAGTATCTTTCACTTCAGGTGCGTCATGGAGTAAAACATCATCATCTATATCTTCTTCATCTGTCTGTTCGTCAACCGGTGGAGGTAAAACGACAATATCCACATTTTCATTTTCATCTACTTCTCCCGAAAAGGAATCGCCGTTAATTATTTCCTCTAATTGGCAAACTGTTAAAGCCCTTTTCGTAGACATTTTACTAAAAAAATAAATTATCCTGAGTATGGAAATAATTTTAAAATACTTGAAAACTTACGGTTATCTTATTCACTAAATAATCACTACAAATATACGCGCATTTGCAGAGTAGAACCACCTAAGTGAAATAACCATTAAGCGTTATTATATCTGTGAGTCCCAGTGTCGTCATATGACTACATTGAATGTAGACATAGTTTCAAGGTTACAAAAGTGGCACAGTGCGCAAAACAAATAATAAATATTATTTTGTGTACTTTGCAGAATTGATATGTTTTTTTTTTTTTTTGTTCATTAACACTTTATATTTCATAAATGATAAATAGAAACACGTATAAACTGAAAATCTTCACAGCAACAACTTAAAAAAATAATAAGTATTTAAAATTAATTATAAATAATTGTTCAAAATCAGAGCCGCAGTAAGGGGGGGCGGCGGAAGGGGCGCACTAAGGAAAAGGGCGCTGACGGGCTTGACTAAGGGGCGTCATTGTGAAGAGGTGAGGACATTTTTTTTTTTGCTCGTTACTTGGATTTTGGGAGGTGAGGACCTTTTTTTTTGCTCATCACTTAAATTTTGAGAGGTGAGAACCTTGTTTTTATGGGCGCCAAAACACGGCTCTGCTCCTAGCGCAAGTTTTCCTTACTGCGGCTCTGTTCAAAATACTTCAAATCACAAAAACTAAATAATAATAGATGCATTTCCTGCAAAATTTATTTCGAAATATCACATTGGCGAAAAGTTACAGGCCCTTAATTGTGCTCAATCATATGACGACAGTGGGACTTAATGGGTTAAGCAAAAAAGTTATAAAACTTTTACTAAGGTGTTTTAAGATTTTTCGCCTTCTTTTGACCTGTAGTATCACCCATTAAAAAAGAAGACCGTAAGCACCCTACAAAACTCTTTGCCCCACATTTACTAAAAATATTGAGAAAAAATATACCGATTGCTAGGGTGACCAGATTTCAGTGAAGGGAAACCGGGACACAGGGAAAAAAAAAGAAGGTCCTCACCTCCCAGATCCAAGTGAAGAGAAAAAAAAGGTCCTCGCCTCCCAAATTGACTAGTTGTAATATTTATTTTCTTACAAATGCAGAATTATGTAAAAACCGGGACAATCGACCGTCCCGAAAACATTTTCGGGACACCGGGACAATTGACCTAAAACCGGGACAATCCCGGAAAACCGTGACGGATGGTCACCCTACCTATTGCACAAAAAATATGAAAAAAAAATGTTTTTGAGGTTTATCAAATGAAAGCTCTTGATACCTGGCTTAACAATCACATATTTTTTATCAGTAGAAAATAAAAATACTATCCCTTTTTTTGTTTTTGTTATTTACATCAATATCCTCGATCGAGAACCAATTTTCATACAAAAGAATAATATGTAGCGACGGAAAATTACTTTGTATAAGGAGGCACAGTAAACTAAAAATAAAAACTAACATTTCTTTGCACTACACGTGTGCACATAGACGGTCATTGAAAAAGCCAGCAGTGAAGACATAAATACGAAAAAAGTGCTATTATTTAAATGCATTTTCTAAAAATTTTCCGCAATATATGGAATACATAGATGAAAAGGTATGTCACCGTTTAAGTTATTAAGACAGTTCTGACAGATTTTTAAAGTTTGTCATAAAATTCAGCCACTTATGGTAGTCATTGTTATTCTCATTTCGTTGTCATTTTCCAGTTGTCTACCGCCCAGAAATTTCTTAAGACAGAAGAAAAAATTGATGTGAAGTGTGAATATTCACACATTTCAGGGTTTCGCAGGTATATAATAAGTGAAGGCGGTATGCTGAGTGTGTAGGACAAATTTTACTTTGTAGTAATCACGGCAAAATGAACGATATTTTTAAAATAATTTATCGTCTGTTAATCATATAATAAGATAATTATTAAATTTACGCTCCTAAAAATTAAATACAACATTTGTCAAAATATAACTAGAATTTTGACAAATTAATTTCAACATAATAAAAATGCAAAAAAAAAACAGAAAAAATAAAATTCACTCAGTACTCGAACTCGAAACCCTTCGTTTACCAGCGAGTTTTAGCTTACGACACCAGTGCTCTAACCAATAACGCCATCGTACGCCTTGCATGTGAGTGTCTTACATTGGTATAACTTTTGTACTTTGTGAACCAAAAACCACAAAAAATGCGTTGTTTTCCGAAAACATAATCTGATCAAAAATTCCTGTTGTACTATTTCGGTTCACACCAATATACATTACTTAGAATATTTTTAGATTTTTAGTTTAAACTATCTGGGCTACAGGGTGTGGGACAAAATTTTGGCAAAAATCGCATCAAAATAATTTATTTTTCAAAAATAAAAATTTGATCGTTAATCCACGTACTAAGGGCTTTCATTTGATACCCTACTCATAATTTAAAAAAAATATTTTTGTTTTCGATGAGCACATATTTGTTTATATTTTTAGGGGGGTATGTTTTTTAGATGTTTTAGTATTTTTCCTATGTGCGGGTCAAAGAGTTGTATAAGCATGCCAAATTTCAACTCTCTAGGTTTAGCCGTTTGGCTACAATTTTTACCGAACAGACAGACAGACAGACAGACAGACAGACAGACAGACAGACAGACAGACAGACAGACAGACAAACAGACAGACAGACAGACAGACAGACAGACAGACAGACAGACAGACAGACAGACAGACAGACGACAAAATGACGGTATGAGGGTGTTTTGGTCATACCTACAAAACCCTAAAAATGATAAACACTTGGCGCAAGATCGGGACTGTATTATAGATGCGGAAAAGTGTCCCAGTGAATTCGTATCCGTGAGTACCTCCCCCCCCCCCGCCGCTTTTACAGACAACCATCATAAGTGCCCGCTTCCTAACCATGAGTCCAGCCAACGGAGTGGCCGAGTGCATTAAGTCGTGCGGTTTTAGACTGGTGGACAGTCTGGACTTTTCATGAAGCGGTTCTATAAAGTCATGTGATATCTAGGAACCTATTCTGTATTTTCAAGAGTGAAATAAAAATCACTTACTTCCATTTATTAAATATATGGAAAAAAATTTAAGAGCGTATTATTAATAACCTATAAAATAAATAATACATTTGCAAATCTGCAGGGCACGGCGCACGATTCAAAACTGAAGTCAGAGTAATTCATATATTTTTAATAATTCTAACAACCGGTGCCCTAGGTTTCAATAATTTTAAGAAAAGGTTCGCGCGAACCGTTCCGTGCCGGTAGGATGCCATCACTGGTATTAAGTAATCCTGGCAATTGGTGCCGGAAATTTGAACAGCGCCTTATGGCGGTGTACTATGTTACCTTCTATCTGTCAGCTACAAAAAATAGTCGTGCCCGCTTTGCTTTGACGCCAATGACGGGTGCACTGCTCTCACACGCCTTGCCACGCCACTGGTTTGGAATAATGCTAATGGTCAGCAAATTGTAAAATGTTTAGAATTAAGTTAACGTAATATTGTTTGTAAAATTAAATTTTGAATTCTATAATAAATATTATGGACAAATGAATCCTGGAGCATAAAACCAAAAAATGGTCATATATGTTCCGTAATTTGTCTTTGATCTGAGATTACGCGCCATGTTTCAACATTAATTACTACTGATTGCATTATGAGGCAATCTGCATTTGCTAATGAATATACGTACATTCAGTGACCGTACGTTAGCCGCTGGCGTGCCATTAGCCGCTCGACTGTTTCCGATGGAGCTCGGAAACGTCCGGGGGGACGGTACGCATCGATGGGTGGCCCCCGGCGCCCTCTATGCGCAACCACTGGACCGAGCTATGTACTGTGAATCTATTATGCGTATTTAGTGTGATTTTTATATATCTAATGAAATTTTGTTTTGGGTGTGATGACGTATTTTGGTTTGATGACTAATTTAGCTTGATTTGAGTAAGTTAATTGGTGGTTTGAGATTTATATTTTAGTCAAAATTTGATAATTATCAAAAATCAGAGAGCATTGCTCGCTAAGGCGGAATAAGTGCAATAAAGGCGGATAGTTATATTTGATATTTGTTTGATAATTTAATAATTTTTTATTGCATTTATTCCGCCTCACCTAGCAATTTCCACAGTCTGCAAATCATTTAATGATCTGTGTCTTCTTCTTTGGCCTATACTCAATATCAGACGTCGTTAAAGAACAATAATTGAAATATTCTTTGTGCCAGAGCTCTTCTATATTCTAGGACAGTGGTTCCCAACCAGTGTTCCGCGGTCCACTGGTGTTCCGCGAGCATTTCAAAAGTGTTCATCGATAATTATGTACTACTGAAGTTGGCGTTGCCCGGAAAATGTTGCAAAAGTGTTTAGCAATGGAAGCAAAATATGAATGGTTTACTTTATAATAAGGTGGCTTTCTCGAGGAAAGATGCTTTTTCGTATGCTACAACTAAAAAAAGAATTGCTTGTTTTCTTCGAAGAGGAAAATATGTACTTCGCGCAAGACCTTAAAAATGATATGTGGTGCGCTAAATTAGGCTATTTAACAGATATTTTTAATTATTTGAGCACTGTCAATACGAGTATGCAGGGTGCAAATGAAAACATAAACAGACAAACTATCAGCTTTCCACAAGATCATTTTTTGGAAAACAAGAGTAGAAGAAAATAGTTTTAGCGTGTCCAGAAATAGCGATTGTGTTTCCTTGATATCACAACATTTATCAATACTGGACAGCAACATACGAAAATATTTTTATACACATAGAAATATGAATGGGCTAGAAATCCTTTTTACCTAAAAAAAGAATTACCTAATAATTTTGAATTCAATGTGTCAGAGGAAGAGGAACATATATCTTTGTCATGTGAACGCACTTTGAAAATTAAACACGCTGAAACGAGTCTTGACGAATTCTGGATATCTGTCCAACAAGAATACCCACAAATATCAAAAAAGGTCATAAAAATTTTACTGTTTTTCAACTTATATTTATGTGAAGTAGGTTTTTCCACATTAAGCAACATAAAAACTAAAAAAAGAGAAAGGTTGACAAATTTAGAGGAAGAAATGAGAGTGGCATTGTCTTGTTTACCTCCCAACAAGAAATATGTAAAAAACACCAATCCCAAGTTTCACATTAAATGAGTTTTTTTTTTTTTTAATAACATATTATAATTATATGAATAAGTTTTTTAAATAGATATTATAATATAACTATAAATATTTGTTTGAAATTGCAATTTTCCAATTTTATAAAAACACTGCTTACAAATATTTCATTTTAACTTGAGTAAGTGTTCCGCAAAAAAAAATTTCTTGCAAAAGTGTTCCGTACCTTAGAAAAGGTTGGGAACCACTGTTCTAGGACAAGCACGTACCTACAGGGGTTGAATTGCCCCCACCCCCCAACATTTATATTACAAGTTTTTAAAGGATATACTTTTTGCCAGGGGCGTATCCAGAAATTTGTAAAGGACGGGGTGGGGGCCTAATTTTAAAAAAAATTGTGAATGATATCCCTCCAGGATGTTTGTGAAATAGGATACAAAAAATTAATTTCTTTCATAATAAACTATTTATTGTCAAAGATTAACAGAAAATCAGTCATAGCCAAAATCACAGTAAATGAAATTAAAATTATTTAAAAGTACTTATTTCTTATAATATAACCAACAAAAAATAACAATTCACAAAGAATATCAGTCATGTACTAACAAAGATCACAGTAAATAAAATTAAACTCTTATTCAAAAATATTTCTTTCTTATAACTAAAGAAATATAGCAATTAACAGAAAAAATCAGTCAAAATCGTTCATAACCAAAATCACAATAAATGAAATTAAATTCGTGCTGCATGTCATAAAATGCTCCCATTCTATGACTTTCATTAAGATAGCTTTGTAAGTATAAATAGTCAGCTACTGTTTGTGGTTTATTTGAATATTCAATTAAAAATCTGAATCTTAAAAATCAAGACATCAAAAAACTAGTAAATTTGACCGACATATTTGTATACCAACCGGAACAAGGGCTGAAAACTGGGACTGTCCCGGTTAAACCGGAACGTATGGTAGCCCTTTTTAGGGTTTTGTAGGTATGACCAAAAAACCCTTATACCGTCATTTTGTCGTCTGTCTGTCTGTCTGTCTGTCTGTCTGTCTGTCTGTCTGTCTGTCTGTCTGTCTGTTCGGTAAAAATTGTAGCCAAACGGCTAAAGCTAGAGAGTTGAAATTTGGCATGCTTATACAACTCTTTGACCCGCACATAGGAAAAATACTAAAACATCTAAAAAACATATCCCCCTAAAAATATAAACAAATATGTGCTCATCGAAAAAAAAAATATTTTTTTTAAATTCTGAGTAGGGTATCAAATGAAAGCCCTTGGTACGTGGATTAACGATCAAATTTTTATTTTCGCAAAATAAATTATTTCGAAGCGATTTTTGCCAAAATAGTGCAAAAAAAATTTTGTCCCACACCCTGTAGCCCAGATGGTTTAAACTAACAATCTGAAAAAATTCTAAGTAATGTACATTGGTGTGAACCGGAATAGTACAACAGGAATTTTTGATCAGATTATGTTTTTGGAAAAAAAAGCATTTTTTGTGTTTTTTGCTAATAATGTTGAAAACTTATAGTTATATAACACAATAAAGTACAACGTGTGTCTTGGTGCAATGGTTACGGTACTAGCGTTCTGACCGAGAAAATGAGTGTTCAAATCCTCCTAGAAGAAACAATATTATTATTTTTTTTTTTGCATTGTTATTTTGTTTAAATCATTTTTTCAAAATTCTAGTTATATTTTGGCAAATGTTGCATTTAATTTTTAAAAGCGTAAATTTAATAACCAGTGGAAATTGTTGAAATTATAATTTAATCCTATTTGAATGTACACGAAATCAAAGGGAGGAGCTATGACTAGAAACAACCAATGAAACCATTTGGCGCAATTTGAAGCCATTTGGCGCAATTTGAAGCCATTTGGCGCAATTTTCAAAATCTTAATGAACCTTGATATATAAAAAAAATACTGCACATCTTTAGAAACTTAAATAATGGTAATAGGCATTCGAATTAAAATTCATAAAAAAATATTTTGACATAAAATTTGTTTTGGCAACCCAAATAATCATCATTCACTTACTAAATACCTGCAAAACCCTGAAATGTGTGAAAATTCACACTTCACATCAATTTTTTATATTATAAAACACTAACATTGACTAAATATCATAATACAATATAAAAAATAATGGTATCACAATTTTCCATATTTGTAAATGAAAACTACATATTTAAAAATTGCTAGGGGGCGCTGCAGTCCCTTAAATACGCCCCTGCTTTTCGCATAGTTGAACGATATATACGAGATTTGTTTAACCCCTTAACGCCCAGCACCGAGCTCAGTTCGGGCATACTATACTTGCAAAAATGACCAGACCCGAGTCCAGTTCGGGCAACGTGAATTTTCGTACGCAAAAACATTACGTACCCGAACTGAATTCGGACATGTATAATAATTTAAAATTTAAGAAAAAAGTATTATTTATGTCAACTTGATTTATTAAAAGTTAAATTTTGATTAGTTATTTATAATAAAATATAATAAATAAAGTCGTAATTTGTGAGAACTGATTTTTTACATTCTTCGAAAACAAATTATACTTATTGCAATTCAACAAGTGGATATAATAGTATATAATTACAACTTAATTTCGAAGTACAATAAAGTCAAAGATAGTAAAAATAAAGTAAATTATTTTTTTACTACACGATTATGCGGTAACAAGAAAACGAGGAAAAAAATATTATAAGAAAATATTTTTCCATCTGTTAGATATTTGTGTTTTTAACGCATTTGTCCTATATAATAAAAATCATGGAAAATTAGATTATTTAGAATTAAGATTAGGTCTAATTGAGCAATTGATTGAGGAATCCCATTCTTCAAATGTTAGGAAACCCGGCCGACCAAAAAAACCAGGACCTTTGAGACTTTCAGAAAGACATTTCCCCGAATATATTCCGCCAACCGAAAAAAAAAGATGATCCCACAAGATTGTGTGCAGTTTGCTGTAATCAAAGAGATAATAAAGGCAAAAAGAAGAGAAAGGAAGTTATTGCTCAGCCTGCAATGTTGGATTGGATGCTATACCATGCTTCAAAATATACCACACAGAATTGAATTTTTAAACAAATTTATATTTTTTATCAATAAATTTCATATATAACAACTTAATTATATATATAATAAATGAGTTTAATTATTTAATGAAAAAAAAATATATATTTTTTTTACCTCTTTTCTAAAAAAAAAACAAAGCGTTAAGGGGTTAACAAATTCGTGGGCTACCATCACAAAATTTTATTAATAAGAAATTATTTTAAATTGGAATACAGTCATTTAAATTAATTCTCCGTGACCAAAGAAAATTCGGGAAGTTGAGTGCGAAAGCCATGTTAATTACATTCTGTAATTCGCACAGAATTATTCGCCGTAAATGGGTATCCATAGGTGAAACAGTAAATACGATATAACGAAATAGCTGTATTAACCGAAATTTTTTAAAGAACGGAAACGAAAACAGCAACGATATTTTGTTTTTTCTTTCAATAATGAAAACGAAATTGATAATATTTAATACTTGTTTTAACCGGTTTAACTCATTAACGGGTCTATTCTCTAAGCATGATGTTAAAATCTTAGCGTCAGAAACTGACGTTAATTTTTTTAACACCATTTTTAACCTAAATGCTATTCGCTAAACATATATGTGTTAATATTATAGCGCGGCGGCGTTAAAATGGCCAGTTAACGTTTTACAATAAGCGCCTACCGAAACGGTGGCTTTAAAAGTTAACGCTAGTGTTTAGTTTGCAAAAATGGCTGATCCTATTTAAGTAAATGTCATGTTATTTAAAAAAAAAAAAAAATTAATAAAACACAAGACGGTAGGAATATTAATCAACTTTCTATTACTTTTTAAAGTGAATTCATTACAGTAGAGATAAGAATGACGTTTCATAATTTTTGTTATACAAGTAACCCAGACGCAAGTTCAAGTAATTGTATAGAAAGGATGTAAATGGAGTATTGGAGAGCAGTTTTGGTTTTTGTTGAGACACAGAACTTAAAATTATAATCCTCTGAAAGCTACAAAACTTCACTTATGCCTCCGCCGTGTTTCAAAATATCGCAGTACATTTTAATGGTGTATTATTTGAAGAAACAATTGATGAGATTGATAATGACGATCACAACAGTATTGTTCCAGGGTAGAAATAGCGTAATAAATCAAATTTAATAATTAATATCACCGAACACCTTTTTAAAAATAGAATGAACATATAATTCACATATTATTAAAAAATTAGATAAACTGTTATAATACAATGTAGTATATAAATTGACTAAACAAAAGTTGAATAAAGTTATATTTTTATTTAATACACTGTGGAAACCAGTTATAATGAGAATCACAGGACCAAACATTTCTGTTCCATTTTTAAAATAAATTTCGCCACTGAATATTTAATTCACACCGAAATATTAGGTTAAAATTCTCTTGGCATTTGACTAAATAAACACTCCTGTTAAAATTCAACGTAACAGAGCATGCGCGTGCAGTTAATATTAGCCTCTCTACAGGATGAGTTAGCGCCTCGCGTTAACAAATATTGTATTAACGCTTACCTTAACAAATCCTCTTACAGAATAGAATTTTTGGATAATGACGTTAGACATGGAGTTAAAATAAAAATATTAACCTGACGCTAATTTTAACGCATTTCTTACAGAATACACCCGTATGTTTGTTGTCTGTTATAACGTTATTCAGTTTATAGTCTGTTTAATAAAGACGATAAGAACAGGGCCGCATTAAAGAATTCGTAGGCCCTAGGCATCCTTATATCTTAATAAACCTATTTCTAAAAAAAAAAAATGTTTTTGGGATCTCCTCCAAGTTCTTGATATCATGCAGTGAACTATCTGGTTTTATGTCCGGCGATCTGGTGATCCCCCGTGTAATATTGTGTACGTGTTTGTGGGGGAAAAATAGTTTCACCAGTGAGAAGATTATGAGTCATACGCAGTTCTTGGATCAACTCGCCATGTATGTTGCATGTTTCTACTCCATGATATGTTCCATATAAGACCTATATGGAACATCACTATCAACTTTAGCATTCCTTCGCCAAATATAATTTTGCTATCCCATCAAAGTATGTCGCGAAGGACTGAGAGTAAAATTCTTCTTTCACTTCAATTGAGGCTTGTTCTGTGAGGGCATAATATTGGACCAGGAATAAGTTTCTCGCATGAGTGCGAAACCGGAATTTGATAAACTTGTCAAATATAGCTTTCCAGGTAATGACGCATTTATTTGCAAATTTATTGAGCAATAGATCAACTTCATTTTCAAATGGCTCTTCTCTTAATTTACAAGAATAGACCACTTTTCGCCGCCCGCGGCTATAAATTCTCCCAAGTCTCTCCACCGGAGTTCACTTAGTCCGAGGATTTCCAACTTTTATGCCAAATAGGGTTCTAACATTCTAGCATCCAATTCTTGCCCGTTTCCTATCCAAGGTCGTTTTCCGTGTATCAGTCCGGTTACACATTCTTCGTTGAGGATTCAGCAATCATTATACTTAAGGCGAGCAGATGATTGATCTACTGCGCCTAAGTCTGGTGGTAGGTATGCTTCTAGACCTGCCGGACATTTAAAAGGTACAAAAGAGATGAAATATAAGAGGCCCTGATTCGCAAATCACTACACGAATCAGGAGCTGAAATACGAGTTGGGCCAAGAGAGTCCCAATAGAAAAGGTGTGAGAAAGTAGGGTGATTCAAGTAAGTGGAAGCAATGTCGCGTGCACCTCTAGAAGATATTGAGCAGAACGAATTTTCGGAGTTCTTTCCTCTAGATCTATTGGTTTTCGTCACCTGGGCACATCCGACGTGTAGTCAGGAGTTGATTGGCTGGTTGGTGCACCATGAGAAGGACTCATTTGTAGATTGTGACCCGAACATCACGACGTCGTACATACTGTCATATGTACTGTTCCGTGCGGTGGCGTTTAAGTTGTGCCTTTCGGTCTAAGCTGTTTTACTAAGATAACCAGTCTGATTACAAGCCGTCGTCAGCAGAGATACGCATGATTTTACGCACAGTTCTCAGAGGCATCACCAGGTGACAATCAGTTTACCCTAGCTCTCCGGATGCAAGTGTTTATAACCCGGCCTTCGAGTTGCCATGATGTGTCCGTGAAACGAATCCGCTAGAGGAGTTGGCGACAGGAACCGCAATGAAAAACTTGCTAATTATCTCCTTCCGACTACTCAAATTATAACACATTAAAATAAGATACATAATTTCATACATAAAACTATAAGTTCGATTCCCTCTTGAAGAGCATCAGCCTGTTCATGAGTACCCTGTCATCACCTAAAACAACTGACAGATTACAGCATAGGCCTAACATCTTCCTCACATCCTCCAACTGTACAAACTGAGTTAAATTGTGTAATTGATATTAAGGCGGTGCACAACCCTATAGTTCTCAATAATTTCTTATACAAAACTAATAATCGAAAATAAAATTAGTAACAATCTATATATCAAAATTTGCAGCGAATTTTTATCTATCTAATAGGACATTTATAATTGTAGAAAAAACTGTTATATAATTGTAAACAAGCAAATTGCATTATATACGCCATCTTGTAAACCAATCGACGCATATTTGCATACGATGCGACAAATTGTAGCTAAAGCTTCATTCTACAAATATGTTTGTAGCTATTTTGCTCTATTGTGAAAACTACTTATAGTTAATGTACTAAGTAAGCTATCTTTGCCGCCATATTAATTCTGCCGGGGGTTTCAAAATAGCAGTTACGGGTAAAAATAAGTTCATTTTCGTGAAGAATACGTGTACCAAGTGGCATTACATTATCATCAAGTATAATATTTTTCGACGAAGGTTCTAAACTATAAGCTCTCAAGTGAAAAAAAAATGTTAAAAAAACGTATTATTTGAACATTTCTACACAAAACTATATAAATATAAAAGTTATTCGAAACCCACAAATAGATTTGAAAAATTACAAAATAATATCGCTGATGTCTATTTTTAAGTTATGTGCGATAATATTTTTACAATAAATGTTTCTACAATTAAAAATGTCCTATTAGATAGATAAAAATTCAGTGCAAAATTGGATGTATAGATTGATACTAATTTTATTTCAGATTGTTAGTTTTGTATAAGAAACTGGTAACCTCTGGGAGTTATACGCAGCCTTAACACTAAAATGGAAGAATAATTTCAGTGGTATTTAATTTCCGCTTTGTTTGAACTGTGTTCACATACAATTTATTCTGTCCTACTACTATATTCTATCTCAGAAAGACTGATAGTAATAAAATTTATTATTTGTAAAAAGTTATTGTTTTTTCACACAGAAGCGGCAAAACAAAAGCGACAAAATATGAATAGTTCGAAACGAAATATTGTTAAAAACAACAAAAACAACCGAGTGTGCCGCACATATTATATGGGAATACGAACTAGGGTTAAACACAATAGATCATAAAAATTTTACCCTAAAATTTTGAGGAAAAATATGGTCACAGGGGTGTGTTTAATGATGTGATAAATATGGTCACAGAAGTGCGTTTAATAAAATAGTAAATAATAATATAAACATACACAAAACCAATTTGAACGTGTTTAAAATGTGCACGCCACTGGTAACTGCCTGACAAAATGATTTATTACTATCAGTCTTTCTGAGATAGAGTATAGTAATCATATATTTTTTATGACTAGTTTAATAAGCCGCCATAATAAAAAAAAAAAATCTTGTTTTACTAAAATATGAAATTACATTTTATTAGGTTTGAACTAATGAAATTACGTGATTTTTTAAAAACGTAAAACTAAGGTAAATTTACAATTTTAAAGCTATATTCTCGATAACACCTCGATGCTATTTGCGTCATAATCTTCAGAATAAGAGTCCCGATCTTCAGTATTCAATTTGGTTGCGTAGCTTTCTAGATTTACTCCAAAATATTTCATTTATCGTTTCACCATTAATGCCGGATTTATAAAATACTCGTCGCTAATTACGTTCTTATCATTAGTCCCTGAGCGGGATGAGAGGAGAGGAATGAAACGAATGGAGTCGATCATTAAACTCTTCAAACAGACATCCGCACTTTCAAAATCTCTCCCACATCACCAGCGCCATCACCTCTCAAATAGGGAAAGCATTTCTTCCAGAGAACTCGCTGAATTAGTAATTTTTCACGGGGCGATAACTCTTTCCTCCGAAACATAGACGTGGCTTATTTAATATCGGCAATATTCTTAACATTTCATGTTAAGAACAATTTATATACTCGTAAAAAAATATAATGCTAATTGTATTTGCTATGATAAATAAATCATAATGCTATGATAGAATTATAGAAACTAATATTGTAAATAGAATGCTAATCTACTAAATGCTAGGTGTACAACTTTGCTTCCACCGTTTTTTTCCCCGAAATTCGAGGCTTTATTGTAAAAAACTGGTTATACATTTATGGTTTAAAGTATTGTCCATCGCTGGCCACTACTTTCTCCCATCTTTCGGGCAGCATACGAATCCCGCGTTGAAATCCAATTTTTTACTTCTTCATAAGACCGGAAGTGCTGGTCAGCCAGGCCGTGTGCCATTGATCGAAACAAGTGATAGTCAAAGAGAGCAACGTCTGGAGAATACGTCGGGTGGGGTAGGACTTCCCATTTCAACGTTTCCAGTCTTTCAACATCTCTTGGTTTCAACTCATACGGCACCCAATTTTCTTTCTTCTGAATCATTCCCATGTCTTTAAGGCGTTTTGAAATTGCTTATTGAGTCACTCCCAATGATCGTGCCAATTCTTCTTGACTTTGAAACGAGTCTTCATCAAGTAATGCCTCCAATTCTGCATTTTCTAAAACCTTCTTTCTTCCACCGCTATGTCGGTCGTCGACGTGAAAATCACCGTGAAATCTTGAAGCGTTAAAACCACTTACGACACGTTCTTTCACTAATAGCGGCCTCACCATAAGTATTTGAAAGCATTCGATGAGCCTCAGCCGCAGATTTCTTCATATTGAAGCAGAAAATTAAAACCTCCCGCAAATGACGAAATTTGGCTCGTTAACTGACATTTTCAATCGAGAATAACTTTATGATGCAGACACAAATCGACTAATGTTCTTATGGGTTTATGTTAACAGGTGCCCAAGTTTATTGCATGACGTCTATGAGTTATTTATTTCGACCACTACTTACCGCTTAAGCCGTCTATAGGAAAACGGCGAAAGCAAAGTTGTACACCTATATAATAATAAAATTGGAGGCTATATCTGTTTTTATTTTTTTTTTCAGCCTCATATTTGGTTCCTACATGTTTTAGTTGATTATAAGACAATATCTGCAAAAAAAATCAGTTTTTGTCTATCTGTCTGGCCGAGATTCGCGCAAAAACGGCTGAATATATTTTCACGTAATATGATATGAAGATAGAATAAAACTAGGATTCTAACATAGGCTGTAAGGCATCTCAAAAATTTTATTCTAGGGGGTATTTCGGGATTAAAACTGTTTATTAAAAATCTTAAATATCTCCTTTATTATTGAGTTAACAAAAAAATAATATTTAACTAAAATTGTTATGGAGTTACGGGGGACACCCTAAGACTAAAATCTACATATAACACTCTTATTATCAACTTAACAGCAAAATCATATATGACAAAAATTGTTTATAATGAGAAAGACATATTTTATTTTTATACATTTTTTTATTTAGATGAATATTTGTCCAAAACCAGGTAGCGAACCTGACGTGGCCCTAAGGCCAAAGTTTGCCGATTTTTGAACAAGAATAACGTTCAAAAATGTATTAATTAAAAATATATACAGCATTTGAGCCATCTGTTGATCTCTTTCATCTACTAAATACTTACGAACTCCCGACATGTGTGAAAATTCATATCACCAAGATCCAACAGGTCTTTTGGTCTGAGAGCTTGAAATGCCAATGTTTTATTTTATGTGCTGTTTCACCATGAACGCTACTGAGTTTTGTGAATTTCACATTAACTTAGTTTGAGAAAGATACAACGTTGCCTATCGAATACAATTTTATCGAACAACAGTTGCAAAGGTCACTGGTCCCTAGGTTAGAGGATGCAGGGTACTGATCAAAATCCGAAACTAGGGTTGGGTGTGCGTTCGTTGTCTTGAATCCACGTCAACAGTTTCAGTACCGTTTGCACTGCATGCCTAGTGTGTACACTGCTGAGCTGTACGCTATTTTCAAGGCCCAATGTTTTATTTCATCAAAGCAAGATTGTTCAAGTGTTATCTTGATGGATTCTTTTAGCGCTCTGAACAGAATCCAAGATCCTGACCGAGTTCACTCTATTATATCAGAGATCTGGTTGCTAAGTGGGAAGAAATAAGAAGAAAAAAGAGAAACCGAGAATGGTCTGTGGAAATAATAACCCGAAGAGACACGGACGTACAAACAAAAGACCAGCGAAATATAATAGAAAAATCGCGGTACAACAGCAAATACCAAGATATCATGACGACAGGCGCCCCCAGATACCTAACTGAACCCAGCAAACAACATAAACTGGTTGCTAGGTTCAGATGCGGAAATGAAGAGAAAGCAAATTGATACTGGAGGGACGAGCAAGAAAAGGCATGCCGACTGTGTCAGGAAGAAATGGAAACAATTGACCATTTAAGGGAATGTAGTGAACTGCAGGAAGAAAGTAGGAGCAGAAAAAAATTCTTGACGACACCGGAAAGGGAAGGGACTGGATGAACAAGGTTCTAGCGGCCAGAAGTCCAATTTAGTAAAATGGGTGTTATGTTAAATTGAAGCACAAATAAATATGAACACACTTATTATTATTATTATTATTATTTTTATTAATATTATTAATGTAAATGAAAATGTAGATTTTAAAGCCGTAAGGCAAAAAATAAATACTCAGAATATGAGCATGGACATGCTGTTATTAAAAGCAATGAAGGGACTGATGTAGCTGCAAAAGCCGCCTCCCACAGACATTTGATTGATGTGAGTTTTATATTTCCAGATGATGCAAAGTCATCTGAAACATCTGGTGCTAGCCAAATGGCAACATGATTGGAACAGCATACAAAATGTGAAGTTGAGGTAGATTAAGGGATACGTTAAATCGTGCGGTTATTCCTGCAGGATTAACCGCAGAAGGGAACCGATTTTACACGCCATCGTACATGCCACCATCGTAAAAGCCTCTTATTTGTGAGACGTGTAACACAGATTTGTCTGTATTCTACATTTTAACTCAGTATATGTAGTTCGAGGTTGTCAGGGAGAGGTTAAGCTTGTTCTGTGATCTGTCAGTTGCTTTAGGGGACAGCAGAGTACTCAGTGACAGGCTGATACTCTTCCTGAGTGAATCGATTTTGTTTATTTATATAATATATGAAATTTTGCAATTTATTTAAATTTGTTATTTATCTTGATCTGAGATATCCGATTGTAAATGTCCTCTTTACAACCTCTTACCATCACCTTGTGTCTGTTCAGTTTTACGAAAAGCCTATTATTCTAATTTATTTGTGTTATTCCGCCAAAATTTATTTTGTTGAGTTTTATTTATTGTTTTTAATTTATATTCTAGTCATTTACACGGACTATGTTAGGTACAAATAGCCATTGTTACTGTGAATCAAAAATTAATTAACTGACTATCTGAAAATTAATATATATCTTATTCACACATTCTTACATTCTACCAAATTTAAAACTTAACAATTACACTTAAAAGGTCATAATATTTCAGTGAGTTTGACAAAAACCTTTGTCCAAGATAGATATATTCCTATTTAGTCCCTACGTCCATGTGTTGTATCTATCCCCATCATTTTACAATTGATACAGTCGCAGAGCCCGAGCACACCGTCAAATCACAGTACATGTACTAATTAGAGGAAACCGAGTTTCACTTGTCACCCGTTAACATGGTAACGAAACGTCGTTATAAACATTGCCGTCAATGGATGATTATGCCGTTATGGTCGAGTCAGACACCCAGTATTGTACTAGTATCAGGCGATATTCGACCCTACAGATACACGGGCTGGTTCGTTTGCCAATCATGTCTTTAGCTTTAGAATTACTTCCACGTATTTCATATTTAGAAATTTCAAATGAATTTATGTTTAATTCGTTATGATGAGAGATTTTAGATTACCGAAAAATAAACTATTTAAATTAATAATTTGCGCTCTTTCTTTTTTAGTACGCATGATAATTAATACGAAGTTTCATCAAAAGATATCGTGACTAGCGTCATAAAACTTCATTGATAAAACAATAATAAAAATTAAAATGATTCTCTTCAAAATAGTTTCGTGCAGCAACTGCACATCGCTGCCAATGTCATTTGCAGCTCAAAAATTATGCCTTTTTGAGGTGAAAGAAGACATTTGGAAAGGAGACCTCCTTCCTTTTTTTTTTACTTCTTCAGTGACTTGAAATGGGTTTCTAACAAATTTTTCATTCTGCTAGATAAAATTGTTAACCGTCGTTTTGAATTCTAGTCCCTGATTTTTCTTAGTCAGGATGTCTGTGTACTATCAAATCTTCTTCGTTTTTTCAGTTTCAGTATAGTACTCTATATCGCTTCTTTCGCAATATATAAAATGTTCAAAAAATATACTTAGTTGCCATGTATTCTTCAACTTGCTTTAAGAATCAATCGTTCTATACATTTTTGAGCTATTTGAGGATGAGAAAGAATAGTATTTTCAACAAGATGGACACCTTACCATTTTTATAGTGACGTGATGGCTTATATGGATAAATACTCTCCAAACAGATGGATTGGATGAAGAGGCAGTGTTGAGTATCATCCACGTTCACCAAATTTATCGCCATTGGATTTTTATTTCTGGAAATACCCCAAAGATAAAGATTATTCTAAAAAACTAACAACTGTCGCTGAATTATGGCAAGCTATTGAATCAAAATTTGCAGCAATATCAACAAATATCTTAGATGTTGTTTGTACTTCAGTTTCTCGACGATGCCAATATTGCCTGGATGAGAATGTGGGACATTTTGAACACTTGTGTTAATACATATTTTTGTCACTTTTTTTTTCTCTTGACCCTTAGTATACAGAGTGTTTACGGTCTTCTTATTTCTTTTTTAATAGGTGATATTACAGGTCAAAAGAAGGAGAAAAACCTTAAAACACCTTAGTAAAAGTTTAATAACAAAAAAGATATTAATTTTTTGTTTTTATTTTTATGGGATCAAAAGAAAACGATAAGCACTTTTACAGCAGATGTTCGAAGCTATCATCCTGCTGTTATATGCAAAGTCTTGCTCGGCGTATCCATAAATCAGCGTATGCTGCAAGGCCCAAGCCTTGTCGAATTTTCGCCGCTGCTGCTTCCACCCGGTTACGGAGATCCTCCAGGTCCATAATTTTGATGGTGTATACCATGGTCTTCAAATGCCCCCACAAATAAAAGTCGAATGGTTTTAAGTCTGGTGACCGGACAGGCCAAGAAACAGGACCGGGGCGGTCCTGTTTCCCGACCAATCCGTTTATTTTCAAATACATTATTTAAGTGTTAACGAACGAAACTACTGAAATGCGCCGGTGCACCTTCTTGAAGAAACCACATTTCTTGACGTACATTTAATGGAATATCTACTAGTACTGGCAAATTATTTTGCAAAAAAAAAAAAAAAAAAAATTTGAGCATTTACAAATCCGGCCCATACGTTCTCAGAAAATCTGACCTGAAAATGACCACGGCGAACAGCATGCGGATTTTCGAAACTCCAGATGCGTGTATTGTGGCAGTTGTTTGTGCCGTTACGCGTAAACGTAGCTTCGTCAGTCGCCACACACTCAACGCAACATTCTGTACTTCGTCATATTTGCGCAAAAACCATCTATAGAACTGGACGCGTTGAGGATGATTCTGAGGTTGCAAAGCTTGTACTCGTTGTACATGGAATGGATATAATTCATGCTCTAGTAGTGTTCGCCATGCAATACGATTTAAGACACCTACTTGTCGAGCAATTTGCCGTGTATTGGTTGAGTTTTTCAATTTTTTCTAACATTAATTTATAGCTTCCATATAAAAACTTAAAAAATTAATATCTCTTTTATTATAAAACTTCGCCTTTTATGTCTGTAGTATCAACAATTTAAAAAAAAATAAGAAGACCGTAAACACCCTGTTTATATGTTTAGAATATTGCAATATATTCTTATACATATTTATCATTAAGGAATTTATACTTTGGAGAAAAAAAATATTGCTTTTAAATAATTTAGTAGATTGAAGAGATGTTCTGCGTTGTTTTTTGGAGCTTCCAGCTTGTTATCTGCAACAGTCGATGATCATATGTTTAATATTTAATCTTATTTTGCAGTTCTTGTATTCTGTGGGATATATTTCGGGGTCGCGTTATATCAATTTTATTTCTTTTATTTGTATGGATTTTCAATAGCTGGAGTCATACAATAACCAAGTGCAGGGGCGCATCCAGAAATATGTAAAGGGGGGGGGGCTAATTTAAAAAAAAGTTGTGAATGATATCCCGACTCTGGATTTTCGAGTTTGTGAAATAGAATAAAAAAATTAAATTTCTTTCATAATAAACTATTTATTGTCAAAGATTAACAGAAAATCAGTCATAGCCAAAATCACAGTAAATGAAATTAAACTTATTTAAAAGTAATTATTTCTTTAATATAACTAACGAAAAATAACAATTAACAAAGAATATCAGTCGTATATTAACAAAGATCACAGTAAATAAAATTAAACTCTTATTCAAAAATAATTCTTTCTTATAACTAAAGAAATATAGCAATTAACAGAAAAAATCAGTCAAAATCGTTCATAACCAAAATGACAATAAATGAAATTAAATTCGTGTAAGAAACATAATAATAGTAATAAACTAATTACAAGATGCAAAGCAATTGTACGATAAATGAAAATTTTCTATTTTATAGTATTTTAAGTAAACTTTTAAATGAATATTCGGCGATGCTTTTTTTATTTCTTCTAATACTTCGACATATTTGTATACCAACCGGAACAAGGGCTAAAACCCGGGACTGTCCTGGTCAAACCGTACGTGTGGTATCCCTATTTAAATTATAAAACGCTAGCATTGACTGAATATCATAATACTACATACTACATAAAAAATAATAGTATCACAATTCTCCATTTTTGTAAATGAAAACTACATATTTAAAAATTGTTAGGGGGGCTGCAACCTACCCCCCCCCCCCCCCTTAAATACGCCCTGACCAAGTGATTTTATTTTTTACTAGATTGAAATTAATATAGAGCACACGCACAGAACTGAATCATCGAAAATAAAATAACACCGGACGCAGCTATTTATTTTAGCATTTAATGGCGTCAAGCCGAAAAATGCCGAAAGATCGGAACTAGCAACGAACTTAAGGAAAAGCTAAACGCCATAAAACAGGGACCTAGTGTATATACAACAAGAGTAGGGCACCTATTTCCATACGGGGCCGAATTACAAAACAGATACAAAAGGACTGAATAAAACTTTAAAGTTTTTAAAGCATAGAAAAAAACAATGGAAAAACCACGCAGAAAGTTTAGTTTTTTCGATCTCCGCCGACTGCCTAAAGTCTTTTTCATTAAACTTATATTTGCACAAATTGCTTAGACATTTGTTTAGACACAAATTTAATTTATAACTAATTCGTAAACATTTTTTCTTTGCTGCATCCAATAATCTTTTCCCACCTTTTCTTAGAAATTTAATCTAATTAAAGCAATATAGCAATCTTACCTACTTTTAAAAATAACAATTTAAAAAAATGTAAGTCATTGTAAGCTAACGCTTCATTAGAGCAAATTCGGAACGCGTATTTCAAGATGCTGAATCATTGCGCATCAGATTGACTTGTCAGAAACGGATCTAAATGCTGGTCTTCTTAATTTACTGGTTTACCCCTGAAATAAAACTATGGTTCAGAAAAACAGAAACATTATTTTACATCTGTAGAATAGATCCTAAATATAAAATGTCAAGATAACAATAAAAAGCCAGTACTACGCCGAATCTTCAGTTCTATCAAAAGCAGTAATAATATATATTCAAAATAAGCTGAACCTAATATACACACATCGGAAAAGTCTAGGGATATAAAAAAAGTTATGAAAATAAATAGCGCATGGTTTCTTTTGTACGTTTATTGTATTCTATCAATTAAAATACCTATATACCTATTGTATTTTTTGTTATTATTGTATTGTATTTATTATTTGTAACTGTGCCTATTCTGCTCTTAAACGCTCTCTGAACCTAAAAGTATCCTGGATGTTATCCATATGTGGAGTAATTCTTCTCTTAAGCATATCCCATACATGTTCAATCGGATTTAGATCCGGTGACTGTGCTGGCCATGGCATCGCATCAATACCTTCGTTATCCAGCCAATTCGTTACAATTCGCGCAACATGTGGCCGAGCATTATCTTGGGCAAGATGAAACTGATCACCAATAGCACCACGAAATAGGCGCATAATAAGTTGAAGAATATTGTCCAAATATTGTTGTGCTGTTAAAAATCCATTGGGAAAAACGAGATCAGTTCTACCACCAATGATTATCCCACCCCATGCCATAACAGTACCACCTCTGTAACTGTGAACTTCCTGGACGTGCCTCAAACGTTCCAAATTACCGGATTATCCAAATTATCTTCCCTATACCCTTGTTCGACAAGAATCTGGATGAATTCCAAATCTGGACTCATCAGTAAACAAAACTGTAGTCCAATCATTATCACACCAATATTGAAAATTGTGGCACCAGCCTAATCTTGCTCTGTGATTGCCTCTAGCGAAGGGTTGCCATCTGATTGGTCGTCGAGATAGAATATTAGCTTCGTGGAAACGATTTCTTACAGTATCGCGACTAACGGTTAAGTTATGCGCTCGCTATAACTCCCTTACCAATTCGGGTGCTGTAATAGTAGGTTGTCTTCTAACATTTAAGACCAAAAATCTGTTTTGACCTGCTGTTGTACAGCGTCCACGTCCCGGATCTTGTTCGGCCGGACCCCCTGTTTCCCTGTAACGCCTCCATAACCGACTGATGACACTTTGAGAAACTCCTATCCTCTTGGCTATATCAACTTGCCTGAAATCAACTAGGAGAAGTCCCACCGCACGATTCATATCGTGTATAGTTAAATGCTGCCGCTCCATTATTAAAAAAGAATGCCGCTGCTTAAAAACATTGCAATTATTAATATAAACGTTTTAAATCAAATTAAAATGAAACATGTGATCAACCTACGGATCATGTACTGAATAAAATTTGTCAAATTTGTATTTGTTTTGTCTTGTTGGTTATTGTTTTTACTTGTTTTCCATAGCCAACTACTCATTGCCTACTTTAATTGAAATACAACATATGTACACTAAGCAATATATTTTCATATTTTTTTCAACATCCCTAGACTTTTTCGATGTGTGTATTAACAAATACACCAGATATTGAACAACAAGCAAATGTTGCAAAACTAAATTTTTCTAACAAACATTACTTTTGGTGACCCAAAAAATATAATATGCACTTTTGTCAAAAAGATCTTTTGGCCATGGTTCACTAATAATTATTGTCCGCCAAGAAAATTAGACTACGAAAAGTAACATTGAACTTATCTAACAGAAAACCTACCTAAAAATGCCCTGAAAGAAATAGATCAATTTTTTATTCATAAAAACATTATTTACTTTTTTCTGTCTGACATTTGATTTGTAAGATTTTATCGCTCTAATTTTTTGATTTAATAATAATAATTATAATTCAAACACGTTGATAGCCATCTTGAAATTATTATCAAATGTCATCAAATAATTGTTTGTCAATCTAATAAACAAAGTTTATTAATTATTAGACAAGAAGGCAGTATATGGCAGATATCAAATTTAAATTTCAAAAATTTGACAGATAATTATGTTAGAAAGAGTAGGAAATTTGAAGGTGATAATTATAATTAGGTGCGAGTATTCAACCATTTAACTGATTTTAAATCACGATCTTAAATTCCACTCGAAAATAAACATATATTTAATATGACTGTGACAAGTTTCATATAAAGCTGAGTTTAGACTAAGCAATGTACCAGGTGTTATTAAAAAATACCTGTACTAACTTCATCAATCTCTAATAATAAATTAATATTTCAAAAATTAAATTATTAAAAAAATAAATAAATTTACAAGCATCACATTATATGTCTCATTTTGTAATACGTAATGTTATAATACATTTACCAGGTCTACAAGTATGAAATGCGGATTTTTTTAAAAAATAAAACACATTAAACTCTAAAGAACAGTAAAAGTTTATTTATTCAAAGTATGCTCCATTAGAAGTTATACATTTTTCCCATCTTTCGGGCAATTTGTGAATACCTCGCCAGTAGAACTCTTCCCCTTTCCCCGCAAACCATTCATCTAGCCATTCTTTCACATTTTCATATGAACAAAAGTGCTGCTCGGCAAGTGCGTGACCCATCGATGCGAACAAGTGGTAATCTGAAGGGGCCAAGTCTGGTGAGTAAGCGGCATGGGGTAGCACTTCTCACTTGAGTGCCTCCAATGTGTTACAAACTGCTTTTGCCTTATGTGATGAAGCGTTATCGTGAAGAAAGATTACCTTGTGCTATCTTCTTTCGTATTCTGGTCGTTTTATGAGCAGCGAATGGTTCAATTCGATCAGTTGTTGTTGGTAGCGTTGGGTATTAACAGTTTCACCAGGTTTTAACAATTCATAATAGACCACACCCTTTTGGTCCCACCAAGTACAGAGCATTGCCTTTTTGCCAAAGCGATTCGGTATTGCAGTTGATGTGGATGGTGAGCCTGGGTTCACCCATGATTTTTTGCGTTTGGGATTTTCAAAATAAATCCATTTTTCATCGCCAGTAATGATAGGATGCAAAAAAGACTTTTTTTTGTATCGTGCAAGCAAAATTTCACAAGTGTTTTTGCGTTTTTCCATCTGCCTCTCATTCAATGCATGTGGAACCCATCTGCCGACTTTCTGGATCTTATCCATCTCTCGTAGGCGATTGGAAACAGCTTGTTGACTAACGCCTAACTGCTCTGCTAGTTGTTTTTGTGACTATCGTCTTCCTGTAGCAATATTTCCAATTTTGTATCTTCATATTTTTTTGGAGGTTTTCCATGTTCTTTGTCTGTAAGATCAAAGTCACCACTTTTGAAACGCCGAAACCATCGTTCACACGTATCTTGCGATGGAGCATATTCACCATAAGCTTCTCGAAGAAGTCGGTATGATTTAGCAGCAGTTTTTTTCAAATGAAAACAAAACAGTAGTACTGTCCGCGAATGCTCTTTATTTGGCACAAAATTTGACATTTTTAACACGGTAAAACCAAACTATATGATCACTTTTCAAATTATAACCTATACGCATTTGACACTTAATGATAACTTAACAAAACGCCATAGTGTTGAAACTTTGAACTATACACTCGGTATGCGCGGCAAATTTGAAAAAAATCCGCATTTCATACTTGTAGACCTGGTATAATATTTTCGTAGTATTAGTTCATATGGATACGTCAAAATCCGTTGACACCACAAAAGTCACCAAAATTATCAGATCTATAGTCCTTTCAAACGTTAGAATGCAGTATTGGGTCATCCCATGTCAAGTGGTCTAATTTTTTAAAAGTTCCTCACCTTACCTTCGCGGCTTTTGATGAAACTTTTTGTGTTGAATCTAAAGTCCATTCTACATTGTACTTTTTTCAATACTTTTTTCAAAACTACCCAACTCTGACGACATTTCAACTTTTGATACTACAGAATATAGTGGGGGAAAATATGAGACAGCGATACCTTCCATCTTTTATTACTTTGTGTTACTCTTCACTGCCAACTTAAAAAATTCTAGGTTCAGGTGACGGACAACAGTTTGGTTATAGAACCAATTCTACTAACCAATTTATAAATATTGTTTAATTGTGCTAAGTTTATATTTAATTATATCTTCTAAATAAACTTCTTATCAACTTAATAAACTTCTAAAAGATAAATAAAAACTAAATGTTGGTAGTTGGTACGACTGAGAAGTATACAACTGTCATCCAAAAATTTGACAGGAGGTAGTTTTGAAAATAGTGTAGTTTGTAGTGTAGCATCGAAAGTTGGAAGGAAGAATTGTGTTCCACATTATACTTTTTACGTCAGTACTACGCAAAAAATCTGTAGTGCTTCGCAAAAAAGTATAATGTAAAACGGACTTTACATGTCTCAGACTAACTTTGGTAAAGTTTAAGATTCGCCAGTGGAATACTTGGGGAGAAGGTTTTTGTTTGACACCGTACTGCGACCATGTACACTGTACACTATTCCTGCGAAATTGTTGCAACTTTAAGTCAAAATTTTTCTTTGGGTATATAAGCAAAACGAATGAAACATTGCGATCTAATACAACTTTTTATGGTCTATTGAAAGGGACTAACGCGGAAATTTATTATTACTGGCATAGATAAAAAGCATCAAAATGGGCCAAAAAAATTAATGCACTAAAAAAAATTCAAAGTTTAGCATTTTGTAGTTCCTGTAATAATGCAGCTTTCTCTGCAAAATTTTGTCTATTCCTTTGTGTCACAACTCTGTTCTCAAATATACAATTTTAACTCATAAGCTAATCTCGTTACTTTAATTTAACTTTAAATTTTTTGATTTTACAAAAAATGTCAAAAATTGGATATTTTTAACCAGCTTTTACGAAAAAGAGTCATCCAGAAACATTTTAAAACCAAGTCTATTAGAAAGAGCATATTTCAGACTCCCTTTAACAGTTGGACGCGTTTTTCAACACGAGTAAACAGTGCCTGAAAATAAGGGTCAAAGGTCATAGAAGTTTCTATGGTAACGGCATACATTAACAGCACAATTATGGTCAGCTCTTCAAGTTGTACTTGTTATATGACTGTTCTTTTGCTATTTTATGAGAAAAATACTTGATTGTGTTGGTCCACGGTGGCATTGGCACTACCAGTTCGAAAAATTTGAACCAGCAACCTCATCGCCATAGAGATCACGCCCGATAGCTATAGCTGGGTGGGTCTCTTGGTTCAGGTTGCCAAGCCTGCAGTCCTAGTTTCTTCATCGAGGTTTCAAAGGCTTGAGTAGGTATCTGTCTGGTTCCCAAGCCTACGATTGGGCCAAAAAGTTGTATTAGATCGCAAAGTTTCATTCGTTTTGCTTATACACCCAAGGAAATATTTTGACTTAAAGTTGCCACAGTTTTGCAGCAATATTGTACATGGCCATAGTATGCCCTAGACCACTTGTTGTGGAATGATCCTATTGCTCTTATAGGAAATGGGAGCGGCGTTGCCAAACCTTGTAAAAGTGTCAAATATGTCAATGAACTTAAAATATTATGCGGAATGTTATGAGAGTTGATTTTAAAAATCTGTGTAAAAATCAAGTAATACAGAACAAAAATGAATAACCATTTGTAGAATATCACGTCTTCACAGAACAGCGCGTTTTATAGCCGGCAACGTCACCAAGAAATGGAAGGATAGCATTATTGGGAAAACCCATTAGAGAGTATGGAAAAGAACTACTCCATTTGCCCTGTACTGCATTCTGACGTTTGAAGGAAGTATAGTTACGTGTTACAAAATGAAAAATCGTATACCTCAAACTGTTTTTAAATAATACTGTTTATTTTTATGGCGAGGGTTATATTGATGCTATGAGATGTTTGTATTAAATAATTGAAAATTTTAAAAAGTAAAAATTAGTATTTTAAAGATATATACATGTACTTACCTAATTCTGAAGGACAAATGCCCTTGGGAGCTCGGATTATTTTCTCTATTGCATTATTCCATATTTAAGCAGTGAGTTAAAATTAACAAAATAAATATTTTTCAAAACAGACTTGCTGCATTTGGAAGCCACCATCCTCTTTCCCTACAGAGCCTTGTTGAACTTTTTACACAGTTTGTTAATATGTTCAGTCCAAGTAAAATGACAATTAATTGGACCTAACATTTTAGTTGTGCTGGCTTAAGACATCATTTCTATGGACGAAAAGTTAATATAGAATCTGGTAGTTTTAAAAATTACTACTACTGACTTTGCATTGCTGACTATTAGAATGTTTTTCTCGGCCCACTCGAGAAGAGGTTTTGAATGCTAATTAAGAAATGTTGGCGTCATAACATCAATTATACACCAGATGGGTTAAACATCATTGACATATAGATTAAATAATGTAGGTCTTGTAATAGATCCCTGTGGAACACCGGTATTTGATGCGCTGATCTCTGACATGATGGTTTCGGGATTGGTCTGTTTCTACTTTTACTGGTTGTGTTCTATTGCTCAGATATGATTTCAACGAGACTGGCATGTCTCTAATTCCATTTCGTTCAAGTTTGGCTAGCCAAACTCGAACTGTTCTAGAACAGATTGGTATTCGACATAGTCAAATGTCTTCGACAGATAAATAAATAATCCTTGCAATATCGCCAGTATCGATAATTCCGAATATATGATCCAAAAAGTCAAACAAGGCGGTATCACCGCTTTTTTGCTTTGTAAAACCATCTTGTGAGGTTGATAATAAATTGTATTTATGAAAAAGTTAAGTAATTTATCATTCACAACAATTTCATATATTTTCGTGAAAGGTGTGAATAAACTAATAGATGATAATAAATTATCACCATATTAAAATATTCACTAACAAAATTGATACCAAACTCAACGAAACAATGCAGATAATTTCTGGCACATTAAAATCAACTCCAAAATCTTGGCTACCAGTTCTCTGCAACACTCACCCACCAGAGATCAGAAGACTAACAACTGCAGTTCAAATTTGGACAAATATTCTTGAACAGACGCGTACACAGCAATTACCCATCCTCCAAGACCTTGAAAGACGGCTCACTTCTCATCTCAAATCCCGTCATCCGATCTGGCTCGACCACAGAGAAACTGAGATAGACTTTGACTCCATAGCTTCATGGATCAAGTCTTGGCAAGAAATTTTTCTTAAAGGAGGACAGTATGTAAAAAGCCTAGAAGAAGCACTGGCAGGCTTTGACCTACCAAGGAAATTTTGGTGCAGACTAAATAATTGCGAAGTGCAAATTGTCTATAACCAATTTGCGAAAATCTCTTAACGTGTAATGTAACGCACGTGAAGTCGTCGAAACAGGAAAATAACAGGCGTTTCTATGAGGGTTACCTTTTATGTTTTTACAAATGACCACTAGATGGCAGTATTGAAATATGTCATTACTATTATTCGTAAAATTTGACATTTATTATTGTGAAATCAGTGTCAGCATATAAATTGACAGAGTAGTTTGTTGACAGTGAGCGTTAAAAAAAACAAGTTTGTGAAAAAATGGACATTACTCGTGAAGGTTTTCGTTGGATGATTTTTTACAATTTTAGTAAAGGCCTAACTCTACAACAATGCATAGATTCGCCTTCGTTCAACTTTTGGTAATGAAGCACCATAAAAAAAGACTGTCTATAGTTGCAGGATTTCGTTGTGGTCGTGCGTCCGTCAGTGATGAATCGCGTGAAGGTCGACTAAAATCGGTTATGGTTCAAAAAAACATCGATTCTGTGCGCAAAATTATTGAAGAAGATCGGCATGTGACTTACCGTGAGATAGAGGCATCCTTTGGCATATCGCAGACTGCAATATATTCGATTTTGCATGAACATTTAGCTGTACAAAAGATCTGCTCCCGATGGATTCCGCATAATTGGACCAATGACCAAAAAAAGGCTCGTGTTGATTGGTCTAAGGGAATGCTGAAAAAATTCAACCTAGGCACTGCAAAATCCGTATACAACATCGTTACAGGTGACGAAACTTGGATTTATTCATATGAACCAGAAACTAAGCAACAATCCACTGTTTGGGTATTCCAAGATGTTTTAATACTTTCGTATATTATTGTCAAATGAATTGTTAACCTCAAAGTTCTGCCAAACCGTCAGATAAATTAAAAACGTGTTATCAAAGTATAAATAAATGGCATTAATTTCTGCGTTACACACATAAAATTGTATCATATGGTTTTCAAATGTAATCTATTTTAAAATTTAATATTTACGTGCAAGTATCATGATTAGTTTAATTTTATCTACAATTAAAGGCTATTCCAAACCTTCAGGCGGAACTAAATGGAATTTAAATTTTCTCAAGTTCCCACTAGCTAATTTTTTATATATTGAAGCATGCTTTTCCTAAACAAAATGTTCAAAAGCTTCAATCAACCGGTAAAAGTTACAAGATTTGAAAATCTAGTTCCGCCTAAACCAAGAGAAACCACCTATATGTTATGTTTAAGACTTTATGCCCAGCCACATCCACTATTCGCTACTTTCGCTATCTAAGGACTTAAGTTACGAGGATTTCTCAAATTTTCTATTGGCACCCATTGGTTCCTGCCGTAGGATACACCACTGTAATCGTAGGTGTCCTCGAAATATGTATGTGAGAAAATAATCGTCTACAACAACCTTTACAAGTGATAAGCGGATAGGATCAACAAAAGTCCATCTTGTTAATAATGCTGACTTTGCATATTGCATCCAAGTTTTTACTGTGGTGAGTGTTGGGCCGCAGATGTTATATGTACGAGGCCGCTCCACCGTTCTACCGCCTCACTGCCATAACCTATCCGCTAGCCGCTAGCCTCTTGCCTGAGTCGCATGAACCAGATAGCCGCATTCAAACATGTTTTTACATCTACACATAATTAATTAAAATCACGAGAAAAACTCAGCACCTTATTAGCAACTTTTTTATTCATCAAAGAAATTTACACATTTTTTACTAATCTTCATTTAGAAAAATATTCCGTGAAGAAAGGATTCAATTTGCGTACGTTATAATTAATTTAATTTAATTAAAATATTCTGACTGAAATACATATAAGGATATACTTAGCTTGGGCTCTAGTTTTTTTAGGAATTGCCGTACAATATAAAATAAGCAATGAAGGAAAACCTTTTTTTGACAGTTTGTTCTTTATCATTAGTAGTCTAAATTCCCGATCCTCGGATAGCGATCTGAAAAACATTCGCGGGCCAGAACATTTTAAAGACCTTTTTTTTTAGAATCACCAGTTTTTTTTATTTTCTTAGGTCCGGTCTTTCCACCTTCAGATAAAGTCCCAGGTAACTATCTGACAGATAAGGTTATTTGTAACTTCATCTGCTGAGTAAATGTCAATACCAGTCAGTGAATCCAATACGTCAGTCTCATTATCCGTTAGATAACTATCCGATAGATACATTTATATAGAAAGAAGGCATGACATTTACTCAGCAGATGAAGTTAAAAATAACCTTATCTGTCAGATAGTTACCTGGGACTTTATCTGAAGGTGGAAAGACCGGGCCTTAACAAGTTCATAACATTCATAAAACAAAAGAAGAAAAAAATAAAAAATCTTTTATAATGCATAAATATTGTTAAATAAAAACAAGAAGTTTATTTAATTTTAATGGGACGGTTGGGACTTCATATTGCTGACAAGTTTGTCAATATTCGGGGAAACAACTGATGTAGCAATACCCAACGTGTTTTCTTGCGTATCCGTGCGTATCCGTTATGCGCGTCCTTGTTTTTGATTTAACGAACTTCAACCGAGAAAATAATTGCTCACATTTGTAAGTGCTTCCAAAGAGCGTAATTCTCTTAAGCAAAAAGCTGCGAGTTTCGAAAATTTATCAACTAGGAAATATTTCTTATAAAACTCAATTAATGAAATGTTCTCCCTTTTTCACTTCAAATTTGAATTCTCCTGTAGCTCAAGTAGTTCCATTTGCAGAGAAAGCGGCGCTTGTTCCACATCAACATCAACCGTTTAACCGCATTTGCTCTCTGAAAACAAAGATATACCGCGGGCCAGGTTCAATGGGATTTTGGATAGTTACCGCGGACTGGACAAAATGAGGCAACGGGCTGGATCCGGCCCGTGAACCGTAGGTTGCACATGCCTGTTTTAAATAATATACAAGGTGTCTCAAAAGAAATTTTATATTTATTTAGCTTACTGCGTGAACGCAACGTATCCGAGGGGCGCGGGGGTTATGTCAATCGGTAGCCTGGCTCTTGGGAATTTAGTCGCTATGGATCGTTTCTCGGAAGCAGACCGCGCGTTATGCGTGCGAGAGTTTTACAAAAACGGTGATTCGGCGACTGTAGCGCGTAGAAAATTCTGCAGTATTCGAGGTTTTCGCCACTTAAATGATGCGCCAAGCATTCCTCTCATTCGACATTGGGTTAAAAAGTTTGAAGAGACTGGTACAACGCTGGATAAATCAAAATCCGGGCGACCTAGGTCATCAAGAACGGTAGAAAACGTGGAGAATGTTAATCAGTCTGTTCGTGACGACCCGAACCTTTCAATTCGGAAGCGCGCAAGTGCTTTAAATGTGCATAGATCATCATTACATCGCATTATGCACAAAGACCTAAAGCTGCACCCCTACAAAATTCAATTGGTGCAAGAATTAAAGCCCCAAGATGCCAGTCAGAGGCTTAATTTTGTAAATCAGGTGATTGAGCGATTTTCAACGTTTACCAACATTTTTTTTTTCGAATGAAGCTCATTTTCATCTTAATGGTCACGTAAATAAGCAGAACTGCCGCTACTGGAGTGCAACGAATCCGAAACGCAAACATCAGAAACCCCTACATTCGCCTAAAGTGACCGTATGGGCTGCGATGTCGGCGCGAGGAATTATCGGTCCTTACTTTTTTGAAGACGAAAGGGTGCGTGCAGTTACAGTGAATTCAGAGCGTTATGTGGAGATGTTAGACAACTTCTTGGTACCTGAACTGCAAAACTTTCCTGGCTATAACCAATGAACATGGTTCCAACAGGACGGAGCAACTTCACACACGTCCGATATGTCTCTGCTACTTGTTCGTGAAATTTTCTCAGGCAAATTGATCTCCCGGAGAGGTGACATAAATTGGCCTCCACGCAGTCCAGATTTAACCCCTATGGACTTTTTCCTATGGGGTTATCTTAAATCTAAAGTTTACGCCAATAAACCGACTTCACTGGCGCATTTGAAAGAAAATATCCGTCACGAAATAGCAGCCATCCCTGAGTCCACCTGCCGAGAGGTCATAAGTAATTTTACTGTTCGATTAAATGAGTGCCGAGAACGCGAGGGTCTACATTTAGACGATATTATTTTTAAGAAATAAATCCCCAAAAAGTTTATTTTAATAATTAATAAACATTTTTTCTATATACGGCTTACTTTTTTTTTAATCGATTCACTAAATATAAAATTTCTTTTGAGACACCTTGTATATAGTCGAGTCTCTTTTTATGCGGTGTATAGGTACGTTCCACAGAAAATCTCACATAAAAATGTGGCACATAAACAGGTAATGTAGACACTTATTTACATAAAAATTCTATATTAAACATTTTAAACGATCATTGTTCACACATTCACTACTTATATGTAAATGCGTGGAAAAAGGAAATCCACGAATTTAATTAGTCGCATAGCTTAATTCCGCATAACTTTACACCGCATAAATACAACTGAGCGTATATACCCGAATTTAAGACACCGCATAACTTCAAAAACGCATAAAAATGATGCGCATTATAAAAGACTTGACTATAGATAAGATATTCTAAAATTATGCCCCCTATATGATTATAACTGTATAATGTAGAGTTCGAATCGTTTATCCCGTACTAAATATCTACGAAACTCTACAATATGTGAAGATGCACTCTTCACATCAATTTTTTTTTTTTAAATCAAAAAATTAACTACAAAAAGTATTTGATTAATTGAATCCTAAAATATTTACAGTGTACAAAACAGGTTACAACGTTTTTTAATTTTTTGCACTTTAATAACAAATTAAAGTCCCTAATAATTCTAAAATTATTCCCATCTTCCCCTTATATAGAACTGTATTAATGTAGAGTTGGAATCGGGCGGACTGTAAGGTGTTGCCCCCCTGTGGTGGCCCGCTGTAATTATCGGCGGCGGTGATTGACGATGTATGGCGGTGTGGCGCGTCGAATCACAGAATCGCCCCCCTGACGAGTGTTCATTTTATCAACGTTCCTTCGGTCGCTGCCGCTGCTGACGAGTTATTAATATAAATATTTAAATATTTTCCATCTTCACCTCGTCACAAGTATAGACGTGTTGGGGATCTATCTCTCAGATGTGATTGCAGAACTATATGTACTCCCGCATTTAATTTGAGGCTACAGCTGAAATATGAGGTCCTTCCTATGTTTAACAAATAATACAAAATATTAATAATACAGTGGAATCTTAAAAATATCACGGGTTGGTAAAATAATAAACGAGAAAATCCTCAGGAGGCTGCGCAAAGTTTAAGAAATTTTGTCAGCCTTCCAATCACATACTGTGACATCCTAGATAGAGATTGTTATAACTAATGATAGAAGAGAAGACAGAAAGTAGAAGGAAAAAGAGGTCTTGGAAGAAGAAAAACATTTTAGTTGAAAATTGTCCGAAACTGGTATAGATAATCACCATTTCCCTGTTTCATGCAACTGTATCTAATGCTCAGTCCACACACTACGTCTTGTCGTACGTTTTGCTTGACCAGTTAAGACGTATCTGTCAAAATGTATCGTGTGAACAGATAAACGGACGTTTTACCTGATCTGAATGAAGACGTCTTATTTATTTATTTATTTATTTATTTATTTATTTATTGTTCACTAAGCATATTGAAGCTTGCTTTTCATCGTTATGGTCCTTCTAAAAGTAAATAATAAATATAGATTGGGTAGAGTTTTCCGTTATTCCTAGGTGAAACATCATTAAATAACAATTATTCAATTAAAACACTGGCTTGGTTTCACAAATATATTTATTTTACTCAATACTTATTTCGGCTATTAAGCCATTCTCAAGAGTTACAAATTAAACTAACTAAAAACACAACATCCATATAGTATCAAAATGTCCGCGTTAAATAGTTTCTTTGACAGACTCTTAAATATGCCACTTTCTGAATTGAATTTTAAAAAAGAATTAGAAACCATTTATAGTATTTCTGCTGATAATGGCTATTCACAAGCCGAAATGAATAAAATTCAGTTTAAAAACAAACTAAGCATTTGCTCAACTTATTCTACAGTATTGAAAGTCCTTCATACAAAATCTATAAAAAAATCCCATACTTAGGCAAAATTAGTTATAAAATTGGCAATAAACTTAGGAAAATAAATATAACTATACCGGCTTACTATAATCAAAAAACTATTTAAAATTTCTTAGTTAATAATAAAATAGACAAAATTGGTCTTAGTGATAAAAGTGGAATTTATAAGATTAAATGTCAAGACTGTGACCACGTTTATATAGGAAAAACACGTAGAAAATTTAAGATTAGGTTCAAAGAACATTTAAGCGCCAATAAAAACATAAAACCAACTTCTCAAATGTCGCAAAGCATAGCATTTCTAATAACCACATCTTTAACACAGATGACTGCTCGGTAATTCATATAAATAACAATAACCAAAGACTTACTCTCCTAGAACATTTGGAAATCCACAAACAATTACAATCAGGAATACCCATAATGAATGAACAGGTAGAGTTATACAACAGCCCTATAATAAGGTGACCATTTTTTTCAAATATAAAACCAGGACATTTAAAATAGCTCAAGCACAGGTGCGTACAATAGGAGGGGGGTCATTGGGTCCTGCCCCCCCCCCGAAAACTAAAAAATCATATACTTAATCAATAAAAACTAAGCTACTGAAAATAAAATCACCTTTTTTGTTGATAAAAAACAAAGTAAAAATTTTAATCAATACATAAATTAGACCACCCCTCCTCGTAAAGGGGCAATAATAAATTTTGTATTATTTAACAGATATTTTTTAGAAGTAGACCCACCTCAGTCATTTTACTAGGTGCGTGCGCATGAATAATAGTGGCTGTTGTAAAATATATGTTAAAAAAATATTGCGGAGTAAGCTTATATTTTTTTGCCTTTAAGTGAAAAAGTGCAATAAAATTTACTCCTTTTATTTATATTGTAAATATATTAAAAAAGTAATTTTGATAAGATCGCCACACTGCTGAGCCGTATTTTGTGTTTAAATTTACTGGCGTACTGAAGGATGGATCGATTACTCGATCTTTTGAAAAAAAAAAAAATTTTTGATTTTGTGTTCGTAAACTGTACTGGTTATATTTTACGACTAACCAGGACCAATGACCAAAAAACCAGTACTGTCCTGGTAAAACCAGTACGTATGGTCACCTTACCTATAATAAAACTATAATTGTCACCTTATTTGTAACTCCCCCATCCACCTACCTCTGCACAGACATAGTATATATATTATTGCATTTATTATTTTTTAGTTAGTTTAATTTGTAACTCTTGAAAATGGCTTAATAGCCGAAATACGTATTGAGTAAAATAAATATATTTGTGAATTCAACCTAGTGTTTTAATTGAATAATTGTTATTTAAATAATAAATATTTTTCGACTTTTTGCTCTTCTTAAATTCTCTGTTTACCCTGTTCTAGACCAATATGAACAATGAACACGTTTTTTTCTTTTTCATTTCACGAGACGCAATGAAAGCTAGATCTTCCTTTAGTTTTAATAGCTTTGTTGATATAACTACCAAAAAATCCTTTTAACGTCACTCATTTGTCGTTGTGTCTGTCTGTCTGTACTGTAGAACTTGTAGCCAAACGGCTGAACATAGAGAGTTGAAATTTGGCATATTTGAACAACTCTTTGACCCGCATATAAAAAAATATATATATAGAGAATTTAGGAAAACACATCATACATGTAATAAAAAAATATATATTTTATTAAAATTCTGAGTGAGGTATCAAATGAAACCTCTTAATGCGTGGATAAACAAACAAAAATTTATTTTTTAAAAACAGATTTTTCTATGGGTTTTTTGCCAAACATATGTCAAGAAACTTTTGACCCCCACCCTATTTCCTAGAGGGGTTGATCTAAAAATTTGAAAAAACTGAATAATGTATATTGATTGGAACAGATAGTTCAACAGGAACATTCAAGAGATTACTTTTTCGAAAAATATCGATTTTTTTAGTGTTATAAAATTAAATATTAAAAATTATATATTTTTTAAATTTATTGTGTGGTATCATTTTTCTTCTTCTGATGATAATAATAACAGTTGTCTTACTAACTTAGTGATAGATGAGCATATTGTTCATAACATTTTGTCTAATCTGGATATAAGTAAAGGGGCGGGGCCTGATAACATACCCAGTTTTTTCATAAAAAACTGTGCTGACACTTTAACTGAACCGTTAACCATAATTTTCAATAGATCATTAACTGAAGGAAAATGTCCCTTAGATTGGAAAAAAGCTCTCGTTGTTCCTGTCTACAAAAATGGAGAAAGGAACTTAGTTGAGAATTATCGTCCAATCTCAAAATTAAATGTCTTTGAAAAAGTACTTGAAAAAATCATATATAAACATTTATACTCATTTTTTAAACCTTATGTCATGCCAGAGCAGCATGGATTTGTACCTGGAAGGTCAGTTGATACTAATTTAATATCCTTTTCAGAGCAAATTTTAAAAACTATGAGTAGCAGACAACAAACCGATGCAATTTACACCGATTTTTGTAAATGCTTCGATAAAATTGATCATTCCTTACTTATATGTAATCTGCACAAACTTGGAATCCGTGGAAGCCTACTAAATTGGTTTATTTCATATTTAACTGAAAGATATCAATCTATTTCTCTGGGAGGTTTCTGCTCAGATTGGGTTGAAATACCTTCCGGTGTGCCACAAGGTTCTCATCTAGCAACCTTACTATTTAACATCTTCATTAATGATATAACACAATGTTATAAATTTGCTAAATTCCTACTTTATGCTGATGACTTAAAAAAAATTTTCCCTACTTTTAGTTTAGAAAGGTGTTTAGTATTGCAATCGGACTTAGATCGTTTTTATGAATACTGTATAGATAATAAACTATTTATAAATATTAAAAAAAGTTTCCATATAAAATTCTCGAGAAACAGAAACTTAATTAATTTTGAATTTAAACTTGGTAACTCTACAGTACAAATTGTTACCGAGGTGAGAGATCTAGGCATAACTTTGGATAGTAAACTTTTATTTGACGTCCACATTAACAATATTGCGAAAAAATCGCTAAAAATGTTGGGCTTTGTTATTCGCACAAGTCGCAATTTCAAAAATCCACATACAGTACTGACTTTATTTAAAACGCTTGTGCGAAGTCAAATGGAATTTGCGAGCATATGCTGGTCTCCACAGTACTTTACTTATATTAACAGATTAGAAAAGGTACAAAATAAATTTGTGAAATTTATGAACTATAAATTTCCCGATTTTAATCCAAATCTAACATCCATGGAAAAAAGACGGGTCTTAAACGACTTGTCAATTGTTTATAAAATTTTTAATAATATCATTGACTGTTCCCCATTGCTCCATTTCTTTTCCATCAGAATTCCTTCCTACCACATTAGAAATAATAATTTCCTCCTAGTTTCCTACGACAGCACAAACTATGCTTCGAATTCACCCGTAAAGTACTGTGGAGACCATACTTTACTTATATTAACAGATTAGAAAAGGTACAAAATAAATTTGTGAAATTTATGAACTATAAATTTCCCGATTTTAATCCAAATCTAACATCCATGGAAAAAAGACGGGTCTTAAACGACTTGTCAATTGTTTATAAAATTTTTAATAATATCATTGACTGTTCCCCATTGCTCCATTTCTTTTCCATCAGAATTCCTTCCTACCACATTAGAAATAATAATTTCCTCCTAGTTTCCTACGAAAGCACAAACTATGCTTCGAATTCACCCGTTTCTCGTTTATCCGAATTATATAACTCATATCATTGCAACCCCAACTTTCCTGACCTATTCAGTACTAATATATCAACATTTAAAAAATTGGCTCTTCGTTGTTTGTAACGTCTACCAAGCTCTCTTTTTCTTTTTTCTTTATTTACTACTGTAAGGATTCACTTATAACTGCCCTTTGGGCAAGAATATTGTAAAAAGTTTTGTATTACTATACATACGTATTTACTATTTATGTTAGTTAAATTTATTTAATAATTTATTAAGTAATTTATGTAAATAATGCCACCCTATTATTGGGAACTTGTGTCCTGTTGGTGTGGCCAAATAAATATAAATAAATAATTAAAAAATAAAACTTAAGAAACGAAAAGTAGTTATTTGAAATTTATTTATTTTGACAAGTTTTTTCCAAATTGTTTTAAAAAAATTACTGTCCCTCACCCTTTAACCGAAAGGGGTTAAATTAAAAATCTGGTAAAATTCTTAGTAAAATATTGATTTGAACTGGTAAATGAATAAAAAGAATTTTTTATCAAACTGCGTTTTTGGAAAATATTGCAGTTTTTGTTTTTTTGACAAAAATTATAATTTTTTCGTAGGTATTTTGGCTAATAATGTTATGAATTTTGGTTTCTAACAGGTGAGAATTGAGTTCATGTGTTTAAGCTCATTCTGTTATACTAAATAACTCAAACTATTGTTTAAATTATTTTAGTTGTTTGTTTTTAAGGGAAGTTTTTGTATCGAAGAGGAATAAATCATTTATCAGTAGTGAAATACTTATAAAACAAATAACACATTGTTAATACTGAGAAATATTTAGGGACCAGTTACCATCGAATATCATAGAAAATAATAAAACACATTAAAATAAGGTGCAAAACTTAACACATATACGGGTGTATTCTGTAAGAAATGCGTTAAAATTAGCGTTAGGTTAATATTTTTATTTTAACTCCATTATCCAAAAATTCTGTAAGAGCATTTGTTAAGGTAAGCGTTAATACAATATTTGTTAATGCGAGGCGCTAACACACCCTGTAGAGAGGCTAATATTAAATACACGCGCATGCGCTGTTACGTTGAATTTTAACAGGAGTATTTATTTAGTCAAATGCCAAGAGAATCTTAACCTAATATTTCGGTGTTGAATTAATATTCAGTGGCGAAATTTATTTTAAAAATGGAACAGAAATATTTGGTCCGGTGATACTCATTATAACTGGTTTCCACAGTGCATTAAATAAAAATATAACTTTATTCAACTTTTATTTAGTCAATTTATATACTACATTGTATTATAACAGTTTATCTAATTTTTTAATAATATGTGAATTATATGTTCATTCTATTTTTAAAATGGTGTTCGGTGATATTAAATATTAAATTTGATTTATTACGCTATTTCTACCCTGGAATAACACTGTTGTGATCGTCATTATCAATCTCATCAATTGTTTTTTCAAATAATACACCATTAAAATGTACTGCGATATTTTGAAACACGGCGGAGGCATAAGTGAAGTTTTGTAGCTTTCAGAGGATTTAAATTTTAAGTTCTGTTTCTCAACAAAAACTAAAACTGCTCTCCAATACTCCATTTACTTCCTTTCTACTTATACAATTACTTGAACTTGCTTCTAGGTTACTTGTATAACAAAAATTATGAAGCGTCATTATTATCTCTACTGTAAAGAATTCACTTTAAAAAGTAATAGAAAGTTGATTAATATTCCTACCGTCTTGTGTATTATTCTTTTTTTTTTTTTTAAATAACATGATATTTACTTAAATAGAATCAGCCATTTTTGCAAACTAAACACTAGCGTTAACTTTAAAGCCACCGTTTCGGTAGGCGCTTATTGTAGAACGTTAGCTGGCTATTTTAACGCCACCGCGCTATAATATTAACACATATATGTTTAGCGAATAGCATTTAGGTTAAAAATGGTGTTAACAAAATTAACGTCAGTTTCTGACGCTAAGATTTTAACATCATGCTTAGAGAATAGACCCGATACTGCGTGACATTAAAAAAGGAACACCCAGTATTTATGAATATATCGCAGTAATTTTCTGGATACATGTTTGTTTAGGTTAAATCAATAAACGATCAATTTTTCAACCCTATAGATACACTGGTTTTTGCCTAAACAAATTTTTGTTTTTAAAACATAATAGACAATGGATTTTTGTAGCTATAGTGAGCATTTGATTTTCGTACAGTACATTTGTAAGAGTTTCTTTGATCTGTTCATTATACCTAGAGTGAGAAGACACGTAAATTTTCATCAACTTAGTTTGATTGGGGGCAAATAGTACGTCTGCGAGAAGCTGGTTTAGCCTTTAGAGATATTGCCACTAGGACGAATAGGAGTCTCAATACTGTGGTGGGTTGTTGTCGAGCATGGTTCCAGGAAGGCCGAACACGAGGAGCAGGAGGAATGTCGCCGAAAAACCACAGAACGCGAAGATCGCCACCTTACACTTTTAGCTCTAAGGGACCACTTCATTTCCACAAGAGTAATTGCGGACCAATGTTTTAAAGAACATGGAAGGCTTATTGGGATGCGAATCGTTTATCACCGCATAAGTAGTTTTGAACTGATTCCATACCGTCCTCATCTTGTGTTACTTCTCACCCCTGAGCATCGCCGTAACCGACTGGAGTGGTGCAGAGAACGATTATAATGGAACCCGTAATGGAATACGGTAATCTTTAGTGACGAATTCAGATTCTGTTTGGGTACGCATGATGGTCGGGCAAGGGTGAGAAGGCGACGTGGTGAAAGACGTGTTCCTCCATTTTATGTGGAAATGCCAGTGCACCGCACCGTTAGAGTTATGATGTGAGAGGCTATTGCTTATGGCAGCAAGTGACCTTTGTTCTTCATCAGAGTCAACATGACCGCTCAGCATTACATTTAGGAAGTTGTGGAAACACAAGTTCTACCCTACCCCAGAACCCTCTGCAATCCACTGTTTCAACAAGACAATGCGCAACTAAATGTAGCCAGTGTTACGTTGGACTACTTTGAGCATAAACAAATCAAATTGCTGCCTAGGCCACCAAGATCTTCCGATCTTTCACCCATTGAACACGTATGGGACATTATGGGTTGAAGATTGCTAAATTTATCCCGTCATCCACAGACTATAGCGGCATTTTGTCATAAGGTACAGGTAGACGTGGATGAGATACCTCAGGAGGAAATCGTTTACCTAATTAGGAGTATGCCCAGAAGTTGACAATGAGACCATAGTACACCATGGAGGATCAACCTCTTATTAATTATTTTTCAGATTATAACTGTCTGATTCTCTTCAAATTTTGATCGTTTACTTAGCTTGCCCTAACAAACATGTATACCAAATATTATTGAAATAAACTAATTATTACTGGGTGTTCTTTTTTAGGGTTTTGTAGGTATGACCAAAAAACCCTTATACCGTCATTTTGTCGTCTGTCTGTCTGTCTGTCTGTCTGTCTGTCTGTCTGTCTGTCTGTCTGTCTGTCTGTCTGTCTGTCTGTCTGTCTGTCTGTCTGTCTGTCTGTCTGTCTGTCTGTCTGTCTGTCTGTCTGTCTGTCTGTCTCTCTGTCTGTCTGTCTGTCTGTCTGTTTGAATTGTAGTCAAAGGCTAAACCTAGAGAGTTGAAATTTGGCATGCTTATACAACTCGTTGACCCGCACATAGGAAAAATACTAAAACATCTAAAAAGCATATCACCCTAAAAATATAAACAAATATGTGCTCATCGAAAAAAAATATATTTTTTTTTATAATTCTGAGTAGGGTATCAAATGAAAGCCCTTGGTACGTGGATTAACGATCAAATTTTTATTTTTGCAAAATAAATTATTTTGAAGCGATTTTTTCCAAAATTGTGCAAAAAATTTTTTGTTCCACACCCCGATGGTTTAAACTAAAAATCTGAAAAAATTCTAAGTAATGTACATTCGTGTGAACCGGAATAGTACAACAGGAATTTTTGATAAGATTACGTTTTTGGAAAAAAACCCATTTTTTGTGATTTTTGGCTAATAATGTACACAAGTTATAGCTTTGTAACACGCTACACTGGAACGTGTATGCTGGTGTAGTGGTTTTGTCGCTGGCTTTTTACCCAAGTAACTCGATCAGAAAGGGATCGAGCCCTGCGAGAAGAGACAATATTATTTTTTGTTTTTTTTTTTTTTTAATTTTTATATTGTTTAAATTCTAGTTATATTTTGGCAAATGTTGCATTTAATTTTTAAAAGCGTAAATTTAATAACCAGTGGAAATTGATTAAAGTATAATTTAATTCTGTTTCAATGTACACGAAATCAGAGGGGCGGAACTTATAACGACCAATGGAAGCCATAGGCGCAATTTTTAAAATTCTTAATGAACCTTGCATTATAAAAAAAAATACTGCACATATAAAGAAACGTAAATAATAATATTAGGCATTCAAATTAAAATTAACAAAAAAAATATTTTAATATAAAATTTGTTTTGGCATCCCAAATAATCATCATTCAACATTCAACCCTGAAATGTGTGAAAATTCACACATCACATCAATTTCGATTCCCCCAGGACGACTATCAGCCTGTCCATGAGTACTTAGTCGTCACCTAATGCCAAATTTCTGAATTGTGTGACACAAATCATACGACTAGCAGACCAGCATACACTCATTGAGAGTCCTCTTTAAGTTCGAATACAAATATCTTTTTCTTAGCTGCAAAGTGAAAAACTGGTTAAAAGAACATAATTGATAACCCAGCAACATTAATAAGTACTTAATATCAGCTTTGACAAATATTTAGTCGATGACGTTACCTCAAATGATAAATTTCGTCGTATTTCTCCCGCGGTAAAAATTGCTCATGTTATGATTTAATGAGTTGTTAAATTGCTTGTACGGATTTACGTACGCATAAATCATGCCACATTAAACATAGTTTATAATCATTTTCCCGAGGCTACTTGCTCGTTGCCCGGCGCCCGACCCCGTGCTTGTGCCCGCCTGTTCGAGTACTTTATTTAAACACAGGTTAGGTTAGGTTAAATACAGTGGCGGATTACATATAAACACCATTCTTGCCATTCGGAATATATGATTGTTTACTTACAACCACTCTTTCTCTCTCTACTTGGACCTTTGAAATGAATTAAACTACACCATGTATTGAAATAGAGAGGTTCCAAATTGACCTGCATTTTTATATAGCTGAAAGTACTTGAAAAGCAACTGCAAAGATGTTTTATATTCATCATAGCTAGGGATATGCGATACTGAGAAATTATCGATATTTGGGTATCGATAATATCGAATAAAAAGTATCGATACCGGTATCGTATCGAAACGAAATATCGATATTTTCAAGTATCGAAATGAAAAATGGATATATTTTCTATAAAACGTAAAAAACATTTTATTCTTATAGTAATAATTTAATTATTCTACAATAATAAATAGATTAAAGTATAAAGGCTATTCCAAACGTTAGGCGGAATTAAATGGGAATTTCGTTCTTTTAGGTTGTCACGAGTCACGAGAACGGACCTTGCTTGGGTTAATTTTTCAAGTTGGTATGTGAAAATTTAAAATTCCAACAGTGAAACTGTTCTGTGAGTGAAACCATGGAAACGAATGACATTTATTAAAAAATGTAATGCCTTTTTACATATATTGTCTAGTCGTCTAGTCTCGTCCACATTGAGTGACACACCTATTTACAGTGCTCCTAGTTTTCAGTGTTTTTAGTGGTGAATTTTTACAGTAATTAGAGTCTGATTAAGTGAAATACATCATACATTACACATACTGCCATTGAAGTCTGGTTTGTAGCACAGAACTACATAATATATTGAATAATTTACTATTTCATTTAATTATATTGTATCTAACGTATTTTAATTTTTTGGAAAGATCAATGAACTTTACATACCTTTTTCGACCGAACATATCCATTTCATGTACGTGCAATAAATGACTGACGTCACTCAAACTAAGACATCAAACCAAATATAACCTGTATACATTTTAATCTATTTGTTTTGATTTTTAACTTCAATTCATCCTATGTTTGTCAATAACCTGTCTCCTTTCCGTGGTTCTCTTGTGTTGTTGATTTAAGGCCTCTTGAAGAACTTAACTTATTTATATTTTTTTATATATTTATATTTTGACTAGTTTATATATTGACTGTTTTTATTTTTTAATTATTTATTTATTTAGTTTTTTAATATTCTGACTTGTTAAATATTAATATTAACATTTATATACTTGCATTTATTTATTTTTGTTTTTTCTAATTATCTACAAAATTAATTTATCTAATTCAAACTACTTACGAATATATTTTTAATAAATCATGACGGCCTCAAACGAATTAAAAATTAATGAACTTCAACAACGTCTGTATGAAAAAGGAATCAAAACCCAAAACCTTCGTAAACATCTATTGTCAACAATATTACTTAATATGGAAAATGGGAATATTAATATCGCGTCTGACTATCTAAATGAAGCCTACAATGACGAAATATACATACTACAAGAGAGACTCACTGAACTGGAGGAAGATGTCAATCAGAAAACAGTGGCTCTCCAAAGGCTTACTGAGAGTTCGGAACAATTCAAGATTCTTGCTATAGAGGCAGAAGAAGCCTGCAATCAGAAAATTGAAGAACAAGAGGCAATAATAACATCTTTAAAAACAGAAATTGTCAAAGTAAAATCATTAGTTGCCCGAAATGATAATTGCAAGGAATGTGATATTCATAAAAACAAATTAAAAGAGATATGCCTTACACTTGACAAAAAAACTGTGGAAATAAACAAACTAACAAGAGAAACGTCAAAACTTAAAAACAATATTACGGATTTGCAATATGAAATTACTACCTTTAAGAAAAAAATTGAAGAGAAGAGTACGCAAACTGATATCCCCCCGATAAAAACTCTCCGAAATACGAAACATGTTTTATCTGATGAAAAGCCCAAATTACTGTTTTTATCAGACAGTCAAGGTCGACATTGCGGCAAAATAATGCAAGAAATTTTTAATTCTAAGGTAAATACACTAAATTTCTTCAAACCAAATGGTACCTTCGAGAATATTACTGGCAATATCGCAAAACTATGTAAAGATTTTACAAAAAATGACTATGTTTTGATTTTGGGAGGATCAAATAACGCTCTGGAAAAGTCATATATTTCTCGAAATTATCTCAATTTTCTCCGTAACACATTATCCCATACAAATTTCTATTTAATACTTGCACCCTTCTGGAAAAATAAAGTAGCTTTTAACTCCATAATCCTGAAAAATAACTTAGAAATATATGCCAGCCTTGAAAATCATGCTACAATTATAGATCCAAGCCACATTCTGCTTGAAACGGATTTTACAAAACATGGACTTCATCTGAACTACTCAGGAAAATTTAAACTAATTTCCAACATTGCAAGTCAAATCGCAAAAAAAAAAACAATCTAAAATCCGTTTTGACCACTAAGGATACAGCAACCATACCAGCATCAATGCCGATCGCAGAGTCTCAAACCACACAGTTTTTTCGTGTCTGAAGAAGAAGAAGAAAACAACAAACACAAACACAATAATTTCAAGCTATTGTGTCTCAATATTCAGTCCATTAGGAAAAAGAACAATGTATTAGAAGCCCTTCTTATTCATAAAAACATAGATATAGTTTGTCTCTGCGAACATTGGTTGAACGAGATTGAAATGGACGAATTCTGTGTAACTAACTATACACTCGCATCTTGTTATGCCAGAAAACGCATGATACACGGTGGAGTCTTAATAGTAGTGAAAAATAATTTTTTGTTCCAACCACTTTTAAACATTAACAAATTTAACATCGAGTTCCATTGCGAAGTATCAGCTGTCCTCATAAAGGAAGGTGATACTATAATAGTAAATCTATATCGTTCCCCTAATGGAGATTTAGACATTTTTCTAAATAACCTGCAAATAATTTTAAATAATATTAACTTTAAGAGAAATGTCATCATCTGCGGTGACTTTAACGTCCATTTCAATCTTGAAACACCAGAAGCTTCCAAAGTTACGGATTTGTTCAAAACATTCAATTTTTTAACCTGTGTAGATTTCAACACTAGGGGCAATAATAGACTAGATAATGTATTTTATAAATTTAAAACAACTGACTCTGTAGCATCTGCTAGCAAGGTGATAACAACTTTTTCGGACCATGATGGTATATATTTTAAATTTTCATTTCCAAATTTGCCCTTAAAAAATAACTCTCTTGTTACTAAAACTGTAAGACCTATTACTATGCAAGGAAAATACGACTTGCATAAAATTCTTGATTCTGTAGACTGGACTGTGTTAAATAACGTCAATGACGGAAACAAAGCTTTCAGCGTATTTTTCGATATATTTTTAAAAGCTTATGAAAAAAGTTTCCCAGTAAGAACTCTAAAACCCACAAAACTTAATGAATATGGTTTAAAAATAAACTGGTTTAACAATAATATTAAATTAATGAGAGACAAACTCATACGCCTTGAAAATTGCTACAGACTAACTCCTAATGTTACAACCCGTACCTGCAGAAACATGTTTCGTGCCGAATATCGTCTAACCATAAAATCAGCTAAAATTAATGCCAACTCCCATTATATATCTTCATCAACAAATACATCAAAAGCAACGTGGCAAGTCCTAAACAGTAATAGATGTGCTAGGATCTCTAGGATTAATACCTCTATATCAGCGAATGATTTCAATACTTACTTTACCAGTATTGCCAATGAACTGGTTGATTCTTTGCCCCCTTCAAATATTCTACCTCTTACTTTTTTAAATGATTTTACATATCCATCTATTTTTACTTTCACTGAGGTGAGTTATAATACAGTTAGAAATATCATTGATTCCTTGAAAAATAGCAAGTCAAAAGATACCTACGGAATAAATGTTGATGTTGTGAAATCAATAAAAAACACAATTATAATACCCCTCACAAATGTTTTAAATTGCTGTATTAAATCTAACACTTTTCCGAATACTCTCAAAGTAGCTTCAGTAATACCCATACATAAAAATGGTGATCAACATGAATTAAATAATTACAGACCTATATCCCTTTTGCCAATTTTCTCCAAAATATTAGAAAAAATCATGTCCAATCAAGTCATTACTCATTTTGAAAAACACAAACTATTTAATGAGTCACAGTTTGGTTTCCTCCCTAACTTATCGACAGGCGATGCAATTCTTAACTTAATTGCCGAAGCTACTAAAAGTTTAGAGGCTGGTGAATACTGTCTTTCGACTTTCCTAGATTTATCGAAAGCCTTTGACTGTGTTTCCCACCCTATCCTTTTAAATAAGTTGGAAAGATATGGTTTTGATGAAGGCAGTTGCGCTTTCGTAAAATCGTATCTCTCTAACAGAAAACAGTATGTAGCTATTAATAATATAAAATCTGATCCTCTTCCAGTAAATATCGGTGTTCCTCAGGGTTCCGTTCTAGGTCCGTTATTATTTCTAATTTTTATTAATGATTTTCCCCTATCAATAAAGAGCAAAAGCATCCTCTACGCTGATGATACTACATTAATTGTTAGATCTAATGACCTAGATAAAGCACTGTCTAGGAGTAACGAACTTCTAAGTCAAGCCAAAATGTGGTTTAATGCAAATGGACTATTACTAAATGAAAATAAAACTCAGCAGCTAGTAACAACCTTTAAACATCACAATTTCAATAACCCACTTTCCGTTAAATTCTTAGGTATCCATGTTGATCCCACTCTCCAATGGGATCAGCATGTAACCCATCTCTCCAATAAATTATGTAGTATCATATATCTATTTAGAAATTTAGCGAATTCGGTATCTGAACATGTTATGCGGATAGTTTACTTCTCACTTTTCCAGTCTCAGATCGCTTATGCACTATTAGCATGGGGCCATTCGCCCGCTGCAGAAAGAATTTTCTCCTTGCAACGCAGAGCGCTCAGAGTCATTGCTGGTTTATCATATAGAGCCGACTGCAGGTCATACTTCACAAAATTAAAAATCATGACTTTACCCTCACTATATATATATTATTGCCTCTTGTTAGCTTTTAAAAACTTAACCGAATGTGATACTTTTGAACAAATCCATAATTATAATACAAGAAATAAAAATAAGATTTATCCACCATTTTTAAGATTGACTAAATCTAAAAATAGCACGAACTATTATTCTTATAAATTTATTAACGTATTGCCAGACTCCTTCAAATCCAATAGTTTTAACTCTTTTAAAAATACCATCAAAATTTTCCTTATCAACCATGCTTTTTATTCTATAAATGAATTTTTACAACATAAATTCTGAATTATTTTTATTGCTTTTAAAATTGTAGTTGATGCTATTTTGAATTATTTTGTCTAATTCTTTATTTTATTTTTATTTTCATTCCCTAATTACACAATTTCTACCAAACAAAATGTTTCATATTGTATATGTACATATTGTTTGCCATATTGTTTCCTGTACATTCTATTAAATATTACATTCACGATTGTACTGACTGACTTAAAACAAATATTATTGTAATTTTGTCAATAAACATTTATTATTATTATTATTATTATTATTATATATTGAAGACAAAAAACTAAATAAATGGGAAATTTTTATTAATAATGACAAAAATTAATATGCAATGAAAAGGACATTTTATAATGACAATCAGTTTAATCTAGAATTTGCAATGTGAGTATGATTTACAAAGCTTAAACAAAATGACCAAAAGTCCGAATTAATAGATAAAAATAGATTTCAAAATCTAGTTCCACCTAAAAGTTTGGAATAGCCTATATATGCTGTTAACTTTTGTAAAAACAAACTAAGAGGAAATTTTTATTTCAGTAGTTTGCACATTTGAAATTGTATGTCAGGTTGGTATTAAAAATGGCAAGGCAATGGCGCCTATAGGTTTGAGTGATTGTTTAAAATATAATTAAGCACTCCACTCTTCTTCATTGCAAGAACCAAGATAAAGCAGTTTAGTAAGCCTTTTGCCCAGAAACATATTTCTGTCTCTGCATACAGTCAGATCAATTCTGTAAAAAATTACTGTGTAGGAACGTTACTACGAGATAAAATATTATAAAAAGTACAATGACTTTCATTCATGGTAATAACTGACCTTGCTCATAATGACGAATTTAGTTCCTATTTGCATAGTAACTGAGTTACAGAATTGGTCTGATTGGCTCCTGCCTTCGAAAATAAGCGCTCTGAAGGAACTGACGTCACTGCTACAGACAAGAATTTCTGAGCAATTTTATATAAGTTAGGGAAGACTGTCATATCGTCCCAAACCAGTAGCGGATTGGATTTCAGAGGTGAAACTGGATTTTTCAAATACAGTGATAGTTCATGTTCAGTTTTGTTAGAACAAGGTTGGCCTGTGCCTGATTTTAGTTTCTTCTTCCCATGTGCAATGTCAGTATGTTGATGTATGAAGAAAACAAAAAAAAAGATTCGATACGATACTGGGTCAAATGTATTGTTATTAATATAGTATCGATACTAAAAATCGCGATATCGAGTGAAAAATATTGATACTGGTATCGCATCAGTAGTATCGGAACATCCCTAATCATAGCAGGTATGTTAGGTAATGTCATACACAATAAACTTGTAGAATGATAATAAAATTTAGTATTTGCACCTCGAAGAATCACAATCAGAAAATATTATGAAGCAAAAAAAAGATCTTATTTCATAAGAATGTTCTCTCTTAAAGTTTACAATCCTAAGATTGGCTGGCAGCAGCTCTTCATTCCTCCCTAACTTTTGCCTTTCTCTTTAGGTCCACATATTTCTGACAGTTAAGGTGCTCTTTCAACTGACTCATATAGTTTAAGGGGGTCTTCCTTTAGCATTTGTTCCTTCGACCATACCTTCTATGATTATTTTCAGCAAACCCTCATGTTGCAAAATATGTCCCATCAAGCTAGCTCGTGTTTTATTTATATTTTGAAGCAGAAATCTTCTTACTTCAGCTCTTTGAAACACCTCTTTGTTCAAGATTTTGTCAGCCCATTTCACTTTTAACCGCTTAAGGACTATTATGTGCGAAAATTCCCACACCCGAGATAACTCGGGCAAGCTTTACCTGCAGAAAAGATTACTCCCGAATGTACTCGGGCGAAAATAAATACGATTCATGGTTTGTGGAAGCGAGACAAAAGACAGCTACGATGATTCAAACGAGGTACGAGAGAAAATGAATATTTTTTTATGAATTTCTTTAATTTCTCGACCCAAACTATGCACCATAATATCAACTTTCAATCCCATTTTGGCCCCGAAATGGCTTTTGTGAAGGATATATATGTTCAGTAAATAAATTTCATTCATAAAAAAAAGTGCTTTTTTTTTCATTTTAAAATTTTTTAATGATTACTGAAGGGGTTAACATGCGTCGATAACACCAGGTCTCGAAGGCGTCCAATCTGCTTTTTTCTATAGTTGCTATTGTCCACGTTTTACACACATAGAGTGCTATGCTCTATACATATGTTTATAGAAGCTTCTTCCTCAGTGTTATTGCGATGTTATTCCAGGTGAATAGATTTCGTTTCTTGTTATAAGTGAGCTTAAGCTGAGCAATTCTACTTATGATGTCCCTCTTTGATCTGTTATCGTTCGTGATCCTAGGTATGTGAATTCTTTGACTTGTGATAACGTCTGGGCGTCTATTTTAATTGAAGTTATTACATCACTGGTATTTTGGCCACACACCATTATTTTGGTTTTGGCTGTATTCAGTCTCATAAAGAATTCATCATTTAGGGTAGACGACATTACTTTCAAAGCAGATTGCAGTTCTTTTGCACTTTTTGTCAGAATAGCGAATAGCATATCTCAACATGTCAATGTTATGTCCATGTATTTTGATGCCGACGTTCATTTTATCTCTGATAGAATTTATGGCTTCCTGAGTGTAGCCGTTAAATATAATTGGCGATAAAGTGCAGCCCTGTCTTACACCTTTCCGGATCCCGGCTTCTTCTGTTGTGTTGCCGATCTTAATAACAACAGTTTTTACTTGCCCGACCTTAATATAAGTATAAGGGGCAAGTATTGTAATCGCGAAAATTTTCGATGTTGAGATTTTGACTGATGACTACGTTTCAGGGTCCAGGGAAGCCAAAAAAACTATTTTAGAAGTGCCGTCCGTATGTGTATGTGTGTATCTGTGTGTGTGTGTGTGTTTACACGATAGCTCAAGAACGATTCAACTTAGAGAGTTCGTTCTGGTACTAAAAAATTCTCCTATTAATTGGGAAGAACCCTATTGTTTTTTATGAGGGTCAGAAAATGGAAACGGAAGTTATTAAATTTTAAAATTTTATAAAATTCATAACTAGTAAACCAAGCTTTGAACAAAAATTTGTATAGAACATAATTTGATGTATTTTCCAAGATTTACCTAAATCTTAAAAAAAAAAAAAAATGTTTTTTTATGGGAGAGCAAGTATAGCGGAGCCTCCTTCGCCACTGGTTTTTATACAGATTCCCGATCAAATATCTCATTATGATCAATTACAGTTTTTTTGAGGATTTTGAACGTAATGTTCCAGTTGACATTGTCAAATGCCTTTTCTAAGTCTATAAAGGCGATAAAAGTAATTTGATTTTTTTTGATCCTCTTATCTAGAACTAATCTTTCTAGACAGAATATTTCCTGAATCCGAATTCATCTAGTTTTGGCTCAATTCTTTTATGCAATATATTTATAAAAAATTTTGATGCGTGTGAAATGAGGCTTACGTGCGGAAATTTTCGCACTTTTCCGCACCTGTATTTTCTGAATTGGAACAATCTGGCATTTATAGAAGTGATTTCTTCTTTTTCATATATTGCATTCATTAGTTTATAAATGGTTTTTTGCTTTTTTGGCCCGGCATTTTTTATTAATTCTGCTGGGATTTACAGTGGAAATTTTATAGTTCCCTTATTAATAACAAACTTAAGACAACGCTGGATGTCAAAGTGCGTGCTTGCTCTTTACGAGTCGCCATTAGAAATTATCTGAACATAAATATCATTTATGTCGCAAAAATGCTTAAATATGTTTACGGCTTTTGCTGCTTGCACGAAATAACTTTGTTTATTATAAGTGGAAAGTCATTATTTATAGTTTTCTGATATATTCCCAGGAAAGTGAAACAATTTATTAAAAGTAAAAGTTAAATAGTTGGTAAACAGAAAAAATTTACAAACTGATAAATATTTTCGTTACATACTTAAAATGTCTGGCTTTAAAATTATAATTTGCGTTTTAAATTAAAGTTGCGAAATTCACGTTTAATTTTGCCGAAATTTTACAGAAACTAGTCTGACACGTGTCCCTAGACCTAAATACTCTAATGGCGCGCTTACATTAGGCTAGTAAACGAGCTAGTAGTTAGTTTGCAAGTGACAAAAATAGCTACTATCCTAATGTAAATGCTTGAGATTAAATAAGCGCTAGAAGTTGGGATAGGATATTGGTTTTGCAGACAAATGCTGAATTCGGTTATGCACAACCGAGCTGGAGTCAATTTTTATTATTATTATTATGGGGTTTGTCATGTCTTGACAAGCGTCCACTAATCTCAACCTTCAGCAACCTTTTGAGCCCCGTTATACTAGAGACTAGTGGAGCTAAATAACAATTTAAAAAAAAACATAAAATACATTATTGGTTTACAAAAGTTGCACTACACTAAACACCGTTTGTTAACACAGGTAAATGTCAGTTTATTTTTAAAATTGTTGATAGAGGTAGCATCGATGACATAGTTCGGCAATGTAGTCCACATATCGAACACTCGATTAGTGAAAAAGTTAGCACGCACACACTTGGTAAAAGAGTCTTTCTTCAGTTTAAATCTATGTCCAGGCAGTCTGTTATCGTTATTTAGGATAAATAATGACGATACATCACAAGAAAACGAATTGGACACAAGTCGGTATATAGTTATTAAGTCACCGCGAACACGTCGATCCACCAACTTGATGAGCTTTAATTCACGTAATCGGGCTTCATATGATGGCCTACTATACCCATATGGAATTCGGGTTGCTCTGCGTTGCACATTTTCAATAAGGTTAATGTCTTTGACAAATATGGTGACCAAATAGCAAAACCAAATTCCAGATGAGGACATACATTTTGTACACAGAGCAGAACAAAGTAAGAGATGGACCATAGAAAGATTTCTTTATTAAGGATACCATTGAATTCGCTTTCTTTGCACATTTCAGCACATGTCTGGACTATTTTAGGTTTGAAGTGATCGTAATCCCAAGATCGACTTGTTCCGAAACAGATTTAATTTGTTGTCCATTTATTTGGTACTGAACTAGAGGACTATTCGACCCAATATGCAGTACAACCATTTTTTTCTGGATTTAAAGGTATTATCCACTTGACCAGTCCATCAATTTATCCAGATCTTTTTGAAGAATTGTAGCATTTGTAAGAGGATTATTATATAATTTGGTGTCATCAGCATAAAAAGTGCATGAAGAAGAAATTTTGGATTTCATATCGGCAACATATATTAGAAAAAGAAGAGGTCCAAGTACTGAACCTTGTGGTACACCACTGAGGACTTCTTCAGGGTCAGAAATATGGTCGCCCACTTTTACTTGAAAGTTCATGTCCAATAAAAAGGCTCGAATCCAATTTAGTAGCTTTCCTCGAATACCGTGGTGTTCTAGCCTTGTGTAATAATCTCTTAATAGGAACTTTGTCGAAAGCTCGAGAGAAATCGAAATATAAAACATCAATGGGTTATCAATGGCTCGAGTCATGCATTTAGTGCTAGCAGTAGATTTGTAGTAACAGATCACATGACAATGGAGTGAACGGTGTGAATTTTGAGTGTCCGACGATTTAGTGTAAATATAACCTCTAATTTTCACCTGGCATTTAAAATACATTATTAACAAGTAAGCATTAATCCTCGGCAATCAACAAAATCAGCAAAGATATGCAAATATGCCTTTAGAAAAAGTTGCGAAAAACATTGTGCCCAATATGATGGAAATACAATTTAAAATGCATTTTCGAATGCAAGCAAGCAATTTCGATGCATCTTCGAAGATTTGTTGACCCAATTATAGCAAAATTATTTAATTAAATTGTCAGGGCTTGCACTGAAGCGAAACGATCCGTGTAATTATCAATATATGTTTTATATATCATATTGGATTTTCCATATAAAACAGTAAGTTCTATTTTCTCGGGAAGAGTATCAGCCTATCCATTAGTACACACTGAGTTAAAATGTTTAACACAGACAAATCTGTGTTGGACATCTCACACATAGGAGACTCTGTATCTCGAAGGAGGTGTCTATGGGTCCACCAACAGTGGCCTATACGGAGGTGTGTGATAGCAGTTCCTCCCTGCGGTTAATCCTGCAGGAAGAACTCCATGGTTTAATGTCTCCCTTAATCTGCCTTAACTTAACATCCTGCATGCTGCTCCATTCATGCTTAAACCAAATGTTTCAGATAACTCTTTGCGTCATTTGGAAATATGAAACTCATATCAATCATAGGTCTGTGGGAGACTACTTTTACTGCTACATCAGCCGCTTCATTTTTTTTAATACCACCATGTCCCGGTAGCCAGAACAGCTCTACTCTCACATTCTGAGTGTTCAGATTGTACAGTAGCAACCGGATCTTTAGTACAAGATCCAGTGTATCCTGGATCTAGATTTTGGATACTGTTCAGAGCGTTCAGCGAGTACGTCAAGATAACACTTAACCGACTTTGCTCTGACACAAAAGATAGCGTCTTAAAAAAAGGGTACAACTCAGCAGTGTAAACACTCGTTATGGATTGAAGACGGTACTAAAACTGCTGACGTGGGTTCAAGACAACGAACGCACACCCAACCCTGGTTCCGGATTTTGATCCGTTAGTAAAAATGACAGTATCCTCGAACCTAGGTACCAATGTCCTTTATAACTCATGTTGGTATTCGATAAGTAACGTAGTATCTTTATCAAACTTAGTTAGTGAGACTCACAAGCGGATGCGGTAGCGTCCATGCTGGAACAGCACACAAAACGAAACATGCCATTTCGGGCATATTCAATTCACTCAAGATGTCGAAAGCCCTCAGACCAAAAGGCCTATTGACTCTGTCTTCTGTCATAAGTCTCTGTATGCCTATTTTGTAGAATAGGGTCATACGCAGGATGATCTGGCATGGTACTGAGTGCAGTCATATATCTCAGGGATAGAATTAATGACGATTGTACAGTGAAGGTTCGCCTGCTTCACACATAGGGTTACCACCTCTTCGGATATTACCCGGGTTTTACAGATTTGTGTCCGGATTCCGGGTTTGATCCGTATTTCTCTGGGTCGCGCGAAATATAAACATCCAACTTTTTTTATATAATACTGACGGTTTGTTACACGTTTTCTGCCTTTCCTAAACTTCAAGTATTTTCTGAATTTCTGACCCCTGCTCTTCAAGTGATTTTCTGGATATCTGCGCCTCCCTTTCATCGCTTTTTTGTTTTTCTTTTCTTATTTTATGAAGCATAGATTGTATATATAATAAATATTTACTTAAAATCCATTCACGATGTTTCTTTATCTGAGCAGGCTATGATAGGTGGCACGATTGGTTGCCACGAAAAATAACTAGACATGTGAAAATAAAATATTAAAAAAATGGTAAATCTATTAAATAGATTTTATTTAATATGAGTTGATAATATGTTGTAAGTATAATAATTGAACATAAAAATTATACAAATAAGATTGGAAGAATGTCTTTATTTTTTAATGTCAAATTTTATGCAACCAAACAATAAAATTATCATGGCTTACTCAGATGAACAATGGATTATATTTAAAACTAGCAATCCGTACCCGCGGATGATCTGCAAAAAATTAAAATCCATACACGGGTTCGTATCCGTTTTTCTAAGGCGGAATTTAAACAAATATCTTATAGAAAAATTTAAATTAGTTTTCATACAAGCTTGCATCTAAAAATGCCCAAGGTGGAGTTAATTTTATTTTGGCGTTTAGACTGATGTTAAGTCGAGCATCACATAATTTGCTGGTGGTTTTCGAAACTGCATTCTAACAATTGAGCGGTGGAACAATGCGATATATCAAACTATCGCTTAAAGTCTCTGTACTTCCATGGAAGATCCGTATCCGTATCCACCCGTATCCACGGGTCAGAAAACAAATAATCCCTATCCTTATCTGTATTCGCAGATCTGGCTTTTATGTGATCCGGCACATCTCTATTTAAAACACAACTTTTTTTGCTCCGGGTCAGAGCGAGGCGTTAGGTGGCGACCCTATTCACACAGTAGGTTTGGTAATGGGCTGGTGCGAAATGCACCTGTGGCCATTCCAACTCCAGCGTGATGTACAGTGTCAAGAATTTGCATCTCTTGGTGTTTAGCTGACCCATAAGCGAGACAAAAGTTTTATAATCATGTTATAGTTTTTATTTTAAAACTATACGGAATTTATTTTAAATTAAATGATAGTACGATGAATTATCTCAGGAGGCGCAGTTAGTGCTTCTTTCTTTAGGCGCCTTGCGCGGTGCACAACCTACACAGCCACAACAGACAATCTTATGAAATTTTGCATACGGGCGGCAAAATAGGCACCAGTTCTGGATGTATCGAGATGAACTTGTGTATTTAAATATTGTAAGAACTCCTAAATTTCAGTTGTTACATCTAATCTGAGTTGTCTGTAAAACGATCTGCAAATCTTAACAAAGGAAAACCTGCTTGCTAATTGAAGATGACTGTCAATCTTGTGCCAGTAGAGAATAAGATAATTAAAAAAATTAATGTCCTTGATGTCTCATATTTAATTTAATATTTAATTTCCAACCTCACAATCATTTAATATTTCAAACTGATCTAGCGCATAGCGTTAGATAGAAAGCCTTCAATAATAAACAGCTAAAAGATGACTTAGCTGTTTGTGGCGCATTTCACGGCGTCAATTAAAAGCTAGCTGATCACACCTAAGCACGACTCACACGGCACTGACGAACAGCTGGATAGTGTAGCCTACACACCTGACGCATGACTCGCTAGTTCGCCGTTACGCCGCATGGCGGTGTTCTTGCTTACGAGGACTCCGCATTTAACTAACGATGGACGGACGTTGTTTTAATCTGTTAATAAATAATTATAGGTTGTGATGAGAGTGTGAAATTAAGGTGTTTTTAATTTGTTATATAATTAGAGGGATATGATAGCATGATGAATACATTTTTGGAAGATTTACTGTTTTATATCTTCATCTATTTAGAATCCATATACTATATTCATTTGTTTTAAATTCATCTAGAAACAGAATCAGTGTTGAATTCATACTTTTATTTCCATTGAGTAAATTACGAGAGCCGGGGGGGGGGCACTACATGTTCCCGGAGGTACTATATGTTCACGGAGGGACTCTATGTTCACGAGGAGGACTAAATGTTCACGGGGGAGACTACATGTTCATGGGGAGAACTATATGTTCATGGAGGAGATCACATGAGCCCGGTTGAAGTAGATTAGGCAAGTATTATAGCTTAAAAAAATCACCGGGGAGGATTTTATTTATTTATTTATTTATTTATTTTTTTTTTTCACCCGTGATAGAAAATCCTTCCCGGGTACCCCATTATATTCAACACTGAACAGAATGGCCAAAAAAAGAACAAATAGTAGAACAAAATATTATCAAGTTTTTCTTATGATTTATCAACTGTCTTCCAGTGTGGCTTTTATATTGACAAAAGCTGTTAACTTATACTTTCCAATATGTATTTTATATTAACAATAGCTGTTAACTTATAGCTTAACTTACAATCTTCTTCTAATTTTTTATTCTTTTTTGAGAACATCAGTCGGGTTGAATTTGGGCCTCACATAAGTCACCTATCTTGATCTGTTAATTTTCATGGTACTGTTTAGCAATAACTATTAGTTTCATCATCTTTTGCGAGGTCTTCTCCCTGGTTGAGCTGTGTCACTCTTCCCTCCCATATCCTTCGTACCATCTGTCCTGCCTCATCCTCATCACGTATCCTATCCACTGTAATTCTCTACCTCTCAGTTCTTGTGTGATATTTGGCCTTGAGTACAGTTCTAGGATATATTTGTTCTTGCGGATTCTCAATTCACCATTAGTTTGTATAAAACCAAACATAGCGTAATATTTTATTTTCTAAAACAATGAGGTTGGTGCGAATTCATATTTTCAACCGAAGTGGGATTTTGCTGTTATACATATTATATATGTTAGTAACGAATATAAATAAAGAGAATTGTTGTAAAAATATAGAAAAATAAACTCGGCACTTTTGTACGTCAACTTAAAACCAGAGTTTTCTCCCAGGTTTTCACCACTGAAAACGATTTATAACCAGATATTGTCGATCTCGCTTTGTTAAAGTCCATGTTTCTTCACATGTTATATTTCGGAGCCATACATAAATATGTAATGCACTATAGTTTAATATAACCTGGGGGTCTATTCTGTAACTTGCAGACAGTCGCTTTGCACACTGTCATCCGATTTTCAACCAATAGGAGGTGTTAATAACCAGTATTTTCAACATGACAGTGTGCAAAGTGACTGTCGGTAAGTTACAGAATAGACCCCCTGATCGTAGTGTTGCTAGACAGGACTTTTGTTTTAAAATGCGGGCCAAGTGGAAAATACGATGCATTAGCTTTAATTTTGTTTGTAATTTCTTGCTGTCAGATTCACCAGATTTATCGTGGTGCCCAGGTATCCATATTTGAGGGGTGTAAGTTATATTTTCAAAAACACTACTAAAGAGGTATTGGTTTGAAAATAATTCAAAGCTATCTAGAAAATAGAACGCAAAAAGTAACGATTGATGATTACATTAGTGAGTCATTGATTGTTAAGTGCGGTGTCCCACAGGGTACTGTGCTTGGACCTTTGTTATTTCTAGTGTATATAAACGACTTGCTACAATTAAGTAATCTACACGGCTCTATAATATCTTATGCTGATGACACAGCCTTATTAATACAATCCGATACATGGGAGGAAGTTAAGCACAAGACTGAAGAAGATCTCTCAGAGATAAAATGCTGGTTGGATAATAATATATTAAGTCTAAATTATACAAAATCATATTTTCTAGCCTTCTCTAATACTATAAGAACACAACCAAATTTTACAAAGCTAATAATACATGATGTTAACTGCAATTACACTGGTTGCACTTGTCAAGTTTACGTTGAAAAAAGAGATTTTGTAAAGTATCTTGGGGTATCAATTGATAGTAAAATGAATTGGAGCACACATATAAAAAATATTAACAACAGACTTAGAAAGTCATATTATGTTTTTAAAATATTAAGACAATATATGCCTATAAAATTGTTATACAACTTTTATTTTGCTCTAGTACAATCTGTACTTTCATATGGATTAATTGCATGGGGGAGTGCTGCAAGTAGTTACATGCAAAGGCTAGAAATTACCCAAAAGAAAATAATTAAAATTATATGTAAAAAACCTGTGCTTTATCCCACAAAAAAGGTTTTCGTAGAATGTAATCTATGTACAATTAAACAACTGTATCTATTATCAATAATAAAATACATATATAAAATACAATACCCCATACAATTTCCAACGCATGAACATAAAACTAGAAATGCTGGCAAAGCATTGCCCTATAAAGCAAATAAGACTGTAGGACAGCGAAGTTTCATGTATTATGTTCCTAAACTATATAATAACTTTATAAATGATAATAATATTTCAATCACAACATTTGCTGCTAATAAAATTTCAAAATACGCTAAAATATGGATAAAAAATCTTACACAGGATGATTTACTTAATTATTATAGATAATAATTTTAAAAATACAAAATAATTTAAGCACTTAAAACCGCATCCTCAATGGATCTCTAGATGCGAATTTAAGATGCTGGTTAATCTTTAAATTTAAAAATAAATTAAATTATTCAATTTTAACTGAAACCACACACATACTTAAGTATCTATGATGTTAATCCGTTTCAAAATTAAATTATATGTATTTTATATTGATAATCCTATCTCTACTTTTAAGCTAAACATAGTATTAACTCTGTATCTTTATGTTATTCTTGTATTTGTATTTGTATTGAAGTGGATTTTTGGTAAATAAATAAAAAAAAAAAAAAAAAAAAATTAAAAATTATGATTAGGAACATAATTTCTGAAAAAGTTGGTAAATAAGAGTTTTGAAACTGAAAATATCGTTTAATAAACTTTATTTTTTCCGAGGGCAACGCCGGGTATTTCTGCTAGTTCCGTATAAAACAGGCAAGAATAAGACCGTGTAGATCGTTTCAATATACATCGTTTTACCGCATTATTCTTTCAGAATATCGTAGCTTTTTACCGACCGCCAACATATATAAGGGAGGTATTGTGATCATACTGATTTTGACATTTCGAAATTTCGATGGATCTCCACGAATTGTGGTCCCTACATAACGTTTTGACTATTTTTAGCATGATATCTGTCGGTCTGTCTGTTGATTTTAAGATTTTTGCAAATATTTCACAACAGTGAAATATTTCGAAAAAATTTATTTAACAAAAGTTGCTATAAAAGCAATAACTAACAACTTTTATTTGGGACTTTTGTTTTTGTATGTATGCAATCAGTGGTGGCGCTAGCGGAATCCGGGGGGGGGGGGGCACTAAAAGTTGCTCTGGCCCCCAGCTGCCCCCCCCACAAATTACTTGAAAAAAATATATTTTAGAAGTGAGGACCTTTTTTTTAGTTCATTACTTGTATTTTCATATGTAAAAGATTAAAAAAATATTTCCTGGCCTCCCCAAATTTTCTCCCAAAAAAAAGATTCTTACTTACATTTTTTTTAATTTTGACCAAAAAACGTAAAAACCACATGTTTTTGAAGCTATTTATAATACAAAACCTTAAAAACGGTCTGAATTTTTTTTCGCAGAATAATTTAACAACCGGCGCAGGCTCCACCACACCCCTGGTTATGCGCCTATGCCATATACGTATGTTATGCGTCTATTATTAGTTTAATAAAATAAACTTAATAATAAATATAAACCAGACTTAAGTTCTATATATAACTCGACATCCGGTACTAAATGAAAACCACGTGGTTAACGTGACATTTCGATCTCTATTATTTCTGCATTAACCTGTACTTATACTTAAGAAATAATCACACATGGCTGAAAAATCCCGTGACCCCCCCCCTAGAACATACAGTACCAGATTTATGTATAAGTCAAGTAGGCTCAGGCTTGGGACCCTGCGAATTTTAAGGCCTCAACGGAGCTTGATTTAGGCTTTTTTTTATTCATCACTTCGATTCGACTTCCTTTAGGGGCTCATTTTATCGATCATTCGGTCTAGAGCCAATAAAAATCTTAATCCGGCACTGGGTAATTGTCTTTGCGTCCCTGTTGTCGGTTGGTGACAACGTAGGAATGTTTTGTCTTGAAGGAGCCTATAACTAAAGCTGCCAGACTTACTATTTCTGAAATATTTAGTTATACAAAAATGTGCATTTTTTAAAAGTGCTGAAGTGAAATGTATTGTATTAGTAAATTCATGTAAAATAACACAAAAAATTGGTAAACAATTAACGTCAGGAACAAACTATACGCTACGGCGCGCAATTTACTTTTTTATAAAAGTAAATGCAAATAGCCTACACGCTCTGTTCAACTTCCAATGTAGATAACCCTTCAATTTCTACCAGCGACGGAACAGTAGGGTACTATTAATATATTGGTAGGAATTAAATCGAAACATAATAAATGGTTCACAACAATATACGAGGCTCAATTCATGGATGAGACGTTATTAATAAGAAATTATAATTCAAATGTATAATAATTATCACCTTCGAAATACGGCCCAACTACGGCTATTTCTGTATTTATTTTTTGACATGTTTCACCAGCAATTTAGTTTCTTCTAGATTATGTGTGTGTTGTACAAAAACTAAGAAAAAATTTTTTTGGAACAAACTGTTTTATTGCTTTTCAAAATATTCGCCTTTAAGATATACACTTTTGAATGCGTTCAAACCAATTCTCGAAACATTTTTCCACTTTGAAGTTGGTATCTCAAAAATATGGTTTTCGAAGGCTTCAACAGTTCTTGAGGTGATGAAAATCGTTGTCCATGCATTTTTTGTTTGAAATTGAGGATCAAAAAAAAGTCGCTGGGGATAAATCAGGTGAATACGGACGACAATGAGACATTAATTCGATGTTTTTCTCCTTCAAATAATCAATTGTTTGACGTGCTGTGTGGGAGTTTGCATTGTCATGATGAAGAATGATGCGAAGATTTTGGTTGTTTTTCATGATTTTGTCGATGACTTCTTGCAAACAAATTGTTGTATACCATTCAGCATTAACTGTTTTCCGATCCTCTAAAGGAATGGTTGTGACAAGTCTAGTACAACCGAAAAAACATGCGATCACTTTCTTGGAAGTACTTCTTGAACGAACAATTTTTGTGAGTTTCGGTTCATCTTGGAAGACCCAAACAGTAGATTGTTGCTAAGTTTCCGGTTTGTATGCGTAAATCCAAGTTTCGTCACCTGCAATGATGTTGTATACGGATTTTGCAGTGCCTAGGCTGAATTGTTTTAGCATTCCCTTACACCAATCAGCACGAGCCTTTTTTCGAGCTTGGGTCAAATTATATGGAATCCATCGGGAACAGATCTTTTTCACAGCTAAATGTTCATGCAAAATCGAATGTATTGCAGTCTGCGTTATGCCAAAGGATGCCTCTATCTCACGGTAAGTCACATGCCGATCTACTTCAATGATTTTGCGTACAGTATCGATGTTTTTTGAATCACAGCCGATTATGGTCAACCTTCACGAGATTCATCACTGATGGACGCACGACCCCGACGAAATTCTGCGAAGCAATTGTAAACAGTCTTTTCTGATGGTGCTTCATTACCAAAAGTTGAACGAAGCGAATCTGTGCATTGTTGTTGAGTTAGGCCTTTACTTAAATCGTAAAAAATCATCCAACGAAAACCTTCACAAGTAATATTAATTTTTTCATAAACTTGTTTTTTTAAACGCTCACTGTCAACAAACAAACTACTCGGTCAATTTATAAGCTGCCACTGGTTTCACAATAACAAATGTCAAATTTTACGAATATAGTAATGGTACATTTCAATATTGTCATCTAGTGGTCGTTTGTAAAAACATAAAAGGTAACCCTCGTACTACTGAAACAAAAATAGAGTTAACAGGTTCAGTACCGCTGTTTCCGGTCGGAAAAATTCGGTTTTAGTCGACGAAGCCGCTGTTCTTGATCGGAAACGTTCGGTTATAGTCGACGACTCGCAGTTCCTGATCGGGAACATTGGGTTTTATTTGTTGGCGCTGCGCTTGAACGGAGTTATGTGGAACAACACTGTGCAAACATATTTTAAACTAAATTTTTAGCAATTTTTGTCTTAAACAAGCATCTTGTAGGCCGGTAAAAGCATTTTTTTATGTCGGCTATACGGAAATAAATATCCTGATACAGTGGCAGCGAACCGGTTAACAAATCAATTTAATTAAAAACCTAGCAACTGGGAATAATTTTTCAATAGAAATTTGAAACAACATGTTATGAAATTATTATTGGAGACGCTAATGCCTCTGCGCCGTATTCGATATCAATTAATTTAACGATACAGTGTGTCTATGTTCGTCGTGCGTATGACAATCCCAGTTCCCGTCCTTCCAGTCGCGAAGCAGGCAACCGTGCAACCAGGGAACCGAGCAGGAGAGCCGATAAGGCGACAATGGCTGCCTGAGAATGACACGAGGTGCTTTTGTCGTCTTTACACGCGGCTCCACAGCACAGGGTACACTATCGATTCTAGAAACAATTCCAAGACTCCACATTTTCTAAGACCTATTGAACTAATTTATATTGTAATAATGCTTAGAAAATTTTACACTTTTTAGGGTTTTAGAACACCGACAAAAAATCTTAATACCGTCATTTTTGTGTCTGTCTTATTATTATTATTTTTACTGACCGCCAACATATATAAGGGAGATATTGTGATCATACCGATTTTGACATTTCGAGATTTCAATGGATCTCCACGAATTGAGGTCCCTACATAACATTTGGCTATTTTTAGCATGATGTCTGTCGGTCTGTCTGTCTGTCTGTCCGTCTGTCCTTCCGTCTGTCCGTCTGTCCGTCTGTCCGTCTGTCCGTCTGTCCGTCTGTCCGTCTGTCCGTCTGTCCGTCTGTCCGTCTGTCCGTCTGTCCGTCTGTCCGTCCGTCCGTCTGTCCGTCTGTCTGTCTGTCTGTGTGTCTGTCTGTCTGTGTACACGTGCAGAGCAAATTCGGCTAAAAGGATTATTATGAAACTTCATATTTAAGCTTTTGACATGAATGGCACGAGCTTACCAACTTTTGGTAAAAATCGGTTGACTAAAAATGGGAGTTTACTCGTGTCGATTTTAAGATTTTTGCGAATATTTAACATCAGAAAAATATTTGAAAAAAATATATTTAACAAAAGTTGCTATAAAAGCAATAACTAATAACTTTTATTTGAGACATTTTTTGATAAAACGAAACATTTTTGAAATTTTTTTCGAAATGTCTATTTTTTCAAAGTTTCTATTTTTTCATACTTACATATATGTAACGTTTCCATGGTTATGATAAATAATATCTCTGTTAGAAAATATTAGGCCAAGTTATTTCTACACTGCTGCTAGAATGTATTTTATACAAGTACTTTGTGATAGCGGTCAGTCCTGTGGTGGCCATAGCTGATTTTTTTATATAAATATAGGCATTTCTTGCTACTCTCCTTCTTGTAGAAGTGGTTGTCAATATATGGCTCGCGGGCCATATCCGGCCCGAATATTATTTTTAAACATCCCGAGCTATGTTTTGGCTCCTCACCGTCTTGAAGTGGTATTTTAATTTCTGCCCCCTCTTCTCCATATTATTTTCTGAATTTATACGCCCGTCCCCAAGTGATTTTTCCAATTTCTGCCCATATCCTCAAGTTATTTTTATATATCTGTCCCTTCTCAAATGATTTTTTTTTAAGTTAGTTTAAAATTTTGTTCCCCATCCCCAAGAGATTTACTGAATTTATACCTGTTCCTAAGTAATTTTTTGGCTGTAAGTTTGGATGTAAGAACATTTTTACATACCTAATCTCCAAATATTTAAATTTTTGCCCCCGTCGTCATGGTTTTTTAAATGTATGCACCTTTGAGCGATTTTTAGATTTTTAGAATTGGGGACGGAGGAGATCGTCCCCAAGTTATTTTTTCCCCTGGCCCCTGGCAGCCGCAAGTACTTTTTTTTAATTCCTGACCGCATTTAAATAATTTTAATTTATACCCCCCTTTCAAATGATTTTTAGGATTCCAACTCCCCATTCCCAAGTGATTTTCTAAATTTTTACCTACCACCATCCTAAGTAGTTTTTTTAATTTTATGCCCCTCTTCCTCAAATTATTTTTTCTGTGCCCTCTCAGCCAAAGGAAATTTTTTTAATTCCCCCAATTGCCAAATGATTTTCTGAATCTCCCCCCCCCCGGTTCCCAAATTTTTTTTTTTTTAGTTTTTAAAATATAACAACACTATTTTTCCATTTATCATACAATCATAACTAGCAAGTGCCTGTATGTAGTGTCGGTAACATTATGACGTCATTTTTTCCTAAGGTTCTCGTGATTGGCTAACTGGGGACACTCTGTCTCTTGATTGGCTGACAGGTGACACTCTCTCCCTGGCTAACTGGTGATATCCTGTCCCGTGATCCACTGACCGAAATTAAGAATAATTTGAAATTAAGATACGTTAAAAAATAAAACCAAATACACCTACAAACAATTGAAATTTTTATATTAAATCCGTCATTGTTGACGGGTAATAACCTAGTCGATAAATAATTTGACAGATCTTACGATAACGCATTTTAAGCGTTTCGAACTTACGATGCCTACAGACGTGTTTACGATCATTATGGTTTTACACAGAATTGCAGCATAAGCTTAATTTTAACGAGACAGGGGTAAAAACATTGACCAGAGTCTACCAGGAAACCATGTTGGAGTCGATAGTTAAAGAACTGGTCATCTACCCAGCAAGCCTCCGGCAAGATTCAGCGTCAGCCTATAATTCGAAGACTACTTAGCATTCTCATCTCGCTTCATTTCTCTTGTTGATTGTCCGTCTAGCAGCTCTAACCTCAACCCCCTGGACTACAAATTGTGGTCCGTGCTTCAGGGCATAACCTACAAGAGGAGATGCCCTAATATCATTAGTTTAAAGCGCTCTGTAATGAAGGCATTGCAGGATTTTCCTGTAGAAATTCTTCGTAATTCTATTGACGAGTAGCCGGAGAGACATAAGCTCTTTAAAGGCCAGAAGTGGTCATTTTGAAAACTGATTGGTGTTTCTCGTTAAAAAGGCATCTATGTGCTATGGGTTGATACAAAAGTTCGTCCCGTTTTTTTTTTTTTTTTGACAAAAATCGAAGAAACATTTTATTTACTGAGGGCCGGTTTCTGAAAGCTTAGTTAACTAGAACCAAAAGGTTATAAAATGGTTGCTATGGTTATTTATGGGACTGTTATATTGTAACCGAGTTTAACCAAAAGATTAAACTCGGCTAAGCTTTCAGAAACCGGCCCTTAAAGTTACAATTAATCAATATAGTATGTGCCGTTCTGTTCGATGACCTTTCTACATCTCTTCGATAGCTGCATGATCCCGCGCTCCTAGAAGTATTGAGGTTTCTGGCGAAAGAACTGATTCAGGTGATTTTTCAAGTCATCCAAGTAAGTTAAGTATTTGCCATTTAAGATGTTTTGAAGCGATCTATATAAATGGTCTTCGGAGGGTGCAAGGTCGGAAGAGTATGGCCAAAACATCCCAGTCAAGTTTCTGTCGGGTGGCCAAAAACACGTGTCGTTTAGCATTGTCCTGATGGAACGCAATGCCCTTTCTGTTGGCTAATTCAAGCCGCTTCTGGTCGATTGCTCGCTTTAATTCACTTAGTTGTGAACAGTATTTCTCCGAATTAATGGTCTGGTTTTCAGGAAATAGCTCATAACAAACGATTCGCTTCCAATCCCACCAAATTCATAGCATAACCTTCTTCGGATGTAAACTTTTGCGTTGGTTGTAGGGGCATCTTCGCGCTTGATCTCCTATGCTTAATATAATTATAAACAATCCATTTTTCATCACCTGTAACCATCCGATTTAAAAATTGATCGATTTCGTTGCGCTTCAATAGAAAATCACTAGCAGAAACTCTGTCTAACAAATTTTTCTCCATTAACTCATGCGGTACCCATACATCGACCTTACTAACTATTCCAAGTTGGAGTAATTGTCGTGAAACTGTTTCAATTTCCGCGATATCTCGAGTTATTCTATGCCGATCACTTTCAATTAGCGCCAATATTTCGTCATCAGTCTTAGCCAGTCACCCAGATCGTGGTTCTTCACTAAGATTAAAATTGTTTTTACGAAATTTTCTGAACCACTTACGGCACGTGGAATCGTCAATTGCACCCTTACTGTACACAGCACAATTTTTTTGCGTCTGCGAATCATTCTTGCCTTTTCTGAAATAAAAAATTATAATATGTCGAAAATGCTCCTTATTTTCTGCCATGTGTAACCAATGCTTAACAAAATTTAAAAAACACAACCAGATAACATTTTTTTTCCGATTTACTCACTGTTTTTTATCAAATGACCTCAAAACTTAACAAGTGTGAAGTCAATAACATTTCAGTTTTGCATCAACCAAAAAAAATTGTACTAGAAGAAAATTAAAATATTTTTAAGCATCTTGTGAAATTTCATACGAAACTTTGTGTCAGTATTTATGGTAAGACAAGGTATTTTAAAAAATAAATAAAACAAATAAGTCTCCATATTTATTTATATAGATAAAAAGCAACATAATTTAAAAAAAAAAATACTCTGAAGTAACAATATTGTAATTAAAAATGTAAATCCAAAATTATAATATAGGCAGTTACTAAATTTTTGCTACATGTAGTTTTTAGTTTGTGTGTAGTAAAAATAACGTCGAGTGAAGTTTTTAGTTTATGTAATCATCTAAACAATCTGCAACTTCATATGTATCATCTCCCAAATATTCGCAGTTCATAACTGGACAAGTCAAAAAATTACAACTTAAACTGCCACCCATTGTCAGCAGCGCCAAAATACAGTAAGCGGAAATTCCAATACAATACATCATTTCTGCTGGATAATCATCCAAATGATGTACCTCTAAGATGAAGTGAGTTACACAATAAACTATAGCAGCAATAACACCAAACTGGGTACCAAAATGAGTACAAAAAACACTGAGAAAGATGACGTTACCAATAATCAAAGTATCAACTAAAGAATTGTCCTTACAGTCAATTAGCATGAACACAGCTAGAGGGAAGAAGGTTAAAGCAATGGGTATAATTGCGTATGTCCAACATATATCATGCCATAATAAATAAGCAGATACTAGCCCTGGAAGGGCGTAAAGCGTTTTGAGGTAAAAAATCACAACATGAAGCACTTTTACTATATTGTATAATAGTACACAAGTTCTTCTCGGTTTTCTTTTGTCACAATTTCTTCGAGAACATTTTGAAGTTAGCTTCTTTGCGGAATTTGTTCTTTTTAGACATCTAGCTTCATCTTCGCATATTTTAGTTTCTGGAAAGAAATATTTGTTATAAAGTTAGTTTTACACAGTTCAATTAATTGATCAACAAATTGATCAAGTTTTTTGTCAATTAATTGAAAAATTTATTGGTAACCTTCGGAACAAAACAAAAGAAATAACCTAGATGATGATAAATTAGAACGTTTGAGGTTATGTTAGATTTGAAACTGAAACACAAATAATATGTTTCGAGGTTATGCTACAACTAAACAGTTGGCAATATCTTAACAGATAAAAATATACCTAGAATTCCATAAAAAATTGATGAAAAATAGAACTTGTTCTATTTTCAAAATAAATTGATCAAAATTTTTGTCAAATAATTGATCAATTAATTGATGAAATTTTTACGCTTTACACATATCAATTAATTGAATGTCAACTTTTTCAATTAATTGATCAATTAATTGAATCGTGTAAAACCCACTTAAGGATTCATATTTATAAATAAAAACAAATACTCAGTTGAGTTTACTACGTTTTAATATAGTTCATTTTTTATAAGAAACACATGACGACACCCAGCACCCAGCCATTAAAGGCATGCGCATAATATATATATATATATATATATATATATATATATATATATATATATATATATATATATATATATATATAGATATATACAGAGTGTTCGTTTAATGTTGAGTGTTACAAAATACCCTTTTAGGTTGAAAATAATATTCCAGTATTAGATTATTAGAGTATTTATTTTGCATGGTTGCCATCTTACGACGCTTAAATTTGTTATTACATATAATCTTTGATTATCTAAAGAAGTCCAGTCAAGGTCATATGACTAAAATAATAATTAACGTACTTATGTGTTTCTCTCTCTCACATGCAAAATAGCAAAAGAAATACAAATGAAGTTTGTCAATCAATTATGTTTATAGTTCAGGTATAGCAACGACTAAGGTATATATACATACAAACGTGTACCGTAGGTTATCCCACCTCGGGGTTTGTCTGAGATTACCAATGTTTTCTAGTGTCATTCGTACTGAACCAGTGGCGTCTAAAACTATGTTTTGCTATTTATTTCATCGTGTTTTTCATTAAATCTGTCCTTTTCAGAACAATATTTGTATTTTAAATAATTGTTTTCTTTTATTTAAAACAATATAAGTGTAATAGGCAAAACGTTAAGAAAGCAGTCCCGTGAATTGGTTTATCCTATACGAATATTTCCTACGAGAGCAAGAAAAACAGTGGACCTTTGTTAACTGTACATGCAGTTCAGGAGGTAAATAAATATGAATTAATATTATTATATTTAAAATTAGGTTCTGGAGTCATATATATTTTCGTAGAGACATCTTAGATAATAATAAATTATAATAGGTACGGAAATTGTTAGTTTTTTACAGTTTTCATTATATTTCACTTTTATAACTTGTAATTGTAGGTTAGATTTCTCCATAAATCAGCGCAAATATCTTTCTAGTTTAATGACATTCGTGGTTGTAATATGAACTAGGATTAGATAATATGCAACCCGAAGTGCACACAAATATATTTTTATATTTTAAATTGCTATGAATCGCGCGATCATTAATTTTGTACCAAAATTGGAAAACAAAATGGCCGACCGGCGTAGCGTAGTGGTAACACATGTGCTCTGCGTTGCGAAGGTCTCGGGTTCGAATCCCGTTCAGGCATGGACATTTTCTCAAAATAAAAATTGTCCTGGCTAATTGCCACAGCAGCAAAGGCCATTAAATTAAAAAAAAAAAAAATGTAATTTTGGTAGAAAATTAAAGATTGCCTTGAACCGAAAATTATGATTAATTTATTTACAACTCTCCTAATTTATTTCCTAAAATTAAAATTAATTACAATTGTTAAAAGTTAATACTTCAGTAAGCATTAAGTTATTATTTTATTTGCAAGCAAGCATATGAAATAAATAAACGTAAAAGTATTTATTTTTTACTTTTATATTTACTTTTACTGTACATATTAAATTATATTATTTTATATTTCTTTTGCATTTACCATTTAAAATATTATTAATTACACTACACCATTTGAAAATAAAAAATGTGGTGCTAATATTTAAAATTTCTTATAAAATTCATCACTGTCACAATCACAATTTACTGTCATTTATCGTTACAACGTCAAAAACAATTGCCGCAAATTGCCGATAGTGAAATGTTCTCAAAATGTTGGTTAAAAAAACGCTTTTAGCACTAACGGTGGATGGAATATAACTTAAAACCGTTTCAAGGCCGTGTATATGAGTTTCATACCCCTGGTTAAAACAACCGAGTGGACCGAGCTAATTAAAGCTATTTAACGAACTAAATCAGCAACAAAGAATTAATCACATTACGGAAACCAATAGTTAAAATAAAGAATGTTAAATGTTTCTGAATTAAAAGCCCTCAAGATAAAAATTTATGCTACACCAATGGCCTGATTTTGATAGGTGTGGTTAAAATCTTAGTTCGGAACATTCGAATATGACCTTGACTAGACTTCTTTAGATAATCAAAGTATAGATTTTTTAGACAAAAATACCTAATAAGATTCAACAGAATTATACAGCGTGATCCAAGACTTTGTATACAAATGGAAAACTTTTTTATTATCAATTTTACGAAAAGAGTCACTCTTCAGAAAAACTCCAGCTTTACATCAAACCCCCGAAAACGTTATCAAACTTGTTTTACGTAATACAGGGTGTCCAATAATTAGATAAACAAATTTAATAATAAAATTTTATCTATGTTTATTAACATAAAATTTCAAATCTAATTCATTTTTACTGATTGTCATGCTTTCAAAACCCTTTTGGCATTTTAAATAATTGGTAATCTGGTGGTATTTGATCACACTCTTTCCTTATTCTTCGAACCAATTCTTGTTGATTTTGTGGTCGATTTATATACACCTTAGTTTTTAAATACAGGGTGGCCAGTGTTTTATTGCCAAGTCAGAATTAGAAGACTGTCCAATCCATTTTTGTGGAAAATTAATATCTAACCACTGTCTAACAGGTAGTGAAAAGTGTGAGGGGGGCCCATTTAATTGAAATATCATAGCCTGTCTTTGTAAAATGGCATATCATCCAAAATGTCAATAAATTAATTTTGTAAGAAATTTAAAAAAACATCAGTATTAAATTGAAAACAAAAAAAAAATGGTTCCAAATAAATGTTTTCCCATAAGATTGCACCAAATGTTGATTTCTTGTGAATATTGACTTCGGCATTTAATAACCCAGTCAAGATTTTTCGTACTCCAATACCTTGAATTTTGGGATGATACTGTCCAATTTGTGGTGAATGCAGCTTCATCGGTATACATTATATTTTTCAAAAAAATGTCTATTTTTTCGGTTTCTTCAATAAACCAGCCACAAAAAACTAAACGTAAATTTCAATCTCTTTCTAAAATTGAAGGAATAAAATGTGTGTTTTTCATACTAAATATACACTACTCGTTAATTGTTAACGAGTAATGAGTAAATAACGGGTAGAGGGTTATCAAAAGCAGAACCGGGTACAATTTTAACGGGTCGGGTAACGGGTACCCGGGTTCTCATCGTCATTCCTAAATAGTATATCTAGATTTTATGATTCTCCAATCCGTAATCTCAACTGTCCAAAAAGTTGTCATTGTGTGGGTCCAATGGACTCGTGTCGCCGATTACAATATTTAATTTTTTCTGACGTACATGACGTACATACATACATACAAGCTGTAGATTGTTAAATTGTAAGTAATAGAATAATTAATTAGTAAAGTAAGTAGCGGTAAATTGTTGACATTCTAAAAAGTGAATGGTTATCCGGATTAGGGTAAAATATAATAGATATTATTCACTCACCCTGTCTAAAAAATCTGAGAATTCCATCAATGATAATGACTAGATATGATAAATATAGCCAATTCCATCCTGGATGAACAAGTGTGAGTCGATAAGAACAGTATGCACCTACAATAGAAACCACCCCATGTGTAAAACCAATAATATTCTTGAAGTTGAATGGAGAGATTTCTTGCATATTAAATTTAAAAACTGTAAATAAGCTTGAATAAGATCAAGCGTATTTTGAAGTTATTTTACACTAGAATTTTGTCTTGACATATTCATGTCAGTATTATGTCAAAATGATATTTATTGTTACTATAACAATCAGTGAAAAGCTTATATAAGCTGTTCACTTTTGTAAGAACAAACTAAGACGGAATTTTGTTTTCAATAGTTTGCACCTTTGAAGCTGTATGTCATGTTGGTATTAAAAAATGTCACTTTTTTAAAATGTCGGTCCATTTGACATATGTCATAATGAAAAATGATATCTTAATTATAATGATCATAACCTTATCAACCTAAAGTAAGTTTTACAGCGTAAGGAATATTTTTAATTGACATTTAAAGTCAGTAACACACCATAAAAGTAACCAAAATAACCAGATTTAGTGTGTTCTTACAAAAGTGAACAGCATATACCAGAAACACTAATTTACTTTATTACTTTAAGGGGAATTCCCACACATGCAAGGAGACATGTGTTTGGTTCCTATAGTAAATTCGAGGAAATCCCTGACGTAGCTCGTGTGACCTTCGGACCGTAAGACGCACCCCAATTGTAAGTTAATTTTTTCAAGTAAAAAGCCGAGTCTTAAGATCCGAAAAATACGGTTATTTCAATACCAATCATAATAAAATATAGCTTACCTATATATTGTAAAATGCATATAATCTGTCTCAATTTGTAATACGAAACTATGGTCAATTTCAAAGTAGAAAAAAGTAGATAGCGCTGCGAACCGAGTACGATTTACACTGATCAAATACAGTATAGCGGGAAATTTAAAATAAGTTACAACTAGGACATGGGCGTAGCAAGTATTTTTTTTTTTTAATCTAAAAAATGTTAATAAGATATTGAAATAAACAAGGCAGATAATACACTTACGTTATTTATACGACATAAATTCAGTTTAATGGGAAATACGAAAAAGTTAAAAAAATATCAATTTTAAAAATTATGTACTATATATAAAAAAGAGAGATTTGGCTAAAAGAGTTTAAACAAAGCAATAAAACAAACAATATATCTTCAGAGCTAAAGTTTCTTATTTAAATAATTATTGTAAATAAAAATTAAAAATATATGTATATATGAAGGTCTAAAAATTATATCAATAACTTCTTGTTTGGGCACAATCAGCTGGGCTGTCTTTTGGACTCACATTAGTCTTATTTCTTGTTCTGTTAATTGTCAACTGTCAAAAAATATTTATATGTCAGATAACCTAAAAAATATATAACTGCGTAAAAACAAATTACATAGAGAATTTTCTCCATAAAATCTACGCCAAGAATATAAATAAAAGTCTAAACATGTAAATAATAACAAAATATATGAGAAAAATTAAATAATATAAATAATTTATATTTCCAATGTACGACACTGAACATCTGTCAACTTGGACTAATAATGGAACAATATTTTTACAGTGTAATAGGGATGACGATCTAAACCAATCCGAAGCAAGGACAAACAGCTCCTATCTTCTTACACACATTTTTCTACTTTGAAATAGACCATAGATCTGGTTACTTTAGTGACTGTTGTGGTGTAAATAGACTTTTGTAGAATCATGTGAACTTGTAAATCTGGCTTTTAAAAGTATGGTTAAGTTTCATCATATTGAGGTTATTACTAAATTGACATGTCAAAATTGTGATTGACATGTCAAATATTTTGAATATACAGTCTGTTCCAAACGGTTAAGCGGAAGTAAATGGGAATTTAGTTCTTTTAGGTTGTCACGTGAAGAGGGACCTTGCTTGGGTTATTTCATTTTTCACGTTGGGATGTCAAAATTTAAAATTCCAACAATGAAACCATGGAATCGAATGACATATGTCAAAATTAAATATTTTTTTAGATATTTTAATGACAAAAAAATAAATAAATAAGAAATTTGTATTAAGAATGACACAAAAAGTCAAAAAATTTTAAGACATTTTAAAATGATATTAACCTTAACCAAAAAATGTTTATTTTAAGTATGATTTACAAAGCTTAAACAAAACGGCCGAAAGGCACGATTTAAACGATGAAAGTAACTAGATTGCAAAATCTAGTTCCGCTTAACCGTTTGGAACAGACTGTATATATTAATTTCATCAAACTTTCGATTATTACTCGTATAATAATAAAAAAATATTACGATTATCAATGAAATATCGTGATAAAATATAAAAATCAAAAATACATATTATATAGGCGCAAATAGCCTTTGTTGCTGTGCGCCAAAAATTTCAACTAACTAACAAAATACATATTATATAATAATAATTTATCATTTTATTGTGCTGCCCTTAAAAACTTATTCTTGTTTTGCAAAATTTAATAACATATTTAAACAAAAACATTCATATTTTGAATGTAAATCCCAAATTTTTCTCTGCAAATCTTTTCAAAACATGTAGTCTGTGATTCTATCTGTTTTCTTATTATTACCTCTCCCCATGTTCTTCGGTCTTAAATTTTCTACACCTTCATTTAAAATTTTTCTTACTTCTTCAGAAATCTAAAGAAATTGAAATGGGTAAATTATTTTATATTTCACAACAAAAAGGACACCAAGATTTACTGAAAAAATATCTGCCACACGGTCTATAATTTCGCTTCTTTTTAATTTTGTTCCATTTTTTTCTAAAAGTTTTCCATAAGGGTTATATATGTGTTTTTGGCCAATGTTTACAATATCCCCCTACAAACTTTATACAGATGGCAGCACATAACGACTACACTAATACAATGTTCCATTACTCGACGAAAGTAACCGCGGTTGAAGTTTCCCGTTCCGAAAGTGTACGACATTAACCTTTTCAGGAAAATTGTTAGGTTTCGGAACGCGGTTACTGAAAATTTTGGTAACTTTTTTGTAACCAAACTAACCGTAGAAATATCGCGGTTAGTGTGGTTATTTCCTCCCACTACAAACTTCAGATCTAATTTAAACTACAAAAGGCGGGAATTTCAAAACAATTACAATAAGGCGAGAGTTAAGTGGAGGGAATTAATCGTTTCTTTGTAGTGCAAGTAGTAAATTATAATATTATTTTACTATAGTCTATAATTAAAACAGTAAGAATGAGTGTAAGTAACTGATTTTTAGTACTATTGATCGTTGTCGTGAAAAATAATATCGGGAAAAATCATATATGTTCTTATATAATGTGCCATTGTAAACAAGTACTAATAAAACAAATATTTTTATTAATAAGTTTGTAAGAGAATATTTATAACCTATAACGTCCATAAAATGACAGTTCAGTTGTCTGTTTTATCAACTGAGGTGTGACTACCGTTCCGTAACTAAAACGCGTTTTCAGGTAACCACTGGGTAACTACAACTTACCACGACTTTACCGTAACCGCGACCGCGGTAGTTAGGTGTGCAGTTACGGAACATTGTATTAATAATTCAAGAATTGTTAGTGGCTCTAAAACAATGGTTTCTAGAAGCGAGCTAACCATCTTCTAGTTTAATGACAAAACACTATCTTAGGTTAGGTTAGGTTAGTAAGTGTTTGGTTAGAAGAAGCCGAGTGAAGCGAGCTACCCATCTTCTAGTTTAATGACATAAATAAAAGTTCTGCACAGTCCCACTTGTTTAAAATCTCTGTATATTAAACAAATGACATTTGTTTGACGTATGCGCAAGTGTGAAGTGGGATGTTGTAAACACTTACAGTCTGTTTCAAACGCTTAGGCGGAACTAAATGGGAATTTCGTTCTTTTAAGTTGTCACGACAAGGGACCTTTCTTGGGTTATTTCATTTTTCACGTTGGAATGTCAAAATTTAAAATTACAACAATGAAACCATGGAAACGAATGACCTATGTCAAAATTAAATTATTTTTTTATATATTTTAATGACAAAAAAATAAATAAATGGGAAATTTGTATTAAGAATTACACAAAAAATCAAAATATAAAGAAAATGACATTTTAAAATGATATTAACCTTAACCAAAAAATGTTTATTGTAAGTATAATTTACAAAGCTTAAACAAAACGGCCGAAAAGCACGATTTAAGCGATGAAAGTAACTAAATTGCAAAATCTAGTTCCGCCTAAGCGTTTGAAACAGACTGTACCAAATATTTTTCAATTAAAAAAATAAATTGACATATAATTTAATGTCAAATATGAATTGTCAAATGTTTTGAAAGGTGCCATTTCAGCAGTACCACCCTAAGATGATATTTTAAATAGACAATATGAAAAATGAAATTTTCCTCTTAGTTTCGTATTACAAATTGAGACAGATTATTTGATAAGTTATTTTGCTGTACGATTATTTAAAATTTGTAACATTTTCATTTAATTGGACCTTAAGGGGGAGCACGTGCCCTCAGTGCCCGCTATTGGTTCTATTCTATAATTCTAAAGTAAGTTATATTCTGGCATAGTTTGGTAGTAAGTTACATTCTTACACACTATGCCAATTACAAACCGATTGGTAGCAGTCTGCATCAAAATAGCCGCGCCGAGTGTAGACAGACCAACCGAGTGTAGCCTGAGCTGACAGTGTCGACATTCCTGCCAACTGACAAACCTACTTGGCTTTGCCAATTAGGATGCAGGATTGGCTTTGCCAATCATGCGTCCACACGCAGATTAAGAAATGGACTATAGAACATAAATTATTATATCAGACAATCGTGATCTTTATTCTGTATCAGTTTAAGTGGTAACAACGTGGAAAAATAAGTTATGTTATCGTTCATTTTCGACAAGAAAGTTAGAACTCAAAATATGTATTTTTTCTGGAGAAACTTTTAAAGAATTTGAAGTGTTTAACTTCTATGAGTGCAACGACGACACAACTAAACCTCTAATAGCGACTCTACAAGCACAAGCTGAGTTTTCACGCTATACCAGTTAAGGGGGGGGGGGTATATTCGAGGTACAATACTGATTCGAGTCTTTTATCCAATAACTCAAAATTGCTAAATTTTGTGCAAATTTAACACAGTTTTCACTGAAATGTGTTGGCTGTCAAGTCGCTAATTTCGTTCTTTACTTTCGGGACGACCCTCGTATATTTAAAAGCACGCTACATTCTATTTGCTTTTGCTGTGACTTTTCGTCCAATCAAAACAAGAGTGACGTAGTTCAAATGTTTACATCGCCTGCTTGTTCACTGCAAATAGAGTATAATAGGAGAACTTACTTTACCTTGGGTGCATTCGAGTTGTACAGAGTAGAGCGAGCGCTGAGCGAACAGTTGATTGTGACGTCATGAACAGAGCACTAACGGAGCGAGCGTTCTTGTGACGTAATGTTTATAAAATCTAACCCTACAATTTTAGGCGGCGTTTTTACTGTCAGATTAGTTCACGTCAGTCATGAATCAAAATTATATACCTTGTTTTTTCCTTGTTTTTTTTTTTTCAATGATGAAGAAATAAAATTAATTAAAAATTAAATAATAATTAATGAATTCATTTAATGAATTTTTTCCATTTTAATTTTATGCACGGTGTATTTTAATAATTTTTTTTCTGTTTACAGAACGTCACAAATACATAAAATGGCCGTACTCTGTAGCCATAGACAAATAACAATATTATTTGTCTATTGTTATTTGTCTAAGGCTATTATTTTTATTTTATTTATAATTTAATTTTAAACTTTTATTACTTTCCCGCCGTTCCCCTACTTTTTTACGTCATACTCCATATGCTCGGTCTTAAAACCCCGAACACATAGAGCGCACTCTAAATGCTCGCTCGATCGCAAAACGAATGCAATTGAGTGTACTCCGAACGTCAAATCGAACACGTTTGAGTGTACAGAACGTGCTCGGAACGCTCGGAGCGTCACATCGAATGTACCCCTTAAAAATTAAAAGAAACTCAAAGACAGGATTTAATATTTTATGTATTAATCGTGAAGAGGTACACCTATTGTTTGTAATGCTAATAAACAATAAACTGCTATGCCAGTATTATAAAATATTTCCTTCGCCACTCCTTCCATTCGATGTGATCTCAGCACAAAATGTGTCACAGCAAAACTCATTGCTGTACCAATCCCAAACTCGGCCTTTTGATGTGCACCAAACGCGCTCAAAAACACAACATGACCAACAACCAGCAAATCAAGCATCGAATTATCCTTCACGTTATCAATAAGATAAACCATTAAAGGTAACACTGTAACAAGAAGTGGCACAATAGCATATTTATCTTGTATGCCGTTATCTATTAAAACTTGTGTCAATAAACCAGGTAAGGCATAAAGGGTGCTTAGATAGTATGATGCATCCTGGATAAATACGATAAAACACATGGAACAAGAAGAATCATCTATCTCGAAGTTTTTACAGATATTACAGATACTAGGTCTTCTTGATGCTGGACAGGAACGAGTTCGTAAAGGTTGTTCTTCGTTACATTCTACTTCTGGATTTCGCTGTTCTCTTTCTTTCTCTCGTCTTTCTCTTTCGCGGGGATTTGGTTTTGTTGGTCTCAGTTTTCCAATAGGACAACACGATTTTCTTTTTTCTGGTTCAGTGGAAGAGACTGAAGAGTTATTAGAGGGTCCTGGTACTTTGGCAGCTCCTGCAGCTAAACGACATCTATCTCTTGATCTTTTATAATATTTTCGACGTTGAGAACGTCCACCTATCATGGACAGTCTGTCCACTGGCATATCTGAAAATTTAATAAAATATTAGAATAAACATATTTTAAAAATTATATGTTAAAGTAACATATGTTAAAGAGGCCAACAGAATGATTAAAGTCTTGGACAACATTTTTTGTCATAATCGCATCAAAATTACATTTTTTTTATGTCGGTTAATCTAAGTAAGGGACCTGAAGCTGACTTTATTTAGGTTCAGGTTCGGATTCAGGTTCAATGTGGTAATTTCGGTTCAGTTTCAGGTTCAAGTTCAATAACAGATTTTTTTAGGTTCAAGAACCTAAATTTTCTCATGTTCGGGTTCGGGTTCAATGAAAATTTTAAATAAAATTATAAGTATACTCCATTTCATTTTGTAATACATAACTAAGAGGGAAACTTCATTTTTGAAAAAAGTTAAAAAGTATAATGTAAAACAGGCTTTGATTCATTTAAAAAGAAAAACATCACGGTTCGTATTTAGAGGTGAAAATAGGATATAAAAATAGTTTGTACCTCGAAAAGTTCGTATTTCGAGAGGTTTGTAAGTCGAGGTACCACTGCATCAGCAAATTTACTTAGCCATAATTAGTGTTATATTAAACTATAAAAATATTTAAATTGCAACCATCTAAATCAAAAGAATATGTTTGAAATAAGATTGCGAGCACCTAACCCCCCCTTTCAGTACGCCACTGCATATTGTAACAAAAGGACACAGTTTGGCAAGTTTGCCCCGGGCGCCAAAAGAGCTAGCGCCGGCTCTGGTCAAAACATATTATTTCAAAAATACAAAACAACTGTCTTTCGAAAACATAATCCGACGATCACATACAGACAAACACAGGAGTGAATTATATAACAATTCAAGAGAACAATTAAGAATTATAGCACTGTTAAATAGTATGATGATGGACAGGGCCGTGCAAAGGGGGGGGGCGAAAGGGGCGCCAAATTTTGGGGGTTCCAAAATCATTACTACACCGGAAAGGCGCAAATTGATAAAAGTTGTTAAATATTTAATTTGTCGCCTGTAAGAGGGTTAGGTATTGAACAAAAGGGAGATTTATTCCCAACCAATATACAATACGACCTTTTAGAAAGTCAGTAAGAAAACCAAAATAATAATCATTTTTGTGATATCTATAAAATATTACCGTAAATTCATTGTCATAGTCATTGTTACGTTGCCTATTTTGTCTCCGCCCACGAAATAATGTCATTTCTGCAATCTAGAATTCTACAACTAAATGAAGTCGCATACTTTCTACCATGTTCATCTCACTCCTTAAATCTAGTTGGAGTTCACGCCGCCAGCGTATCGCCAAAAATGGTAACATTTTTTGGAACAGTTCAAAATTTGTTTGTCTTCTTTTCCTCTTCGCCAGATAGATGGGACATATTTAATTCTCATTTAACCATCTCTTTAAAGAAACATTGCAACACTCGCTGGTCGACCAAAAACCAAGCAGTATCTGCAATTTGAAATCAATTGCCCAAGATCGTGCAAGCATTGGAGGAATTAATAGAGATTAGAAAGAATGAATAAACATATTCTGGTGCACAGAACTCTATATATCAAATAAAAAAAAAATATTTTATTTGTAGTTTGGTAATATGGAACCGCATCTTAGAAGAAATAGATGAGGTGAATATTTTCCTTCAAAAAAAGAACATGACGGTCACTATTGCTTGTAGGCTAATCGAAAATCTTAAAAATACAATCATTGAAATTAGAAATGAAAAATTTGAAACTTTTTATGAAAAAAAGTGAAAATTTGGCCAAACTTGTAAATGTTGAACCTATATTTAAGCAAGAAAGGAGACGTAAGATTCGCAAACAATACGACTATGAATCTTTGGATACCGATTTAAACGAATCTGAAAATTTTCGTTTAATATATATCGAGGCTATCGATACAATTATTGAGCAACTTACTTGGAGATTTGAAAAACTTCAACAGGTATCACGAGATTTCGAGTTTCTTAGTGGTTCAAGCATTGTTTCACATGATAAAGATACCATAAATAAACATGCTATGGCTCTTTCAATCAAATACGGAGCTGATTTGAACGGACAAGATTTTTTGTGTGAGATTTTAAGTGCGAAAAAACTTTTCCGGTCTTTGAATGCAAATTTTGAAAATATGGAACACTTAGAAATCCTCCAATTAATCCATCAATTTGACTTAACTGCAAATTAGAAAAATATGGAAACTGCATATAGAATATTTCTAAGTATTTCAGTGACTGCTGCATCGGCGGCAAGGTCTTTCAGCAAGCTTAAATTAGTAAAAAATTATTTAAGAGCTACAGGGCTGAGGACAGGCTTGCCAATTTAAGTTTACTTTTAATCGAATGTGATGTTACTCGATTATTAGATATAGAAAAAATAATCGATGATTTTGCCGCTCTGAAAGCGAGGAAAATAAAATTTTGTTAGTTATAGTCATACTTTTATTCTGATTTTTATTTATTTTTTTTGTTTCATTTATGATATTGTATTATATGATGATAAATGTATTATATATAACGATTGAATAAACCTTTTTTGAATATATGCTATTTAATAATCTGCTATTTAATATCTCTGCTATTTAATAACTGCCGCTTTTTTTTTTGGGAGGGGGGGCGCCCCATTTTGTTTTCGCCCCGCGCGCAGTTTTGTCATCGCACGGCCCTGATGATGGACCAAAGTATATAGACAGAAAAACAGAAACGGACTCTTTAACACCATTGTTACGAGAATTATGATTTCAGTAGTGAAACAGTACAAAAAAAAAAATCCGATAAAATGTGACAAAATGTACTTCTGAAGCTGGTATATCAAGAAAGAAATTGGACATTTATGTGTAATACTACAACAGTTAGAGATGTAGGACAAATCAGTTTAGACGAAAGGTTCGCAATCATTAGAAATTGGCTCGCCAAAGAATTTCGTTGGGTCGCGGACTCACTTTTATATTTGCTATGCTGATATGTTTTGTCTGGAAATCCTTTTCTTTTTTCATCTGGCTTATCAAAATCCTTCCGAATTTTCGTTAGTCAGTTTTCTCGAAATCGCCATAGAATTTCGGTGGGGCCTGAACTTAATTCTTATATCTGCGGAAACTTATATTTTTGTTCATCAGATTTGTCTTGAAATCCTTTTCTTTGCTCATCAGGTTTATCGAAATCTTTTTTTTTTGTGACATGTTTTTCTCGAGATCTTTTTTTTTGCATCAGATTTGCCTAACCGTTTGGAACAGACTGTAGGCGGAACTAAATGGGAATTTCGTTCTTTTAGGTTGTCACGAGAAGGGACCTTACTTGCGTTATTTCATTTTTCATGTTGGAATGTCAAAATTTAAAATTCCAACAATGAAACCATGGAAACGAATGACATTAGTCAAAATTAAATATTTTTTTTAGATATTTTAATGACAAAAAAATAAATAAATGGGAAATTTGTATTAAGAATGACACAAAATATCAAAATATAAAGAAAATGACATTTTAAAATGATATTAACCTTAACCAAAAAATGTTTATTGTAAGTATGATTTACAAAGCTTAAACAAAACGGCCGAAAGGCACGATTTAAACGATGAAAGTAACTAGTTTGCAAAATCTAGTTCCGCTTAACCGTTTGGAACAGACTGTAATATATAAAGGCTTGAGATTGACTGGTACAGTCTGTTCCAAACAGTTAAGCGGAACTAAATGGGAATTTAGTTCTTTTAGGTTGTCACGAGAAGGGACCTTGCTTGGGTTATTTCATTTTTCACGTTGGGATGTCAAAATTTAAAATTCCAACAATGAAACCATGGAAACGAATGACATTAGTCAAAATTTAATAATTTTTTTACTTATTTTATGGACAAAAAAATAAATAAATGGGAAATTTGTATTAAGAATGACACAAAAAATCAAAATATAAAGAAAATGACATTTTAAAATGATATTAACCTTAACCAAAAAATGTTTATTGTAAGTATGATTTACAAAGCTTAAACAAAACGGTCGAAAAGCACGATTTAAACGATGAAAGTAACTAGATTGCAAAATCTAGTTCCGCCTAACCGTTTGGAACAGACTGTATGTCTTAAAACCTTTTCTTGGCGACCATTCAAAATCCTTTCTATTTTTTATTAATAAAGTTTCTCGGAATCCAAAATCGAAATCGCTAAAATATATTTATTGTCACAAACTTTGTCAGATTGTCAGAGATTCATGTGCTTGATCGCATGTACGGACGTCTTGAGCCGATCCACAAATTGTCTATCCGGTTGATACACCCCGTTACTTCGGTATAATAATAAAACGCGAGATACGTTCACCGAAGGTATATTCGAACGCAGTTGGTGTTACCGGTACAAATTTCGTAAACGCCTATAATATCGTAAGTGGTACGACTTTGGCTACTCTCTCATATAGCAGTAAAATTTGATCATTGACAAAAAAATGCAGATAACTTACCAGATAGGAACAGCTTGGTGATGGCATTAAGAGCTATGAAGAAGTATGATAGGTAAAGCCAGATCCATGCATCTGTGCATTGTCTTAATCTGTACGAACACCATAGTACGACACCTGCTAGGGATCCGTATGATATAGGTACTAAATATACAACGCAACTATATTCTGACATATTATCATTTCATCCACTGCGGTTACAAGTGAACACCGAATTATTGGTATTCATTATTCACTGAAATTTTAATATTTATTTTGATTTAATATTTATTTTGATTTAATGTCACTGGAAATTTAAATGTCACAAATGTCATTGTCAATATTATCAACTGTTTTTATTTAAAAAGATTTTTTAATTTCATGTAGCGCTCACCATAGCCCCCTAATATTCATCTTATACAAAACTTCCTTAAATCGAATCGAATCGAATTGAATTTTTTCAATTGGTATATTGTCAGGTACGTTTTTGCTGTTAAGTCCAGTAATAAGGGAGATATTTCAAAAGTTCTGTTTTAGGCTTTCCGTCTTATACTTGTTACATATTTTTCCAATTTAAATCAGTGGCGAAGGGAAACCTCCGCTAGACTTGCCCTCCCATAAAAAAAAAAAAATTTATTTAAATTTTTTTTTTTACATATTTAGATAAATCTTCAAAAATACATCAAATTATGTTCTATACAAATGTTTGTCCAAGGCTTGGTTGACTAGTTACGAATTAATTATCATGACCATGGAAACGTTACATATAAGTATGAAACCAGTGGCGAAGGGAACCCTACGCTAGACTTGCCCTCCCATAAAAAAATAAATAAAAAAAAAATTAATTTAAAATTTATTTTTTTTAAATATTTAGATAAATCTTCAAAAATACATCAAATTATGCTCTATACAAATTTTTGTCCAAGGATTGGTTTACTACAGTCTGTTTCAAACGCTTAGGCGGAACTAGATTTTGCAATTTAGTTACTTTCATCGCTTAAATCGTGCTTTTCGGCCGTTTTGTTTAAGCTTTGTAAATCATACTTACAATAAACATTTTTTGGTTAAGGTTAATATCATTTTAAAATGTCATTTTCTTTATATTTTGATTTTTTGTGTAATTCTTAATACAAATTTCCCATTTATTTATTTTTTTGTCATTAAAATATATAAAAAAATAATTTAATTTTGACATAGGTCATTCGTTTCCATGGTTTCATTGTTGTAATTTTAAATTTTGACATTCCAACATGAAAAATGAAATAACCCAAGAAAGGTCCCTTGTCGTGACAACCTAAAAGAACGAAATTCCAATTTAGTTCCGCCTAAGCGTTTGAAACAGACTGTAGTTACGAATTAATTATCATAACCATGGAAACGTTACATATAAGTATGAAAAAATTGAGACTTGGAAAAATTTGGAATAATTTTACAAAAAATTTTCAAAATTTTTCGTTTTATCAAAAAACGTCTCAAATAAAAGTTATTAGTAATTGCATTTATAGTAACTTTTGTTCAATAAATTTTTTCGAAATATTTTTCTGTTGCTAAATATTCGCAAAAATCTTAAAATCGACGCGAGTAAACTCCCATTTCTAGTCAACCGATCTTCATAAAAAACAATAGGGTTCTTCCCATTTAATAGGAGAATTTTTTAGTACCAGAACGAATTCTCTAAGTTAAACCGTTCTTGAGTTATCGTGTATACACACAGGCACACACACAGACACACAGACACACACACACACACACACAGACACACACACACACAGACACACACACATACGTATGGCACTTCGAAAATAGGTTTTTTGGATTCCCTGGACCATGAAACGTGGTCATCAGTCAAAATCTCGACATCGAAAATTTTCGCGATTACAATACTTGCCCCTTATATATTAAGGTCGGGCAAGTAAAAATGCATAGAACAACAAATATTTGTTTTCTCAATAGAAACAAGAGTTTCCGTTGCTCAGTGGTAAGACAGTTGCCTATGCAGCTCAGGGACGCTGGTTCGAAACCCCCCACCTCCTTCGGATTTTTTTCTTCCGATATTGTGCAAACAGCTCTGGGACTCAGTCGACTCAGCCTCAAGTATTTTATATTTATAAATTAGAACCTGTTCATACAGGGTTAATAGGACCGGCCGAAACGTCACACTGACCACATCATGGCTTTCATATCTATAACCGGCGGTCTATAAACGGCTTCTCTGTCCCTTATACGCCTATCTAGGCTTTGGGGACCTATGATTTATTTAATAAAAACAATATTTGTCATGTGTTTGATATTAAATCAATGAAAATAAATGTATTTCAAGATTATTGTTCTAGAGTGTCCATGCCTATAACATTAATCCATTTAAAAAAATTCATGTGTAGTGTGAATTTTCATACATTTCAGGGTTTTGTAGGTATTTAATAAGTGTAAAAAGCCAACATAATGCTGGATGTTTAGGAATATTTGTACTAAATTTACATCAAAATCAACAGTTTTTTTGATAATCATTTTTATTCATATTTTAAGTACTAAGAGCTTCCATTTAATTTTTACCGACCGCCAACATATATGAGGGAGGTATTGTGATCATACCGATTTTGACGTTTCGAGATTTCGATGGATCTCCACGAATTGAGGTCCTTACATAACGTTTTGACTATTTTTAGCATGATGTCTGTCGGTCTGTCTTTCTGTCGGTCCGTCCGTCTGTCTGTCTGTCTGTCCGTCCGTCCGTCTGTCTGTCTGTGTACACGTGCAGAGCAAATTCGGCTGAAAGGATTTTTATGAAACTTCATATTTAAGCTTCTGCCATCAATGGCACGAGTTGATCAACTTTTGGTAAAAATCGATTGACTAAAAATGGGAGTTTACTCGTGTCGATTTTAAGATTTTTGTAAATATTTCACAACAGAAAAATATTTCGAAAAAATTTATTGAACAAAAGTTGCTATAAAAGCAATAATTAATAACTTTTATTTGAGATGTTTTTTGATAAAACGAAAAATTTCGTCTCAATAATTTCGTCTCAAAATAAGTCTCAATTTTTTCATACGTTTCCATGGTCATGATAAATAATATCTCTGTTAGGAAAATATTAGGCCAAGTTATTTCTACTCTGCTGCTAGAATGTATTTTATATAAGTACTTTATGATGGCGGTCGGTCCTGTGGTAGCCACAGCTGATTTTTTTATTATAGGTATTATTAATTTCAAAAACGACACACTACCTGAGCCATAAGTACAAAAAGTCCGTAACATTATTAGCCATAATTTAGATATATTTTTTGTCAAAAAACTGCATTAATTTACAAAAATTCCTCTCGTACGTTTCCGGTTTAGATCAATGTACATTTCAGATTTTTATTTTAACCCCTTTGCGTTAAAGGGTGCTGGACAGTATTTTTTTGGAAAAAAATCGTATTATAATTAAAATGTCTAAAAAACTACTTTTAGTTCCTTCATCTATGTCTTAATATCTTTCTTTGATATCACACAATAAATTTTGAAAAATAATTTTTTTCAACGACAAAAATTTTTTTATTTTTCGGAAAACTAACTTGATCAAAAATTCCTGTTGATCTATTTCGGTTCCCATCAATGTACATCAATGAAATTTTTTCAGATTTTTAGATCAACCCCTCTGGGAAATAGCGTGGGAGACAAAAGTTTTTTGATATATTTTTGTCGAAAATCCAGTAAAAAGAATTGATTTTGCAAAAATAAAAATTTTCTTGTTGATCCGCGCATTAAGAGGTTTAATTTTTTCATTAAATACATAATTGTTTATATTTATTTCGTAATGTGTTTTTTTGAACTCTCAGTATTTTTCGGAGTCAAAGAGTGTATTAGCATACTTGATGAGGACATTTTTTTTTAGATCATCACTGGTATTTTAAAGCTAGGAGCTTTTTTTTAGATCATCATTTTTAGAAATGAGAATAATTTAAATAATTTTGACTTTCGGTCCCCCAAAAAAAATTCCTGGGTGCGCCACTGAAAAGGGGTTATTTTAAGACTTTAATTTTAGCGTGTCCCCTGGTAACTTCTCATTTATTAACCCAAATGAAAAAAAAAAAACAATGCTTAAAACAAAAATATCAGTCAAATCAAATCAAATTACTGTTAGGTGAACTGACTAGAAAGAAAGAAAAAAAACCAAAACATATATATTTTTTTATTAAGTCGTGCAGTTTGGACTGGTGATAACAGTCTGGATTGTGCGGTTGGTAATTCGATTCTTCGTCGGTGATATTATTCGGGCGAGAATAATATGTATATATTACTCTCGCTCCACAATCATTCACCCCTCATCCAGGTGTAGGAGCTCGCCCCCTGGCATCGGCGACTAGCCTCGTTGCAGAAATAGGCCGATGTAAAATACATAAATAAATAAATAAATAAATAAATAAATAAATAAATAGATAGATAGATAGATAGATAGATAGATAGATAGATAGATAGATAGATAGATAGATAGATAGATAGATAGATAGATAGATAGATAGATAGATAGATAGATAGATAGATAGATAGATAGATAGATAGATAGATAGATAGATAGATAGATAGATAGATAGATAGATAGATAGATAGATAATAGATAGTTTGAAACGGGGCACCCCGAAAATTTCCTTTATTTGTAAAGACACAAAAAATCTTCAGAACAAAAGTTAAACTAGATAAAAAGGCCCATCTAAAGGTTACTATAAGAATTCTGAGGCACTTCCGGTTTCACCGGAAATGATATCAACTTTTGATCTAGCATAGGGAATCGATAATTTTATATTTTTTCCTAAAAGTACATTAAATTAGCTTTACAATGACACCAAAAAATCATATTTTTATGTTAACCATTTTAAAATGGCGACCATTTATTTACAAAATAATAATCAACATAAGTTTTACAAAGTTGAACGTAGCAAGCTTTGAAAACAATAAAAAAAAGAATATTCAACGACGATAGAAGATTTAGAAGAAAGGGTTAGAAGTGCAATCCGGGATATCCAAGAGTGTACTCTTTAGAAGGGCGATGGAAGAGTTTTTATTAAGAATGAGAAAATGTGTGGACAATAATGGTGGTTTGATCGAACATTTGTAATTTTTTTTTTTTGTAAAATAATTGTAAAAAGTAATAGTTTTTTTTCTCTAAATAGTCAAATAGTTTATTTTAGAGATATATATATATTTTTTTATTGTTTTCAAAGCTTGTTACGTTCAACTTTGTAAAACTTACGTTGATTATTATTTTGTAAATAAAAATGTCGCCATTAAAACTATGATTTTTTGGTGTCATTATAAAGCTAATTTAATGTACTTTTAGGAAAAAAATATAAAATTAACGATTCCCTATGCTAGATCAAAAGTTGACACCATTTCCGGTGAAACCGGAAGTGCCTCAGAATTCTTATAGTAACCTTTAGATGGGCCTTTTTGTCTAGTTTAACTTTTGTTCTGAAGATTTTAGGTATCTCACAAATAAAGGAGATTTTCGGGGTGCCCCGTTTTAAACAAACACCCTGTATATAATTTTTGAATTTGGCCAACGCCGGGTATTTCTGATAGCATATTACTCATCAAATGTAAAATTAAATATATAAAACGGTAAAATAATTTGGGCCCCCAATTTAATTAATCCGCTATTGAGAACTAGCGAGCATTGGTATACAAGATACTTGATATTTTCAATTAGCTCTAATAGTTGTGCTCTAAAATTTGAACTAATTAACTTAATCTTATCCAGATATCGAATGAAACAGTGTCATTATGTTGTGCGCGTTCATTAATAAAGTGAAAAGATATTCGTCGGTAATGGAAACAAACACATGTTTACATACGTGAACGACCTTGGGAAGAAGGAAATGATCGCTCCTCCATTGTTCTCGTTAAGGAGGGTGGCTGTGAAACAAAAGAACGGTGGTTGGTTAGCTGAGGCCGGGGGTCGGAGAGTACCCGACTCATTGGTCGTCCGTATTGCCGTATTGATTCGAGGACGCCGTGGACCAATAAGCTAAAACAAGAGAAGCGTCCCGACGGCACTGCTACAACGCCACGTGCGGTATATACACAAACTAACAAACAAAATACCTTATTTTCAACAATTCACTGCTGTTTCTTATCAAACCAATTAACGAAAATTCAAATAAAAATAGAATATTCATTATTTTTCTACTAAAATTACTAGTGTAGGCTCTCGGTTATGTGAATACTACCTTAAATGAACCAACCACTATATAGAAAACACTATAGTTCATTTTAAATAAGAATACAGTGTAAACAGATAGGACCCTTGCTTCTAATTAGTTTAGAGCAGGGATCGGCAACATTTTATACATCGCGGGCCGCATTCATTAATATTTTTTATATTTTTTTGGTCGCCGGCTGTATTCAGTAACAATTTTTTTTGGCAGGCCATACTTACTTTTGTAATTTCAATCTTTTTCTTCAATTATTTGCCTTCTGCTGTCAGAAATGTTAATAACAGGACCTTCAGGAAAAAACAAAAGAGGTCCTTCTTGAAAACTGTCTGTACGGAAGATTACTACATCATTGATTTCAGCAAATACTAAAAATTTTCCTTCTCTTTTTAAGTACCCTATCTGGCAATTGTATTAATTTTATAATTTATATTTCTAATAATTATGTAAGATGATCATTGACTGGTGTAAACATGTAAAAATTCTATATAAGCACTAAATAAATAAAATTATTAAATTATATATATAAAAGCCCTAATTTCTGTGTGTCATCGTAACGCTAAGTTGCTTGTGTGAATGGGTTTTGCGGGGTGTGGGCGGTAACGAAGTTAGTAGTAGGGGGCGACGTATACGACGAAACAGATAGCTTACCAGACACTAGAGCAGAGCATTGCAGTACATACGGTGACTCGAGGGAAGGTTGCTGTGTCAGGGGCAGGTTTTGAATTGATGTTACGCAACGTATAATGACCCGCGGACCGTCTCCAACCCGATACTAAATTTTTAAACTTTAAACGACATGCATTGAGCGGCTTTTTAGGATTTCCTAGGTATAATCAGAAACAGCTATACCATTGATGTCCAGCATATGGCCCGCGGGCCATATTCAGCCCGATACTAATTTTTAAACTTTAAACGACATGCATTGAGCGGATTTTTTGGATTTCCTAGGTATAATCAGAAACAGCTATACCATTGATGTCCAGCATATGGCCCGCGGGCAGTATCCAGCCCGAATCTAATTTTTAAACTTTAAACGACATGCATTAAGCGGCTTTTTAGGATTTCCTAGGTATAATCAGAAACAGATATACCATTGATGTCCAGTATATGGGCCGCGGGTCGTATCCAGCCCGATACTAATTTTTAAACGACACGCATTAAGCGGTTTTTAGGATTTCCTAGGTGTAATCAAGAAACGTTTTTGTTTTGTTAATATACGCAGAATCATGCAAATTTTAATAATTAATTCCTGCTTATATTGATTTTTATTCGATATCAGTTTGCCAACATTGTTGGCAACGGGGTCTGCTAATTATTATATAAGTTCTTGTCGGTCTGAAAAATATTGTCGTTTTTGACAAAATTAATTATTTTTGTAATTCACGGCTAAATTATGGCTAATACCTAATGTTACGGATTTTTTTGTATCTATGGCTAGGGTAGTGTACGTATTTTTTGAAATAAAAAATATAATAAAAAAAAATGAAGTGTTGAGGATCGATTTACGTCGGTATAAATACACCATGTGTATGAAAAGCCTAAAGCAGCGCGGCAGAAATGTGTTGGTCACGCAAAATACTTACCCTATCTCCCAGAGGGGTTGATCAAAAATCTGAAAAAATCTCAATTATTTACAGTGATAGGAACCGGAATAGTTAAATAGGAATTTTTGATAAGATTGGTTTTTAAAAATTAAAAAAAAAAAATGTGTCGTTTAAAAAAATATATCTCTAATGACATCAATTAAGTAACGAAAAGTAGAATATTTAAATTTAACACGTGTTTCTCCAAAAATATACTAAAATGTTACTGTCCCGCACTCATTAACGCAAAAGTTAAACTAAAAATCTGAAAAAATTCTTTCGAAAATGAAGCTTTTGACAAAATTAATTATTTTCTTCATTCATATTAAATTATGGCTTATAATGTTATGGATTTTTTGTATTTATGACTAAGGCAATGTATGTCTTTTTTTTTAATTAAAATTTTTTAACAGCTAAGAATCGAATTTATGTGCATACAGTGTAGTGTGTAGCGTTCAGTAGGTTCCACCTACTATTATTATGATTTAAACTGTTTGAATTACTTTGGTTTTTTGTTTGTAACGTATCAAACGGGAATATATCATATAATGTAGTGAAATAATTATAAGTCAAATAGCACACTGTTAATGTAGGTCAAATATGAAAACAACAAGAATGTTTTATTAGGTATTATTGTCTTTATTAAAATTAACATTCTTTGCTATTACCTACTACTACTTGATAAATTTACACATATATTTCCTTTTTTAAAGACGGGTTAACGGTCTAAACATAAAATTTGAAAAATCGCTTAAAATTAAGATTCATTTTATTGTGTAGAATTATGTTAGGTTAGGATAGGTTGAGAAATCTGCCAAAATCGTTCGGTTTTTGACTGATCTTTACGTTTTCTTTTATTCGTCATTCTGAATTAAAGTTACAGATTCTGTTTTATATATTTTATTAATTATTTTTTCTGTACAATTTTATATATAAATATTTTTTTTATTCATGTTTTCATATTTTTTTAAGTTTCTGTCGCCCAAATGGCCATCGTCCAATTAACTGTCACCCACTTGACTACCACCCAGTTGACCGTCGCTCATTATGTCTCGCCCAATTGACCGTCGACCATTTGTTGCGTACTGCATAGAGCAGAGTTTCTCAACTGAAAACGTACCGCGGACCAGTGAAATATTTAATTTTCTACCGCGGACTCCTAAAAATAAATGTACCTACTATTAAACAAATTGTATATATTATCTCTACATATATCTTAGTAATAAAATATCACTGAAAAATCAACAGAATACACAGAAAATGAACAAAAGATCATAAAAATAATAATTTATAAATATTTCGCGGGCAACTAAAATTTTGCTAAGGACCATCAGTGCAGTGGTCCGCGGACCACCAGTTGAGAAACACTGGCATGGTCAATAAGATAGTTTTTGGAACAATTTGTATGTTCCGTACGTTGGGGCAAAAGGAATACAAGTGTACCTAGGGTCTACAAATCTAAAAGAGTGCTACGGCACTACGAAAATCTTAATGCGGCTCTGGTTGCAGTACACTTTTACTTTAACCACCTTATATACAAACATAAACCGAGCTATACAAATATTTAAAAAATCGATTTAATTACAAAGTATCCAATAGAAATGTCAGCGAAGCATATAATGACATTCTTTGAGATGAATCGTACAAGGGCCCAGTAATTACTAAGGGAATTGTGGTGGACGGAAAGAAGGGTCGCGGGGGTGAGGTACACATGTTTTAGGGCCCATTAATTGAGGCCGCACATCTCGGGATAAAAAGTGGATGTCATTCGCTTGTAGACATGTGGGGCGATGTGATAGTTGGCCCTCGCTAACCGCACAAGTGTAATACATATATTGGGGTGACTTTTTTAATTTAGGGGTTATATTTAATTAAGTTTGTGGTTATTTCGATTATTTGAAGATGTTTGGATAATATCACATGCATTTTTATGGTTTATTGTACTGTCATATCAATCAAAAAGTTCCAAGATTGATTCAAGAATTTTCGGACTCTTTAAAAATATGTTTTCCTCTCTACTTCTTGACAGCGGCGGCGCTAGACCAATCGTGGACGTCGGCGAAATTAGCTATGCGAGGCCACTTTCATATTTCAGTAAAAAAAAAAAAAAAACGATAATAAAAACAAACCTTGATTTGTCCTAGTCTTCTGGCTTGACTTTTTAGCCACTAAACACTATATTTTATATAAAACTATAAACACAACTCATAACTGTTATTATTTATCTTAAACACATATTTATATACACTTAATTTTAATATTTTTATTTTAAGTATTTACACTTATTTGTTCTTAACACTTAAATATTAATTTTCATTTTTATCAAATTAAATTAATGATTTTAAAGTTTTAGGTCAAATATACGTTAAATTAAATAAGCTGAATTATACTTAAATTTATGTGTAACATATGAGTTTTATTATTAATTATGAATTAATAACAAAAATTACACGAACAAACACAAATTAAAAAAGGCGAAATTTTCTGCTTTTAGCCTCACTGAATCTTTTCAAAATTGTGTCAACTAACACCAGCCGCTATTTCAGCTTCAAATTACAAAACTGATAACGCAGATAGTCTTTCTTGACTCATCGTGCTTCTTAAGTAGGTCTTAATCAGTTTTATCTTTGAGAAGCTTCTCTCAGCAGAAGCTGTACTTACTGGTATTGTGAGCATGATTCTGATTGTAATGTAAATATTTGGATATACTTCTTCAAAATTATTGAAGAAGTGAAACAGTGAATTTTGAATTTATAAGTTTTTATGCACAATATATAGAATAAGATTAATACTTAGAAAACGTTATTTATTTAAAGTTGAAGTAATAGAATCCAATGATAAAACCGACAAATATACAAATAAACATATTTTTGTCCAGCAAAGCTAAATGAGAACTTTCAATAACTTGTAAAATTTTTGCTCCCTCAAGCGCGAGGCCGTCGGCGGACGCCGACGCCTAACGCCACCACTGCTTCTTGCAGGTCTGTCAGTCGGTTTGACTTTGGACTTATAAAAAATATCTATCTTGCTCTTCTCATGAGTTTTATACAGAATAGAATTGCTGAAGTGAACATCCCATAACTCGAAAAAACAGTCCCGCTAAAGGCGCGCAGGAGAAAAACAATCGAACAATGTCATGCTGATCTTAGCACTCAATGACAAAACCGCGCAAGAGTACATAAATATCTTTGAAAAAGTTATCCAAAAAATTAAATACAAATAATTAATAATTTACATATAATTGATAAATAACTACTATCGATGTTAATGCTCTATTGCAAAAGTGGGAATTAAATACGAAATATGAAAAAATTTATGTGAATTTTTGCATATTTACGGGTTTTGTAGATATTTAATAAGTGTAAGAAGCCAGTAGAGTGCTGCATATCTGTGACAATATTTTTTTCTATCCTCCTCCGTAAGTTTTCAACCCACATTAGTCCAGTAACTTAGCACATCATAAGTTGCATTAAGTGGGGGTTTTTTTTCTTGTATGGGATGTGCCTGAGATGCAAAATCCAAGTTTTCGACCTCGGCAACCCTCCGGAACACTACTAAATTTTCGCACTTTTTTTGGTTTCTGCCCATTTTGACCATAAAGGAGCACGTTTTCGACAAACATCATTCTATGCATTTTTAAACTAGATTAAATTTGCTACAATTGGGGCCAAAATGGGCTTAGTAGCCTTAATAGTTTCCGAGATACAGCTTTTAAAAATTTGAAAAAATCTCCAAACTTGAAAATTTTATGCTAATTTTTATGCTAAACCTTGTCATGAAGTCCTAATATAAATACAACGCTCGTGAAAGTTGGTAAGCATTAATAAATAGAAGTAATGGTATATATAACATGTGCGTAAGTATTAATTATTATAAATAATGGTAACTTTCAACAACAATACGAGTGTAACTATACAAAGAAGCTGATCGACTGGTTTTTGAAGTACCCTCCATTTCGTAAAACCGATGTGATTATGTCCTTAAGTAGTAAGACTTGTAGGAGAGAAAGGGGTCAATTGTCATAAGGCCAAAGATATTGGGAAGAAAGCAATGTTGAAGGTTGCAGGAGAAAAATTTGAGCATAAAACCAAAATATCTAGAGACACGGCACGGTCAGAACATAGATGTAGTGTTCGATAGTTACCCTACAGAGCCTGACAAAAAGAGCACGAAGTGCTCTGAACGTAATCACCGAGTTCAGGCACATTCTTCTCCTGAGGTGATATTTGAGGAAGAAAATATCACCTCATACAAGAAAAAAAAAAACGAAACTAACTACCCCCACTTAATGCAACTTTCGCCCTATAATCATGACAAGGTTAATGGACTAACAGGTTGGTTTCTGCATTTCTCCGTGCTTCTCTGTTCTGACTCAGTCTTTTTAGTTCCACGTACCTACGTGTTGCAATTATATCTTCCATTATCTGTTTAATGTACTCTAGCCTTTGTCTACCTCTACTATTCTCTCCCTCAACTCGTCCTTCCAATATCGTTTTCACTTTCCTTCATGTCTTATAAAATATCCAATTCAAACATCTCTTTATCCACCCATCGAATTTACAACATTCTTCGATAGCACCACATTTCGAATACTTCCATCCTCATTTTTTCTGTTGCTCCTAGTGTCCAAGTTTCACTTTCGTACAGTAAGATGTTCTAAACAAAGGTCTTAAGCAGACTTTTTCTTAGTCTTTTGTTTATATTGTATGTGAAAATATTTATCTTCTTATTAAATGCCACTTTTGCTTGATTTATTCAGCTCATCAATTCTATTTTGTATCTTGTATCTGTTGTTATCTAGCTTCCTAAATAAGTTAGTTATTGTACATTACATTCAAACATTGGCAAATAAATTCACCAAGTATGACGTCTTTTCATAGTTATCGTGAATGAACTTCAAGTATTTCACTGACTTAAAAAACTAAAAACTAATAATGAGCTTTCACACATGAATGCTATGCAACTTGCATTACATAACCTGGTGTAACTGGCGGACAAACTCGATTCTCAGCTGTTAATTTAGCCATGAATTAATCTTTTTATTATACTTATAATACTTATACAGGGTGCTCGGTTTTCGAGCTTAAGCATTGGGATCTCGTGAACTGTAAGAGATACGAAGTGAGTTAAATTGGGGAAAAGTTGCCGCATTAGTTGGTTACTTTAGTAATGTATTTGGTTTCCCGGAAAAGTGCACAGGTCACTAGATCAAAAAACTGATTTTGGTCGATTTACTTTTTGGCTTATAACTTTTTAGTTTAATTCCTACAAGTTTCTAATTTGTACTTTCTGCAGGCATTTTTTTACGAAAAATTCACGGCTGTCCTCAAATTTTTTATAGTTTGTATCATTTTCCACTCTCCTAACATTCTGGCGTTATGAGGCGGTACTCCGTCTTGTTGAAACCAAAAATCATTTAAATGATTTGAACAGATATTATTGTCGGTATAATCGGTGAGAAATTTATTCAGAAAATTCATGTAACGTTCGGCATTTAAATTTTCTTCTTAAATATATGGGCCAATGATTGTGTCGCCCAAATAAATAAACCAACCCACACGTTTAGCCCAAAGCGCATTTGCGGTCGCCCTTTGTGATTTGCACGTGAATTTTCTATGGACCAAACATATTTTGATTTTATTTCGTACGCTTGATAGAGATGAATAAAACCAATAGTTTACTAAATTCTCAGTGAATTTTCATTTTAATTTAGGTGTGTTTTATATCATTGGAAAGGGAAAGAAAAATCTCGATTTAATGCATTTAAAAACAACTTTGAGCATCATATGAAAATTGAAAGTTAATAGAATTTCTCGAAAATGATACGAGCCATAAAAATTTTGTGGACGGCTGTGAATTGTTCGTAAAAAAGTGCCTGTAAATTTGCACGTAGCAAATTAGAAACTTGTATGAATTGAAACAAAAATGTCATAAGCCAAAAATTAAATCAACCAAAATCAGTTTTTTGCTCGTATCTGACAATCTGTGCATTTTTCCGGAAAACCAAATACAGCATTAAAGTGGCCAACTAATGCGGCAACTTTGCCCCAATTTAACCGACTTCGTATCTCTTACGGTTCACGAGATCCCAATGGTTAAGCTCGAAAAACGAGCACCCTGTATACATATCTATATAAAATTGTAACTGATGCCTCATTTTCATGCGGGTGTTGGAAGTGTGGAACAAAAAAATCAACCAATAGGATCGCTTTATTTTGAAAAAACCCGTACCATGGTTTCGTAGGCGCGGTGTTACAAGCGCGGTGTCGCAAGTTCAGAAATTTCAACTCTAGCGCCGGCCGCACCGTCGAAACCATAGAAAGAGATATATTTTTTCGGAATGTTGAGATCTTTAGCGAGAAACTTATATTAATTTCCTAAAAAAAAAATAAATAAAAAAACGTAAATTGATGTAGCGAAATAGCGACTTTTACAATGTTGTCGGCAGTCATAAAGTTTATTATTATGGATTCAGTTTCAAATATCTGGTCTGCAGAAATGTCATGCAGTGGGTATACTAATAATAGACCCCCAAGTATGGGCCAACAGAATCTTCATTCTAAACTGTGATGTCAAATTTATTTCAGTAAAAAAGATTGTGTATTAATTTTTTTTCTTGTGATTGAAGTAACTGTCTGTGTACTTTGTGTCTCATTTCTTGCAACAAGTTAAAATAATCAGCCTGTTGCCGTCTGTTTTTATATATGGGGCGTACCCACCATTGCTTTTCTTCATATCGCATTAAGTCTAAATATGCATAAAAAAGAGCTAGACGTCTCCTTCGATTTGACGACATATTTAATGAAATTGAATAACCGTTTACTCCAAACACTTGTATAAACTTTTAGGTTAAATTTGGGTTATATACAAATGTCAAAACCGAAAACGCGGCCTTATCACGCCTCCAACCCCACCATGAAATTCGAACTTGTAAATATAACACCACGCCTCTCACCCCTGTCACGCCTTTGACACTACCATGAAAATGAGGCATGATTCACTTATCTATAATCAACGCGCAACCTTTGGACCTAGAAACATGAAATTCAGGGAGTATATTCCTTTCATGCCGTAAACACTCCATGAGAGAGGTTTTTCCGAAATTCAGTCCCTAAGGGAGTAAAAAGGGGTAAAATGTAATTACTCAATATTTTTTAGGGCTGATGAGACATCTACTTGGATTTTGCTTACAAAGGTGACCCACACAAATGTTTAAAAACACATTACATAATTTTGCCCTAATCAACCCCTAAAGGAACGAATCTAAATTTAGAATGAATTATAGAAACCGTTGCATCTCCTGTGTTTGTTGAGTTATAACATTTCTTTTTGGCATATAGATGTCTTAATAAAATAATTAGAAAGTTTTATTACTGTATTTTCATATTTCCTAAATGAACCCTAAATGATATTTAAATAAATAATTAGTATTTATAATTAGATAGAACGTCCTCTGAACCTAGAAACATAAAATTCAGGAGTATATTCCTTACATGGATAACCCTAAATAAGGTATTATTTAGGGTTATCCGACCATGGAATACAAAAAAGAGTACACTTGTACACTGTAACTACCTACTTTTGGGTCCAAGGCAAGAATTTAGTCGTGCACCCCTTACCCGAAACTGAAAATGCAGTATGTAGGAACAATCACAATGCAAAATATTAAAATTTTTATATTTTTGCGCCTAAACTTTTGCACCCGAGGCAGTTGTCGCGGACACCTCACCCTTGTTACGGTCCTGACGACAACCAACGTGTTTTATGCAAAATCCGAATTCTTTGCTTTCTACTCCTGTTATAAATTTCAAATAAAATTCCAGAATTAATAAAAATCCAATTTTATGTATGAATAAACTATGTTTCATGTAAAATACATATTACAAATCAAAAATTCTCTAAGATTTTTATTATTATTGATATATCTCCCTATATAATTAACAGTGACAATAAAATATACAGTCTTCCCATTAACATAACACATTTAAAACTATTTAAAACTAATTTCTGTACCTTGACACATAAACATAATCTCCTATCTCCATTTAAACTACGCGCTAAACGTATCTGTCTCGTTCGAGTTATGTAGCATTTGCCGCATCACGAGTGTAGAACCCCCGTTGCGCGAAACTTATCTAAGTAACATATCTGTGGCTAATTTATGTGTTTTGTGTTAAATATTTGTCACAGTCTTACTTCTGTGTTTTATATATGTTACAAGCAGTAGTGCCACTGTTTTACACCATGCTCACCAGGAGGTACAGTCAGACATATGATGTCAAAGAGATTTTTGTTATCAATTATGTTACACTCTTGGTTGTTGGAAACTGAGGAAAAATTACATGCTCTTTTAAAATAGATATATCATTTGTTGAGTTTGTTGAGGGTTGTGAAAAGTGCTAAAATCTTAGATGATATATTATGCCATCTAGTGGTAGCTTTTGCTTTGGTTTGCAGGTTTGTGCAACCCTCAAAAATGGACAACAAAAAAAATATTAAATTTTTCGTAATAATAATCAGTATATATAATTTACCAAAAACATCGAACGTTTTCTTTTAAATTTCTACTATAATATATGCTATAGTCCGTTCGAACGTTAGAATGCAGTATTGCTCTTATGGAAAATGGCAGCGGTGTTGCCAAATGTAAAAGTGTCAAATATTTCAATAAACCTCTAGGCAGGGGCAAGTGGGGCACATGCCTCAGGCCCCGCGCCTGTAAGGGCCCCGCGCTTCTATCGTCAAGTAATAAAATAATAAAATACACACACCGGCAAATTTAAAGGAACAGACATAAAAATCTAATTATTTTCCGTGTAGTGTACATATTGTTGATATCTCTCAGGTAATCTTCTAGTACGATGTTTTTTGGAATAATTGAAACTTCATTTACACCATGTGAAACCTGTTGAAGAAGAAAAAATCAAAGATGTCGGTGTCGTACAAAATATGATTTTAAACAGAATAACTTTATTGTACATATTTGACTTTGTTAATCATTTAATGCGCTTTTCTATCGCCTGAATAGCGTGTGTTTCCCCCTCGAGCCCTTACGATCGCAGTCATTCCCATTCGCAGTCAGTAGTTGCAAATTTTTAGGCCAAGTTTGATCCAAATTTTCTGCACGGAAATCGCTCATGAAGATTTGTTTATTATTTTGTTTAATAGAGCGCAAGAAGTTGTATAAGTTGACAAAGTTTTGTTTCTCTCAACAAAATATTGCCAGAGATACCTTGTCTCAAAGTTGCTGAAATTTCGGAGTCATACTATAGAAGGCTGAGGTATGGGGTCAAACAAATTACTAAATCTCCGCAAGAATGCATGGATGAACGTAAAACTTTACCAATGTTCGTTAGGGACATGTGTGAATGTCCTTACAAAATTTCATCGAAATCCGTGATGGTCGAGCACGGACCACCAGACCACTTGATATGGAATGACCCTATTATAAGTGGTCCGCGTTAGAAAATTATATATTATACTGATCCGCGGTGCGGTTTTGGTTGAGAAACACTACTATAGTCTACTATAGTCACTACGTTAGAATGCAGTACAAGGAAATTGGAGTAGTTCTTTTTCATACTCTCTAATGGGTTCTCTCTATAACACTATTATTTTCTTCCTTGAAAATGTTGCCAGGTGTAGAACGCTGATCGTTGAAAATGCGGTACAAATGGTTATTAATTTCCCCTGATACTTTTTCCATTTAATTTGAAAAAGTTATCAATAAAATGACGCATAATATTTGGGATTCATTGACACATTTGACACTTTTACAACATTTAGCAACACCGCTACCATTTCCCATAACAGCAATACTACATTCTAACGTTTGAACAGACTAAAGTAGGCTGGTTTGCATTCAGCATGCAATCACACTACTTATATTGCACGCTTGTTTAATAAAGTTTAATAAAGGAGTTATTTTTTAGTCGAATTTCCACCGATAAGGGTGAAATAAAAATACTTGGAGGACCTACTCCGAAGTTAAACATAAAGCAATCCGTCTCCAGTCTAAAACGAATCTTTGACAGAACATTTAATCTGAATATAATAAACATACGTGGATTTGTAGTTGTGATGTAAAAAATACACTCTTTGATTCTCTTGTTTTTCTTTTTTTTAATTTTTGTGGCCTTTGCTTCTTCTGCAATTAGCCAGGACAATTCTTATTTTTTTATTAAAATTCCATACCTGAACGGGATTCGAACCCGAGACCTTAGCAACGCAGAGCACATGTGTTACCACTACGCTACGCCGGTTGGCGTTTCCCTTGTTTGTTATTTTACAAAACTTTCCAGTTATTTGTGATTTTTAAACATGTCCCAAACCAAATATGGGTTACTTATGAAGTTAAAAGGATCGCCATGGCTTTATTTTACTAAAAAAATATATATCCTGAGGATCACGTAACAGTGGATAAAATGTTTTAGCAGATAGCGGGGCAAAAAAAGAGTTTAAGAAACAGTGGTCTAGATCAGTGTTTTTCAAACTTTCGACAGTTGCGGATCAATATCAGATTTTCACACTAACCGCGGACCACCAACATCAAGATTTTTTTTGTGAGAAGACCTATTATTGATACTAATGAAATTTTGTGTGCGCGGACAACCAGTGTTCCGCGAACTACAGTTTGAGAAACACTGATCTAGATAGCTTTAATGACAGCCAATATCTAATTTTAAACAACGGGTCCCGACTCCAAAAAATCACGTATAATGTTAAAAGAGTAACCATGGGTTTATTTTACTTAAAATTAATATAACCTGAGAGTTGCGTAACAATGGATGAACTATTTTAGCGAATAGCAAGGCAAAAGGTTTAAGTAACACTGGTATAGATAGCATTAATGACAGCGAAAATCTAGAACGAATGGTGCGCAAAAATACGTCACAGTCTGGGCATGAACAAACTTTTTTATTCAGCATATGACACAAGACTACTTCCATCCTAATTCGGGCTACGCTACTAAAACTGTATATCATACATAATTTTTGCATTGGTTGCTGGCCACATGAAAGATTACATCGGGTCACATATGTACCCTAAGCTCAAGATTGCCCAAATGTGCTATAGACGCAAATCCATACATCAGAATCTGTTGCCTGACTCTGCCTATGGCTACCTCTGTGCTATATGTGGCAAAATGTTAGTATCCAGAATTGTCATTCCACAGTAGTGTTCCCGAACTATAATAGTACAGGTCATTGCCGTACCTACCTGGAAGAAGATAACATTGATCGAAAAATTTCCAAAACTGGTACAGTAATGCATCATTTTCGTGGTAGTGTCAAAGGCGCGACAGGGGTGAGAGGCGTGGTGTTATATTTATAAGTTCAAATTTCATGGTGGGGTTGGAGGCGTGATAAGTGCTCGTTTTCGGTTTTGACAACATTTGTATCTAACCCAAATCTAACCTAAAAGTTTATATAAGTATTTGGAGTAAACGATTATTCAATTTCATTAAATATGTCGTCAAATCGAAGGAGACGTCTAGCTCTTTTTTATGTATATTTAGACTTATTGCGATATGAAGAAAAGCGATGGTGGGTACGACCCATATATACATAGAAACAGAAGGCAACAGGGAGATTATTTTAACTTGTTGCAAAGAGACACAAAAAACACAGACAGTTACTTCAATTACAAGAAAAGAATTTAATACACAATCTTTTTTACTTGAATCACAGTTTAGAATGAAAATTCTGTTGGCCCCTGCTTGGGGGTGTATTATTAGTATACCCACTGCATGACATTTCTGCAGGCCAGATATTTTAAACCGAATCCATAATAATAAACTTTATGACTGCCGACAACATTGTAAAAGTCGCTATTTCGCTACATCAATTTACGTTTTTTTATTTTATTTTTTTTTAGAATATTAATATAAGTGTCTCGCTAAAGATCTCACCATTCCGAAAAAATATATTTGTTTCTATGGTTTCAACGGTGCGGCCAGCGTTAGAGTTGAAATTTCTGAACTTGCGACACCGAGCTTGTAACACCGCGCCTATGACACCATGGTACGGGTTTTTTCAAAATAGAGCGATCCTACACCAGAATGAAAATGATACATTAAGCACAACTTCCTGTCCCGTGCAATTTTGAAAATTTCTAAGGCGCGCATAACGCTAATAATGACCAACTATAAGTCGAAAAATTCTAGTAGAATAGCAACATAAAACAAGTTCATTTTTAAAAATGATGAAGTTTTTGTCGATCTTACCTCGTGCGTCATTTCACGCTTATTTAATTTTTTTCTGTAATTTTTTGTCACTAGACTAGACAGCCTCATTGACCAGCTACGAGAGAACGTAAGATATTCTACTAAAATTAAAATTTCATGTAGCGAATTAAGAACAGATATTCGAGTATAGGGTATTTATGGAGGTAACGGTGTTATGAGACAGATATTTACTATATCGTATTTAAATGCATTTTGAATATAGAAGTATTGTGTGAGGATATGGACTTTGCCGAGTGGACGTTACATAATTTTAATAAATGTGATTTTTTTTTTGCTATTATTTGTCTGTCTGCATAAAAACGTCATATTAGCCAAGTTCAAGATTTGTGTGTATAAAGAAAACGAATCACAAGAGTGATTAATAGTGACATTTTGGACAAATATGTAAACTACAGACGATCGAATCTAAGGAGTTGTTTTATGTGTCGTTGCTTACAAGTTTGCGCAGAATTGCACCATTAATGGAATTGTTTGCCAACGATGGTTGTCAATAGAGGGCTGTTAATGAGCATATTTAGAGCATAATTGAGAGCTGTTAATGAGCATATTTGTAAAAATCACAGGTTTGGATTTGAATCTTTCATGTATTGTGATAGGTACCTATATGTTCTTCATGCCCTGTTTTACAATCGACTGTTAACGGTCACTGTCAAAGTAAGCTTCCAGTTAGTGAAAATTATCGTATTACAATTTTCAGTTAACAGTCACTTTGACTGTTAACTGGCTGCTAAGGTAACAGCTACTTTGAAGTGGTTGCTAGCTGGACGTTAAATCTAAACAGGGACAAACAAGTGAAAAAGTATCAAATTTTAGCGTCATGATCATATTTATAAAATTTCTAGTCACAGAATCGTTATTGACAGCGATTTAGATAATGCAATTTTAGAAGAACTGATAAATAAAACGCGACGAGAAAAACGAATTCGGCCTAGACCAAATCATTTCGAAGTATGGAACGGAGATGATTATTTTTTTAAGATTTCGACTAAAAAATGCTGCTGTAGCTAGTTTGCACGACTAAATAGGACAGCTAATAAAGTTTCCAACAGATAGTAACGATGCCTTGAGCTAAATGAACAACTTTCTTTTAACGCTAATATTCTATGCTTGTGGAAATATGCTTATAACTGTTGGAGATTTTTGTGGAGTACACATCTTCAAATGTTAGGTTACGGGGCAACGGCCTTTTTAAAAACTCCATTAAGGAATCCTGTGCGTCCTGAAGAACATCGGTACCAAAATGTTCATATCCTGACAAGAAATGTGGTCGAAAGATTATTTGGAGTCATGAAAAGGCGATTCCCTATATTGGTTTTGGGAATGCACCTAAAGTTATCCACAATTCAGGCTGTAATTGTCGCTTGTGCTGTTCTGTACAATATTGCTCGCGATGCCAATGAGGGAGAACCACTTATTGACCCTGTAATTCAGAATCAACTTGAAAATGACATTTTAAATTGCCATATTAAGGCAGTAGAGGCAGTGCAAGAACAACTGGGAATAGGAAATCAAGACATAATAAATTAGTTCAGAAATTTATTGTAAAAAATAATTCATTTGTTATAAATAAAGAACAAAAATATTTTCATTCAGATATGTGCACATAAAATTTTAAGATGCCAAGAATAATATATCAAAAACGTTTCTCCTCGTCGAAAGCTAATATGAAAATCTGCTTGTAATTTTTTAATTTGCAATTCTTAATTTCCAATTAACGTTGTAAATTTTATTGTTAATTCTTTAATTTCCATATCTTTTTCGAACAGTTTTATTTGTCTTTCTTCTCTTTTTTTAAATTCCAAAGTTAATAAATTATTTTGTGTCTCCGCTACAGTCTGTTTCAAACGCTTAGGCGGAACTAAATGGGAATTTCGTTCTTTTAGGTTGTCACGACAAGGGACCTTGCTTGGGTTATTTCATTTTTCACGTTGAAATGTCAAAATTTAAAATTACAACAATGAAACCATGGAAACGAATGACCTATGTCAAAATTAAATTATTTTTTTATATATTTTAATGACAAAAAAATAAATAAATGGGAAATTTGTATTAAGAATGACACAAAAAATCAAAATATAAAGAAAATGACATTTTAAAATGATATTAACCTTAACCAAAAATGTTTATAGTAAGTATGATTTACAAAGCTTAAACAAAACGGCCGAAAAGCACGATTTAAACGATGAAAGTAACTAGATTGCAAAATTTAGTTCCGCTTAACCGTTTGGAACAGACGGTAATGCCTTCTTTGCTTCGGTCCAACCTTGTATTTTTGTTCCACTTGCAACCTTCTTGGGTAAAATTAGTGGTGCACTTTTTACTTTTTCCATTTTATTTCTTAGATAAATTTTATTTCTAGTAATCTTACTATCAAAATTGTCACTACACACGGAAGTGACAGAAACGACAGTTGACAGTTCACAACTGGCAACATAACTATTTCAAAATAACTAAAAGTCCATATTTATAATGTCAATGATATCGCTAGCTGACTGTTAACAAACAGTAGGTCAAAAGTTGGTACTACAGTATTGCAAAATAGCTCTTGGTTACTGTTAACTTCAAGGTAGTAAACAGTCACTGTTAACACTTGATTGTAAAACCGGGCATCAGTATTATATTATATCAGTTAGTTTGATTGAAGTTGTCTCTAGAATAGACAATATATTTTGCATATAAGTTCGTTTGTGGTGTGAATAAATCGGGAATTGAAAGAAGATATGATCCAAGCTACTAGTTGATCTATTATCATAGTTACATAAATGTGAGGAAATCATACCAATCCTAATCAAGTACGCTGGATGCCCAGCATGTTCAGATCTCAATCTGCATATAATGGTGATGAATTTGCGTTCGTCTACATTTTTATAAACCAAGCTTTTTTTGGTGGTATAATTTTAATGGAAGCATAGTGCCTGCCTTTAAAGATTAAATTCATGAATTGGTCTAGTCTTTTCTTATATCAAATGATATTCAGTGGCGGACTGGGTCGGCGGAATACCGAAAGAGTTCCCGGGTAGCCCGGTCAAAATTGAGGCCGGTCATAATACGTGGATAAACTAACACATTTTTATTTTTGAAAAATCCTTTTTATTGGATTGGCGCCCAAATTAAGTCAAAAAACTTTTGTTCCCCATCCTCTTACCTGGACGGGTTGATCTAAAAATCTGAAAAAAATCTCAATAATGTACAATGATGGGAACCGGAATAGTGCAACAGGAATTTTTGATCATATTAGCTTTATCGATTGTTTTATAATAATGAAAAATATTTATTTTTACTTTTATTGTGTGTCAAAATAAAGCTCTTAAAAGGTAGATTAAGGAACGTAGTGTTTTAAATTCGTTTTTTTTAGACACGATTTTAGCCAAAAATGTGCCAAAAAAGTTCTTGTCCCGAAAACTTTAACCCGAAGGGGTTAAACTAAAAATCTGAAAAAAGTATAGATAATGTACATTAATCTGAGTCGGAAACATACAAGAGGAATTTTTGATCAGATTGCGTTTTTGGAAAATATTGCAGTTATTGTGTTTTTGACAAAATTAATTATTTTTTTAATTAATTGCTAAATTATGGATAATAATGTTATGGATTTTTTGTAGTTATGGCTAAGATAGTATATGTGTTCTTTTGAAATAATTAAAAATATTATTTAAAAAAATAATAACGACAGCTGAGAATTGAGTTCTTGTGTGTAAGGAGCGTACAGTCGGAGCGCTTACTGTCATACGCCATGATCGAACCTATTGTTTGAATTTAGTTTAGTTTTTTGTTTTTAAGGTTTAAACAAGAATAAATTCTTTTTAGAAGTGAAATACTTATAAACAAATAACACATTGTTAATAGTGAAAAAAACGTTATTAAAATTTAAAAAATTTAAGCAATTTATCAATATATTTCTTATAAATTGAATGGAGACTTGAAACATCCAGCATTCTGTTGGCTTCTTACATTTATTAACGCGTTGACTGCCACGGCAAGTTTCAGGATTCCAGTGTCAGAAGCCAATTTGATTTAACCATATTATATTATTCAAAACTAAAATTACAGTACAGAGTTATCACCAAAAAGCATACAGAACGTGTTTTTTAGAAAAAGGTCTTGCGAATCACCTGGTATTGAAATTAATAAAATATTTTATATTTATATTTTCTGTTCATTTATTGATTCATTTTCTGTTTGTGTAAGCCAGCCTTGATTTTTATGTCTTTTCCCAAAAGCCATATCTCCTTAAATAAACTTATATTCTACGAATATAATCGTTGCTTCACGAAAATGACAAGTAAAAGTACTACGAGTTTGCTCGTAGTCGGCGTCCTGGACAAAAACGCAAACTACGAGTTATCTCGTAGTTGGCAGTCAACGTGTTAAATACCTACAAAATCCTGAATTATATGAAAATTCACACTTCACATGTCGTCGTCGTATCTTGAAAGAATGCCCACTTGCAGAATTACCAAGCAGTCATTGCAGTATAAGCAAACATGAGTGCAAGACCGAGGAAGACTAAGGAAGAGATATGTGCTGGAACACTCTGCCAAGCCTAATTTACGAAAGATGATGATGGTGACTTATAGAATTTCGAAAATACTCTCTTAAGTAATGTTTTGTAACAAGGGAATATGTCTAAGTGTACTGTTATTGCAGAATATATTTTAAAATAATATTTTGACATGAGATATCAACAATGATAAATGAATGTGATTTTTCTATCTGCATATGTCAAAATTTCATATAGATCTTCGACATAACTTTCTAGATCTTTTGTAATATTAATCATAGTCAAGTCATGGCTGGCCATCTATTGTATCCATCGAAATCATTGCAACTAGATTCAATTTATTGACAAAAGATGAATTGTGAAATTTGACTTTTCATATTCTTTAAATTGATTGCATACAGTTACGTTTATTATTAATACAACTATTTAGAATATTTGTATATTTAATTAGACCTAAAAATTGTATTTCGACAGCAATCAGCACACAAAAAAATCATCATTAATATCAAAGCCAATTAAGTAAATCAGTAAAGTTCATATGGGCCATCGCTATTAAGAACTTAATGCTTCATTTAACTTTACAAAATAGCATTAGTGACGTAAGATAAATATCCCTATCGGCTATTTGAATTATACTTTGGCGCCAACAGAAGCATCCATCTGTTCATTTTTGAACTATTGACTACTAGTTTTAAAATATTATTCAGAACTTCGAGCATCACCATTGAATAGAAATTTTTATTTGTAGAGGTCCTACTTCTGTTTTTTTTTTATTGATGTGTTGTCTATTTTTTTTTCACACTATTTTTGTGGTCTAACGCAAATCGTGATTCATACTTTAGGTGGTCTTTCTAATAATCGCGCGTAGTTTATGATCTGTAGCTAATCTGTTTCTCAGAGTCTGTTTCGTCTTTTTACCGACCGTCAACATATATAAGGGAGGTATTGTGATCATACCGATTTTGACATTTCGAGATTTCTATGGATCTCCACGAATTGAGCTCCCTACATAACGTTTTGACTATTTTTAGCATGATGTCTGTCGGTCTGTCTGTCCGTCCGTCTCTCTGTCTGTCCGTCTGTCTGTCCGTCTATGTCTGTCTGTCCATCTGTCCGTCTGTCCGTCTGTGTACACGTGCAGAGCCAATTCGGCTGAAAGGATTTTTATGAAACTTCATATTTAAGCTTCTGCCATCAATGGCACAAGTTGATCAACTTTTGGTAAAAATCGGTTGACTAAAAATGGGAGTTTACTCGTGTCGATTTTAAGATTTTTGTGATTATTTCACAACAGAAAAATATTTCGAAAAAAATTATTGAACAAAAGTTGAACAATAAAAGCAATAACTAATAACTTTTATTTGAAACGTTTTTTGATAAAACGAAAAATTTCGAATAATTTCTGTAAAATTTTTCGAAATTTGTTCTAATCTCAATTTTTTCATACTTATATATCATGATAAATAATATCTCTGTTAAAAAATATTAGGCCAAGTTATTTCTACTTTTATATAAAAGATAAAAAAAAAGTAATACCGTTAATTGTATAATAATCTTTAATTTTGTAAAATAATAAAAATTATCTTCATATTATTCATAAAAAAAGTAAAAGCATGATTATCAGCAAAGACAAGAAGCACCACAGCATCAAAATAAAGGGAATACAGATCGAACAAGTTCAATGCTTTAAATACTTAGAAGGAATAATAATGGGTGGTCGATAACTCGGTATGACTAGAACCTTAAGTGGGCCATGATCTATATACACAGTCGACCTCCTCCTCCCGGTTGGTTGGTTGATCAGTTGTATTGAATTGTATTTGTTTCTTATAATAAAAAGTAATGCGAGAACGAAAAAATAGACGAGGAAATAAATAAGAGGGAAGGAGCTGCTGGTAGGTTGTATAACGCAATTAAAACAACTCTTCTAGGGAAACGATTCACACCAGAGGAAACAAAGATGGACATAGTCCAGTTAAATAGCCGTGTTAGTACTAATGTTCGCACTTGAATCATGGACGATAATAGAAAGGTACATGAGAAGGGTGCAACGTATGGAAATAATATTTCTCCGAAAAATAGAAGCAAACACCAGAAGAGACCATTACAGAAACAAAGAATCGCGAGAACAAAATCGGTAGGAATAAGCGTACAGGAAAGGCAGATACGGTGGCTTGGACTCGTAATGAGAATAGGGGAAGAAAGGATAAAAAACTCCGTCGGATAATGAGAGATCGAGTGTTGACGAAGCGGTTATCAGGGTTCGGGAATAGTTCGATAAAGGGACGCCGTTTTCTAACGATCTCGAGACATAAAGAGTAGCGTATCTGTGAGATATTCTTTTAAACTTGGAAAGATGTCGATAGAAATAGAACTTAGAAAACAACTTGTTCAATTCGTTTTAAAGATCAGGTAAATTCAATTAAGAATAAGAGATCGGGTGGATCTTCAATTTTCAATTATCTCATTCCCCATCCACCATTATTATTATTTCTATAGCATAATGCCTAGGTGTAAAATATTTTTAGGTCGCGACTAGCGCTCTCTGATAACCTAATACTACTTTTTATAATTGCCAAGACCTCCGGCTTTATGTGCCCTCTAAAGCACGCCCCATATTTTCGAATTTTATAGACATGCAGGATCATTTAAAGTAAGGCTAAGTGGACCTACAGTTGGAATGACCAAGCATTTTTATGAAAATTGTTTCCCGTACTGGGCATCAATTTCACGATTCCACACTTACAAATAGAGCCGTATTTACAATTAGACGCATGAGGCAATAGCTGGGGGCTTCTCTTGATGGGGGGGGGGGGGTATTATTCGATTAAATATTTGTATAAAACTAAACTAAAACTGAAATCTTGAAATATTTCACTTATTATTTACTTCACATTCAAAATGCATATGAGAAAATATGTTGAGAATGAGAAAATATTTAGTTTCAACGCAATGTTTTTTATAAGAAGATTCGAGTGCAATGGGAGTGTTGCCAAAGGAACTATTAGTTAGGGGAGAGGGACCCAGAAACCGTTTGCGCTTCAGGCCTCGATGTAAGTAAATACGGTTCTGCTTACAAATCGAGTGAGCTGACACTACGCTACACCATCCCAACCATCCCATCCACCATATTCACCTGATTTGAGCCCGTGTGGCTTTTCGTGTAATATTGTATATTTTAACGCGATACAACAAAAATTGTTATTTTAAACATTAAGTATTCCGACCCTCTGTTGCTTACTATAGTCCGTTCAGACATTAGAATGCATTATTGCTCTTATGGAAAATGGGAGCGGTGTTGTCAGAAAATAATAATAATAATAATCTTTATTTATATAGCTTGTAGCTTATAATAGAAATTTACAAAATATTAAAAGATTAATATATATATTTATGTTGTAAAAGTGTTAACTATGTCAATGAACCCAAAATATTATGTGTAATTTTAAATTCTCTTGTTGATTATTAATTTAAATTAAATGGAAAAAGTATCAAGGAAAAATGAGTAATCATTGGTACCCCATTTTCAAAGTTCAGCGCGTTTTACCTCGCCAAGGTAGAAAAAGATAGTGTTTTAAGGATAACCCATTAAGCTGGGTCCAGATTAGCGAACCGAACCTGTAATGTATTATGTAACGTTATGCTCGCTTAAATGTAGTTCGCTCGTCCGAGAGCAGATCATGTTACGAACATAACCAAAATATTAAAATTTCAGTTAAAAATTATTCTGTATACACCATATAACTCATTTTATGTCAAGTTTCGTAGAAAAATATACTCCGGCATTACTGGATTAAGATATATTATGTTAGGATGAACTTTGCATTGCAGTTTTAATAAATTCTTGTTAAAACTGCACATACGAGGTCTGTTCAAAAAGTATCGCGAATTTTGTGTTTTTTCAAAAATTATTTATTTATTCATGAACATCTATTTTGTCCCCTTCAAAGTAATGCCCACCAGATATTATACACTTGTGCCAACGTTTTTTCCAATCCTCGAAGCACTTGAAAAAATCATTTTTTGTGATCTTGTTCAGCTCCTCCTTCGATGCCGTCTTTATCTCCTCACTCGTAGCGTAGCGTCGTCCTTTCATGGGCCTCTTCTATTTCGGGAACAAGAAAAAGTCACAGGGGGCCAGATCTGGGGAATACGGTGGCTGCGGCATTATTAGTGTGTTGTTTTTGGCCAAAAATTCGCGCACAAGCAACGATGTTGTCAGGCCAATTTTGCGGCGACACGTCTCATGCCTCAAATCATTGATAAAAATCGAATGGCACGAGCCAATCGATATGTTTAGGTCCTCAGCAACTTCTCTAACGGTGATTCGACGATTGGCCAATACTATTTTCTTCACTTCATCAATGTTTTCGTCTGTTGTTGACGTGCTCGGGCGTCCGGCACGCTCTTCGTCGTTCACATCTTCTCGGCCCTCTGAGAACATTTTGTACCACCGATAAACGTTGCTTCGGTCCAAGGTAGCTTCACCATATGCCACAGTCAACATTCGGAATGCGTCCGCGCACTTAATTTTGTTTTTCACACAAAATTTGATACAGATTCTTTGATCCATTTTTTGGTATAGGCAAAAATCGAAGACGAGCCAAAACACGTGCAAGCAAAGCAACTGTCAAAAATTAACTGAACATTCAAAATGGCCGAACTTGTCGGCATAAGTGAGAGACAGGAGTACCAACATAATGCCACAAAAAAATCGAAAATCGAATATACGTAACCCGCGGAAATTCAAAATTCGCGATACTTTTTGAAAAGACCTCGTATATAATATATACAACACACAAAAAGTCTTGAAGAAGCTTAACTGTTGTCGAAAATTAAATAAAGAAATTTATTAACTAACATTAACTATCTACTCTAGGTTATGTCAACTTTATGTCCAACGTCCATATTCGCGAGTTTCAAAATTACCTCGAACGCGTCCACCTAAATTCGCCGAACGAATGTGTTCGCGACAAAAACCGACACAGAGCGCTAAACCGCTTTGTGTCGGCTTGTGCACGTCATACCGTCCAAACTAGACAAAAATGTTATATGGCGTGTTGCATTACACGGTACGTTACAGGTTCGGCTCACTAATCTGGACGCAGATTTACAGAGTATGAAACAGAACTACTCCATTTGCCCTGTACTGCATTTTAACATTCGAAAGGACTATAGATACCTACGAAGTTCTGAAATGTGTAAATTTTGTGCGAATTCATTGCGAATCACATCACATCGTCACATCACTTTTTAGTACTACGCCGCGGACATACTATCTACCTACCCTGTCCCAAATGTGAATCAGTTAAAATAATGTTTACGACTTGTCTGGTCGACTGTCGCGCGTTCGAGTATATTAATGTATGTACCGCACACATTTTTAACTCCTATATTATTTATTATTTACGCATTTATTTTCTTAAGTTGGTATTTAAATTATGTAACTGCCCACAGAAATGGTCACCCACGAAGAATCGGTTTTTTATCTTAAACATATTTAATTTTACAATAATATTCATAATTTATGGAAATTTTAAAATATTTGTTAACTGTAAAATATCTTAATATTTTGTATTATTTTATAGATAAATGTTTTATGCATTTGTTTGTCATATTTTATTCAGAATATAAATTGTTTCGCTTTGCATTTTCTTTAAATTATGAGTAAACTACAATAAAATATGCAGAATGCATTAATTTTGTCCTGAAATAATACTACTCTAATATTTAACAGTAGAAGCCAGTGGCGACACCAGCGGAGCATCCGGGGGGACCCGAGCCCCCCTAAAAATTGTTCTGGCTCCTCCAGACATGCATGGAGAAAACTTAAAATTTAAAATTTTAGTTCAAACTAAGTGCTTCGTGCTTCATAATTTTGAATTATGAAAGATGGAAGCGGGTCAAAGGGATACTTATACCTCGCTTTCATCTTTTCAGAATTCAAAACCATCTTTTTCATTAATATTTATAACGTCCCCTCTCCCACATTTTAAAAGCTAGCGCCGCCACTGGCGGCAACTCAGAATAACTTGTAATAGATGGACTGTAACCAGAAGCATAACCGAGATTTTCCGTTTGGGGTTTAAAACGTTACTTTTAATTTTCATGCTCTTTAAATCTTTAAAAAGTCAATATAATTTTATAAATATTAAATTCGAACAGAGGACCCGCTTGTACCCCCCTTGTGTGCGCCACTGGACTATAGTGGTATCAAACATTTTTTTTTTTTTTTGTTTTACACGAGGCACGGCAGTTAATAACTATATTTCATTTTACACATATTATTTAACACAATATTATAGAGCTTTTTTTCTCTTTTCAACGGTGTAAATCTTTTATATCCTTACGTAACAAAATTTTTGAGCTATATAATAATGTAATAATAATAAAGTTCTATAATAATGTGTAAAATAATATGTGCATTGTAATTTCAAGAAAAGTTATTTACTGTCATACCTTTTGCAAAACAAATGCAAAAAAAAATTGATACGCTTATCGTCTGACCCCCGTTGCCCCAAATAAGTTTTTTTTTAACAATATTACTCTTTTTACTAAAGAAATAGGAACGAGATCCGGATCGAGGTGAACATCAGTTTTGCCTCACCCTGTATTAGCCTGACCAGATTTTTTATGGAAATAGAGTATGCTTGGTAGCTTGATTGAAACGTTAAACCAGTATTTGATTTTAGTAACAAATGAAGCCAGCATCTTTATGATTAAATTTAATGAGGTTTAGGTTATTAAGAAACATAGACAATACGTTTATGACAATAATAACTTGAACAATATTTTATATTAATGAAAATGAATACATTATTTTATACGAATAACAAAAAAATATCAGAAACAATACTTTATTCAATCAAATTTCATCAAGTTGGATATTTTTCGGAGATTTTGCTTGTTCTAACAATTGCTTGTCTTCTTTTATGATTTCCCATAATTGGTTGCAGGTAGGCCCGTTTTTTACCGACCGTCAACATATATAAGGGAGGTATTGTGATCATACCGATTTTGACATTTCGAGATTTCGATGGATCTCCACGAATTGAGGTCCCTACATAACGTTTTGACTATTTTTAGCATGATGTCTGTCAGCCTGTCTGTCCGTCCGTCTGTCTGTCTGTCTGTCTGTCCATCCGTCTGTCTGTCTGTCTGTCTGACTGTCCGTCCGTTCGTCTGTCTGTCTGTGTACATGTGCAGAGCAAATTCGGCTAAAAGGATTTTTATGAAACTTCATATTTAAGCTTTTGACATCAGTGGCACGAGGTGATCAACTTTTTGTAAAAATCGGTTAACTAAAAATGGGAGTTTACTCGTGTCGATTTTTTAAAGATTTTTGCAAATATTTAACAACAGAAAAATATTTCGAAAAAATTTATTTAACAAAAATCGCTATAAAAGCAATAACTAATAGCTTTTAGTTGATACGTTTTTTGATAAAACGAAAAATTTCGAATAACTTCTGTAAAATTTTTCGAAATTTTTCATACTTATATGTAACGTTTCCATGGTTATGAAAAATAATATTTCTGTTAGAAAATATTAGGCCAAGTTATTTCTACTCTGCTTTCTTATTATTTCTTCTAGAATATATTTTATATAAGTACTTTACGATGGCGGTCGGTCCTGTGGTGGCCACAGCTGATATTTACTTTTACTTTCATTGCGCTTTCCCGGGTACTAATTTTTAGATGTGATTTCTCTTTGGTCCAGTATTGGCCCGAGATGCTGAATATTCGTTCGCATTCAGCATTTGTTCCAGGTAGGGTGAAAATAAATGCTGCCAACTTTTCTAGCAGCAGTGATTTCACTTCTTTATTTGCTGTATTCGTACTTTCCATAATAGTTATCCTATTATCTGTCAATTAAAGATACAGATTACTCTTCCCATTTTTCTAGATTTATTCTGTTTAAGCTGGGAATATTGCAAACATTAGGTGCAGTACTCAATTCGGTTATGGTGATATGCTACAGCCACACACCAACAGACTAGCGAGTGTAACGTATTCTGTCACCATTTAACAAACAATGTAAGAGTATATTGAGAGTTTTTATATAAAAAGTAAAAGTAAAGAGGATATTACTGAGAAAAATGTATAATACTCTAAAAAAGAGTACGTCTGGTCTGCCTATTCTGTATAGAAACACACTGTATACCGATAATTTTAGTATCTATATTACATCACACTAAACTGTTTGAAACATAATTGACACCACTCTATCTCTCCTCTCTAATATTTGGGTTCGAGCTATTGTTTTAAATACCGGAGATATTTTCCCATCATCTGCCATTCCAAGGTGGCAAGATAAACGTCGTGTTTGATCGCGTTGCGTTCAGGTGTGTTTGTCCCTTTTTGCTTTGCCTTGCCTTGCCGCACCGCATCACATCGCAGCGGCTCTAGCACTGCCGTCATTAGTGCGTGAATCAGCAACACCTCCGCATGACTCCACTACACTCACGTGTCAAACTCACTTGTTAAATTAATGTTCAAACGATATTGGTTTGTTTCGGACCGCGTTACCTTTTGTTTGACTCAGCAGTTTTTTGTTCTAACTCGAACCACGATTATTCTGAGGTGTGAAGTTGCCGCTAATGATTCAGGAATATTTTAGGACTTAAATGATAGAAATTGATGCCTTGTTGGATATCGGAATAAATTTTGACGGTTGACTATGAATAATATTAGACAGGGTAGTGGGTTGAAGAATGCAACGGTCGAAATATTTAATATCTGTTGCACAAATATCTCTTACTAGAGTTTCAGTTTACACAAATTTTATTTAGGTGGTTTCAGATATACGCGAATTAAGATTTGATTCAATTTTTAGGGTTTCGTAGATACCTATAACCAAGAAACCGTCCTCATGTAGCTGACTGTCACACTTGTATCTGACTGTCTGTCTGCCTGTCTACTGCAGCAGTGGCGAAAGACAGAAGTAAGGGAGCACAGGCCCAGGGTGCCCGTGTGTTAGGGACGCCAAAACGAAGGCTGAAATGTACACATTATCAGTGGCGTACCCAACAATTTATGGACGGGGTACAAAATTTTGTATTTGGAACAAAAATATAATATAACTTTGGTTTACCGTCTGTATGGGTGATATTGCGGTTTCTGAACATAGAGAGTTAAAAATTAACATGTATAACATGCATGCATAACATGTATAACATGCATAACAGCATGCATAAAAATACTCAGCTTATACAAAATATACTACTCGCAAAATCATATACAAAGATGCCTGGAATAAGGACAAGTCGCTTAACGATAACTGTTTATATGTTAAAATTATAAAAGAAGTCCGATAAAGGTCAGATATGAATTATATAGTGGGATTATTATGACTGCAGAATTTTAAATAAAATATGCCATTGTTAGTGTTTTTAAATGATTTTGTATTTTAAGAGATATGAGATGTGACTGTCTTATAACTTGTAAGTGTCTTGTGTTGGTAAGTCAGGGGCTGAGTAAACGTAGCGGCCAGATGTTTTATGACCCTTTGGCATAGGTAGTTTCTTAAAAAAGAAAGTACGAAACGTGGCTATTTGTAAAATATAAAACTTGTAAAATAACTAAGATTTTAAAATGAAAAGGCTTGTAAAAATATTTTTGAAACATTCTAAACGTGGCAGAGATATGTAATAAAAAAAATATATTGGATGGGTCATAAACCACTGCCGCCACATCATGATTTAGGATTTCAGTCATAAAAGTCACAAAACTTTTACCAACACGATATTTCCCAGAGGAGTGGTCTAAAAATCTTGAAATCTTAACGTGAGAACCGAAATAGTAATAGGAGTAAATATCTGAAAAAAAAAATAGTAATTTAGAAACTATTGAACTAATTCCAGTTTCTAGATCTAACTCTCTGGGAAATAGGGTAGGGTAGCAAAAAAGTTTGATATTTTTTGGTGCAATTCAAATTTTAAAAAAATTATATATTTTTTTTTTAATTTAAACTAGTTATATTAGTTATTTATCCACGCATTAAGAGGTTTAGGGCCGCTTTTACAATCGTTGGATAAAGCTCGGATAACGCTATTCCCGGTATAAAGTCAAAAAATCGCTTTTACAATGCTCGGATAAAGCTCAGATAGGATAAACATCGGAATAAACACCAGAATATCTTATCTGGCCAACGACACTTCAGATAAAGGGCAGTATAAGTTATTCCCTTGCTCTGATTGGCGAATAAGTATTTGTTACCCAGCAACGATAAAAAAATTAATTTGACGTATGATAAATGTCACATTATAACATTTCATTTGAATTTTTATTACAGTTATATAATTGTGGATGCAGCAGCGTAGTGGTTAGCTCACTTGCTTTGAAAGTGTGGAATCATGAGATCGACTAAGAATGGGAAAAAGGATTAAAAAAAAAACAAAAACTTGGCGCAAAAAAACAAATACAGGCAAAAATGAGTGCCTGTATCTCAGAATTAATTTTCAGAAATATGGGGCATGTTTCACAGGGAACATTGGTCTCAGCTACTGTAAAAAGTAATCGTTAGGTCATTTCAGAGGAGGCTAGTCGCGACCCTAAAATCTCTAAAACCTAGACATTGCCATATGAAATAATAATAGCACGTAATCCCTCGTTATCTATGTATTTGTTCAGCAGTTTTGATTTATTTTATTTATTTTTTAAAAGCGTAGCAATGAACAGTAGCAGCCGATTACCGCTAGAATATGCTCCTAGCACTTTGAGCGCTTCGAATCTAACTGGCCACTATCATCCCTTCCAAACTATGTACACATACTGCCAGTTTTTCTATATGTATATATGCAGTATTGGGCTGGAGCCAGTTCGAATGAACCGGTTGTTATTTATTTATAGAATTTTCAAAACGCGAACTGGTCCTTAATGTTGTTATACACTGAAAAAAAAATAATAATAATAAACTCCTGTTATTAATCAGTGAAATTTTCCTCTTGTTAACATATTGGCAGTCCACAACTGTACATAATATTGGTTGAAATATGAATTATTATAATATGAATTCTACTAGTAGAGGTTGACCTTATGAAAATTTACACATGGGCGGCATTTGCGCTCGATTCTATTAGAGGGCGGTTTTATGAATATTTGCCCACGAGAGGCTGACACTAACGCGGTAGATATAGTACAATAAAAGAATTATCTGAGTCGAATACTTCGACATCTCCCAATATTTTCATAAACATGCTCAAATGTGTTGTTAATAGTAATTCTTCTTCTTTTTATTTGGGCACTATCAGTCAGGTTGACTTTTGGCCTCAGTCACATAAGCCCTCCATCTCGATCTATTCATTGTTAATAGTAATGTCAATTTAAAATTTGACATTTCTAATATGTCAGTTTATGTGTCAAACGATACCAACGTTATTTTATTTACAATAAAACCATGGCTAACTATCCGAGAATAAAAAATGCATTGTAAAAGCGAACGTTGGAATAAACATCGGAATAAATTTATACCTTAGATAGTTATACCGCTACGTATCCAAGGTTTGTATAAGCGGCCCTTAAGGGCCGGTTTCTAGAAGCTCAGTAAACTATAAGCTAATGGTAAACTACGGTTGCCTTAGTAAACTGTTGCAGGAACAAAAAACAATCCAAAGTTAACCATAAGTCAACTATGCATAGTTTACTTCGCATTTGACGTGAGTTCAACCAAGGCTTCCTTGGTTAAGTGTTGCACAAACGTTGGTCAGGACTTGAACTCGAGTCAAACAATTGAATTTTTCTGACTATACCTTGATCACAGTTTAACTGCGATATACGTCAATATTCGGTTTTTTCATAAATTTTATTTTCATAATTTTTGGGCTAAATAAGAGAAAAAAGTAATTTAAATAAGAAGACGGTAAATTAAATTCTTAATTTGTGTTTTAAAATGAAAATGCACCTAACTATTATTAATGAATGTGACTTTAATATAACATAACCTACAAAATTTCCTTATAAATTCAAAATCAATTTTTAATTTGATATTTCAATAACGTTATAATATAATTGTAAAAGAAATATTAAATACATGAATAATTTATATATATTTATTTTGTACCACTGTAAATAAATATTAAATACATATATAATCATTATATATTTACATATTTTGATTATTCGTACATAATTCTAGGTTTCTATTATTATTTTTTCCTTATCCTATTCGAGCAATAGAAAAATTTCAACTTCCAGCCTATGTTCTTTGCCCGCAACAGAAGATATGGAATAAGATTCTTCAGACGGCGAAAAAAGGCTTTAGTAAAGTACTAATTTTATATCATACAAGTACTCGGAGCAATAGATTATACACCTATTCCAATTCAGTCACCTGGTGCACTTATCAACAATTTTTCCTGATACTACCTTTGAATACACATACAAGAGTAGAGAAAAATTCTAACAGGGCCCATGTTGCAACAGGAATGGCAATTAATATTGACCGTGTTCTAACGACAATTATATCTTGTGCCGTTTTACATAATTTTTGTATACAACAGCATGATACGATAGAAATTCCTGTAGAACTATTGCAGAGCGATGAACCAAATATTTGAGAAGGTAATGATACCAATGTGGCTGTACGTAGTGCATTAATCCAAACAGTTATTGGTGTACCCTAAAAAAATTAATACAATATAATGTAATAATTAAAACAAAACCACTTTATTATTTTTTATAGTTTAATTTTTTTATTAATTCTAATTCAATTTATATTTAAGTCATAATTATACAGCATTCTTGCTTTATTTTTCTCTATTAGCGCAGCCTGGTATTTACTCTTATAATAAACTTTTATAATGTGTTATTATTATTATTTTTTTAAATTATGTTTCTTGCTTGTCTTTTTTTTGTTAGGATTGGAAGGTTCAGGATTAGCTTCTTGTTGCATTTCAGGTTCTGGTTCTGGTTCAACTTGATAAAAAATATGAACTAAAGCCAGTTCTGAATCAGTTAGGTAGGCAGGAGGTGGTGGTAAAATATATAGGCTAAAATACAGTTATCGACATATTTTCAATAATTTGTTGTTTCCATCGGTATCGACACTATATCAGTACTACATCGAAAACTGTTTTTTTCAAGAAACCAGCTCCTAAACAAATACTGAAGAGCGTACATTTAATTCACAAATGTTCTTTTTAGTTTATTATTTTTTTTAAATTAAAATACAAATATTTAATTTGTTTTGTATCTCTTCACGCAACTTGAGTTAAATTCATCTGTAATCTGGTACCAAATTTTCTTTTTTTTGAATTGTTCAATTATCACATTTTTGTCTTCAGTAATATGGGAATATCTGAAAAATGATAAATACAAATTTTAGGTTATGTTTTAAGAATAATTTAAAAATATTTATATTTCAAAAGAAATAAAAATATATGTATACTTACTTACCGAAAATATCTAGAAAAATGTTTTTATCGGTGTTGGTAAAGTTTGGTGTTCGTGAATTCATTTTTTTAGTTCATTTTAAAACGTTTTAATTTTGACAGCAGATTACTGTCACGTGAAGTACAGTTCACATTAGCAAAAAATATCTGTGCATAGTAAACCAATTGTTCCACTGACCAAGCTTTAAAAAATGTTTATGCAACGCAAAATAAAACTGACCATCAGTCAGACTTGACCATTAGTCAGTCGTTACCATAGTTAACTGACTTTTCAGAAACCGGCCCTAATTGGATATTCCCCTAAAAAAATTTTTAAATGTTTGTTTCCTTGGTTATATATTTGTTATATATTTGTTATATATTTATATTTTTTCCGCGGTGCGTTTTTTTTTTTAATTTTATTTATGGCCTTTGCTACTTTGGCAATTAGCCTGGATAATTCTTAATTTTGTGAAAATTCCATGCCTGAACAGGATTCGAACCCGAGACCTTAGCAACGCAAGGCAGCTGTGGTACCACTACGTTATGCTGGTCGGCTATGCGTTGATTTAAACTCGATAGTTTTCCTATATGTCAAAGAGTACAATCATGCTATTTTTTCTAGATCCAGCTGTTTGGTCACAATTTTTACCCTATAGACTGACAGACAGACACATGAGTGACATTATAAGGTTTTTTTGGTGATCATACCTACAAAACACAAATGCGTTGTTACCGACCGCCAACATATATAAGGGAGGTATTGTAATCATACCGATTTTGACATTTCCAGATTTCGATGGATCTCCACGAATTGAGGTCCCTACCTAATGTTTTGACTATTTTTAGCATGATGTCTGTCTGTCTGTCTGTCTGTCTGTCGGTCTGTATATACGTGCAGAGCAAATTCGGTTAAAAGGATTTTTATGAAACTTCATATTTAAGCTTTTGACATCAATGACACGAGTTGATCAACTTTTGGTAAAAATCGCTTAACTAGAAATGGGAGTTTACTCGTGTCAGTTTTAATTTTTTTGCGAACAAAAGTTGATATAGTAGCAATAACTAACAACTTATATTTTTTTTGTTGTATTGATGCAGGTACGTTTCCATGGTTATCGTAAATCATAAATACACATTATGAAATTGTCAACGTAACATAATACGTTATTGTCTTTTACAATAATAATTTTATACAAGTAGTTTGTGATGCCGGTTGGTGGCCACAACAGATTTTTTTTTTTTTTAATACTGCCACGGTACTAAACACACGCCGCAGTAATGGAAACTTATCTTTAGGCAATGGTTCTCAACCTTTTTCAGATATCGGCCTTAATATAAAATATGAAAAATGAAAGATTTCCACTCTTATTTCTCCGTATTATATACGTATTTATTATATACTTCACAGCACCCTGTCATACACTTACGGCACGGCGTTGTGAACCACTGGTATAGGAGTTTCTAAATTACACTTACAAAATCCTGAAAAATATATAAATCGTAAATTAGGTTTCAAATAACCTAACAATTCCTTTTATATCATTGTTAACATTTATCGTGAAATTTTTAATACTCGAAAAAGTTTAGGAAAGGAAATTTAAAATACAAATATATCACTTATCACCCTCCAAATTAAAACGTTACCCAATAAACCATTGAATTAACTTTAAACCTCTAATCCTATGTCCCCCCGTAAATCAATGCTGCCCCCTCTATACCGGTAGTAATCAGATGGGGGGTGAAAGTGACGAGGGGTGCGGTTACAGGACACTCGTACTGGAAACAATGACAACCCCTACATAAAAAATAGTGTTCCTCTCTTCCTTGATCAAAATGTTACAATCTAACATGTAATTCACTTGCCTTCAAACTAGGGGGAAACAGGCTACAAATAAAAAAGTGTTTCGAGTGGTGTTCTTTGGAGATGTACTCCAAATTGAAGGTTATGTACTAATGCATTTTTTAAATACTGTTTTCTTTTAAATCTAATAGCGTGTCTAGATCGGTTCGATTTAGTTATACAGCATTGTTACCATGTCTTACTACAATTTCGTTCAACAAGCGACAAGCATCTGTTTAAATTAAAAAACTGTTACGAAGTCGATTGAAAAGTAGCGCGAATGAAAATGAAAGATTTTTTTAATTTAATTTATATTTCATAATATAATCACCATATAATCACCTCTCAATTCTACACACTTAGTCTAGCGATACTGGCGAATCTGTATGCCCTTCTTAAAGTTTTTTTTTTTTCGACGCTCTCAAAATATACCTTTTCGGAGATCATTACTTCCTCATCCGACAAAAATCTCTTTCCAGCTCGGCGGGAGCAAGATCTGGCGAATAACTACTTCAAACTTTAATTCTTCTAGTTATTGATCTGAAATGCCTCTGGAATGGGTAGGTGCATTGTCATGGTGGTAGAAGATTTTCTTTTTGAACAAACCAGGACGTTTTTTGAACAGAAAATAATCGTTTCGAAATAAATTTTAACATACTCTTTTGTATATAATGCAACGTGTTCGGGTTCTTCAAACAAAAACGCAGAATTATCCAAAAGGTAAAATTTATTTACACATAAAATATTACACTTATATTTTTGTAGTATACGGAATACTAACAACACTTTTCGCCCTGAGGCATAAACTGTCCGTATACTCGCTTGAGCAAGTATAAAAACCAACTGATCACTTTTAAAAATCTCGTTACAAAGTAAACTCTGTTTGATTGATACAATATTCCAAGTTTTTCTAGAGACTAGAATTTTTCGGATTACTCCAAGAAATTCCATAGGCGTCCCAGGAGGGATGCCCTCCTGTAAATCCCCAAATATTCGTCTAAATGAAAAAATACATTAAAACAAGATTTGTTATCTTATTGTAAAATTTTTTTGTCATATACGTTTTAGCTGTAATGCCTGTAGTACACGATGCGATTTCTCTTTTTGAATATTGTACGATTTACAGTACACAACCGCTCAAAAGTTTGAAAGCAGTTAATTTTTTTTCGAAAAATTGAAAATAATGTCAATATATATTGATGAAATCGATTTTTATAATATATTTTCTTCATTTTTAACAAGTCAATATACTTTTATTTGTTTTTAATCGAATTTGTACGATATAACTACTTTTATTTATGTTTAAAGATAATGGGCGCTCTGGCAAAGGGGTTCATTTTACATTAAAAATGCAACAAAAAACCAACAGTAATCAAGATAGGAAACGTATTGTAAGACCCAAAATTACAACAAAAGCCGAAGATCAATTTATAAAAGTAACATCAAAGCGAAATCGTCGTTTAATAGCCTCCCAAACTGCAGCGAAATTAAATTAAATTCGTCCAAGTAAAGTGTCAGTTTCAACAGTTAAAAGACGACTGTACCCTGCCAGTCTCCGAGGATGTGTAGCAGCTAAAAAACCGAAATTAACAAAACAACATAAGAAAAACAGGTTGGTTTGGACTAAAACTCGTAGATATTGGACACTTGAAGAATGGAAAAATGTACTCTGGACGGACGAATCCAAATTTAAAATTTTTGGTTCTAACAGAAGAGTGTTTGTCCGACGATCTAACGAAAACGAACGAAAGGGCTTTGCCAGAGTGTACAGTGCCAACAATTAAACATGGTGGAGGTAACGTAATGATTTGGGGATGTTTCGGGAATAATAAGCCTGGAAAATTAGTAAAAATAGATGGCAAACTTAACAAAGAAGGATATTTACAAATTTTGCATGATCACGTTTTGCCTTCTGGAAATGAACTTATTGGACCAAATTTCATATTTCAATAGGATAATAATTCGAAACTTGCATCAAAATTGTGTATGTCCTATTTGAATGAGAAAAAACAAGAAAAACTTATAGAAATTATGGTATGGCCATCCCAATCACGTAATTTGTCACCAATTAAGCTAGTTTGGGACGAGTTGGATAGAAGAGTTAAAAGTAGATCTCCAAGTAGTGCTACACAGATGTGGGAGTATCTGCAAACAGAATGGTACTCATTAGATAGCGAATATTTTGCTAAATTAATAAATAGAATGCCCCAAATTTGCGCAGCTGTGATTAAAAATAAAGGTGGACAATTTGATGAATCAAAAATATAAATAAAGCTTTTGTGTAATTAAGACAATATTGACAGATTATAGTTGGTAAAAGTTTAATTTAATGTAATTGTTAATTATATTGTGAATAAAGGTTTGAAATTATTTTTTCTCTATGTTCTTTTAACAAAAACTCGACTGCTTCCAAACTTTTGAGCGGTAGTGTATATATGTTTGGATTTTTTCAACATCTTGTTATCCAACATACTTAACTAGTGACTTATCTAAGGTGACCATTAAACATTCCAATCCAGGAAAAAAGTATCGGGGGTATTATTATTATTATTATTATTATTTTTTTTTTATAAATATTGTAATTTTTTTAAACATCTTGTCCACAAACTACTCTTGATTACATTTTCTATACTTGTATACTTCTCATTTATTTATTCAAGTTGGGTGTTATGCATAAAACAGATTCAACGAAATCATTACTACTATAATATGTTTTTATTTTCTTTAAATCTTTTATAACGATAATAATGACAACAATAATATTTTTTGATAAAGAAAAATCGTAGTTTTATAGACAAAAATAATAATAACAAAAAATAAATAAAATAATAATTCCCTTCAATTTCAAATGTAATAAATTAGAACAGAAAAGGTACGGCTTTGCGAATCCAGGATATTTAATGATTTGGAACAAAGATTAATATTATCAGTCTTCAAAAATTGGTAAACTATTTGTCCGTTCTAGGTTAAGTACAATTATTTGAATTCTGTCAACTTATAAAAATAGACGTAGTGCGCATCAATTGGTACAGATTCAAAGCGATAAATATTGGATGGTATACTACAATAATTTTACATCTCTTAATTCTGAACAATATTCTCAATGCAATAATTATCGTACGACAAATCGTATGAGATTCAAATCGAGAAATTGCATCGTGTACTACAGGCTTTAAGTCTTACTGCTAAATATATCTCTCTTACGTAAGGAGATATTTCAAAAGGTTTGCTTTAGGGTGTTCCCCCTTAACTCACCAAATATTCATCTAAATGAAAAAATGCATAGAAATAAAAAATTTGTTTATTTATTATAAACTATTTTGCTGGGGACTAAAGGGGGAATAAAGTCGATAATAAGGGAGATATAGGTATTTTCTAGTTTTAGAGTGCCTCCCCCCCAACCAGGGTTGGACTGGGATTAAAATGTGTACCGGGAAATTTGGAGGAAGTCGGGCCACTATATATATATATATATATGGGGTGACCAGATTTCAGGGAAACCGGGACACAGGAAAAAAAAGAAGGTCTTTGTTTCCTCCAAAATCCAAGTGAAGAGCAAAAAAAAAAAAAAAAATGTCCTCACCTATCCAAATTCAAATTCAAAAATTTTTATCATTTTGATTTCCGGGCCAATTGACGAATTGAACCGGGCCAATTGAATTCGGGCCACCGGGAAATTCCCGGTATCCCGCCGGGCCAATCCAACCCTGCCCCCAACTCTTCAAATAATCATCTAATTGAAAAAATGAAAAAATTGATGTGAAGTGTGACTTTTCACACATTTTAGGGTTTCGCAGGTATATAATAAGTGTAGGCGGCATGTTGAGTGTGTAGGACAAATTTTGCTTTGTAGTAACCACGGCAAATTGAAAGATATTTTTAAAATAAGTTATCATCTGTTAACCTATTTACCTAGCTTTAAAAACAAATTTTATGTTAAAATATTTTTTTGGTTAATTTTAATTCGAATACCTAATACCATTATTTAGGTTTCTAAATATGTGCAGTTTTTTTTTAATACTGCTAGGTTCATTAAGATTTTGAAAATTGCGCCTATGGCTTCCATTGGTTGTTTTAAGTCATATGCTCCGCCCCTCTGGTTTCGTATACATGACACATAGAATGAAAATATAATTCCAACAATTCCTACTGGTTATTAAATTTACGCTCTTAAAAATTAAATGCAACATTTGCCAAAATATAACTAGAATTTTGACAAAATAATTTAACCAAAATAAAAATGGAAAAAAACAAAAAATAAAATTGTCTCTTCTGCCCAGGAGCGAATCCTAATTTGCTGTGTAGCAAGCAAGCAAGGAAACCATTAGACCAGGATACGCATTTTAGTATAGTGTGTTACACAAACAATGCGTTATTTTTAGATTTTTATTATTAGTTAAAATTTTTTCAGATTTTTAGTTTTAACCATCTGGGCTACAGGGTGTGGGACAATTTTTTTTTTGCAAAAATTTTGGCAAAAATCGCCTCAAAAGAATTTATATTGCAAAAATAAAATTTTGATCGTTAATCCACGTACTAAGGGCTTTCATTTGATACCCTACTCAGAATTTAAAAAAAAATTTTTTTTTTTTCGTTGAGCACATATTTGTTTATATTTTTAGGGGGATATGTTTTTTAGATGTGTTAGTATTTTTCCTATGTGCGGGCCAAAGAGTTGTATAAGTATGCTAAATTTCAACTCTCTAGGTTTAGCCGTTTGGCTACAATTTTTACCGAACAGACAGACAGACGACAAAATAACGGTATACGGGTTTTTTGGTCATACCTACAAAACAGTAAAAATTTAATAAAAATGATTTGTTTTCTTACTATAAACAATTTTTGTTACATATATTTTTCTGTTAAGTCAAAATATTTTAAGTTTTTTAATAAACAGTTCTAACCCCAAAACGCCCTCCCTAGAATAAAAGAAAAAAAAAATGAGATGCCTTATAGCCTATGTTTAATTCCTCTATCATCATAACAAAATATGTACCGCCGTTTTTGCGTAAATGTCGGACACAGTCAAACAAAAATTTATTTATTTGCGGATATCGCCTTATAATCATCAGAAACGTGTATAAACCTAATAAGAGGCATAAAAAAATAAAAAAATTTATGTGAAGTGTGAATATTCACACATTTCAGGGTTTCGCAGCTATATAATAAGTGAAGGCGGCATGCTGAGTGTGTAGGACAAATTTTACTTTGTAGTAATCACGGCAAAATGAACGATATTTTTAAAATAATTTATCGTCTGTTAATCATATAATAAGACTGGTTACTAAATTTACGCTCTTAAAAATTAAATGCAACATTTGTTAAAATATAACTAGAATTTTGACAAAATAATTTCAACATAAATAAAACAATAAACAAAAACAATAAAAATGCAAAAAAAAACAGAAAAAATAAAATTCACTCCGTACTCGAAACCCTTCGTTTCCAGCGAATTTTAGCTTACGACACCAGTGCTCTAATTACTACGCTATCGTACATCTTGCATGTGGGTGTCTTACATTAGGGTCATTCCATGTCAAGTGGTCTAGGGGTCCCTGCTCGACCATCTCCAATTTTGCTGAAACTTTATGGGTGTATACATATATGTTTGAAATGATGATCTGTAAAGTTTTAGCTCCATATGTAGTATAGGTGGGGCACCAGGGGGTTGCCTATGGAAGTCATTCGGCCGTATTGTGGCGCGTTCGTCAATAATCGACAAAGTTTCACATGCTTCTGTTGCACAACTAAAGCAGCTAGCACTCTGAAATTGCATACTCTTGTTCAACTTTTTCTGCTGAACACAAAAACTATAGTATCAAAGCTTATTAATGTGTGTACTTGACACAATATGACCTGGAAGTGGCCAAAAAAAATTCATCGTAATGAGTTTAAGCCATACTTTGACTTTCCATAACTTAATGAGAAAAGCTTTTGACAGCTTTATTTCAAACCAGCTTATTATTCATATGAACATCAAAGCATTGCATAAGTATAAGCTTCCATGTTCATTTGCTTGCTAAGATATTTGCCTGCAAAAATGCCACCAAAGTCAAAATGAGCAAATCTGACCTATTTTCAGAGCTAAATATCACAAAATGGGTCACCTTCGATTTTATTTTTTCTACCACCATTGGATAGAGCAGGTTTTTTGCTGCTAGAATAAGCTTTTTTCATTTTGGAGTCTTTCTGTTTAAGATGCAAAAAATGACTTTAAACATGATGCTCATATTCGCGCAAAACGGAAAGTTCGGAAAATGTACATTTCACATGTCTTCATTATTAAGACCACTCTAACCAGCAGATAAATATTTGGCAAACTAATTCAAACTTGGGGGGTCAAACACAAAAAATATGTGGGAAGATTACAGAGCCATTCATCTGTCACAGTGACATTTGAATGTGAAACTGGACGGGAAACTTCACCGTGATTAGCATAAGCCATGCTTTTTTGCATCATAAATTTCAACCCTGACCAACCAGTTTATATTTTGAGGAGAATTTTAGAGGAGAAACACCAATAGCCGTTAAACTGGCATTCAATTTTTCAGAAACCTCCAGTTCCTCACCACAGTTTGATTCCGATGAAGCTGATGCTACTGTTGATTTACTTTCTGTAAACTGTTTTCTGCAGGAGGGACATAGTTTTTCACCAGGCCTTATGTCACACTTTGTTAAGTCCTTCAACTGATTTCCAGTTGACAAATCAATTGCTCGTAAACCCTTCTTCACGATGTGATTCTTCTTTTGAAAAGGATTACAACATGACCTTTGCAAAAATTCAAATTTTGTCAAAAGCAAAGCTTCATGATGCAGACAAATTTCTGATGTTTCGTCGAACTTCAATCCAGAACGCTGGCTAATTAATAATTGCTCATTTAATTCAAAGTTTTTTATTAATTTCAACTCTTTTCTGCTTGAATAGGATGTTAAATGGCAAGTGGAATTCTCCACACGGCCGATGCTGCAAGGAGCAAGATCGCCTCCACAATTTTGTAATTCCATAAACAAAGATTGCAATAAAACAATATATGATTCAATAAAATATCCAATATTCTGAAAAACAAGTAATTGTTATATTCAAAATAATTTTGCACGATACATTATATTAAAACAATTATTAAAATTTGTTTGACAGCAAAAAAATTTACCCCACACAAGAAACAGGAAACGTTAATTATTCCTTTTGTAGGATTTGATTTTGAAGCTCAAATTTTGACAAAGTTTAATTGAAAATGTATCATTATGCAACTAAGCCTAAGAGTTTCAACTTAAAACAGTTTTAAAATGCAACAGGGCTCATAAATTGGCCAGACAACTAATTATATAAGATCTTTTATTTTAAAATTGTGGTTTTAGAAAAGTTGGGCTTGATTCTACAGTTATGAAGCTCCTTCTGCAGTTTCACATGTCACTGGGACAGGTGAATGGCTTTATCTTAACACACTATTTTTGTATTTGACCTCCCAGATTTGAATTAGTTTTATCTGCTGGTTAGAGTGGTCTTAATAATGAAGGCATGTGAAAAGTACATTTTCCGAACTTTCCGTTTTGCGCGAATATGAGCATCATGTTTAAAGTCATTTTTTGCACCTTAAACAGAAAGACTCCAAAATGAAAAAAGCTTATTCTAGCAGCAAAAAACCTGCTCTATCCAATGGTGGTAGAAAAAATAAAATCGAAGGTGACCCATTTTGTGATATTTAGCTCTGAAAATAGGTCAGATTTGCTCATTTTGACTTCGGTGGCATTTTTGCAGGCAAATATTTTAGCAAGCAAATGAACATGGAAGCTAATACTTATGCAATGCTTTGATGTTCATATGAATAATAAGCTGGTTTGAGATAAAGTTGTCAAAAGCTTTTTTCATTAAGTTATGGAAAGTCAAAGTATGGCAAAAACTCATTACGATGAATTTTTTCGGCCACTTCCAGGTCATATTGTGTCAAATACACACATTAATAAGCTTTGACACTACAGTTTTTGTGTTCAACACAAAAAGTTGAACAAGAGTGTGCAATTTCATGGTGCTAGCTGCTTTAGTTGTCCAACAGCAGCATGTGAAACTTTGCCGATTATTAACGAACGAGCCACACCACGGCCGAATGAGTTCCATAGGCAAGCCCCTGGTGTCCCACCTATACTACATATGGAGCTAAAACTTTACAGATCATCATTTCAAACATATATGTATACACCCATAAAGTTTCAACAAAATTGGAGATGGTCGAGCAGGGACTCTCTCAAAAATTAGACCACTTGACGTGGAATGACCCATTAGTATAACTTTTGTACTTTGTGAACCAAAAACCACAAAAAATGCGTTATTTTCCGAAAACACAATCTGATCAAAAATTCCTGTTGTAGTATTCCAGTTTACACCAATGTACATTACTTAGAATTTTTTCAGATTTTTAGTTTTAACCATCACCCAGATGGTGTTTTACCATCTTTTTGATGTTTAACCATCACAGGGTGTAGGATAATTTTTTTTTTGCACAATTTTGGCAAAAATCGCGTCAGAATAATTTATTTTGCAAAAATAAAAATTTGATCGTTAATCCACGTACTAAGGACTTTCATTTGATACTCTACTCAGAATTTTAAAAAAATATTTTTGTTTTCGATGAGCACATTTTTGTTTATATTTTTAGGGGGATATGTTTTTTAGATGTTTTTTAGATGTTCGATGCCAAATTACAACTCTCTAGCTTTAGCCGTTTGGCTACAATTTTTACCGAACAGATAGCCAGACAGACGACAAAATGACGGTACAAGGCGTGTTTTGGTCATACCTACAAAACCCTAAAAAGGTCCTCACTTCTAAAATACAAGTAACGACCTAAAAAAAAAAGTCTTCATCTCTATTTTTAAATAGATATATTTACCTAAAACGATGGTGAAAATTTTCTAGTATGTTTGTAGGTTTTTACTTTTAATTCCTTATTTCTTAGGGGGACCCAGGCCTCCGGGCCCCTCCCCTGTGTGCGGCACTGCCACACAATGACAACTTATTGGAAAGTTGATATTATGGATTGGAGAATCATAAAATCTAGATATACTATTTAGGAATGACGATGAGAACCCGGGTACCCGTTACCCGACCCGTTAAAATTGTACCCGGTTCTGCTTTTGATAACCCTCTACCCGTGATTTACTCATTACTCGTTAACAATTAACGAGTAGTGTATATTTAGTATGAAAAACACACATTTTATTCCTTCAATTTTAGAAAGAGATTGTAATTTACGTTTAGTTTTTTGTGGCTGGTTTATTGAAGAAACCGAAAAATAGAAATTTTTTTGAAAAATATAATGTATACCGATGAAGCTGCATTCACCACAAATTGTGCGGGTCAAAGAGTTGTATAAGCATGCCAAATTACAACTCTCTAGGTTTAGCCGTTTGGCTACAATTTTTACCGAATAGACAGACAGACAGACGATAAAATGACGGTATAAGGGTTTTTTGGTCATACCTACAAAACCCTAAAAACAGATATATTCCAATTTTATTATTATAGATTGATACTGCAATCTTTCTGACCAGGATAAGGTACACTTGTACCTTCTTTGCATTTAACAAATTTCCAAGTCCAGTTTGTGCTACCACATACAGCCAGTTTTTTAAACTAAGACTTACGCCAATTTGGCTTTGATCTCATTTCTAAAATTTAAATAACTTTAATACACTGATTACGCGTACATTAAAACTTAACTAAAAAAATATGTTGCCATTGAAAGGAATTTCGTAAATATCTTTCGCCTCTCTAACATGAAACACAAAATAAGCAACCCACCTTAATAAATATGAAAGACGAAATACGCGACAAATAAGTAAAACCTTTGATGATAACTCATATTTTTTGGGTGTAAGACAAGCGAGCGAGTGGCGCTAGCGAGTCAGCAGGCAGTTGCAGGTCGCTCAAGCAGTTCTAGAGGGCGTTCCTCTATTCACGACCGAAACTTCGTCAAAGCTTCACCTTAATTAATGAGTTTATAGGGACAGCTAGTGCCTGTCACCCTGTACATAGAGCGGATATAATCCATCACTGCTACCGGGCACATCAATTGTATTTCAACTTTGATGAAAGATTTTATTAAAATCAATAAAATGGGGATAAACACATGGAATTTATAATAGAAGATGATCTAGTTACTAAGGATACGTGATTGATATGGTGTTTTTGATGTTTGATATATAATACTGTCATATACCAGGTCTACAAGTATGAAATGCGGATTTTTTTCAAACTTGCCACGCAAATAGTTTATAGTTCAAAGTTTCAACACAAATGGCGTTTTGTTAAGTTATCATTAAGTGTCAAATGCTTATAGGTTATAATTTGAAAAATGATCATATAGTTTTGTTTTACTGTGTTAAAAATGTCAAATTTTGTGCCAAATAAAGAGCATTCGCGGACAGTACTACTGTTTTGTTTTCATTTGAAAAAAACCGCTGCTGAATCATACCGACTGCTTCGAGAAGCTTATGGTGAATATGCTCCATCGCAAGATACGTGTGAACGATGGTTTCGGCGTTTCAAAAGTGGTGACTTTGATCTTACAGACAAAGAACATGGAAAACCTCCAAAAATAAAAGAAGATACAAAATTGGAAACATTGCTACAGGAAGACGATAGTCAATCACAAAAACAACTAGCAGAGCAGTTAGGCGTTAGTCAACAAGCTGTTTCCAATCGTCTACGAGAGATGGGTAAGATCCAGAAAGTCGGCAGATGGGTTCCACATGCATTGAATGAGAGACAGATGGAAAAACGCAAAAACACTTGTGAAATTTTGCTTGCACGATACAAAAGAAAGTCTTTTTTGCATCGTATCATTACTGGCGATGAAAAATGGATTTATTTTGAAAATCCCAAACGCAAAAAATCATGGGTGAACCCAGGCTCACCATCCACATCAACTGCAAGACCAAATCGCTTTGGCAAAAAGCGATTCGGAGTGCTAAAATTTGAAGTGCTACCCCATGCCGCTTACTCACCAGACTTGGCCCCTTCAGATTACCACTTGTTCGTATCGATGGGTCACGTACTTGCCGAGCAGCACTTTTGTTCATATGAAAATGTGAAAGAATGGCTAGATGAATGGTTTGCGGGGAAAGGGGAAGAGTTCTACTGGCGAGGTATTCACAAATTGCCTGAAAGATGGGAAAAATGTATAACTTCTAATGGAGCATACTTTGAATAAATAATCTTTTACTGTTTTTTTGAATTTAATGTGTTTTATTAAAAAAAAAAATCCGCAATTCATACTTGTAGATCTGGTAATATTGTATTAATAAAACTATATATATATATATATAATACTTCTCAGCTATAATTCCACTGGATAAAACTAGCCAACAAAGGTTATGGGCCCAGAACAAAAATATAGACGGAGTTGAAAATTATAATTAAAAAAAAAAAAAAATAATAAATATGGCAGAAACAATGTTAAATAGCATTGAGAAGTTAAATAATAAGAATTATTTAAACTGGCGATTCAAGATACAAATATATCTTAGAGCAAAAAATTTAAGTAAAGTACTTACAGAATGTCGATCCGAGAGAAATTAAAAAAATTCTGCAAAATAATTACAGGAAAATTTAAATGTATGGAATAGAATATTAAAAGAATACGGTATGACAATGAATAAAAATAAAACGAAATTTATGGTATTAGGAACAGATGATATCATAAATATAAAAATAGACGACATTAATATTGAACAAGTTAAGAATTTCAAATACTTAGGAATAGAGATAAGCGAGGATGGAAAACAAGAAATGGAGATCAATACAAGAATAGAGAAGACAACAAAACTATATTTTGACATAAAGAATACACTCATCAATAGGAAAGAAATAACAAGAACCACAAAAATAAACGTATTCAAAGCTATATGTATATAGCTTTGCATATTACCGGTCTGTAGACCGGTACTGACTTTTGGCTGTGAGACCTGGACGCTTTCAAGAAGAGAAAAGAGTCAAATACAAGCTTTGGAGATGAAATATTTAAGAAGAGTAAAGGGTGTGACTAAGATGGATAAAATCAGATATACAGATATAAGAAAAGAACTCAATATAGAACCGATAGAACAATTTATAGAAAACAGACAACTGGCCTGGTGGGGACATATGCAAAGGCTGCAAGACACAAGACAAGTGAAGCAGATCTGGGAGACCAGAACGTACAGAAAGCAAAGAATAGGAAGACCAAGAAATACATGGGACAGAACAGTAAAAGGGATACTAGAGAAAAGAGGAAAACGATTATAGAAGCTAAAAGAATGACAAGAAACAAAAAAGACTGGGCAAAATTCGTACATGAACCCGTACTGCCATAATATAGAAAAGAAGGAGAAAAGAAAGAAATAAAACCTACACCATACTATGGTAGAAGGCTTTTAGATTGTATATATATATATATATATATATATATATATATATATATATATATATATCAGGGCAATTAGAAAAATTCGTAACTTAAAAACTAAACATAGCTAAATTAATAACTAAAATGTTTAAGGCAGGCCCGTGCAACCTACGGCCCTCGACCTTTTTTTTTTGTGGCCCACGGAGCGAAATTGAATATTAAAAAAAAAAGGAAAGCAAATTGAGATATAAAATGTGTATTACAAATATATTTCTAGTAAAAAAAAAAAATCTCTCTTAACAAGCTACATATAAAATACACCGTTTCTTAGTCGAGTGCATATCGTAGACGTGCATTTGCGACGAAAGTTTTCTCAGAATGTTCTTATTGCATTTTTCTGCAGCGGTTAATATTGATAATCTTGTGCAATGTATCTTACCAAAGAGGTGTTTTTGTTTACTTTTTATATAACAAAATTATTTGGGTTTAATTATTCAAAATATCTTTGGACCCACCAGACCCAGGAACCACTATAATCCAGCGGTTCTTAAACTGTGGTCCGCGGATCCCTGGGGGTTCGCGAAACAATTTTCACATTAACTTTACATCCCCCAACTATTCGCTTTTATTCAAATAACTCATTTAATAAAAATCCTACATGGTCAAGACTTTTTGTATTTGTTGTTATCTAACTAGTTATAGACATAACTAAACAAAAATTAGTAAAATTTTAATTATTTTTATTCAAATGCAAATTATTTACAGAAAACATATTATAATAAGATCTATTTTGACCAATATTTGACCAAGAAATGTTTGTATGAGTTTAACCTATTATTATTTGTAACTTGTTTTTATTCTTTTTACTACTATTTTTATCAATTTTATGTTTTTTATAATATAACCCAGCAAACATTTTTATACGGGCCAGTACTGGTAAAGCACATACTCCCCGGCATTGAAAGTAATGGGCCAGTACCCCGGTGTCCCCGTGGCCGTTACTGGCCCATTGATATATCAGTTGCTGGCCCAGCAACGGTAAAGTGCAAAATAATCGCATTAGTTGCAAGATTTATTTCTGATGGTTTTAAGTAAAAAGTATGAGTGAAGAAGAGTGCTTATAAAATGCTGGTAAAGTACTTCGTATAGGCGGAATGCGAAATACAAATGTGAAGTACATTATTAATACTGGCGTTGCACTTACTTTTGGTGCCAGTACTTTACCAGCATAAAAACAGTTTGCCGGCATTCGGCCGTTAGTTGAATGTTTGCTGGGAAGCTAATAAAAATGTTCCTTTATAAATGCACAAGACCATTTATTGAAATAACCAGCGATACATGTTTACCAATATTTATTATAACGTAGTGCCTATGAGATTATTGAGCCAGAAATTAAGTCTCAAAAACGACATACAATGCCTAGGGTTGGGATGGGGTCTGCAAAAAAAAATGTTGTTCAAGAGGGGATCCGCGGACTACATAAGTTTAAGAACCCCTGCCATAATCCTTGATAGAAAATAGTGTGGCCCGCGAAGATTTCTCAAAACTTCCAAGTGACCATCCCGCTTAAAAGGTTGCACGGGCCTGGTTTAAGGAATACCAAGATCATATGCCACAAAAGTATACAATAAAACCTCGCTAATCCCGACTAAAAAAATCAACTTTGAGCCTATATTTTGGGAATGTTATCCTGATAGTCCCTTATCCTTCTTGGCCGTCCTTTGCAATAGCTACCAAATTTTCCTTCTCACAATCTTTCCACGTTATGATTTCCAGGTGCGTCGCGAGCGTACTCCCGCCTGGGTATCAATTATATAGAAATTTAATTGTACGAGGGTTACCTCTTATGTTTTTACAAACGACCACTAGATGGCAATATTGAAATTTATCATTACTATATTCGTAAAATTTGACATATGTTATTGTGAAATCAGCGGCAGCTTATAAATTGACAGAGTAGTTTGTTGACAGTGAGCGTTTAAAAAAAACAAGTTTGTGAAAAAATGGATATTACTCGTGAAGGTTTTTGTTGGATAATTTTTTACGATTTTTGTAAAGGCCTAACTCAACAACAATGCATAGATTCACTTCGTTCTTTTGGTAATGAAGCACCATCAGAAAATACTGTTTACAATTGGTTTGCAGAATTTCGTCGTGGTCGTGCGTCCGTGATGAATACCGTGAAGGTCGACCAAAATCGGTTGTGATTCAAAAAAACATGTTGTGCGCAGAATGATTGAAGAAGATCGACATGTAACTTATCGTGAGATAGAGGCATCTTTTAGCATATCGCAGACTGCAATACATTCGATTTTGCATGAACATTTAGTTATGAAAAAGATCGGTTCCGGGTGGATTCCGCATAATTTGACCAAATCTCAAAAAAAGGCTCGTGATTGGTGTAAAGCAATGCTAAAAAAAATCAACCTAGGCACTGCAAAATCTGTATACAACATCGTTACAGGTTACGATACTTGAATTTATTCATATGAACTGGAAACTAAGCAACAATCCACTGTTTGAGTCTTCTAAGATGAACCGAAACCCACAAAAGTTGTTCGTTCACGAAGCACTTCCAAGAAAATGATCGCTTGTTTCTTAGGTTGTATTGGACATGTCGCAACCATTCCTTTAGAGGATCGGAGAACAGTTAATGCTGAATGGTATACAACAATTTGTTTGCCAGAAGGCATCGACAAAATCAGGAAAAACAAACAAAAACGTCACATCATTCATCATCATGACAATACAAGTTCCCACACAGCACGTCAAACAATTGATTATTTGAAGGAGAAAAACTACGAATTAATGTCTCATTGCCCGTATTTATCCCCTAATGACTTTATTTTGTTCCCCAATGTCAGACAAAAAATGCGTGGACAGCGATTTTCATCGCAATAAAATAATTTCCAAAAAAAATAATGTTTTTTCTTAGTTTTTGTAAAAACTTAAAAGGTAGCCCTCGTATTATATAATTGTAATTTGTATTAATTGCAGATAAATTTATAATTTTAACAGAGTGCGACCAGTTTAGGCCTTAGTACGTTGATACGTTTAATCATTTTAAGTGAAAAAAAGATGTTCTTTCTAATTTAATAGGATTAAAAAACGTATTAAGATTGGCCGCTTTCTAATAATAAGAGTGCAGTTGTCAGGTTATAATACGTTTTAATCCTACTTAATTGGAAAAACCCCATTGTTTTTTCTAATTTATTAGGTTTAAAATAAATTAAGACCTAACCTGGCCGCTCTCTAATAATTAGAGAGCGCTTAATGCAGGTCATAATACGTTTTACTCCTACTTAATTCGAAAAAAAACATTGTTCTTTCTAATTTAATAGAATTAAAACATATTAACACCTAATTTGCCGCTGTCTAGTAATAATCAATAGAGTGCGGTTAAGTTAGGTCATAATATGTTTTAATTCTACTATTGTTATTTTATTTATTGTTTATTTAGGGGTGCTTCAACTGCTAGGACCATTAGCACCCACAAATCTTATATATTACAGAGTATGTACATGTATGGGTATACATTTTATAAGGCTATATAATACAAAGTATAACAATTATATTTTATTTTATACATCAATGTTTTTAAATATGAAATGACTTAATTTATTGAATCTGGGTTGTTGTTACCCAATACTAAGTCGCTACTACTTTCTTTCTATTCTTTCTTTCAGGTTATAGGGTGGTGTCGGTTTTTATTTGCCGGAGGTGGTTACTTCATCTATTTCTGACCATTGACTGTTACAACTATTTCTTATATTTTTTGTATAATGGTTTTAAAATCTAGTTGGAATATTCATGTCTATCTGTTCCGTAGTCGTTGTGGCTTCTTTGGCTGAAATATCAGCTTTTTCATTGCCTGTTATGCCCACGTAGGATGGTACCCATACTAGAATAATGTAAATAATGATTTATTAAATAGCTAAAGCTACTAGAAAAAATACAAAAAGATACAATACATACAAAATATACAAAGTGTAACTAATTAAACATATTAAAAAATATAAATATATAAAATTGAAGTAAAAAAAAAACTAACTATAATATAATTTATAAAAATCACATTAGAGCATTATCACAATCATACTACAAAAGGTATACATTGTACATACTTAAAATATTAATAAAACAATTCTTAAATAAAATATAGTAATAAAGTAATTACAACCAGAAAGTCGAACCGGAACCGAACCGAAAACCGAAACTGACCGGAATTTTTAACGGAACCAGAACGTAAAATTGATCACTTTATAATCCGAAACGGAAACCGGAACGAAATGTTAATAACGGTTGATTTCGGTTAGAACGAAAAAAATATATATCGGTTAATTTCGGTTCAATTTTTTTTTTTTTTTTAATTAATCGCTTTCTTGAATTTACTCTCTAGGGAGAAATGTTATGCTTCTTTCCTGAGCGTAAGAGGAACTGGATTTTTAATTTTATTTTCATTTCAAATTTCAATTATTGTTTTTTCAACTGAATGATCTGTGATTTTTTTTTTAAGAAAAAAGTTTGTTATTCCATTTTTTTCTTCATAATATTGCGGTTCAATAACTGTTATTTATTGAGAATATTATATATTACAAATATATAAAGAAAAAAGTTCATATTATTTATTATTATTTATTAACGTTTTTCTTTTCTATAATTGTGATTATATGAACTATGTGTGATCAGGGTCGGACTAAAGTATTTCCGCGCCCCGGGCAGACTCTTTATATGGCGCCCCCAGATGTACATAACTACACAAAAATTAGGTTGATGTTACTAGCCCGCTGAATCCAAATTTTTAGAGGCGCTGAAAATTAAGTTGAAGACTTCCTTTTGTTTATTGCTGTCAAAAATATTTGTTAAGCAAAAAATAAGTCTTCAACCAAAATTTTCAGCACCCCTTGATTCTAGCGCCCAGGCAACTGACTGTCTTGACACCCCTAAATCTAATTTATTTACGTGCAATATATTTTAGAATTTTCATTTTTTTGTTCCTAAATTATATTTTGTTTTCGTTTTTAACAATAAAATAATTAATTTTTGTTCTATTTCTTTTGTATTTTTAATTTTATAATTGAATAACAAGAATAAGAACGGAATTTAGTACACAAATTTTATAATTTGTTATTCGAACCGGAACCGAAACTGGAACGAAAAACATTTACTTGGAACGGAACCGTAAACCGGACCAAAATAAATTTGGGTTCGACTCTCTAATTTCAACAAAATAAAATAAATAAATAAATAAAATAACAGATATACTAAATACTATGGAGATTAATTTTTGGTTGAATTTCTTCTATCATTGGGCTTGCGAATACATTTTCTGTAGATTTTGTATAACACTTAATAAATGGGTATGGCGTATAAAGTTTATCTGTGTATTATTAATGCTAATGTACTCGACAGCCTTCAGAAGCGCAAATTCTTCGGCCGTGTCAGTAGGTACAACATCTGGAAGGTGGTTTTTGTTATTTCTTCTTTTATAACTAGTCCTGCTCCTACTCTGCCGTCAATTTTTGAGCCATCGGTGTATATCTCAATATGATCCATTTCGCTGAAATCTTCCTTTATTTGTTGATAAACAGCTTTATATACGAGGGTGGATCAAGAAGTATCCGTGTTTGAAGGTAACGTTGCTGAAGAAAGTTGGCATTACCATCGTGTTCTGCCATCTGTCAAACAACACCATACTAAATTTCAGACTGATTCATAGGTTAGTATTTATTTGGCAGCTAGTTGTATCACACGTGTTTCGTGTTTCTCGGTAAAATGGAAAAGGAGCAATATCGATCCATAATTCGCTTTTTATTTTTGGTTGGCAAAACATGCCAGGAAATAAAAGCGAAGTTGGATGCTGTCTATGGGGACCCTTCATCATCTATGAGAACCCTGAGATATTGGTTCAATGAATTTAAACGTGGTCGTACATCTGTTTTTGATAAGGAGTGGCCCGGCAGACGTGGTTACCGAGGAAATCGTTAAAAAGGTCCACGACATGATTCTTGCTAATCGCCGAACTAAAGTGCGCGAAGTAGCAGAGGCCGTAGGTGTGTCGTACGGAACGGCAATCAATATTTTACATGATAAGTTAAGTATGAAAAAGATGTCGGCCCGATGGGTATCGCGATTGCTCACGGTGGACAGCAAGCGGATACGGCTGTCAATATCGAAGCAGTGTTTGGACCTTTTTAACCGAAATCCGCAGGAGTTTTTGCGTTGAGTCGTCACCATTGATGAAACCTGGATACATTACTATACGCCAGAGACCAAACGACAGTCAAAACAATGGATTTTCCGGGTGAATCTGCTCCGAAGAAGGCCAAGACGGTCCCATCCGCCGGAAAGGTCATGGCCATGATTTTTTGGGATTCGAAGGGAATAATCCTCATGGACTTTTTGCAGAAAGGAAGAACAATCATGGGACAATACTACAGTGAATTGTTGGATCGATTCGATAAGAAATAGAAGGAGACACGGCCCCATTTGGCAAAAAAAAAAGTGCTGTTCCACCATGATAACGCACCAGCACATTCATCCGGAATTGTCGGTGCCAAATTACATGAACTGCGCTACGAATTGCTACCGCACACATCATACTCGCCCGATCTGGCTCCCTGCGACTTCTTTCTGTTCCCCAACATGAAAACATGGCTCAGGGGGAAAAAATTAGCTCAAACGCTATAGCTATTTTAAAGAGTTTGACAAATCGTATTTTTTGGAGGGGTTAAAGAAATGGCAGAAACGTAGGGAAAAGTGTATCTACCTAAAAGGAGATTACGTTGAAAAATAAAAAATTAGAAAATGTGAAAACTTGCGTCTTCATTCCTAAAACGGGTACTCATTGATCCTCCCTCGTAAGATTGTTATTTAAAAAATTGATGTGAAGTGTGAATTTTCACACATTGCAGGGTTTCGCAGGTATATAATAAGTGAAGGCGGCATGCTGAGTGTGTAGACAAATTTTGCTTTGTAGTAACCACGGCAAAATGAACGATCTTTTTAAAATAATTTATCGTCTGTTAATCTCAGAGCTTTAAAAACAAATTTTATGTTAAAATATTTTTTTGTTAATTTTAATTCGAATACCTAATATCATTATTTAGGTTTCTAAATAAGTGCAGTATTTTTTTTATATAACAAGGTTCATTAAGATTTTGAAAATTGGGCCTATGACTTTCATTGGTTGTCTTAAATCATACGCTCCGCCCCTCTGGCTTCGTATAAATGACACAGAATGAAAATATAATTCCAATTGGTTATTAAATTTACGCTCTTGAAAATTAAATTCAAAATGTGCTAAAATATAACTAGAATTTTAACAAATTAATTTAAACATAATAAATATGAAAAAAAAAAACAAAACAAAAATTGACTCCACAAGCCAGGAACGAACCTGTGTAGTGAATAACGATCCTGTGTGGTTGTCGAGCAACTGAGCCACTAGACCACCAAACGCTTATCAACTTAGTGTGTTATAAGAGTATAACATGTATGCATCGTCAACCAAAAAACACAAAAAATGCGTTAGTTTCCGAAAACATAATCTGATCAAAAATTCCTGTTGTACTATTCCGGTTCACACCAATATACATTACTTAGAATTTTTTCACAGTTAGTAGCCCAGATGGTTTACTACAGGGTGTGGGACAAAATTTTTTTTGCATAATTTTGGCAAAAATCGCCTCAAAATAATTTATTTTGCAAAAATTAAATTTTGATCTTTAATCCACGTATTAAGGGCTTTCATTTGATACCCTACTCAGAATTTAAAAAAAATATTTTTTTTTTCGATGGGCACATATTTGTTTATATTTTTAGGGGGATATGTTTTTTAGATGTTTTAGTATTTTTCCTATGTGCGGGTCAAAAAGTTGTACAAGCATGCCAATTTTCAACTCTCTAGGTTTAGCCGTTTGGCTACAATTTTTACCGAACAGACAGACAGACAGACAGACAGACAGACAGACAGACAGACGACAAAATGACGGTATAAGGGTTTTTTGGTCATACCTACAAAACCCTAAAAAGCTTGTGCTATTATTATTTTTGAAAATGTATATAATAAAATTTGTGAAAATGAAAGAACGATTTATATTCAGTAGTGCAGTTCTTAATAAGTTGAATATATCTAAATGATGGGTATATGGTGTCGCTCGTTTTACAATAATGTCCAGTTTCGCGAGAAACGACAGTCGAGAAATCAAAGACACTATATGCCAACCAACAAAATATGTCTTAATTGTGGGGTATGCCTGTACTATAAAATAAAAATAAACCAAAGAATTTTGTAAATTTCAGAGTAAAAAGCATCTTCAGGACGTTATTCAACAAAATTAAAATATACAAACAAGTACAAATTTGCCGCTTCCAAGAGAATATAATTCTTGAAAGAGTGGACTACGCCATTTTAATTTTGCCAAGAAACTTTCTAATTACGAGAAGTTTTCTGATTAATCACAGTAATTAATTAGTTCCTAAAATGCTGTTAGAGGGCGTACACAGTACAGTCGCTCGTGATGACAACCTTTAGACTTTCAGAAGCGAGGCAGCAACTCTGGGAGCAGCGAACAGCGAGCAACGATGAGCGGCCACCAAAAAAGAAAATTCAACGTGGATTTAATCGCTAGCTGAACTTCTCTTTTATATTCAAAAGATTAATAAGAAACTTGGAATTGATTTTTTTTTACTAAAAGCGTTTGGGTGGAAATTATTTTGAAAGTGTTTGATGGTTTGGTTTATCAAGCTCTAGGGACAGTGTAAGGAATTTCTTATTTTACAAATTTCGTAGAAAATTTTCGGAAATTAAAAAGATATACAAATAACTTTAAACATTTTTTGTTTATATCTACCTGTGCATGGGTAGTTTTATTGGATCACATTCGTCTAAAATAATTGGTATCAATCTGGATATTAAATATTATCGAGACAAAATCAATGTGTGATTAAGCTGGAATTCCTCTCTTGTCATTCTAGTCTTTTTATGTCATACTAGCAAAATTATGGGCAACCACACTAGAGGAAATGAAAAACAAAATTAATCAGGAAAGAACTTGTATATGAGGAAGTATTTCGCAAGGTATCTCGTATTCATGTTTGCAGACGCACCCACGAGTTTTTCTTGGGGGGAGGGCTCAGAAGACGAAATTGTTTTAAAGGGTAGGAATCGGGAAATTATTCGGAAACAAGTGCTGGTCAAATGCACTTTATTTTTCAAAATGTAAGTATTGACCTAAAAATAAAAGGTCTTCACTTCCAAAATACGAGTAATGACTTAAACAAACAAATCCTCACTTCTAAAAGACAAGTGACGACCTAAAAAAATTAAAAGATTCTCACTTGTATTTTTACCAAAACCAAGTGTTTTTGGATCTCTTGGGTTAGGGGTGGAGCTCAAGCCCGGGACCCCCCACCCGTGGGGGCACGCCAGCATGTTATATACAACAAACGAGTCCTGTTGCAAAATAGTTGGCCTATTGAGGAATTGGATAACACCTTAAATAATTGAATATTTTAAACAATTGTTTAAGAATAAATAACTTTTTTCAGTACTTCTGATAACTACTCCTGCTTTAATTAAAATCTATAAATTAGTCTAAAATATGTCAATAATAAAAGGAAAAATAAATATTATTTAAAGAACGTATAATTGCAATAGTTGGACTATCCGTTTATCGTCGCAAAATATGTAGTTGGTTTATCTAAACAGCAAAGTTGGCAATATTTGAAATATAGTATTTGAAAAAGTATTTAAATTACTTTCTGGTATTTGAAATATTGAATTTAAAATATTTCCTAGTATTTCAAATATTTCCCCAGTATTTCAAATATTTGCCTATTCTTTCAAATATTTCATTTAAAATATTTCTTAGTATTTCAAATAATTCTTGTATTTAAAATACATTTAAATTATTTGAAATACATTATTTCAAATATATCCCTATTGTTTCAAATATTTCCTAGTATTTCAAATAATTCTTGTATTTAAAATATATTTAAATTATTTGAAATACATTTAAATTATTTGAAATACATTATTTCAAATATTTCTTGTATTTCAAATACATTTAAATGATTTGAAACACATTATTTCAAATATTTCCTAGTATTTCAAATAATTCTTGTATTTCAAATACTTATTCAAAATATAAAAAAAAAATTAAATTATTTAAAATTATTTAAAACATTATTTCAAATAATTACCGACCGCCAACATATGTAAGGGAGGTATTCAGACCAATTCTGTAACTCAGTTACTATGATAATAGTAACTATATTTGTCTCTATGAGCAAGGTCAGTGACTATCATGAATGAAAGCAATTATACTTTTTATAATATTTTATCTTGTAGTAACGTTACTACACAGTAATTTTTTACAGAACTGATCGAATTGTGATCATACCGATTTTGACACTTCGAGATCTCGATGAATCTCCATGAATTGAGGCCCCTACATAACGTTTTGACTATTTTTAGCATAATGTCTATCGGTCTGTCTGTCCGTCCGTCTGTCTGTCTGTCTGTCTGTTGGTCTGTCTGTCTGTCCGTCCGTCTATCTGTGTACACGTGCAGAGCAAATTCGGTTAAAATGATTTTTATGAAACTTCATATTTAAGCTTTTGACATCAATGGAACGAGTTGGTCAACTTTTTGTAAAAATCGGTTAACTAGAAATGGGAGTTTACTCTTGCCGATTTTAAGATTTTTGCGAATATTTAGCAACAGAAAAATATTTCGAAAAAATTTATTTAATAAAAGTTGCTATAAATGCATTAACTAATAACTTTTATTTGAGACATTTTTGGTAAAACGAAATATTTTTGGAAAATTTTTCCAATTTTTTTCCAAGTATCTATTTTTTCATACTTATATGTAACGTTTCCATGGTCATGATAAATAATATCTCTGTTAGAAAATATTAGGCTATTATAATACAAGTTATTTCTACTCTGCTGCTAGAATGTATTTTATGCAAGTACGTTGTGATGGCGGTCCTGTGGTGGCCACAGCTGATTTTTTTTATCAGTGATGACTAATAGTATTTGTTATTTCAAATAGTTTGATCGGTATTTGGTATTTCAAATACTTTTACTGAGTATTTGGCACAACTCTGTCTGTGTTACATTCAAACTGCTAGTGAGCGGAACCGAAAACAGGAATTACTGGCGGTTCTTGACAGTGGACGCTTGTTCTAGACCAGTGATATTTAAACTGTGTTCCGCGGAACCCTGGGGTTCCGTGGGACGATTTCAGGGGTTCCGCAACTTTAATTAATGGATTGGTTCTATTTTTTTTAACGACTCTTTGCTTGGATAAAATGATTTTGGTAAATAATGAAGATTAAATAACTTTAAATCTGAGGGGGCTACAAAATTTTTTATCACCAGTTTCGTCATCAGTAGGTTAGTATTTATTCCAAAACAGCTAATTTTACTTATCGACAAAAAGTTCAAATTTGTTGAGTAGTGATTATTATTTACTTCTTATATCACCTACCATTTAAATATGTACTTTGTACTGTATTACTGGATTTTATGTTTATAATGATCGCTAATAAATGTTTATAATAAATAAATAAATAAGATTCAAAACAGCATATCTAATGATTCGATTCAATTTTTATTTATAATTTGCATTAAATATTATATTAGGTAAGTATTGTATTATTTAGTATTTAAAAGTAAAATAGTATATTATACCCACATTTAAAAAATATAGAAATGTAGTCAGCTATAAAATATCAATTTTGATCAAGACTAAATTCAATAGTATACATCTAAATTTACCTTTATTATATTTTAAAACGTTTGATCTTAAAATTAAAAAGAGACAGTCTATTGTGGTTTTTTGCCCTTGGGTTCCAAAGAAATAGCATTTAAACTGTAGGGCTCCGCAGATGTAAGAAGTTTGAAGAGCACTGTTCTAGACATATCACTTAGAAATTAATCACTGCTAGAATAACAATAAAATTAATATTTGTTATTAGTATAAAAAATATCTAAATCATTTTAAATAAGCAATTTTAACAAAAATCTAGCGGGTTGTCAGTGCCAAGGCCTGCTTTGAAAATGTTAGTAAAACTGTACAAAAACATTTTAATTTACACAAAAGGCCTTTAAATATTGTGAAAATGAAAACAAAGTGCAACATATGCCTAAAATTACCCAATCTTGTGGTTTAGGAACACGCGCTTGAACACCGCACAGGACATCTTGTGGACGTTAATTACTGCGGAGGCATTGAAAACATACGGAATGCGGCAGTAAGACAAGTGTCTCATTTGCCCAGCACGCGACCACTACTCCAACCCTTCCAAATATTAAATAATTTAACAGTAATTAAATAAGACTGTTAACCTTGTGTTTAGGTAACCTTAATTATAACTAAGGAAATAATGTATTGATTCGAGTCTTAAAAGTGTTGCGTTTTCGTATAAATATTTTATTTTTCAATAAACATATGAAAATGAAACTTTATTCTATATTATAAATTCACCCATTGGCGCACTCAGGATTTAATTGAGAAGGGAGACTTATTTAAATAATAAAAATCCAGTTCTTTTCTTTTTACAAATAAGAAAATCATTTTTGAAAATTATTTTTTTTTTTTTTTTTTCATCTTCTTTAACGATGTGTCAAGGCACCCGGGCATCCTCATCAGGTGCGCTACTGTTTTGACCATAGTTTACAATGCGTTATTATAAATAAACAAAGCCTATTTCAACTTCAGCGATTATGTTAACAAACAATATATATCTTATAGGAAATCAATTAATCCGAACCCAGATTCAATATTTGAAAAAAAAAAACCAAAAAAATAAATATAAAATATTCTCAACTAAATGAAAAAAATGCAAAGAGATAGAGAACTCTGTAAATTTACTTAATTTTTATTTAATAACCGTCACTACTGTCGTGCGTAAGACAAATATTTCGTCTACAAATTATGATACAAGGACTCAATGTGCTGTATACATTGGCAGCTCCATTTGTTATTGTATTGCGGAGATTTGCATTGAGAGGGGGTAACGCCAGAAAACATACTTTCAGAGCTGTAGTCGTTTGGAGTTAAAATCTTGCGAAGTGGGCGTTTTACTACACATGTTTTTGAATTTTTAATATTTCAAAAATTTTTATGGTGTTGTGAGCATCCATAAAATAATATAATTCAAATTCTCAAAGAGCCTATTTCCAAAACGTCTCTTTAGTGGCAGCCCTAATTATAAAGTGTTGACAAACTTGCGCATGTTGTACGTAAGGTTATATTTTACTGCGATTGTTTGAATAACGCTGTTGTCCAGTGTAGTATCACTCTGTTTTTCATTTTCTTATTTTATCTGTGCCTTATATAGTTTTATGAATTTTGGAGGAAGTAGAAGGAATTTAACCCTTTTCTTGATTGTGCTTCCTTTAGATATTTTTGTTTTGTTTTGTATTCTGATGACTTTTGAATCACAATAATATATTAATATGTTATCAGGGCCGGCCATAAGCACATTCTACCGGTTCACTCGCGTAGGTCCCCGCGCTCCACATAAAAAAAAACAGCGATTAGAATCCAAGAATAAATCCAAGAATTTTACGTCCGCCAACATATATAAGGGAGGTATTGTGATCATACCGATTTTGACATTTCGAGATTTCGATGGATCTCCACAAATTGAGGTCCCTACATAACGTTTTGACTATTTTTAGCATGATGTCTGTCGGTCTGTCTGTCCGTCTGTCTGTCTGTCTGTCTGTCCGTCCGTCTGTCTGTGTACACGTGCAGAGCAAATTCGGCTTAAAGGATTTTTATGAAACTTCATATTTAAGCTTTTGACATCGATGGCACAAATTGTTCAACTTTTGGTAAAAATCGGTTGACTAGAAATGGGAGTTTACTCGTGTCGATTTTAAAATTTTTGCGAATATTTCGAATACAACAGAAAAATATTTCGAAAAAATGTATTTAACAAAAGTCATTTTAAGTTTGTCCATCTTAATAATGATTTTCTTTCCCAAAAGAACATCTCAATTATACTTCTGCTTGCAAGATTTGGGGCCCAAGTTAAAAAAATATATATGTATTTGTGTTACGGAGTATCAATTTGCGGTGGGGGGGGGGGCTAAATTTGAAGCTACGCCACTTGCTGGTGCCCCCTCCATTAGAGGTTTCCACGAGCCGCCACTGCACCGGCTGGTAACCTTATCCACAATTATATTTTTAACTAACTTTTATCCATAAAACTTATTCGTTTTTTAAATGAGGAATCTGAGTAAGACACATTAAGGCGTCATAAAGTTCTGACAATTAAAAATGACCCAAAGTATGAGCGTAAGTCTATCCATGTATCTATGAGTGGATGTCGGAGTGGAGGTTATTTGAAGGGAGTGCCTCTGGCATGGGCCGGTGTCCGTGAGTGCGTGGTGCGTGTGTGTGTGTGTACGTGCATTTGTCAGAGCAGCGGGGAGCGCGCTACTGCATTCCCTCGCTGCATGTATCCCTCTCAGACTCTATAAATAATTACCTGTACGAAATACGTATCACTGATGGAGCTGATTAAATATTACATGCGACATAAGAACCGGTCTTCACACTTACTTACTTCTACAACACTTTCCAGCTACTAATACAACACATTTAAAACACTTACGATAAACTTAAAACACTGACGAAAACATTAAAAAATTTAATCTACACACTGGTTAAAGTAATTGAATTTAATCATGCGAATCAGAAATCAAGTCTTAACTAAAGTTGGCTATAGGTTCATAAGATTTCGATAGTTTACATTGATGTAACATCGGATGTCTTGCATTGATATTCAGACCAGTTCTGTAACTCAGTTACTATGATCAGAGTAAGTAAATTTGTCACTATGAGCAAGGTCTGTTACTATCATGAATGAAAGTCATTATACTTTTATAATATTTTATCTTGTAGTAACGTTACATAACTTTTACTTTACAGTAACTTTTTACAGAATTGATCTGAGTAACTCAGTTACTATGATCATAGTAACTAAATTTGTCACTATGAGCAAGGTCAGTTACTATCATAATAACTTTGGAGTATTTCGTATTCCGTAAGACAAAAGTTGCTACAATATTTAGTAACATGTTACTATAAAAGTTCTTATCATAGTAACTACCAAATGTTGGTGTTTATAAGTAATAACTTAGTTAGCTTAACTTGTGAAGATAAAAATGGCGGACATTTCATTTTAAGTGTAATTTTTAGATTTAATAGAAAATGAAGAAAATTAGTAAAGAAAATTATATAAATTAAATATATATAAAATATGTATGTATGAGTCTAGGTAAATGTTTATATTGCAGGAGATGAAGTATATTAAAGATCAAAAAGTCTTTTCCAATTCCTCTATTTTAAAATGAGTTTTTTATTTTTAAATTATTTTAAAAAAAATAGCTTTTGTTTTTTAAAAAAATAAAAAAAGTTTTATTCAGTGACGCAAAAATAGTTTCATGAGGAAGGAGGGTTATAAAATGAGACGTATGGAAGTAATGACAAAACAAGGAAAATGCATCGAAGTAATAAAAACTCCAGCTTCATGGGAGGTTCAAACCCCCAAATCCCACCCGCCTGCGCCACTGGTTCAACTGTCGAGAATTTGTCTTTGCATTCCGTTTTTTTAAATTTTTATATTTTATAAATATACTAGCTGAGTACCCGTGCTTCGCTACGGTTTATTGACGGTTTTCCATCATTGTGCAATTATTGTAAGTCATGATTCTTTATAGATCACATTGCTGACTCTCTCCTCAGGTGTAGATTCACCCCGTTAGAGGTTCATTTGTGTAAAATTCGTAGTATGTTTCTAAACATGTGCACGGGTAACTTTTAAGTTATAAAATGAATGTTATAACTTAATAAACACAGGAAATACGACGGGTTGTATAATTCACCCCGATTATAGATTTACCCCTTTAGGGGTTGATTAGGAAAGAATCCAGAAATAAAATTTTCGACATTTGTATGGTTAATCTTTATAAGCAAAAGCCAAGTCGATGTCTTATTGGTACTAAGAGATATTAAGGAATCCTTGATATCACATTTCAGCCCTTAGGGGTTGAATTTCGAAAAATACCGTCTTAGTGGGAACTAGGAATGACGACGGGTACCCGGGTACCCGCTACCCGACCCGTTAAGGTTGTACCCGGTTCCGAATTTGAATACCCGGTACCCGTTATTTACCCATTACCCGTTAACTAACGGGTAATTAACGGGTATGGGGTATTTAGCGGGTAAATAACGGGTATTGGATTACTGACGGGTAGCGCATAATTAGCAAGTAGCAGGTAATTAACGGGTAATTGTGTGAGGTATTTCGAGTATTTATTTATTTGTGAATATTTTGTTCTCGGTTGCAATAGTAGGAATTAAGTATGCGTATTTCATAATGCACCTATGTTCATTTTTAGGGTTTTGTAGGTTTGACCACCAAAAAACCCTTATAAAGTCACTCATATGTCTGTCTGTACGGTAGAAATTATAGCCAAATGGCTTAAGATAAAAAGTTGAAATTTGGCATGCATATATAAATCTTTGACCCACATATAGGAAAAAAAGAGTTAAAAACTACATCTCGAAATAAATATAAACAAATATGTATTTAATGAAAAAATAAATATTTTTTATGAGATTTTCGCTAAATATATGCCAAAAAACTTTTGTCACCCACCCTATCTCACAGAGGGTTGATCTTGTTGGGGTTAGTGTCGTTGAAAAAAATATAATTTTTTTAAAATTTATTGTGTGGTATCAAAAGGATGCTTTTTTTTTTTGAGACGTAGATTAAGGAACGAAAAGTTGTTTTTTTAAATTCGTTTTTTTTCACACGATTTTAGCTAAAAATCTGAAAATATTATAGGTAATGTATATTGATCTGAGCCGGAAACGTACCAGAGAAATGAATTATTTTTTAATTAATGGCTAAACTATGGATTATTATTTAAATTTAGTTATTAGTTATTATTTAAATAAATAAATTAAAGCTCTTAGTACTCAACGAATAAGAATGTTCACATAATGTTTATCAAAAAATTATTTTTAGATATCCAGCATTCTGTTGGCTTTTTACAGTTATTAAATACCTACAAAACCCTGAAATATGTGAAAATTCACACTTCACATCAATTTTGCTACACTTATTTTTCATTTTTATATATTAACGGGTACCGGGTAAGTAACGGGTAACGGGTAATTATCGGGTACTGGGTAATTATCGGGTATTGGGTAATTAACGGGTAGTGGGTAATACCCGGGTAATTGTTGCGGGTACCCGGTTCCATAAATTTCTAGTTCTCGTCATTCCTAGTGGGAACTTACGTCATACAGGGAATATACTTTACGAATTTCATGTATCTTGTCCAGAGGACGTTCTATCGAGTAAAAAATACCCATTTACCCCTTTAGGGGTGAAATTTTTAAAAACTGTCAAAACCATTTCGAGATATTTTAAAAAGACACCGATATGCCAAAAAAGGATTGTTATAACTCAATAAACACAGAAAATACGAAGGGTTGTATAACCCCGACTGTAGACCCCTATAGGGGTTGATTCGGCCAACATCCTGAAATAAGTTTTTCGTATGGGTAATCTTTGTAAGCAAAATCCAAGACGATATCTTATTGGTCCTAAGAGGTATTGAGGAATCTTTGAAATCACATTTCACCCCTTTTCACTTCTTAGGGGTGGAATTTCGAAAAATCCCGTCTAAGTGGCTGCTTACGTCATGGAGGGAATATACTTCACGAATTTTATTTATCTATGTCCAAGGGATGTTCAATCGAATACAAAATTCCCATTTACCCCTTAAGGGTGAAATTTTAAAAACTGTCAATACCATTTCAAGATATTTTGAAGACACCTATATGCCAAAAGGAATTTTATAACTCAACAAAGACAGGGAATATGATGGGTTGTATAATTAACCCTGTTCGGAAATTCACCACTTTAGGGGTGGGTTATAACAAAATCCTGAAATAAGTTTTTCAACATTTATATGGGTAATCTTTGTAAGATAAACCAAGACGATATCTTATTGGTCTGTAGAGATATTTAAGAATCCTTGAAATTATATTTCACCCTTTAGGGGTTGAATTTCGAAAAATCCCGTCTTAGTGTATGCTTACCTCATGGAGGGAATATACTTTGCGAACATCATGTATCTATGTCCAAGGGATGTTCTATCAAATAAAAAATATCCTTTTACCTCTTTAGGGGTGAAATTTTGAAAAACTGTCAAAACCATCGAGATATTTTAAAAAGACATCTATATGCCAAATACGAATTTAATAACTCCACAAACAAAGGAAATACGTCGGGTTCTATAATTCTCCCTGATTGTAGATTCACCCTTTTAGGGGATGAATAGGACAAAATCCTGAAATAAGTTTTTCAACATTTATATGGATAATATTTAGAAGCAAATATGAAGGCGATATATTATTGGACCTGTGAGATATTGAGGAATCCGTGAAAACACATTTTACCCCATTTCACCCCTTAGGGGTTGAATTTCCAAAAATCAACGTCATGGAGGGAATATACTCCCCGAATTTTATGTTTCTCTGTCTAGACGACATTCTATCGAATATAAAATACCAAATTACCCGTTTAGGGTGAAATTTAAAAAAAAAAAAGGTCAATACACTTAAATATTTTAAAAAGACACCTATATGCCTAAAAGAAATGTTATAACACAACAAACACAGAAGATGCGAAGGGTTCAATAATTCACCCTGATTGTAGATTCACCCCTTTAGGGGTTGATTAGTACAAAATCCTGAAAAATAAGTTTTTCAACATTTATGTTGGTAGTCTTTGTAAGCAAAAGCAAGGCGATATATTCTTGACCTAAAAGATACTGAGGAATCCGTGAAAACACATTTCACCCCTTTAACCCCTGAGAGGCCGAATTTCAAAAAATTATTTCTTAGGGGGTTCTTAAGTCAAGGGTTCTTAAGGAATATACTCCCCGAATTTTATGTTTCTTTATCTAGACGAAATTCTATCGAATAAAAAATACCAATTTACCCCTTTAGGGGTGAAATTTAAAAAAACGGTCAAAACACTTTCTAAATTTTCTAAAAAGATATCTATATGCCAAAAAGGAATGTTATAACACAAAAAACACAGAAGATGCGAAGGGTTCTATAATTCACCCTGATTGTAGATTCACCCCTTTAGGGATCAATTAGAACAAAATTCTGAAATAAGTTTTTTAATATTTACATGAGTAATCTTTGTAAGCAAAAACCAAGTCGATATCTTATTGGACCTAAGAGATATTAAGGAAACCATGAAGCCATATTTTACCCCTTTTAACCCCCTTTTCACCCACTTAGACGATGAGTTTCGAAAAATCCGTTCTTAGTGGGTGCTTACGTCATGGAGGGAATATACTCGCCGAATTTCATGATTGTAGGTTCAGTGGTTTGGGCTGGGCGTTGATTATGAGTAGGTAGCTTAGTTACGATTTTATATATATAGATATACCATAATATATATTATATAACAACAAAATGTAAGCAATACAATATTTTGACATATTTAACCTCAACTGTCATCTGTATACAGTCTATTCCAAACGATTAGGCGGAACTAACCAGAATTTTCATTTTTGTAAGTTGTCATTAGTTATATTTTTATATATTGAAGTTGGCTTTTCCTGACAAAATGATCAAAAGCTTCAATCAATCGGTAAAAATAACTAGAATTGAAAATCTAGTTCCGCCTAAACCAAAGGAACAGACTTTACCACCAATGCGCATGCGTGTTGCGCTTCTGTAACTAACTACATTCGTTTCTCAGTAACTGTCACTAAGATATAACTTTCATAGCGACGTCACTACAGTTGGATATTACAGAATACGAAAAATGTTAAAGTTACTATTAAAGTCACTATAAAAGTTATCTTGTAGTAACGTTACTACACGATCTGATCTGATCTGATTGGAAAAATATTGAACAAATAAAATCGATGATTTACAAGACCCGACAAGAAGGGGTAGAATTCACCAGGAATCTCAATCTATTGTTATTTTATTTATTTTGTGGACTTGGTAAGTACCAATTCCCAGGGTCCGGCGTTGTCTCTCGACGTTCCTATGAACAACCAGGGTGACCAGGTCTCAGGGTTTCCGGCCAGAGTCTCAGGACTCCGGGTTTTGTTATGAAATCTCCAGGTTATGCTAATTTTATCTGGATCTTTTGTTTTTGCTTATCACTTGTATTTTGGAGGTGAGGAAATTTTTTTTTTGCTCATCACTTGTATTTTGGATGTGAGGACCTTTTTGTTTTGCTCATCACTTGTAGTTTGGATGTAAGGACCTTTTTTTTTTGCTCATCACTTGTATTTTGGATGTGAGGACCTTTTTGTTTTGCTCATCACTTGTAGTTTGGATGTGAGGACCTTTTTGTTTTGCTCATCACTTGTAGTTTGGAGGAGAGGATCTTTTTCTTGCTCATCACTTGTATTTTTTGGAGGAGCTCTGAGGGAGGTGAGCAAAATTGAATAAAATATACTGTATACCCATTTTTTTTTTTTTTTTCAATCTCAGAGTTTACTTCAACTGAAATCTGGTCACCCTGTGTACAACCAAAAAAAGTAAAAACACTAATTTTTAGGGTTATGTTTGTCTGTCTGTCTGAGAAATTGTCTGTAGAAATTGTAGGCAAACGGCTTAACATAGAAAGTTGAATTTTGGCACGATTATACAACTCTGACTCACATATAGGAAAAATACTGCGAGCTCAAAAAAACACATTCCAAGATAGTAAAATAAAGAAATATGATTTTAATAAAAAAAGAATAAGTATTTTTTTTTTAATTTTTGAGTGGCATATCCAATGAAACCTCTTAATGCGTGGATCAACAAGCAAATTTTTATTTTTGATTTTTTTTTTTTTTTATTGGGTTTTCGCCATAAATATTTCAAAAAACTTTTGACCTCCATCCTGTCCCCCAGAGGAGTTGATTTAAAAATCTAAAAAAATCTCCATAATGAACATTGATGGGAACCGGAATAGTTCAACAAGAATTTTAGATCAGATTAGTTTTCCGAAAAATATAATTTTTTTTGGAAATATATATTTTAATTTTTTTTATGTGATATCAAAAAAGCTCTGAAGACGTAGATTAAGGAACAAAAGGTAGTTTTTTTTTAATTCGTTTCATTTAACACGAATTTAGCCAAAAATGTGCTAAAAAAGTCCTTTTTTGTTTTTTTTTCCATTTTTATTTTGTTTAAATTTATTTGTCAAAATTCTAGTTATATTTTGGCAAATGTTGCATTTAATTTTTAAGAGCGTAAATTTAATAACCAATTGGAATTGTTTATATTTTCATTCTATGTGTCATGTATACGAAACCAGAGGGGCGGAGCATATGACTTAAAACAACCAATGGAAGCCATAGGCGCAATTTTCAAAATCTTAATGAACCTTGCTATTCGCGACTGCAAATAACAGTGAGACATCCGGTGGTGACTGGCTAAGTTAAACAGAAGCGTATATTTGAATAATATTTGTAGCGTGTTGTGCTGCAGTTTATGTGAATTAAGAAGTATTTTAAAATATAGTAACTTAAATACAGTGCTTTTTTGCCGAAATATTGTTTGAACAGATAAATATTAAGAAAAAACTTCTGACATATACGCTTCTCGTCCGCCTCAGCTGTTGTACGCAGCGCCGCCAACGTTAGTTTCAGTCGCGAATATAAAAAAATACTGCACGTATTTAGAAACCTAAATAATGTTATTAGGTATTTGAATTAAAATTACTAAAAAAATATTTTAACATAACATTTGTTTTTAAAGCTCTTAGATTAACAGACGATAAATTATTTTAAAAAGATCGTTCATTTTGCCGTGATTACTACAAAGCAAAATTTGTCCTTCACATTCAGCATGCCGCCCGCACTTATAGACAGATAGACAGACGGACACATCAGTGACGTTATAAGGGTTTTTATTATACATACAATACTCTAAAAATATTTTTGGAATAAATAAACGATTCATTTTTCGAAAACCGTACAAAGTACGGGTTCCTCTGCTAGTAATATATAAATAAAGCTTGGTTTTCTTCTGATTTTTTTAGGGGCTATGGCAGTTTCTCCTTACGTCGGGCCCCGCGCTTGTCACAACCGACCCTACTTGCAGTGGAAATAGACTTCCAGAAAATATGTTGTGGAGTTACAAAGAAAGGTAAGAATAAGAACCGTAGAAAGTCGTATAGAAATAGGACATTATGCTAACAGAACAGACAAAAAATGCACTCTATTACCTAATGTTAATTTTACGCATATAATTTTTTTTTTTTAATAATCTGTTGATACTTTCACGGAAACTTTAAAAGGCGTATTATAAAAGTCACCTTTTCTGGAAAATAAAAAATATATAATTAATTCCTCTTTCATTCTCTAACATCCATCAATCATCTGGATAGTAAAAGTATGGTGAAAGATCGAAGCCTACTATGTTCTTCTATTTTATCAATGAATAGAGTTGAATGATTTACTAGTATTTTTCCAAACAGCAAATTAAACACAAAAAGACTAAGAGTATATAATGGCCGGGTCGTGTATCGCGTGTGTGGTGTAATACGTTACTGTAGGTGTCTGTCCGTAGAACGGCCGCCGCTCGCATGTTCACCGTTTAATATTATCATTACCGGCGTTAAAACTTCTCTAATTCTGATATTCGGCAACGCACGAAGGTTTTTAAACTCAAATTCTGACAACTTGTACAAGATCTTTACCTTTTTGCAGAACCGTAACAAGATATTTCAGTCACTTCGATGAAATCGACAGTTTTGAATTACAAGCTGTTTGAATGGTGTTAGCTAAATATGTCCGAAGGACACTTGAGGAGCATATTTCCAAATTTAAAAATTAATTGCAATTATAAATTACTTAAAATCACACTTTTTTTAAATCAGCCATTTATTTAAGGCAGAGTTTCCCAAACTGTACTCCGCGGAGCACTTAGTGCTCGGCGATCTGATAGTGTTGCTGTATATAGGTATGTATATAGTAATTATAGTGCTCCGCGACGAATTCTTCTCGTGAAAAGTGTTCCGCGGTTCAAAAAGTTTGGGAAACTCTGATTTAAGGTTTCTAGGTCAATATAGAAAGAAGTTATGTTTTTTTTTATCCCGGAAATACAGGATAGCAAGGAAAATTTTGTAGGGTTTGTAGGTATGACCAAAAAACCCTTATACCGTCATTTTGTCGTCTGTCTGTCTGTCTGTCTGTCTGTCTGTCTGTCTGTCTGTCTGTCTGTCTGTCTGTCTGTCTGTCTGTCTGTCTGTCTGTCTGTCTGTCTGTCTGTCTGTCTGTCTGTCTGTCTGTCTGTCTGTCTGTCTGTCTGTCTGTCTGTCTGTCTGTCTGTCTGTCTGTCTGTCTGTCTGTCTGTCTGTCTGTCTGTCTGTCTGTCTGTCTGTCTGTCTGTCTGTCTGTCTGTCTGTCTGTCTGTCTGTCTGTCTGTCTGTCTGTTCGGTAAAAATTGTAGCCAAACGGCTAAACCTAGAGAGTTGAAATTTGGCATGCTTGTACAACTTTTTGACCCGCACATATGAAAAATACTAAAACATGTAAAAAACATATCCCCCTAAAAATATAAACAAATATGTGCTCACCGAAAAAAAAATATTTTTTTAAAATTCTGAGTAGGGTATCAAATGAAAGCACTTAGTACGTGGATTAACAATCAAAATTTTATTTTTGCATTTTGAATTATTTTGATGCGATTTTTGCCAAAATTGTGCAAAAAAATGTCCCACACCCTGTAGCCCAGATGGTTTAAACTAAATATGTGAAAAAATTCTAAGTAATGTATATTGGTGTGAACCGGAATAGTACAACAGGAATTTTTGATCAGATTATGTTTTCGGAAAATAATGCATTTTTTGTCTTTTTAACCAAAATATGTTAAATATTTAATTCGCTATGTAACCAAGTAGATACTTCAGCGCTCATAGCGATGTGCGTTTAGTCATTGGTTTTCCAATTTGCTAAACAGTTAACTTGCAAACTAGAGTTCGAATCCTGTCAATTTTAATGTTTTTTTTTGCAGTTTTCTTTTGTTTAAATTATTTATTTTTAAGTTATATTTTGGTAAATGTTGCATTTAATTTTTAAAAGCGTAAATTTAATAACCAGTGGGAAGTGTTGAAATTATAATTTAATTCTGTTTGATGTATACGAAATCAGAGGGCGGGGCTAATGATTTAAGCAACCAATAGAAGCCAAAGACGCAATTTTCAAAATCTTAATGAACCTTGCTATGTAAAAAAAATACTGCACATATTTAGAAACTTAAATAATGGTATTAGGCATTCGAATTAAAATTCATAAAAAAATATTTTGACATAAAATTTGTTTTGGCATCCCAAATAATCATCATTCAGTTATTAAATACCTGAAATGTGTGAAAATTCACACTTCACATAAATTTTTTAAAAAGGGGTGTATAATGTGTTGGATATTTTTAGATAGAGCTTTTGGAAGGAAACAATATAAATGTTGTTTTAATATCTTTAACGGTTTATGACCAAATGAATTCTCTATAACGACTTGAAAGTAAAGTATTTTTAATTATAAATGTTCAAAGTGCCTTTCATTTCGATAAAACTCTTTAGAACTTTTACTCTTGAGCTATCTGTAGCTCGGAACATAATATAAAAATAATAATAATAAAAAATATTTCACTTTTTTGTTGTACCTATAATGTACGTACAACTTGAAAGTACTTGAATGTAAAATATTCTTATTTCATTTTATTTTTATTATGCATCGGGCTAGAGATAGCTCAAGAGTAAATTTTTGGGTATGCTTAGATAGAGCTTTTGAAAAAAGACAAATTTTACTTATATATTTTTTAAATATTTTTGCGGTTTACGAAAAATTGTATTCTATATTAAGACTTGAGAGTAAAATATTTTTATTTACAAGTGTTCAAAGTGCCTTCCATTTTGATTTAAACACTTTTGCATCCTTACTCTTAAGCTACCTGTAGCTCAGAGCATAATAAACATAAAAATAATTAAAAATATTTAAGTACTTTCAAGTTAGTACGACATGGAAGTGAAGTATTTTTTATTATAATTATTTTGATATTTACGTTCTGATTTAAAAAATTACAAAATTGTCCTTGATATCCTGTACTTCTGGGAAATTTCAGTACTACAGCTTAGGGATGGGGAAAAAACATCGATGTATCGAAAACATCGATGTTTGTTTTAAAAACATCGATGTTTTTACCATCGATAGTCAGCTGGCGATAGTATCGATAAAACATCGATGTCTACTACCGATGTTGATGTTTAAATTTTGAAATTCAGAAACTACCGCTAGAGTCGCTGGAATCTTAAAAATCTATTTTTTATTAAAATTAGTACACAAAATATAAGCGCCATCTATTGTGATATAACAATACTAATAGTGTTAGTTCTTATTCTTCTTAGCAGTTAGCAGAATACGAAAAAATAAGAAGAAACTTCTAATTTTTGCAAACAATGCGAACGACCAACGACACCAACACACTTTTTCTTTTTGAGTCTTGTTAACACTTTCCAAGTTGTTATTCCTCCAATCCCTGGATTTTTGTAAGTTGTCATTAGCTATTTTTTATATATTGAAGTTGGCTTTTCCTGATCAAAATGCTCAAAAGCTTCAATTAATCGGTAAAAGTAACTAGATTTTCAATTCTAGTTCACTTTATTTCAACTTAAAAAAGTATAAAAATAATTGTGTATGACAGTGTTATTTTTATGTGAAATAATATAAAATTAACATTAAGATTACTATATTAGTATTGCAATAAAATCCAATATTTCATTTTAGAAATGTAAAAATAGTAATGTCTGTTCTTTTGGTTCTGGCGGAACTAGATTTTCAATACTAGTTACTTTTACCGATTGATTGAAGCTTTTGATCATTTTGTTCAGGAAAAGTCAACTTCAATATATAAAAAAATATCTAATGACAAATTACAAAAATGAAAATTGCGGTTAGTTCCGCCTAATTGTTTGGAATAGACTGTAGGTACAAATTAGGATTATTATATTGGGTATAATAATATTAATGTAAAATTAATTACTATTTAAAAGGAATATTTCTATTTCAAAATCTAATAAGTGCTTTTTGTGCATTATGTGTTACTTTTTTCGTATTTTATCTTTACATTTTTAAATAAAACCTATATAATATAAATAAATAGCTTTTTTTAATATTAATAAAACATCGATGTTTCGGATATATCGATGTTTTTCCTTCGATGTTTTTTCAACATCGATAGTAAGCGCCGATGTTAACATCGATGTTTTGCCTTCGATGTACAACCCTACTACAGCTTGATTCTTTATATAAACTTTGGTTATCAAATTATTGTCCCTAACTTGCTATTCATCGCGTATTTGAGAAAAATCGTGTTCTCTCTATTTTGATACAGGATGTTTTTGGGAACTGTTTAGGCATTGCTAACTTCATTAACTTAATCCTATTATAAGAGATACAAAGACGATTAAATTAGTAAAGATGAAGCATTTTACTATACAAATAAGAATATTATTTTGCAGACAATTAAACGTCAAATAAATGAGTTATTAAAAAAATAATAATAGATTATTTATAATTTTTAAAATTAATAACTTACTATTATTCTTTAATTTCTGATGGAAAACAGCTCAATATTGAGTCCAGTGACGAAGCTCATTACACCATTTGGGATCGGAAAATCAAAGATTGATTCATAAGCGATCTCTTCACCCTCTAATGGCTCAATTAAATGGCTAACGACATATTTGCAATATAATAATTACAATACGTTTCCACGGTAACCACTAGTCAGAGACTTACCTGCCGATTGTAAAACTAGCCGTTAGTGTGATCATTTGAACCATTTTTTTGAAGATGCTAATGGAAATGCTGTTACTGTCACTGGTGAACGATATTGTGTGATACTGCAAAACTACTTTGTGTTTTGAAATTAATGAACAATATTCTAGAGCAGTGTTTCTCAACCAAAAACGCACCGCGGACCAATATAATATATAATTTTCTAACGCGGACCACTAATAATAATTGTTGGTTCATTTTTTTGCAAAAAAACAAATATATTTAATGTGCTACTGAATACATTTATTTTATTTGTATAAAATCATCATTTTACATGTAGAAATCATCAGAAAATAAACAAAATATAAATTATTTACATAAAAAATGTGCATAAAAAATAAAAAAAAATGATGTGAAGTATGAATTTTCACACATTTCAGGGTTTTGCAGGTATTTAATAACTGAATGATGATTATTTGGGATGCCAAAACAAATTTTATGTCAAAATATTTTTTTATGAATTTTAATTCGAATGCCTAATACCATTATTTAAGTTTCTAAATATGTGCAGTATTTTTTTTACATAGCAAGGTTCATTAAGATTTTGAAAATTGCGCCTATGGTCTCTATTGGTTGCTTAAATCATTAGCCCCGCCCTCTGATTTCGTATACATCAAACAGAATTAAATTATAATTTCAACACTTCCCACTGGTTATTAAATTTACGCTTTTAAAAATTAATTGCAACATTTTACCAAAATATAACTAGAATTTTGACAAAATAATTTAAACAAAAGAAAACAGCAAAAAAAAACAAAAAAAATAAAATTGACAGGATTCGAACTCTAGTTTGCAAGTTACCTGTTTACAAATTAGAAAACCAATGACTAAACGCACATAGCTATGAGTGCTGACGTATCAACTTGGTTACATAGCGAATTAAATATTTAACATATTTTGGTTAAAAACACAAGAAAATTATTTTCCGAAAACATAATCTGATCAAAAATTCCTGTTGTACTATTCCGGTTCACACCAATATACATTACTTAGAATTTTTTCAGATTTTTAGTTTAAACCATCTGGGCTATAGGGTGTAGGATAAAAATTTTTTTGCACAATTTTGACAAAAATCGCGTCAAAATAATTTATTTTGCAAAAATAAAATTTTGATCGTTAATCCACGTACTAAGGGCTTTCATTTGATACCCTACTCAGAATTTTAAAAAAATATTTTATTTTTCGTTGAGCACATATTTGTTTATATTTTTAGGGGGATATGTTTTTTAGATGTTTTAGTATTTTTCCTATGTGCGGGTCAAAAAGTTGTACATTCATGCCAAATTTCAACTCTCTAGGATTAGCCGTTTAGCTACAATTTTTACCGAACAGACAGACAGACAGACGACAAAATGACGGTCTAAGGGTTTTTTGGTCATACCTACAAAACCCTAAAAACTGCAAAAAAAACACATTTAATACTTTCGCGGACCACTAAAATTTTTCTGGGGACCACTGGCGGTCCGCCTGTTGAGAAACACTGTTCTAGAGCCTCCAATGAAAATTTTGCGCAATGCATTTCCTAACCGAATAATTTCAAAATTTGCTGACATCGATGGCTACCTCGTTCACCAGATGTGACTGGATATTTGGACCAAATACGCCTCTGTTTTAAAGACGACTTCACCAAAAACTTGTTCCTTGAAAAATCGTGAACAATTTTATAAAAATGTTTCTTTTTGTGAATCATTTAGACGTTAAATAACTTTAAAGGCAATTATATTACATTTTGATGAACCATACTCTTTTTAAAGACAAGTAGACAACTAAATATACAGCTATTATAAATAATCTTGTACTTTTAGCGAAAAATATTTCGATATTAATATAATGCTTTTGCACGATTTTCGGTAAATAGCACGCGGTTGCGATTGAAGGTCCTATAATGGACTGCTATGGGAAACATTTAAGCCCCTGGCTACCATGTGTTACCGACCTCAGGTCATTACTTGTAATATCATATTCGGGAACATTATTATTAAAACATTTTAACTTTTTTTTATTACTTGCGAAAGAGGTTTGCGGTTTAGAGGTACCGCACACAACTTACCAACTATACAATGTAAAATTAAATTTGAATAAGGATTTTATGAAATGACCCACTTTAATATTTAGGATTTTGTAGATATAACCGAAAAACCTTTTTATTATGTATAAGGTAAAGTCATGTGCCAACACTACTTGTTTTCAGTGGTAGATAACATAAAAAACTACATATGACATATGCCTGCAAATATTAAATTTAAAAATAGATTGCACCAAAAACCAATCATATAATATATATTTTTTTTATATTTAGTGCAGTGGCGTGGTGTGACTTTCTGATCAAGGGATGCAGTTAAAACAAATGTTTAGGCAAAAATATGTATAGGCTATCCCAAAAGTTTAGGCGGAACTAAATTTTCCAAACTAGTTACTTTCATCGTTTGCATCGTGCTTTTTGGCCGTTTTGTTTAAACTTTATAAATCATACGTACAATTAACGTACAAACCCCTGCGATTATTAGTTTCTTATACAAAACTAACAATCTGAAATAAAATTGGTAACAAACTATACATCAAATTTTGCACAGTATTTTTATCTATCGTGTGTGTGTGTGTGTGTGTGCGTGTGCGTGTGCGTGTGCGTGTGCGTGTGCGTGTGCGTGTGCGTGTGCGTGTGCGTGTGCGTGTGCGTGTGCGTGTGCGTGTGCGTGTGCGTGTGCGTGTGCGTGTGCGTGTGCGTGTGCGTGTGCGTGTGCGTGTGCGTGTGCGTGTGCGTGTGCGTGTGCGTGTGCGTGTGCGTGTGCGTGTGCGTGTGCGTGTGCGTGTGCGTGTGCGTGTGCGTGTGCGTGTGCGTGTGCGTGTGCGTGTGCGTGTGCGTGTGCGTGTGCGTGTGCGTGTGCGTGTGCGTGTGCGTGTGCGTGTGCGTGTGCGTGTGCGTGTGCGTGTGCGTGTGCGTGTGCTTGTGCGTGTGCGTGTGCGTGTGCGTGTGCGTGTGCGTGTGCGTGTGCGTGTGCGTGTGCGTGTGCGTGTGCGTGTGCGTGTGCGTGTGCGTGTGCGTGTGCGTGTGCGTGTGCGTGTGCGTGTGCGTGTGCGTGTGCGTGTGCGTGTGCGTGTGCGTGTGCGTGTGCGTGTGCGTGTGCGTGTGCGTGTGCGTGTGCGTGTGCGTGTGCGTGTGCGTGTGCGTGTGCGTGTGCGTGTGCGTGTGCGTGTGCGTGTGCGTGTGCGTGTGCGTGTGCGTGTGCGTGTGCGTGTGTGTGTGCTTGTGCGTGTGCGTGTGCGTGTGCGTGTGCGTGTGCGTGTGCGTGTGCGTGTGCGTGTGCGTGTGCGTGTGCGTGTGCGTGTGCGTGTGCGTGTGCGAGTGCGTGCGTGCGTGCGTGCGTGCGTGCGAGCGTGCGAGCGTGCGTGAGTGCGTGTGCGTGGCTGCGTGCGTGCGTGCGTGCGTGCGTGCGTGCGTGCGTGCGTGCGTGTGCGTGGGTGCGTGCGTGCGTGCGTGCGTGTGTGCGTGCGTGCGTGCGTGCGTGCGTGCGTGCGTGCGTGCGTGCGTGCGTGCGTGCGTGCGTGCGTGCGTGTGTGTGTGTGTGTGTGTGTGTGTGTACCGTAACTCAAAAACGGTTTAACTTAAAGAGTTCGTTCTGGTACTAAAAAATTCTCCTAATAATTGGGAAGAACCCTATTGTTTTTTATTACAATCTGAAACCGGAAACGGAAGTGATTAAACTTTAAAATATAAAAAAAATCGTAACTAGTAAACCAAACTTGGACAAAAAATTATATAGGACATAATTTGATGTACTTTTGAAGATTTACCTAAATATTTTTTTAAATAAAAAAAAAATATGTATATTTTTTGTTATTTTATTTTATGGGAGGACAAGTCTAGCCGAGGTCTCCCTTCGCCACTGGTTTTCAACATAATTGTTTACAGTTTAGAACCTTTGTCGAAAAATTTTATACTTGAAGATAATGAAATGTCACTTAGTACAGGTATACCTAATAAATTACTTTTATCCGCAGTACTTATATTGAGAACCGCGGCAGATTTGAAGTGACGGCAAAAGTAGGTTTCCAAGTACCATAACTATAATTAGTTTTCACAATAGAACATAATATCATTAAATGTATTTGTAGAATGAAGCTTTAGCTACAATTTACCGCATGGTACACAAATATGCGTCGAATGGTTTACAATATGGCGTCTATAATGCAATTTGTTTATTTACAGTTACATGACAGTTCTTTTACAATTAAACATATCCTATTAGATTTGCTGAAAATTTGGATGTATAGATTGTTACTAACTTTATTTCAGATTGTTAGTCCTGTATAAGAAACTATACGGTTGTGCGTACAGGGGCGCACACAGATTTTTGGCTTAGGGGGGTCCAATTATACATAATTTTTATAAATACAGGGCAAAATTTCAATTTCAAGTGAAGAGCAAAAAAAAGGTCCTCACTTCTAAATTTTAAGTGAAGATCAAACAAAAATCCTCACTTCTCACAATACGGGGGGGGGGTCCGGACCCCTTGGATCCCCCCTTGTGTGCGCCCCTATGTGCGTACCCTTAAGGTTAATATCATTTTCTTTATATTTTTTTTTTGTCATTCTTAATATAAATTTCCTATTTATTTATTTTTTTTGTCATTAAAATATATAATATTTTATTTTTGGCATGTTATTCGTTTCCATGGTTGCACAGTTGGAATTTTAAATTTGCACATACCAACGTCAAACATTGTTTCAACCCAAGCTAGGTAAAAAACAAGAAAACATGTTTGACAATTAAAAGAAATTATAAACTTTTCTGAAATGAAAATGAACTATTTGCAGTGTTAAATTTTCGTATTACAGTCTACCCTTAACATTCGTGGGTTCGAAATTTGTGGTTTGTACATTCGAAGTTGCTTTTTTTATTTATTTATTTCATTTTATTTTTTTGTCAGTAAAAATTGTTTTCGGCCTATACGTGTATGGAAAAAATTGTTAAGAAAATTTAGCGACGTAATCAAATTCGTTGTAAGTACAACGTTTAATGCCCCAACCAGTTACAATGCAGTAAAATACGGCTAAGAAATTCTTACATAGACAAAAGGTAAGTACAGTTGATTTTATTTAACGTGGCAAGTAGGGCTACGTTGGAGGTGCGCGAACTCGCTCAGTTCAGTTAGCCTGTGGGACAGAGAACGCACTAACAAATAGAACTATACCACGCTCCAACTATGCTTTGCATGTTGTACTTTATTAAGTTACCCGTACAACGGTAGAACATGAAATGAGCTCTGTCAGATATTATTTACCGAAACTACTGCGCATCTTATTGCGAATTGTCAACTTAGATGCAAACTGCTATACCACTTATTGTATTTGTAATCTCCGCGCTGTTTTACGGGTATCCTGTATAAAAAAAAACGATACATTAAATTAACATTAAACAGCTTGATGTATCTTGGGCACGAAATACGAATTAATATACAATCAAACTTCCTAAATCTTCAGAAGAGTATCACAAGAATGCACAGCATTTGATAAACTATGAAACATTTTAAAAATTATATCTCAATGTGGCTGAAAAATAAAACCTTCGAACTATGTGTTATGCCCGTCTTAACCTATGTCCTAACACTGACTAAAGCTTCAGCTAGGAAGCTGCAAGAAACCGAAAGGGCTATGGAACGAGCCACGCTCAGTTTAATGCTGCGGGATAAAATATCGAATGTTAAAATTCGTCAAACAGGCTAAACTAACCGATATCCTTATTAAAGTTGTAACCATGAAATGGAAATTGATAGGCCATCTAACTAGAACAACAGACGACCGATGGTCCAAACGGACTCTCAAGTGGAAACCATGAGCATATAAACGTAAAAGAGGAAGATAATCCACTCGCTGGACTGTGCAGTTTAGGTAGTGATGGCAACCTGTGACCGATATGATAATTTCAAATGAACCGTACGAAAGAAGATCTGTGTATTTCTGAAGATTCTAAGATAACTAAGGTTGCATCTAAACGAGTTGGTCTAAGCTAACGCATTCACGAAACAGGTTAAAGTAATCGACAAATACAGTCTGTATAATAATACATAGATGCTTATGACTTATAATCAGGCATATGCACAAATAATAAACAGGTTCAAACATGATAAGAACATCAAGACCTAATACGCCCGATAGTAAAAATTGTTTAGTTAGTGTTTTGTCTTTCAGTAGTGTGGTTATGTAATAATGAGTGCTATTTATGCAAAACGTTTTAAAGCGATGTTTTTATGTACCCACCCAAAAGGGCCAAAAATGTCCTTTTCAAGTGCAGCAAAATATATGCACAAGTCAGTTGACTTCGTGAAGTATTGAGTGAAACGTTATAAAATTAATAAAAATGTTGACGAATTACCTAATCGTGCATTAAAAAACAAGATAAAGTAATTTTTAACGTTTTTAAAAATAATCCTGTTATTTTTACGTAAATATGAGGCAATTTTGTTAAAAAAGAACATTAAGTTAAGTCTAATGATCCTGAGAATTCGTTTAATTAAAAATGGTATTAAATTCAGGAGCACCAAACAAAAACCATTGTTATCGAAACATGTCGAAAAACGACTCGCTTGGGCCAAAGAAAATTTAGACCGCGATTGGAGTGATGTGGTTTTCTCTGATGCCCGATGCAAATCCTATTGAAAATGTTTGGAGGTACATGAAATATAAGCTTCAAACAAAAAACATTAAAAATTTGGATCAGCTAACTCGTCAAATACGGCAGATATGGAGATAAATGCAGATATGGAGATATGGAGAGACTGCCAAAGTCGTATGCCGAAAAGCTGGTAGAAAGTGTACAGAAAAGATTCCAAGCAATAATTGATAATAATGGAAATTGAACCAATTATTAGGTAGTAGCGTAATAATATTTACAGTAAATTTTTAAATTATTTTTAGTTTTTCCTTTTCTCTCTTATAGTTCGCCAAAAATCAACAAGGATGTCTTCTATACAGACTGTATGATAATAATAGCGAGATGGAATTCAAATGTTACCTGTATTATACACGTCAAATACAAGACCATTAGCTCAGGAGTTAACAAGATTAGCAGGGGATTACACACAAATTTTTTCACCCTAAAGCGGCAGATTTTTATTTACGCATTATATATTTGACCCGCGCTTTGAATCTACAAAATTTTGACCCGTCTGGGGAAAGAACCCATCGCTGACCTAAAGCATATATCTACGAAATGACTGCAAGAAACTCTAGACAAAGCAAACTTTTTTTGGAAAATAGGCCGGATTGAGATGGATCGGACCACATATTCAAAACTGACGACCGGAGGGAAAGACATGCAGAAACTAACTTGAGTACGGTGGGGAGGGATTTAGAAAATCACTTGCAAAAAGGGATTACAAATTTAGAAAATCTCTTGAGGACGAGAGAGAAGAATTTAAGACATGCACTTGTGGATAATGGGATTTCAAAAATTTCGTACGGGCCGTTTAAAAATCTGTCTCTGGTGGAATCTGGCCCTCGGGCCTATGTTGGACACCACTGTTTCAGTCATAAATTGTTTCGTTAATTGAGTCCAACGTGAGAAACAGGCATGTATTTTGCAGTATTATATGTTTCATGTGTATAATATTGCAATTTATTTGAGATAATGATTGAAAATTTCGGTAGCAGATAATTATAGTCCAGCGTTCAGCGACTCACTATATTTAGGATGTATTAGACTTTAATCATAGTGGCCACAGTTTTGATCACAGCTATTGAGAAACTTTTTTAACTGAATTATATAACTTGAAGTATCTGATAATAAATCATATTGTAGAAAGAAAAGAATAATGTGAAGTGTAAATTTTTACACTTCAGGATTGTGCAGGTATTTAATAAGTAATCTCTAGAACAATATTTTTTCCATAATTGCATCAAAATAGACACATTTTTAAAAATCACTTTTAATACCCTCAATCACTGGTTCTCAACTTGTGTTTCGCGGAACCCTATTGCTCCATTGATAAAATATATAGTGATTAATAGTTTAAACCAGGGGTGTCAAACTCATTTCAGCCTCGAGCCATTTTTCCTTTAGCCTTTTGAAGTAAAATCTCACGATATGTATTTATATTCCCAGCAAACATTTTTATACGGGCCATTGCTGGTAAAGCACATACTCCCCGGCATTGAAAGTAATGGGCCAGTGCTGGCATTTCGTACTGGGCCAGTACCCCGGTGTCCCCGTGGCCGTTATTGGCCCAGTGATGTATCAGTTGCCGGCCCAGCAACGGTAAAGTGCATTGAAAGTAATGGGCCAGTGCTGGCATTTCGCACTGGGCCAGTGTTGGCATTTCGCACTGGGCTAGTGCTGGCATTTCGCACTGGGCCAGTGCAGACATTTTGCACTGGGCCAGTACCCCGGTGTCCCCGTGGCCGTTAGCTGACCCATTGATGTATCAGTTGCTGGCCCAGCAACGGTAAAGTGCAAAATAATCGCATTAGTTGCAAGGTTTATTTCTGACGGATCAGTGCATATATTATACCCATTCTCTTTGTTTCAAATGTAACATATGTATATTTACCTTATACTTACCCAGTATTAAAATAATTTAATGGTTAGGTGCAAAATAAATACTCCTTTGGCCATTTTCACCATCGTTGAATAAATTTATTTAACAAATAAAGTTGACAATATCGCATCGGTTTTAAACTATTAATGAAGAAATTAACATTGCTGTCAATAGAATGATGCGATATTGTTAACTTAAGTTGTTAAATAAATTTGTTCAACGATGGTAAAACTGGCCGATGGTACATAAACTGTATTAACAGTTATAATTTATTGATTTATTTATAAATATTAAATAAATATAATTTCAGGAATAACAGGAATTAGTTTATTTAATTTATTAATTTAATGAAGAATTTTAAGAAAATGGTTTTCTGCCATTTCGTCTAAAAAATTGCATCCTAAATATAAGTGGTGACTAATAATTTTCGCCAATATTCGGCTTGTATTATCTACCACATCTTTTCCCCCTGACTTGAAGAGTGCCAACCTAAAGAAATCATACTTGTTAAAATAAATTCAATAATCAAATTTTACAACCATTAATGCTATAAGCTGTTCACTTTTGTAAGAACAAACTAGATCTGGTTATTTTGGTGATTTTTATAGTGTATTACTGACTTTTAGAAACTTGGTAATATTGTAAAAAAAGCTTTACAGTTTTGGATTAAGTTTGTATTATTTTAGGTTAGTATTATATTTGCAAAATATTTAAGATGTCACTATTCAAAATAAAATATGACAAATTATATTTTTTAAATGACATATTTATAATCTTGTAACAGATTTATTAATAATTGAAAATTTTATTACATGAAAAAAACTATGATTTAACTAAACTAAAAATTAAACAATTTAACATGAAACACTTTGTGTAAACTACGTCCTTAAATCTAACAAAACACACACAAATCACAATAAAAAACTGTATAATGTTCACAAAACAATAACTATTTAAATACACATCTTGACAAACTGTCCACCAACACGTATCAACTTGTACTGGCCCTCGAAGGCCACGCGGTTAAGGCGTTTTATGACTAAGAACAATCAGACTTTTCAAATGATTACATTCAAAAAAAGTTTAGTTTTAAGTAAAAAGTATGAGTGAAGAAGAGACGATAGCCCGTATAAAAATGTTTGCTTGGATTAATACAAATAAGGAGTGCTTATAAAATGCTGGTAAAGTACTTCGTATATAATACAAATGTGAAGTACATTATTAATACTGGCGTTGCACTTACTTTTGGTGCCAGCAATTTACCAGCAGTAAAAGCAGTTTGCAGGCATTCGGCCGTTAGTTGAATGTTTGCTGGGTTATTACTCATTCTGTTTTTCATTTTCCGCCATGCTTCTGAATATTTATTTGAAGGAAATAAAGAAATAACATTTAAATAATAACAATTAAATTTTGCCAAAATATGTTCTTTATCGAACAACAAAACAAAAACGGGTCGAAATCAGCGTGGTACTGTACACAGCAGTTGCACCTATACAAAAGTGCTATTTGAAAACTCTACTTACGAGTATATTATTTGGAATTACAGGAAATCACCGATCTACCGACTATCGCACGGCCTTGGCTAACTAACAGTTACTACCTACAGTTACTGCTAACAGTTAATTGAAATGTGACTATTGGTTTTCCGCCCTTTGCCGAATCTTAGCGCCGCGGCCCGAACAAATTCTGTCATGAAGTATTTTCGTTCAAATAAATTTTTATACTATATAAGACATATAGTATCAAAATTTATTATAGTATAAAAAGTCGTTAAGGGCCGCAAAAATTCAATAATCGGGCCGTATGCGGCCCGAGGACTACTAGTTTGACACTGGTTTAAACTATGTGTGAAAAACTTATTTTAAAATAGTTTAAAAATTTATTCATATTTCATAGAGAAAGGGGACCTATACTTTGCTTTACTAAAAGATGACAATAACCAGAGCCGCAACTAAGTAGGAGTGACAGGGGCATAGCCGCGAGGCCAATTCTAAGGGGGGGTCCTAAAATGGTCTGCCAAAAAAGAAATTAACATAATATTTTCAAAAAACTGATTAGGTACCTTTATTATTACAATATCCCATTCTTGAATGAAAATATATATCGAAAATTTATTTTGTTTTTAGAGATGAAATAGTTTCTTCCACTGTACTTAATCAAAACAGTTCACAAATATAATATTGTTCCAAAATTATAATGTTATAAAATAAATATATAACACCTAGCAATATTTAAGACGAAAAGTTAAATGCGTAAGATCCAACAATGTAAAAGTTTAAAATGTTAATAATTTTCATATAAATGAAAAAATAGTGTTACACGTTGCGGGGTTACTAGTAGGAGATTTGAATTGTTTATGAAAGCGGCCTAAGTATCTACCGATGCGCGGGGGGGGGTTAATGTGGTAGTTGCAGCACTGGCAATAACTATTAGGTTTTCAATCCGGTCAAACTAAAAAAAATGATTTTCGCACATTTCAAAGTTTTGTAGGTATTTAATAAGTGTAAGAAGTCAACAGAATTCTGGATGTTTAAGACAAAAAAATTCTATAATCTCAAAAAAATCAACAGATTTTTGATAATCATTTTTGAGTACTAAGAGCTTCCATTTAATTTGTTTCAATGAAATTTAATAAGAAAATATAAATTAAAAAATCCTAGTGATTTTTATCTGGATTTGCTTCATATCTAAGTCTTCATTAAATCAATAAAAAATATATTAATAAATGGCTTCTATAGCGGGTTCAATTTAAATATACGTTCACTATGCATATTTAAGTTTATTTTATTATTCGACCACTCACAAATTACAAGAAATGATAAATATATACTAATTTAGATTTAACTAAACAACAATTTTGGTTATAAAGTGATACGGCATCTTTGTACGCTTAACGGTAACTCTTAAGTCACATTGGCAGAGTGATACTACTGACGTAGATCACAAGCAGCAGAGATGTTTGGCTTCCGCGGCAAAATATACTCCTATTACACTTCATATTTTTCAATTACAAAAACGTATTTCTCACTATTAACCATGTGCCATTTGATTTATAATAATTTCTCTACTATAAATGATTTATTCCTCTTTGATACCTTAAAAACAAGACGTATAAGATAGGCCTCAACCTACTGATCGAGTTCGTGAGTGCAACTCGATTCTCGTCTGTTAACAACTTTTTGTTATATTTTTAATATAAAAAACAGGCTATTCCAAACGTTTAGGCGGAACTAAATGGGAATTTCGTTATTTTAGGTTGTTACGAGATGGGACCTTGCTTGGGTTATTTAATTTTTGACGTTGGCATGTAAAAATTTAAAATTCCAACAGTGAAACCATGAAAACGAATGACATATGTCAAAAATAAAATACTTTTTCAGATATTTTAATGACAAAAAAATAAATAAATGAGAATTTTGTATTAAGAATGGCACAAAAAATCAAAATATAAAGAAAATGACATTTTAAAATGATATTAACCTTAACCAAAAAATGTTTATTGTAATGAAAATTATAAAGCTTAAACAAAACGGCCAAAAAGCACGATTCAAACGATGAAAGTAAGTAGATTGCAAAATCTAGTTTCGCCTAAACGTTTGGAATAGCCTATACACTACCTAACTTAGTCATAAATACAAAAAATCCATAACATTATTAGGCATGATTAGCCATTAATTAAAAAATTAATTAATTTTTCAAAAACACAAAAACTACAATATTTTACAAAACCGAAATCTGCTCAAAAATTCTTCTCGTACGTTTGCGGCTCTCGTAAAATAATTTTTACAAATTTTTAGTTTAACCCCTTTGGCTAAAAAGGTGTTAAAGCAAAACGAATTAAAAAAAAAAAACTACTTTTCGTTCCTTAATCTACGTTTTAAGATCTTTCTTTTGGTATCACACAATAAATTTTTTTAAAAATTATTATTTTTTTTTTTCAAAGACCCAGAAAAATCGATATCTTTCGAAAAACTAATCTATTCAAAAATTCCTGTTGAACTATACCGGTTTCCATCAATGTACATTATGTAAATTTTTTTCAGATATTTAGATCAACCTTTCTGGAAGATAGGTTGCAGGACAAAAGTTTTTTTTACATATTTTTACCCCATACCCATCATTATATTGATATCTCACTCAAGGTAATGTGCAAAATTTTGTTTTTCATTTTGTTTTGCATTACAGATAGTTTATCTGCAATTTTTTTCGTCAGTGTCCAATTTTTTTTTTTTAATACCTATATATTTTTGCCGGTTCAACATATTACGCATGTTATATACAGTATTGTTAATACATGATTTTATCTTACACATAACACTACTACATAACATGAGGAGCATATATCTACCTAAATATATTACAGTTTACTAACAGTCTTAACAGCATTAAAAGTCTTAAAATTAACAGTTTTAAAGAATTACATGAGTATATGTAAATGTTGTTGGGTTTTCTTCGCATCATTAGTAGAGCCCTGCAAATCCGCGGGTATCCGCGGATAATCCGCGGATACCCGCAACTTTTCTGCGGATGCGGATAAATTATCATTTAAACCATGCGGATGCGGATCGGATGCAAATTAAATGTCATATCCGCTTATCCGCAATATCCGCGTGAACATTAAATCTTCGGTTACTTTCGGAGAAACAAACAATTGTGTTCTGACTACGCAGTCCTCGGTTATTTTCGGTTGTCTGTATATACATGATATTTTGTAGCATTCAATCTCACTTTATGTTATTTTTATTAAGACAATTGTCCATGATCAAGACTGAGTTGAAACAATCAACTTAACTTTCTTTTTATTATTGAATATATTATAGAAAATAATATTTTGGACAAAAGTTTCCTGGTACACTTTCGACGTAATTCGTCCTATCTCTGCTCTAATTCTGGCTTTTAAATCTGATAAAGGTTTGTTTTTTACATAAAACTGATTAGTAAGTTTTATTTAAATACCAAAATTTACCTACATAATTTTTTCTCGAAAATTTTATTATGCAACCTGCCAATTTTTTTATACTACCCGAAGTAAAAAGTCTTGCAGATCCCAAATATTTGAAAAATGACACATGTTGCTATTTGAAAAAGTTGCAACGCCTAACTCATGCGCGAAATGGCGTAAGAGAATTATTTGATCCTAAAAATATGAAGCTCCTTCTATCAAGTAACTTTTCTGATTTTTTTTTTAAATTCAATATTAAAAAAAACAGCACGCCACTTACTCCCTACGAAAAAGAACGCTTAGGCCCCTCAAAATTGATATCTCTCTCTAGATTTAAATAAGTTATTAGCGCATCTAGGCCTTAAAACTTTTGGGGTCCCTTAGGTTAGGTTAGTAATAAATAAGCTGGTAAATCCAAAAATTTTCAGTAGCGTTTTTGAGCAGAGATTACCTAAACAGGCGAAATATGTTAATTCTTTCCAAACTGACAGCAAAACCTGTAGTGCGGATAGTGCGGATATTTTTGCGGATCGGATGCGGATTTGTTATTTACAAAAGCTGCGGATGCAGATCGGATGCGGATCATGGATGTGCGGATGCGGATCGGATGCGGATACAGAAAAGCTTATCCGCGCAGGGCTCTAATCATTAGTTGTCACTATCGCTATCTAAGTATATATCCTGGGGTAATTGTCTTTTGAGCCTTGTATGAATGCCCTTTTGACCGATATTGTACTTCACTGCACCTTCACTATTAATTAGATTTTTAGCGAAACGTTTTGTAGTTTTTTTAATGAAGTCTTTAATGGGTGGCACTGATAACTCATAATGAAGTTGGTCGTTTCTGATGAACCAAGGGGCATTAACAGCAATTCTTATGACCTTATTTTGGAACACTTGAATTTTGTTGAGCTTCGTGTCTGAAGTGTTTCCCCATACATTGCAAGCATAGGTTATGAGTGGTCTTAGAAAGGATTTATATAGTAATGTGGCACATTTTAATTTTTATTTTTATTTTCTATTTAATATCGGATATAATTGTTGCAGTCTTGCATAGGCTAGTTGTAGTTTGTTGTTGATGTGTGCACTCCATGTCTGTCGTGTGTCCAAATGATCTCCTAGATATTTACCATAATTGTTTTGTGATTTGGGTTCCAGTCTTTTATGTTATTGTTGATATAGACCGGGAGCTCATGACAGTTTTTGGTCTCCGATTTCATACAGCATGCCTTTTGGAGGAGAGAATATTTACCCTGTGACAACAAAAAAGGGATGGTACTAAACCCCTGCACGCTTTCCGGTCATAGGGAAAATTGCATTTCCACTTAAACACAAAATTTTTGTGCTTTTCTCTGATTTAATATTGCTTGCCCTTTTGTCAAAAGAAAGTTATAACAAATTTAAAGTCTTTTAAATATATGCATGCGATTCGGAGGGTCCCAAAGGGCTCAAACGGTCATGTGATCTTGTAATAAAAAAATATGATTATCCGCGTTTTCATACAGCATGCCTATAATTAAAAGACTTTAAATTTGTTATAACTTTCTTTTGACAAAAGGGCAAGCAATATTAAGTCAGAGAAAAACACAAAAATTTTGTGCAAGTGGAAATGCAATTTTCCCTATGACCGGAAAGCGTGCAGGGGTTTAGTACCATACCTTTTTTGTTGTCACAGGGTAAATATTCTCTCCTCCAAAAGGCATGCTGTATGAAATCGGATACCAAAAATGTCATGAGCTCCCGGTCTAATAGTGATACGTTTGGGTTCTTTAATTCTTTTTAGGGTGAATATTTTACATTCAGATTTATCGGTATTTAATTTGATGTTCCATTTATTGAACCAGCGATAGATGGAATTGGCGGCGGCTTTTAGGTGGTCAATAGCATTTATCAGGTCTGGATCTTGTGTCAGGATGACGGTATCATCGGCGAACATGGTAATTGACGCTTCTATTAACGTTATATCTCTGACATAAATATTAAAGAGTATTGGCCCTAGGATACTTCCTTGAGGAACACCTGCTTTAATTATTTTGCTTGAAGATATTTCGTAGTTTATTCTTATTGCAAACGTTCTATCTTCCAGAAATGAGAAAAAAATTGATGACAGTTATGGTGATAATTTTAAAGACAGAAATTTAAATTTTAAACCTTCTATCCATACTTTTGTCGAACGCTTGAGCAACGTCGAGGAATAATGCTGTGGTGTACTCCTGGTACTGCTGGCACAGTGGTGTCCAAATTTGAGCTTCATAGGTAAGAACTTGAAGCACACACTAATCAAAGACTTTAGTTTTCAAATGTTGTGCTATATTTTAGAGGAAGTTATATTTATATCTCAGTTTGACAAAACACGTTTAAATATTATCTCCTCATATTTTGATATCACTTTCCGGGTCTCACTAGGTCCAGTCGTTTAGCCATAATTTCTACTATCCAGACAAACACTTGTGTGACGGTGTAAGAATTTCTTCATTCTTCCTACGAAACCCTAAAAATCACACGTTTTCTTTCTCCTGTTTATATATAGGGGAAAGTGTTGTACCTTGAGTATGTTGTACCCTGAAACGTTAAGTAGTACAGCTTGGTAGTACCATCTAGGCACTCATATTTGAAAACAGTGACCACTTAGATCCCAGATGTCATGTAAGTTGTATTTACAGTACGATTCTAGGATTCCCCGTGTTTTTATAACGCATAAAGTGAATTGTGATAACAGAAGTAAAAATTAACTTGTTTGTTGTTTATTTACTGGTGGTGTCAATACCCATTATTGTTCCAAGATATTTGGCAGAGATATAATGTGAACATTGGTAAGTTCAATCCACCAGTTTATTTAACTTTCTGTCATTACCTATTTCTGTGGGATAATGTTTTCTTGAACAAAGCCATATAGTTGTACCCTGAAACATATCGTATGTTGTCCCTGGAAACACTGTTTCACGGTACAATAGGTTGTTTTTGAATGGGATGAAGAAAAAATAGCCGGATTAGAATGGATGCGATCTTTTATGAAGAGGCATGGAAAAGAATTGTCCATCCGTAAACCAGAGGCTACCAATTTAGCTAGACGTACCAGCTTTAACAAAAGTAATGTTGACAATTTCTTTAATAATGTTGAAATTGTGCACAAAAGATTTGGCCCATTCCCTCCGCAAAGGATATGGAATATTGATGAAACTCTGGATGTTTCTGTATACGGTCCATTGAAGACTTATTACAACCAAAGTGTTGATGACTGGCTTGTAAATAATGCAGGAAAAACCTGTGATATTTATTCGATTTCTGGAGTCTTGGGAAAAATATATTACCGTGCTTTTAATGCCAATAATATCTCATGGTTTTAAAACTGCATGCATTTTTCCCTTGGACCGTGGCATTTTTATAGAAGAAGATTTTTTAGAGTCGTCAGTAACAGACCGTCCCAATCCAGAAAAGCCAAAACATTTATCAGCTATCACTGTAGGAACGTCAATAGAACACTATGCAAAGGCCGGTCCATCAACTGATTCTTTAGTATCTGCCTCTGACAATGATTCAGTTATTCTATCTCCAGAAGCAGTGCAACCATTTCCAAAAACTGAGCCTAGAAAAGTGGGTAACAGGGGACGAAAACCAGGAAGAACTCGTATTGCTACAGATACTCCAGAAGAACTCGAAATAATGAGAACTAAACAGTCAAAGAAGTCAGCTACACAAGTAAAAAAGAAACTGAGGTTAGACACTTCTTCAGAAGATGACGTTGTATTAGAATTCAATTACATTTTCGTTCTAAATTTATCAGTTAATAAAATTTTGTAATACGAACCAGCAATAAAATTATTTATCTACCTAAACCAAAATTTTTTTAAGATATAAAAATCTCTTCAAAGTACAACATATGGTGTTTCATGGTACAACACCTACTGTACCATGAAACACATTGACTACAAAAGAAATTGTTTAAATATGACTAATGAAATATTGCTTAACTGCCATAAAACCGAAATAATTGTGTGCATTAAAATGTATTATAACTTTTAATGCATTCATAGTACTAAAAATAAAATATTTTACTCTTATATAGAGAAAATATGAAAAAGTGTTTCTAGGTATAACACTTTCCCCTACATATATTTTTTTTACTACAATGTTTACTACAATGAGCCACCAGTATATTTAATCCACCACTATCTTGTGTCTGATCGCGTTTTTTGAATGTTACTTTACCGTTGTAAATTTACAACTAAACCCCATTTCCAGCAAATTACACTTTACGCAAAACGAAATCCTCACCTTATTTTCAAATAAAAAATGGCATAACTAATGTAAAAATGAAGCAATAAGAGTATAGTAAAATCATGAGTGTATTAACGATAGGTCTGACAGGTTATAGCAGTCGCGACCTGACCAGAACCTTAACGGAGCTGAGCGGAGTGGAGAGCTAAAGCCATATATTACCACGTGCCTCCTCGCCTCGATGCAACTAGCGGCTAATGGCTACTTATGTTTTACAACCACAAAAAAACACCGTAAATTACAACCGATGACTTATCCATTAAATTAGGACTCAATTTATGGCTAAACGACTCGAGCTTGCTTTCGACTTGCCTTCACTTGCTCGCTCTCATATCTGCTAGAAATGTCTTCACAGATTTTAATTTTCTGTGAATATTGCAAAAGACATACGACGGCAGTTTGTAATGACAATTAATTTATTTATTAAGCTTTCGAATACGTTCCGCAAAAATTGTTTTGGTTACTTGCAAAGACATTGGCTTTTAAGTCCATCTTCATCAACCCTATCAATAGCGTGGACAACTGTCAGTATTGAACGTTGTTACAAGATGCTTACAGAGAAGCTAAAGCCTGCCATTTCACTATATGGAGGGGAATACAGGCCTAAGTTATAAAAATGTATGTATATTTGTGTGATTAAGTATACAATTCAAGGGGGTGGAGCGGAACTCTACTGATTGAGATAGTCGCCGACCCAGTAGTTCACGGACCACAATTTAAGAATCACTGCTCGATAACTATTTTCGCGCAGGAATTCATAACTTATACCTAGTAGCGGTTGAGACAGGGTGGAGCATAGTGTCCTCCTAAAAAAATTAATAAGGAAAACTGAATTTAAAATCTTATTTATACTTTAAAATTGTATTAAACTAGCTAAATGTATCTGCGTATATTTATTTTTATTATTTCTAATTCAAAGATTTTTTATATAAGTGTTTAAAATATTTAGATCTAGAAAACAACGCTCAGGAGGACACTACACGTTAGTGTCCCGGTACAGTGTAGCCACATGCGATTTCTAATGTATTTATCTACGCAAGTAATAAAAATGAACTGGAAAGAGCAACAGTAGCGAGTTGTTAGTGTAAGTGTGTTGGTGAATTTAGGCCGGCGGCCTTAGCTTAGCGTTATTTTGATTTAATTTTACTCTTTTAGACGTGAAACTGGATACAGAGCGTTATATTAAATCTAACGTGCTTAACTGTGAAACTATATTGTTAATAAAAAATATTGGTCCTCATTGGCCGAAATTGAATATTTCACAATCGAACAAAAATGGAAACAGAACATTAATAGGAAGTTCAGTAAAAAACAATGATAATAATTTAGAATGGGGCACCAGAAGCAACAATTTATTTAACGATATTTGAGCTATCTGTAGCTCGGAGCTTAATAAAAAATATATATATATAATAAAAAATTATTCACTTTCTAGTCGTACTTGGACGTATAATTTGAAAGCGAAATATTTTTAATCATTTTTAATGCCATTATGGTCAATTTAGTTCTTTAAATTTTGTTTACCAACTTACACATCGCGTTTTTGAGAAAAATCGTATTCCTTCTGCCTTAATACATTATGTATATGAATTCTAAATATGTATCACAGGTCAGATTGAGTTAGATTGGGGGCCAGATATTTAAAAATTACAGAGGACGGGTGGGAGAAATTCTGAAATCATTTTAGAACGTGTGGAAGAAATTCTGAAAATCAATTACGGACAGGGGGAGTGGAGAAATTCCCGAAATCTTTTGAGGAAGGGGGAGGGTGATTCTAAAAAACAAGGGGTGGAAATTTCATGCGAGCCGTTTGAAACTTATTGTTGGACCAGTTTCGGCCCGCGGGCCGTAGGCTGGACACTGCAATATATTAATCAAAAAGTGTCCCCTAAATATTTTACTCACCAGCCGCTACTGCTTATACCCTTTTCACAATATTTTTATGATAGGCGAAGTTTAAGTCCACTGATGTTTAAGATCGGTTTGCATTCACACTAGATGTTCAAATCGCCTGTGCTGACATCTGCTATGATAATTTTATTTTTAAGTTGGTGTCACGAATTTACCAGATTTCAACTGTCTGCGCAACCGCACATATCGAATTATTATTATACCTATATGGATATTTGATTTCATTCTACAATAAAGATACTACAATTAAGAATATATTACACTTGTATAAACTAATAAGTCGATACATTTTCACCGTAATTATTGCAGCTCTGTATTGTATTAAATACATTATTAAAATAACTAATTTAATTATAACAATAAGTATAAACTTCTTATGACGTCGATATAATACAGTATAGTCGGATTGCTGACAGGTGACTGTTACATGTATGTATCAAGTAATGCATTCATATAATAATCTAGTTACCATTTTTCAGCGATTTTAAAAATGTGTTTTGTTATTTGTCTTAACTGTCAGTGTCTGGTAATAAATATTAATTAAAATATATCTTGCTGCCAATTATTAAATTCACAAACTTTAATTTTAAATCTGCTGGAATAAACAACAAATTATAATCCAAAATTTACGTATGAGTATAATTTTTTTCTTATTTATAATTATTTATTTATTTATTTATTTATTTATTTTACAGTTTTTTAGGAAAGCCAACAGTAGACCCTATAACTGGCTTCCACGAATTATTGTAATTGTGTTACATATCTTACAATTTTTTTTACATATTTGTACACATTAATTTAGATTAATAACAATAATATTAAAAAAAAAGAAAAAATAAACTACATTAAAATTAATAAATTACCTTAAAATTAATAATTTTGTTTGTTTGAGTACTGCTGTAAATTTATTTTCGCGCTCTAATTACAGTCTGTTCCAGACGGTTAAGCGGAACTAGATTTTGCAATCTAGTTACTTTCATCGTTTAAATCGTGCCTTTCGGCCGTTTTGTTTAAGCTTTGTAAATCATACTTACAATAAACATTTTTTGGTTAAGGTTAATATAATTTTAAAATGTCATTTTCTATATATTTTGATTTTTTGTGTTATTTTTAATACAAATTTCCCATTTATTTATTTTTTTGTCATTAAAATATCTAAAAAAAATATTTAATTTTGACATATGTCATTTGTTTCCATGGTTTCGTTGTTGGAATTTTAAATTTTGACATCCCAACGTGAAAAATGAAATAACCCAAGCAAGGTCCCTTCTCGTGACAACCTAAAAGAACTAAATTCCCATTTAGTTCCGCTTAACCGTTTGGAACAGACTGTAGTAAAGATATCTAGGAATCATGCTATTTCTTTCTAATGCTTTCGTTTTTTATTCAAATAATTTTGAAGGTTAGTTGTCAACTTGAGTCACTATACGTTAATATGGGTATGCAAATAATTATAATGATATAGACAGAGAAAGCATATAGTATTGAATATCGATACTTGTAGCAACGAACAGTCACTTATCAGCAATCCGACTATATTCTTGTTTATGATAGTATAAAATGTTGACAGCACAAATTCAAACAGTATTAGAAATTATGTTGGCAATGCGTACTATCTTTAACACGGAGATCTCTGTATTTAACTTAGAATGTGTTAAAGCAAAGTCACGCACTTTCAGAATAGCACTTAAACTCAGCCTGAGTTTCACATTTGTGTTGAACAAGCGCAGCTTTGTGTTTCTTGAGATATAATTGTATCTCCAGACAGCATTTAACATAGCGAAAGCTTGCCTGGCCTCGTGCAAGAGTTGCTCAATATCCAGCATTGTTCCTCCATCTTTGGCAATTATGCTGCCAAGCTAATAAAACTCATCAACATCATCAATATCTTCTTGGCCAATTTATAACTGTCTTGTGTTGGTGGTGTTTATGCGCAGAATTTTTGTTTTATAGATATTAATCTTGAGTCCTGTTATCTTGGCTAGTTGAGTTAGTTGGTTCAGATTGTCCTGAAGGGAGTCGAATTTATGAGATAGCAGGCACATATCGTCTGCATAATTTAGGTCTGTGAAAAGGTGTTGGAGATCCCACAATATAACATTTCTGTTCCCACTTATAAGTGTTAGGATCCAGTTAAGGGCTAAAATGAAAAGCAGGGGAGATAACGGACAACCTTGTTTTACCCCCGATTTAATTGAGATTGTGTTGCTAATTGCTCCTTGGTGAAGAACTCTGCATAATGCTTTGATAATCCTTGTTAGCTTAGGCGGAATTCAAATTCTGTAAAGAATTTCCCATAAAGTGCTGTGATTTTAACTGTCAAAGGCGCAACTAAAATCTATAAATGCTACGTAAAGCGGTGATTGCCACTCCTGTGACTGCTCTATAATAATCCGCAACGTGTTTATCTGGTCGATGCAAGACTTCGAATAAAAAAAGCATTTGAAAATTATCTCGGATGTACACACTACATAGAATCATATAAAAAAACACGTAATGTATTGACCAAGAACAAAATAACGCCCAGTGATACAGATGCGTAACATCCGTTTTGCAGACAAGATCATGTTATGATGATTCTCTCTATTTTCACAAACTTAAGTTAACTACCGTGAGACAGGCGCGCACACATAAAATTGATTTGGGGGGTCCATTTAGAAAAAATATCAGTAAAATAATACAAATTTAATATAATTTTTTTACGGAGAGGAGAGTGCTTATATATTAATTTAAATTTGATTATAATTTATTTTTTATTCATAAAAGGGGAATTTTCTTTTCAATTGCTTAATTTTTATTAAATAAGTATATGATTTTTCCTTTCCTGGGGAAGGTCCAGACCCGAGGACCACCCGCTCTTGTGTGCGTCTATCCTGAGATATTTTTTTTATATTTGTAGATAGAAAATTGATGTGAAGTGTGAATTTTCACATATTTCAGGGTTTTGCAGGTATTTAATAACTGAATGATGATTATTTGGGATGCCAAAACAAATTTTATGTCAAAATATTTTTTTAAGAATTTTAATTCGAATGCCTAATACCATTATTTAAGTCTCTAAATATGTGCAGTATTTTTTTTACATATCAAGGTTCATTTTGAAAATTGCGCCTATGGCTTCTATTGGTTGCTTAAATCATTAGCCCCGCCCTCTGATTTTGTATACATCAGAATTAAATTACAATTCCAACACTTCCCACTGGTTATTAAATTTACGCTTTTAAAAATTAAATGCAACATTTACCAAAAAATAACTAGAATTTTGACAAAATAATTTAAACAAAAGAAAAGAACTGCAAAAAAAAACAAAAAAAATTAAAATGGACAGGATTCGAACTCTAGTTTGCAAGTTACCTGTTTGAAAAATTAGAAAATCAATGACTAAACGAACATCGCTATGAGTGCTGACGTATCAACTAGGTTACATAGCGAATTAAATATTTAACATATTTTGGTTAAAAACACAAAAAATGCATTATTTTCCGAAAACATAATCTGATCAAAAATTCCTATTGTACTATTCCGGTTCACACCAATAAACATTACTTAGAATTTTTTCAGATTTTTAGTTTAAACCATCTGGGCTACAGGTGTGGGACAAAAATTTTTTTGCACAATTTTGACTAAAATCGCATCATAATAATTTATTTTGCAAAAATAAAATTTTGATCGTTAATCCACGTACTAAGGGCTTTCATTTGATACCCTACTCAGAATTTAAAAAAATTTTTTTTTTTTTTTCGTTGAGCACATATTTGTTTATATTTTTAGGGGGATATGTTTTTTAGATAGTTTAGTATTTTTCCTATATGCGGGTCAAAAAGTTGTACAAGCATGCCCAATTTCAACTCTCTAGGTTTAGTCGTTTGGCTACAATTTTTACCGAACAGACAGACAGACAGACAGACGACAAAATGACGGTATAAGGGTTTTTTGGTCATACCTACAAAACCCTAATAAATGGTAACTTATAAAATACGTCGACTTTTCTCATAAAAATAACATCTAATCCCGTGCATATTTTTCTGTTTCACAAACCACATTATTACCTAAATTAGTTTTCTCATAAAATTACTCGTATGAATATTCTAATGTAATGTAAGTCAATTCCGTATTCAGTATAATTATCCTTTATCATAAAACAATAAGTCCCACGACAATCGTCCTGGTCGGGTAGCCGCGAGCTATTTCCATGTGCGTGCGTGTCCTCGGGGTCGCGGGAACATGCCCACTGTTGTCCCTCCCCCTCGCGGCCGGTCACCGCCAACATACAATGCCACTGACATGTGGCACACAAATTGCCATCTACCTTTAAGGTATAATAACCCTAAAGCAATCAGCGATATATGTATGTACGTTGTAAGGCTAGTTTGCTAAACTAATTTCAGGATGGAGGATGTTGGCATCTTGTCAGTAAATGTAAATTTTACTAATTTGCAAACGTTGGCAACAATTTCTACCATTCACACAGATAGACACATCAGTGATGGCATAAGTAGAATTACCACATGTCCTAGTTTGACCGAGGCAGTCCTGGTTTTGAGTCCTTGTCCAGTCAGTTTACAATTTTGTCCCGGGTTGCTGAAAATACTGTAAATAAAACTAAAAATCTTTTTTCATTAACGATACCTGTCTGACCAGAAAGTATTTTACACTTGGTTCCCTCTTCACAACGATACTACTGTCTAGGAACACCAAGATCAAGTTACAAGATCAGTACCAAGTTAAAGTACATGTCGTACTTATGTATGGCTGCGAAACATGGAACCTTAACAAAGCGAGATCAACAACTCAGAGTTTCGAAAATAAAATATTACGCCGAATATTTGGTCCCATTCAAATTAGGGATAGATGAACTACATTTGTGTGATCATACCGATTTTGACATTTCGAGATTTCGATGGATCTTCACGAATTGAGGTCCCTGCATAACGTTTTGACTATTTTTAGCATAATATCTGTCGGTTGATCTGTCTGTCTGTCTGTCTGTCTGTCTATTCATTGGTCTAAAATACCTTGTGGACATGTGTACACGTGCTGAGCAAATTCGGCTACAAGGATATTTATGAGGAGGATATTTATGATATTACAAGGACTTCATACTTAAGCTTTTGACATTGGCTGATTGCCAAAGTAGCAAGGCCATAAAAATATTTAAAAAAAAGCTTTTGAGATCAATGGCACGAATTGATCAACTTTTAGTAAAAATCGGTTAACTAAAAATGGGAGTTCACTCGTGTCGGTTTTAATATTGTTGCGAATATTTCACAACAGAGAAATATTTCGAAAAAATTTATGTAACAAAAGTTGCTATAAAAGCAATAACTAACAACTTTTATTTGAGACATTTTTTTTTGTATGGATGCAGGTAGTTACGTTTTCATGGTTATCGAAAATACACATTATGAAATTATCAGCGTAATATAATACGTTATTGTCTTTTACTATAATAACTACTCTGCTGCTAGAATGTATTTTATACAAGTACTTTGTGACGGTGGTCGGTCCTGTGGTGGTCGCAGCTGATTTTTTTAACATCGAATAACTGAAAATTCAAAAGATAAAATCAAACAAATTTACAAGATAATAAGAATAACTCTTTTATTCAGTATTTTGTATCTACAACAAAATTTAAATAACAATTTTATGAGATAAACATAAATAAAATAATGACGTTACTGGCCAATCTCACCCTATGCTGTGGGTTAGATGGCATGAAGGTCAAAACACCATTTGTGATACCAAAATTTACACAAAACACGCTGACTCTTCTCCGCAGCCAGCGCAAATATTCACATTTATTTCAGACATACAGAAATCGCTATCATTTAATATCACTTGCTCTGAATCTGAAGAAGAATCAATTTAATTTTTCTTTTGCCATTTTTCTGGATTTCCTTTTGCTTATTTAATTTCTATTCCAGAGTCTTCTTATTTATTTTTTTTTTCTTTTGGAAGTCAATATTTTTAGCGGAGTTTAAAGTTATAACTACTTGTCTGTCACCTTTTTTAGCTGATTGTATCCCAAACGTTGATGGAATTGGAGATAGTTCATTCAAGAGACTGTTTGGTATTGATTTAGGAGAATTTCCAAATTGCAATCTGGTAATTTTTCGACCTAGATTTGTTTTCATGAAATGAATGATTCCTGTATAATGTAAGCAAATGTTTAAGGTAAGCAAATTAGAATCTAGTCATATTTTTATTTTGACATGTCATCCTCAGCTTTTAGTTTTGGTTCTTCCCAGGTGCGAGCTTCAATGATCAGTACTGTGTCATCTGCTTAAGATATTATTTTCCCGTGTAGTTTTAGATTTAATAGATCATTAATGTAGAAGAGAAATAGCAAGGGCCCTAACACTGTTCCTTGCGGAATTCCAAATAATACATTTTTTTCTGCGCTTTTCTTGCCATTTATTTCTACAGTTTATTTTCTATTGGAAAGATAGCTGTTTATAAATTGCTGGGATAGACCTCTGAAACCAATGATGTCGAGTTTCTGAAGCAGTAGCGTGTAGTTGACAGTATCAAACGCTTTTTTTAAATCTAGAAAGATAGCCAAACAAGCGTTTGAATTATCCAGAGCTGTATATACAGTACTTGTACGCATGGATATTTCATCGCTAGTACCTTTTCCTTCAGGAAATCCAAGCTGGTTGCTATTAAGGAGTTTGTTATTCTCGGAAAATAAGATTAACCGAGTCTTGATAAGTTTTTGAAAGATTTTTGCAACATTTGAAATTAGGGAAAATTGGAGGATACTCAATGGCAGAGCCGGCCGAAAGGCGGTGCAGACGGTGCACCCGCACCGAGCCCCGCTCTTACTGAGGCCCCGCGCCTTTAGATTGCAGCACTGACTTTTGTAGAAAAGGCATTTCAGGAAAAATAAATGCAGCGCTCAATACACCAGCCATCCAATTGTATATTTAACACTGCATATTATCCATAAACTAAAAAAAAAAAAATTAAGATAGGCCCCGCGCGGATATGTTGCACCGGGCCCCGCAATTTATTGGGCCGGCTCTGCTCAATGGCATTGTACATTACATACTAGTATCGTCTGGCGAGTATTACTTAAGTTATAAGCGCTGGACCAACTCTCCCGGTGTTCTTTTTAACTAATTAACTACCTACCGTCCTAAATAAAAACTTGGAGTGTAAAAAATGTTAATATTTTCCGGGTAAACACGCATGCGTGTCACTTTGCTACACTTGTGACAATATAAACAGCATTATGTATTTACAGTTAAACATATAATGCCTTTATTATTTGATGGTCGCCGATAAAATATTAATTGTTATTATTTTTGCATGGAAAGATGTTTCTTTATTATGGAGAAAGTTTTTGGGGCCCAAAAATAACTTGCACTCGCACTCCTTAATTGTTTAAATCAGAATAATCTGTATTTAATCCGGTAAATACCACAAAACATACTGTAAAAACAAACAAATGTCATAAAGAACCATCAAAATGCGTAAGGCAACTATATAAATCACATTAAATAACAAGTCATGAAATTATTAAATTAATTAAGCAAGTAATTAAATTTGTTAACATAGTGGGTGTATGTGGTCAGGCCATTATAAATCGTTAGCCCACTGAGTCGGAGCCGGGTAGGACCGGGACCTACTGTGTATACATATCTCCGGGCTCTTGGGTGGTATGTGGGTGAGACATGCCTAAATATGTGACTTACGGACGGTAAAAACGCCCCCGTAAACAGTTAGGACCCAAAATAAACGGCACCACAATTAACAACGGACACTAACTTATAATTATAGGACAAATAAAAAATTTCATATTAAATTTTTGGGTATGTGGATTTAGGATGACATGAATTATTACAGGTAGGTTAAAATAATAAAAAAAAACGAAACGAACTGCATAAAGAAATATGTTCTGCATATAAAAGTATAGAAATATTATTAGTTAGAAGAGTAACAGAACACGAAGAAATTAACAAAATATTAATACCGGAACAATTAGGAATTAGGCATATGCATAGACACAGTGGCGTGTACAGGACTCATGGTTACTGGGGGGCAATTATGATATTATCTGTGAGAAAGGGCTCGCGGGCCGCATATGGTACTCAACATGATTTTTTGAGGCCCCTGAAGCGTTAATGAAAAAAAACTTGAACTGATTTAGGTTAAAAATACATTTAATAATGTAAAATATATAATCTTCCACGTTTGCTGTTTATAAAAAAAAAATCAAGGCGATCATCAAGATGTTTGAAGTCGGTCACCGTGGCGTAGTGGTTAGTGTAGCGATGCACTGACTAACGGCCATGGGGGCTCGGGTTCGTATCCCCGTTATGGCATGGATATTTGTGTTGTCGAAAATTGTACAAAATTTTCAAAAATAAAAAGTGCATCTACTGGATAATGGCCTCAGTAACTAAGTTCAAAAATATATATTTAAAAAAAAGATGTTTGAAGTTCCATCACTGCTGATCATTTTGATGAAAAATAGACAGCGACTCAAATGAGTTTGACACCCCTTCTGTTGATATTGATGTTTATATAAAATACAAAAAGAGTTAATGATTTCATTAATTGCTGATAAAAAAATGTGATTGTTAATTTATGCATCTACGAGGGTTACCTTTTATGTTTTTACAAACGACCACTAGATGGCAATATTGAAATGTGTTATCATTATATTCGTAGAATTTTACATTTGTTATTGTGAAATTAGTGGCAGCTTATAAATTGACCGAGTAGTTTGTTGATAGTGAGCGTTTAAAAAAAACAAGTTTGTGAAAAAATTGATATTACTCGTGAAGGTTTTCATTGGATGATTTTTTACGATTTTAGTAAAGGCCTAACTCAACAACAATGTATAGATTCGCTTCGTTCAACTTTTGGTAATGAAGCACCATCAGAAAAGACTGTTTATAATTGGTTTGCAGAATTGCATCGTGGTCGTGCGTCCGTCAGTGATGAATCTCGTGAAGGTCAACCAAAATCAGTTGTGATTCAAAAAAACATCGATGTTGTGCGCAAAAAGATTGAAGAAGATCGGCATGTGCCTTACCGTGAGATAGAGGTATCCTTTGGCATATCGCAGACTGCAATACATTTGATTTTGCATGAACATTTAGCTGTGAAAAAGATCTGTTCCCGATGGATTCCCCATAATTTGCCCGAAGCTCAAAAAAAGCTCGTGTTGATTGGTGTAAGGGAATGCTAAAAAAAATCAACCTAGGCACTGCAAAATCCGTGTACAACATCATTACAGGTGACGAAACTTGGATTTATTCATATGAACCGGAAACTAAGCAGAAATCCACTGTTTGTGTCTTCCAAGATGAACCGAAACCCACAAAAGTTGTTCGTTCACGAAGCACTTCCAGGAAAATTATCGGTTTTTTTCAGTTGTACTGGACATGTCGCAACCATTCATTTAGAGCAGGGTTTCCCAAACTTTTTTTCTTGTGGAACCCGTAGGCAATTTTTTACGGATCATGGAACCCTTGCCATACCTGTTATAAATTAGATTAGTGGTAGTATTCTAGACAGAGATATTAGCGTTGACATCGGTGTTGACATCTGAGTGATTTTCGCGTACATAGCGTTTCCAATACAAATTCCGTGACCTTGAACGATAACACCGATGCTAACATGAACTTCAATGTTTTAACAATAGCAATTCAGTGCTTTAACAAATAGTAAATAACAATGCCTTTGGCAAGAAACTTTGACTGAATTTGACAGATTTATTAGAAATGTACGCGTAACGCCTTACATTAATAGTTTAATGCGTTTCTATGAAAATATTGCAGCTAATCTTATTTTAATATTATATCACAACTTGTCTCGCGGTACCCCAAAATTGTTATGTGGAACCCCAGGGTTCCACGGAACCCACTTTTGGAAACACTGCTTTAGAGGATCGGAGAACAGTTAATGCTGAATGGTATACAACAATTGGTTTGCTAGAAGTCATCGACCAAATCAGGAAAACAACCAAAAACGTCGCATCATTCTTCATCATGAAAATGCAAGCTCCAACACAGCACGTCAAACAATTGATTATTTGAAGGAGAAAAACATCGAATTAATGTCACATTGCCCGTATTCACCTGATTTATCCCCTAACATTTTTTGTTTGTTCTCCAATGTCAAACAAAAAATGCCTGGACAGCGATTTTCATCACCTCAAGAACTGTTGAAGCCTTCGAAAACCAGGATTTGAGATACCAAGAGTGGAAAAAATGTTTCAAAAATTGGTTTGAACGCATGCAAAAGTGTATAAATCTGAAAGGCGAATATTATCAAAAGCAAAAAACAGTTGGATCAAAAAAAAAATTTTTTTTAATTAACTTTTTGTAATAATTTAAAAGGTAGCCCTCGTATATTAATACTGGAACAATTTAGATTTAAACACATGCATAGACACAGTGGCGTATACAGGACTTATGGTTAATGGGAGGAATTTATGATATTAACAGTGACAGGGGATATTAACCGTTGTGGGCTGCATACATAGCCCAGCACATATTTTTTTGTGGCCCCTGAAGCGTTAACGAAAAAAAAAGATTTAACTGATTTAGGATAAAATATTTTTAACAAAGTAAAATATATTCTCTACGCCCTATGCTGTTTATAAAAATAAAAAAAAAAAACTCAAGATGATCTTCAAGATGTTTGAAGTTCCGTCACTGCTTATCATTTTGTATAAAAATTGACCGCGACACAAATAAGTTTGACACCCCTGCTATTGTTTACCAAGTTTTACTGTTTACCAAGGTTCGATCCTCGGTCCGCTTCTATTTCTAATTTACATTAATGACTTTCCCTCATTTTTAAAAACTAAAACAGTTTTATATGTCGATGATTCTACAATCATTTCAAGATCTACATCATTTAGCGATTTAATTAGTAATAGTGATTCACATTTAAACGATGCTAGCAATTGGTTTGCGGCAAACATGTTGTCTCTAAACACAAACAAATGTGAAAGTATGGTTATTTCTTTAAGAAAGTATACATTTGAGAGTCCAGGATTAAATTTTTAGGGGTATATGTTGACAGGGAATTAAATTGGAAACACCATGTTGATTATGTGAGTGGTAAGCTATGTAGAACAATTTTCTTACTGAGAAATCTTGTGGACATAGTAACTAAAGATGTGCTCTTAGTAGCTTATTACTCACTTTTTCAATCACATATTTCTTATGCTCTCTTAGCATGGGGACACTCGTCCTATGCTGATAGAATTTTTGCATTGCAAAGACGCGCTGTGAGAATCATTGACGGCATTTCTTACAGAGCAGACTGTCAAAAATCTTTTTTATCTTTGCAAATTATGACTCTGCCATTACTCTACATTTTTGCCTGTTTAAAATTTTTTTACAAAATTAAAAACGACTTTAAATCTTTTAATGACATTCATAATCATACTACTAGATACAAGAATGATATATATCCTAAATTCAGCCGCCTATCAAAATACAGAAATAGCACTACCTACTACGCTATTAAATTCTTTAATAAATTGCCAAAGACTTTTACCCCAAAATAAATTTGAAGCGTTTGTGAAGGATGTGCTAATTCAAAATCCATTGTACTCTGTGTCCGAATATTTTGATTTAAATTTTTAGTATTATCATTAGTTTTTGTATCTGAGTAATAATTATATCTATGTGTAACTCTTTTTGTATAAATCTACACTATTTGTTTGACTGACTGTAAACAATTTAATTGTATTGTATTGTGGTCAATAAATATTATTATTGAATATTGATATTTATATCAAAAACAAAAAGAGATGATAATTTCATTATTTGCTGATAAAAAAATGTGATTGTTAATTTATGTACCTAAGGCCCAGTCTTTCCACCTTCAGGTAAAGTTCTAGGTAACTATCTGATAGATAAGGTTATGTGATACTTTCTGTGCTGAATAAATGTCATCCCGTCTTTCAATACAAATATATCTATCGGATAGTTATCTAACTGATAACGAGACTGACGTATTGAATTCACTGATTGGTATTGACATTTATTCAGCAGATGAAGTTCCAAATAACCTTATTTGTCAGATTGTTACCTAGAGGTTTAATAAGTTGGAAAGACCGGGCCTTAGTCTTTCATTTGATAAACCTCAAAATTTTATAAACTCTGTTTTTCTGCGATAAATACATATTTATCTTTATTTTTCGCGGGATGTATTTTTGAAGTCTCAGTATTTCTCGTACATGTGTCCACTTCTCTAAATCCAGCCGCTTGGCCACAATTTCTACTGAACGGACAGACTCATGTGACGGAATAATCTCCGCCATCAATCACCACTAACTCTGTGCGAGCTCCCAAGCATATTCCACCCCACACCATAATTGAACCTTACCGAAAGATACAGTAGTAGCAAAATTAAATGGTGCATTTTGTTCTCTTTGGCGTCGATACAATCTTTCCCTACGGTTTAGTAGAGCGTTGAAAGCTATGTAGATATAGGCTACAAAATAAAAATAATTTAAAAAAAAACATAATTTTCGATCTGTTCCTTTAAATTTGCCGGTGTGTGAATATTTTGAAATGCATTTTGCTTACGATTGTTTTATATTTGTGAAATTTTCATTTCATTGGACCTTAAGGGGGGCACGTGCCCCCAGTGTCATTTTAGCACATTTAGTAAATAGACAAATGGGAACACGCGACCAAAAATAAACAAATATTACTTTAATTTTAAGTTATTTTTATATTAATTTGCATAATAATATATGTTACATCAGGGACGTAGCCAGGGGGGGCATGGGGGGCATTAATTCATTTCATTAATGCTTTTCGAGATAGATTTAAAGAGTTTAGAAAATATAAAGCTACACTAGATTTTTTGACAAAACCAATTGAAGTAGATATATAGCAATTACATTTATCACCTTCAATTAGTGGATTTGAAATCCAAAGGTTTATGGAATTATATATTCTTAAAATTTAATTCTGAACTGGAAAATTTAGAAAGAAAAAAATGAATTTTATCTTCCCAGCATAAGTGGACCGAAACTCGCAATCTTCAAAATGTAGATAAAGTTCTTTTCGAAGCTTGGAACCGACTTCCATCATCGTTCAATCTTTTGAAAAATTATGCTTTTGGGCTACTGACAATTTTCGGATCCACATATCAGTGGAGTCAGTTAAGAAGTAATTTTACTGACCTGAAACTAGAGTGCTGCCTTAAGTTAAAGATTACTGAATATTCACCAAATATTGAAGGCTTATAGAACACTATACAGGAGCAATCTTCCCATTAAAAAAATTATTATATTGTAATATTTTGGCAACTACAATAGGTATCACTAACTAAATGTATAAGTAAATATTAATTTATTATAATACTTGATTATTTTAAAACAAATAAACAATTTTTACGTTTTTTTCTTAAATATAGCATATATTTTTTAGCGGCTCTTTTATGTTATTGTGTTTTTTTTTTCAATATAGATTTGGTTCTTTGTCACTGAAAGGTTACCGACCCCTGACCTAGAACGCTGTTATTTTCTACCCAAGCCATGTAATTAAGGTCGTACCGATCAATTTAGAATATTTTGTTATTTTTGCCCCCCCCCCAAGCTGAAATGTAAAATACGTCCCTGTGTTACATAGCACACAAACATATGCACACAGAAATTCTTGAAATTCTTGACTCTTTTGAAATTCTTGATTTTTTGCGATGAAGTCCTCTAGTATCATTTGTCGCTTTCTTTTTCTCTCGTTAAGCAAATGTCGTTAGCAGGAGATCGCATCCAAAAAGCCTTATCTTGCTATTGCTCTTTTTTTTAAATCTGGATCTTTCGCTACAATTGGATCAACGATTTCGATTATCGTCAACAAATTTTTACTAAGGAAATCTATAGCAAGTTCTTTGGGTTCTTCGTTTTCAGAATGACTATTTTCTAGTTTTACATGAATTCCTTGTTTTGCTAGTTCTTGAAGTTCGTCGTTGTTAAGGCTGTCACCAGAAAACTGCAATAACTCCTCAATACTTGCACATCTACATGTCCTTATCCTGCTGTATTGATTAGGTTGATAATTTGGCCAAGGATAGGATCTTTTCGATGGGTCCATTTACGCTTTTTTTAGGATTAGAGCAGACTGTGTTATTTCAAATCAGCATTAATTGAGGAAACACTAAACGAGATCTTAATATAAATATAAAATTGAATTGATACCCACAAATATATTAAAAAAACTTTTTTTTGTGAAAAATTATTTAGCGATTACATCTTTACAACAATTTTTTCTACAATTAGGTAAAAATATACTATTAGATAGATAAAATTAGGTGGTCTTTGATGTATAAATTGTGACTGATTTTATTTCAGATTATTAGTCTCGTATAAAAACATGTATTTTATTAAAACAAATTCCCATTCAAGTGCAGTTATAGTAATTACTTGGCTTAGTTTAACCGAAGTCGTATCCCTTGTAGTTCTTCAGATCTCCATATATTCCTGGTTAAATAGGACATCCAGTACAACCGTGTATTTAATTATTTAGCCTTCATATATTATTTAAAAATAAATGTGTGTTGTTTTATTTCCTATTGTGATATGCCAAAATATTGAAAAACAAAATAAATCCCAAAAAGAAAAATACAATCTTTTGTTATGAGATCACGAACTCTTTTGATTGCCCTCATATTATTTTTTCTGCAACATTTAGCATAAAAGTTCTGACTGAAGTTTTCGGAATTCTTAGTTCTGAATTATAATTGAATAGTGGTACAATAAAATGTTAGAATTATAAAAAGTAAGTTGTCAAAACGTAAGGTGTGAATGTTACACGTAGGTAGTACGTGACATAACATGAAATAAGTGAATTAATGTGACATGTGTAATATCATATAAAAACTAAAATTATGTTCGAATGTCTCCAAATGTCATAATCATATATTTTATTACAGTCATTTTCTAAGATTTTCAATAATCTTGATCATATAAATACACATTAAGATTTTTTATAGTATTTTATGTACATAAATTATGTTAGTTACCACGTGCTGAACACGGTAACTTCCTCAATACAACAAATACCAAGGTGCATTTAAGATCTTTTAAGATCGCCTTATATTTAGTTAATGAAATTTTAGACTTAAATAGTCTAGTGCAGTGTTTCTTTTTGATGTCGCGGCTCCCCTGCATCACAAATCGATAGCCCACGGCCCACCTATTTTTTTTTTTTGAACTCATGTTGGGTGGAAGCATTTTTTTTTTGTTTGTTTCAAATATACGACGGTAGGTCAATAAGTTCTTAGAAAAACCGAGAGAACGCGCTAGTAGTATCGGAAACAAGTTTGGTTTTGAAAAGTACCACATGTCAATAGACTGCTCTCAAATTTACAGCCATATCCTTTGCGTGGTTTCATTTTTACAATTGATGGAAACAAACAACTTTTGTTATTTTAGAACAATGTACAAAAACGAGTTTCGTGCAGTGATTTAACATTTTCATTTGAAAGGCAAAACAAGGAGGAAATAAAAGCCGAGTTGGTTGAAGTTCATGGCACATCTGCACCAGAGTTTAAAACTGATTACAATTGAGTGAATGAGTTTAAACATGGTCGTACATCCACAAGTGATGATCATCGATCGCGACGTCCACTTGAAGTGACTACTCCAGAAATGATTGATAAAATCCACGATATCGTCTTGAGTGATCGACGAGTCAAAGTGCGCTAACTTGTTAAGGCCACAAGCATATCACATGGCTCAGTAGTTTCAATTTTGCACGAAAAATTCGGTATGAAAAAGATATCGGCAAGATGGGTGCCGCGTTTACCCACAGTGGTGAATAAATGCAATCGTGTGGTTGATGGCGAAAATGCATGAATTACGCTTTGAATTGTTCCGTATTTACCAGATTTGGCCCCCAGCGTCTTTTTCCTGTTTTCAAACATGAAGAAATGGCTCGCCGGAGAAAGATTCACGTTGAACGAAGAAGCGTCATAAAAAGATGCCTATTTTAACGCCTTCCGGAATCTTACTTTTTGGATGGCTTGAAAAAGTTGGAGAAACGTTGGGCGAAGTGTATTGAGCTAAAAGAAGTCTATGTTGACAAATGAAAAGGAATCAATCCAAAATAATGTGTTTTTTCTATTGTTTGTAAGGACTTTTTGACCTATCCTCGTACATTTATTTTTTTACGTCATTCAACAATCTATTTACAATGAAGAATAATATTTATGTGGTATGAAAGTAAAAGCTACTTATCCTTTTTCAAAAATAAATAATTTAACAAGTGTTATATTCGCGGCCCCCTAGGGGGCCGCGGCCCACCGCTCTAAGAAGCCCTGGTCTAGTGCATAGGAACCTCATTGTAATGTTGATACTGCACGTGATGATAATGGAATTGCCCTTTGGCACATGTGTTTTTTATGAAAAATAATAATATTGACCCGCAGCTCCTATTAGTGATCCGCGGCAGATTCTAGATGGCACCTAAAATAGCCCGCCAGGTACGTAACGACAATTTTTAGGATATAGCAAAATAGCTAAATTCATATTTATACATATACTTAATGGATCTTTAGCTAAATCTTCACAAAAGAGTGGTTTCCGAAATGTCTAATGAATTTTCTACACAAAATTTCGTTTTCTATTAATTTAATGTCGTTGATTATGAATTTGTTTTCAAAATGGGGAAAATTTTCCAATTTGTTGGATTTTTTCCATAATTTTGAGACATGATTATACCTATACACCATAACTGTAAATCTGCATACATTAACATTTTGATTCGATTCTTCCTACGTTTCCAAGACATATCCTTGGCTATAAGAATATATGCGGAATTTTTCTCTAAAGGGCGCCGAATTTAAAATAGTGGCCAAAATGGAAAATGTTGCAATTTCGTATTATTTCGACACTTTTTATGTCGCTTTCAACTAAATCGGACCTTTAAATTACAAAAATTAAACAAAAATAGGCGTAGGATTTATCTTTATTCGAGTTTTGCCCAAAATAAAACAAATATTCTGACATATCCGGTCGAAACGGCTGCCAATTATGGAACAAAGGTAATAGTACCAAAATATTTTTTGGTGAAATTAAATCCCTTGACTAAAATTTACAAATATATTTTTTCAAGAAAATCGTCAAAAAATTGGATATTTAAACATTAGTGGTAAAAATTTCCCTTTTGTTTGCGATTTGGTTGAAATCATGTTTCCCATGTATCCGCAATACTCTTTTTTTCAGATATTAGCGATTTTCGAAAAAATGGAAATTTTGCTGTTCGTTTTCCATCAAGATGCGATTTTAGTTTTCCATGGGTCAAAATACAGATGCGAACAAATTATTTGATACCTTTTTTTTTTAGAAGAAAATGGTAATTTTTTTTATAGTTTAATTATTCGACCTAAAGGAAATGAATATTGTACATATTTTTGGCGAAATAATTTGTGGATCAGACAACAAACTAAAGTTTGCGACAATTGAAATGATTACTCATCTGAACTGGTAAATAGGTAGGTCACACTGTTACAGTCCTTGATGGCAGATGGATTAGAAAATTACTAGAATGGCGACGTAGAGACAATACTAGAAGCCAAGACAGTCCGCGGACATACGAAATCAAATTGTCAATTGACTGCAAGTGGCACAGAACAAAGAGAAGTGGTGATTAGAGATGGGTCGATCATGAACGAACCTGCTTACTGAGCCAGATAAATATACTGACCGAAGTGAGCTGGCTCTCCAAATTTAAACGAATAGGGTCACGACTCACTGCATAGTTTCAGGGATTCGACTGGTCGTTTGCGGAATTGTGAGCTGTGACCAAAGTGAGCCGGATAGGTGTTCATGACAAACCTCGCAAGAGTTCGGCTTATGATGTATTATGCACATAGCAGCACCTAGCTCTTAATTCGGACTTCTGAGTGATTTTGGATAATCGCACACTCGCGTTTTCCACGTATTATCGTATTTAATATGACGACATATCATTGAAAAGTAAATAATTTTATAAATGAATAAAAGCTTATCATTTTACAAGAGTTATAATTGCGAAAAAGAAATAAATGAAACAAAAAGCATTATACATAATGAAATAAACATTTTCATTTGCCCCTAAAAAATATAATTTAATTATTCTAAATTGTGATTCAGATTTGTTCTTTATTTCTTTAAAGCAAGACAGTGTGGAAGATAGAGAGAGACGGAGTTTATCAACAGCAATATAAATTATGTCTAATTCATAAAATGAAAATATAGATAGGAGAAAACGTACCCGTGCATATTGAAATCTAACAGTCGTGTAGAAGATAAAAATGGGGCAATTGACTGACGTACTAAGGAGCTAATTCTCAGGAACCCGTTTACTGAGTTGGCTCAGTCAGCAGGTTCATTGAGCCGTCTCAGTAAACTGAACGATATCCACTGAGCCAGTTCCGCGAACTGACTCGTAATGCTCAACTCTAGTGATAATACAGGAGGGGGGGACATGCTCAATAGTGGATGTAAATGGCTGACTGATGTTAATATTAAGTCGTCAAGGATGAAATTTGTAGAAAAAAATCAAAGCTGGTTGATAACTTACAAATATAAGGAATTATTTTATTTATCAAAGTATGCACCCATATTGTGTATCCACTTTTTCCATTTAAGTGGCAGGTTGTTCAGGCCGGTGGTATAAAACTCTGGCGGACGAGAGTCAATGAATTCCTGGAAGGCCAGTTTTCCAGCATTGTCGGAATTAAACTGTTTCCCTATTAAAAAGTTGTCCAAATTGCGGAAGAAGTGGTAGTCAGTGGGGGCTAGGTCTGGTGAGTATGGAGGATGATGAAGAAGTTCCAACTCCAATTTCTGTAGTTTTGCCACAGTCATTTGTGCAGTGTTTGGTCTAACGTTATCATGCAATAAGATAGGAGTCGATCTGTTGACCAATCTAGGCTGTTTTTCTTTAAGTTTATGCATCATTTAATTCAGTTGGTTGCAGTATATTTCTGCTGTGATCGATGAGCCAGATTTTTTTAAATTTTATTTATTTATTTTTGTTTTGTTTGGTTTTTAAGTTATCTGTATGAAATTTGGCGAATCAATTTGATATTGTCTGCTGCATAGTAACACTAGAACCAAATACACTATTAATGATTCGCGCGGTCTGCGATGCCGTACTTCCACATAAGAACTCATACTTCATAATAGTGCGAATTTCCGATCGATCCATTATCAACAAAAATAATTTTTAAAAAAAGTTTTTGATATTTTTTAGAGCATACAATGATTTCTTTAAACAGGCGAGATGTGTAACTTGTGTCCAACAAAAACAACAGAACAGTAAAATATTAAGCCAATGTCAAATAATAAGTTGTTAAAGTTGGCAATAATATTAACTACAAATTTCATCCTTGACGACCTGATATCAAATTTCGTCAAACTTGAACAAGTTCACAAGTTAAAGACCATTAGAACATATCATTACAGAAATTTTGGCAGTTTCACGCACTCAAAATTTCCAACAGAAACTGTATAATCAATGTATTAAACAGTTTCAGTAAATAACATGATGAAGTAGATATCATTTTTCACACAAACAATCCACAATTGTATTCATTTTTTCTTCAAAATCCAAGTACTATAATCATAATCCAGATTATAGTAGTTGATATTGCGGTCAAAATTTTCCATTTTTTAAATTTTTAGTGTAAAATTAGGGCTTTGTACGTTTTCTTTCTGATAATTTTTACTTATAAGAGGTATAATTTACAAGAAGTAAGCCCTAGCAGATGTTCTCAAGGAAATGTGAAAGGGTTATATGTAGTTAAATACTGTTCATTAACGTCATATGGACAAATACAATTATCAAATTATCTTAGCTTATGTTAATTTTTTTGTTTTCGTGCATATTTCTTTCTTAAATTATGTTATTATTTAAAATACTATTAAATTACTGTATTAGAATATTATAATAATGGGAAATTGCATGCATATTTACATAACTGCTTCTTTTATATTATCTCCCGCATTTTTAGAGTTTTGTAGGTATGACCACCAAAGAAAATATTGCGACCCACATTTTAGAAACCCAATCTATAACGACCCACTTCATCCCCCATCATTTTTAGGGTTTTGTAGGTATGACCACCAAAAAGCCATTATAACGTCACTCATGTGTCTGTGTGTGCGGTAGTAATTGTAGACAGATTAGTTTTTCGAAAAATATCGATTTTTTTGTGTCGTCGATAAAAAAAAATATATATTTTTAATTTATTGTGTGGTATCAAAAGAAAGCTCTTAGAACGTATATTAAAGAACGAAAAGGAGTTTTTTTAACACGATTTTAGCCAAAAATGTGCCAAAAAAGTTCTTGTCGCGCCCCTTTTTACCCGAAGGGGTTAAGTTAAAAATCTGAAAAAAATATAGTTAATGTGCATTGATCTGAGCCGGAAACGTACGAGAGGAATTTTTGATCGGATTACGTTTTTTAAATATAGCAGTTTTTATGTTTTTAAAAAAATTAATTATTTTTATGGAATTTTAGGCAAAAATATGTCAAAACTGTTGTCCCCCACCCTATCTCCCAGAGTGGCTGATATAAAAATCTGAAAAAAATCTCCGTAATGAACATTGATGGAAACCGGAATAGTTCAACAAGAAATTTCGAACAGATAAGTTTTTCGAAAAATGTGGATTTTTTTGTGTCGTGTGGTATCAAAAGAAAGATCTTAAGACGTAGATTAAGGAACAATAAACAGTCTTTTGAAATTCGTTTCTTTTAACACGATTTTATCCAAAAATGTGCTAAATTTTTTTAGCACATTTTTGTTCCGCACCCTTTTACCCAAAGGGGTTAAACTAAAAATCTGAAAAAATTATAAGTAAAGTATATTTATCTGAGCCGGAAACGTACGAGAGGAATTTTTTATCAGATTGTGTTTTTGAAAAATATGACAGTTTTTGTGTTTTTGACAAAATTAATTATTTTTTTAATTCATGGCTAAATTATGGCTAATAATATTATGGATTTTTTGTATTTATAGCTAAGATAGTGCGTGTATTTTTTTGAAAGTATTATAAGAAAAGACAACTGTTAAAGAAAAAATATTTTTGTTTAACAGTTGCGAACCGAGTTACTCACACCACACTACTATACTATTCTCTACACTGTAAAATATTCCTTATTAATCTAATAAAGAGTTGAATGCAGAAAAAAACGCTGGGATTTTTGGCAAACATTTTTAATTTTGTTTTAAAAAATTAAATGGAAGCTTAGTTCTCAAATATCGAATAAAAGTGATTATCAAAAAAACTGTTGATTTTGATGTGATTATAGAATAAATATTCCTAGACAAGTATTATGTTGGCTTCTTACACTTATTAAATACCTACAAAATCCTAAAATGTGTGAAAATTCACACTTCACTTAAATTTTATTCATTTACTTACAAAAAAATACTGTCCCGCACTTTTTAAAGCAAAGGGGTTAAACTAAAAATCTGAAAAAACTGATGTACATTGATCTAAACAGGAAACTTACAAGAGGAATTTTTGATCAGATTTTGTTTTTGGCGAATACCACAATTTTTGTGTTTTTGACAAAATTAATTATTTTTTTAATTCATAGCTAAATTATGACTAATAATATTATGGCTGTATTTATGTTTAAGGTACTGTCTCTTGTTTTGAAATTTTAAATATAATAAAAAAATTTAACAGCTGAGTATCAAGTTCATGTGTGTAGAGTGTAGTGTGTAAGGTTCAGTAGGGCTCCGTCTACTATTATGCGTCGTGATTCAACCTATTGTTTGAACTACTTTCGTTTTTTGTTGTTAAAGTATCAAAGAAGACAATCATTTATAGTAGTGAAATACTTGGTCAAATAAGGCATTGTTAATAGAGAGAAATACGTTTCTAAAGTGGGTTTTACACGATTCAATTAATTGTTCAATTAATTGAAAAAGTTGACATTCAATTAATTGATGTGTGTAAAGCGTAAAATTTTAGTCAATTAATTGAACTAATTGACAAAAAATTTAACCAATTTATTTTGAAAATAGAACAAGTTCTAATTTTCGTAAATTTTTCATCAATTTTTTAGGGAATTCTAGGTATATTTTTATCTGTTAAGATATTGCCAACTGTTTAGTTGTAGCATAACCTCGAAACATATTATTTGTGTTTCAGTTTAAAATCTAACATAACCTCAAACGTTCTAATTTATCATTATCTAGGTTATTTCTTTTGTTTTTGTTCACAGCTCGTAATTTTGTGAAGATTTTTTCAATATTTTCATTTTGATAAATATGTCAACATGTTTTACAGTTGGTAATGTAAAAATTTTCAAAAAAATTGATAAATAAATTGATGTGTGTAAAGTGATATTTTTTTTCCAAGATTACCAATAAATTTTTCAATTAATTGACAAAAAACTTATTTACAAATCAATTTATTGATCAATTAATTGAACTGTGTAAAACCAACTTAACTATCATTTTGAAAGTCTAATAAGGTTAAAAGAAATAATTTTTTAAATAAGAGAGTTATTAACCATTTGTTATTTTGAGATTATACAGAGTGAGGCAACAATTATGTTCATCTTCATTATTTCCTTACATGTTTTACAGTTGGTAATGTAAAAATTTTCAAAAAAATTGATAAATAAATTGATGTGTGTAGTGAAGTTTTTGTTCCCAAGGTTACCAATAAATTTTTCAATTAATTGACAAAAAACTTGATCAATTTGTTGATCAATTAATTAAACTGTGTAAAACTAACTTAAAATTAAAAAAAATAAGCAATTTATCAATAGAAATATATTAATTTAATGAAGACTTGAATACGAAGCAAATGCAGAAAAAATTGCTTTTAATTTACATTTTATTGTGACGACATTTTCACGAATTATGTAAATTATGTTTTAAAAAAAATAAAATAAATGGAAGCTCTTAGTGCCAAATAATGAATAAAAATTATCAAAAAACTATTTATTTTGATTATAGAAAATAGTAATTATGGAAAAAATATTCCTAGACATCTTGTTACACATATTAAATACCTACAAAATCCTTAAATGTGTGAAAATTCACACTTCGCGTAAATTTAATTATATATTAATTATTTTTTTGTGGTGTTAATTAAAGATGTATTAAAAAATGAATGTGTATTTTTTAGAGGGGCCCCGCATGGCAACATTGCTCTGAACCCCTAGATTGCTAGCGGCGGTCGTACTCTTAAAACATATAAAATACGCCATTGTTATTATTTTTAATGTCGTTTCTAACAGTGCATGTTGTTTTTAGGTGGAGTGTACAACTTCCGGGCATCTCAGTGGCAGTGACCAAGAGGAAGCTGGTTCCATGTCATGCGCATCTCCGAACAATGCCAACATACAGACTATCGTCGTGAGACATCATATATTCACAGGAACACCTGGGCTTCTTCTCTCTTCCATCATTTCATATATTTACTCATATTTAATTTGAATATTTTTTGTACAATATTTCCTATAACAAAGTAAACTCATCTCAGGGTCTATTCTGTATCTTTTGTGGTTAAAAAGATTTGGTTAAAAATGATGTAATGAGGTTAAAAAGTAACATTTTTAACTGGGCGTTAAAATTTTAACCTTGTTTCTTATTCTGTATCTCAGGTTATAACCCAAGTGTTAACTTCTAACTTTTAACTTTATGGTTAAAAATATGTTGTGAAATTATCTACAAGGGAGCGGATCTACAACTTCAAGATCGGATGTTAAAGTGAATGTGTCTTTAAACGCTAATGTGAAAACGTATGACCTCGTCTAAATATAAGCGATGTTGAAGACAGAGATCTGCGTCTTAAACATCGTCCGCATTGCCAACATAATTTCTATTATAAGAAAATACTCTTTGAATTTGTGCTGCAACATTTTGTATTATCATAAACAAGAATACTGTATTATATCGACGTTATAAAAAGTTTATACTTATTGTTATAATAAAATTATTTATTTTAATAATGTGTTTAAAAAAATACAGAGCTACAATAATTGAGGAAATGCAATTTTCCCTATGACCGGAAAGCGTGCAGAGGTTTAGTACCATCCCTTTTTTTTGTCACAGGGTAAATATTCTCTCTTCCAAAATGCTGTATGAAATCGAAGACCAAAAATGTCATGAGCTCCCGGTCTATATCGACTTACATGTTAATACAGGTGTAATATATTCTTTATTGTAGTGTTTTTTTTTTTTGTAGAATGAAATGAAATATCCATATTTGTTTATAATAATTCAAAATGTGCGTCTGCGCAGACAGTTCAAACTGGTAATTTCCTGACGGTAACTTAAGGACAAAATTACTGTAGCTGATGACAGCACCCGAGATTTAAACACAAGTGTGAAAGCAAACTGATGTTAAACATCGGTGAACTTTAAGTTCACTCGTCTTAAAGTTCTAGTGTGAAAAGAGTATTATGGTTGAGTCGTGAATGAACAACGTTTAAGTATAATAAATCTGTGTTGCGTACAATATTTATATATAAATAACTATGGGTGCAGAAAGAAAATAATATAATATTACCAAAACATGCAAATGTATCAATATTTTTTCTGTCTTATCTTTCTTCTATAATAAGATACTTTTATTTTCAGGTTATATTTACCTTATTTTTATTTTTAAACAAACAGAGAAATCAAAATTTATAAGTGTAACATAATTTTAAAGTTTTTAATATTAACTTACAATATATCGGAAAATTAAAAAAAAAAAAAAAAATTTCGGATTTTTAAAAAAGAAGAACATTTGTAAAACGAGATATTCCGTTTTAGACATATGAAAGTATTTTATAATGTTTGCTCTACAATTTGCTGCAGCCACTGGCAGCTCGGATTGTTATGATGATGTGGCGATTGGCATTGAGTGGAGGGTAATGGTTGCTTATACACTTTCGGAGCTGCAGTCGCTTGCAGTTAAAAGCTTGCGAAGTGCACGTTTAATTACAAGAATAATAAGAATTAATAAGAATGCAGGATATCTCATGTTCTATACAGCACATATAACGTTAATTTTCTTCTACTTGACTAATATAATATATATAAAACCATAAAATGTAATCGTACATATAATTAGCAAGTGTCTGTATGAAATCTGGGTAACATTGTGACGTCATTTTTTCCTACATGGTAATCCTATAATCCCAGTGATAAACGAAATGTTTTGGCATTAACAAGTTAAAAATACTCAGCTAGAATCAATTTTTTGCAAGAATTGAACGTTTTTAAAATAAAAATTAATGAAATAGAGTTTAAAAATAGTGTAAATAATTAAAAGTTAGTATTAATATAGTGCTAATTTAGTGTTTTGTGTTATAACAGTATGCAGAGGTTTTTAAAGAAGACTTAGTTCTAAATCTTCCAAAGTAAGTACGTATATATTTTTTAATTTCAATATTATAACACCAGGTTCTTTAACCTGTCAACAATTACGGGGTTTTTATAAAAAAATAAAATGTTTTTGACTGTATTAACTTGGTTCTTTACCATCCTTTCTGGATCTTTTCTTTTAATATTCCTTTCTTTACATAGTGAGTCATGTTGTTTTTCGAAAATACCTGACATGGTGGTATATTTTTTGGTTAATTACACGAAATTAAGATAAATTAAAAAATAAAACCAAATACACATACAAACAAATGAAATTTTTATGTTATAAATCAGTCATTGTTGACGGGTAATAACTAGAGCCCTGCAAATCCGCGGGTATCCGCGGATTATCCGCAACTTTTCTGCGGATGCGGATAAATTATCATTTAAACCATGCGGATGCGGATAAAATTACATATCCACCTATTCGCAATATCCGCGTGAACATTAAATCTTCGGTTACTTTCGGAGAAACACGCGATTGTGTTCTGATTACGCAGTACTCGGTTACCTTCGGTTGTCTGTATACACATGTGATATTTTGTAGCATTCTATCTCACTCTATGTTATTGTTATTAAGGCAGTTGTCCATGATCGAGATTGTGTTGAGACAATCAACATAACTATTTTTTTTATAATTATATATAGGAAATAATATTTTGGGCAAAAGTTGCATGGTACACGTTCGAAGTAATTCTTCCTACTTCTACTCTAATTCTGGCTTTTAAATCTAATAAACGCTTTTTTTACATAAAACTGATTAGTAAGTTTTATTTAAATACCAAAATTTACCTATATACATTTTTCTCGACATTTTTATTATGTATAACATGCCTTAAGAACTGTTTCTTAGCAAAACGGGAAATTCCGACTGAAGCAAAAGTCCAGATATTTAAGAAGGTGGCCACACCAGTGCTGACATATGGGTCAGAGGCTTGGACAACAACGGAGAAGCTAAGAAGCAGAATAAGAAGTAGCGAAATGAGGTTCCTACGAAAGATCAAGGGAAAGACAAAATTGGACAGAAAAAGGAACACAGAATATAGGGAAAAACTGAGAACCAAACCAGTAGAAGAAGTAATAAAAGAAGGGCAACTTAGGTGGTACGGTCATATTCAAAGGATGGAAGATAGTAGAGACACGAAGAAAGTTTACGAGGCCAAAGTAACTAAAGGAAGACGCCGAGGAAGACCGAGAAAGGAGTGGAGTGACGAAATCAAAAGTGCAATAGAGAGAAGAGACATCACGTGGAATGGAGCGAAAAGTAGGACTAAGAATAGGAGTGAATGGAAAAAACTGTGGCGCCGTTCTCCCACGAAAGAAGAGAACAAATACAAGTAGCAATCAAACTCTACATACAAAGCCCGACACCAGTGATGGTAAAAGGGCTCAACGATTAAGTAAGTAAGTAAGTAGGTATAACATGCCAATTGTTTTATACTAGCCGAAGTAAAAAGTCTTGCTGATTTCAAAAATTTAAATTGACACATGTTGCTATTTAAAAAAATATGGAGCACCTTTTACCAAGTAACTTTTCCCTATGTTTTTTTTTTTTTTTAATCAATAATAAAATAAATATATAGCCACGTTGCATTTTTTCTCACCTTGTTAAAGGTAAAACTGACGTGAGATGTTAGTTGACATTAATATGATACTTGACAGTACTATTAACATGTATTTCATGAGCAGCACGCCACCTACTACCTACGATAAGGGACGCTTAGGCCCCCCAAAATTTTTGTCTCTCTCTAGGTTTCAAAATTATTAGCGCATCTAGGCCCCAAAACTTTTGGCGTCCCTTAGGTTAGTTTTAGTTTAAATCTAAAATTTTCAGTAGTGTTTTAGAGCAGCGATTACTAAATAAGGCGAAACATGTTAGTTCTTTCCAAACTGACAGCCAAATCTGTTGTGCGGATTGTGCGGATGAGGATCGTTTTCTGTTCTAATTGAAATTAAAATATGTCACTTAGCATTTACGTTGCAGCAAAAATATTTATAGCAAAAGCCGTACGAAGTCCGAGTACTCCAGCTAGTGAAATATAAAACTCTCTACTTTCACATTAAAGTGATCCAACATTTCCTATCAAAAATATTCATTTAATGAAAATTATTCAAGCTCATGTATTTTCTTAACATATAATCCACCTGCTTCATTTTTCATCAATTAATAAAGCGCATCGCTAATTACAGTCGCTATTAGTAGGCACCCTTATAATTATCAACTGGTAGATGGGTAGCGGACCAGATGAACTCCTGCCTCGGTCACATAGGCAGAGATGTGATTGCTTCTTTGGGCCACTGTGGTTCTTAGCTTCTCGATCTTTTACAGCTCATTTGCATTGCAGAATTGCGGAATCTTACTTTAGATGCTTTTTGTTCTAATGTCAGGGTAGGTTATTAACAGTTTTTTGGGGTAAATTTCATCAAAGTTACAGATTTTCCTGGAAAAAAATTGTTTGATAAAATACTAACTGGAGTACTTGTACTTCGTACGGTTTCTATAAGGTATATTTGTGCTGTAACGTAAATGATAAGTGAGATATTTCAGTTTCAAGTCGAACACAAAATAATCGCTTCTTTATTCTAAATAACTCTTTTATATATATTTTTGATGTTAAGTATTTACTTAACAGCAAAATAATATATGACATACACATCGCAGATGCGGCATAATGGCCTCTTTCAACCCTCTAAACAAGTCGATTTGCTTCTAGAGATCACCGAGCATAAATGAGATATTTGAATTGTAGGTAGCCCTTCTCACAGCTCCCCAATTACATATCGCTGGTAACCTGGCAATACCTCCTATATCTACAATTTTTAGCGAAAATAAGTTCTTGGTTTGCATTGTAACCCACGTAGGGGAGAGTATCCAAATTTGGACCACTTAAGAATTTTTTAATATATAGGGATGTACAAGTATTTTTAATAAAAAGGAAGTAGTAGAAAAAAAGTTATTGTTTATTTCTTCAAAATAATATAATTTATTTAAAAAAAATAATTATATTGAAGAGTGAAAAATCATGTCATCGGTCCAATTAAAGAAACTGATTTCTTAGAATGGACCAGAGGTTTTCCAAGATGGGCCATCAATATACTTAAACACAATTGAAGCAAAAGTACTTTTGATTTTTGCACTGACTCCAGCACACTGTGTAGTATTATTATATAAAACCATGTAGTATTAGTTTTTATTCTTTGTCTTTTTGGTCCAATATTTGGTAATTTTACTTTGTTAGTCTTTTTCTCTTTGACTTTTTCTAATTCCTTTTTATGAGGACTACTTATTATATATATTATATAATATATATTATATTATTACAATGGCTTTTTGTGCTATTCCTCCAGTTCGAGAAGACGATGGACCTTGCTGTGGATTTCGTTTTGGTGGAGGTGATATATCGTAAAGAATATCCTTACACTTTTTAATTTTTTTCTCCCGAGGTACATAATCAACAGCAGAATCACTATTATTACTTTTACTGTCACTTAAAGACATAGATGTTGGTGTATTAGGCCTACTTGTAGTATTTGATGCGATTTCAGCAGGGTTAGCAGAAAACTGTAAAATATCGGATGCTGCAAACTGGTGGTCCTGAAAGGTATGTCTATTTACAGGCCAAATACCAGAGGCACGGAAAGCACTTTTAGCTATAGAGCTACAATGGCTGCTCGGCCGTATGCTTCATTTAGCAATTTAGACATCTAAATTGGACCGGTCCAATTCAGGCGACTGCTTGTGGTTCAACTTGAGCTACTTTTATAAATATTTTAAAATGTTTCACCTAACCTTACATTTGAACTAGATTAATAAAACTAATATAGTAAATTGTAGCCAGACAAGTTTACTTTCTGCAGATATAAAAATATATTTTGTTACTTACTTTGAAACAGTCTAAAGACTATTGGCCTTATTGATAAAATATTTAATTGATGGTATGTAAATACTAATAACACTTCACTAACTGCAACCATGAAGTGCGCTGTTATAAAAACGATTGCATCAGACAAGTTTACGTCCATCCCCTTCTAAATTATTGTTTTGCTGCGTAAATGCCTTATACAGGTCAAGTTACGATAGTGGTCCAACCTAGGCGATGGTCCAAATTCGGCTACTCTCCCCTATTAGTGCACAAGTTGTGACAATACTTCTTAAACAAGAAAAATATTTAAGGTCTAAACTTCGTACAAAGCATTACCTTTTATCTTAAACTACGCAAAAACGGCTGACATAAAGCACTTTTTTACCTCTCCTTTAAATTTCTATTTATGCAGATAGGTGGTATTGCCAGGTCACCCGCGATATCTTATTAAAAACTGCATTGAACAGAGGAATAGTTTCTTTTCTTATATTCATTTTTGCTGTTAAGTAAATGATAAATGAGATATTTCAATCTTATAAGTAACACTCTTGAAAAAAGAGAAAAAAATAATCATGTCAAGTAAATAATAAGTGAGATATTTCAAGATTTTAGTTTCAAGGTGTTCTCCCGTAACTCCCCAAATATTCATTCAATCGAAAAAGTATACACAACAAATAAATTTGTTTTCTTATTATAAACAATTATTGTCATATACGTTTTTGATGTTAACTCAACAATAAGGGAAATATTGAGAAATGACATTACCGGTGATGGCGCTGTGCTCCAAGGCAATATGACTGTTGTGTCTAGTACTCAGCTGTCAATGTGCTAATAGTGAACAGGTTAATTTAAGCACAGTACATTTTTATTTTATGAAAATGCGAGTAAATATGTGCGATATTTTTTAATTTTTAAGCGCTACTCATGTATCGAGGAGTATAACAGAAGGTGGTTATCAAATTACAGTATTTAAAGTTTAATTTCAGTAGATTTATTAAAGTGTAATTCGTAGTTGAGCAGGTGTTAAATGTCGGGCACGTAATTTTATGTGGTACATCTGAGTGTCGGACATCTGAATTTACAATATACGGATTCTGTTTGCAAACAAGTGCATTATGTTCATTGCCTCATGCAATAAAATTAGTTTTAGTTTCCTAACGATTAGGCAGAACTAACCGGAATTTTTATTTTTGTAAGTTGTCATTAGCTATTTTTTTATATATTGAAGTTGGCTTTTCCTGAACAAAATGATCAAAAGCTTCAATCAATCGGTAAAATTAACTAGAATTGAAAATCTAGTTCCGCCTAAACCAAAGGAACAGACTATGCAATTTGCAGGTGCAAGCATATTAGTGCAGTTTGGTTTTTCTTCGACAAATGTAATGAACAAACTCGCATAGTATCAGTTACTTTTTAACTCAAAATATATTCCCATGCGTTCCCCCTGTCCATACCCAATTTTTTTTCCCAACCTGGACTTAATATTAACTTTCCCTCCATTTTTCTTAAGACAAAAAAAAAACTAAGATGCCTATCTTTGTTCTGTCTTGAATGACAGCCAAAAACACTACAATTTGTTCTACTTTTATAGTTTTTCACAACTTCTATCGACATTCTAACAAAATTATAACATATGTTGTAAGTTCAAACAGTACTAGAGCGCCTAGTACAATATTTGACCACCAGACTGCGTATTCGAGCGTGTCAGTTCTCAATTTCAAAAGTTTAGCTTTATAGGGTGTCGTCCCGTAACTCCTCTTATTCATCCAATCGAAAAAGTATATAAAACAAAAAAATATTCGTTCTTATAATTCTACTTATTAACAGTTCTTGTCATTTACGTTTTTGCTTTCAGGTTAATAATACGGGAAATATACGTAGATTTTAGTTTTAGGTTGCCCCCCCCCCATAACCCTAAATATTCATCTAATTGAAAAAATGCATTTAACAAAACAGATTTGTTTTCCTATTAACAATTTATGTTATATAAATCTTTCTGCTAAGTCAATAATAAGGCTATATTTTAAGGTTTCTAAAATTTTTAACCCCGAAACACCACCCTAGAATAAAAATTTTATAAATTATTGTGTCCTGCAAAAATATTACTGTCTGTCCAATATTCTTTCAAATTTTCATTCTTTCCAATTTTCTTTTCAATTTTGTTCTTTAAATTGCATAATAAATACAAGTTTTGGTTTAAAAATATTGCTTTTAAAATTTATAAAATATCCTTCGTAACAAAAACAATATTTAAAATTAGAAAAAAAAAATTTGTTTCGCCTGCGGTCAATTTTCATCCGTAATGTGGCCCGACAGCCAAAAGATTTGCCCACCTTATAACCTTTGTTTTTTATTTACTTATTTTACATCGGCCTATGTCTGTAACGAGGCGAATCGCTGATACCACGGGGCGAGCTCCTACACCTGGATGAGGCTTGAATTATTGTGAAAATGGGAGTAATGTTAACATATTATTCTCGCCTCAATAACATTACCAACGGAGAATTAAACCAGCAACCTCACAATTCAGACTGTTTTAACCAGTCAGAACTGCGCGATTTAACGAACATGACCACTCCGTTGGCTACATATAGCCTTTGTTAAAATCCTAGTTTTACTATACAATCGATTCCGCTTAATCGGGACACATCGGGACTAGTACATTTTGTCCCGAATAAGCGGCTGGCCCAATTATTCGAAGTTTCACAAAAATTAAAGGATTAGTTGCAGAAAAATAAAACAAGTCACAAAACTATACATAGGTATAAATATATATTAAAAAATTATATACGTACTAAATCCAATGCTTTCAAATGTGTCAAATCTAGGGTGACCATTTTCTTAAGAAGGCAATGCGGGACGGAGCAAAAAAACAAAAAAAAAGGTCCTCATCTCCCAAATCCAAGTGAAGAGCAAAAAAAAGGTCCTCACCTCCCAAATCCAAATGAAGAGCAAAAAAAAGATAGGTCCTCACCTCCCAAATCCAAGTGAAGAGCAAAAAAAAGGTCCTCATTTCCTCAAATACAAGTTACAAAATGCGGGACAAAATGTTAAAATGCGGGACTTTTGCGGGACGCATCTTAATACGGGACAAAATGTTAGAATGCGGGACGAATGGTCACCCTAGTCAAATCCTTTCTTAGCATCCCGGTAAGGGTTATGTCAGTGAGTTACTACACTAAATTTACGTTAACTCGACCATAAAAACCACGCTTATACATAATGATGTGAAAGTGAATCCCCACTCCAACATGAATTCCCGGCGCCACGGGAACTCACACGATTACCGTCCCGATTAAACGGAATATTGTCCCGAAAAAGCGAAGTAAATTTACGATATTTTTGTTAATGCTCGGTTTTGTTTCCGGTCTTTAGGATTTGTCCCTAATAAGCGGCTGTCCCGATTAACCAGTGTCCTGATTAAGCGGAATCGACTGTATCTTTATACCAAATTACGTGAAAATATGTCCAGCCGTTTTTGCGTGCATCTCGGATAGACAAAATTGTTTTTTTTGCGGATATTTGCTTATAATCCGACACGTGTAGAAAGCAAATATGAGGTCAAAAAAATAAAAAACAGATATAGCCTCCAATTTTATTAATACCTATAAATTACAGAAAAAAATAAAGTACAATTTCTATCTACGCGCAGTTTTTAGGGTTTTGTAGGTATGACCAAAAAATCCTTATACCGTCATTTTGTCGTCTGTCTGTCTGTCTCTCTGTCTGTTCGGTAAAAATTGTAGCCAAACGGCTAAACCTAGAGAATTGAAATTTGGCATGCTTATACAACTCTTTGACCCGCACATAGGAAAAATACTAAAACATCTAAAAAACATATTCCCCTAAAAATATAAACAAATATGTGCTCATCGAAAAAAAAAATATTTTTTTATAATTCTGAGAAGGGTATCAAATGAAAGCCCTTGGTACGTGGATTAACGATCAAATTTTTATTTTTGCAAAATAAATTATTTTGAAGCGATTTGAAACTAAAAACCGGAAACCGGTGTGAACCGGAATAGTACAACAGGAATTTTTGATCAGATTATGTTTTTGGAAAAAAACGCATTTTTTGTATTTTTTGGCTAATAATGTACCTACACAAGTTATAGCTTTGTAACACCCTACACTGAAAGGTGTTTCCTGGTGTAGTGGTTATTACGCTGTCTTCTCACCCAACTAACTAGATCGAAAGGGATCGAACCCTGCGAGAAGAGAAATTATTATTTTTTGTATTTTTTTTTTAAACTTTTATATTGTTTAAATTATTTTTTCAAAATTCTGGTAATATTTTGGCAAATGTTGCATTTAATTTTTAAAAGCGTAAATTTAATAACCAGTGGAAATTGTTTAAATTACAATTTAACTCTGTTTCAATGTACACGAAATCAGAGGGGCGGAGCTTATAACAACCAATGGAAGCCATAGGCGCAATTTTTAAAATTCTTAATGAACCTTGCTATATATAAAAAAAATACTGCACATATTTAGAAACCTAAAGGAACCATAAAAGAAACCAGGAAGTATTTGAAATAATGTTTTTATCGTTACACATAAAAATACCAGTGAAGACCTAAAAAAAAGGTCCTCACTTCTAAAATACATTTTTCTCCAAGCAATTCGCGGAGGGGGGGCAACTGGGGGCCAGAGCAATTATTGGGGTGCCCGGGCCTCCACGCTAGCTGGCGCCACCACTGAATATAAAATAGACAAATATAAATATAAACAAATTTGAAAACAAAAAAGCATAAGTGTTTAGAAGAAAACACTTAAAGGTGGTGACTCCACAAGGGGGGCAAGCATCCCTCCTTGCTCCTTACTGCGGGCGCCCAAGAACGCTACATAAACTTCATAAATACTTTGCCAGATATTTGAAATTTTTTGTATCTCGTCAGTTCAATCTATTTAAAGAGTTGCCCATTTTTTAACCTAAAAATGTGAAATTAAGTAGAAACCATTTATCTTATCCGAATTTTGAAAGAAATTCCGCATTCCCTAAGGGATAGTTGTACGTGCGTGTTTGCCCGAGGTAGCGACAATATTACAGGGCGAGATGGCTAATTGAATATAGACACCTCTAGCAGGCCACTAATCATCGCTAATGGCTAGAGACAAACATGGCACTGCGTGTCTGTTAGAAAACGATCCCTTGTCGGTACATCGCGTGACTATATATCACACTATTAAGGGTGACTTTTTATTAAATTACCAAAATTTTGCGGAAGTTAAAGCTTTAAAATTCAATTTTTGAATTTTTGGACTAATTTGTCAAATTATTATTTTTTTTATAACTGTTATTTATAAATCTAAAACTTATGCTGCGTTCAGAACCTCGAAATTAGGAATTAGAATTAGTACTTAGAATTAACGTAAATGTTTGTTATACGTAACTGTACGTTACCGTTCACAACCTCCAAAATTAAAATTTATACTTATTAATTAAAATTAGATGTTTAACTTCAAACTCCTTAATTTATAATTGACGCATGCGCTGTAAGCATTTGTCAACCTAAAAATTTCTATGACCATATTTTTTTGATTCTATCCACATCTTTATGTTTTCTATGAGTATAAATATAAATTATTCCTCTATTTTAATTCTTTTCAGAACTATGAAACACTCAAAAACTCATTAGCAAATGTTAACAGCTGCCAAATATCTATTGATGAAGTAGAAATCGATAAAAATATGTCAGTGGCTTAATTTCTTAATTTTTATTGTGAATGCTGCTTAATTTCTACGTACATATTTTATGTTAAGTACTAATTTCACGTTAATTCCAATTTATAATTTGGAGGTTCTGAACGAGTATTAAGATAAAGATTCGTAAATAATAGGAGGAGGTAGCATTGAAAGCCGTTGCTCACGTGTAGATGGCTCTAAATGCGTATGCTGTGGGCAGTAACAGATGTCTCTTAAGTGGGAAACAGAATGCAACGAGTTTGACGGCGCGTTAACGCGCTATCTGTCAGGAGAAAGTTAAACCCAAGCTGTCGTACGCAAGTGCACAGAATGGACAACGTCCTACGCCGTTCGACCGCCGTTGATACTGAATGTTCGTCAACTTCCAACTTTTGACGCCGTTGAACGTTGACGCAGAACACCTAACCTCAGTTTTTACTGAATGGTAAAGTGTTTATATGTATAAATAACTTGCATACAACATAAATAACATCACTCACAAGTCTTCATCATCCATTATACTTATAATAAAAGAAAGCGCACGTATAAACACAGATATAGGTTGTCAAGTGACACTTGACGGCGTTAAAAATTATTGCATTGTTTGCAGGCGAAAATTCTCAACGGCGCTAACGCAACGCTGTCGCAAATGACGGCGCGCTGACGCCGTAGCGCGCTGTGCATTCTGTTCCAGGCTTTATGTTATTTTGAAGTGTGAACATTTTCTGCTAAAATTCAGTCATCATACACCATCCTTTGTTTACACAAGTGATTTTCTATAACGAGGGCGTGGCGAAAAAGGCGCCCGCCACGGGCGCAAGTAAATTTGGGGCACAAAACAAAATTCTGATACATACATGTTTTTTTTTTTTTCCCGTAGTTGTGGTATTTAATAATTGTTTTCTTGGTTTTTTTCTTAGGTTAAGCGTAAAATAACTATCAAAAGTTACCCAAACCTAAGTACGATATCCAGTAGCGCGCCGTTAAATGTATTCTTTGGGTTATTGCGTGTGTATCTATTATTTTGTATCAACTTCTCCACATCTATGTGTTAACTCCGCCTCTAAACAGACTAGACTAGGTGAATATAATATAGTTTGCAACAAAAATGTATAATATCTCGATTTCAACATAACATTCCTTTCGACAAAATAATGTACGTTTAGCACTCCAAAGATGCAATTTCTTTCGTTTTTATCTCAAGTATTTTTTATTGAAAATGACAGTAGTTAATTTTGTTTATTGTACAACATACTGGTATACTGGGTAACTATTATAAATTATTATATTAATAAAAACAAAAATTTAAATTACAAAAAAAATATTGGGAAATATAAAAAAAAAGAATTAATATGCCACCAAAATAATCCAAATGGTGCACCATTTTTTGCCACTCCATGCATTCCTTTCGGAAAAAATCAAAATGTATGGACCACTGTGAGGTTTCGAGACTAGCAGCATTTGAATTCTATATTACCACGTCATGAATTCATTTTATCATAAAAATAAATAATTAATAATAAAACATTTGAATAAAAAATTAAGAGAGGTGATTTTATAGATGATCGTTGGTGGGACGCCAGTTAGATACTTGCCACAGGCGCTTCATACCCTCGTAAAGTCCATTCTACATTATACTTTTTTCAATACTTTTTTCAATACTATCCAACTCTGACGTCATTTCAACTTTTGATACTACAGAATATAGTGGGGGAAAAAAATAAGAGACAGTGAAAAATTTTATATCTTCCATCTCTTATTACTTTTCATTGCCAACTTAAAAATTTTTAGGTTCAGATGGCAGACAACAATTTGGTTATAGTGAACCAATTTATAAATATTGTTTAATTGTGCTAAGTTTATATTTAATTATATGATCCAAATAAACTTCTTATCAACTTAATAAACTACTAAAAGTTAAGTTGTAAACAAAAACTAAAAAGTTGGTGTTGGTACGATTGAAAAGTACAGAACTGTCATCCAAAACTACCCCCGGTCAAATTTTTGATTGACAGTTCTGTACTTTTCAGTCGTACCAACACCAACTTTTTAGTTTTTGTTTACAACTTAACTTTTAGTAGTTTATTAAGTTGATAAGAAGTTTATTTGGATCATATAATTAAATATAAACTTAGCACAATTAAACAATATTTATAAATTGGTTCACTATAACCAAATTGTTGTCTGCCATCTGAACCTAAAAAATTTTAAGTTGGCAATGAAAAGTAATAAGAGATGGAAGATATAAAAATTTTCACTGTCTCTTATTTTTTTCCCCCACTATATTCTGTAGTATCAAAAGTTGAAATGACGTCAGAGTTGGATAGTATTGAAAAAAGTATTGAAAAAAGTATAATGTAGAATGGACTTAACGGCCCTGGTGAATGTGTTACACCGGAAACACTATGTACAGATTGGTTTCGACGATTCAGAAGTGGTGAAGTTTACGAAAAACAACGGCTGGGTCAAGTTAGAACATAAACAACTGCAAGTCCTTCTGAAAGAAAACTCTGCTCAAACACTCAAATAATCGGCTCAACAGCTCAAAATCGATAAATCAGCCACTTCACGACGTTTACAAGTCATGGGAAAGATCCAGAAAGAAGGGAGATGGCTGCCACGATGGCTAGCAAATTGACTGAAAATGCCATTGCTAATCATTTAAACAATTTGATTTTTTTGCTTGCAAGGTACAACGAGAAAAGTTTCTTGTGGAGTACCGAGACTGGCGATGAAAAACGGATCTATTTAGACAACCCGAAACACAAGAAATCTTGGGTTGATCCTGGTCAACCAACAACGTCGACACCAAAGCGAAATTTCCACAGTCACACAGCAAAGCTCTCTATTTTGTAGGATATGAAGGGTGTCATGTATTATAAGCTGTTAAAATCGAAGGAAACAATCACCGCCGAACGTTGTCGACATCCATTGTAGCGTTTGAATAATAATTTGATGCGAAAACGACTATCAATTGCATCAAATCGACGAAAAGTGATTCTTCTCTATGATAATGCTGGGCTGTGAGTTCGAAGTGGAGGTCCTACCGCACCCAGCGTATTCTCCGGATCTGGTCCCAAACGATTATTATCTGTTCCGATCGATACAAACGCTTTGGAAGATACGCATTTCCATCACTACGAAGAATTCGAAAATTGAATTAGCTCAAAAGACTGTTCTTTTTTCGCGGAATTCAACTTCTGCTAAAAAAGTGGGACACAGTCATAGCTTCCGAGAGCAAATACTTTGATTAATGTATTCAAGCATTTTGTTATTGAAATAAATGTTTAGAGTACTCTCAAGAAAATTGATATGAAGTGTGAAGTTGCACACATTGCAGGGTTTCGCAGATATATAATAAGTGAAGGCGGCATGCTGAGTGTGTAGGACAAATTTTGCTTTGTAGTAATCACGGCAAAATGTACGATAGTAAGTTTAGAAACAGGGTACTTACCTTCTCTGCCTTTATGCGCCATCTTCGAAACCTATTATTTTACAAAATATTTGATAACTTCTGAAAAAATAATCTCATCAAAAATGTTGAACGTTCTCCTCTGCTTTATAATGTGCATTACTTTGAAATTTTTACTCGGATTTTTAAACCAGGCTCACTGAGAAATTAGATGGAAGTAGATTGTTTTTCATTTGTTTAGCAAGAATTTGCGGTAGATTAATAATACTAAGAATAATGTTCGTTTATCTAGTATTTTAGACCTTTCATTGGATGCTCCAAAACTGATATAGTGAGGGGGGGGGTAAATAAATAAATATAATTACAGATAAGAAAATTTCCATTGGAAAATTGGCCACAGCTAACGACAGAGATGTTTTCAAGAACTCAACATTTGTATGTAGTTTAGAGCAACTGGTGCCCTCTAAAACCGACCATAATTTGTAGTCCAGTATATTTCCTGATGATTTTAAGATCGAGACTTCCTGAAGACCATTTTTCTGCAGTGATGAAATTGGTTACGTTTATCATGAGCCATTTTTGAGTGGTTTTTGCTTTAAGTGCTAGTGCTGAATTTTATTATTGGCTTATTATTAAATAAAGTCGTATTTAAAGGTTTTAAGAACCGTTTGTTCAAAAATAGAGTTTCGTCACGCCCTCATAACTGACTCCTCACCAAACCATCACAGGGATAATGCCTGCTTCTAGAAATTATCGAGCATAAACTAAAAGTGGAGTCCAAGTATGCTTGTTGACTATTGTTGGACCATTAAAAAAGATGTTTCTGAGGCAAAATATAGCAAAAAAGATATTTCGGGTATTTTTAATAGAAATAGAAAATTTTCGAGTTATTTTGAAAATATACATTTTTAGGGTTTTGTAGGTATGACCAAAAAACCCTTATACCGTCATTTTATCGTCTGTCTGTCTGTCTGTTCGGTAAAAATTGTAGCCAAACGGCTAAACCTAGAGAGTAGAAATTTAGCATGCTTGTACAACTTTTTGACCCGCACATAGGAAAAATACTAAAACATCTAAAAAACATATCCCCCTAAAAATATAAACAACTGTCAGCAACCACATTGTAAACGGACCTACCCAGGCTTGTGGAAACACACCTTAAGTCCGCAAGCCAACGGACACTGCAGGCAGTCTAAGTTAGCAGTCTAGGCGTGGCAGCTGTACGATGAACGCTACCAGTACGTTATTGTTATTGTTGTGTCTTTAACCTAATGAATTGTAATACAGAAATGGAATATAGTGATTTTATATGAATGTAGTGTGTATTATTTGACTTGAAAGCTGTCATGCCTGACAATGCAGCGGTGGGATGTATTTCTAAAAGCAGTGCCGAAATAAAAAGTAAAAAAGTGTTCGCGATTTTACTTAAAAACAGTGAAAACAGTGATATGTGGTGCAAGACAGTAATAATTTCGCATAAAAACAGTGCCAAGTTGTATGAAACAGTGAAAACCAACGCAATTCGCGCGTAATTTGTGTAAAAAAAAAAAATAACGGATTTTGGGCGGGAAAAGTGTTGTTCGCAGGGAGCGAAAGTGAACCTTATGTGCTGGGGCGGTAAGGTTGACTTTGTAATGTACGGGGAGTACAAATGTTTTAGAGCCTAAATTCGTTAAAAACTGTGTTTTGCGTCGCGGCGAGCGAAAGAGAATCTTATGCAGGGGCGATAAGGGTTATATTAACGGTGTACAGAGAGTACGTTTGTTTTGAAATTGTAAAATTCGGTTAAAATCGTGAGTTTATGCCATAAAAACTGTTGACTGGTAACTGTTGTGATATAAAACATTGTTATTTTATTGTGAGACTGAATTTCGGGGTGAAATTTAGTGACATTGTTGCATTTAAAACGCAAGTTTTGTGAAAACGCGTGATAACTTGTGTCCGGAAAGTGCGTAGCGACGTGTGGGCAGTGAGACGCAAGACGTGCGGGTTGCTCGTACGTTTCGACACACGGCGGCCGGTAAACGACAACAAATACTTTCGAACGGAGTGTATGGCGCGCGCGGTATATTTGAACGTGAATCACCGCGACAGTTATTTAAAAACACTTGAAAATGGACACTAAAAGCGAAATGGCCGATGTAAGTGAACCTATTGTGTTTGGGATCACTGAAGAATTGCCAGAGTCAACTGTGAACGGGGCTGAAGGTTTTTACCCTGCAAACTATGACAGAAGTACCTATTTACGTGAACGTGATCCGGAGTTGGAGCGTGAGCGTGACTTTTTAAATCGGGAACGCGAACTTTTAAATCGGGAACGCGAGTTGCTACAGCGAGAGAGGGCCTTGCTTAGCACAACGCCGAGTCCGATGCAAAATATGAGTTGGGGATTCCAGAGAGATCTCGCGGAAAAATTGATGCCTGAGTTTGACCCGGCGAAAACTGCAGGACTGACCGCGGATCGATGGGCCCAGAAGGTAGAAGGCATTGCGAAGGCTTACGGCTGGAGTGATGCTATGCTGCTGACACATGCGGTGTCAAAATTAAAAGGAGCTGCTCGACAGTGGGTTGAATGCGATACGGAAGAGCTGAATACCTGGATGAACTTTAAAGCGAGACTGAAACATAGTTTTCCATCTCACGTCGATCAAGCAGACATACACACAATCTTGTCGAAGAAACGCAAGAGTGCTACTGAGACATATGAAGAATATGCTTATGCAATGAAGACCATAGCTCAGAGAGGAGATATTGGAGGTGAGTCCTTAATAAAATATCTAATAAATGGGCTGACTGATAGAGAGCTAGTGAGAGTGCTGGCTATGCAAGAACTGAAGGATGTGGAAGGATTTTTGGACAAGGTCCGAAGATATGAAGTGATTATAAATAGAGATAACACCATGCGGTTCGATGCAACACGAAGAGATAGAAGACCGAACCAGCAGAATTTTGGGGATAATAACAAGGGCCAAACGCGAACTACATCTCTTACGGTCAAGTGTTATAACTGCAATCGAGTAGGACATTATGCGAACAAGTGTCCGAAACCACAAGAAGCGAAGAAGACATGTTTCATATGCCAAAGCGAAGAGCATTTAGCGGGAGCTTGCCCGAAAAGGAAGCCAGAAGCTGAGAAAAGAACCACAACAGGAAAAGAAGTAAGAAAGGAAGCAGGAAAAATAAATACAGTGAGAAATAAAGCAGGTTCGAGCTCAGACTACCACAAAGAGATAGACATTGAAGGAAGAAAGGTAAAAGCTTTCATAGATTTAGGGTGTGATTGCGTAACCTTAAAGCAAAGCGAAGCCAAGAGATTAGGCATCAACTACGTGCCAGCGCGGGTGACATTAATGGGATTTGGCAATGGACAGAGCACGGCAGTGGGCAAGAGAACACTACTGCTGACGATTGAAGATATCCAAATGGAGGCCGAAACCTTGATTGTGCCCGATGAAGCGCAAGATGATGCGATGATAATAGGCAGGAGTGCTCTAGAAAAACCTGATATTTTGGTGACAATGAAGAATGGAAGCCTGACCATCCAAAAGGACCTTACAAGTGATGAAGACGCATGCAGAAAAATAATGAGAATACGAGACAAGATAGAAGAGTCGAAGATTGTAATCGGAGAAGGCATCTCGAAAGAAGAAAAGAACGAAGTAACTGAGCTTGTAAATAATTACAGGGACTGTTTTGCTGAAAAGATGGATGAGATAGGAACAACCAGCTTAACAGAGTTCAAGATAGAGCTTCTAGACGAGACCCCCGTATGCTACAAACCATACCGCATACCGTATACCGAGAGAGAACATATGAAGAAAATGGTTAGTGAACTATTAGAAGCAGACATCATACGACCCTCAACCTCAGAGTACGCTAGCCCAGCCTTGTTAGTGAATAAGGCGAACGGTGAAAAGAGACTCTGCATTGACTATCGGAGGTTGAATCGGAAAACCAAGAAGGATAAATTTCCCATGATAGCTATGGATGAAGCACTGGACAAACTGTCAGGGAGTCGGTACTATACAGTACTTGACTTAGCCAGTGGGTATTATCAGATTAAAGTTGCGGAAGAGTCTATTCCATATACGGCTTTCGTAACAACAGAAGGGCATTACGAGTTCAAGAAAATGCCTTTTGGACTCGCAAATGCGCCAGCCGCTTTTAATCGGTTGATGAGACAAATCGAAGACACACTGAGACAAGACGGACTTGTCGTATATATGGACGATGTGTTAATCCCGAGTAGAACTATCAGAGAAGGACTGGAGAAGTTGCACAGATTTTTAGAAACAATCAGACGAGCGGGTCTTACGCTGAAGATTACCAAATGCCATTTCTTCCAGACCGCAATTGAGTTTCTAGGCTACGAGATAGATACAGAGGGTATTCGACCTGGAAAAAAGAAAACTTGTGCTATAGGAGAATACAAGCGACCTAAAAATGTCCACGAAGTTAGACAATTTGTAGGCCTAACCAGTTTTTTTAGAAGATTCATTGCAAAATTTGCGGAAATCAGTCGACCACTTACGAGTTTAACCAGGAAGGGAGTTGAATTTGTATGGGGCGCCGACCAGGATGAAAGTTTCGAGACTCTGAAAAAGGAGCTACAGCAGAGACCTGTACTAGCGCTGTACGACCCAGACAGCGAATTTGAAATCCACACGGATGCTTGTAAGCTGGGACTTGCCGGTGTTCTGCTACAGAAAGAGGTGGAGAAGGAAAACTGGCAACCAATCAGTTATTTTAGCAGACAGACGACCGAAGCAGAGAGCAAATACCACAGTTTCGAGTTGGAAACTTTAGCCGTGGTAGAGGCATTAGAAAGGTATAGAATGTACATTCTGGGGAAACGATATAAAGTCGTTACAGACTGCAATGCAATACGGACTATGATGAGCAAGAGAGATCTTAATCCACGAGTCGGAAGGTGGTGGTTGAAAATCCAAGATATGGACCCAAACATACAGCACAGGTCTGGAGGCCGGATGCAACACGTTGATGCACTCAGTCGCCACCCTGTCGAACCACCGCAAGAGCCAGAGACCGCCGACATGAAAGTTATGACGCTCAGAATAGAAACAGAGGATTGGGTTTGTACGCTACAACACCAAGACCCGACATTGAGAAGAATTGTAGAGAAGTTACGAAAAGTACCAGATGAAGAAATAGAAGATCACCAAGAAGACGACGAAGAAAAGCAGTTGAAGTTGGACTACCAGTTAGCGAAAGGAAGACTTTACAGAAGACAGACCAGTGGAAAGAAGTTGGTGCTGCCAAAAGGAGCTATTTGGAAGATGTTACATACTTATCACGATGAGATGGGACATCCTGGAATTGAGAGGACCATACAAAACGTGCAGAAAAAGTTTTGGGCCAGTGGTCTCAGAAAGAAAGTAAAGAACTACGTACGATCGTGCATATCATGCGCATACCACAAGATACCAACCGGAAAGAAGGAAGCGGAAATGCACAGGATAGAGAGAGAGCCAACGCCGTTCCACACAATCAACATGGACCATCTAGGACCATTCCCGGTGAGTGCAAAGGGAAACGCACATCTCCTGGTCTTAGTCGATAATTTCAGCAAGTATACAATACTGCGAGCTGTCAAAAACGTCAAAGCCAAAACCACCTGTAGAGCTTTTGAAGAGATTATCAGCGTACACGGCTGTCCAAACAGGGTTATCACAGACCGCGGAACAGCGTTTACGTCTCAGGAGTTTGAAGACTTATGCAAAGAGAAAAGTATAGTTCACGTGAAGAACGCTACTTCGACACCGAGAGCAAATGGACAGGTAGAAAGATTCAATCACACTATCACAGCAGCTGTTACTACTAGCTACCAGAGAGAAGATGGGAAAGATTGGGACAGGAGAGTAGGCGAGTTACAATTTGCTCTGAACGGTATGAAGAATAAAACTACGAACAAGACGCCACACGAGCTTGTCTTCAGCTATGAGCCGAGAAGTCTAGTTAGCAACGAACTTATCAGAGCCATAGAGGAAGAAGAAAGCGTCAAATACGATGTAGAAGAAAACAGAGAAGAGGCGTTAGGTAACATCAAGATGATGCAAGAAAAGGAGAAGAAAAGATTCGATAGCCGACATCGACAACCAAGAAAATATAAAGAAGGAGATCTGGTAATGATCAGGAGGGAAGCGGCAGCCATGGGACAATCCAAAAAGCTTATGCCACATTATAAGGGACCTTATGCAGTAGGTAAGGTTCTTAATAACGACCGTTATTTGTTAATAGATCTCCCAGGTGCTAAGCGGACGCAGCGCACGTTCCAATCGGTGTTTGCTGCGGACAATATAAAGCCGTGGTGCTCACAATTAAATGAAGAACCATCTTCTACCGAAGACGAGATGACGGCTCCCGGAGTCGAGGACGACTCCGCTGATAGCGCGGCCGAGCTGTCAGCAACCACATTGTAAACGGACCTACCCAGGCTTGTGGAAACACACCTTAAGTCCGCAAGCCAACGGACACTGCAGGCAGTCTAAGTTAGCAGTCTAGGCGTGGCAGCTGTACGATGAACGCTACCAGTACGTTATTGTTATTGTTGTGTCTTTAACCTAATGAATTGTAATACAGAAATGGAATATAGTGATTTTATATGAATGTAGTGTGTATTATTTGACTTGAAAGCTGTCATGCCTGACACAACTATGTGCTTAACGAAAAAAAATATATTTTTTTAAAATTCTGAGTATGGTATCAAATGAAAGCCCTTAGTACGTGGAAACGATCAAAATTTTATTTTTGCAAAATAAATTATTTTGATGCGATTTTTGTCAAAATTGTGCAAAAAATTTTTTTGTCCCACACCCTGTTGCCCAGATGGTTTAAACTAAAAATCTGAAAAAATTCTAAGTAATGTATATAAGTGTGAACCGGAATAGTACAACAGGAATTTTTGATCAGATTATGTTTTCGGAAAATAATGCATTTTTTGTGTTTTTAACCAAAATATGTTAAATATTTAATTCGCTATGTAACCAAGTTGATACTTCAGCGCTCATAGCTATGTGCGTTTAGTCATTGGTTTTCTAATTTTTCAAACAGGTAACTTGCAATCTAGAGTTCGAATCCTGTCAATATTAATTTTTGTTTGTTTTTTTTTTGCAGTTTTCTTTTGTTTAAATTATTTTGTCAAAATTCTAGTTATTTTTTGGTAAATGTTGTATTTAATTATTAAAAGCGTAAATTTAATAACCAGTGGGAAGTGTTGAAATTGTAATTTAATTCTGTTTGATGTATACGAAATCAGAGGGCGGGGCTAATGATTTAAGCAACCAATATAAGCCATAGGCGCAATTTTCAAAATCCTAATGAACCTGGCTATGTAAAAAAAATACTGCACATATTTAGAAACTTAAATAATGGTATTAGGCATTCGAATTAAAGTTCATAAAAAAATATTTTGACATAAAATTTGTTTTGGCATCCCAAATAATCATCATTCAGTTATTAAATACCTGCAAAACCCTGATATGTGTGAAAATTCACACTTCGCATCAATTTTTTAATTGAGCCACCAATATATTTTTTGATATTCTGAAATATAGGCTATTCTAAACGTTTAAGCGGAACTAACTGGAATTTTCATTTATGTAAGTTGTCATGGGCTCTCCTTTTAAGGTTTGAAGTGGGCTTTTGTTAAACACAATAATCAAAGCCTCACTTAAACGGTAAAAGTTACTAGAATTCAATATCTACTTCCGCTTAAGCCAAAGAAACAGCTATAGTAACTTATTTTGAACAAAAATTTTTATAGGCTATTCCAAACGTTTAGGCGGAACTAGATTTTGCAGTCTAGTTACTTTCATCGTTTGAATCGTGCTTTTAGGCCGGTTTGTGTAAGTTTTGTAAATCATACTTACAATAAACATTTTAGATTAAGGTTAGTTAATATCATTTTAAAATGTCATTTTCTTTATATTTTGATTTTTTGTGTCGTTCTTAATACAAATTTCCCATTTATTTTTTTGTCTTTAAAATAAATAAAAAAGTATTATATTTTTGACATGTCATTCGTTTCCATGGTTTAAAATTTTCACATGAAAACGTGAAAAAAGAAATAACCCAACCAAGGTCCCTTCTCGCGACAATCTAAAAGAACGAAATTCCTATTTAGTTCCGCCTAAAAATTTGGAATAGCCTGTATGTATTCAATATTATCCCAAAATTCTAATTTAAGGAATTATATTTATTAGTAAAATGTATTAAATATACTATTTTCACTTTTGTAAGGACACACCAGATCTATTTATTTTGGTTATTACTTTTTTATTGTATTACTGACTTAAGACGTAATTTAAAAATCCGTTTGTTTTTACAAAAGTAAAAATACTATACACTGTAAGAATGTATAAAATAAAAATTGCAATGAAACAAAATAATATATTTAATTTTAGGTATCACAGTGGTTAGGCAATATAATAATAGGTCATTGTAATGTATTTTTACTGATAAGAGACCTCTTAAAAAATAATCTGTCTTCAGGACTCTGGTTTCACTCTCGTTAAATTCCAAAAGATCAAAAATGCCTAATCAGTAGCTTGCCGAATTGATATTTCCTGGAACATAATAAATTAAGTATTAAACACATTTCAATAAAGATAATAATCTATATAAATAAAGTATATCTGTTATTAATCTTTTTTTGTTTTTCGTCCTCATACTCCGTTAAGACGATATTCACAAAAATAATAATATTTATCCTGTCTGTCTGTCCGAAATTCACGTAAAAACGGCTTTTGTCACATATCCAAGTATTCTGGTATGATAACAGAACGAAACCGGGATTCGAACATAGGCTATACAACTAGCAATATCTCACTTATTATTTACTTGTATGTATATGACTAGGTTTACCATACGTCCCGGTTTGAACGAGACTGTCCCGGTTTGAAGGTGTGGTCCCAGCGTCCCGGCCAGTTTGTCATTTTGTCCCGGATATTTGGTAAAAATTAAAAAGTGCTGAATATACACGCAGTACAAAAAGTGTAGCCTCGGAAAATGGCGATTAAACAACTAATTAAAAATAACAAAGAATTTTTGAAAGAAATTACTCGCTAGTGAAGTGATAAATGTTTAATATATAACTTTTTAATAATAAGTTATATTCAATTAAGGCCCGGTCTTTCCACCTTCAGATAAAGTTCCAGGTAACTATCTGACAGATAAGGTTACTTGTAACTTCATCTGCTGAATAAATGTCAATACCAATCAGTGAATCCAATACGTCAGTCTCATTATCTGTTAGATAACTATCCGATAGATACATTTGTATAGAACGAAGGGATGACATTTAGTCAGCAGATGAAGTTACAAATAACCTTATCTGTCAGATAGTTACCTGGAACTTTATCTGAAGGTGGAAAAACCGGGCCTAAGAGTAATTAAAAATTATTACTACGTATAGCTTGTTTCTTTGATTTAAGTGGAACTAGATTTTGAATTCTAGTAATTGTTAACGTTTGATTGAAGCTTTTGATCATTTTGTTTAGTAAAAGCCAACGTCTAACATTTAAGAATTTGCTCGTGACAACTTAAGTAAATTAAAATTACATTTAGTTCCGCTTAAAGGTTTGTAATAGCCTAAAATTTTTATTTTTTGCTAACCAATTTTCAATCATAAGTACTTAGCGTAGAAGGCGTTACTTTCTGTTTTTAGCAAAATCTCAAAATTGTCCCGGTTTGAGAAAAAAATATTATGGTAAGCCTATATATGACATATTATAGGTGTAAAGGTGGTTATGACTAAAAATGTAAATAAAATATTATTTGAAAATGTCTGATCTAGGAAGAGTAAGAAATTCATGTATAGGCTATTCCAAACGTTTAAGCGGAATTAACTGAAATTTTTATTTTTGTAAGTTATCATGACCTCTCCTTTTAAGGTTTGAAGAAGGCTTTTGCTAAACAAAATTATCAAAAGCATAATTTAAAAGATAAAATTTACTAAAATTCAAAATCTAGTTCCGCTCAAACCAAAGAAACAGGCTATATGCTCCGTTCACTTTTGTAAAACCAAACTAAGAGAAAATTCTTATTTCAATAATTTGCACCTTTGAAATTGTAGGTCATGTTGTATGGCATTAAACAATGATAAAAAATGTCACTTTCTTAATATGCCAGTCCATTTGATATATGTCATCATAAAATATGATATCTTAATTATAATGTTCACAACTAACAAAACTGAAGTCTGTTTTACAGTGTAAGCAATTTTTTTAAATAACACATAACCTCTAAAGTAGTATTGCCGTACTCGTACGGCCGGCAATATCATTGCAAACGGAGTATGGCCGTACCCGTACGGCCACAGTTATCGTTCTTAAATAAACAAACATCTTATAACATAAATATAATGTAGAGATTCAGAATAGTTTGTTTATTTATGTTTAAATATTATACAGTGGAACCTCGATATAACGGACCAATGCGGGTGAGGGGGTGTCCGATATAGCCGAATGTCCGTTATATAAAAATAAATTTTCTGAATAAGCTGTTCTTTAACTATCAAAGAGAAATATATTATAAACGAAAGTTTACATTCTAATTCCACTTTAAAATTGCATTTTATTCGTCTTCAGTTGATATATCACTATACGCCCGTTGAGGAGAGTCGTCAATGTTTGTTTTTGAACTTCCTGGTTTCGGTTACACTGGTTTGAAAAATGTATCAAATTTTGTTTGGATTTTTGAAGTTTGTTATTTCTTAATTATTAACTCTCTAAAATTGCGAATTCCCGCCCGCTACTCGGGTGATTCCCCGAGTGTGCAATCACGTGCAGTTTACGATCGCTTACATGCTGTCCGTTATATCCGGAGTCCGTTGTATCGAGGACCGTTATATCGAGGTTTTACTGTATAAATATAATTCCGATAGTTAAACTCCGCAGTAACGTACATTTTTTTATAGAGAACATAAGTTTATTTTCTGTGTGATATTTGTCGGTGTATAGAATATTTACATTATACATTTTATGATTTCAAATTATCAAATTTTCAAAAAATTTCCTAATAATTAACTAACAAAAGATTGAGAGCCAATTAACTGGTATGTTAATTTTATTTTACTCGTATTTACCTTTTGTACTCACTCAATATTTTTTTAAATATTTTTTTGTAATAATATTGGTATTAAACTATAATATTTTATAAAATAAATTGATTTTGAAAATGTCAAAAATAACTCACTCCCTGGTGCACGTTTTTCTTAAAATAACTAACCCTTTAGAGGTTAAAGTCAGTAATACACTATAAAAGTAAGCAAAATATCCAGATCTGGTTTGTTCTTACAAAAGTGAACGCAATATACATAAAGTGTTACATATCTTCAAAATTTCTGTCTAGACATTATACAAACTACAGAATCAACAAAAATAACATTTTACTCAAATAACAAAATCATTTGAATAAAATGTTGTTTATTTCAAATATAATCTGCTACAATTTATTTTAAAGTTTAAAACAGAAAACTTTAATATATGTTTCATATATTTTGCGCATTCGGCATTCTGAGTGGTCAAAAACAAAAGTCTTCTGGTTGTCTGTTCGAAGTGAGACAACCATATAATATACGAACCGTGAACTATTACATCCATTCTCAAATTGTTTTATCTTTTCGCACTGGGGACCTGTGTTTCCTGATATTCACCATATTCAAAAATAGGAATACTGCAAATAACCTATTTTCAAATAATTCTTATATTTCAAATCTGTCAAGCCTAAGGGGCTTAAAAATTACTTACATATGGACACCTAACAGGGTACTAATCATCCCTAATAGCCGAGACAAAGTACACTGAAGATCATGTGATGGACAAGTCTCCCTTGTCGGTAAATTGCGTGACTGTCCATCACACTATTAAGGGGATCATTAATTTACTTAAATTTTGCGGAAGTTAACAACATAATATAGGTTATTTAATTCAATTTTTCGGTATAATTTATCAAAATTTAGTGGGTTTAAAATGTTCTAACAAAATCTAAGTGAACAAAGGTCTATAACAGTGGTTCGCAAACTATGGATCGAGAACCCCTGAGGGGTCCTGTGTTTTTTCTCTCCTACCCTATTTGATTTCCTACCTTCAGTAGAGTTGGTAGGAATGGATCACAGGAGGAATGGATCAAAGCTTAAGTGTTTTTTACACGGTTCAATTTATAGATCAATAAATTGAAAAAGTTGACTTTTAATGATGTGGGTAAAGTGTTCAAATTCGTGGGTAAAGTGATGAAAAATTTGTTCAATTTATTTTGAAAATAGAAGTTCAATTTTTTTAGGGAATTCTAGGTATATTTTTTTTATCTGTTTAGTTATTGCCAACTGTTAAGTTGTAGCATAACCAACAAATGTATAGGTTATGTGTTTCGTTTTTAAATGTAACAGAACCGCAAACGTTCTAATTCACCATCATCTACGTCCTAGGTTATTTCTTTTGTTTTTGTTCACAGCTCGTAACTTTGTGACGATTTTTTCAATATTTTGATTTTAATAAATATGTCAACATGTTTTACACTTGGTAATGTAAAAGTTTTCAAAAAAATTGATGGGTGTAAAGTGATCCTTTTATTTTCAAGGTTATCAATAAATTGTTTAATTAATTGACACAATAATTAATTGATCAATAAATTGAACTGTGTAAAACCAACTTTATATTTTTATAATTCGCTGGTATAATATTTTCCTGTCTATATTAATCAAATTGGAGGCTATATCTTTTTTTTTTGGGCCTCATATTTGGTTCCCACACGTTTCAGATGATTATGAGATGATATCCGCAAAAAATCACTTTTTGTCTGTCTGTCTGTCAGTCCGAGATTCACGCAAAAACGGCTGGACATGTTTCCACGTAATTTGGGATGATGATAGAGTAGAACCAGTATTCAAACATAGGCTATAAGGCATCTCAAAAATTTTATTCTAGAGAGATGTTGCTAGGTTAAAACTGTTTATTAAAAAACTTAAAATATCTCCCTTTTTATTGACTTAACAGAAAAATATGTACAACAAAAATTGTTTATAGTAATAAAATAAATCTTTTTTGTTCAATGCATTCTTTCATTTATATGAATATTTGGGGAGTTACGGGGGGACACCCTATAACTAAAATCTACATTGACTTGACAGTTGTTGCCAAAAATTAGCTAACTTCCGAAATAATTATCAGATTAAAAACCTATGGTACTTACTGTTCCTGTTCACATTTATGTGCATAACATATAACTTTTTCAGATTTTTAAATTAACCTCCGTGGGTTAAAGGGTGCTAGGCAAGGGAGTTTTTAGCACATTTTTGGAAAAAATCGTATTAACATAAACATTTTAAAAAACTACATTTTGTTCCTTAATCTACATCTTAAGAGATTTATTATGCTTTTATTTGATAGAACGACTAATTTTAGAAAAATTATTATTTTTTTCATCGTCTATTTTAGTCATCACTACTAGTATTGATACCAATAAAATATCGAAACAAAATGTATCGAATACTAAAATAATAATATCAAAAGAAAAGAATAGATACCTTTCTAGTATTGATACCTTACTATAGGGTGACCATTTGTCCCGCTTTATGCGGGACTGTCCCGCATTTTGATTGGGTGTCCCGCATTGAGATGCGTCCCGCAAAAGTCCCGCATTCTAACATTTTGTCCCGCAAAAGTTCCGCATTTTGACATTTTGTCCCGCATTGTAACTTGTATTTGAGGACCTTTTTTTTTGCTCTTTACTTGGATTTTGGGAGGTGAGGACCTTTTTTTTGTTCTTCACTTGGATTTGGGAGGTGAGGACCTTTTTTTGCTCTTCACTTGGATTTGGGAGGTGAGGACCTTTTTTTTGCTCTTCACTTCCGTCCCGCATTGCCTTCTTAAGAAAATGGTCACCTTACCTTACTAGTATTGTTGTTTAATATTTTCATATTTTGAATTATGTAAGTTAATTATTATAATATTGTATAATTTTTGTGAGAAAAATAAAATGTATCTCACAAAACTGCACGTTATGCTACTAAAAGTAAAGTTTTGCGAAATATGATTTTTTCGCGGATATATAACACGATATTCTAATATTTAACTTCTCTCTCATCTGTAAACAGGGGCGGATCGAGGAATTGAATCGGCCCAGGCGATTTAATTGTTTCGACCCGGGATCACGGGGCTTGTTGTCATTTATAGAGAATGTTTTAAGAGACCCGAGTCCCCGGGCATAAATAAAGACCAAAGATTATTTAAATAAACTTACTTAATTTATATTTGTAATATTAATATCGAAAATAAAAATACAGTCTCTAAAATAATGAAAAATTATTAGAAAAACAAACAAAAAATGTGAGTGATTTCCAAAATAATATCATAGTATTGATCATAGATATTTGAGTGGATAGCGGCCGTCGCATCGGCCCATAGGGCGATGCTCGATCGCCCGACAGGTCGATCCGCCCCTGTCTGTAAACCAGGGACGCAGCGATGGGGGGGGCAGAGGGAGACAAATGAGCTGGGCGCCGGCATTCAGAGGGCGCCGAAATTAAGAAGGATAAGGCGATTTTCAGTCGGCGTTTGATGCCAGTGGGGTGCCAAGTTTAAAGTGAGGACTTTTTTTTAGGGCTTCACTTGAAATTTAGAAGGGTGAACCTTTTTTTTTGGTCTTCACTTGAAATTTAGAAGTGAGGACCTTTTTTTAGATCTTCTCTTGAAATTTTGCCCTGGCTGTATAAGAGCGCCAAACAAAGACCCTGGCCCCAGTCCTGGTGATTTTCAACTAGGGGCGCTGATTTACCTGGTTGTCCCCGGGCGCAGGAATACCACGCTACGCCACTGCTGTAAACCATCATCAAAGTTCTCAAAAAATAAAATTCAAAAAGTGTTAATGACTGTTACTATAATTGCCGTAGTAACGTCGTCATAAATGTGTGTTATAGAACTGAAAAAAAAAATACACTATAGAAGTAACAAGATTAATAACGTATTCGATTAAGTGCTCTACTATGCACTCAAGTCACTCAGCGAGCAAGTTTCATATTCGATTCGCCGAGCAGTGGCTCCAGAGTTGTTAAAATTTCGTATTCGATTGGGAAGGTCACTGCTCTGAGAATGCACTGCGAGCACTTTTTCTTGCTCTGGCTAAAGAATGATGGCATATTCGATTGGACCACTCTAGAATTGCTCTGCAAGCAAGCAAATGACGTCATGCTCTATCCCAGTTTTACTAGCGAGCGCACCAGAGCAACTCCCAATCGAATACGTTTTTATTATTATATTATACGTATATGTTATAATTAATTATTTAAAAATACAGTTATTTCCTTGCGTAAACAGTGCAGGATAATACTTTATGTATAATTTTTATTATTTTATTTTTGTGATTACAATAATTTATTTGTTTTCTGTTTATTTATATTCTCAAAATGTTACTTTTTTTAAATTATTTTGTCTTTTAAATTCCTAATTTGATTTATTATATAAAAAGATACATCACTACTTTATAAAGATTCAATTAGTTCTAATAAACATACTAGCTTTGATATACCGCTACGCGCCACATTGCTCAACGCTGCTCCGACTCTTTAACCAGAGCAAGAAAAGTGTTCGCAGTGCTCTCTCAGAGCAGTTACTTTTTCCAATCGAATACAAATTTTATCAACCCTAGAGCAACTGCTCGCCCAATCGAATACGGAACTTGCTCACCGAGTGACCTGATTGCATAGTAGAGCACCTTCGATTAGGTAATCGAATACGTCATAAGTAAAGATGCTTTGACGAACCGACGATAGCCGATTGAACGATAGCTGACAGAATACTCAAACCTTCTTTTTTAGCGGGGTTCAGGTTCTTAAATTTTAAAATTAGGGATAGGTTTTCGGTTAGGGTTTTTGTAATTCCGGTGGGATTCTTGTGTTTCCAGGGTTCGGTTATTGGGTAAATATTGGGTATTCGGTAAATTGGGTAGTTGACCATTTTGTTTATATAAAACTCCATTCAATTGTTAAAAAGAGAGCTCGTGACAACTTAAGAAGATAACATCTCGGTATAGTTCCACTAAAACATTTGGGATAGACATTATAAATGAGGCTTTTGATCATATTGTTTAGCAAAAGCCTACTGACAAACCAAGGACTTTATAAACTCCTTGATTTAAAGAGAACTAAATTGGATATTAGATTTATTAAGATGTCATGAGCTCACTTTTAATGATTGAATGAGGTTTTTGTTAAACAAAATGGCCAAAAGCCCAATTCAATTGTTAAAAATTAGTAAATTTTTATTTATTCAGCTTAAAAAATAATAATAATAACTATGACATACTAACCATAATCATGACACTTTTTTTCTTTTTCGACTCATTATTTTCTTCTTTCATTAACCTTTTCACTTCTCATGCTCCCTTACATTGTTCCATGTCTTCTCTTTTCTTCATCTTTATTTCTTTCTTTCTTTCGAAGTAGTTGTACACTCTTCGGATGTTGTTTCTTCTGCAACATTTTCTCCCTTTTTTCTCTCATTGCAACTTTTTGGTTTAGTGATTTCTGCAGGCCAAAATATGCTGGTTAAAAGGCAATAATTTGTTGGTGGTTACAATTTTTTATTGGTTTTCAATAATAAGAGGGTCAGCTAAAACCAGAGTTAAAGGTATCAGCGGTGTCACAGAATTTATTAAAGGAGTTTCAAATGTTGAATATGATGGTAAGGGTGTTTTATTTAAAAAAAAGCCAATGGTTTGAAAGGCGATAACGTGTTAGTGGTTACAATTACTTACTTAAGTAATTACCTACTAGTTACCTACATATTAAACATCATAAATAACCAGACAGTCGAATTGGAACCGAACCGAAAACCGAAACTAACCAGAATATTTAACAGAACCGGAACGTAAAATTGCTCAGTTTAAAAACCGAAACCGGATCGATATGTTAATAACGGTTAATTTCGGTTCAATTTTTTTTTTTTTTTTTTGTTTCATCAATTAATTGCTTTCTTATTACTAAAACTTATATTGACTGATAAAAGAATGAATCTATTAGAAGCAAATTTGAACATATTAATGTGTCGATTTAACATGTATTTTTAATTTTATTTTTATTTTAAATTTCAAATATTATTTTTACAACTGAATGAACTGTGATTAAATTTTATTTATTTATTTGTTATTTATTTTTTTTTATTTTTTTTTTTTTGTAAGAAAAAATGTTGTGTTATTCCGTTTTTTTCTTTATAATATTGCGATTCTTGTGTTATTTATTATTTTTGATTAAGTTCATATTATTTATTAATGTTTTTCTTCTTTATAATTGTTATTATATGAACTGTGTGTCATTAGGGTCGGACTAAAGTATATCCGCGACCCGGGCAGACTCTTTATATGGCGCCCCCAGATTTGCATAATTACGCAAAAATTATGTTGAAGTTACTAGCCAGCTGAACCCAAATTTTTAAAGGCGCTGAAAATTAAGTTGTTCATTGCTGTCCAAAATATTTGTTGAGCAAAAATAAGTCTTCAACAAAAATTTTCAGCACTACTTACATCTGGCGCCCCAGGCAACTGACTGTCTTGACTCCCCCTTAATCCGGCTCTGTGCCTTATTAATTATTTTTGTAATTTCCTCCTAATTTGTTAGAATTTTATTTTATTTACGTGTAATATGTTTTTGTATTTTCATTTTTATGTTCCTAAATTGTATTTTGTTTTCGTTTTTGACAATATAATTTTTAATTAAGTTATTTCTTTTGTATTTTCAATTTTATAATTGAAAAACAAGAATAAGAAGGAAATTTGGTAAATAAAATTAAACCAAAATTTATACCAGTGGATATTTGATGTTAGACTCGATTTTTAGTTATTCAAACCGGATCCGAACCGGAATTGAACCGAAATTTTTAGACCAACTGAAACCGAAACTGCAATGAAAAACATTTACTTGGAATAAATAAAAAATAAGTAAACCGGAACGAAATAAATTTGGGTTCGACTCTCTGTAAATAACTGCACTATAATTTGTTTCGTCAATGTCCCAATGTTTGTACACCCATTGTCCTAGTAATGGGGCATGTTTTTAACTAAACATAGCTGTTTTTGAGTTATCCAATCGGTATGTCGATTATGGGTCTAGGGATTTTAGAAATAGAGCTCGTTAACATGGAAAATGGAGGAAATTATGAAGGCAAATTTGATAACCAAAAACATAGAATCAAAAATAGACATCGGACACAGGTCCGATGACTGGCACTAAGTTGATTTTTTTTTGTACTAGTGATCGACATAGGCCTTAAATGAAATATGATTGTATTTTATTAGTTAGAAGCAATATATGTTGTAAGGAAATACATGCAGATAAATAAAACATATCAGTTTTGTTTCTTATACTGATAGAAATTTGAAAAACACTAAAAAACTGCAGGTGTTGTTGCTAACCTTACTGCGAAGAAACGAACATTGAATGTCTTCAACTTAGGTAGCACGCCTGAAGAAAATATATTGTGCTATTAGTAGAGATGTGCGATATTTCACTGACGGTGATTTTTTCTTTCAATGACGGTGATTTATAAATCACTGTTTGTAACAGTGAAAGAAAATAATATCTACCATATTGATAATTTTAAATTTTAAAGACATAGATACAAATATTTTTGTTAAGTATATGAAAAATATCTAAGTTATAGTACGTCCCGTACTTATGTATGGCCCCGAAATATGGACCTTAACAAAGCGAGATCGAAAACATCTCATAATTTTCGAAAATAAAATATTACGCAGAATCTTTAGTCTCATTCAAATTAATGGTGAACGGAGAATCTGGTACTCAAGGCTGAGTATCACATAAGAACTGAGAGGCAGACGATTACAGTGGATATGACACGTTATGAGAATGAGGGAGGACAAAATGATTAGGAAGATTGAATGCCCGTCGACCAGTGGGAAGACTTTGTAAGAGATGGAGAGATCAGCTAACCGAAGATCTAAAAAGTATTGGTACACAGGGTACTTGGCACGACCTGACAATGAAGAGGTCAAGATAGAGGACTTATGTGAGTGGGGCCAACCTGACTGATAGTGCCCAAAGAAGAAGAAGGATCTAAAGATCACATATAAAATTGTTATTAACACAATATTTAATAAATTTTATATAGATATTATGCAATTTTTATACCAGTAAATATGGTAAATATTCATTGAATTAATTACTTAATAATAAAATAACTTGGAAGAATTACAGTGGATTTGATTTAGCACAGAAGAACTTCACAGGTTAAAAATCACCGCTAGTGAAACAACAACGTTCACCACAGTAATTTTGTCCAAATACCAGTTTGAACAGTGATATCGGTCAACGTTTACTCTACTATATGTTAGCGACGGTCACTGATCACAGCGTTCCTTATAAATCACTGTTTCGCTCATCTTAGCTATTAGCGCTCTAAATTATTTAAAATAGTGGTTTGTGATGGAATTAATGACACTGATATTAATAATACAGCCGATAGGTTTCATTATAAGCATTTACTATTTCTTCATTTTAAGGAAAATAGTGCCAAGTGTCCGATCACTGGAACTTGTCCGATTATTGGGACAGTTACCCTACTTACCCCTAAATCTCACACTCCTCAAAAACTCAATCTTCATTTTCTCTCAACTCTCCACAAATAATTTTATATTTTCCAGATTTTACAAAGCAGTTCCTAAAACAGATTACAAATAATTAGAATGTAACTAAATATAGAATGGGAATATGTTAAAAATAATCTTGCATATTATACTACATTTTCTTCTCAAATACCTGTTTGAAAAACAAAACAACATAACCAAACTTCTGTATATGACAAGAAGGCGGAGGCGACGGTCAAAAGTGCTACAAAAAAAAAGAAAATTAAGTTGGGAATACTGAAATTTTTGCTAACAGTAATGAGAAGTTACTAGTAATCACTATTCGCGACTGCAAATAACAGTGAGACATCTGGTAGTGACTGGCTAAATTAAACAGAAGCGTATATTTGGATAATATTTTTAGTGTGTTGTGCTGCAGTTTATGTGAATTAAGACGTATTTTTAAATATAGTGACTTAAATACTGTGCTTTTTTACCGAAATATTGTTTGAACAGATAAAAATTAAGAAAAAACTTCTGACACATACGCTTCTCGTCAACCATTAACGTTGTACGCAGCGCCGCCAACGTTAGTTTCAGTCGCGAATTACACGATATCAATGATGAAATTATTGATTTTACAGTCTGTTCCAAACGGTTAAGCGGAACTAAATGGGAATTTCGTTCCTTTAGGTTGTCACGAGAAGGGACCTTTCTTGGGTTATTTCATTTTTCACGTTGAAATGTCAAAATTTAAAATTGCAACAATGAAACCATGGAAACGAAAGACATGTCAAAATTAAATTATTTTTTTTAACATATTTTAATGACAAAAAAATAAATAAATGGGAAATTTGTATTAAGAATGACACAAAAAATCAAAATATAAAGAAAATGACATTTTAAAATGATATTAACCTTATCCAAAAAATGTTTATTGTAAGTATGATTTACACAGCTTAAACAAAACGGCCGAAAAGCACGATTTAAACGATGAAAGTAACTAGATTGCAAAATCTAGTTCCGCTTAACCGTTTGGAACAGACTGTATTATAATTTTCGTTCCATAAAATTCCAATATAGAAGGTATAATCTGTCTCAATTTGTAATACGAAACTAGATCTGGTTACTTTGGTGACTGTTGTGGTGTAAACAGACTTTGGCGTATCCGTGTGAACCAATAAAGTCTGTTCCAAACGGTTAGGCGGAACTAGATTTTGCAATCTAGTTACTTTCATCGTTTAAATCATGCTTTACGGCCGTTTTATTTAAGCTTTGTAAATCATACTTGCAACAAATATTTTTTGGTTAAGGTTAATATCATTTTAAAATGTCATTTTCTTTATATTTTGATTTTTTGTGTCATTCTTAATACAAATATCCCATTTATTTATTTTTTTGTCATTAAAATATGTAAGAAAATTAATTTAAGTTTGACATATGTCATTCGTTTCCATGGTTTCATTGTTGGAATTTTAAATTTTGACATTCCAATGTAAAAAATGAAATAACCCAAGCAAGGTCCCTTTTCGTGACAACCTAAAAGAACGAAATTCCCATTTAGTTCCGCCTAACCGTTTGAAACAGACTGTACTATGATAATATTATAAATGTATTGTCACTATACAACATAAAAAATTAACTTTTCCTGTTAGTTCCGTATTACAAAATGAGACAGATAATATAAGCTGTTCACTTTTGTAAGAACACACTAAGAGGGAATTTTGTTTTCAATAGTTTGCACCTTTGAAGCTGTATGTCATGTTGGTATTAAAAAATGTCACTTTTTTAAAATGTCAATCCATTTGACATATGTCATAATGAAAAATGATATCTTAATTATAGTGATCATAACCTTATCAACCTAAAGTCGGTTTTACAGCGTGAGGAATATTTTTAATTGACATTTAAAGTCAGTAACACACCATAAAAGTAACCAATATAACCAGATCTATGGTCTATTTCAAAGTAGAAAAATGTGTGTAAGAAGATAGGAGCTGTTTGTCCTTGCTTCGGATTGGTTTAGATCGTATCCCTATTACACTGTAAAAATATTGTTTTTAGTCCAAGTTGACAGATGTTCAGTGTCGTACATTGGAAATATATATTATTTATATTATTTAATTTTTCTCATATATTTTGTTATTATTTACATATTTAGACTTTTATTTATATTCTTGGCGTAGATTTTATGGAGAAAATTCTCCATGTAATTTGTTTTTACGCAGTTATATATTTTTTAGGTTATCTGACATATAAATACAGTCTGTTCCAAACGGTTAAGTGGAACTAGATTTTGCAATCTAGTTACTTTCATCGCTTAAATCGTGCTTTTCGGTCGTTTTGTTTAAGCTTTGTAAATCATACTTACAATAAACATTTTTTGGTTAAGGTTAATATCATTTTAAAATATCATTTTCTTTATATTTTGATATTTTGTGCATTCTTAATACAAATTTCCCATTTATTTATTTTTTTGTCATTAAAATTTGTAAAAAAAAATAATGTAATTTTGACATGTCGTTCGTTTCTATGGTTTCATTGTTGGAATTTTAAATTTTGACATTCCAACGTGAAAAATGAAATAACCCTAGCAAGGTCCCTTCTCGTGACAACCTAAAAGAACGAAAATCCCATTTAGTTCCGCTTAACCGTTTGGAACAGACTGTATTTTTTGACACTTTACAATTAACATATCAAGAGAGAGGACTAATGTGAGGCCAAAAGACAGCCCAGCTGATTGTGCCCAAAGAAGAAGTTATTGATATAATTTTTAGACCTTCATATATATTTCGTCTCAAATGTGGTAAAATAACAATTATCACTCACACAAATAATCAAACATTATTAAAACACATTTATGACATAAAACAAACTTCATAATTAAAACAGATATTATAACAGACACGTAGCAATCCCAATGATCCAGACCGATCGCTCAGCTATAACACACTCATGTACAAAACACACTGTTCTATTATCGCTCTGTTTTTGCTGATCGGCTGATATTGGTTTTGCTAGCACCAAGGCTGCTGCCTTTGCACTTACGTATCCTGATAAAATTATGTTATTCTCCGACATATATATATATTTTTAATTTTTATTTACAATAATTATTTAAATAAGAAACTTTTGCTCTGAAGATATATTGTTTGTTTTATTTCTTTGTTTAAACTCTTTTAGCCAAATCTCTCTTTTTATATATAGTACATAATTTTTAAAATTAATATTCTTTAACTTTTTCTAATTTCCCATTAAACTGAATTTATGTCGTATAAATAACGTAAGTGTATTATCTGCCTTGTTTATTTCAATATCTCATTAACCTTTTATATATTTTTAAAAAAAATCACTTGCTAACCCAGTTGCTACGCCCATGCCCTAGTTGTAACTTATTTTCAATTTCCCGCTATACTGTATTTGATCAGTGTAAATCGTACTCGGTTCGCAGCGCTATCTACTTTTTTCTACTTTGAAATAGATCATAGTGTGTTCTTACAAAAGTGAACAGCTTATACTATGACAATATTATAAATGTATTGTCAATATACAACATAAAAAACTTTCACCAGTGATGGGCGTTTACACGTAAACTTTAATTGTTTACGTTTACGTGTAAAACGTTAACTAATGTAATCAATTGGTAAACTTGTCAACAATGTAAACAATGTAAACTTTGTAAACTGTCAAATAATGAGGTTAGTTTTAGTTATTTAATACGACTAATAGAGAGTCAGTGATGGGCGCGTAAGTTACATGATGTAAGTTACGTCATTGTTGACGCGTAAACAATTGATGTAAAGTAAACACAAAAAACTCTTGTAAACAATGTAAACAACGTAAACAATGTAAACAATGATTTAGACATGCGCACTTGTTTTGAATTACAGAACCTCATTTTCAATACATTTTTATAAATAATAAAATTTTAATGAAACGATTTTAAATGAAAAAGTAAGTATATAAAATTAGGACAAGCCAATATACATGTTAGGGTCAAAACTAGTTCTTGGACCTCCTTTGTAATATGTTGCGTTAGTAACCTTAACATAATAACATATATGTGACAGATTGTAAATAGACGTAGTAATAAACGCTTATATGTGCTTGGATTTGTGTGTTTTAATTGATATTATCATAAACGCTATAAAGCGTTCTAACATCAGAAGTGGGATGCCTACACCTACAACTAATTTTGGCCAGTATTTGTTGTTCCATACATAAAATATTTTGAAAATGATTAAAATGAAAAGAAACAAAAAAATGACAGAAAGATTGACAGTTGCAAAAATAAATTGAAATGTCAAAATTGGCTGACAAGAGTTTTGAAAATGGAAAATACAAGTGCTATATTATAATTAAACTGTAAAAAATAATTAACCCCAAAACATTGCGTACCCATATTATGGTGAGCTACAGTGATACGTAGAAGTTGAAATGTTCTAGAATGAATTTGGATAAAGTACATTAAAACTAATAGCAAGGACTGGAAAACACTACAAGATGCAAATAAATTTTTCGATAACATTGCAAAGGTTAAATAAAGAATAAGCTAAAGGTAGTATAGAAATTTGACGCCAAATTATAAGAGAATAATGAGGTATGGTATTTATAATTTGTTCTTGATAATTTAGAAATTTTGGATAAAGACTTTTGGTAATTCAAAGAATTTTTGTTGGAGTTTTTATTAATTATATTCCTTGTATGGAATCATAGTAGATAAAATTATATTTTGCATTGGCAGATGACAGATGACAAATGACAGATAATAGTAGTTGTCATTTTTATTTTGACAGTTTTACCAAGTTTTTTGTGTATGTTTTCTAAATTTTGCATTAATGAATTACAAAATTACGGTCTCAATAAAAGTGTGTTATTTCTTTACGAAATGCAGTAATACCTCGTTTAACATTAGGGATGCGTTCCTCAAGAACACTACGTTAACCGAATCAACGTTAACGGAGGAAGAAATAACACGCGAAGGATAGGGATAGGTTACTAAATTGAAAAAAAAATACATTATTTAATACATTTATTTTTAATTTTTTAATTAATAGATAGGAACAACTGAAAACAGCTTTTCTTTACAAAATTTAAAGTTTAAATTAGTATGCATGTATGTATTACAAAATTAGCGGTTATACGTAAATAAAGTTGTGACATTTTAATTTTTTGACTAGAATGAATCAAGGGTCGATTGCGTTGCTTGTCTCTTCTTTTCTCGTAATAGCTCACTGTAACATGTTAAAGAATTTAATTCATTTCTTTTTACAGCACAACTTCGTGAAAAATCTGGATCATTTTCGGACAAAATATCTACCGAATGAGACACTTGACTCAGGCAATCGGACAATATTTTTGTTGTTAAAACTTTAACCGGCGGCTCTTCCATATCAATGTCAGAATTGGCATATTCTCTTACAAAATTTTCTTCTGTCAGTTCTTGCAATTCTTCATTTGTTAGCGGATTGTCGTTGTCATCCTATAGGAATTGTTGAATATCATCAGTGTCAACTTCATTGAAATGTAATTGGTGTGCCATTTCAACAAGTTCATTCTGGATTTCATTAGCAAGTTCCGATTCTTCTTCTAAATTGACTCCTACTGTCGCCCAGAAATGACGTTATAGCGAGGTATTGTTAACGGAGGTAACGTTAAGCGAGGTATTACTGTATATTGAAACCTGCAAGTATTCGAAATATCACTGGTATTGACATTTTAAATACGCAAATCGAACAATTTTATTATTATTATGAGTATGCTAAAAAGAAAAGATTTTATAATTTCAGAAAACTAGCTTTAACAGAAATGCAAATTAAAAAAAAAAAAAATTAAATCAAAATGAACGTAAAAATTTTAGTTCTCCCAAGTTCAATAATACAAAAGTACTAAGTTAAGTTTTTAACTGATGTGGTAATTGTGGAAACACAGACAAAAATTGACAACCGAAAGGTGTCAAAGTTTTCTTGTAAGGTGTCAAAGATGTCTTGCTCTTAGGTCTGTACTAATGGTACATATTGGACGAATGTGCTAATATAAATGACAGATTTTACAATTGATGCACATGCTATGTAATACTAAATGTGAACGATGTAATACTGTGCACATTGCTTGCACAGATCTTTTGTTACAGCTATTGCAGGTTTAGAACATATTTAAGAGGCGGGAGATAAATTCATTTAATGTATTCTTTGTTCTTTGGAGATCTTCAACCAGGACTAAAACAGTGGGAACCGTAGGGTTCTGCTTAATTTTACTTGTTTTAACGATGCGATTGATAACAGATCAAGGTGTAATTTACTTGAAATGGCAAATGTAATGATCTGAAGAGAAATAATAATAAAAAAAATGTCAGAATGGACGAGCGTTTGTCTATTGACAGACAAATAGTACGAAGGTAACTAGTTAGATGATGATGATTAAAAGTGACGATGATTAAAGTGGTAAGAGATATATTATTGCTTTGATTAAATGAGAAGGCACGTTGCGTGTGGGATAATAAGGTACTGAGTAGGAAGCAGCGACAGTCACTGAGCTTGTTGGGTACTGTAGACAACCTGTAATGAAATGAACTGATTGATAGTTGATTTGAGAATTGATAGCTTGTTGAGTACCGCAAGACACACTGGTCGTTTTTGTTTTGTTGGCTCCGGATGGTCAGGGACCTCAAGGAGTTCAGAGGAACTCTGGATGGTCAGGGACCTCAAGGAGATGTGTTTGTTTTGTTTGACTCTGGATGGTCAGGGACCTCAAGGAGTTCAGAGGAACTCTGGATGGTCAGGGACCTCAAGGAGTTGTTGGACCTAAAATGGCCGTGTTTGTTTGTTGACTCTGGATGGTCAGGGACCTCAAGGAGTTCAGAGGAACTCTGGATGGTCAGGGACCTCAAGGAGATGTGTTTGTTTTGTTTGACTCTGGATGGTCAGGGACCTCAAGGAGTTCAGAGGAACTCTGGATGGTCAGGGACCTCAAGGAGTTGTTGGACCTAAAATGGTCGTGTTTGTTTTGTTGACTCTGGATGGTCAGGGACCTCAAGGAGTTCAGAGGAACTCTGGATGGTCAGGGACCTCAAGGAGATGTGTTTGTTTTGTTCGACGCTGAATGTTCAAGGACCTCAAGGAGTTCAGTGAAACTCTGGATGGTCAGGAACCTCAAGGAGACGGGCAAAACAAACATTATGTTTTCGTTTACTCTGTTTTATTTTGCAGTTATTAAATTCTGAAGATGCCGCGAGGACGTGGCAGGAGCAGGACGGCCGTGTTATGATAATAAATTGTTTTATTTTCAGTTAAATTTAGATGAAGCCGCGAGGACGCGGCAAGATCAGGACGGCCGTGTTAGGGTCAAAACTAGTTCTTGGACCTCCTTTGTAATATGTTGCGTTAGTAACCTTAACATAATAACATATATGTGACAGATTGTAAATAGACGTAGTAATAAACGCTTATATGTGCTTGGATTTGTGTGTTTTAATTGATATTATCATAAACGCTATAAAGCGTTCTAACATACATATTAATAAAAATCGAATTTGCATCATTATACAGGTGTTACATACAAATTAGTAAATATGAATATGAAAAATAAAAAACTTTTTTCTTTAAAAAATTCAGTCTAATTTTTTTAATAACAAAATACATTAAATTTCACCTTTAAGAAAATGAGCCTATATTTTTTAATAACGAAAAGATTCATTGCAAATTTTGCATAACGCCCTATATTTTCTTTCATTTTCTTTAATTAAAACAAAACCTAGTTCTTCAGAACTATTCTTTCGGTTTCTTCCCACTATTTTTTTAATAAATTTATTGTTTTGAACTGAATACACTTGTTCATAAAACTATCCGGATGCTGATAAGTCGCAGTTAGTTAAAAAATGTAATACGTTGCGCACTAACTTGGATACAGCGCTTGTAAATTATAAATCTTCAAAAGTATTTCCAGTAGCTAGATAACATAACGTTATTGCTAAACTTTGACTTGGAGGAATAACTTCTCGCATTGTAGTAGCCCTTTTTTGAATTTCAGGTGTAACCATTCTCGAGAGTTCGTCGTATGATGTACCATCTAGTCGCAGAAAGTTTTTAAAATCAGTTGGTTCTGTCATTCTTAGTTGACTTAACAAATTATCATGAGTATACTCATTTCTTTTTTTTTTAACCATTCCTTCATCCACTTGCGCTTCTTTTTCTCCTCCTCTTTTAAAGCTATAGCTAATGCAATGGCCACACAACTTGCTTTCTTTTTATTCCACATGTTGACTGCAGAAGTGCCAGTCCTGAACTAACATATTGCACCGTGTAGTTTGGACCAGCAAAATTATTGTGCCGTCGAGGGGCCGCTTTAGAATTACATTACATCAATGTTTTAAAGGGATATACATACATAGTGTTAAAAGTGTGAAATTGCACGTATTTTTGTTTTTGCCGAATATTTTAGAAAAAATATGGAAAATAGATGAAAGATGATAAATAAAAGAGTACGGAAATAAAAATTTAAGTAATAATTTTTGTTAAATTCGAGAATAAATGATGTAATTTTTGAATAATATAGGACCTGTTACTTATCGCCTTTGGAAATAAAAAAAGGTAAGTAGTCATTTATTTTAAAATATTAGGTCCTTAGTATTGAAAATTTTGATTTTTATATCGTTTTTTGCTAGTTTTAAAAATATTTCTTTGTTATATTTTATTATATTTTTGCGTCGCAAAATTCGAGGTCATTGATTATCAAGGGATTTTATAGATAAGGGATTATGGTCATTAGTGAAATAAACATAAAAATATTCAATTTAATAAATGCAGGTGTTTATTTAATGAATTTAACAAATTTTAAACATAAATAATATATTAGATAAATTATTACATCAAATTTAGTTTTTTTTTTTGGTGTTTTTAGTTAATATAACCGTGGAATTAATTTTGTAAAATTAATTTGATATTTATTTTCAGACTTAATTTCTGTGCGAATGATTTTACCGATGATTGTACGCGGTATTGGCAAGGGCCGGTTTCCGCCAACACATCGGACGCCCGGACTCACCTTACAATGCGGTTTTCAAAAGGAAGGAACTATCCTTCCTTTGTTATTATTATTCATCCAATTACAGTGCGTGTTCGGTTATGTCAATTAATAAAAACGAGCGGTATTTAATTAATTTTATGTTTGTAATATAATAAAATATTAAGTTATTTGTTTTTGCACTTAACATGTTAGAGGTAGCGACCTGCAATTGAAATTTTTGAATGAACCGTAGTTATTTAGTCTAGAAATAAATTGGGGCTTTAATTATTTAATGCGTTTTGAGATTATGACAATGTTTTTAATGCCATAATTTACATTATTTTTGAAAATTGTGAATTAAAAAGAATCACAACTCAAAAACGGTTAGAGATAACGACCTGCGGTTAGAATTTTTGGATTCCTCGTAGTTTATTTAGTATAAGAAATATTTCAGGCCTTATTCGTTTTGATTATTTTAAAATTATGACAAATTTTAATATGGCGTGATTTATTGAAATTTTTATCTTTGCATGAACGTATCCTAAAAACGAAATGCGATAAAGATCTGCGGTTGAAATTTTTGAAATCATGAGGTCCTAATTGACATCTAAATTTTGAGACAAAAAAAAAAAATTTTTTTTTTTAAAATTTTGAAAATTTTAGTAAATTCTAACTAAAAAATGGTTAGGGATAGAAATCTGCGGTTTGAATTTTAAAAATTCTCCTACATTGTTTAGTCTAAAAAAGTGGGGTTTAACAAACTAGTTTTTAAATTTTGTCCGGGCAGTATTCCAAAACCTTTGAAAATCGCTAAAAATCGACAAAATTGTAAGGGGTAGAAAAATCGTGATTTTTTAACGAAACTATATTTTGGCAAAAAACGAAGTAAAAAAATTTTGAATTTTGTAGGAAAATTTTCTGTTTGAATAGATTTTTTATATGCTCTTTCGGTGAGCTTTGATGTCCTCTTCTCCTTCCGTATGTGAACATTTACTTGTACATTTTTAGCCTTAGATCACAAATATATCATCACTTTTCAGTTACGGTCCAAAATATTGACATTTGCGGCAAAAAAAGTAAAAAAGGCAAAAAGGCTCGGAAGAAACTTTTTTTTTCCTCTTGAACACAGTTTTTAATTAGAAGGTTATTTAGGGGGCAAAGAGAGTGTTACTTATAAGGGTGAAATCATTTATTAAATGGCAAAAATTAATTTGAGAAGAGAAACTATTCCTCTCTGTTTAATGCAGTTTTTAATGAATTATATTTTGGGGAGCTATGGGGAGAGCTACCCATAAACGAAGAATCTCATTTATTGTTTACTTAACATCAAAAACATATGCAAACGAGTAGTTAAGAATAAAGAACTCCAGCTAGTTAATAATAAAAGTTTATAATTGTTATTATACTTTCTAATCGTTGACGGAATTTGTAGGTCCTTCATTATTATGGCATTCTGAGCCCCGTAAATGTTCCGTACGTTTGGATAGACTAATGTTCCATCCAGATGGAGCTTGTGGCCGTCGTTTTTAGAGAAGAACTTTCCAACGGTGCGCAGATATGGAGACTGAAAAAGTCATCGGATGAAAGAAGCCGAGGATAAGGGTGAAATGAAATTGGATCGGAGTTAGAAGTGGACAAGCCAAGGGATCTCTAGGTGGCTACGACAGAGGTAAATAAGCATTTTGTTATTTTTTTTTAAACTTCTTTGGATTTGTTGTTAGACAGTTGAGTTTGAGAAACTTTGGCCATCTTCTCCAAATCTCGAGTTAAGATTTGGGATAACGTTTCAAAAACAGACTGGTTCTATTTTCCGAAACAAATTTGAATTCTCATTTTGGAGACAGACTCTGCTAGAAATTTCGAAGATAGACGGTGGGTTCAAAATTCGGACAAATGTGGATTTTAATACAATAATAAGATTTTTTCTTTCGATATTCAGGATTTTGAAGGTCTAATGAATAAACCTTTATACTATAACACATGTGTCTGACTGTACGTGATTAATTCATTTGTAAGATTTCTTAGGTATGATCAATGAAATTTTGTAATAAATTATTTTAAATATTTAGAGTAATGCACATTAATGAGAATTTGATTAGTATACTTAAAATTTATGGTGGATTATTTTTTCAAAAGATATTGAAGTTTTAGAATTTTTGAAGAAATATATTTGAAAGAAAAATATTTTATTGAAATATATACATATATATTTTTTAATATAAAGTTTTGTTTCAGTTGCAATTGGAACCTGCGAATGTCAGCGCCTTAATGGAGGGGGTTGTTGTCGCTAAGTGGAGATTGCGGAAATCATCTCCGTGGTGCCATTTCGTGATAAATAAAAATATTCTTGTCATGGGGTTGCGTTTTCTCTCGTGGAGTTTTGGGGCGCGGATGGAGTTGGTGCGGTAGAGGGACTGGTTGGGGTCGCGATTCGGGTCCTCCCGACATGTAGACCTGTGTTGGACACACATGCCATGTGTCAGATCGTACTTTCCCACATTCAGAGCTGGTTCACTAACGTACCTGGTTTCTGGTTATCCATCAACCCTTCGGAGGAGCGCCCTTAAGGGATTAACCCGAACAACCGGCTTTATCGCCGCTAGTGGAAAGCTTTATTTCTATCTGGCGCCGGAAGTGCTTGAACCCTACCTCAACCTTGTGCGGAACTCCCTTGTTAGACGGGGGGGGGGGAGGATTGGAAACATAGTCACCAGCCTCTTTATATGACCAGAGGAAACAGTCGTCCTCATAACCTACCTATCAGCCCTTCCAGTTCGGCCGGAAGCATTAATTTGTTGCAGTATTCCCCGGTTCTCCCACACTACCTGTGACGGTGACCTGACAAGCTTTTCCGGCCTGGATCTCTGTGTCTCGGAGTAATGTGGGTTCTTTGATACCACCAGTCCTCACCTTACCTCTTGTACCGAGACCACAATCTCCTCGTTTAGAGGCTACGTAACTCTAAAATGACAAGAATTAGTAATAATTCACCCTCGGTTGGGATTTAAATGCACACCACGGTAATTATTTCTGCAGTTTCTAGGAGGTCCAGATTTATGGAGTACAGAGAAAGGAGTTCTTCTGAAAGTTGCAGAAGCGATGATGCTTCTACGCTGAGATAAGAATTTTAAATGTGTACACCAGAATAAAAGTGTATTAACTCACAGTATATTAAATTTACAGAAAAGCCAATAGAGCATTAAATCCTAGACCATACATGGATTTAAATTATAAAAGCAATATTGATAACAGCAATAGAAATAGAATTACATTAGAAAGATGACCTAATACCGCATGTCTTTCAATAAAAATGTAATTTTATGAATAAATTGTGTTCATACACTTTTATTAGGGTACCTACAGATAATTTAAGGTAATGCAATGCAATATTTTTGGGAGATTATTTCTGATTTCAACTCAAAACATTTTTAATTTGTTTTTAAATACGATTTATCCCATAAGGATGTTTTTGATTTATGAAAAAAGTGATCGATGCTGTCTAATTATTTTGAATTTGTTCTAAAACCAATCGATAGTAAGTCCATTCTGTTTGGATATTTAATATGAATCTGAAATCAACAATAATATACTCTTATATTTTTTAAATTGAAAATTAATTTGAAATTTAATCAGTATCCATTTTTCTTTTATTTAATTTGAATATTGGGAATTTATTAATAGTTTCCATATTACTTAAATTTAAAATTAGTTTGGAAGATACAGTCTGTTTCAAACGCTTAGGCGGAACTAAATGGGAATTTCGTTCTTTTAGGTTGTCACGACAAGGGACCTTGCTTGGGTTATTTAATTTTTTACGTTGGAATGCCAAAATTTAAAATTACAACAATGAAACCATGGAAACGAATGACCTATGTCAAAATTAAATTATTTTTTTATATATTTTAATGACAAAAAAAATAAATAAATGGGAAATTTGTATTAAGAATGACACAAAAAATCAAAATATAAAGAAAATGACATTTTAAAATGATATTAACCTTAACCAAAAATGTTTATTGTAAGTATGATTTACAAAGCTTAAACAAAACGGTCGAAAAGCACGATTTAAACGATGAAAGTAACTAGATTGCAAAATTTAGTTCCGCTTAACCGTTTGGAACAGACTGTAAATTATAATACTTACAAAAATGAACAGCTTATATATAAAAATATAAAAATATTGTAAATTAAATTCAAGTCCTGATTAGTTGAAAAACATAAAATCGTTTTGACGGTAAATTGGTTATTTCTAAGTATAGAAATTTTTTATAAAATAATTTTGAGTTCTGATTAGTTCACAAATTAAATTAAAATATTTTGAAAAAAGTAAAAGTAATTTTACAGTAATTTAGTTATTTATAAATACATAAGTTTTTTGAAAAATAACTTCAAGTTATGATTAGTTGACAAATTAAATTAAAATATTTTGAAAAAATAAAATAGAATTTTGACAAATGAAATTGAAAAATGATAGGAGAAAACAAGTGTAAATAAGTAAAAGTGAGTTAAATGTGAAGAAGAATGATTGGAAATGATTGTAGAATGAAAGACTTTGATGAATGTGGATGGGAACGCATGTTATGAACAATATTTATTTTCCCATGCATTCCTATCTAAATGAGAAAATGATTGTGGAATGAGAAACTGCACTGAATGTAGAAAAAAAGCATGGTAGAATTATTCTCCCATGCATTCCTATCCAAATAAGAAAATGATTGTGGAATGATAAACTGCGCTCAATGTGGAAAGAAATATATTATTCCTTTGTTAATATCCTCTGTATTTGAAATATTTTTAATAAATAAAATGCAAAATTACCATTTTTGTTTCAATAACTTCCTAGCTGATAAATCCTTTCTGGGGTTGTTTTTTTTTCTTTTCAGATGACGAGAAAGTAAATAGAGTATGCATCAATGCATTTATTTAGTTGAGCAAAGGGAATAGCCCTTGATATGGTGAGTATTCCTTCGAATTCATTGTATACAATTTTTAAGAGCTTACTAGTGACATCTATGGAAAATATTTTGAACAAAATTTTAATTGAAGAACTATTTCTCAAAACAACCCTTATTTCATGACCTAATAATACCCATACACCTAAGAATCGACTATTAAACACTGCTATTAAAATTTCATCCCACTAGTTCGTAAGTTTATGTTGTTATAGAGCAATTTTTATGTCTCACAACCCTTAATAGTTAGAGGGTTGATATCGGGTACATAGGCACAGAAGGGTATAAGTACTCTACATCCACTATGGGAACCCTGTAACCCTTTTAGTTTTCGAGATATTAAATAAATAAAATTCACTATTCCTTAAAACAACCCTTATTCACTGTCCATATATCGTCGATGGACAAAAATTTGTTATCAATAAATAAATTTTAAGGGTTGAAATTAGGGGATGAAATTGATAAGCATATGTTTTATGTGTTCTACTACCCTTTCGTACCCCAATTTCATCCACCTAGTTTTGTCGGAGAGCTGGTAAATTTTTGTCTGAGAAAAACATGATTTGTACATATTTCAAAGTATTTCAGATTTTGTATCAGGAGACTAGGAATGCAAAGAGGTAGCTAAGGGTTTTTAGCGATTATATCGGGAACTATAAGGGCTAGGGCGTCCAGATTTGGTACGTCCCTTCGTAAGAATCCTAGGTATATGTTATTAAAATTTCATCCCCTAGTTTTTAAGGTTGGGGTGTTATTAAGCATTTTTTATATCTTACAACCCTTACGAGTTAGAGGGTTGGTTTTCGGTATATAGATGCTCCATGACCTACAGACCCTACAACCGCAAAGGGTACCCTACAACCCTTACAGTTTTTGAGATATTTAATTTTTAATGTTCAGTGAGGTCACATATTAGATCATTTTTTTTGTATAATTTAATTAATATCTTAGAAACTAGAATGGTTGTAGGGCCCCCATTAAAGCTCTAGGGTGTTAAGTTCTTGAAGTAAGTTCTTACCAAAAACCAACCACCTAACACTTAAGGGTTCTGAGATATAAAAAGCACTTAATAACTCGCCTCCCTTAAAGGATAGGGAGATGCAATTTTAATAGCGTATACCTAAGATTCTTATGGAAGAACGTACCAAATCTGGGCGCCCTAACTCTTATAGTTTCGGAGTTATTCTCTAAAAACCGTTTAATAATACCCCAGAGATATAAAAAATGTTTAATAATACCCCAACCTTAAAAACTAGGGAGATGAAATTTTAGAAGCATATACCTAGAGTCCTTACGGAGGGAATTACCAAATCTGGACGCCCTAGCTCTTATAGTTCCCGAGATAATCGCTAGCTACTGTTAGCTACCTCTTTGCATTCCTAATCTCCTGGTAGCAAATCGCCGGATTCAAATCATTTTACTCGAATATAACCGTGTTTCTTGTTTGGAGAACTAGCGAGTTGACTTTACTGTATCTATGCAACCCGCAGTACATGGGCGTTGAATTGGTGGTATCATAACAAAACTACGAAACCAGGGTTGTTTATAAACTCCATTCACAATAAATATGAGATGACGTCACACTTGGATAATTTAAGTACCAACGTTATGATATGTTTTAATCAACATCAATCCATAACTCAGTTAGTACATTTATTTATTTAATGTTGGTAGATTTTTCCAATGTTGTCAGTTTAAAATTGGATTGTTCAATCGTTATTTGTCAGGTTGACTACATTACACACTTAATATAATATAAAATAAAAATTCGCGACAAATCGGTTAGAAAGAACTGCTGTGCATCATAATTTACATTAATTTCTTTCCTCCATAGGAAATATAGGTATTCAATATATTTTTAGAAGTTGTTCGATATAACCTAACTTTTTTTGACAGTTTACGAATTGGCAACAAGGTGAGTTTTTCAACTGTGACGTCATTTCAAAGTTACGGTAAATGGACTTTATGTGGCCTGTATTTCAAAAATCCCTTTTATGTAGCATAATTTTTTATTAGAGACTACTGACAACTCCTCTATGCCACAAATTTTTTAAATATTTTATTTAAATATCTCATTCATACTTACCTTATTTCAGCCTTTTTCCAGTGTCCTCAAACATTAAGGGGTGTAGAGTGTTTGAAGAAAACACAGTTTTTAGAAACACTTTAACACCTTTTGCCAGGATGTTCTGAAATATTAATGGGAGTAGGTCTCAGGAAGAAAATACAATATTATTTCTATATTTTTATTAATAATTAATTTATAATATACAAATATACATGTGATAAAATGGAATAACAATTTACATGTAAATATACATACATATATAATGATGCGAATATTTGGGGTACCATTTAGTAAGTTAAATTTTTTTAAATAATATTAACCTCAACACAAATGTTTTCGACATAATTTATAAAATTATGTTTATAGGATATTTTGGAGAACTAGAACAAAAACTACATCCCTTTTTCAACTCTAATGCACACCCTAAAAATGCATTTTCTCTAAAACTGAAAAAGCCAATAAAAATCTCTCAGTGTTTTTGGAAAAAGCATTCTTTAGTTTATAAGTTTGAATATTTTAATTTTTTTTTTTTTGTACCAGTTTTGAAGCTATGGGATAACCTACTTTTATTAATATTGTTTTTCTAATATTTTTGAGGGTACCAAAAAAGGACTAAAGCTCGTTTTGTAAACATGTGTTCGTTTAAAGATAAATTGCTAAAAAAATTATAAATTTATAATTTAAATTTTTGAAAAGGACATACCTCAGTCTATTATTCATCAATATTTTGAATTTTTTAAGATACGGGTGCAAGAGCTTTTGCCGTTTTTCGACTGGCCCTCTTAATGTTATTTTTAAAATGCTTTGTTTCGAAAACTGTAAACGACCACAGAAAACTTTTAAAATATTTGAAAAGGCATTTTTTGTTCTGTAGATTTTGATTTTTTTGGGCTACATTTTGAGATAAACCACATATATCAAAAACTGAAAAAGATAAATAAATTTTATAAAAACATTTAAATAGCCTTAACATTTTACTATTGATGTTGATTTTTGTAGATTTTTCGGGGTACCGTAAAAGAACTATTGCAATTTTTGTGAACATATGCTCGTTAAACTTTTAATTTATAAAAATCCAAAAATAGTAAAAATTTTAATTATAAATTTTTAGAATGAAAAGATTTTATTTTATTATTGCTGAATTTTTCAATTTTTTTGAGATACGGGTACACGAACTACAGCCATTTTTCGACTGCCCCACTATTTGTATATTTTAAAAATACATTTTTTCAAAAACTATAGAAGATAATATTTTTTTTTAAAGTTTTTGAAAAAAAACTTTTATTCTGCAGATTTTAATTTTTTCAATTTTTGTATGGTACCATTTTCAGAGCTAGAAACCTTTTTACAAATAACCACATATCTCAAAAACTAAAAAAGATAGATAAATTTTATAAAAATATTTAAAAAGTTCTAACATATTACTACTAATATTGATTTTTTCTGATTTTTTGGGGCACCAGGAAAAGGACTACTGTTACTTTCGTAAACATATATTCGTTAAAAGTTTAATTTGTAAAAAAACAAAAATAGTAAAAATTTGAGTTACATATCTTTGAAATGGAAATTTTTCAAATTTTTTGAGATACGGGTACACGAGCTACAGCCATATTTCGACTGTCCCACTATTTGAACATTAAAATAGCATTTTTTTCAAAAACAGTAAACAATAATAGAAACAGTTTTTGAAAAACGCACCTTTTATTCTATAGATAGTAATTTTTTCAATTTTTTTGAAGTACCATTTTTAGTGCTAGAGACTCTTTTCCAAATAACCATATATCTTATAAACTGATAGAGATAGATTATATTTTAAAAAATAATTAAAAATCCCTAACATTTTACTATCAACATTAATTTTTTTAAATTTTTTGGTGTACCAAGAAAAGGACTACTGCTACTTTTGTGAACACATGTTCGTTAAAAGTTTAATTTATAAAAATCCAAAAATAGTAAAAATTTGAGTTATATATTTTTGGAATGGAAAGATCCCATTCTAACATTACTGAAATTTTTAATTTTTTTGAGATACGGGTACACGGTCTACAGCCATTTCTCGACTGGGCAGCCCCATCATTTGATAATTTTAAAAATGCATTTTTTTTAAAAACTATGAAAGATAATAGAAAATTTTTAGTTTTTGTGAAGGCACCTTTTATTCTGTAGATTTAAATTTAATTTTTTTTTTGGGGTACCATTTCCAGTGCTTGAGACCCTTTTACAAATACTTTAGCTTGAATATTGAGAGGCACCCATTACTCAACACTTTTATTCTGGTGTACGGATATAAAATTAACATTTCAGCCGAGAGGCATTATTGCTTCTGCCACTGCTGATAGAACTCTTTTCTCCGTACTCTATGAATCTGGACCATTGCTTAAGTCCATACTGGAATATCCCCCCCCCCCCCCGCCGGTTGTCATAGAGACTGCAGAAACAATTTTCGTGATGTGTATTTAAAACCAAACTGAGGGTGAATTATTACTAATTCTTGTCATTTTAGAGTTGCGTAGCTTCTAAACGAGGAGTTTGTGGTCTCGGTACGAGAGGTAAGGTGGGGATTGGTGGTATCGCAGAATTCAGAATACTCGGAGACCCGGAGAACCAGGCCGGACAAGCTTGCCAGATCACCCGCACAGGTAGTGTGAAGAACAGGGAAATTCTGCAACAAATGAAATGCTTCCGGCCCAACTGGAAGGGCTGATAGGTAGTTTATGAGGACGACCGTTTTCTCTGGTCATATAAAGAGGCTGGTGACTATGTTTCCAATCCTCCCCCCCCCCCTCCCGGCTAACGAGGGAGTTCCGCACAAGGTTGAGGTAGGGTTCAAGCACTTCCGGCGCCAGACAGAAATAAAGCTTTCCACTGGCGGCGATAATGCCTGTTATTCATGTTAATTCCTTAAGGGCGCTCCTCCGAAGGGTTGATGGATAGCCAGAACCCAGGTACGTTAGTGAACCAGCTCTGAATGTGGGAAAATACGATCTGATGCATGGCATGTGTGTCCAACACCGGTCTGCAGGTCGGGAGGACCCAGGTCGGGACCACAACCAGACCCTCTACCCCACCATCTCCATCCGCGACCCAAAACTCCACGAGAAAAAACGCAACTCCATGAGAAGAATATTTTTAATTTATCACCAAATGCCACTAACGAGATGGTTTCCGCAGTCTCCACTTGGAGACAACTAACCCCCCATTAAGGCGCTGAAATTTGCAGCGCCCAATAACTCCTAAAACAAATAACTTTCATTAAAAAAATATATATGTTTCAGTTGGCAGAAGTGAATTTTTAAATATGTGGGCTTTTCTTTAAATCTAATAAAAATTTAACTTTTCAAATGTCTTGAAAATATATTTAATAGATTTCTTCAAAAATTCTAAAACTCCAAATGATAACTCAATTTTTTCTCGGGAATTTGAACCCAAGAGCGTTTTCGAAACGTTAATCCAAATTTAAATTCTAGATTTGGACCAGAGATTAAAGTATTTTATAGACAATCGTCTAACCACAAAGCCACTGAAGGTCCAAAATAAAAAAATAAAATAAATAAAAAACTTATTTACCTCTGTCGTAGAGTCTCCTAAAAATCTTTCTACTTGTCCACTTCTAACTCCATTCCAAATTCATTTCGCCCTTGTGCTCGTCTTTTTTCATTCTATGTTTTTTAGTCTCCAAATCTGCGCACCGTTGGAAAGTTATTCTCCAAAAACGGTATTCACAAACTCCATCAGGATGGAACATAAGTCTATCCAATCGTACAAAACATTTGGGGCTCAGAATTCGGGATGACACAAATGTGAGAGACCTACATATTTCGTTAACGATTAGAAAATAGAAAAATAACAATTATAAACTTTTATAATTAATACAGTACACTCGGTTATGTGAATACTCTGTTAAATGAACCATCCACCATAGTGAACAGTCAAAATTTAACACATTATGTTCTATAGAATTCTATGTAATGATAATAATTGAAGAATATGGAAACACTCATGAACAAACAGTTAAATAAATTCATCTAAGACTGTAGAAACAATTAATAACGCTATTCATTGGAACCAAAGAAATAGTTTTGATATTGACGACTTAGTTGTATTGCGAAAATGGATTAATAAAAATATTTAGCTACCAAAAAAGTACAAAAACAAATAACCCAATATTTCAATGTACTATAAACATGAAATTAATTAAGCCTGGTTTTTATTAGTTCTCGAAAGCGCTTACTGTAATTGGATAAATAATAACAATAATGAATTGAAAAAACTAGAACTTACCAAAAATTATCTTTTTGAAAACCGCATTGTAAGCTGAGTCCGGGCGTCCGATGTGTTGGTGGAAACCGGCCTGGCACTTACCCCTATCGCATGGCATCGCCCGTAAAATCTCTCTCACAGAAATGAGACTGGAAATAAATAATAAATTAATCAAAATTAAATTTATTCCACGGTAATATTAAATAAAAACACAAGAAATACAAAATTTGTCGCAATAATGTTTGTTTGTTATACCTATAAATTATATGAACACATGCATTTATTAAATTGAATATTTCAATGTCAATTTCACTAATGACTTTAATTCCTTATCGATATAATCAAGATAAGAAAAACTAATAAATGATCTCGATTTTTGTGCCGCAAAAAATTAATAAAATACAACAAAGAAATATTATAAAAAATAGCAAAAAATGCTATAAGAATCAAAATTTTCAATATTTCGGGCCTTATATTTTAAAATAAACGAACACTCACCTATTTTCTTTATTTTCACAGGCAAAAAGCAACTAAAATATTCAAGAACTCCAACATATTTCTCCAATTTCTCAATAATTATTACTTTAAATGTTCATTTCACTCTTTTAAATTTATTATTTATCATCTCCTTTTCAAATTACACTTTTTTTTCACTATTTTCAATGCTTTTGGCACAAAATATTTACTATAAAATAATGCATGCAATTTCTTTCGGAGTCATTTTAGTAATGACGCTATGACGTAACAAAATTTTGACGATGTGCGCAAGAACACACTATTTTCAATATTCCTCAACATATTAGCTGCTTTCCTTTTACAAGTTAAAATGCTTGGCTAAGCTAAGAAGTTAGTCTAATGTCTTAGCAAGGGAAAGGGCGGAGGAAAAAAACTTAGTGTATCTTAGCCAGTGTCTTATAAATGGAACGCTCTTACAACTTAGATTAACTTAGCTTAGCTTAGATTTCTTAAGTAAAGTGGTAAAAGGAAAGCGCCTAATGAATTCCTGGAAGGCCATTTTTACAGCATTGTTGGAATTAAACTGTTTTCCTATTAAAAAGTTGTCCAAATTACGAAAAAAGTGGTAGTCACTGATGGCTAGGCTTGGGAGTATGGAGGATGATGAAGAAGTTCCAACTCATTCCTGTAGTTTTGCCACAGTCATTTGTGCAGTGTGTGGTCTTGCGTTATCATGCAATAAGATAGGAGTCGATCTGTTGACCAATCTAGGCTGCTTTTCTTTAAGTTTTTGCATAATTTCATCCAGTTGTTTGCAGTATATTTCTGCTGTGATCGATGAGCCAGTTTTTTTTTTTCGGTTTTTCAGTTACCTGTACGAAATTGATATTGTCTGCTGCGTAGTAACACTAGAGCCAAATACACTATTAATGTTTCGCGCGGTCTGCGATGCCGTAGTTCCACATAAGAACTCATACTTCATAATAGTGTGAATTTCCGACCGTTCCATTTTCAACAAAATTAATTTAAAAAAAAGTTTTTGATATTTTTTAGAGCATACAATGATTTCTTTAAAAAGGCTAGATGTGTAGCTTTAAAAAAAAAACAGAACGGTAATATATTAAGCCAATGTCAAATAACAAGCGGTTAAAATTGGCAATATTATTAACTACAAGTTTCATCCTTGACGACCTGATATATAAAATACAATGAAAATGTTTTAAAACTAATATATTTGAAAACTTGTATTCAGAATTATACAAAAAGTCATGATGTAATGAAAATAACATTTTATAAAAACAGCTCACTCCAACCTAAAATATTTAATGTGAGTATAGACAGTTTCTTTGGTTGAAGCGGAACTACATATTGAAATCTACAAACTTTTAACTATTGAATGAGGCTTATCAACTTAAGAAAATAAACATTTCATTTAGATCCACTTAAACATTTGGAATAGACTTTACGATTTACTTTAGTGAAAGGAATCGGAGTTGGTGTCGGTTTTCAAAAATACCGACTCTGGAGTCGATAGTCGGGATTTATTTTTCTGCCGACTCCCCAGACCTATTTTAAACATATTACAAAAGTAAAAAGAAAGCAAATGTATATATTTATTGTTCTTATACATCTATAGTCTGTAACAGCTTACTATAAATATTCTAGTAAGTAACACAAATATTTCTCAGTAATAATTTACAAAGTGGTTACTTCTTCCACTTCCGCTACTGTACTTAGGTAAGTTTGATTAGCAATAGAATGTAATCTTCTGGCTTCCGATTCTTCGTTATCTGCAACTAGTTTGAAGAAATATCCATTGAAGTTTTGCAGTAGTTTATGTGGATGACCAGATTCCACTAACTCTCCAGCGTGCATAACGAATACTATATCGGAGTCCATGATAGTGTTCAGTCTATGGGCTATAGTCAGTACTGTGCATTTATTAAACTTACGGCGAATTGTTGACTGGATAAGGGCGTCAGTCCTAAAAATAAATAAAGATTTGTAAATACAGAAATTACTCGATTATTGCCTCTAACTCTAAATTTGGCCCAAAGTATAGGGTAAATATTTTAAGATCGCAGCGCTGTTGCGGCATACTTGGAACTTCCAAAATAGACATTCATTATATATAATCATATGGGCAACAACGTGAATTTTAATGTTTACTGGTGGATTTTGTAATTTTGCTATAAAATTAATACGTGTTTTTATGCAAAGTAATCAGTGAAATATTATAACATCAAATATTAATAAATAAGAATAATTTTAGGCATGTTTTTATTAATTTTTAGGTTGAAATGGACCTTTTAGGTTATTTAGTTTGAAATGGATTTCTTTTAATCCACGAATTACACTCAGATACATAGGGGAAGTATTTTAAGATCGCAGCGCTATTTCGGCAAACTTGGAACCTTCAAAATAGACATTCGTTACATATAAACAACGTGAATTTTACTTATGGAAAATGTTTACTGGTGGTTTTTGTAATTTTGCTACAATATTAATACTTGTTTTTATGCAATTATATTTTTATGCAAACATTTTTTATAAAAAAAAGCGCGACACAATGTCTATTTCTGTACTTCCTAAAATCCCACCAGATGTCATATCGCTTAGCAATTTTTCCCTATAGCAATAATAGTTCGACTTCAACATGATTTTTGTCGTCTTCCACATAAGGGAAGCTGAGCGCAAGAGAAATGGAGGAAGAAACATAGTAGAAGAATTGAGGAGGAGAGACAAGGAGGTACAGGAGCAGGAAAGAACAGTAAGAATAGACAATTCAAGGAATGTGAAAGGTATAGAGAGATAAGGACGTTAGGAATACCTAAATATTTGAAAGGGAGGAGATTAATGGCAGGGGGCAGAGTTATAAGGATTGCCAGATTAAGATGCGGAAATGAAGAACGGAGTAATAGGTATTGGGCAAAACCAGAGGATAGCTATGCAGAATGTGTAGGGAGGAGGAAGAATCCTTGGAACACCTAACAAAAAGATGCGAAAAGATGACAAAATGGGAGGGAGAGATAAAGGAGCAGTTGAGTGAAGAAGGAAAGGGAGAAAGGTGGGTGAGAGTACTCGAGGAAATAAGGAAGGAATGCGGAGAGGTAAGACAGAACTGAGAACGGGAAGGAAGAGAGAGGCAAAGGAGGATGAAAGAAAAGAGGGGAAGAGCAACTGGAGTCAAGAAGGAAGGAGACCGGAGACGGAAGCCGAAAAGAGAATAGGAAGAAAGAGAGGAACACCGGAGGAAGAATGTAGAAGAAGAATAAGAAAGAAAATCATAAAATGTATTATATTATTCTATTATTATTATTATGATTATTTTTCAATGTACTGGTTAAAACCCTAAACGCCGCAAGGCCTAGGGTAAATAAAGAATTATATATTTTTGTCGTCTTCCACTTTAGTTTAAGGTTATTTTCACTTATTATCCCTTGATACCAGTAAAAACATTTTTAAAACTGATTTTAAAATAATATAAAATAACATAAAACTTAATAAAACGTAACAATATACCAATATAATAACAACTAAACTATAGTAAAATGCAAAAATATATTTTGATCCCTTATAACTCAATGTAAAAAGCGCGATAGAATGTCTATTTCTGTAGTTGCTTAAAATCCCACCAGATGTCATATCGCTTAGCATTTTTTTCCCTATAGTGAATGACAATTAACCGATATCATAGAAAGGATGAGGCGGCATAGCCCGTCGCTTGTCGTTTAGATCAAGTTGAGGAGTAAAAATTACGGCAAAATCATTATACCAGAATTTAAATAAAGGGGGAGGGGAGCTTATGACTAGAGCCTTGCGCGGATACGTTTTTCTGTATCCGTATTCGAACTGCATCTGCATATCCAGAATCCACATCCGATCTGTAAATAACAATATCCGCATCCGACCTGCAGCAGCAAAAATATCCGCACAATCCGCACAACAGGATTGACTCTTAATTTGGAAATAATAATAATAATAAGTTTATTGACTACAATACATCTGATCGTTGTTTACAGTCAGTCAATTACATAGTTAAAAAAAAATACAAATTATAAAAAATTAATAAGAATATTATAAATATGGTATAGACCTGTTTTGTGGTCTTATCGAGAAACGAAATCGTGATTTAGTCCTCGTTATCGATAGATATATTTAAAAAATCTATTTTAGAAAAATCTTCTAATGAGAATACTGGATTTTCAATGATACATTGTTTTATTTTTCTTTTAAATATGTGAAATGGGAAATTTCTGAGATAAAGGGGCAGTAAATTAAAAAAGTGCTGGGAATAGTAATTTGCACTGTACCTACATTTATTTAGTCTGATGAAATCCGGACATAGATTTGATTTATTTCTGGTATTGTAGGTATGAATATGTCCATGAGTATTAAAATCACTAAGATGACTGTGTGCATAAAGTAGGCAATGATATGCGTACAGCGCTGGAAAAGTCATTATGCGTAGTTCAACAAAGCAATGCTTACATTCAGCTCTGTACGATAAACCCATCATTATTCTTACTAATCGACGCTGAAGTGAAAATATTCTGGAGGAAAAGGTGGAGTGTCCCCAGGCCAAAATCGCGTAAGATATTTGTGATTCAAACAGCGCGAAATAAGCTATTTTTAATATATCAATTGATATCGATGTCCTGATATTTCTGATTAAAAATATTGTCTGGCAAAGTTGGCCACAAAGTGTGGATATGTGGGGTTCCCAATTTAACTTTTGGTCTAAACAGATTCCAAGAAAACACTGGATTTTCAAAAGAGTGAGGTCTGTTGGTGATCAGTAACTTTTGAGTTTCATTTTCATTTAAAGTTAACCTGTTTCTAACCAGCCAGTCAAAAGCATTTTTAATGTATAGGCTGGTTTGGGGTTCAACCTCACTTAATGATGTTGACTGGGTTAAGATGGTAGTATCATCCGCATACAGTATGGCATTTGTGTTAAGCGCTAAGGGGAGGTCGTTTATGTAGATTAAAAAGAGTAAAGGACCTAAAATAGATCCTTGTGGGACACCAATATCGATTTCAGAGCATGTCAACACATCTCTGTTTATTTTAACATATTGCTTTCTACATGTTAAGTACGATTTAATAAGCAACCAGGCATCTTTAGTGAAGTGATAATCATCCAATTTACCGACCAGTAGATCATGAGGCACGCAATCAAAAGCCTTACTAAGATCGAGAAAAGTAGCCATGCAGTAGCCACTGACTCCAAGTGAGTCCGTATCTAATTTCAAGAAACTCAGTATAGCGTCACTAGTCGATTTGCCTCGTCTAAAACCAAACTGGCATTGACTGAACAAATTATTGCACTCAAAATATCGCATAATTTGATTGAAAATAATTTTTTCAAAAAATTTGGAAAAAACAGGAATGAGAGAAATAGGACGATAGTTCTTCAAATCTTCACAACTTCCCTTTTTGAAAATGGGTATGACTTTAGCTAGCTTTAAAGATTCAGGAAAAGAATTTGTTGAGATGCATAGATTAATTAATTTAGTAAGAGGTGTTATTAAGACATTTTTTAGGGTTTTTATCAAATTTATGTTTAGATCATAAGCATTTCTACAATTACTATTTTTCATTGAATTAAATATATCTCTAACTATATTAACAGTCACGCAGCTGAAAGAGAAAGACAAATCTTTGTCTGAGAGGAGAGATGAGGGCGAGTTTGAAGAAGATGAACTAATATCAGGAAAAGTGGTCGAGATATTTTTAGGAATATTTACAAAATGAGTATTAAAATTTTCAGCTGTCAAATTTTCATCAATTTTAGATGAATGCAATTTGGTATTACGGTTGTTATTCAAAATTGTCCAGGCCGCTTTAGAAAAATTATTTGAGTCTTTAATAAAGTGTGAGTTGGCATCTACTCGAGCTTTACTTAGGGCTTTTCTGTATTGACGCTTGAAATTATTTTTGTTATTTTTATTTTCAAGTGAGGGATGTATTTGATATGCTTGTTCTAGAGAATGTAAATGGGATCTCATAGTTTTTATTTCAGGGCTGAACCATTTGATTTGGTTTGAAGTGCCGCCATTTTTCTGTTTTTTAATTGGAAACAATGACGTGAATAATTTCATAAATTTATCAAAAAATAAATTAAAAGCTGTATTGCCATCAGTAGCCTCATTTAATAAATTCCAATTAATATTTTCTAGTGCATTATGCATTAGATATTTACCTTTTGGAGTGATAGGTCTGATAGAATTGGAGGTAGGTTTATCTTTTGTCATTACAGGGAGCTGAAGAAAGTGTGGGAAAATTTTTGAATTACTGGTTTGTAGTTTTCTATAAATTCAGTATTTAGGAAGATATTATCAATACAACGGTTTCCTCTGGTATTAAAAGTAACCGTTGGCATTAAATTGAAACATTTGCAAATAACTAATATGTTTCGCCTTATTTTGCATATCGCTGCTCTAAAACACTACTTTTTTTTTTTGATTTTATCACATTACATATTACTGGGCCCAGAAAAATGTTTTCTAGCTAATGTCGTACTGAGATTATATACCACGTCGCTCAATAAGCCGTTTTTTCTTGATTACTACACTAAATCGATCAAATAATGCCATGTAGTATTCGCTATTGATAGTTTTACTTTTCTCAAGATAGTCGATAAACAAAATACCATGCGCGTCCCAAAATACGGACGCCATAACCTTGCCAGCTGACTTATGAGTTTTTGGTCGCTTTAGACGACTTTCATTGACTGCTGTCCACTCAGCTTACGATCTTTTTGATTCAGGTGTGTAGTAGTGGATCCATGTTTCATCCATTGTCACATACCGACGCAAGAAATCCTTTTTATGTCGCTTGAACAGCTCCAAACAGCGCTCTGAATCAATTTATGCATGATCAAATTTTCGTGTAAAATTGTAAACACACTACCTTCTGATATCTTTAAGGTGTCAGCTATCTCACGCAACTTCACTTTACGGTCTTTCAAAACTATTTTGTGGACTTTTTTTATATTATATTTTTTATATATTTATACTTAGTTTTCTGGAACAACTGCCGATTTTGAGCGACTAGAGCGTTCAGCATCATCGGTGTTTGTACGACCTCGTTTAAATTCAGCATACCAATCAGTAATAGTTGATTTGCCTGGTGCAGAGTCTCTATAACGCTTATCAAGCCACTGTTTGGCGTCAACAGTATTTTTTCCCATCAAAAAACAATGTTTAATCAAAACACGAAATTCTTTTTTATCCGTTCTTTTGAAAATTACAAAACTGGAGTCACTAAAACCACTGTAACCTCTAAACTAATTGTCAGAATATCATGAAATGTTCACACGTATCATTTGTCTACAGTGGTCTATTTATCGGTCTGTCAACAGTGTTGCCATATATATGTCAGACCGGAGATTTATTGAGTGAAGTGTTATGTTAAAAAATAAGGATGTAAGTTTCAATTATTTGACTCTCTGTTAACATGTTAATTGCCACCGTTGAAAAAAAAATCGGGTGCCTTAGGTTACATTTTTTTGAGCCGGCTCAGTACTCTGACCGAAGTGACACGGTTCACCAAATTGAAATGATCCGTCTCACGGCTCACTGTATAGTTTCAAGTTTCAAGGATACGATTGGTCGGGCGATTGTGAGCAGTGACCGAAGTGATCCGGATCTGGATCGATGTCATGTTGAACTTCGCGAGAACTCGGATTGTAATGTATTATCATAAAGTGTATTTTGTCATCAATTTGTAGGGCAGTTTATTTGAAACTAATAGGCTTAAGCTGCATTCAGAGCTCTGTAAATCAACACGTTGTACGCTATGGATAATTTTTAAACGAAGTCATTTGGTATGATCGGACATGCTCGTGCTTTGTCGTTGCTATACTACTGTTGAGCGATATAGTACGAGCTTGTCCGATCATACCAATTGCACTCGTTTAAAAACTATCCATAACGCACAGCGTGTTAATTTACTGAGCTCTGAATGCAGCTTTAGTTTGTATTTTCTTACAACCATACTATATAAAAATATTAAAAATATTGCCCAAATCCCAGATGTCCGATTTATAAGGGCAATAAACATCGCCATAAACTTAACACATCTGGTTTAAAATACAGTAGCTACATAAATTGAATTGTTTGTTTCAAAAATTTTAGATAAGAGCTGGGGCTAAGCGACGTTCTACCTACGAATGAACGAACGAGCGACCGACAACTGACTGACCTCTGTCTCGGGATCATGTTTACAGTTCATACATTGCAAGAACCGGCTCTAAGCGACGTTCTACCTAAGAACGAACGGCCGACGGACCTGTGTCTCGTGATCATGTTTACAGTTCATATATTGCAAGAACCGGCTCTAAGCAAGAGCCGGCTCTAAGCGACGTTCTACCTACGAACGAACGACCGACCTGTGTCTCGGAAACATGTTTACTTAACCGGATCACTGAGCCGGATCAATGAACCAGCCCAACAAACTGAACGACCTCCACTGATCCGGTTCCGCAAACTGAGCCGAAATTCCCATCTCTACTCTACACGTCTGTTTTGTATGTTCACATTTCAAATCTATGGGAAAGCAAAAGGGAGCAACTTCAGATTTTTTTTATATGTTGTAAATGCATTAATTTTTTCTTTAATTTTATGTATAAATATAATATACTTTTTTTCTAATAAATATATCTGTTATACAGTTTGTTAGCATTTTTTATTTATATGAATATTTCAGTGACTCAAAAAAAAAAAATGTACTCATCGAGGTACAATCTGTGCATCTGAACGCACCAGGAGAAATTTTAACGAGTCACAAGTGGTACCTTATGGCAGTTAACGTATTAAACCAAGTATATATAAAGTATACGTGTAAAACTTTAAACAGCAATGTCTCAGAAACTTAATTTTTAAGAAAGCTCACTACTTATTTATTCTTAAAATCTTCCTATTATCAAAAGGCGAAAGTTGTATGACGATTTCAATAATTTTTTGAAGATCTTTTTATTTTTTTTAACTTGATTTGACCTTCATGCAATTTTGAATGTGGCAAATTACCACTGTTAATTATTACTAATATTTTCAAAAATGCCAAATAAGGCAAAAATCTACATAATTATTTTTAAATTAATACACGGGCAATTAATCCAAAGAAATTGTTTCATCTACGATTATTATCTATATAAACTATACTATATTTAATTATTTAAGTAATAGTAAAGTAGGTTTATATTGGAAAAGTAAAAAAGTAAAAAAACCTGGATAATAATAATAGTGTAGTAATTAGATAACCAAATTACTTACTGCTGATCGACGTTTGCAGTAGCTTCATCAAGCACCAAAATCTTATTATTCCTTAAAATGGCTCTTGCTAAGCATAACAGTTGCCTCTGTCCTACACTAAAGTTAATGCCACCCTCATGCACCATGTATTCCAAACTTGGAATGCCGCTCTTCATCTCAACTTCATTGATGGCACTCCAGATGTCTTCATCTTTAAATTCATTGAATGGATCCAAATTATCACGGACAGAACTTGAGAATAGAACGGGCTTTTGAGGGATAATTGATATTTTTGCTCTTAGAAGACTTAGGTTGACTTTTTTCGTATCTACATTGTCAATGTAGATGTTTCCTTCTATTGTCGATAGGAGGAAAAGGGCAGATATAATTGAAGATTTACCAGCGCCAGTTCTACCAACGATTCCTACCTAAAAATTAAAAAAATTTATGTGTAAATTTTCACACACTCAGGGTTTTGCAAGGGAAAGAGGTCAAAAGAATAATGAATGGCTGGAACAATATTTTGTGCTATAATTACATCAAAAACAACAATTTTTTTAAATAATTTTTCGTCCGTAAGTTATCATTTAATACACTCAGATTAAATATAAAAAATATGTATTTTTGTGCCCCATTCTGAATTTATTCAATTTTTTAAACAAGCCCGAGCTTCCAAATAGAAACAAAAATTTAAAATTTAATTTTTCTTCATTAAACTATACTTGAAGACCTTTAATAAATAATAGTAATAATAATAAATTTAACTATCCAGCGAATGGGTTGACACAAATTTGTTTTTGTATACCGACTATTTGCTAAAACATTTAGATAAAGAAATTCAAGTGGATTCTGTATACACAGACTTCAGTAAAGCCTTTGACAAAATCAACCATAATCTTCTAATAAATAAGCTCTTGAAAATAGGTATTCATGGGTATTTATGGTTTATCTCTTATATTAAGAACAGAAGTCAAGCTGTGAAAATCAATCAATTTATGTCAAGGTTTGTAAAAATTACATCTGGAGTCCCTCAAGGGTCTCATTTAGGACCATTAGTCTTTCAGCTTTTCATAAACGACATCACTAGCTATATTTCAAATGTTAATTTTCTATTATTTGCTGATGACATGAAAATGGTCTTTAAAATTACTTCAATTTCTGACGCAATATTGCTTCAAAATGACCTTGACAATTTACATAAATATTGCGATGTAAATTAACTTTTCTTGAATTATAGTAAATGCCAAATTGTCTCATTTTCTAGAAATACTAATAAGTTTACATTTGATTATAAGTTAAATGGGAATTTATTAAATAGGACTGAAGTTGTGAAGGATCTTGGGGTGTATATTGACACAAAATTATCATTTGAAGCAATTTATAATCAATATAGTTTCTAAAGCCTGGAGAATGCTAGGTTTTATTATTCGTAGCACAAAAAAATTGGGCATTCCTATTAAAAATCTTTATTTTGCCTATGTTTATAGTCTACTAAATTTTGCATCCGTTATTTGGAACCCCCAGTATGATAATTATGTATGGTGTTTTATGTTTTCTTGTTGTTAATTCATTGAAACTAAATGGAAAAAGCATCGGAGATACGTATGATATACAAAAATCAAGTAGAATGGAACAAAATAAATATCCATTTGTAGAATACCGTGTCTGCACAGATCAGCACGTATTACAGCCGTCAACGTCGCCAAGAAATGAAAGAATAGCTTTATTGGGAGAACCCATTAGAGAGTATGAAAGAAAACTACTCCATTACCATGTACTGCATTTTAACGTTTGAACGGAATATAGCATTAATATGGCCACACTATGGGTAAAGATAGGACTACCACTGGACTACTAGATAATTCTACAAGGATATTATTTTATTTATTACGGAAATAAATGATTGGAGAAAATGAAGTAGTAGACTTATGCCGGGTTTGCATTAGGCTAGTGAACAGGATAGCTACTAGGCTAGTAGCTTCCTACACTGACGCTCCAACGGGGGGGCCCGGGCCTCCCCTATGAAAGAAGAAAATAAAAATAAAAACACACAAACTGAGATGAGGACCCTTTTTTTAAGCGTGTTCTACATTATACAATTCTCATCAAATTTTCATACTTATTTCTTTGACTAGAACTTGTACTAGAAATAAATCACTGAAATTGTACAGTGTAGAACACTTTATATAGTCAAGGTCAACTTTATTCAAAACTAGTTTTGATCAAACTTTTCTTGAAAACACATCCAACTTGGAACTCGGTGCATGCGCAGTAGACACTTTTAACAATAGTACCAACATTAAAATTACGCTTGTAAATATTTTGTATTACCACGTGTTTAATAGTGTTTTGTTGATCATTGGTTTGAATAAGCGAATATATAAATTGTGTTTTGTGCGTAAATCAGTAATTTTACAAATCTAATAGCTAGGTTATAAACACTTAACAAGATATGAATTATATTTTTATGTTGGTACTTTAAATGAACTGAAACACGTGTAAGAATTTCATTCTCTACCAAAAAATTGAAAAATAAATTGTATTAAAACTTTGACAACTTCTAGTTCAAAGAAAAAAGTTTAGAAAATTGATGAATAAAGTATAATGTAGAACACGCTTTAGGTCGTCACTTGTATTTTAGAAGTGAGGACCTTTTTCTTTTATGTCATTATTTTGTATTTCCGAAGCGAGGACCTTTTTTTTATCATCACTTGAAATTTAGAAGTATTAAATAATTTTGTTTTCCGCCCCCACCCCCCAAATTCCTGGGTGCGCCACTGGCTTCCTAGTATTTTCATTAGGATAGTCACTAGCAAGCTATCCACTAGCTCGTGTACTAGTCAAATGTAAACACGCCATTATTCTGCAACTTACTGAATATTGGGTTGAGATGGGTAAAGCCAGAGAATTACAAGTAATTAAAATACCTTTTGCCCTGGCAGTATGGAGAAATTCAAATTTTTCAAAACTGGTGGATCAGAAAGTTGATATCTTAAGTACATATTCTTAAATTTGATCAGACCTCTGGAAGGCCAGTTAGACTCAACACCTAAAACAAGTATTTAACAATTAATATTTATATTTTATAAATCGGACATTTGAATAAATAACTGAAAAATACAAGGTGTAGTATATAGTACACAAAGTCAAATGAATTATATTTCATCATCATCAGTATCAGAAGCCTTATTTGCTCTAATATTGGACATAGGTCTCCCTTAGCGCACGCGCACAGTGGAAGCAAGTTCCTGCTTACTTGTTGTCAATGCTGGCGATGGCCAACCAGGAATATGCTATATGTTATCCTGGGATCTAAATGGAAAATATCACGAACCGGAATACTTCACTTCAAAATTATTGCCCGTATAATATACTCAATAATTGAAGTGATTGCAAAAAAGGAGGACAAATTGAAATGATGACAAAAAAATTTGATGTGAAGTGCTCACACATTTCAGGGTTTTGTAGGTATTTAATAAGTGTAAGAAGACAACAGAATGGTGGATGTCTAGAACAATATTTTTTCTATACATCAAAGTTAACAGTTTTTTGATAATCATTTTTATTCGTTATTTGAGTACTAAGAGTTTTCATCAAATTTTTTAAAACTAAATTTAAATAATTTGCAAACATATCGTCACATAAAATTTAAATTAAAAATACCAGCTATTTTTTTAGTTACTTGGTATCGAAGTCATCATTAAATAAATAAAAAATATATTGATAAATGGCTTAATGTCTTTCAATTTTTAAATGTATTTCTCTCTGTTAACAATGTGTTATTTGATTTGTAAGTATTTCACTACTATAAATGATTTATTTCTCAAAAAACTAAAATAATTCAAAAAATCGATTGACACATACCCGAAAATAGTACCCGAAACCTACTACAACACGCATGAACTCGATTCGCAGCTGTTAAAAAAATTATATTACATTTTTTCAAAAGAATACATTCACTACTTTAATCATAAACATTAAAGATTCATAAAATTATTAGCCATAATTTAGTCATGATTTAAAAAAAAAAATTTTTTTTGTCAAAAACACAAAAATTGCAATATTTTCCGACGCAATCTGATCAAAAATTACTTTCGTATGTTTCCGGTTCAGATCAATGTACAATATTTAGAATTTTTTCAGATTTTTAATTTAACCCCTTTGGTGCGGGACAAGGGATTTTTTACTACATTTTTGACAAAAAGACGTATGAAAATAAAGACTTTAAAAAACTACTCTCCGTTCCTTAATCTACGCCTTAAGAGCTTTATTTGATACCACAGAACACATTTAAAAAAATTAATTATATCTTTCAACAACACAAAAAATCGATATTTTCTGAAAAACTAATTTGATCAAAAATTCCTGGTGAACTACTTCGGTTCCCTTCCCACCAATGTTTATCATTTGAACTTTCCATTTTCAGCGGTTTAGCTACAATTTTTACCGTATAGACAGGCAGACACATGAGTGACGTTAGAAGGCTTTTGTGGTGGTCATACCTACTATTTACAAAACCCTAAAAAGAGGAGGAATTGAAGTAATTTATTTCCAAAAAATGAAGACGAACTGAAGAAATGACAAAAAAAAAAAACAAATTGAAGTGATGACAAAAAATAAAGAGGGCGTATTTAAGTATTGACCAAAAAATTGAAGTAATAACAAAAAATTGATGTGAAGTGTGAATTTTCACACATTTCAGGGTTTCCCAGGTAAAAAAAAAATCGAAGCGAATTTAGTAAGTGAATGATGATTATTTGGGATGCCAAAACAAATTTTATGTTAAAATATTTTTTTGTTAATTTTAATTCGAATGCATAATATCATTATTTAGGTTTCTAAATATGTGCAGTATTTTTACTTGCCCGACCTTAATATATAAGGGGCAAGTATTGTAATCGCGAAAATTTTCGATGTCGAGATTTTGACGGATGACCACGTTTCATGGTCCAGGGAATCCAAAAAACCTATTTTCGAAGTGCCGTCCGTATGTGTGTGTGTGTGTGTGTGTGTGTGTGTGTGTGTGTGTGTGTGTCTGTGTGTATACACGATAACTCAAAAACGGTTTAACTTAAAGAGTTCGTTCTGGTACTAAAAAATTCTCCTATTAAATGGGAAGAACCCTATTGTTTTTTATGAAAATCGGTTGACTAGAAATGGGAGTTTACTTGTGTCGATTTTAATATTTTTGCGAATATTTAGCAACAGAAAAATATTTCGAAAAAATTTATTGAACAAAAGTTACTATAAATGCAATAACTAATAACTTTTATTTGAGACGTTTTTTGATAAAACGAAAAATTTCGAAAATTTTTTGTAAAATTATTTAAAATTAGTCTTAATTTTTTCATACTCATATGTAACGTTTCCATGGTCATGATAATTAATTCGTAACTAGTAAAGCAAGCCTTGGACAAAAATTTGTATAGAACATAATTTGATGTATTTTTGAAGATTTATCTAAATATTAATTATTTTTTTTTTTTTAATTTACATTTTTTTTAAATATTTTTTTTATGGGAGGGCAAGTCTAGCGGAGGTTTCCTTTCGCCACTGGTTTTTATATAGCAAGGTTCATTAAGATTTTGAAAATTGCGCCTATGGCTTCCATTGGTTGTTTCGTAAGCTCCGCCCCTCTGATTTCGTATACATTGTAAGTGAATGATGATTATTTGGGATGCCAAAACAAATTTTATGTTAAAATATTTTTTTGTTAATTTTAATTCGAATGCATAATATCATTATTTAGGTTTCTAAATATGTGCAGTATTTTTTTTACATAGCAAGGTTCATTAAGATTTTGAAAATTGCGCCTATGGCTTCCATTGGTTGTTTCGTAAGCTCCGCCCCTCTGATTTCGTATACATTGAAACATATAATTAAATTATAATTTCAACAATTACCACTGGTTATTAAATTTACGCTTTTAAAAATTAAATGCAACATTTGCCAAAATATAACTAGAATTTTGAAAAAATAATTTAAACAAAATAAAAATTAAAACAAGAACAGAAAAAAGGTCTCCAGACCGGTAGCGAACTCTAGTTTGCAAATTAGAACGCAAGAAGGTTAACCATGACACCATGAAAGCGTACTGGTTTACTGTGTTACATAAAGTATTAAATATTTTACATCGTCAACCAAAAAACACCAAAAAAAAATGCGTTATTTTCCGAAAACATAATCTGATCAAAATCTGGTCGTTAATTCACGTACTAAGGGCTTTTGTTTGATACCCTACTCAGAATTTTAAAAAAATATTATTTTTTCGAGGGATGTATTTTTAGGGGGATATGTTTTTAGATGTTTTAGTATTTTTCCTATGTGCGGGTCAAAGATTTGTATAAGCATGCCAAATTTCAACTCTCTAGGTTTAGCCGTTTGGCTACAATTTTTACCGAACGGACAGACAGACGGCAAAATTACTGTATAAGGGCTTTTTGGTTATACCTACAAAACCCTAAAAAAGACTAATTGAATTGATAACAAAAATGTGAGAACGAATTATAGAAATGACCAAAAAAGTGAGAACTAATTGAAGAAATTACCAAAAACACCGGATGTCGAATTGAAGTAATGGCCAAAAATAAGGAGGCTGAATTGTAGTAATGACAAAAAAAAGGACGAATTGAATACGCCACGCATCAGGACTTATCAGGAAAGCTGTAGTCATAAAATCAGAGACGGTATATTAGTCAAAGCACAGAATATATGCTATTAATTATATATGAAGCAGAATGTATACCCCGTATAGGGGAAAAATTTTAAGATCGTAGCGCCACGCGGATTTTTTTGAAACCATTCTAAATCAGATACCACTTGACATTTACTAGTAAATAATAGCGAAAAGTGTATCAAAAAATTGATGTGAAGTGTGAATTTTCACACATTTCAGGGTTTTGCAGGTATTTAGTAAGTGAATGATGATTATTTGGGGTGCCAAAACAAATTTTATGACAAAATATTTTTTTATGAATTTTAATTCGAATGCCTATTACCATTATTTAAGTTTTTAAAGATGTGCAGTATTTTTTTTTTTATATATCAAGGTTCATTAAGATTTTGAAAATTGCGCCTATGGCTTCCATTGGTTGTTTTTAGTCATAGCTCCTCCCCTTTGATTTCGTGTACATTCAAATATATAATTAAATTATAATTTCAACAATTTCCACTGGTTATTAAATTTACGCTATTAAAAATTAAATGCAACAATTGCCAAAATATAATTAAAATTTTGAAAAAATAATTTAAACAATATAAAAATGCAAAAAATAAATAAAAAATAATATTGTCTCCTCACGTAGGACTCGAACATGAGTCCGATTACGAATTCTTGGACAGAACGCAAGTATCTTAGCCACAGCACCAAGAAACACGTTACTGTTTAGCGTATTATATAACTATAAGTTGTCAACATTATTAGCAAAAAAACACAAAAAATGCTTTTTTTTCCAAAAACATAATCTGATCAAAAATTCCTGTTGAACTATTCCGGTTCACACCAATGTACATTACTTAGAATTTTTTCAGATTTTTAGTTTAAACCATCTGGGCTACAGGGTGTGGGACAAAATTTTTTTTGCACAATATTGGCAAAAATCGCTTCAAAATAATTTATTTTGGAAAAATAAAAATTTGATCGTTAATCCACGTACCAAGGGCTTTCATTTGATACCCTACTCAGAATTAAAAAAAAATATTTTTTTTTTCGATGAGCACATATTTGTTTATATTTTTAGGGGGATATGTTTTTTAGATGTTTTGGTATTTTTCCTATGTGCGGGTCAACGAGTTGTATAAGCATGCCAAATTTCAACTCTCTAGGTTTAGCCGTTCGGCTACAATTTTTACCGAACAGACAGACAGACAGACAGACAGACAGACAGACAGACAGACAGACAGACGACAAAATGACGGTATAAGGGTTTTTTGGTCATACCTACAAAACCCTAAAAACGACAAAAAATAAATAATTGTTTGGGATTTTCTGATTTTGTGAAGTGACATTACTTGTAAACATCTAAAATACTACATTTTGTGATCTGGTTTTAAATTATGGCGGTTTTCCATTGTCGATTATTTTAACTATATTGGGGGAAATAATAATTCCCGTGTTGTTTACCAAGGAGTAGAAATCTACAATGCCGGGCATATAATATTGTGTGGAGTCACTGAAAAAAACAGAGAGTTCATAAAGATTTATGCATTATGCCTACAAACTTGTGCATTGCAAACCCACACACAATAACAGGAATTTTCAAGATATGCGATAATAAATACAAAATTGAAAATATTTTTTATAGTCACTATCATTAAAATGTAATGAGCAAACTTTGATATAAGGGCTCACTTTTTTTCCAATTTTTAAATTGTTTAACTAAACATCGCGTCGATTCCTAACCTCTTGCTTTCCCAATTTTGTTTCGAACCGTACGGTGTCTGATATTAGTGGAAACAAATGAAACGATATTTCCGGGTTTCTTCTTTTCAATGAATTGCACATACGCACACAACAATATGTATTATACATTTTTCAATTATTAAAATAAAACTTTAAAAACAAACTTCATACAAAACCAATACACAAAACGAAATGTTATCTGATGTACACAAGTTCATGAAACGCTCACCAGATGGTAGGGTGCTTAGCTGCAAATCCCTATACCGGAACGTACACCCTCGGTTAGAGCTCTTTCAGTTACCAACAAACCTATAGTTTGATTTATGTCTTATGCTAACCATGTATACCATATTACACCAAGCATTTTCAGTTTTACCAAACAAAATTACTTGTTTCGATGCCGTCTTCGAGTGTTTCTTTTTCTAGTTTTGTATATTCTAAAATTCTTTCAACGCTCATCATTTGATTCACAACCTCTGTGGCTTGTTGCGATCCTAGCTGCACCATTCCAGTCAATATCATTGATTGAGAAATAGCCAAACCAGCTTTGCTAGCATCAAATATGTCGTTAACTAAAAAATAAAAATAAAATAAATTTCCTTGTCTTGTCTCTGCTTTGAATTAATTAAAGTTGTTACCTTCATTTAATAGGAGGAAACTGAATATCACAATAGAAATGAATAAAACTGTGAAAAAATCGATGTATATTCCAAAAGCAGTTCTACTTGCAACAGTCAGATACCAGGATGATGTATGGAGGTCCTATAACACACAGAATATATATCTATAAGGTACCTGAGGCAAATAAGGCCCACCTAATTTAAAAATGCAATAAATTGGGTATTTGATGACATAGAAAAACAAAATCAAGTTTTCCACAAAATTTATTTATTTGCGCTACTAAAAAAGTAGAAGAACTAATACAAAAGTGAGTATTTAAAAAAATATTTGAGATTTTAAAAACCCTTTCTGTGGGCCTTATTAAACCACCGTAGTATAATAAGGCCCTAAAATAAACTTACACTTTTTTCAAAACTAATCAGCGGGATGTCTCCCTTTAAACATATTTAAACTAGAAAATGGCTAAAAGTTTAAATTTCACAGTCATGGCAATAAAACACTTCTTTATCTTCTTTTGTAAGTCCCATGCATTCTTCGTGGTACCATTTCTTGCATCGGTCACACTGTCGCATGTCCGATAAACGTTCTTCTTTGCATGCGTGGCAGTACCAAGCAGCTGTCGAAATTTTGGTCCTTTTGCCCTTACCTTTATCAGTTTGAGATCTTTGTCTTTTTTTTACATCTTTGGTTTTCTTCTTTATTTCTCTTTGGTCATTTTTTTGTGTTGTCTTCTTTGATTTCTTATTTTCTTTTGCTTTTCCCTGTTCCTTAAAAAGATCTTTGGTAACCCTCTGGCCTTTGTAATTGATTGCTTTTCTTCTAGGTTTATTCTTTATTACAGCATAGTTAGGAGTCGGCAATAGCTCGTGAAAAGAAGACTTACATTCCTTAGTTTTAAGATTAGCCAGTGGAATGTCATCATCTGGATCAGAGACGTCACCTTCTTTTTCCTCTTCGGAAGAATATATATTCATCCTGGCATAATAAGATTTGCGCAACAGTAGCTGAGTTTTCTGTTGTTTAACATTTGTCTCCGTGTCTGTCTCAGATTCTGAGCTATAAATTACTGGACGATTACTGGCAACTGCGAAAGAAGTTGAAGGTCTTGGTGACTGTATTGGAGTGACGTCGTTTCTATTCACAATTTGCGACTCCCTTGGTGGTGTTTCGTTGCCTAAGTTTGTCAAGATATTCACTCTATTAGCGCAGACTGCGTCATCTCCGACTTTTTCAGAAGTTGAGTTGATCTCATTATTTTCCAGATTTTGCGACTGTTGTTGAGGAGTATCAATCGTCAAGCAGTGTGGGCTGGCAGAACGAACAGAACCTTCGTCATTTCTTACAGACGATGAATCAGGGCCCTCGTCTAAAATTGATGGCGAATTAGCATTGTTAAGTGACTGCAGTTCTACTGATTGGTTAGGAGTTTCGTCATCAAGACAGTCTGGATCGGAGTCATCCGCAGCTGAGGGTTGCGGAGGAGGCACTTCTGTTAAGACAGAAGGAGCAAACGCTTCATCTGGTAAAACATCCGGATTAAATGGATACAAGCCTGTGGCCCTGAATCCGTTCAGTATGTTTTCATGGGTCAAACATTTTGACCAAACTTTGGTAAAAATTGTATTAAAACTGGTTTTCGTCAAGCGTCTGTCAGGCCTTTGGTACATGTATGTCAAAACTTCTTGATCCCAATTATGTTCAAATGATCTGTTTACTGATTTATCAAGGGGTTGGAGCTCGTGGGTTGTATTACTTGGTAGGCAGTAAAGGACAATGTCATGTTTTTCGGCCTCTTCAACAATGTTGTAATCCAAGTGAGATGACGCTCCATCAAAGATCAACAAAATTTTCCCTTGTGTTTTATATTTTGCTAAATGCTTGATGAACTCAATAAATAAATCTGTAGTCATGCTCCCCTTCAGAGCCATTTTCACTAGACTTCCAGGTGGCAAATTGTCACTGAACTCAGGCTTTTGCCTTTGTCCTTTGAATATGATCATTGGCGGGATAGCGGTGCCAACGGCATTTACGCACATAGCGATCGTAACGTTTTCTGCGTGCTCCGGCGCAATCAAATGAACTCGTCGAGTTCCTTTTTGTGCCAAAACAGTCTGCTGATTGTGAATAGTCAGACGACATCCCTTTTCGTCTGTATTATAAAGGCGTTCTGGATGATTTACAATATCAAGTTCCTCATACACTTGTTTCACTTCTTCGAAGTGTTGACTAACGATCGGTCTGTTCAATTTTTGTGCTCTTGCAGGATTCATAAACTGTGCTTTTCTTTTTGAAATTTTAGTGTGCCGCTTCAAGAACATGTTAAGCCAGTCTTTGCCGGCAAGGCCAGCATCTTTATTGAAGTTGTGTTTTATATTGTGTTTTTCGCAGAAAATAAATGCTTGTCTCCGAATAAGTTTAGGTGTCAGAGGCATCCCAATATTTGCGAATCGTATAATTCTGTTAACAAGATCATTTTCTTGTTCCTGATTCAATATAGAACTGCGTCCTAAATGTTTTACAGTGCTTCTAGTTATCAGGTGGTTCCTCAGCGTTCGTCTTGGAATATTATGACGATCTGCTGCAGCACGCTGTGACAATTGTCCCTGTTGTAGTGCTGTCATGGCTGCACGTAGGCTTTCTTCTGTCCACTTAGCTCGCTTTGGAGGCATTTTAGTTGAATCTGTGAGTAGAAGAGTAAAGATGTTAAGATACTAAAACGCGTCGAACCGATATTGTTTAGGTAGGGTAATAAGGCCCACGGCCTACTTCAGTGGGCCTTATTAGCCATACGACATGATCATACAAAATGACTTATCAATGAAATAAATACGATTCTGAACGTAAATAAACACTGAAATCATATACTCAAATACCTAACGTTCAAACTAAACAAGTTACTTTATGTCAAAATAGTAATTAAACAACAAAACTTACGCTTTTGTGTCGGCGAAAATTATAAATCCATGCGACTGTAATACTTTTAGCGACATTCCGCTTGCTATCGACAAGATGACTGCACGAGCGGCCGTCCAAACATGTAGTGGAGTTTGTACTGACCTAATGCATGTGTGCGTAAAGAACGAAGTTGCATCAAACCATTTTAGCGCGAATTTTCAAATGTGGGCTTTGTTACCCCCTGGGCCTTATTTGCCTCAGGTACCTTATATCTATACAGAGAAAAACGTTCAACGCTACGTACAAGCACCAGAGATTATTAGTTTCTTATACAAAACTAACAATCTGAAATAAAATTAGTGACAATCTATACATCAAATTTTGCACAGAATTTTTATCTATCTAATAGGATATTTTTGATTGTAGAAAAAATTATTGTAAAAATGTTATTGCTCAATAACTTAATAATAGATACCACACAACAATGTTCTGTAATTTTTTAAATATATTTGTGGCTTTCAAATAATTTTTATATTTATATAGTCTTGTGTAGAAATATTCAAATAATACGACAACATTTTTTTCGACATGATTGTTTATAGTTTAGAGCCTTCGTTGAAAAATATTATACTTGATGATAATGAAATGCCACTTGGTATGAGTATTCTTTACATAAAATAAATCATTTTTATCCGCAGCATCTATATTAAGAACCACGGCAGAATCGAGATGTCGGCAAAAGTAGATTACCAAGTCAATAACTATAAGTAATTTTCACAATAGAACAAATTATCTCCAAACATATTTGTAGAATGGAGCTTAGCTACAATTTGCCGCATGGTACACAAATATGCGTCGAATGATTTACAAGATGGCGTCTATAACGCAATTTGTTTATTTACAATTACATGGCAGTTCTTTTTACAATTAAAAATATCGTATTAGATAGATAAAAACTCGCTGAAAATTTTGATATATAGATTGTTACTAATTTTATTTCAGGTTGTTAGTCTTGTATAAGAAACTGTACGGTTGTGCGCACTCTTAACGTGAAAAATCGGTAAACATGAGAAAATATTAAATATTAATTGTTGAGTTAACGTGGAGTTTAGGATAAGGTAAACTTACAGAGATTCTTTACTTCACAAATTATTTTATTTTCACTATACGTACATTTCGGCTACGAAGTAGCCATCTTCAGTAGTTGAATAAAACTAAGAGAAATTACAGATTTGAAATTATATATACACACAAACTAAACTCTATAAATTACCTAACTTAGAACGTCATTTGTGAAGTAAAGAATCTCTTTAAGTTTACCTTATGAGAAAATATATTGATGCCGACAAAATGCTATGCAATTTATTACATTTATTATCTTTTAATATTGTCACAATTATGATATAAATGTATTCTAATGTCCCAATTCCTTGAGCGGCCTTTATGCGGTGTAGGTCACGGTTGCTGACGTACGATTTTGGGAAAGAAAAGAAACTTTTCATTCCTTATTCCACGTTTTAAGAGCTTTCTTTTGATATCACACGATACATTTTTTAAAAAACATTTTTTTTTCAATAACCCAAAAAAATCTATATTTTTCGAAAAACTAATCCGATCAAAAATTCCTATTGAATTATTTCGGTTCCCATCATTGTACATTTCAAATTTTTAGATGAACCCCTTTGGGAAATAGGATAGGGGACAAAAGTTTTTTTGGCATATTTATGGTGAAACCCCCACAAAAAAATGATTTCTCAAAAAAAAAAAAATGTTAGTTGATCCACGCATTCAGTGGTTTCATGTGATATCCCACTCAAAATTTAAAAAAAATATTTATTTTTTCAATAAATACATATAGCTTGTTTCTTTGGTTTAGGCGGACTAGATTTTCAATTCTAGTAACTTTTACTGATTAAATGAGACTTTTGATCATTTTGTATAGGAAAAGCCCACTTCAAACAATAAAAAGTGAGACCATGACAACTTATAAAAATGAAAATTTCAGTTAGTTCCACCTAAACGTTTGGAATAGCCTATATTTGTTTATATTTATCCCGCGATGTATTTTTTTGAACCCTCTATATTTTTCCTATATATGGGTCAAAGAGTTGTACAAGCATGCCAAATTTTAATTTTTTATTTTCAGCCGTTTGGCTACAATTTCTACAGACACATGAGTGATGCTATAAGGGTTTTTTGGTGGCCATGCCTACAAACCCCCAAAAAATGTATTCAATGATGCAGCTTGGGCATCCCTGTTTAAACATTAGATATTTTTTGATTATTATATCAAACCCATTGGTGAGATTTTTTTTTTTTTGTAATATGAAATAATTTTAACCCGGAAAAATATGTGTCTAAATGGTTTCACATTAATCGGTTTCCCCTGTAGTTTAATAATACCTGTAGCAAATCGAACTCGGTGACATAATGCGTTTCTGCATGAGAAGATCTTATTGTAGTGAGTCCATCATAGGAGGCCTTGATATGGGAAAACACTGGACTTTTAGTTATTCCCTCCAGTCTCTTGATATCCTTTGCTGTTTTAGTATAAACTGTAGCTAATTTGTAACCAATCAACAAGAGAAGAACAATAGCTATGGCCATAAATACATTTGTTATTATGATCACAACTAAGATACCTGTCATTACCAAAATTACCTGAAAAATAAGAAAATCACTGTAAATCATTTTGGGTATTTAAAGTTAAATATTTCAGTAATACACTCAACCACACCAAAAGAACACCTAGATTTTTCTGATTTTAAGTGGAAAATTAAGTGCACCAATAATACACCAAATATTTGACCGAAGTCGAAAATCTTATTTCTGGCTGAGTTAAAGTTCTAGCCATACCTACGTCCGAGAAGCTCGGACCACCCTCGATTTTAGATTTAAACTTTTAGGTCAGACGAGTCTTACTACGAGCGATAATCGACGACCAACGAGTGAAGAAGCGCGAGATAGCTGAGGCTGCGGGCACCTCAACCGAACGGGTGATCAACATTTTGCATGACTATTTGGGTATGAGGAAGCTCTCTGCCAGATGAGTGTCGCATTTGCTCTCAGTCGACAATAAACGCGATCATCTGACCATTTCGAAGGAATATTTGGCGATGTTCAACCGCAATAAGAATGATTTTTTGCGCCGTTTCGTTATCGTGGACGAAATATGGATCAATCACAACACACCACACCAACAGTCGAAACAGTGGACTGTTTCTGGCGAATCGAAGCCGAAGAAGGCCAAGGTTGGTCTGTCGTCCAACAAAGTCATGGCAACAGTTTTTTGGGATGCATACAGTATCATTCACATCAACTACCTGGAAAATGGCAAAATGATCACGGGCATATATTATGTAGAGCTGTTTTTGGCGAAAAAAACTGCTGTTCTACCAAAACAACGCACCTACCACAAGTACGCAGTCCCAATGGCAAAACTCCATGAGTTTCGCTACGAATTGGTTCCTCATCCACCATATTCGCCAGATTTGCCCGTGCGACTATTATTTATTTCCAAACTTGGAGAAATGGCTCGGTGGTTAGAAATTTGGGTCGAATGAGGAGGCCATCGCTGAAACAGAGGCCTATTTTCAGGGCTTCGAGAAATTGTATTATTCAGAGGGCATCGAAAAATTGGAGAATCGTTGGACGAAGTGTATAGTTCTAAAAGGAGACAATGTTGAGAAATAAATTGAATAAAATAAAAAAAAATGTGTTTTCTTGCCTAGGCCGATTACTTTTCAACCGCCCTTCGTATAACTGAGTTTAACTATCACAATTTGTTTAATTTTTTAATTAATTTTTTGAATTAATTTAAAGCTGTCTGTAGCGTAAATTTAAAAGAAGATGAATTACGAGTACACTAAAGGATGTTTTCCAATAGACGTAGATGTAGAATGTTACGTAACATAAGTAATGGGAAAATACATGCTATGGTTTCCAATCAGACATAGATGGACGTAAACGTAGAATCATTCACGTAGAATATTGATATTTTTATATTTCACGTCTGTGTTTTGACGTCTGTCCAATAGGAAAGAATGATGGAAAATGACAAAATATATTCAATACGTCGTAAGCAGGTAGATAGAACCTGTCAACATCTATTGGATTCACGGTAATGAAATTAGGGAAATAAATAATTACCGTGGTTAGATTAGATTATTGTTTAATAATGAATTTGGATAGAATACTCGAATTAAATGTGGAAACTTTTCATAGTACAGGGCCGCCGCGTGCCTGTTATCAGCGTGCACTACACACGGGCGATTTCGGATCAATTTTATAAAATCCTACAAGTAGACGACGGTCTAATGGATTTTTGCACTCGGGCGGCTTGCAAAGTTGGTCTAAGCTACCATCGTGCTTTAGATATTCTGTGTTTACGACATTGTTTGCGAATAATGAGCATAACAGTAACAATAAAAATTGCTAGCATTGCTCAAACATCGTCCATACTATTTGGTGAATACCTTTTATTTGTAAGGTGACCATATTTTTTAGTTCTTAATTCGGGATGGGAGCTCATAGACAAAACAACTTGTGGGACTGAGAAAAAGAAATACTACGAGAGGAACGGATACTGATTAGATTAGATAAAGAGGATGCAAGAAGAAGGAGAGGATTTCCTGCAGATGCTGGCGGAAAGAGACAGAGAAATTCAAGACCAAGAGCGACAAAACAGGATCGACACAACGAGGTACAACAAATACTACTATAAGATACAAGCAACAACCTTACCAGAGTACCTGAACAAAAATAACAAACACCAGAGTCTCATAGCAAGGTTCAGATGCGGGAATGAGGCAGCAGACAACCAATTCTGGAAAAGAGAAGAAGAGTGGAAATGTAGAACATGCGGGGAACAGCCAGACATTGCGACCACTTGCGACGCTCCCCGGAATTAGGGGAAGATCCAGGGCGACTGGAAAAGGTACTTGGGGAATCCAGAACTGGCATAAAATGGATGAGAAAGGTGAAGAAAAGGAGAGAAACACTTTTGGACAAAAAAAAACTGCTGAGTTTCATAAAAAAACTTTAGTTCTGTAATTTAAATAATGTTATATTTTTGTTTTTATATATACCTATATATCTTTTTTTAAGGAATTTTTGTGATTTTTGATTATTAAACAATTGATGGGTTTATAAAAATTTATGTTTGAAATGTACTTAATTCGAAGCCGAAAGGCATGAATAAAGATTTATACTACCACAATAAATAATTATTATTTATAATAAATACAAATTTCCAATCACAGATAATTAACTTATATTATTAAAAGGAACATTATTAAAATCACAGTATTTTTTAAATGAATTCAAAATTTTTTCATTGATATTACTCAGTAGAAAACTTTATATATTTTTCCGATGGACTTTCCGACTATGGATCTTTTTTGCTTTGAAGCAGTACGGCGCTAGCTCTTAAAATCTGGGGGAGGGGGCAGGAAATATTTGAAATCATCGTTTACACAGTGATGACCTGAAAAAAAAGGTCCTCGCTTCTAAAATATATTTTTCTCCAAGCAATTCTTGGGGAACCAACTGGAGGCCAGAGCAATTGGGGGGGGGGCACCCTGGACCCCCCGCTAGCGCCGGCACTGCTTTGAAGTATTTTATAAAAATCCGCACAGTTTTCTTCATAATTTACTTTAATCAATAATATTGCTTTTAATGTGTCTATATCAAGTCTTGTCCAAAAGCTGTTCATCGAGGAAAAACCTAGATTTTGTTTAGTTCTAGTTTTGTAAAAATAATTTTAATTGAAATATATTAAAAATAAATATTGAAAATAAGTACCTTAAAAATTCGGGACAATTCGGGACAAAAAAACGAATTCGAAACAAATATTGCCTCTGAAAAAATTCGGGACGCAAGGCGGAAATTCGGGACTGTTCCAGCCAATTCGGGACGTATGGTCACCTTAGTTATTTGACACTTTTTCTTATAGAAAGAGGTTAACTTAAAGACTTTTGACACGATAATCTAAGTTTATTAGAAACCAAATCAAAAAAATCTGCGTTGGATATAAGGTGACTTATTTTCCCATTGCCTTTCAATAGTTACCTGAATTGCTTCCAACATAGTTTTAGGCAAAATCTCATCCATGGTTCCCATATCCTTCGAAAATCTATTCAATATCCTTCCAGATGGGTTATTGTCAAAGAATCTCATTACAGCCCTCATCAAACTGTTGAACATACTTCCATGTAAATTAATGGAAGATTTCATACATGTATACATAAACATTACGGCACGAATAATTGTGAGAACTACTGTAGCACCAATTAGACCAGCATAAATTGTGAAAGCATCCGATACGAAAATATCCTCGTTTGTTTCGGTATTCGTCGTATTGTAGAAGTGGTAGCTTGAGTTCTGATTGATGTCCGTTTCGTTGTTTCCTAATTGATTAATAACAATTTCTGTTGAATTATAATGGTGATGTGGATGAGTTCTGTCGAAACTTGCACGAATTTCTGAAGTCCTAAAAATAACAAATAAAATATACAATGGCAACCATACGTATATTTATATCACAGAAACATCTCGAAAACACTGTCCGACTAATGAGTTCTGAATCGAAATGAATAAATTATAATCTAAGTATGAGAAAAAGCGTGGTCAGTCTGGTATAAAAATTACTGAGTTTAGAATATCGATATCAATATTTAAACATTGTGACACACAACAGCTTCATTGTTGTCAAATGAAATGCGTCAAATATCCAGCTATTTTCTTCTAAACAGGGTGTAACTGAAATACTTGTCCAAACTTTAGCAGAGTACTCTACGGCAGCGTTTCTCAACCGGGGGGCCGTGAAGGTTTCGTCGGGGGGCCGCGAAGTCATACAAGATCGAAACATGAAAATATAATAAAAATGCACTCAATCTTACAAGATATAAATTTTATTCATATTTATAAATACGAGTATCTTATATTGATATTCATAAAAATATACCTTTCACAACATAAATAAAATAAATATTCTATTTATTTTTATACTTAATATACTTATTTTGACAACTAATTTAAACTACAGGCTATTTCAAATGTTTAAGTTGTCCCTAGCTAACTTTATAATGAGTAAATGGGCTTTTACTAAACAAAATGATCAAAATATTCATTTAATCGATAAAAATTACTAGATTTGAAAATCTAGTTCCGTTTTAACAAAAGAAACAGACTATAAGTAGACTATATCAATGTCAAATAAATTGTATGTGTCGGTTAATAGGTTCGCGTTAGAGGTACTTCAAGTGTTTTTAAGTTGTGCTTTGAAGTAGGTACGATTTGGAAGTGCAATATTTGTTATTATATATTTTTTTAATTGCTCTCCGAACTACAGGTAACTCAAGAGTAAGGATGCGAATGTGTTTAAATTAAAATGGAAGGCACTTTGAGCATTTGTAAATAAAAATACTTTACTTTCAAGTCGTTATAGGGACTATAATCGTCCTTTAAAAATATCACAGTTTTTTGTGTCAACCGTAAAAGATATTAAAAAAATGTTTAAGGAAAAGTTGTTGAAAAGCTCTATCCAAAGATATCCAATATGACATACGTTCCCATTTAAAAATTCGAAACTGTCCTTGATGTCCTGTAATTCCGTTTTTTTCCGGAAAATTTCAATACTACCATTCAATTTTGTGGATAAATTTTAGTTCAAAATTTTTGATGTGTGAGGGACGTCTGAGCAACGTCGCCTTTTCGAAAAAACTTGTGTTCCCATCCATGTTATTGATACACCATATATATATATATGTTAGCGAAAATATAATTATGCAACATTTACCCTAATTAACGATCATGGTGTGCTATATCGTTGCTAAGCACATTGTTTTATGTAAATAAAATAGTAGAAAATATATAATATGATGTGCGATATATATATAGGGGGGCCGCAGACAATATTTATGTAATTTGGGGTCCCAGGCCATAAAAGGTTGAGAAGCACTGCTCTACGGAACCAAACAATGAAAAAGTTCTTATAGACACATATATGTCCGGAAATAGTTTCTTATAAAGTTACAGCCATTTTAGAGTTACGCTTTTAGGTAATACAATTTTTATTAAAACTGAGCAGAATTTTATACTCAGTAGTTTTAAAAATAAAACCAAAATAGATAGATAAATTCCTTGAGCAATAATACAGGCTTTACAACCTCTTATAATTAATCGTCTAACAAGTACAAAAATTTCGAGAGTGTTTCGAATTTAATGAAAACTGGTTTATACTGTGAAGATTTTTCCGGTGGACCCATAAAAAAATAATAATGTAAAGGATTACAATTTTGAGAGTGGGCCGACCAAGCAATTGGTCGGCCCACCTACCAATTCAACAATTCGGGTAGATATTGTCAAGAAATTATCTGCCAAATTGACTAAAATGTGCGAGGACAATGTCGTGTATAAACTATAGTCGTATACGTATTTGTAACGGAACGTCTTCAAATACGAGGGTCAATCAAATATAAACGAGCCTTTCTCCCTAGGTAAGGAAGCGTAGAAGAGGAAAACCAGCCCAATCGGTTTATCTAATGTTCTGTTTAGTAGCGTTTACGACGAATGGGAAAAATGTGATTGTCTCTGTTGAGTAACGCATTATTATAAAGTTTGTATCCGGTGAAAACATGAAACAAGCTGAAATTCACCGCATACTGCAGTTCTAGTTCGGGCAAGATACCCTTTCATGGCCAAGAGTAAAAGTTTGACACAACGAGTTCAAGCAAGCCCGTGAACGTGTTGAAAACCAAAGTTATCCTAGCAGTCCTTGCACCATTGTGACTGATAAAAACATTTCTCGTGTTTGTAGAATAAGATCGACAATTAAAAACGCTTGAAATTTCGGAGGAACTTTGTGTCAGCTATGGAAGAGTTCAATCAATCATCCGAAAGCAATGGGCTCCAAACAAATCTCATCACGTTGAGTTCTAAAGCTGCTGAGTGATGATCCTTCACGACAACGCCAGGCCCCACACAGCAGATCTTACGCAACAGATACTGGTAGATATGCACTGGAAAACTTTTGAACATCCACCTTATAGTCCCGACTTATCACCATGCGATTTCCACATGTATGGGCCCCTCAAAGACGCACTTGGTGGCGAGCGATTTGAGAACAATAGTCAAAAGGAAACGATCGTGCGCAACTGGTTAGATACCCGCCTATTTTCATTCTACGAGAATAGGATAAAGAAACTGCCCAAACGTTGGCAAAAATGCATTTTAAAAAGAGACTTTGTGGAAAAATAATTTGTAGTAATGTATATATATTACTTGTAAAATAATTTTTTATAAAAAACAGCTCGTATATTTTTGATTGCCCCTCGTAGTAAAGGTAAATCCTCTTCCAAAAAATGCGTGTAGTTTTGACCATTTGAAATTGTTGGCAAAAATATCGGTTCTATTAAATAATCTCCAACAATACAAATATAAATATTATAGGAAAAGGTTTGGTGGTGTCGATGATTTCTAATGGCATAGGACTGTTTTCCACCCTTTGATGATCGTTATGAAACTTAATGATTGAATCTCTAGAAAAATTTGCCTCATCAGTAAAAATCACACGAAAATGAACGACTAGTCTGCCAGAACAAAGACAAAATTTCACAAAATACCCGTCGCGAGAATTTCTTTAAAAGGGGTTGCCATCGTTTTTTACTTGTTCTGTGTATTACAAGGGGTATTTTAAAAATAAATATTTTTAAGAATTCAGATAGTACAATAAAATTAGAAGCCTTACGTTTACAGCACGTAATTATAGAAATATACTTTTAAATGGTTCATTGTTCAGGGAGACATGTGTTCAGAGTTATTATTTAATAACTTTGAACACTAGCATCCCCTTGAACAACACTAAACCCTTTTTTCACGAAATGCCTAAAAATGACTTATAAAAAGACGTCTCTCTGAAGAGAAGATCAGTCAGTATTCAGTCTGCATAGCATTAACATCTAATTTGTTGAATTCTTAGATGAACTGGTTCGGCTTTCGGGTGGACTACTCGATTCTGTTTGTTTTATTATTTTAAATGCACGTTAATCTTTCAAACTTAAACTTTTTTGTAAATATTACTATTAATAAATTTAATTCATTAATTTTAAAGCGTCTTAACGAGTGTTAACCTTCACCTTTAAGAACTTAAGTGAACAGCTAAGTCCAGACTAATTACAGAGATGCCTGATCAGTCGGTTGGTAAGTACTAATACACAGGCCCGGATTCTAGCGTAAGCGAGACAAGCGGCCGCTTCAGGCCCATTCAAGTCTGAGGGGCCCACTTCTAACCAACCGACATAATGTTTTGCCTTGTATTTCAGGAGATTATGACCTTTTTTTTGCTCTTCACTTGGATTTGGGAGGTGAGGACCTTTTTTTGCTCTTCACTTGGACTTGGGAGGTGAGGACCTTTTTTTTGCTTTTCGCCTAGATTTGGGAAGTGATTTTTTTTTCTTTTCGTAATATTTATATAATAATTATAGTTTTATAATTGACTTTTTGTTTGTTGTGGTTTTGCGTTTAAAGTCAAGAATTTTTTTTTTAGGGGCCCACTTTTCTTTTGCGCTTCAGGCCCCCCCTAACCCTAAATCCGGCCCTGCTAAAACATACCAGTTAATTCACATATCGTCATGATGAACCCTGGATAACACTCACGCCTAGTACCCGAACTCATTTAGTCATAAATCTCATTTCAGTTTGAGATGAGACTTTATATGTATATCACAGGCTCGCTACCTAGTAGATAATAAATGGTACGGTGTAAAGTAACGTACCGGGCTCGCTACAATATTCTTTTAAATTTACACTGCAACCAGCTTCTTTCAACTAATTTATTTTGTCACAAAAATGAAACAATGAAGGTATTCAAATCGTAGCAGCTGCGATAAACTCAGTTTTAATAGGAATCGTATTACCTAAAAGTTTAAATCTAAAATCGCTGTAAATTTATAAGAAACTATTTCCGGACATATGTCTATAAGACATTTTTTATTCTTTTTTTCTGTAGAATACGCCACTAAATTTTGGCCGAGCATTTCAGTTACACCCTGCATAATTTAAAATAAAAGTGTCGCGTTCTAATAAAATTAGGTGGTTCTTTTCGAAAAAAATTATCAATGCTTACCAATATGTCAGGAATAAATCTGAGCCATTTAGTACAGCTTGAGCGAGTAGGAGGGCAAGGAACAGCACAATAACCAAGAAGACACTTCCACTGGCTTTGAAATATGGCCAGAATATCGCACTGGATGTTCCCATTTCTTCATCATGTTGGTCAATTTCATTTTCTCCAATAACAGTGCTCTGTAAGTATTCATTTTAAAAAACATGTATTTTTTAAAATTATTTTTATTAAATTTTTACCGCAGTAGACAAAGTAGAATTTTTTCTTTCCAGCTTCATTGCTTCGGATTCCTTTGGCTTTTCAGTTGGCTTGTCAATGTGTAAGATTTGTTTAATATCTAAATTACTTTTTGAAATTTCTTGGTATGTTCCTTGTGATACAATTTGTCCCTAAAAGAGTAATTAAGGTATATAGGTATTTATTAAACTAGTAAGTAGGGATACCAACTCTTGACTAATCAGTTTCATGATATCGATCTTAAAAATCGGGATGTAGCCCAATAAATCGGGACAAAATCCAAAAAATAGAGATGTTTTTGATTAGTTAGATACAAAGTCATTAGAATACAAAATATTTTATAATATTACCGTATTGTTTTCGCTATTGTTTTGTTTAATTATTGAAATATCTAAATACTGGACCATATACAGTGCTGTAGTCCTAATATCAGCAGAGGGTATACTATACATATCTCGTAAAAACCAAAAGGTATACGGTCTCATATAATCTTATTTAACACTTTGAAATATTAAAAAGCACAGGGTATACGATAATCATTCGAAACAAAGCAGAAAGTACCTGTACGCCGTATAACCTCTACTACAGCCTTGACTATACTAACTATTTTACAACAACAATACTTTTTCCACAGTTAATTGACGTACGAAGTCTAAACTCTAGCTAAACACTGGCGGAATGGGAAACCCAAGCCAATAAACATAGAAGAAGAAGAAGAAGTCTAAACTCTCTCAATGTAGGTTACTTTCCATTAATACTTTACATTGTTACGCAAAGCTCCTTCATAAATCTCCAGCGTCCAGTATAATTTAGACGTGCTTACAAGTATGTTTTTTCCAATTCCATTCAAACAGTGGCGGCTGGTCTATAGGTGCTGCAGAGCTGCAGAACTGCCAATAAATGTAGTAAAAATATATTTTTTAAATTATTATTTATATTGCATAATAACTGAAAGATTTTTAGATTTATATGTATATCGACTAGTTGATTCTAGAAAACGCATTGTATCTGTAGCGCAACGAAAGCCAGCACGTAGCTTTACAGTGGGTTAGATAATTATTGTACCTTCTATTCTCTCCGTTTCTCTTTAATAATTTGCTGACGAACTACGCACTTCTGTACTCAGAAATATCTTCTTTCGTAACAATTCGGCTGTGGATCGGTTCCGTAAATCTTCCGAACGAAAGTTCCAATGAATGGGTTTTGAGCTGCAAAGTCATGCAGATTAAATTGTCACGTGTCGTCAATAGTAGAATATTTGTTGTGCTCAGCGCTGATATTTCGTTCTTATACTTATTTTTATGATTATTTTAGTGAATGAGTTTAATGTGTAAAAATTTAACGTTTAGTAGATAAAAATGAATGTTATTTTTAATTTAAATAAGGAACGTCTTAAAACAGAACTTTTTGTATTACATTCAATTAGTGAATGCAGAAAAATATGTGGCGCTGTGTCTTTCCTAAAATTTATAATTTTAAATTTGGACGAATCGATGGTGGAGACAAAGAAATTTTTACAAATTCTTGTAACAACACTCATGGTTACTGATGAAGCTGAACGTTATTTTTCCACTCTAAAATGGATAAAAACTTTTCTCAGAAACTCGATGTGTAAAGAACGTCTACCGGCCCTTTCGGCGCTGTCAACAGAAAAAAAATCTTATCAACAATACCGAACTTTACCGATAAAGTTATAGATAAATTTGGTGCTAAGAAAGACCGGCGTATTGCATTAATATTCAAGAAATTAAATTAAGGTAAAGCATATAATTTTTACTCTTATTACTATTATTAATTTCTTCTTCCTTGCAGAACATCCAAACATTTTTGACACGAGCTGCCACTGACTTGTAAGATCCACAGGGTAAACAAGTATGCCTACCCGTATTCCGTAAAATAAAGTACATACTTGGTTGTTATGTAAAAAATATATATTTTTTTAAATAACTTCTTTATTTGATGTTTAATTGTTTTTCCAATTTAATATTTGTGTAAGGTTCGCGACCTGTTGGAAGTAATGTCCCAAAAACCAGTGGCGTAACGGCGAAGCGGGGGTCTACATGTAGTAGGACGCCCTATTATGTGAATGCCCTAATGATAATTGCATAATTATAATGAGCAGCCACTGACTACGATATAAGCTGATGTCATCTATATGTTGAATGACATGTGGTGGGGAAAAGCTTTTAAAAAGGAGATGAAGGGATATGAGGAGTTGGTGATTGCAAATGACCCATCGGAGGATGGTCGTTGCAAACGCCCCATCGGGGGATGGTCGTACCTAAAAGCCTCAATGGGCTAGTGAGATCCGTGTTCGGGATTTTTGAACTTTACGATCCATCCTAGAATATTCAGAAGTGAAGTGCTTTTCTGTTCTGTTAAGAAATTGAGTGACTAAATTGTGTGTTTTGTGATACATATTTGGATTAGCTGTGTCACCTCAGAAATGATGTATGTATGTTCTATGTATTTTATTTAATAGGGCATGAAAAATATTCAAATTATAACTCTAAATTACTAAATTGACGTCAAAACGGACCTCCAAACTATTCTTTGATCATAATGTTTTTGATTAAATTTCATAGACCACACGTAGACTTAAGTTTTGTATATCTTTAGCTTAATAAACCTAGTTATAAGTTAAACTTATAACTGTTGCTTAATTTCAAATAACCCCCACATTCTCCTGTCCGGGTCGAGCCCATAATTTCCAGGTTCCATGGGGGAGCTGTAAGCCAACCCAGCTTAATTGGGGCCTGAGAGGTAAGTGCTCACCGCTCGGGGTCTTACATTTGTGTTTGCAGAGTAAAATACTACATTTTCCTGATTTAACCTTCTTCGTATCTCTTATAATAAGTAAGTTAACATTACTTAAACAGTTCCCAAAAACATGTATTAAAATTTAAAAGAAGGCATAAAAGATGCAAATGAAGATTTAGGGTCGGCTTCTGAAAGCTTAATTAACTATAACCAAATAGTTAGAAAATGGTTGCTATGGTTACTTATGGGATTGTTATATTGTAACCGAGTCTAACTAAATGATTAAACTAGGCTAAGCTTTCAGAAACCGGCCCTTAGTCTATTTAAATTTTTACATTCACTTTCACGCGATTAATTAATGATTTTTTATTAAGAGTTTATATAGGTAATTTATTTTACTTTTTGTGAAAAATCGGGACAAAACCGAGCAATGCACAATGCTCTCATGGTTTCAGTTTTTTAGATCGACTCCTCTGGATTACAGGGTACAGAATTTTTTTTTTTTTTTTTAAGAAAAGTAATACTCTCTATTCCTTAATATAAGCTTCAAACGTTTCATTTCATACCTCACAATAAATTTTGAAAAATAATGAAATTTTGCGTCCTTAAAATTAATATATTAGGAAAATCTACTCAAAAATTACGATTGTACTCAAGACTGTGTGAAGAAAATGCAGTACCCGAAGAAAAACCTGAATCTGGCGCCTCTCCTAAGGCTACGGTTACAGTGGAAACGTGTTCGCCCGCAGTACCATTGGGTGGTGTTTAATTCTTGCAGTTTCGCGCGATTGATAAGCTTCTGCTGTATCCACACATGCGTACTTCTACACGCTTGAATCAGTCGACCGAATGCGGTCGAGTGCGAGCGTACTATTCGCGACTACAAATAACAGTAAGACATCTGGTGGCGGTTGGTAAATTAAACAGAAGCGTATATATGTATAATATTTTTAGTGTGTCGTGCTGCACTTTATGTAAATTAAGACGTATTTTTAAATATAGTGACTTAAATACAGTGCTTTTTTGCCGAAATATTGTTTGAACAGATAAATATTAACAAAAAACTTCTGACATTTACGCTTCTCGTTGGCCATCAACTGTCGTACGCAGCGCCGCCAAAGTTAGTTTGAGTCGCGAATAGTTCGGGCGAACACGCTTCCACTATAACCGGAAACCTAACCCCCGAACCGTCCGAAGTAGTGACGGTATTGGCGCACCTAGTTATGGCGCTCCACATTCGCAGGGTTCTGCTGGTACTGAGCGGCGGTGAAAGGCGGGGCGATAGGGGCACAGGCCCAGGGCACCAGCTATTAAGGGCGCCAAAACAAACGCTTAAATATACATATTCTAAGTTTTTATTAATATTTCTATTTTTATTTAGATCTAAATTATAAATTTTCATTTCTATATCAGTCTCGTATATAGATATACAATGGCACCTTGACTTACAAACTTAATTTGTTCCTGACCGCGGTTCGTATCTTAAACAGTATGTATCTAGGAACCCAATTTTCCATTATATCTTATGGGAAATCAATTAATCCGTTCCCAGATTAAAATATCATAAAGAAAATAAAAAAAAAAAACTATTCTCAACCAAATGAAGAAAATGCAAAGACATGGAGAATGAGTCAGAAGAAACATTTTTTCACTATAAAGATGCATTTTAGCATTTTTAGCTAAATAAATATATTCTATTACTATTATTATTATTATTATTATTATTATTATTATTATTATTATTATTATTGAAGGGGGGTTTGTAGTCTCGCCAGTACCGTTCAGGTTTGCCCGCAACGTGTTCGGCACAGACAAGACGCTCTTCTCTAACCTTCACGAGAAGGTCGAGAGAGCTGTTTCCCAGCAATCGGTCGCATCCCAAACCCTGGCGATATGCGACCGATGGGCTCACACCAGATCCAGCGTCAGATTATTATTATTATTATTATTATTATTATTATTATTATTATTATTATTATTATTATTATTATTATTATTATTATTATTATTATTATTATTATTATTATTATTATTATTATTATTATTATTATTATTATTATTATGGGGTTTGTCAGGTCTTGACAAGCGTCCACTAATCTCAAACTTCAGCAACCTTTTGAGCCGCGTCATACTAGAGACTAGTGGAGCTAAATACACACGACTGCATCCCAAACCCTGGCGATATGCAGCCGCGGAAATTACGCCAGATCCAGTGCCCGCACAATGCGGAGCGACCCGAGCAGCACTGCTTTCTGCATCCTGCAGATCAAAGAGTTGGCAGAAGATCTACAGGCGGGAATGGACTCGATTTCCCTTCGATAGGAGGTTTTCATGCCACCCAAAACACCAACTATCAGGACTACAAGCTTAACTTTATACTTTTATTATTATTATTATTATTATTATTATTATCCTTTTCTTTTCTTTTTTCTCACGAAAATCCGTGGTTAACTCAGCCTAACGTGTCTTCTGACAATAGTTTAGGTAAGTTCTATGGGTAGGTATAGGAATATGACTATGGATAAGTAAGGTGTTATTACATGTTAATGGTGAGTATAAATTAACTTTCAGTTTTAGTTACGTATTGTTAAGAAATTTTCTAACTATGTTGCAGGTTCCGAGGACTACGGCCTTTTGCATGATCAATGTGATTTTATCAGCGTCTTCTAGCTGCAGCGCTTCAATCGAGGTCTTTAATGTTTTCGGGATTACACCTGTGGATGATAAAACTATTGGTAAGGTTTTCACTGATTTCATATTCCATTGCTGTTTTGTTTCTATTGCTAGACTTGTATATTTAGAGATTTTGTCCGAATACGTTTTTTCTATGTTGTTATTATTGGGTATGGCAATGTCTATAAAGAAAGTCTGCTGTGTTGACTTGTTTACCAAAGTAACATCAGGTCTGTTATGTCCTACTTCTTTATCTGTAATAATACTTCTATCCCAGTAAATTTTCCAGTCTTTGTTTTCGCAAATGTTATCTGGGATGTATTTATAGTACGGTGGTAAATCATTTGCTAGTTTATGTTTCAACATAAGCGACCTGTGAATGATTTTGGCTACATTGTCATGTCTGGTTTTATATTCAGACTGGGCTATCGACTGGCATCCTGATGTTATGTGCTGAATTGTTTCGGGAGATCTTTTGCATAGTCTGCATGAGTCATCACTCGTGCCATCTTTGATAATGTATTTCTGGTAGTTTCTGGTATTGATAACTTGGTCTTGAATGGCTACCATAAAACCTTCTGTTTCAGCATATAATCCACTTCCAGCCAACCAAGCGTACGATGCTCTTTTATCGACGTATTGTTGACTGATATCAGTGAAGAACCTGCCATGTAAAGCCTTATACTGCCAGGAGTTCTTTTTATCCTCATTACTCGTTATCTCGAAACTTATATTTTGTGCCAGATTTAGCGGTGAGTATCCATTATCTGATTTTGCAATTGCTAGATGGAGTTCGGATGTAACAGCTTTATGCAAAAAGTACTCTCTTAATCTAATTTTTTGATTGTTTTGCAGGTTTCTGATATCCAGTAAACCCCGCCCTCCTTCGGATCGTGGTAGAGTCAGCCTTTCAACAGCACTTCTTGGATGGTGAACTTTAAATTTGGTAAGTAAACTCCTTGTTTTTCTTTCAATTGAGGCTATATCAGTATCCGTCCATTTCACTACGCCGAACGAATAACCCAGTAAAGATATGGCATATGTGTTAATAGCCTTAAATAGATTTTTAGAGTTTAATTTTGTCTTGACAAGTGCTCGTACTCTACCAAGATATTTCTCAATTAGTTCAGCCTTAACAACAGAAGTTGCTGTTGCTTTTGCTTGCTGTATACCTAGGTATTTGTAGGTTTCACCTTCCAACATGCCTGCTACGACTTCATCATTTTCAAGTCTGTAGTCTTCTGTTAAAATTTTCCCTCGATTGATGCTGAGGGTCTTACATTTTTGTATGCCAAAGTTCATGCCAATATCATGACTAAACACTTCGACCGTTCTAAGTAGCTTCTTGAGGTTTTGAGAGGTGTTACTATAGAGCTTTATGTCGTCCATGTACATTAGATGGGATATTAAGTGAGTAGCGTGATGGTCTGTTTTAACATTAAAACCCCTTTCTTCTCTTTTCAATAGAGTCGAGAGAGGATTGAGCGCTAAGCAAAACCAAAGAGGGCTTAAAGCGTCGCCTTGGAAAATGCCTGTTTTTATTTTTAGCGTGTCGCCTGTTACAGAGTATCCATCAAGACATAGCTTGGGAGTAGTACACCAGTTTGACATGTTCTTCTTAATAAATCCTACTAATATTGGGTCAATTTTGTAGATATTTAAAACTCTAAGAAGCCATGAGTGTGGCACAGAGTCGAACGCCTTCTGATAGTCGATATAGGCTGTATAGATGTTTCTACATTTTCTTGCAGCTTGGCTCATCACTACTAAATCAATTATTAATTGTTCCTTACTGCCCTGAGATCTTTTACAGCATCCTTTCTGCTCTTGCGCAATTATTTCTTGCTCTTCACAATGTTTATATATCTGCTGGCATATACACGAAGTGATTATTTTATATAAAGTTGGGAGGCACGTGATAGGGCGGTAGTTAGCTGGATTCTTTGTTGAACCGCTTTTGGGTAGTAAATAAGTAATGCCATGCGTCAAGAACTCTGGACATTTTTCTGGATGATGTATTATGTCATTTATGTATCTGGTAAGCGTTGCATGTATGGCTGGGAATTTTTTGTACCAGTAATTATGGATACCATCTACACCAGGCGCTTTCCAGTTGTGTGTCTTAGAAATAACTTCAGATAACTCAGTCTCTGTTATCTCATGATGCTCCATGTCATTCAGTGTTCCGTTCCTGTTGTATTCATCTAAAATCCATGTAGCGTCTTGATTGTGTTCTTTGCTTTTAGACCATAAGCTACTCCAATACTCATCGATTTCAATCTTTGTTGGAATTTCATTAGTGTTGTAAATCGTAGGTTGTAAATTTCGGTAAAATTTACTTTCCCTTTCCTGAAATTGTCTGTTTTGGATTTTCCTATCCGTGCATTCGTTATAGCGTTTAAATCGTTTAGAAAGAGCCGTTAACTTCTGTTTTAAGGTGTCTAAAATTTCTTCTAATGAAATATTTGGCGGATCGTACTTAGTATGTATTTCATTACTTTTTAGCAATTTCTTAATTTTGCTATTCATTCTGCGCGATTTGTTTCCAGCAAGATATTGAGTGAGTCGATTAACATCTGCTCTTAGCTTTTTCACTCTGTTTTCTAGTCTAACTGCCCACTTTGCTTTGCTCTGACTTTTCATTTGCCAAGGGACATTTGTTTTCACTAATTCTTTAATTTTTGCACCGTTACGAGTAGCACACGCTAATGCAGCACAATATACTAGTGAATGGAGGTCCTGGAGGTTTTCGATTTTTGTAACACGGTCTTTTAAAACCGTATTCATGTCCATCACAAGTTTTGCTAGTCTGATGGAAGTGTTTTGCCGAGGTATTTTAGGTCTGTTGATGGGGTCATTACCTCCGTATTTAATTAGCATTTCCTCCAGGGTCTCTTCGATTTTTTCTACTAATTGATTCCCAGTATCTGTATTTGTACTATTGTAGACTGTATTCAAAATATTTGTATTGATTGTAGAGTTAGTTTCTGTGGGACTTGAAGGTATATTTTCTATTATATCTGTAATGGTGTTACTGGTTATTTCATTATTTGTGTTTTCTGTTTCAGGTTCATCAATTCGTAGTGTACTCGCAACTTCTTGTTTAAGGTTTTTAATCATCTGATTGGATAATAGCTTATTTTTAAATATTACTCTGCGCTAATCTGCAATTCTTTGTTCCGTAACTTGGATATGAGGGTAAGTATTCTTAAAGAGATTATACAGTGTTGGTCTATAAGTAGTTAAATCTTTTTCCAGGTTGGTGGCTATGAAGTAGAACTTTACAATATCACAATTAATTTCAGTAGTCCACTTCATGCGTTGACGGGGTTTTCCTGCTTTTGTGGTAGCCGGTTTACTAGCTAAGACACATTCTGCAGTATTTTGGCTCGATGTAGTAGGAGGATTTTCAGCACTCTGAATAATTCTACCCACTACACGGCTGACGACAGGTTGTTCTTCGTCTGTAGTACTATTATCTTCGCTAGAGACAGTTGCTTTTTCGGGTTTATCCCGACATGGGGCCCGTCTCCTTAAACGCCCATGCCATTGACCGCTCGTCGAAGCCTGTGCACCAGGGTCAACTCCAGTAGCTACAGGGCCCTCCTCGGGCAATCGCCTTTTCCTTAAATTGTTTGCAGAACTCATCATAGATGGAAGGTGCATTTTAAGCCTACTGCCAGGCTTGGAGTTAGGGGGGGGGATTAGAGAGGAACGATGGGTTAAGGTGAATGTGGAAAAGTTTGTATGGAAGTTTTGATTGGTAGGAAGTAAGGTTATGACAACGGAAAGTTGAGCTCGGAGCCGTGGTGTCGCCTTACACCATCACATGCCGGGTGAATGCCAAGTGTGTCCCATGCGGGCCACACTTGTCATTCACCCGACATGTCCCCCTGCGGGGTTATTATTATTATTATTATTATTATTATTATTATTATTATTATTATTATTATTATTTTGGGGTTTGTCAGGTCTTGACAAGCGTCCACTAATCTCAAACTTCAGCAACCTTTTGAGCCGCGTCATACTATTATTATTATTATTATTATTATTATTATTATTATTATTATACCATTACATATTAATTTTTATTCATAAAATTTTCTGTTTTACATGATTAGTATGAAAATCATTTTCCATTAAATTGTAAAAACGGACAATTTTCTTGTGTCTGGTTTTGTGACTCACGAGTTTTCGAATTGTTGCTTGTAGTAGTAGCCTGTTAGTTAGTGCCTGTTAGTCTAGCACTAGGGAAGAAAGTATAATGTAAACAGGCTTTAATTCATTTGAAAAGAAAAACATCACGGTTCGTATCTAGAGCTCAAAATACAATATGAAAATAGTTTGTATCTCGAAAAGTTCGTATATCGAGAGATTCGTAAGTTGAGGTACCACTGTATTAGCAAATTTCGCTATAACTAGTATTGGGTTTAAATGTTAAAATATTTAAATTGCAACCATCTAAATCAATGGTTCCAACGGGGGCGGTACCGCCCCCCAGTGAGCGCTGGAACCTTTCATGGGGGCGGCAGTGAGTCAAGAGACAAATGGGGGGGCGTTAAGGCAGTCCATGGGGACGGCGTACCTTTTAAGAAATTAATAATAAAATAATTTTAAAATACCGTTTTCATGAATAATCATTTTATTTATCTATCTATCTATCTAAATATAAAATTTCCCTCTTATTGTTATCGCGTAAATAAGCATTACCCCGAACCCGACATTAACTAATTATTGAAACTCCATCAGCCTCAAACATCTCATTATAATTTTTTTATTACTTAATGAGTTTTGTGTTAATTTTTAAATTTTCAATAAACATATTTTTAATCTACTAAATTTGGCCTTTTTAATTTTTACTTTGCAATTCCTAATAGACAGATGGATAAAATATAGATAATGTGCAATCATATTTTAATATTTGGTTAAAGTTTAACCAAATATCAAAATAAGAGTTTAATCGGTTTAACCTATTATGGGAGAGGGGGCGTTGGATTTTTTTTTATTGTAAAGAGGGGCGTTGATCCAGAAAAGGTTGGGAACCTATGATCTAAATCAAAAAAATATGTTTGAAATAAGATTTCGAGCACCTAAACTCTCCTCTTCGGTACGCCAGTGCATATTCTAAAAAAGGGCGTAGTTTGGCAGGTTTGCCCCAGGCGCCAAAAGAGCTAGCGCCGGCTCTGCTTGTACTATACTAGTTCACATTAATGCGCATTATCCTGATTTTTTAGAATTTTAGGCCAACCTCTCTGAGTTATAAAGTGCGGAACAAAAATTTGTTAGTATATTTTCGACAAATTCGCGACAAATTAAATAGTTTATAAAAACTACTTTTGGTAATCCTTGTTCTAAATTTCAAGAAGTCAAACGTTTCCAACAACTCAAAACACTTATTTATATATTCATACTTAGTTATTTTTCCAGTTATCGTTATACTTACATCGTCAATAACAACAATAATATCTGCTCTATTTAAAAACTGCAACTGATGCGTAACCAAAATCCTTGTTTTCTTCCCCAAATATCCAGCAATACATTCTTGAAACAAATGTTTACTGACATGCGTATCAACAGCAGACAACGGGTCATCCAGCATGTATACATCAGCTTGTCTATAGACAGCTCTCGCCAAATTAATCCTGGCCCTCTGTCCTCCACTTAACGCTACTCCTCTTTCTCCAACCAGTGTCTTATCACCATATGGAAATTGTTGGAAATCTTTCTCCAGAGCACAGACACGAACGACTTCACGATATTTTTCTCGAATGTATGGTGTACCAAATAAGATGTTGTCTCTCACAGAACCAACGAAGAGCCAAGGTTCTTGAGATGCGTATGAAATTTCGCCTGATTTGGAAATGGTTCCACTGGATGGAAGAAGTTCACCGAGTAATAAATGGAGGATTGAACTTTTACCAGAACCAACAGAACCTGTAATAAAATTATGTTTTAATATGGTCATATCGAGTATTTGCGTAAGTGACACAACTGTTGCAAAATCAACAGTGATTTTTTTAATGTTCCTTAATCTATGTCTTAAGAGGTTTCTTTTGATACCACACAATAAATTTTTAAAGATGATTATTTTTTCAACGTCACAAAAAGATTGATATCTTTCGAAAAATTAATCTGACCAAAAATTCTATTACTATTTCGGTTCCTACCAATGTACATTATGGAGGTTTTTTCAGATTTTTAGATCAAATCTTCTGGGAGATAGGATGGGGGACAAACGTTTTCATAAATAAAAATTTGTTTGTTTATCCACGCATTAATACCCTTCATGTGTCCCAGGTTTCATTTGACATCCCTCTCAAAATTAAAAAAAAAAAATGATTATTTTTTCGTTATATATATATATCTTGCGTTCACTTTGCAATATCTACATATTTGATTATATTGTAACGTGTTCGAGTTCTTCAAACAAAAACGCAGAATTCTCCAGAAGGTAAAATTTATTTAGACTTAAAATATTACACTTGTATTTTTGTAGTAAACGGAATACGCCCGGAGGCACAAACTGTCAGTATACTTGCCTGAGCAAGACTTACAAACCAACTGCTTACATAAAAAAATCTCGTAACCAAGTAAACTCGGTTCGATTGTTACAATGTTCCATGTTTTTATACAGACTTCTCGATTGTTTTATGGTTTCCATGGATATGACTTACTAGAAGTTTCCCGATTATTCCACGAAATGTTACCATAGGCGTTCCATGAGGGAAACATTTCGTCACAATATTTATCCCGCGCTGTATTTTTCCTAGATGTGTGTCAAAGAGTTGTACAAGCATGCCAAATTTCAACTTTCTATGTTCAACCATTTGGCTACAATTTCTACCGAACAGACAGACAGATAAACTGACAGATACATAAGTGACGTTATAAGGGTTTTCTGGTGATCATATCTACGAAACCCTCAAAATGATATATTCTTAAACTTAAAAAAAATAAATAAACATTGCATTGCTAAAATAAAAACTTGCCAAATAACAAAATTCAAAATTATCAAATAATAAATTATAAATTTTAACAATAAAAAATTATTGGACGCGTTTTTAATTTAAAAAAATTGATGTGAAGTGTGAATTTTCACACATTTCTGGGTTTTTCAGGTATTTAGTAACTGAACTATGATTATTTGGGATGCCAAAACAAATTTTATTTCAAAATATTTTTTTATGAATTTTAATTCGAATGCCTAATACCATTATTTAAGTTTCTAAAGATATGCAGTATTTTTTTTTATACAGCAAAGTTCATTAAGATTTTGAAAATTGCACCTATGGCTTCCATTGGTTGCTTACATCATAAGTCCCGCCCTTTGATTCCGTCAAACATAGAATTAAATTATAATTTCAACACTTTCCACTGGTTATTAAATTTACGCTTTTAAAAATTAAATGCAACATTTACCAAATATAACTAGAATTTTAACAAAATAATTTAAACAAAATAAAAATGCAAAAAAAAAACAAAAAATAAAATCAACAGGATTCGATCGAACCCTAGTTTGCAAGTTAACTTATATTATTAAGCGTACGACAAATCCAACCACGCCACGAGAGCTAACGGTCTGCTATGTTACACAACGTATTAAATAGTTAACATATTTTAGTTAAAAACACAAAAAATGCGTTATTTTCCGAAAACATAATCTGATCAAAAATTCCTGTTGTACTATTCCGGTTCACACCAAAGTACATTACTTAGAATTTTTTCAGATTTTTAGTTTAAACCATCTGGGCTACAGGCTGTGGGACAAATTTTTTTTTGCACAATTTTGTCAAAAATCGCATCAAAATAATTTATTTTGCAAAAATAAAATTTTGATCGTTAATCCACGTACTAAGGGCTTTCATTTGATACCCTACTCAGAATTTAAAAAAAACACATTTTTTTTTTCGATGAGCACATATTTGTTTATATTTTTAGAGGGATATGTTTTTTAGATGTTTTAGTATTTTTCCTATGTGCGGGTCAAAGAGTTGTATAAGCATGCCAAATTTCAACTCTCTAGGTTTAGCCGTTTGGCTACAATTTTTACCGAACAGACAGACAGACAGACAGACAGACAGACGACAAAATGACGGTATAAGGGTTTTTTGGTCATACCTACAAAACCCTAAAAAAAGTTATCCGCACTTGTAAATGAGAGGGAATACCCGATTTATTTAATCTATAAGGACGCATATCGAACCATACCGACGTAGACCAGATTTTCAGTCTTATGTTATTGATGCAACGAAAATCCAAACAACGCGTATCAAGACGACGTAAATCGAGTCTCTAGTATATGTAGTTATACTGATTCCGCTTCTGAACTACGATTTTGTTATCTAGAGGTAGACATTCAATATGTGAGCTCTGAAATGGGCCGCCCACTCGTACTGAAAAACTTACGAAGTCATGAAAAGTGTAATTTTTATTTCTTTAGTAGTATTAGTTCTAAATTTTATCTTCTTCAATATTATAAAATAAACACTTTGATGTATTGCTGCCAATTATCTTGTCTTGCCATAAACACTGTTACAAAGTTTTCAGTGAAATTCCACAAGACGTTTAAAGTATTTTAATTTTATTTTAGTACATAATACATAGTTCCATTTTAAACGAAAAACAACAATCAGTTTTTAACATGACGACTTCTGGCTATTACACAGTACTTAAGTCTCTGCGACCACACGTCAATAGAATTACGAAGGGCTTCTTGAAAAATTATTAATATTGATGAGGCTTTTAACCGGCAGAATAACATGGTGTATACTACAAGTTGTTAGAAAGCGCTGCCGATCTAGAGGGGGGGAGGGCATTATCCTGCTTCAGTTATGGTTTGATTGGGCGGGAGTTAGACAGTACTACTAAGCTTTATTTTTACGAAAAAGAGATGAAAACGTTGGTCAAAGTCTAATAGAAAACGGTGTTGAACTCGATAGTTAAATAACTGAACAAAGGCTGCGTAGCAGTGACTTGAATGCAATGTACTGGACTTTAATTCTCCTGCTGATTGATCGCCTAGCAACTTAAACCTCAACCCCCAGGACTACAAATTTTGGTCCGTGCTTCAGAACGTACGAGGTCTGTTCAAAAAGTATCGCGAATTTTGTGCTTTTTCAAAAATTATTTATTTATTCATGAATATCTATTTTGTCCCCTTCAAAGTAATCCCCACCAGATATTATACACTTGTGCCAACGTTTTTTCCAATCCTCGAAGCACTTGTGATCTTGTTGTGATCTTGTTCAGCTCCTCCTTCGATGCCGTCTTTATCTCCTCACTCGTAGAGTAGCGTCGTCCTTTCATGGGCCTCTTCAGCTTCGGGAACAAGACAAAGTCACAGGGGGCCAGATCTGGGGAATACGGTGGCTGCGGCATTATTAGTGTGTTGTTTTTGGCCAAAAATTCGCGCACAAGCAACGATGTGCAATTTCGCGGCGACCCGTCTCATGCCCAAATCATTGGTAAAAATCGAATGGCACGAGCCAATCGATATGTTTAGGTCCTCAGCAACTTCTCTAACGGTGATTCGACGATTGGCCAATACTATTTTCTTTATTTCATCAATGTTTTCGTCTGTTATTGACGTGCTCGGGCGTCCGGCACGCTCTTCGTCGTTCACATCTTCTCGGCCCTCTGAGAACATGTCGTAACACCGAAAAACGTTGCTTCGGTCCAAGGTAGCTTCACCATATGCCACAGTCAACATTCGGAATGCGTCCGCGCACTTAATTTTGTTTTTCACACAAAATTTGATACAGATTCTTTGATCCATTTTTTGGTATAGGCATAAATCGAAGACGAGGCAAAACACGTGCAAGCAAAGCAATTGTCAAAAATGAACTGAAAATTCAAAATGGCCGAACTTGTCGGCATAAGTGAGAGACATGAGTACCAACATAACACCACAAAAAAATCGAAAATCGAATATACGTAAATTCAAAATTCGCGATACTTTTTGAACAGACCTCGTATGTTGTTAGAAGAGACCCTAAATCGCTAGGCTGAAGCGCTCCCTGAAGACAGCGGAGGGTTTTTCTGTAGCAACCCTTCTTAATTCTATTGACGTGTGTCATTTTAAAAACTGACTGGTATTTTTTGTTTAAGATGCATCTGTATTATGTACTAAAAGAAAATTAAAATAACTTTAAGAATCTAGTGGAATTTCACTGAAAACTTTGTAACAATATTTATGACAAGACTAGGTATAATGTAGCCGTGGAAATGAAAATCCTATGTTCCACTTTAAAATAAATTCAGGTTATAGTTATAAATTATAGAAAATAATGAATAAAACAAGCAACATACTTAAGATATTTGTTTGTTTCCATACTCCGTTCAAACGTTAGAATGCAGTACAGGGCAAATGGAGTAGTTCTATTTCATATTCTCTAATAAGTTCTCAGAATAACACTATCCTTTACTTTCTGGGCGATTCTGCCGGTTGTAATACGCGCTGATATGTGAAGACACGGTATTCTACAAACGGTTATTCATGTATATCATGTATATCATTTTTGTTCCACGTTACCTGATTTTTATAAATCATACGAGCCTCCGATACTTTTTCATTTTTGTTTCAATGAATTAACATAAAAGAAAATAAAATTCCCATAATATTTTGGGTTGATCGACATATTTAACATTTTTATAACATTTGGCAACACCGCTCTCATTTCTCATAAGAGCAATTGTGTATTTTAACTTGTGAATGGACAATAGGTAAAATCTGTCTCATTTTCTGCCCAAACACTATCAGTGCAAGTAATTTTTGGGGTCCGAAACAATAAAAATCCTAAAATATCTTCACGAAAAAAAAAAATAAAATAAAATAAAATAAGTAAACAAACTGCAATGAAGTTATTAAATTATAAATTTAATAAAAACAATAAGATATCTAAAATATGAAATACTTTCGTTTTTTTCATTTTTTATTTAGGGGTATATAAGTTCCGCAGTTCTTATGTATAAGCTGCTAGGGAAAAGGTCAGAAAAATCGCGAGGAAAATAAAGGAATGTCCCTAGAACTCACTTGGAGAAATAATATTAACCCTTTATATTAACTGGATAACGTTACAAACAAGATACAAAAAATATTAAATAAACTTACCTACTAGAATGCATAAAGATCCATTCGGAATATGCAAAGTCAAATTACTGAGTTTCCACTCATTTGGTACCCAGGCAGCATGAACTCTATCCAAAGCCACACATATTTCTGCACTCTTTGGTTCATCAACCTCACTAGTTTCCTTTTCGTGTAAATCCAAGTATTCCTCAAATCTTCTTATTGAAACCAACATTTCAGCCCCCATGTTTATAGCCAATGGGAAACCAATTGCCAGTGAAATTTGCATCACATTAAAGAACTGGGCAAGTGAAAATACTTTATCAGCTGATAGGTAATGACCAAGCAATACGTAGCAAGCTATTGTAGCGAAAAGGGATAATCTGTCAGTGAAAACTATAAAACTTAGATAAACAGCTTTAAGCATGGAACTGTTTCTTATGGCTGATACTTCAAATTTTCGAAGTTTTTCAATTAGTTTTTCAAATGGCTTTTCCCAAGCATACATTTTAATGACTTGTATTCCGTTTATTAACTCTGTCATGTGTTTTACACGTACATCTGATCTGTTAGCCACTTTTAATCTGAATTTTGAGGATAGCTTGCCAAGGAGTCCTAAAAAATTATTTTGTTAGGTAATATAGAACAATTTAGTAGCAAATATTTTATTTCCAACATATTTCGAAATCAGAATATTGAACCATAACCAATTATTACTTCGACATTCTACGAACATTCAAATTATTATTATTATTATTATTTTAATTTTTACACATTTCAGTGTTCATGTATTTTATAAGTGAAGAGATCTATAGAAGAAATGTCAACTCTAGATTCCCTGATTCAAATTTTATGTTGAGCGTCCTTATAAATACAAGTGATAAAAAAAAGTGACAGCAAAAAAAAGGATCCAAGTATTACCTTATGGAGCCGTCACTGAAAAAATGGCCAGAACCTAGATGACTAGAACAAATTGCGTCAAAATATTTTTTTTTTGTAGTTAATATATACTAATGTACGGTTCAAGACATTTCTATTAATGTTTTGAACACACAAATTTCGATAACTATCAAAAAAATGATCTGATCTAAAATTCCGAGTGTATCTACTATTCTACGCATCAATGGGTGCGTTTTATTGTACCAAATCTGGTTTTGGTTTACTCAGAATACGCGTTTTGTTGCGACAATATTCTCATTCTATTCATTCTACTCATTCGATGATTTGAGGTCGAACGACTGGAATGAATAAGTATGGTGGGGATAAAAAGTAAATTTGAATGCAGGGGTACGTTCCGAAACCTATAGAGTTTACTCTAAACTTAACTCTAAGTTTAGTAAAATCGTTCCAAACCATTCGAGTTTCCGGTTTGAGTTAACCCTAGAGTTTACTCTTTTAACTCTGCTTGCAAGGTGGGTAATACAAGGTGTCTCAAAAGAAATTTTATATTTATTTAGCTTACTGCGTGAACGCAACGTATCCGAAGGGCGCGGGGGTTATGTCAATCGGTAGCCTGGCTCTTGGGAATTCAGTCGCTATGGAGCGTTTCTCGGGAGCAGACCGCGCGTTATGCGTGCGAGAGTTTTACAAAAACGGTGATTCGGCGACTGTAGCGCGTAGAAAATTCTGCAGTATTCGAGGTTTTCGCCACTTAAATGATGCGCCAAGCATTCCTCTCATTCGACATTGGGTTAAAAAGTTTGAAGAGACTAGTACAACGCTGGATAAATCAAAATCCGGGCGACCTAGGTCATCAAGAACGGTAGAAAACGTGGAGAATGTTAATCAGTCTGTTCGTGACGACCCGAACCTTTTAATTCGGAAGCGCGCAAGTGCTTTAAATATGCATAGATCATCATTACATCGCATTATGCACAAAGACCTAAAGCTGCACCCCTAGAAAATTCAATTGGTGCAAGAATTAAAGCCCCAAGATGCCAGTCAGAGGCCTAATTTCGTAAATCAGGTGATTGAACGATTTTCAACGTTTACCAACATTTTGTTTTCGGATGAAGCTCATTTTCATCTTAATGGCCACGTAAATAAGCAGAACTGCCGCTGCTGGAGTGCAACGAATCCGAAACGCAAACATCAGAAACCCCTACATTCGCCTAAAGTGACCGTATGGGCTGCGATGTCGGCGCGAGGAATTATCGGCCCTTACTTTTTTGAAGACGAAAGGGGGCGTGCAGTTACAGTGAATTCAGAGCGTTATGTGGAGATGTTAGACAACTTCTTGGTACCTGAACTGCAAAACTTTCCTGGCTACAACCAAAGAACATGGTTCCAACAGGACGGAGCAACTTCACACACGTCCAATATGTCTCTGCCACGTGTTCGTGAAATTTTCTCAGGCAAATTGATCTCCCGGAGAGGTGACATAAATTGGCCTCCACGCAGTCCAGATTTAACCCCTATGGACTTTTTCCTATGGGGTTATCTTAAATCTAAAGTTTACGCCAATAAACCGACTTCACTGGCGCATTTGAAAGAAAATATCCGTCACGAAATGGCAGCCATCCCTGAGTCCACCTGCCGAGACGTCATAAGTAATTTTACTGTTCGATTAAATGAGTGCCGAGAACGCGAGGGTCTACATCTAGACGATATTATTTTTAAGAAATAAATCCCCAAAAAGTGTATTTTAATAATTAATAAACATTTTTTCTATATACGGCTTACTTTTTTTTTAATCGATCCACTAAATATAAAATTTCTTTTGAGACACCTTGTATTTACTCCCATGCGCAGAATGCGTACGCATGTAATGTAAGTTTTGATATATCGAAATTGACCGAATATAGAACAGAAATTAACATTTTCAATGTCTGAATCATCAGATATTTCATGATTCTGAAATAAAAATGAAATCTTTTACTCCGTTATAAATAGGTATTTATTATAGTTTGTAAATAGTTAATAGATACCTATACGTTGTTTAACAGTTGTTGACTCAAATCAGCAGCAATAATACATACTTCTCTCTTCTTTTTATCCAACACTATTTAAAGATATTAATAATTATTTAAAATAATATGTCGTGTTGACAATATTTTAGCGGGAATTTTCATATAAGCACTCTTAACCTTAACATCGCCGTTCCAAAATCTGATCACATGACCACAGTGGCGGATTAAGCCTTCGACGGGCCCAAGACATTTTTGATTTACGGGCCCTCAACCTAGAGGCGTGCAAAGGAGAAGGGGAAAGGGGAAGGGTCGTTGGCCCTTTGAAAATTACGGGCCCAAGACAATTGTCTTTTTTGTCTTTACGAAAGTCCGCCACTGCATGACCATATTATCTTTGAGTAAACGCCAAGATTTATGTTTTGGAACGTACCCCAGGTTGTTTTCATTTGGTTTTTAAATGTATTAGAATTAAGTCCTGGTATTACTGTTTCAAAATAATTTTTTCACTTTTAGGAATATTCTCATTTTGTGTTCTAAAATAAATGCCTATAATAATTTAAATGTAGTATTGTTAAATCTAATCTTAAAATGTATGTACAATTCCATTATTCGTTCTAAAACATTACGTTCTAGAACCTTTCGAAAGCTTTCGTCTTCTGCATTTGTTATTTAGATTGTCCATTTATTTTGGTGAAATACGTTCGTCTTCACACGCAGAACTAATATGTTCTACGACTTTATACTTAACCTCCATGCAAATGTCATTTTATGTTTACTACACGATCAAAATTGTCGTTTTCTTGCGCATCAATTCTAGTACTTCTAACTAGTCACCAACAAAACGCACCCAATGTATATTACTCTGAATTTAAAAGTGTTGACCAAAGTTTACCCAAAGAATCGAATGTAAAAAAGTATTGAAATTTTCAGGAAAAAACCGGACGAACAGGATATCAAGGACAACTTTAATTTTGTTAATGGGAACTTATGTCGTGTTGAGTTCTTTGGGTACAGCCAGAGCCGTAGCAATGTTTTTGGCGCCCTTGACAAATAGAGTAAATTGATTAAATTTACCTCCCCAAATCCAAGTGATGAGCAAAAAAAAAGGTCCTCACTCCCCAAATTCGAGTGATGAGCAAAAAAAAGGGTCCTCATTCACCAAATCCAAGTGGTGAGCAAAAAAAAATGCCTGTTTTCACCTGCCAATGCGTTTAATGGCCAAATATACACAATGGCGTCTCTGCTTTTGCAAAGAAACAACTTTGATTGAATTTTTTTTATCTACTATCTGAGACGATTTACGAAAAATTGCATTTTATATAACAGGGATGGCCAAAGCGGATGGACCGCAAGGCCTCTGGAAGTCACCCGCGAAGCTGACTTGAACATTAACAAATCATAGTGATAAATTCAGAGCGTACTTAGATAAAAAAATAATAATAAAAAAGTAAAAATTCAAAATTATTCTCTGCAATTAGTAGATTTTTTTAAAAATATTTTCAATAGCAACCTATTTCTGCAGAAAACACAGCTAAAATAATTATTTCAGTTAATATTAAATGCGATGTACATTTAAAATCAATGGCTTCAAATGTGAGCTTCTGGAAATTAATAAACAGGGATAAATATCCAAATATTTGGAGAGTTGTTGCATATTTCAATGCCTTTTTTGGTTCAACATATTTATGCGAATCAGCATTTTCCTGCATGAATGCGTCAAAAACTAAACAGATCACAATTATCGGATCTACATTTGTAATCATGGTTAAGAATTAGTTTAAGTTCATACAAGCCAAATTTTGACAAACTTGTCGAAACTATGCAATATCAAGTGTCATCAAATTTAAAAAAATCTATTGTATTTTGGTTTTTTTTTTACTGTATTTTTTTAATTATAACTTAAATTACGACTTAAATTAGCTCCTAATTTATTTTAATAAAATTGTAAAACAATCATTTTCAGTTTTTCCCTACATTTTCTTAAAATTTTTTAAATTCAGGACCAGTTCTAGAAAATAGTTGTTATATGTAATTTACAGAGTGATTATTTAATGGCGAGACGACGTCGCCGAATTTTACGTGCCTCCTAGCAGAAATACTGGTGAATACTATGACTATAATAACCTTGAAGAGATATAATAACCATGATGCGCATGCGCGCATAATCGCCTGCTACGATGTGTATGAAACGGCAAATTATTCAAACCTCCAGTGACGTCGTCTCGCCATTAAATAATCACTCCGTATTAGCAGTTATAGTGAAATGTCTTCGTCATCCTTTTGTAAATATCTTCTAAAAACGTCACCAATACGACTTCAAAAAAAAAAACCGTGATTTGTGAGTACCTAAAAATTTCTCAAAAATAACACCAATTCGTAAGTACCTTCTAAAAAATCCTAGTCGACCGCGGGAACACTTTCACCAAAAAAGTCGCCCCTAACGTCTAAAAGTTTGGCCACCCCTGTTATATAACGACTTGAAAGTAAAGTGTTCTTAATTTCAAGTATTTATTATTAACTGGACATTACCTTGAATTGGGATAGTGATAATAAACATAGTTAAAACACCAGCTAGTGACGAAATTCCAACTTGATACCAAATCATCAATGTTCCAACTACCAGCTGTATGGGCATTATCCAAAGGTGGTGTATCCATGGTATACCAAAATCAAACCGTGTCACATCATTTGATAGAAAGTTTACTAGTTGTCCTGCTGTGATTTTTGATATTGATGAATGGCTCAATCGCATTACCTGAAATATATCTATATTTATAAGCCTTGTATTTTATTGTTGCTCATTAAATTTTCATCATTTCCATATCTAACTCATAAGTGCTGTCCTTTATGTTATAAGTTTTGTGTTAAGTTTCGTACGTTTTGTTAATAGTCACGTTAATAGTCACGATATAAAATAACAATTTTAAAGAATAAAATTGTCCGGTTATTGAACTCAGAGATAAGCGTATGAATAAGCCACGTATGAATTTTCATACGCTTATTTCTGAGTTCAATAACCGGACAATATGATGTATTCTCTATTAATTTTAAAATTGTTATTTTATATCGTGACTATTAACTAAGCTCTGATGAAGATTTAAATTAAATCGAAACGTTAGCGAAGTTAATAAATTTGTTTTTATTTTCTGACTGGTCCGAATCCCATTACCTTCAACTATAATTACTAGCTTACGGACGTAACTCATCTAATCAAGTTTTTTAGTAATAACATGATAACAATGGATTTTTTAATATTTTATTTTATTTTTATTTTATTTTATATTCTCAGCATGATTTTATTAGTCAATTATTATTAAATAAAATACAAAGTAATGATTGAAAATAGCCACCATTTGCTTTCACACAGATCATCAGACGCTATGGCCACCAGCCTATTACCCCGTATCTTGGGATATTAAAAAACTGGCTCTCATCGACAAGAAATTAATTTGGAAAAATCTTCGTGGCAGGTATGGAGAAAGCATCTTTTCCGTAGCACAAATTGCTATTCTGTAGTCTTTATGTTAATTTACCCAAATTTTATCTCGGCCCGACAAAATATCATATTTTTTTAACGAGCTTGTGAAAATATATTTTTTTAAATTATTTATTTATTATCACACATAACGACACAACTTGATCTCTGTAGTCGTAAAATCTTATTGATGACACCCAAAAAACAAAACTTAACCGCTCACACAACATAACCTTACTTACAATAATTAAAATTACTAAAAGATGACTTTAGGCAGGACGCCTAAAGGAAAATACAGAAAATAACAGTATTTGTCTACTTCTGTTAAAAAAACTGTACTATTTTCACTTTCAGTGCATAAAATGCCTGTGTATGGTGGGAGTTAAAAAAGTAAAAAGCGTAAAAAAAAGTGCCATAGCGTTTAATTTTTTCACTCCTGTCGTAAGAACAATACAAAAAATTGGGGTTTACGCAAGTAACTTCCACGGATGCTTATCGATACGGTCCGAAGAAGAATCAAAGAGTGCTTTGAACAATTCAAATCAATTTGCATTTTGTGATATTAAATATTGTGAAATATATAAATATGGAATTACAAGAAGATTCAGATATTGAATTGTGTACTCCAGAAGATCGCAACGGCAAATAATGCAGAACAAAGCTTGCATCAAAAATCAAAAGATGTTTATTTAAAAAAATATAACTTGTTCATGGAATGGAGTAATCAAAAGAAAATAAATTCCTTTACAGAACGGGTAATATTAACTTATTTCGAGGAAAAATCAAGAAATTTTTAATCATCGACATTATGGTCCACGTACTTATAGTGCTGTACCACGTGCTTATAGCTTATAGCTTATATTAAACGACAATTGGTTGGATATAAAGCAAAAAAATCACAAATATTTTCTAGAGAAGAAATAAAATAAATTGTTTGGATCTAAATTTTTCTATAAATTAAATAATTCCAACTACTGTACTTTTAATATTACTATTATGAAAAAAAGTTAATTATTTGTTATTTTTTATAATTGTTGCAAAATAAAAGAAATAGGGGTCATTCCATGTGAATTCACCAAAGGCCTCCCACTCGACCCTTTCTAAATCTAATGAAATTTTGTAATAAAGTAGCCCTAGACCCCAAATGAAATTGTGCAAAATATTAGATATAATAATAAATATTATATATAAAATATTTCAATCTGCTTTGGTTCTTAAATAATAAGTCCATGTTCAATGGGCTCTCATCCCGTTAATGCGTACATATCGTAAAAAGAGCCAACTTTGACCCTTTATAAAATCACGTCTAGTGCCCAGAGAGGTGTGAAATTTGGCATACCTGGACAACTTTTTGTGCGGAATACAGCAGTGTAATCAAAAAAGTAGTTTGGGTAGCCATTCAGCTACCAATCCATGCTAAAATCACTGCCAAATTTTGTCGCGCGAAATTTGGACCCCAATTTGGAGACCACTTACTCGTCAGCAAAAGGTCTAAACGCCATGATCTTTTGCAACGATGTATAACAAGCACAATACTATGCAGTGCTGCAATAACAACTCTGTTGTATTCATATGTCCAGAGATGGTCGACTTGAAAGCTGGCCAAAAACATTTTTTGTGCAAAACTAGCCAACTTTCAAGGCAAAATATCTCAATATGCGTCATTCCCAATTTGGTTTTGAATGACACCATTGGATAGAGCAGATTTTTCTGTACAATAATAACTTTCATTTAGATTGGGATCTGAATTCCTAGTTCAGCCACAGGACTCTGAAAATGACACTTTTATATGCGCGGCGTACGTATATTGGAGGCTATTGCAGGCTGTCAAATTCAGAGCATGGCAATTTGCAGAAGGCAAATTTATCCATTATTAGTGTAATCCTTGATTTGGTCCATGGTGGCTGAACCACTACCAATGGGAGTGAGTATAGGTTGTCAAGTGACATTCAGAAACACGCTCATGGCTAGCAATAGCACATGGCAATAAACTAGTGCTGTCAGAAATCGATCTTGACGGAACCGGAACCGGTTAAAAAAACCGGTTTCGGGTTTACCCAGTTTCGGAACCGGGTAACGCGAAAATTACAAACCTCGTATTTACCCGAAAACCGAAACCGGGTACCCGAAAAACCGGTTTCGTTTCCCAGCACTAAAATTATCTCGCCTATGACTATGGCTAAGAATTTAGGAAGTTCGCACTATTTTCTGTCTGACTTTATTTTATGGTTTCGATTCCCAGCATTAATTTTAATATATTTATGTTTACATTTTACTTAAATCAACATCGGGAATTTGTATTCATTCGAATTCCTCGGATATTTTCCCGAACCCAGAACCGGGTATCTAATCTAGGAACTCGGAATCGCGTATCTGGAACCGGGTATTCGAAACCGGGTATTCGATAACGGGTATCCGGAACCGAGCATTCGGAACCGGGTATTTGGAACCGGGTAATCGGAACCGGGTAATCAAAACCGGGTATCCGGAACCAGGTATCCGGAACCACGTATCCGTAATTGAATTTAAATCAAATTATTTAACTAACTGAATACAGTAATTTCAAGTGAGACCTGTAATACATTTATATTAATATTGCTTTTTATTTTTGTGTGAATTTATTGCAAGTAAATACACAAATAAGTAAACAGCAATGTCTGACACGATACTGCAAAGATGTAAAGATAAATAGAGAACAGGAACCTAAAATAGCATTGATTGTTTAATAATAATTCTGAATCTCACCCAAAAATGTTCTACCCAATGAAGCTTAAAATTTTTCCAATTAGTTTGGATATCCATTTGCTAGCAATCATGATCAGTGCACAAAGAAGATATGGAGAATCATAATTTGATTTTTTCGATATCGCACCAAGGTATGTCATTTTCAGAGTCCTCTGGCTGAACTAGGAATTCAGATCCCAACCTAATTAAAAGTTACTCTTGTACAGAAAATCTGCTCTATCCAATGGTGTCATTCAAAACCAAATTGGGAATGACGCATATTGAGATATTTTGCCTTGAAAGTTGCTACTTTTGCACATAAAATTTTTTTGGCCAACTTTCAAGTGGGCCACTTCTGGACATATGGATACAACAGAGTTGCAATTGCATCACTGCATAATATTGTGCTTGTTATACATCGTTGCAAAAGATCATGGCGTTTAGACCTTTTGCTGACGAGTAAGTGGTCTTCAAATTGGGGTCCAAATTTCGCGCGACAAAATTTGGCAGTGATTTTAGCATGGGTGGATAGCTGAATGGCCAGCCATACTGCTTTTTTGATTACACTACGTTATTCTACACCAAAAGTTGTCCTGGTATGTCAAATTTCACACTCCTACAGGCAATAGAAGAGATTTAACAAAGGCTTAAAGTTGGTCATTTTTGCGGTATTTGCGCATGAACGGGACGAGAGCCCATTGAATATGGACCTGTTATTTAAGAACCAAAGCAGATTGAGCTCTAATATTTTGCAAAGTGTCATTTGGGGTCTAGGGCTATCTTACTACAAAATTTCACGGCATTTGGAGAGGGTCGAGTGGGAGCCATAGGTGACTTTTTGGTGATTTGAGATGGAATGACCCATAGGTTACATTTCATTTTTCAATTAGACAGTCGTAGTAAAAATATTGTATGAAACACTCATGGGATTGCCGCACTCGCCTACGCCCCGTGCGGTTAAACATTCGTAAAAAAAAACACTACTTTAAGCACTTGTTGCATAAATAACTATTTTTATATACATTATTTAATTGTGCAATGTTTTTTAGTTGTCCTTTTATTTTACTATAAAATCCCGATATGCTGTTTTCAAAATCTGACAACTCTACTTGAATTTCTTATATTTTATATTACTTAGAAAAGCTCAGAACCTCTACTGTAAAATTTGTTCAAATATAAAAATATAAGAAAATATAAAATATAATTTACTTTTCTGTATAATAGTGAAGAACACGCTATCCTTATTTTCATTCCAAGTAAAAAATGATATGCCAATTGATGATTATATATGAACATTCTTATTAAATTGATAATTGCTATAAGGCCTCCATAAATATATTTTAGTTTTCTTTCATCTGGTGTGGCTTCTTTCGATTTTGTAATTAATATCAAGAGCTCTGCTAACAACATTGGTTGAACAATACTAAAAGTAATAATAAAATTATTATTTCCTTAAGTTCTTATAGTAGATTTCCGATTATCCGACCTTCGATTATCCGATATTTCGGATTATCCGATCATAGACAAAGTGTAAAAAAATATCTAATGTCAATTTTAAAAACATGTTTCATTGTTAAAAGTGAAAACTGCTCAAGTCTGCAATCGCAGAGCTTCATTTACAGTACTATGTGTGTATAAAACATAAATATGAATTCATAAAGAAATTAAGGTATGTTTCAAGACCTGCCGAACTGACTTACTAATCTCAAAACATAAACTTAGCGAACGGTATACTAGAAGGCTCGTTCTTAAAGTCTGGTCCAGATTAGAGAATTGATTCTGTAAGGAACCACGTAATGTAGCACGCAGTGTAACATTTTTGTCTAATTTGGACGAGATCAGGCGCACAAGCCGAGCGGTTCGCAAAGCGCTCGACTTAATCTGCTCTGTCGGTTTTTGTCGCAACAAAAACACCTTTGAACACAAAGGAGTTCGGCGATTTTGGTTGGACGCGTTCGAGGTAGTTTTGACGCACGCAAATATGGACGTTTGACACAAAGTTTATATAACCTAGAGCAGGGGCGGATCGACCAATCGGGCGATGGGTCGATGGCTTTTTGGGCCGATGCGACTTCCGCTATCCACTCAAATACAGAGAGTCGAACCGAAATTTATTTCGTTCCGGTTTTCGGTTACGTTCCAAGTAAACGTTTTTCGTCCCGGTTCCGGTTTCGGTTCGTCGAAAAATTTCGGTTCAGTTCCGGTTCGGTTTCAGTTCAAATAACAAGTTAAATTTTAATAAACAATGTGAACTTTTCTCTTATAAAAATAAAAAATAACAGTTCGTAGAATCGTAATATTATAAGGAACAAAACAGAATAACACAAACATTTTTTTAAATAATATTATATTAAAATTATTAATCACAGTTCATTCAGTTGAAAAAAAATACATTTGAAATTTAAAATAAAAATAAAATTAAAAATTCATATTTAATCGACACCTTAATATATTCTCCAAATTAGATTCTGATAAATTCATTCTTTTGTCAGTTAATATAAGTTTTAGTACCGAAAAATTTCTATCTACACTAACTTGTGTAGCTGGTACTGCCATTATTATTTTTGCAAGATCTGCTAATTCAGGGAAAATAATACTTTTCTCCGACCAGTATTTTAACACATTAGTGTTCTTTGGTTCTCTAGAAGGATTGAAGTTATTAATTTGGTGTGACAAAGACAAATTAATCGAATCATTGAAAATCGTTTGTGAATTCCCTTCTTTCTCATTTACAATCATTCCTAATTCTTTTTCTTTTTTTTTGAAGATACATTTCAAGAAATGCGTAGTGTTACCAGTTGTCACATAATTATCAGGTCTTAATTTTTAGTAAATTCTGAAAAGTATTTCAGAAATTCTGATAAATATAGCTTTTTTATTACCGTAATAACCATTACCATCGAAGAAATATAATTTTTGAGGTAATCTAATAATAAAAATAATTCAGGCAATGCTGCACCATAAATTTATGACTAACAAGTGGCAACACTGGTAGGCAGTGTCAAATGAAGGAGTAGGGGTTACTCTTACGCTTACGAAAGAAGCATTACATTTCATCAGGGAGAATTAAAGAAAGCGACTAATGAACCGTTGAACCGAAATAAACCGTTATTTTTTTTTTTTTCGTTCTAACCGAGATTAACCGTTATTTTCATTTCCTTCCGGTTTCGATTTCGGTTTTTAAATTTAGCAATTTTACGTTCCGGTTACGATTCCGGTTCTGTTAAAAATTCCGGTTAATTTCGGTTTTCGGTTCGGTTCCGGTTCGACTGTCTGCTCAAATATCTATCATCAATTCTATGATTATTATTTTAGTTATCACTCACATTTTTTATTTGTTTTTCTAACATTTTTTCATTATTTTAGAGACTGTATTTTTATTTTCGATATTAATACTAAAAATTTAAATTAAATAAGTTTATTTAAATATACCTTGGTCTTTATTTATTCCCGAGGACTCGGGCCTCTTAAAACATTCCCTATAAATGGTCAACAAGTCCCGTGAGCCACGGCCGAATCATCCAAATGACCCGGGCCGATTCATCCAAATCGCCCGGGCCGATTCAATCCCTCGATCCGCCCCTGAACTAGAGAGATACCTTGCGACACATGCGTTGCTGCGTATTTTTGCGATTTAAGGAATGCTTAAAATTTCAGAAAATCTGGTGCAACTTGGCGTTAATTTCGTTTAACTTTGGCAGTTTCCTACTATTGGATCCTCTCACAATCCTATTTAGGCCGGATAATCGGGACTCTACTGTACATTAATAAACTTACCTTATTAAAGAGTAAATTAAAAGCATGAGCCCACAAATAAATGATTTTTTAAAGAATAATTTGTGTAATGCATTTACGAGTTTTGGTTTTTGTTTTTTCAGTCTTGCTCTCGCTAGCTCATTCTCCCAGTAATATTCAAGTTGATTTCCTAATTGAGCAGATTCATCTGATTTCATAGGTTTGAAGAGATCTTGTACATTTAATTGTCGTTTTAGGCCTTTTGCGAATAATTTTACGACCCATCTAAAATTTAAAGAAGCTTAAGCATTAATTTTGCGATGTTTGTTAAAAAATGCGCGAACTGTGCGCGTTATCACATCATCATATCAAGTCACCACAGGCAAGTCAGCTATACAAAATATATAAAAAGGACTACAAATCTGCCCTAAAAAAAGCCAAAGTAGAAGCATATAATGAATTTATAATAAAATCTAGTAATAAGAACAAAGCCATGTGGTCCGTAATACGCCAGAAGATAGGAGGTAGTATGGACAAGAAGTCTATGGTTAACAGTACTTTAAATGCAACCGAACTCAATACATTTTTCACCTCTGTTGCGAATAAAATTGTGTCCACGCTGCCACCTGTCGATGGATGTTACAACGCACTGCTTTGTAAAAAAAATATAAATAATAGTAACAGTTTGTTTATGGCCCCGGTAACCGAGGTGGAAGTTGATAATCTGATTCACAGTTTTTCTAACAACCAGACTTTTGATATTCATGGTATAAACAAGAAATTAATTAAACAAGTCGCGCCTGCGATACTTGAACCATTGACTCTGATTATCAACTCATGCTTCTTATCGGGCGTTTTCCCTGAAAAATTGAAAATGGCAAAAATAATACCGGTTTTTAAAAAAGGTAACAGTATCGATTCTAATAACTATCGTCCTATTGCTATCACACCGACCTTCTCTAAAATAATAGAAAAGGCTATAAAAAATAGACTGGTAGCTTTTTTTGAAAAATCAAATTTTTTTGCTGTGAAGCAGTTTGGATTCCACATCTAAAGCTGCTCTAGTTTTATTAAATAAAATAATGGAGAATATTGAAAAGGGTTTGCACGTTGCAAGATCGTTTTGTGATTTGAGCAAAGCGTTCGACCGCGTCTACCCTGAAAAGCTAGGTGTAAAACTCCAATATTATGGTGTTAGAGGAATAAATTTAAATTTTTTTAAACTAATAATGGACTTTCGGGCCTATCGAATAGGCAGCAATGTGTTCACTTCAATGGTGGCAGGTCGCCGGCAATGAATATAGACATGGGAATTGGACAAGGTACTATCCTTGGCCCTTTCTTATTTTTAACTTATATTAACGACCTACCGGACAACATGGTAGCCATGACTGTACTCTTTGCCGACGACTCGTCGTTCATTGATGAAGGGGTGAATGTGAACAATGTCAAAAGGGCACTAAGTGACACTCAATCTCAGGCCTTACAGTGGTTCACAAGAAACGGCTTAAGTTTAAATACTAAAAAAACAAAAACAGTAGTTTTTAGTCTAAACAGATATTTGGACAATACTGAACTTCACTCGGATGCCACTGTAAGGTTCCTTGGGTTCCACTTGGATGCCCGACTCACTTGGCAAGAGCACATAAACCACGTGTCCAAAAAACTCAATAGTGTTGTATTTATGTTAAAACGACTGATGCTGTCACGGTGTCAACGGAGATTGTCAGAATTGCGTACTTCTCCTTTTTTCAATCTGCCATTAGCTATGGCATTAAGATGTGGGGTGCGTCTACTGGCTGGCAAATAATTTTTATAATTCAAAAACGAGCCATCAGGACTTTAGCCCAAGTTTCGCCGCGCACATCATGCAAGCAAATTTTCAAGGAATACAAAATTCTGACAGTCACGTCTTTGTATATATTACATATACTAATGTATATAAAGAACAATGAAAACGACATACTAAGGCACAGTCAGATTCATAAGTACAATACTAGGAACAGAGAACTTTTTACCATTCCTAGGCATAGATATAGTGCATCTAGAAATCTACCCTTAATTGCAGGTATCGGTCTCTATAATGCCCTGCCAGCTGTGCTCTGAAATAGCTACGATGTCAAATTCAAAAGAGGCCTAAAAAACATACTGCTTGAAGGAGCGTTTTATAGCGTCTCTGAATTTGTAGATACGATTAGTGTTGTAAAATTTTGAAACATATTATTGTTTGACCTAAGTTACTGTATACTAAATGTACAATCAGCTTCAATAAAATGATTTGATTTATCAATAAGTAATGGGGGTGAATAGCAATAAATAGTATTGACAAATTGAAAATTACAGCCAAGAACAAGTAATTAAACAAAATAATAATTTTCAATTCTTATCATTAAAGAACGAATTCAATTATTATTTATAAATATGTTGTTTCGAACTCCTCAACTTCCTTCGGTTTTTTATCTTCCGATATTGTCCACTCAGCTTTGGGGTCGACTCAACCTCAAGCATTTAATTCTTAAAATGAGTAGTTGTTTATACATGGATAATAGGACCAGTGGTAATGTTACACTGGCCACGTGGCTTTCATGTCCTCGATTCGTCCAAATTAAAGGCGGTAAAACGAAATTTTTTTTAGATGTACCGATGGTAAAATTAGTTTCCTGCATGTCACTTTTGAACTTGGGTCCTTTTTTAAAGCCCGTAATGTAATTATCGTACCCGGGCGGTGGATACGATCGTGGCGTCCCTGGATGGAATTTTTAAAACAGGTGTTCACATAGAACACCTGTTTTATATTTTAATTATAAAAGAAAACACATTAATTTAGCACCACACACTGTTTTGTAATATAGATTGTGCAATGCTGAAAATAACTCTTATATTTGAAACGGTTAATTTACGGAGCAATAGCCTGCTTCTTTGGTTTAAGCGGAACTAAATTTTCAATTCTAGTAGCTTTTACAGATTAAATAAGGCTTTTGAACATTTTGTTTAGGAAAAGCCCACATCAAACGTTGTAAAGACAGCTCATGACAACGTAGAAAAATGGAAATTCCAGGTAGTCCCGCTTAAACGTTTGGAATAGCATATATAGGTCATTTCTTTAGTGTATGCGGAACTAAATGGGGGTTTCGTATTTTTAAGTTGTTACGAAAACAGAGCTTGGCTAAGTTATTTAATTTTTCATGCTGGCATTTATTATTAAGTGACATTTATTAGAAAAATAAAATAAAAAATACATTTTTAAATTTTAGGCCAGCGCGAGGATCGTTGGCGCCCCAAGGCAAGACTTAATTTAGCGCCCCTAGGCAGGGCTGTAACTAGCTTTTTTCGAGCCCTGGGCAATATTTTATAATTGGGCCCCCCCCTAAACATATTATATAAAGTGGTGTCCTGAAAAAAAGAAGGTTTTTACCTCTAAAATATAAGTGATGACTTAAAAAAAAGGTCCTCACTTCTAAATTATAAGTAATGACTTGACATAAAATATTCTCACTACTAAATTACAAGCTGATTAAAATGTCAATTAAACTTACCCAAAAGTTAGTTTTGAAAAGAAATTAGCAGTCTTGTTTGGATTCTCCTTCAAGCCTTTCAGGTCAACGTACATTTTTTATAATTAAAACAAAAACAAAAATAAATTAACACGATGTGCCACAACGTGTAAGTATGAAAAACTAAAGGAAAAGAATTGGCAAATGCAAGAAAAGTAATTAACACTGACAACTTTACTGATTAGTTTATTATCTGAGGATATATTTTCGTCCTTGTATTATATTGGATAATAAATAAAGCAAATATATATTTATTAGCTAGTAAGTAGAACCTGTAATCTATACAAGGACTTAACTTTACTGATTTATTATTTTTATTTATTTATTTTTTTATATTTTAAAATATTTACAGTTCTGTAATCAGTTGGCAAGTTGTTTATAAGTTATTAAAAGCATTTGTTAAATACCAGATTGCTAAATTCTGATATCTATGAACGGAAAGCCATGTGAGAGAATCTACCTTTAATACAATATGTGTATAGATTTTGATGTTTATATTATGTTGCGTTGTAAGTGTTACATTTTGTCACAGTATTGTACAATTAAAAATTAAGGCAGTAATTATGGCACATTTGGGAATTTCGTAAGTATTTGGTATTTGGGAATCTCGAAAACAACAGGATATACGACTTAATATATAATAATACGATTAAATTTGGTTTAAAAAAAAATAAAAATTTTATTCCGTCATAAATATGTGTGTTATTCTCAAATCTATATATATAAAATCGTAACTAAGCTACCTCGCCTCATACTCATAATCAACGCCCAGCCCAAACCACTGGACCTACAATCATGAAAATCGGCGAGTATATTCCCTCCATGACGTAGCACCCACTAAGAACGGATGTTTCAAAACTCATCTTCTAAGTGGGTGAAAAGGGGGTTAAAAGGGGTAAAATGTGGCTTCACGGTTTCTTTAATATCTCTTAGGTCCAATAAGATATCGACTTGGTTTTTGCTATTAAATGTAAATATTAAAAAATTAATTTCAGGATTTTGTCCTAATCGACCCCTAAAGGGGTGAATCTACAATCAGGGTGAATTATAAAACCCTTCGCATCTTCTGTGTTCATTGTCTTATAACATTTCTTTTTGGCATATAGGTGTCTTTTTAAAATATTTAGAAAGTGTTTTGACAATTTTTTTTAATTTCACCCCTAAAGGGGTAAATTGGTATTTTTTATTTGATAGAATGTCGTCTAGACAAAGAATCATAAAATTCGGGCAGTATATCCCTTTTATGGCTTAATTATCCCCTAAGAAATGATTTTTCGAAATTCGACTTCTCAGGGGTGAAATGTATTTACACGGATTCCGCAATATCTTTTAGTTCAATAATATATCGCCTTGCTTTTGCTTACAAAGACTACCCATATAAATGTAGAAAAACTTATTTTTCAGGATTTTGTACTAATCAACCCCTAAAAGAGTGAATCTACAATCGGGGTGAATTATAGAACCCGTCGAATTTCCAGTGTGTGTTGTGTTATAAAATTTTTTGGCATTTAGGTGTCTTTTTAAAATATTTAGAAAGTGTTTTGACCGTTTTTTTTAAATTTCACCCCTAAAGGGGTAAATTCACGGACTCCTTAATATCTCTTAGGTCCAATAATATATCGTCTTGGTTTTTGTTTATAATGGTTATCCATATAAATGTTGAAGTACTTATTTCAGGACTTTGTCCTAACCATTCCTTAAAAGGGCGAATCTACAATCAGGGAGAATTATAGAGCCCATCATATTTCCTGTGTTTGTTGAGTTATAAAATTCCTGTTTGGCATAAAGATGTCTTTTTAAAATATCTCGAAATGGTTTAGACAGTTTTTCAAAATTTCACCCCTAAAAAGGTAAATGGGTATTTTTTATTTGATAGAATATCCCTTGGACAAAGATACATGATATTCGCAAAGTATATTCCCTCCATGAGGTAAGTACCCATTAAGACGAAATTTTTCGAAATTCAACCCATAAGGAGTGAAAAGGGGTGAAATGTGATTTCAAGGATTCCTCAATACCTCTTAGGATCAATAAGATATTGTCTTGAATTTTGCTTAAAATATTACCCATACAAATGCCGAAAAACTTATTTCAGGATTTTGTCTAAATCAACCTTTATAGGGTTGATTCTACAATCGGGGTAAATTATACAACCCTTCGTATTTCTTGTGTTTATTGAGTTATAATATTCCTTTTTGGTATATCGGTGTCTTTTTAAAATATCTCGAAATTATTTTGACAGTTTTTCAAAATTTCACACCTAAAGGGGTAAATTGGTATTTTTACTCGATAGAACGTCCTCTGGACAAGATACATGAAATTCGTAAAGTATATTCCCTCTATGACGTAAGCACCCAACAAGGGATTTTTCGAAATTCAATTTCTAATGTTAATATCTCTTAGGACCAATAAGATATCGACTTGGCTTTAGCTTATAAAGATTACCCATACAAATACCGAAAAATTTATTTCAGGATTCTTTCCTAATCAACCCATAAAGGGGTAAATCTATAATCGGGGTGAATTATACAACCCGTCGTATTTCCTGTGTTTATTGAGTTATAACATTCCTTTTTGACTCACCGATGTCTTTTTCAAATATCTCGAAATAATTTTGACCGTTTTCTAAAATTTCACCTCTAAAGTGGTAAATGGGTATTTTTATTCGATAGAACTTTCCTTGTATATAGAGACACGTATATTCCTTCCGTGATGTAAGCACCCACTAAGAAGAGATTTTTCGAAATTCGAGCCCTAAGGGGTGAAATGTGATTTCCTCAATATACCTTAGGACCAATAAGATATTGACTTGGCTTTTGATTACAAAGGTTACCCATACAAATTTTTGATACAGTAATTCAGGATTTTGCCCTAATCAACCCCTAAAGCGGTGAATCTACATTTGGGGTGAATTATAGAAACCTTTTTATTTCCAGAGTTATAACATTCCATTTTGGTACATAATTTTCTATTTAAAATATTTAGAGTTTTGAAAGTTTTTTAAATTTCATCCCTAAAGGGGTAAATTAGTATTTTTTGTTCGAAAGAACGGCCCTTGACATAGAGATATGAAATTCAGGAAATATATTCCCTCCATGTCGCAAGCACCCGCTTATATGGAATTTTTCGAAATTCGACCGCTACGGGATGGAAAGTAGTAAAATATTTTTCCTCGGATTCTTCATTATCTCTTAGGTCCAATGATATATTGATTTGATTTTTTCTTACAATGTTCTAATCATCAACCTAAAGGGATGATTCTAGATGCGGGGTGAATTATAGAACCCTTTGTATCTTTCGTCTTTGTTGTACAATAACTATGTTGTACTTTTTCGCATTTAGGTGTCTTTTTAATATCATTAGTTTCAAGATCATTTCATTTTAACCGTTTTTTTTATATTTCACCCCGAAATTGCTATTCTTAGTTTACCCTACATTACATTGGTACTTTTTTTTTACTATATTTCTAGTACTATATTGCTACCATGACGTAGGCAACCACTAAGAAGAGATTTCTCGAAATTCGACTTGCTTTTTACTTACTATGGTTACCCGTACGCATGTATAAAAATGTAATTTAGGATTTTGCTGCAAGCAACACTTAACGGGCGAATCTACATTAAATCAGGGCGAGTTATATAATCTTTCGTAACTTCTTGGTTTGTTGAGTTATAACATTCCTTTTTGGCATATCATTTTTTTCTAAAGTCTTTTAAACGTTTTTTTTTACCTATAAAGGGGTAAATTGATATATTTTTGATTGATGGAATTCCGGGAACATATTCTTTCCATAACGTAAGTATCGAACCCTTTATATCTCCTGTGCTTCTTGGGTTATAACATTCCTTTCTGGCATATAGGTGACTTTTTAAAATCTTTCGATAGTGTTATGACAGTTTTTTAAATTTCATTCCTAAAGGGTAAATTAGTATTTTTTATTAGAAATACGAAATTCCATGAGTACATTTCACGATATGACGTAAGAGCCCACTAAGAAAGGATTTTTCGACCCCTATGGGTTGAAAATGAGTAAAATGGTTTTTCACGGATCCCTCAATATCTCTTAGGACAATTGAGATATCAACTAGGTTTTTGCTTATAAGAGTTACCCGTGCACATGTTTAGAAATAAACTGAAAATTTTACACTAATGAGTCTCCAACGGGGTGAATCCACACTTGAGGAGAGAGTCAGCAATGTGATCTATAGAGAACCATGACTTATAATAATTGCACGTGAAGCATGGGTCCTCAGCTAGTTATAATTATGAAGTTATTATAAAATTAATACAAAACAAAGTTATTATTATTATTAAACAAGTTGCTGTAGCTCCGTGGTCAGACGGTTACCTACGGGGCACAGGGTCCCGGGTTCGAATCGCCCCACTTCCTCTGGATTTTTATCTTCCGATATTATGCAGTCAGCTCTGGGGTCGACTCAGCCTCAAGTATTTAATATTTGAAATGAGTACCTGTTTATACAGGTATAATAGGACCAGTCTAAACGTCACACTGACCACATGGCTTTATATCTATGACCGGCGGTCTAGAAACAGAGAACTTACCTTCTCTGCTCCTATCTAGGCCTTTTGGAACCTATTATTTATTATATTATTAAATTAATTGCAAAATTTCCCAGATATGTTAATGACATCATGTAAGTGAAATTTCATGACAGCGCGACACAGTGGCGGCGCTAGCTTTAAAAATCTGGGGGGGGGGGGAGCAGGAAATATATGAGGGGGTACAATTTTTTTTATAGCTATAAATATGAATAATAATATGATGTTTTTTAATTTGGAAAACATGAAGGCCGACAGCATTCCTTCTGACCCACTTCCATGTTTCACAATTCGAAATATTCCCAAAATGAACTGGATTCTTTTCGGGAAAATTTTAAATTTTCTTCAAGTATATCTAGGGGGGGAGGCAGAACAATTTTTAAGAGTGCCCGGCCCACTCGCACTTTCCGCTGGCGCCGCCACTGATACGTGACCATTATCCGATATATTTTCTGTACAAAGTTATGAACAGTATGATTTTTTTTCCCAGTTGCTATTTCATTGCAGTATTATTGGTGTATTAAATAATAATATTTTTTTTTACTGTGGAATTTATTCTTACCTTTTTTTACTTGCCCGACCTTAATACATAAGGGGCAAGTATTGTAATCGCGATAATTTTCGATGTCGAGATTTTGACTGATGACCACGTTTCAAGGTCCAGGGAATCCAAAAAACCTATTTTCGAAGTGCCGTCCGTTTGTGTGTGTGTGTGTGTGTATATACACGATAACTCAAGAACGGTTCAACTTAGTAAGTTCGTTCTGGAACTAAAAAATTCTCCTAAAAATTTGGAACAACCCTATTGTTTTTTATAAAGATCCGAAACCGGAAGTTATTAAACTTTAAAATTTTTAAAAAATCATAACTAGTAAACCAAGCCTTGGACAAAAATTTGTATAAAATATAATTTGATGTAATTTTGAGGGTTTACCTAAATCTTTTTTTATTTATTTATTTATTTATTTTTATTATTTTTTATTTATGGGAGGACACTTTCACTACTGTTTTTTTTTTTGTTGTCTTCAAAAAATGTTTTATAATATGTTATATTTTTTACAATAAATGACACTTGTTTCTCTGGTTTCACTGTTGGAATTTTAAATTTTCATATGCCAGAATGAAATAAACTAAGCAAGTTCCCTCTTCATGACAAACTAAAAGAACGAAATTCTCCAATTAATTCTGCTTAAACCAAAAAAGCAGACTATATGTCTTTTTGTAATTAAAATGAAAAGATTTTTTGACAAGATATGACAACAATATATTATATATACCAATATTGAAATGAATTTTTCATTGCAATCTGTTTAACAATTATTCATGACAAGTAGCCACAAATTATCATTTTCATTTTGGGTCTATTTTGTGAAAGAAACCAATTTCGTCAACTTATTTAGGATCATTAAATGCACTTTTTAATTCTAAATACTTTTTATACTCACACTTTGTGTTCTAAAATTAATATGTAGATAATCACTAAATGAAAATGTAACTGTATTTCATATGCTCAGTAAAAAAGAAAACGCCCCATTGAAAGTAATTAACTATTACGGATATGAAAAATATGATGCACATAACAAGAACACTGACCACTTACGGACCACTTCCATCTTTTAATCTTTAATCAATAACTGGACTGATTTGGTCAATAATTTATAATTTTTCAGAAAAAAAATCTTAGACGGTCTTTGAATGCAGATTATCAGTTTGCGGGGATAGGCGAAATTAGAAGCTACTGCGACGCACACAATAACATATACAGAAGTCAGCTGACTGGCGGTAAGGTGACCATTTTTGTCAAATATAAAACCAGGACATTTAAAATAGCTCAAGTACAGGCGCGCGCAATAGGAGAGGGCTCCTTGGGTCCTGACCCCCCCCCCCAGGAACTAAAAAATCATATACTTAAAAAAACTAAGCTACTAAAAAAATAAAATCATCTCTTTTGTTGATAAAAAACAAATCATAGTCAAAATGGAATTAACATATAAGACCACCCCTCCCCGTAAAGAGGCAATAATAAATTTTATTAGAAATTTTATTAGATTTATTAAATAGACCCCCCTCTCAGTTATTTTTTCTAGGAGCGCGCCTGCTCATTCAGCATGAAGAAAAGTGGCTATCGTAGAATATATATTAAAAAAATATTGCAGAGTAAACTTAGTTTTTTTGCCTTTAAGTGAAAAAATAAAATGTACTACTTTTATTTATATTGTAGATTAAGAAGGTATATTTCAAAAGGCCGCTACACTGCTGAGCCGTATTTTGTGTTTAAATTTACGCGCGTATTGAAAGATGGAACGATTACCTTAGTACACGGTATACCTTGAAACGTACGAGAAATGCACAATATGCGTAGTTAAACACAAATCAAAGTAAGTGACGCCACTGAAATGTATCAAGCTAGCTGTTGGTAACGTAATAGACGAAATTTGGTTTCTGCGCAGCATAGTCGATAACATAGGCCTGGCATGAAGTTAACTTGAACGTACGTGTAGTACTGTTTGAAATTATTACATATGTTCTAGTGTTGATTTTTTATTAGAATGTCGATAGATACATTTTCATAAAATAAAAATGTACTGTGCTTAAATTAACCTGTTCGCTGTTAGCATATTGACAGCTGAATACTAGACACGACAGCCATATTGCCTTGAAGTACAGCGCCGCCAACGGTAATGTCACTTCTCAATACCTGTACGCTTTATGCAGTGTGATACTTTTATGTAATGCGCATATTATACATGTGGTGACTGTTGTCGACCTGACACGACGCCAATACTTTACACGCCTGCTTCATACTCTGCGTTTGTGTGTTACAAAATAATACTACCAGTGGCGCAGCCAATAAGGGGAGAGGGGCCTGCCCACTCCCAAGAAAGAGGAAAATTGTATCTAAAAATAGGAGATGCAGACCTTTTTTTTTTCATCACTAGTATTTTAGAAGTGAGGACCTGGACCTTTTTTTGGTCATCACTAGTATTTTAGAAGCGAGGCCTTTTTTTTGTCATCACTTGTGTTTTTGAAGTGAGGACCTTTTTTTTAGGTTTTCAGTTGTACTTTAGAAGTGAGGACCTTTTTCTTAGGTCGTCACTTGTATTTTAAAAGTGAGAACAGTAATAATTAAAATACTATTGTCTTGGGGCCCACAAAAAAAAAATCCTAGCTGCTGTATTGAGTACTACACAGTATACTCAATAGCTCTCTTGATCTCTCTTTCACCATCGGCGTTAGTATCAAAGGCCGTCTTCGATACTGCCACTGCCCTAGTGGCGGCTCGTGATAATATTGAGTGGAAGGGCCAATTTCGGACTAATCAGCTCAGCTTGCAATAATTTATTAACTCCTTTATTACCGATTAAACAAAAAAAAAAAAAAAAAAACACCGACACAATGGATACTTAAATAATAAATAAATGGAAACGACTTACCGAAATCTCAGGTAGCAGGTTGTCTTATAAATCGAATACAGTTTATGATTATGTTTAAAACATACTTGTTTTTGTCAACTCTTTCGTTGTGTTCTACTACTCCGTTTATATAGGCCGAGTTTAACTGGGTTAAAATATTTGATTTGCCAAGCATAGAAAAACTAAAAATATTGTTCATATGTACCTACGATTTTTCATGAATTTTATTTTTCCCAGATGTACACTAAATCCGTAATACCGTTCTTCGTCAAAGTTAATTCTCTCCCGAATAAAACGCAATGAAACAAAAACAGCTTGCTTTTCGTCGCATCCGCAAATCCAATTATTAGGTATATGTTTCTATTATTTTTTTGTATGTTTTAGAAGCAGAGGCAGAAAGAGTTTTTGAAATGGTAACGGTCTTCCCAGTTGTTTAATTTCGTTTTTTTCCTCGAGAGAATACGATGAAAATGTTTTTTTTTTTTCAAAAGTTTACTGATACTGTTCATTTTTAATAGTAACAAAAACAACACACACACGATACGACACAGTAAAAAACACACTATAATACGCGATGCTTAACTCGAGCTAACGTGCCAATATCTAGCTAGCTCGCTTTAATGTAATTCTACCGCATAACCACCCGCTCTACCCGCCAACTCTCCGCGGAGGCCATCAAACTGTCTGAAAACAGAGCCAATTTCGATTTGGCTCGCCTGCCTAAATAAATACAAAGCGTGATTCGTCGCATCAAATGCATGGCACTAGCAGTGTTCCGTACTTAAGCGCGTGTATGTTTATTTGTATTTATCGGTATTTTTAAAGAAAATAAAAGTTTTTCAATTATTACTTTGTGATGGTGTTGATATAATTTTGCAATGTAGAGCCATGGCTGCTTGGCTCTTCATGAGGAGCCGCCACTGGAAGAGTGTATCCAGTAGTCTGTCATCCTAATTTGTATCTGTTTGAAAACCATATACACACTTCTCCTTTTTCACATTAACAGCTCTGAAAACTTTTACAATAACTATATCATTGACTTTTATTTTGTTATTGTTTAAAACGATGCTAAACATTACAGTTAAATTATCGTTTATAATGTAAAAACAAAAACTGTTTCGTTTAATACAAAATATAACATATTTATTACAAACATTAATATTCACACATCATGAACATGTTAACATTATGCACAATAATTAGCAGTTCTCTTAATACACCTTAAAACACATTTCTTCCTCTGGAATGAGGTGGCGGTGGTGGTCCATTACCTCTTGGAGGCATCCACATTCCCCCACGAGGCCCTGGGAATCCTCTAGGATTTCGAATAGGACCACCACCTCTCATAGGCATCCTCTGATTGAAATTACCCCTATTTCTAAAGTTTTCAGGTCGTGGAGGCATATTACTCCAATTACCATCCGGTCTGAATTGAGTACTATCCGGTCTGAATTGAGCACCGTCCGGCCTGAAGTTATTTCCAAAAGGATTCCCTTGCGCGCCACGGAATTCTTGTCTATTGAAATTTGGAGGAAAAGACCCTGGAATTTGAGATCCAGATCCATAAGATCCATTTTGATTTCCTCTAAATCCAAATGGCTCCCCAGCAGGGGAATTACCACCTGGTTTAGAGTATGCTTCATTTTGATTCCAGGGTGAATCTCGGTCACCATAAGGATTATTCGAATATTTCGGACTGTCGTCATTGTAATTCTCAAATCTATTTCTAAAATCTACATCTGTGGGTCTTTGTCCATCAAAACCTGGTTTACCATACATAATTTCATCTTCTTTCACATTGTCAAAATCTTCCATTCGTGCGTTCATTTCTCTATAGTCAACATCTCTAAAATTATTTTTCCCGTCACCTACTCTTCCATTTCCATAAACATCTTCATTCACAGGCATTCCAGGCATTGTACGCATATCCATATCCATACTAGTGTCTATATCATTAATATCACTAAACCTTGATTTTCTTGGTTTCTCTTTGGATTCTATTGATTGCGGAATTCCTTGCTGGGTAATTTTGGTACTCTGTAGAGGAGTAGGAAGTGCCACTTCCAAGTTTGGAGTTGGTGTAGTTTCATCATCTTCATCCAAATAAGCATCGTTTAAGTAATCATTGTCATCTTCGTGTGGCATTACATCATGCAATTCTTCGATGGCTCCAGATGCGATGTATTTATTTAATGCTTCAGTACCTTCATTAATGACTTGTTCCAATTTTGATCCAGCTGTAATACAAGAAATACATTTTATATAAAATGCAATAAAATAAAAAATAAAATAGAATAGCATAGGAGAAGTAGATGCTGGATACAGAATTGCATCCCTGAAATGGAATTGGTTAGATAGTAAGACAAGACACTAACCGACTGACAAAAAAATATTCACTAGCATCCAAGAATTTCCAGACATTGTGTTGACAGTCCGCAAAAAGATGGTTGGACGATGTAAAAAAAAATTGATGTGAAGTGTGAATATTCACACATTTCAGAGTTTCGCAGGTATATAATAAGTGAAGGCGGTATGCTGAGTGTGTAGGACAAATTTTACTTTGTAGTAATCACGGCAAAATGAACGATATTTTTAAAATAATTTATCGTCTGTTAATCATATAATAAGACTGGTTATTAAATTTACGCTCTTAAAAATTAAATGCATCATTTGTCAAAATATAACTAGAATTTTGACAAAATAATTTCAACATAATAAAAATGCAAAAAAAAACAAAAAAAATAAAATTCACTCCGTACTCGAACTCGAAACCCTTCGTTTCTCAACAGTGCTCTAACCCATTTCGCTATCGCACGCCTTGCATGTGACTGTCTTACATTGGTATAACTTTTGTACTTTGTGAACCAAAAATCACAAAAAATGCGTTATTTTCCGAAAACATAATCTGATCAAAAATTCCTGTTGTACTATTTCGGTTCACGCCAATATACATTACTTAGAATTTTTTTAGATTTTTAGTTTAAACCATCTGGGCTACAGGGTGTGGGACAAAATTTTTTTTGCACAATTTTGGCAAAAATCGCATAAAATATTTTATTTTGCAAAAATAAAAATTGTATCGTTAATCCACGTACTAAGGGCTTTCGTTTGATACCCTACTCAGAATTTAAAAAAAATATTTTTGTTTTCGATGAGCACGTATTTGTTTATATTTTAAGGGGGGTATGTTTTTTAGATGTTTTAGTATTTTTCTTATGTGCGGGTCAAAGAGTTGTATAAGCATGCCAAATTTCAACTCTCTAGGTTTAGCCGTTTGGCTACAATTTTTACCGAACAGACAGACAGACAGACAGACAGACAGACAGACAGACAGACAGACAGACAGACAGACAGACAGACAGACAGACAGACAGACAGACAGACGACAAAATGACGGTATAAGGGTTTTTTGGTCATACCTACAAAACCCTAAAAAAGAACTTGGCGGCCAACTGATATAATATTTTTAGGTAGTTTTATTTTTACTGTAATCGGCATATTTCGTCTGTTAATCTAATGAAACGCTAATCTCATTCAATACCGTACATTGAATTAAAATATTAATAATTTCAAAAATACAAAAAATAATCTTATCAAAAATGTAGTTTCAATTATTTAGATTCACTTCAATAGACACTACTTAAAAAAATAATAGTATTTTATTGATAAAATCGTGTTAAAATATAAATAACTATTACTTTTCGTTGCTTAATCTACATTTTAACTTTTTTCGACACCCCACAATAAATTTAAAAAACTTATATAATTTTTTCAACGACTCTGTTTGTATACGTAAACATATACGTATATCTCACTATTAACAGTGTGTTATTTGTTTTATAAGTATTATACTATTATAAATGATTTATACCTCTTTAGGAAGGTGCTTGCACACATGAACGCAACACATGCGTTATATATCGTAGTGTCCTAATGTAGCTCGCGCACATAGTCGAATCAGACAGATTAATTTAAAAAAAGTACTATTCCGGTTCAAATTGATGTGCATTAAGTCTTCAGATTAACTATTTTTCAACGACACAATAGCATCGATTTTTTTCCTTACATTTTCTAATCGAAAATTCTTATTAAACTAGTCCAATTCTCATCAATGTACAATATTAAGATTTTTTAGAGTTTTAAATGAACCCTTCTGGGCTTCATTTTTAGCGAAAATCAAATTCAAAAATATTAATTTGTTGGTTTATCCAGTCATTCGTTGTACCCCAGTCAAATTTTTTCAAAAAACATTATTTTTTTCTTTAAATATATGTATTAATGAATAATATGTAAAACATATATTATATGTATATATTTATCTCGAGATGTGTTTTTATGAACTCTCTATATTTTTCCTATATGTGGGTCAAAGAGTTATATAAGCATGCCAAATTTCAACTTTCTATGTTCAACCATTTGGCTACAATTTCTACAAGCAGACAGACACACAGACACATGAGTGATGTTTTTGAGAGAAGGGTTTTTTGGGTATACCTACAAAACCCTACAAATATAAATAATAAGTAATAAATTACTGGAAGTCCACTACATAATGTACTAGCCAGTTTTGATAATTTTTGAGAAGACATTTTGAAACTACAATGATGCAAATAATACGATCGAAACTGATTAGAAACTGCTGATTCTTTTCGAACTACGTGCCACCGATTCAGAGCCACTGATTAGGTCACAAACACCAATGCAATTTTCTTAGTGTTGCGTACTAAGAAACTATGTTGATAACATAGGGATTATGTTACCATGATGCAACCTAACAAAAAAGTATCATGGCGTTCTCAGATGAGGATACATCGTGAATGGATTATAATTAGTATATTGTTTATTCTACTTACGTTCAACTGGTAATAATTTTCCATACAGAATAATTGCATTCGGTTCAATCTTTTCTAACGGCACAACTCCTGGCGTATTCTCAACAATTTGTGAAATAACTTCATTAATAGTGTCAGCTTCGTCCTCGGCTTCTGTTTCATTCCACTGCGCCTGGAAGTTCCTAGGAATAGGTTTGCTGTATGGAACTTTCTTTAGTTTAGCATGCTTGTCTTCCCCTATGTTGATGATGTCCAGATCTAATCCAGGGATGGCGGCTACTTCATTGCTGTTAGGTTCAATTTTGTCTTCTGGACCCATTCCAGGAATTACGGATGGTTCATCTGTAAGGGAAAATATAATGTCAATTTTTGTTTAATTAAAGAAAAATATGATATCTTAAAGACATTCAAGAGGGCACTTTAGTTTTTAAATAGTTTTAACATTTTTAAACCGATCCTTCTCGGTTAGCGTGACAAAAAAATGGTAAGATTTTTCACAAAAGTCGTGCCAAAATGAAAAATTATAAATTACTTTCCGTTCCTTAATCCACGCACCAAGGAACCTTTCATTTGATATCCCATTAAAATTTATAAATAATGTGAATGTGGTTTAGGTCTTAAACCATCCTCTGCCAGTCACTTGAAGTGCAGTGGCTTACCACAAAGTAGCACGTCATACGCAAATTCCTGAAGGAGAATAATGCACACTACCGCATCCCAGAGCCTGGAAATGTGCAGTAGCGGCTACTGTACCACGCCGTGCGTCTTAAAAGTTCACACAGAACTACGCAAACTTGCTTTTTACACTCTGCAGAGCAACGAGCTGGAAACCGGTTGCAGGTAGGTATGATTTTAAATTCCTGCTCGAAAGACCCCTTCGCCCCGCCGAGAATACCAATAATTAAAACCACAAGCTTAATTCTGTGTTCCGGGTACATTTGTCAAATAAAGCCCAGACAAGTCCGAGTTTCCTCACGTGTTTTCGACATCTGAAAGGAACGTGCTTCTCTGTTGGACCCAAAAATTCAATTACGATGAAAAATATACGAGATATATTACAAAGAAAAATCGATATTTTTCTATTTATCAGACTACCGATTTATATCAGTGCGCATTATTATTATTATTATTATTTATTTTTTTTTTCATAATTTCAAACCCCTCTGGGTCGTGAAGAGGGTATGAGACAAAATTTGTTTGGTTATGTCGAACAATATAAAAATTTTAAAAAATAATAATAATACATTTCAACCGTCAATCAAAGCATTAAGGGGGCGCACAACCGTATAGTTTCTTATACAAAACTAACAATCTGAAATAAAATTAATAACAATCTGCACATCAAAAATTGCAGTGAATTGTTATCTATCTAATAGGATATTTTTAATTATAAAAAGAACTGTCGTGTAATTGTAAATAAATAAATAGCATTATAGACGTCATCTTGTAAACCATTCGCCACATATTATTGGGTGCGTTTTGTTGTGCCAATTCTGGTTTCGGTTTAATCAGAATACGCATTTTGTTGCGACTGTATTCTCATTCTATTCATTCTACTCATTCGATGACTCGAGGTCGAACAACTGGAATGAATAAGTGTGGTGGGGATGAAAAGTAATACATATTTGAATGCAGTTGTTTTCATTTGGTTTTTAAATGTATTAGAATTAAATTTTGGTATTTTTGCTTCAAAATAATTTTTTCTTTTAGGTATTTTCTCATTTTGTGTCCTAAAATTAATATATACCTATATGATTTTAATATAGTATTGTTAAATCTAAACTTAAAATGTCTGTTCAATTCAATTACTCGTTCTTAAACATTATGTTCTAGAATATTTGCTTCAAATATAAAGTTTTGTTATTCTGCATTTATTATTTAGATTATCCTTTTAGGTGAAATATGTTCGTTATTTGTTCTACAACCATATGACTTAACCTCCATGCAAATGTCATTCCATGTTTACTTCACGATCAAAAATGTCGTATTCTTGCGCAACAATTCTAGTGCTTCTAACCAGCCACCAACAAAACGCACCCAGTGTACTATGCGGCAAATTGTAGCTAAAGCTTCATTCTACAAATATGTTGGGAGATATTTTGTTCTATTGTGAAAACTACATACAGTTATTGTACTTGGAAATCTACTTTTGCCGTCACCGCAAATCTGTCGCGGTTCTCAATATAGGTTCTGCGAGTAAAAATGATTTAAATTTTGTAAAGAATACGTTGAATATTTCTAAACAAAAGTTTAAAAATATAAAAGTTATTTGAAATCCACAAATATATTTAAAAAATTACAGAACATTGTTGTGAGATACCTATTATTAAGTTATAGAGGGATAACATTTTTACAATAATTTTTTCTACAATCAAAAATATCGTACTAGATAGATAAAAATTCGGTACAAAATTTGAAGTATAGTTTATCTCTATTTTTTTTCTCTTCAGATTGTTAGCTTTGTACATGAAACTAATAATATCTGGGGTTATACGTAGCGTTAAGAGCTTTCACATAAATGAGGAAGTCAAACTAAAGTGGTGTGAGTCACATAATCAAAAAAGCTGACTACATATGGTAGCCCAAACATATATGCAAATATGTTAACAACAAAGGTGGAGCAAATCGTATTTCTTCTGGTATTAAATTTATAAGAATATCAAATAGAGTGATGTGTAATTTAATACAGTAAATTTAGTAAAACGGTTTGTTTCTCAAAATGCACAAAATGTGACTTACATCACTTTGGCATGAACTCCCTCGTATGTAAATATTTTTCTATTGCTGTATTTTCCAAGGCTCGGTATTTTCCTTCGATTTAAGAACTGTATACCCAAACCAAAATCCAACTCTATGGCTCTAGTCCTTTTTGGACAACAATTTCCACACTACAGACACACACACGAGTGACAGTATAAGGAATTATTTACTTTACCTACATTATCTGCTTTACCAAATCTATTGCAATTACCTTCACAATATGTTTAAAACAAACGGGAAATCAGATTGAACAGATCCAGTAAGAGATGATTCATCTTCGGAATGAATAAAAAAGAAGTCGAAGGGGTGCATATTATTTGCGGGCAGCATCTAAAGCCACGTCCAGACCAAGAGCTCCAATTTGCGCAAAACGTATTTATTGTTTTTTCGACAAATTGCGCATAAAAACGCCAGTTAACGCAACCCTGTTCTCGAACGATCATGCTCCCTCGAGCATCAATATTTCAAAGAAAACTCCATGTTTGTGCACGATCTATTTAAACGGTAACCGTGCCATACCGTAAGTTTGAACATAATTGAATCTTGTTCAAGATTGCGACAACAAATTTTAAACCTTACGCAGTTCCGCACGGTTCGAAGTTATACGACTCAAGACTTATCTCCATTTTCAAAGTTAATCTTACCTATATCTGCATCTTCAAGTCCAGCTAATCCAGCAGGCAGAGTATTCAGATTATATTTATCTCTCATGAGATCACCAGGTCTATTCCTGGTCCAAAATTTGCTGGTGTGATCATTGGAGCCCGAACATAAAATATGCCCTAATGGATGCCACGCCAATGTCCATACAATCGAATCGTGTGCCTGTTCTATCGCACCAACTTCTTTATCAGCTCTAAACAAACAAACAAATAAAACATTATTACCAAACTGATAATGCATGTTTAATGTCACTAAAGCATTTAAATCATTCTTATATAATCTAATTATTTACTAACTAGTTACTAACTTAACAGTCTATAAACAATTTTGTTTAATGATAATTAACGATGACTTTCATTTTTACCAACAATGTTTTAGGCCAGATATTCTGAAATAGTAAAAGTAATATTTGCTATAAACATTCGGCGATACTCATCAAATAAATTATTAATATGTATTAATTGCTGCTGGATTTGTACCATCTGGTTGCCAAGTCTAAGTGCCTAGGTGATAGTTTTATTTGGTGAAACTCGAATATAGATAAAAAGTTCTTGAAGCACTTGGTGAAGTTTCAAAAATATTTGTATTCGTGACGCTAGATGCCATGAAGATTGTAGTTTTGAAAATGAAATACCGAAACTATTGTTAGCATCAAGAATAAAAACATTTGTGAAACTTTACGAAGAGCTTCATTTAAAACCTTGACTCTGTATTTCGATCTCTATCACTCGCTATTCTCATTATGAAAGAGAAGGGGAAAATAAATGAGAAGAAAAAATTAAGGAACAAAAGATAACGTGGAAACAAGTGACAGGCAACAAATTACGAAATATAAAAGATTCAATTAAAATATGGCATTCACCAGAAACAAAGAACTTGGATTAACTATCACAAGACTGCGTATAGAACACACCAGTATCACGCATAAGTATCTATTAGATAAAGAGGAACAACCGCTCTGTGAAAGGTGCAACACTCAGATGTTCTGTGGAATTTAACAGGGAAAGGCGAAGATACAACCTTCCAAACACTCTAGCGCAAATATTAAATAATGACGAAAGAAATACAAAAAACCTCATACAGTACTTAAAAGACACAAAACCTTATATTAAATATTTAATATAGCAATGTAAATTTAAATTAATATTTGTATGTATATCATATATACACTATATACAAACTGTAACACAAAAACTATCATACAATCAGACCAATTCTGTAACTCAGTTACTATGATCATAGTAACTAAATTAGTCAGTTACTATTATGAATGGAAAGTCATTATACTTTTATAATATTTCATCTTGTAGTAACGTTACTACACAGTAATTTTTTACAGAATTGATCTGATTATCTAAGGTATAAATGAACTATTTACCAAATGTATATACAACGTATTATTATGTGATTGTAATTTGTAAAAACAAGTAATATCTATATCTATAGAATGGGGTGCTAATAATCTTAGCTATTGAAGCACCCATAAATAAATAAATTTAAAAAAAAAAGATAATTTGTGTCAAATCTATGATTTATTTTTTCTCATTTCAATAATCGAAAATTTTAGAAGAGTACCGCTTACCGTTTTTTCAATTTTTGCCATTTTCAAGAGTTTGTTTAACAATTTGTAAAAAATGTATAATACGTGAGTTGTTATGCCCCAAATTTTTATTGCCGAAACTAGAGACGATATTCCAAAAATAATACCATAAAGCTATATATTTTATTCTTACGAATTAAAAAAAAAATGTTTTATTTGGAATTAGTATCAAAACGCGTCTTTAGAGTATTTTGGTTCCCGGAATTACACAAATTCTAACCACAGTATTATACATGTATTAGTTTGTAAGATACCATGAAGAACCTGAAATATTGACAAAAATATGTATTTATTATAACTTCTGGGTGTGGAACGTAATTATTATCATTATTATTATTAACTTCTAGGGGTCTTCGAGTTATGACAGATTTTCTTTATTTTCACATTAATAGCCGTAAAACGATAGATCGAATTATTATACATATAAAAGCCCAGTGCCATACTTTGCATAACGTTCGAGGTATAGGATAAGGGGGAAAAGACGTGTCGGCGGTCAGACAAGCTAAGTAGGAGGGGAAATACACGCTCGCTCACCGACAATAGACAAGTCACTACTGAGACGTGCGCGGCGTGCATCTAATCTATGGTAAAAAGCGAATATTAAATCGAAGCCTTATTTGCCTAAAGTAATATTTTAATACTGTATTTATAATAAAAGAGATTATAATTTTTTAAGTTTTAAAGTTTTTGGTTTTTTCCGCCATAACTCTCCAAATATGTATCCAATCAAAAAAATGCATCCAGATAAAAGATTTGCCTTCTTATTCTTAACAATATTTGCTATATAAGTTTTTACTGTTAAGTCAATAATAAGGGAGTAATTTCGATTTTTAATTTTTAACCCTAAAAATTACAAATTTAAATTACTCCCTTATAATCCACTTAACAGCAAAAGCTTCTATAACATATATTGTTAAAATTAAGAAGACAAATCTTTTATCTAAATGCAATTTTTTTATAGGATAAATATTTGGAGAGTTATGACAGAAAACCCCCAAAAATTAAAAATTTAAATTTCTCCCTTACTATTGACAACAGCAAACACTTATATTACAAATATTATTAAGAATAAGAAGGCAAATCTTTATCTAAATGCATTTTTTTGATTGGATAGATATTTGGAGAGTTATGGCGGAAAACCCCCAAAAATTCAAAACTTAAAAAATTATTATCTCTTTTATTATAAAACTTTTACTAAGGTGTTTTAAAGTTTTTCACCTTCTTTTGACCTGTAGTATCACCCATTAAAAAAGAAATAAGAAGACCGTTAACACCCTGCATAAATGAATATTTGCTCCAATTTATTATACCAGCATTTTCAGTTACTATCAACAAGGTACAGAGATAAACGTATGAACATGTGGGATTATTTCTATCTGAGGCAGTCTTTTCCCATGGCCAATTATATGTTGCTTTGTCAAAATCAAAGAAACGGGAAAATATTAGCATTGCAACATTAGAAAGAGCAACGTACGGCAGGTTACTGAAGAGTGATGTTTGGTTCATAGATGATGTGGTTTTTAAAGAAATATTTGAAAAGAGTGTAGGTGTATAAAAGCTTGAGATTAACAGGTATATATGGTACTAGATATTAGCTGTGCTAATTTAATTGATTAATAAAATTAATTAATTACTTTCGCATATAAAAACTCATATATATGTTCGCCATAATCGTCACATTTTGTTGCTACGTCTCGACTAATAATATTAACCTACACGCTGAAGTTCATCATTCATTATAGAGTAATAAGACGTACAGTGCTACTTCAGACAATATGAATTTAACTACAGTACGAGTAACAAATTTCCTTAAAAATAAAACGTACTCATACTATATGTACTCATAAAATTTTGTTCGAAACACGTAAAAACTACTGGAATGATTATTGTAATTTTTGACAGAGTTGTAGATTGGACCCGGGCTCTTAGATAATAATAATAATAATAATAATAATATTTATTTCATGTTAGACATCTTACGACGTTTACATTTGTCAGTACATATATGATAAATTCAATGAACAAAAGTAGAAAGTATTTGAAAACATTGAAAAATGAAATACAATATTAAATAATATAGAAAAGAGAGGGAAAAAAATATATATAAAATTAACAATGGTAGAGCAAAAAAACAACAGCTTACTGTTAGATGTAGCTGAAATTAATTTTGAAAAAATCGTCCGAATTGTAGAGACAATTCTCAATAAGAATTTTTTTTATTTTGAACTTAAACAATCTAATTGACAATTTTTTTAAAGAAACTGGTAAGTAGTTAAAGAAAGTGGCTGCCAAAAAAATACCATTCCTAGATTTAGACAATCTAAGTCTTGGTAGTCTGATGTTGCCAGCAGAACGAATATTGTAGACATGTCTAGAGGATACGGTTACATATCTGTTCGGGTTTTCTTTAACGTATACCAGACAAGTATAAACAAAAAGACTATAAAAAGACAAAATGCTACATTTCCTAAAGAGCTCTCGGCAGTGGTGCCTGTTAGGAACATTATTCAGGATTCTTACAGCACGTTTTTGGAGTAAGAAAATTCTGTTGACAGACGAGCTTAAACCCCAGTGAATTATGCCGTAAGTTAAACGCGACTGAAAAGCAGCAAAATAGAACATATGCAGCATATCAAAAGACACAGACGTTTTCAGCCTGATGAACGCATAGATAACCCTTTTAAGAACTTTTGCCAAATAGTCAATGTGATCATGCCAGCTAAGTTGACTATCGATATAAATCCCAAGAAATTTGATTGGCCCACCGAACTGAATATTAATATCAATATTGCGGTTAAGTGAAAAAATCATTTGTTGGGTTTTATTATTATTAAGGGAAAGTCGGTTTGAAGTGAACCAATCTTTAACTTTCAACATTTCCTGTTCTGTATTTCGATAATAATTTTGCAAATAAGATAAGTTAATTGTACAATAAATTAAAAACGATTTCCCATTACCTGAAATAGGTGCGAGCGAAACAGAATATCTACATCGATGCAGCTAAATTTTAAGTTTTATTCAAAAATTTTTGTCTGGTATATCGGAGTAAAATTTTGACCACCTACATGTTCAGGGCATCGTTTTTCATAATATAGACCTATTTATATGTTTCCAAAGGCCCCTGAATTATTATAAAAAAATAAAAATAAGAGTTGCATTAAACACGGGTTATTTAATTACTTAAAAATATAAATGATAATAAACCCGTTCTGATAACCGTTAAAAAATATATTTTATAAGAGTATATTCAGTATTTTTTCTGTACACTACATACCCTATCCATGTCATTAAAATGTCCAAATTTTTTATAAAAAAATTAATAACAATTTTCCTTCACGCCTGCTTACAATAGTGATGCGAAGCAAACGAACAAAATCTATGTGTTCCCATTAGATGGAAGAACTAAAAATATTGTCTATCAACAAGCGATTGCATAGCTGTTATTATAACCTTTATTTAGTTTTTTCAAATTGATAGTACCGCAATATTTTTCGCCCAGCGAAGCGGGGATATCGGTGCTAGTTTTCACAAAATTATTAAACATAACGGCGCATCGAATTCTTAAGCACAGGCGTACTTAAGGTATGTTAGGCATGGCACTTGCCATGGGCGCCGTGTTTTAGATGAAAGCGTGGCAGTGGGGCACCATTTTACTTTTTTTGCCATCATTATGATTTGGCTTTTTTTTTTTGTCGTCATTTTGATTTGGCATATCTTTTTTTTGCCATCACTGGTTACTATTTAATCCGTACCCATATTAGTGATTAAATTTTATTAATAGTCAACAGCTTAAGCCTTAAGTACGCGGTGCAATGAAATTTTATTTTTAATTATCAGTTAAGAGTTAACTATGACCGGTGCAAACGGCCGTTAAAGGCGTTTTTTTTTTTTTGCCATGGGCGCCATTTCACCTCTATTAGACCCTACACATGAGGATCATGAGGACCTGCACGGTGTAAACAAAATCCATTAATTTTAGAAAAATTATACACGTTTTTAACGAGAATCTCTGATTACAAATTATTATTAATCTTTTTATAAAAACTATGTATATAGAAACGAGTATTTGGACGACATGCCCGTTACTCACTAGCCAGGATTTAATTTTCAAACAGGATGGTGTTCTGGTACACAACCGTGAAATAATTACCAATGATTTAAACCAATGGTGATGGGTGAATGGTACTCCACTTAGATTGCCTTTACTTTTTTTGCTTTAAATTATTTTCTACAGGACGCTATTAAGGATGTAGTGTATGTAACACTTGTGAATACAATACAAGAGCTGAAAATAAAATCCGATAAGATAGATTAGTATACAAATCAAAGACAAAGTAATATAGCATCTTTTAGTATAATATACAGGAATATTAAAAAAAATGTGTGTGCTTAGGACCACACAATAGAAGTAAAACGTATGTGGCAAACAGAGTAGCTGCTACTTGTTCCATATATCTTTAGGTTTAAGGGAGAAAACATAAACAAATGCGGAGTAAAAATCACTATAGATTATTTGAGGTAATAAATAGATTATTTTTACAACATATAGACATTCGTTTGGCTATAATATTTATTGTGTTGAAACAGTGATTAAATACTTTTTCCATAACTCTTATTGGAACGAAAAGTAAGTATTATAAAATCAAATTTTGCTAAAGCAAAATCAGAAAATTACAATAATTACATTACTGCGATATAAAATGAAATTTCGAATTGCAAATTGAAAAAGTAAGACATTTTGATTGGCATATTAATCTGTTTCCAAAACTCAATGCCAAAAATCATTTTCTTATTTAAAACGATTTTTAAAAGGTGCGGGTGTACTTCCCGCGATTAACATAAAACTCAATTTTTTCACTGGCTTTCAATCTATTCACAGTTGGCTGTCGAAACGGTTTTCACCAGGCGAGAGGCGCGAGAGAGGTACATGTCTGTAACTTTTGTATCCGTAACGTGATTCCGTTATTCTTCAATTTAAAAACGCGCCCAAGGAAGTGTATCGCTTCAAAAAAGTAAAAAATTTGATATATCTCCTAAAGATATTACAATTACTGCATACTACAGAAAATACTACATATTTCATTGGTACTATTTTTTATTGCTTTCGCCCACGATGGAGTAAAATTTTGTTCCTGCTATCTTATTACACCATGTATAGTGCTGACTTCTATTGAACTTCTCGCTGACTTCAAACTTTCGCTGAAAAAAAAACAGTAATGTCGTTATAATTCTGTTTTTAGGATAATTCCCGGCTTTTTTACGTGAATAACTTTTATCTTTTGTTTATATTGTTCGAAACCCGAGTGATGTTCGGATCCGTTTGTTAAAATTTCATGATTAGAATTACTGATTTCTTTTTTAAGTGAAAAATAAGTTTTTCGCTTATTTTCTGTATCTTTGTGTGCAAAATCAGCAAGTGTAGTAAAACAAATACTGCCTCCGTTCCACAACAAGTGAGCTATTAAACCTATTTAAAAATTCCAAAATAAGTGAGCTACTAAAAAAATTTAAGAACTTCAACAATGGAAACATTTTTAATGAATTATTCTGATACAACTACACATTAATTAGTGTTCGTAGTGTAGTACTAAATATTATATGTTTATAGTTAAAATTAAAAAAAAAAAGTTATTACAGTTCAATAAATTTCAATAAAAATTGAAATAGCTCACTTATTGTGGAACGGAGGTAGTAATTATTTTCCAAATGATCACAAGCGTTAACGCATGGAATACAAATTTGACTTGCTGAGTCTTCCATGCAAAAAATGAGTTCAGTCTTATGAGGGCCAGCCTTAAAACTCCAGCCTTTAGCAAGCCTGTTTGAAATTAGGCAGAATTTTTCCTATGCAAAGCAACAAAAAATAATAATAAATGAATAAATAAAAAATAAAATATATAAAAATTGCCAGAAAATAAAGGAACTTCATGTAGTATATATAGCGCTTATCATCACCCTGAGTGCGTAAATTTTCAAAATAATCAAAGTTTTATATCGCTGCCAACAGAAAGGTTGATTAAAAGAAAAGGGATGAATGGCGTTCTTGTTATATATTGAAGCCTAGAATCTTTACTTTTTGATAGCACTTCAGTCAATCTGAAATAAAATTCAGGATGTCCAACTTTTTTTTATATATTTATTTATTTCTTGAATAGAATATATTAAATATGTATTATACAAGCGATGAACAAAAAGTATGGTGAATACTGCACGAATCATCACATATCGAGAAAAAGTAGAACGACTATACGGGAATCTAAACGTGCAATCTTTCCTAAAATACCTAGCAAAATTCAGCAAGTGTCGTTCAGTCTATCAACGCTGAATTATCGTTTTGTAAAGACTAATTTATCTGTTATATATAAGTGTTAAGCACATTAATATCCTTTTTCTGTACTAACCCTACAAACAATTTTGAAGTGCTTTGGGCGATTCTGTGGTAGTTCTGAGTCAGTAGATGATGAAGAAAAATTGGGACGTCCTTCAACATCATAAACAAGTAAAATGTTGAAAAAATTAAATGATTTAAACAGGCTCGGACTACTATAAGAACATGTTAAAACGATTACGGCATGATGTACCCAGAAAAAAAAAAACAGGAAAAATGGACGAACGGTTTCATTCTCCACTATGACAACGCGCCCTGCTACAAGTCACTTGAAAGAGGCAGGTCAGACTGAAAATTTTAATGTGTGTCATCTAGTGACTTTTGGCTTTTCCATCAGGAAGTGGTTCTTAATAGAGATGTGCCAGATATCCGTATCCGTGGATATCTGCAAAAAAACATCCGTACCCGAATCCGTATCCACTGACTTTCTTGCGGATATCATACAGATATTTTTATTAACCCAAGCTTGACCAAATGGGGTGTGTCACACCCCAGTATATTAATAGTGGAAATGATGTATCTATTGACAATATTTATGAATTAGTTAATATTTAACAATAATTTAATTTTTAATCGACAAAAAAATCAAAAACACCATTTACAAAAAAATATGTCTAAATTATATTTGGCAACAGCGCATAGCAACTAATTTAAAATTCAAGCTTTGCTTGAGAAATGAGAAAGAAATTGTCTCCCCCACCAAAATACATAGGCCAATCAGAGAGCTAGCTAAATTAGTATGTGTGAGAGTTGGTGTGAACGAGAGATGCAATGTTGTCAGTCAACACGAGACGCAACTTGAAGTATGATGCAATTTAGGAAAGAATTTGGCGTGATTTTGACTTTTATTGAAAACATTAAAAAAGCATTAAATAATTACTATGACATTTTTTTTTTTTTTTGTAATATTTTTATAAGCTTGACACCATCTAACTGTATAAATTTTACCTTATTTTAATTGATATTAAATGAGAAAAGCCTAGGCCCTAGGGTATACTACACCCCACTTGGTTGGATGTGTATATTTTGGTCAACTACGGGTTAATAACAATGTATTATAAATAAAAATGTTTTATTAACCTTTATTAATAAAATTTGTTTTAAAATTATAGTTTACATAATAAATATGTTTCACTAAATTCTGGTACCAGACAGTATTTATCTGCACCTACTACTACGGTGCCTAGTAAGCAATTTTTTACTGCAGCAAGTTTTATTTCAGTCGCACATAGCATACGCTCTTTTAGCATGGAGACACTCTGCCTCTGCTGAAAGAGTTTAGACTACAGAGGCGTGCAATAAGAGCAGTGGCGCAGTCAAGGGGGGGGGCTCCCAGGACCAGCAGATTACACGGCGCTGCCCGGGGAGTTGAAGATAAAATTTAACCACAACAGTAGTTAATTTTTTAATTACTTCATTGTAAACAATATAGGCATTTTTTTATTTTCGTATAAATAATTTTTTTTTATGATTGCATACTCTTGACATAATTATTAATCAAGTGAAAATACATCACTTTCCAAATATGCTCCAACGAATTATATGAAGGGGAGCGTTGATCCTTTTCCCCCCTGACACAATATTCGCCCAGTCAAATGATAAAACTGTTTTAAAGAACTAATTACTCGATTCAGATAAGATAAAGTGGAAATCTGACTTCGGTATAACCTTCAGAATGTAATTTTTAAATGACACCTCAAACGTGAAATAGAGTAAAAATAGTAGAAATATAATAAAGAGAGTAGTTTTGGAGACAATCGCGCTCATAAAATCGGTATGTGGTTTTATTTTGTAGATAAATGTGAATATCAATATCTTCTTAAGTATTTTTGAAATTATGATGATTTACACACAAAAAGGTTGGCTAATATAAGTTGTACTGAACAACAGTGGCGTATTCAGATGGGGGGGGGGGCACAAGCCCGTCTGAAGGTTCAATGAAATGAAAGTTTAACAAATATATCATAATCGTACAGCAAAATAACTTTAATGTATTTTACAATAATAATAAGCTATATTTTATTATGATTTGTGTTGAAATTAACAGAAAATGCACATTTACATGTTATTTTTAGGTTTTATGTTTATTTTATAATTTGTAATTTTGATTGCGTGAATAAAGTATTATATATTTTTAGGTTTTCGTAGGTATAATCAAGAAATCCTTATTCTGTCACAAGACTCTGTTCGCTCGGTACAAATTGTGGCCAAGCGGCTGATTTAGAGAACTGAACATAAGTAAGAGAAATATTGACTTCAAAAATATATCCCGCGAAAAATATAAATAAATATGTATTTATCGAAGAAAAAATCAAGTGAAAGTTTTTGATACAGGGATTAACAATTACATTTTTTATCAACAAATAATGGAATTATTATTTGATATAAACATCAATATCCAACAGCAGGGGTGCCGAACTGATTTGGGTCGCAGTCTATTTTACATACAAAATGATAAGCAGTGACGGAACTTTAAATATCTCGAAGGGTTTCTAGACATATTTTTATAAACAGAAAAGGGGAAGAGAGTATATTTTACATTTTTAAATATATTTTTCCCTTAAATAAGCTCAAGTGATTTTGAATACCGCTTCAGGGGCCACAAAAAATTAGGTCCAGGGCCGTATGCGGCCCGCGTGCCCTCGAAATTTGATTCGGCCCTCCCCAAGACAAAATCCTGGCTGCGCCACTGAATAAGAGTAATGGGGGTACTCCCCATCTTATCTTATCTTATAGAGCCAATTGTAGGTTACTCTTTAAAGAATTTAGAATCATGACACTACCATCACTTTTTATCTATCACTGTTTAGTATATGCCCGTCAAAACCTAAATTATTTTGTCTGTTATGAAGACGTTAACAACTACAACAAACGTAATAAATTAAATATTTAACCCAATTTTACACGAATCAATAAGTCAAGATATAGTATTAATTATTAATCTATAAAGTTTATAAATTTGTTACCAGTTTCTACCAAAGAATTAAGTTCAGTACAATTTAAAAAAAAAAACAATTAAAAACTTATTGATTGAAACCCCTATGTATAGTTTTGAAGAATTTTTTAAACTTTATTTATAACTTCTGTGTATCGATTATCATTTGTTATGTTACTGTAATTTATCTGATCGACTGTCTATTAATGATTATGTATTGTATGTGGACAATAAATAAATATTATTATTATTATGTACGATCTTTTACGAAGTAAGTTTTAAGGAGACAAAGGCTCAAAATTATTTTTAAAATATAATCTCTTACTAAAATTTAAATGTTTAATTTTTATGAAATGGATACTGGTGCCATTTCAGGTTTGTTATGAACATCTGTAAATAACTTACAAATTATTTAAATTAACCGTAATATGAAAAAGTCGTATTTATTTTGCAAACTATAATTTTAAAACACATTTTATTAATAAATGTTAACAGAACATTTTTATCCGTATCCGTGGATATTTTACAAAAAAAATACGTATCCCTATACGCGGATATGAAGTTTTTGGCACTGCCATAGTTCTTAAACGCTGTTCAGTGGAACATTAGTGTTCCATGAACTTGTTACAAGTGTTTTGCAAAATTATGACTTAGTTGTATACTTAGTTCTGCCATAAATACTATTACAAAGTTTTCATTGAAATTCCCCACGATGCTTAAATATATTTTAATTTTCTTTTAGTATAATAATACATAGATGTATGTTGAACAAGAAACACCAATCACTTCTCAAAATGAATACCTCTAACAGTTCCACAACTCCCAAGTATCTGCGGCTACTCGTCAAAAAAATTACGAAGGTTTTCTTGAAAAGATTTTTAATATTGGGGAGGCTTTCAACCGCCAGAACGACATATTGAATGCTATAAGTTCATGAGAAGCTAATGGAAAAGCGCCGATGAGCCAGAGGGACCCTTACTTTATTGTTATTATGATACCTAATAAAAAAATTATTATTATTATTATTATTATTATTATTATTATTATTATTACCATGCTTCAGTTATAGTTTGATGGGGCGGGAACTATGACGGTACCACTAAGCATAATTTTTACAAGAAAAGGGTAAAAACGGCGGCAAAAGTCTACTAGACAACCGTGTTGAAGTTGGTAGTTAAAGAACTGAACAACTCCCTTTTCGCTGGTCTCCACTAGAGCTTTCAGCAAGATTCAACGCCAGTCCATAACGCAAAGACTGTGCAGCTGTGGCTTGAAAGCAATGTACCGGTCTTCATTTCTCCCGTTGATTGGCAGCCTAGCAGCTCTGATCTCAACCCCTTAAACTGAAATTTTGTTCTGTGGAAGAGGCACCCTAAATCGATAGCCTGAAACGCTCTCTCATGAAGACAGTGTAGGGTTTTTTCTGCAGACACCCTTCGTAATTCTATTGACGTCTAGCTGCACAGACTTCTTAATGCGCTGTATGTATTTCGAAAGCTGATCATTTAAGATGCATCTATGTGTTATGAACTAAAAGAAAATTAAAATATCTCTAAGCAACTTGTGGAATTTCATTGAAAACTTTGTAACAATATTTAAGACTAAGTATACATGATATTTATTTTGGTGTTTTATAATCAAAAGTGCTCTGCAACTTCGAAAAGGTTAAGAACCACTGCCCTAAAGTAAAGATAACCATGTAAGGGAAACTTTTTCAATCGATTCCAGAGATCGAAGTAGCAAAGCTCATGAAAAAGGATTTCTGTTACTATTATGAAAAGTGGCAGGAACAAGGAACGATGAAATAAGTATTTGAAGAACGGAGGGGGTGTACCTTGAGGGTGACTCATTGTAATATGTATTTTACTTTAAAACATATTTTATAATTAAAAAATTCACTGTACTATTTGATCACTCGTAATATATTATATATCCTGATATTTCGACAGACTTTTTATAGTGACCGATATCTAAATATTACACTCCTCGATATTATAACATGTTAAAATAACTAACTTTATACCTACCGTAGCGCTTACGCCAAAACTGAGTTCACAAAACAACAGCTCATTATTTTATCTGTTACAACTTTACCGACACACTTATCTTAAAGTGTTACTAATACCCCAGAGTACGAGCAATGTACAAAACAAGCAACATAAATTCTTCATAAAGATTTTTATTGAATGCGTACCCAACATGCCAAAACATAATGGAACCATCTGAACCACCACTGGAGAAGAGACCTTCATGCACTGGATGCCAGGCAACTGAAGATGCTTCTTTCTTGTGTCCTCTAAATGTCTGTACTTCTTGATTTAAATTTCTTACATCAAATAACTTCAATAAATGATCTCGAGATGCTGTTATTAACCAGTTTCCATTTTCATTCCATTTCAGATCCATTACTGTTGATTTGTGTGCATGCCTAAAAGAAAAAGGTTCTATTAAAATCATTTTAAACCTGGAAATAAACTTATAAAAAACTATACAGATAAATTATATTAAGGCCAGACTTCGAAATGAAGTAGAAAATATAATTGATATACAGGTTTATTAACCAAAATTTTAGATTAACTAAAGTTTTTTATTACATATTTTCTATTGTTGGACAAAAAGTTAAAAGGTTTGGAAATAGGAGTATACAGAAAAACTCTAAAAATATCACGGGGTCGATAAAATTAGAAACGAGGAAGTACATAAAAGGTTAGGCAAAGAATTATGTTAAAACCCTTACAACTATACAAGGCAAGACAGAAGAATAAAGAGAACCTGGAAAAATAAAAACAACTTGACAGATAAATCTCTGGAATGGTATGGAGGAAGCTATTTTCCTGTGCCGTTTCCAAGGACACGACACTGGCGTAGTGAGGGGCAAACACGGTCAATTGAGTAACGGCGAATGTGCGATGGTCAATTGGGCGACGAACAACCGGGCGATGTTCAATAGGGCGACGGACAACCGGATGAGGGCGACGAAAGTTATTTCTGCTCTAGTAGATAAATCACAGTATAAATGCAACAAAAATGTGTTTATTATTGTTACCTTTATTAAAAAACTTTCTGTTCTATTGATCTACTACCTAGTATATTCAACAAACTTTTTTTTTTTTCAATTAGGGAACTATTTAAAGATTACATTTGAAAAATGTGGCTTGCAATTAAAATTAATTTTATTGTATAGGTTTTAATTAGGTTTGGTTAAATTAGGTTAGATCTTTACGTTTTGTTTTATTCGTCATTCTGAATAAAAGTTACCAGATTCTGTTTTATATATTCTATTAATTAATTTTTCTATATATATTTATATAGAACTCGTTCAGTATCAGAATAGTACAGGCCGGCATAAATTACGTCATCAATTCTGCGTGAAAAAACAAATGAACTATTTTATACTTGTATTAGCACACGCTAAGTACTAATAATGGAAATACAAACAGAATCGCAATATACACATAGTCAAGAACGGAACCAAAGTAATTTAGATATGCGCAGGGGAACAAGTAACTTTCGCCTGTATTTTTCGCCTATATATATATTTTTTTTTTGTACCGAACGAGCTTTACGAATATCTTTAAGTTTCTGTCGCCAAATTATGAAACGCTCAGCTAATTCCCGCCCTGTTGTTGCGTATTGAGTTTGGGGAGGGTATTCGCCCAGAGCACCATGATGTGTGAAAGCCAAAAAACGGCAGCAGTTAAAAATGTATGTATTATTTTCATTCGTAACGAAAACCAGAATTGTACGCGATCCCTATATAATTAAGAAATGCTTCAAATATTGACCTTTTTTCACTAAAATTTTTTCGTAAAAACTATATAAGTGCAGGTTTCTTGGAGAAAAAGTACAGTAGACAAATTCATTGAAATTGAGCAAACATTGTAGAATTTTTTCTGGAAATATCATTTTCTTTAAATTCTCCCAGTAAATTCGGTTAGGCTGACGAGGGAATTTTACACTGGCGTTTCAGAAACACAGGTTTGATCTAGTTCTTTTTTATTGATGATTATTATTATTTTCAAAAACCCGAGACAAATTAATTTTTTAAACAAAACAACAACGCAAAGCGCTTGAGAAAACAGTACTGTACTCCATTGTTGTATCGGGCCTCAAAATATCTCGATACAGGCATTTTTAAAACTGCTAGCTTCCACAACTGAATACAATAATTTTAACAAAATACAGCTAATAAAACCCGTGTACAGCTTTCCTTCTTTACTTACAATGTGGCAAGTGCTTGACCAGTCTTAGGATCCCATAATTTAATGGGTTGTTGATTGTCTTTGCTGCCAGATATAATAAGCCCTTTCTGAGGATGCCAGTGGACGCATTTAACATCCGCGCCATGACCTAAAAATAAACAGAAACTCAACACATTTATATAAAACATTATGAACAAGTTAAATCACTTTAAAAATAGTTTAAATTTAATAATAATGTCACAAAACGAAACCGAAAAGTAACAAATTTCATACCATATCAAGTATACATAAAAACGATATATCTGTAAATAACAATTAATAAAATTGCTTAAAACCGTTAGTTAGCTAGTTGCTTAAATAGTTTGGTACACAGGAACAATGGCTACTTGCGCCTAACGCAGCCATTTAACCAGAATAAATAAGTATTAACATAAAACCATAAACAGATAAATACATTTCTATACAGGTACAATGAAAGAAACCCTAAACAGAAAACGAAAAGAGAATAAAAGTTTGCTCGAAAGGGGCAATTACCCTAATATATCACAGACTAAAATGCATAGAGTCCGTGCGAAATTAGTTGATACCCCACGTGATCTACACCAAAAACATGTTTTGGTTCGGAGCTAATCCATTTGGTAAATGGGGTGTTTCAAATGACCATGCGTTGTGCGAGGTTTCTTCAAACACTCAGACAATAAAAGCAAATGTTTTCATGTCGGGAATATTTACGAGAGGACTCTTATTTGCGCAAATATAATTTTAATGTAAATAAACTTTATATTTGTTTATTGGTTCTCAATCAATTGATCGGCATCTTAATTCTCGGCGAGTATGCTCCATGATGTACGGATGTTGTACATATGATAAATACTATTTTTTAGGCTTTTGTAGTACAAATAGTTTTCTTTTTACGTTACAACGAACAAACGTTAAAAATATCTATAACGAACATCGTTAAAAATAATTTACTCCCTCCGTTCCAAAATAAGTGTCCAATTTAGGAATTATATTTGTTCCAAAATAAGTGTCCAATTTCATTAAAGAAATATGCAAAGGGATATATAACGTATATTTTCACAACTAAACTAAATGTGAGGAAGCTTTTAATCGTTGCTTCCTCTATGAAGCATGGTCAATTTCATACACTTCTGCAGTGTAATGAAACAATTGTCTAGTTTTTCCACGGTTATTTTATCCCATGTTTTAACACGGCCGCAATGAGTTCATCAATACTGGACGGGGACGCTTTGTGTTGTAATGATTGAATGGCGTTAAAGAAACCCGAATCAAGGACTAAATTAAATAAATAACTACTGGTACATTTAATTTCATTATTTCAATAATCCATTAAAAAAACTAAAATCGGACAGTTATTTTGGAACGGAAGAAGTATTTTTTTAAACAATTTGATTTAAAATGTGGATATTTCTGAAAACTTGAAGTGACAATTTTAATAAATCAGAAGCAGATTTGAGAGCATGAAGAACACACTTCTGATCGTCTTCTATAACGTATACAAGTAAAAATCACCAAAGTTTATACTATGATTTTTATAGCGATTGACAATACATGAAGGAAAGGATTTATGTACGAAAAAAATTAGCCATACCCAAGAAAATAAAAAAGAAAAGTATCAATAAAAAAAATCAATTTTCTCTACTAGGTTACAATAGATTTTTGTTATAAAGAAAATAACTGTTCAGTCTTCCTTAGATATGTATTTTAAAATACTGGATAAGACTTCTCTTTTACAGCGAAACGTTTTTTCATTGTACCTGAAACTGTTGGAGTAAAAGTCAATCCGAATTATAGAATAAAACTTTAAATATATAATACATATGTGTAATTTAATGCTATTAAAATATTACCTTAATTTTTTATTTTTCGGGGTGAAAAAAATAAATGTTTAAAAAATCATTTTTCATATGTTTACATATAATTATTTTTATAACATGTAATTCTTTTTTGTTTGCAACTAAATTGTTATGTGCTCATTGTCAAGTTATTAAAGTTGTTAACTTAATTATTTCTCTTATTAATACTCGTGACACATAAAAAAGAAAACAAAAACATAAGTCCAAAGAACCGGACTCGTTCGTAAATCAAGAATTAGCTATACATATTTCATCTTACATAAAACATAATAAATATATAACATACCACGTAACACCCTTTCTTCGTGACATCTTAAGAAGTCCCAAATCCGCAGTGTGCCGTCATCTGAGCAGGTAACAAATTTGGAATCCGTTGGGCTGAAGCTAAGCACACAATATGCAATAACGATATTTATAACTAATAATCAAAATATTACAAAAAAAAAAAACAATTTTATTTATCAAATGGTAATCATAGGTTGTAAGGTATGACTAATTTGGAATAGGGAAACTTTTCATCAAATGAACAACTACACCAAAGATAATGTTGATAAAATATACTTTAAAACAAAAAATAAGAATAGGGCTGCATTTCATGACCATTTTGAAGTATTTAATTATTTACCACTACAGAAGAGCAATAGGAAGAAAGAACAAAAACAACAAGCGTGGAAACTAAGTACTATTTTCAAACAATTGTCTTAAAATATTAAAGGTACAAACAAAAATAAAATTTATTTTATTAAAATGTATTACAAAAATGACGTCTTATTCTAAGCTTGAATTATTATGTATTAAACAGATAACCAAAATTGGATGACGATACATAATAAAAATATGCGGTCACTGTTATTTTGGACGTTTGCCATTGCTAAAAGTACTAGGTTGGAATAGTACAATATAATGAGTATTAATATTAAAAATATATAATACTTCATAAGTGTATAAACTTCTATTAATAAGTGTATACAATTCTTTCGGACATTTCGGAAACTGCTCAACGATCTGTTCCAATCCTCAGCGATCACGACAGTGATCGCTCAATTCAGCAAGGCGCAATTTACAGTTCCAAACTGGCCGAACGTGCTTGGGAAAATGACAACTGAATGATGCTAAACCCTTAATGTATCAGAACAACAAGTTCAAAGAAAATTGAAAGAGTCTGCTTTGATCGAAAACTCTGAAGATGCTGTCGGCCAAACTAGCATAGAATTTCCTCAACTCTGGCTGTCTATTATTCAAAACAACCATTCTAATCCTCAGGTCACTAATCCCGGAACAAACCACTTAGTACCATACAATAATGTGACAAACTACCTTATTCCGGTTGTTAAACCTCCGCAGGTAGTCCCGTCTCTACTTATAGCCAGATAATCGAACCGGAACCGAACCGAAAACGAAATTAACCGAAATTTTTAACAGAACAGGAACCGTAACCGGAATTTAAAATTGCTCAATTTAAAAACCGAACCCGGAACGAAATGTTAATAACGGTTAATTTCGGTTCAATTTTTTTTTAAATAAATGAATTAATTATTCGCTTTCTTACTAATAAAACTTATATTGACTGATAAAAAAATGAATCTATCAGAAGCAAATTTGAAAAACATATTATGTGTGGATTAAACATGGATTTTTAATTTTATTTTCATTTCAAGTTTCAAATATTATTTTTACAACTGAATTAACAATGATTTTACTCCTTTCTCCACTCCTTTACTCCAATGAGTATTACTCCTGTGTTATTTCGTTTTCTTCTTTATAATATTGCGATTCTTCAAACTGTTATTTATTATTTTTGTAAGAGAAAAGTTCATATTATTTATTAACGTTTTTCTGCTCTTTAATTATGGACCCAAACTTTAGGGGCGCTGAAAATTAAGTTGTTCATTGTTGTCAAATTATTTGTTGAACAAAAATAAGTCTTCAACCGATATTTTCAGCACTCCTTGCATCTTGCGCCCCAGGCTGTCTTGACACCCCCCTTAATCCGGCCCTGTGTCTTATTAATTATTTTTGTAATTTCTTTCTAATTTATCAGAATTTTATTTTATTTACGTGCAATATTTTTTTGTATTTTAATTTTTATGTTCCTAAATCGTATTTTGTTTTCGTTTTTGACAATAAAATTTTTAATTATGTTCTATTTCTTCTGTATGTTCAATTTTATAATTGAAAAATAAGAATAAGAAGGGGATTTGGTAAATATAATTAAACCAAAATTTATACCGGTAGATATTTGATGTCAGACTCGATTTCAACTTATTATTCGAACCGGAATTTTTAGACGAACCGAAACTGGAACGAAATCGTAATCCGGAACGAAATAAATTTAAGTTCGATTTTCTGCTTATAGCTGGCCCTAACCATCCAACCAATAGCAACACACCTATAACCTGGTCCCACCCTTACAATACCCGTATAAAAACTCGAAGTAAATTGAAATGTTTATCACTCTCGTGATCGCTGAAGACGGAAACAGATCGTTGAGCAGTTTCCGAAACGTTCGAAAGAATTTTATACACTCATGAAGTATTATATCTTTCTGATACTAATACTGATTATGTTGTACTATTCCAACCTAGCAGTTTTAGCTATGGCAAACGTCCAAAATAACGGTGTCTGCATTAATATTGGACCATTGCAAAATAATTTCAAAGATATTATAATAAAGATATGTTTGATATCATTGGATACTAGTATTTCGACTTTTATGTCATCGTCAAGAATTTATTACAAACTAAATTTATAATCTAATACAGAATTATTTAAGTCTAAAAGTTATAGTTGAAAAAAATAAAACACATTCGCGCTACTATTTAAGAAGAAAGGAACACAAAAAAGGACTTGCTAGAATTCTTGTAAATATAAGAAGATGCTAATTCGGGAGTCCTGTTGATGATTGGGATGATATTTACAGCTCAACACTAATAGGCAAGCGTTTCCCTTAAATTGTTAATTTGCATTTTTTAAATAGTCCTGCACATTTGATTTATTACTTTCATCTGTACTTACATAATTCTGTCAGATTGTAAGTTTAGTTTGTGACAAAATATTGAAAACACGTAACTGGCGAAATACTAGTATCGTGTGATTTCGAATCAATCTTACTAAAACCAACCGAGTATTCGTTTCTGTCTTATTTATTTTTTAAATTAAAATACAGAGAGGGACGAAATTAAGTGGACAGTTCCTATCTATTCAAACAAATAACCGTATCTCCTAAAATTTCCTACGAAACATTATTTAATTTTTAATTTTGTTTTAGATTTTGAACATATATGGTGAGGAAAAACTTATGATCACCTCGATTATTTCCTTAATAAAAAGAGTTATAAAAATATTGTTCAAATAAAACTTATTTAAACAATAATATTGTTGTATATAATATTATTTGAGTAAATGGGAGTCATACGATAACCGTATCAATATTTTTTTTTGCATTTGTTTTGTTAAAGGTATGACAGTAAATAACTTTTCTTCAAATTACACTACACATATTATTTTACAGATTATTATAGAACTTTTCGTATTTTTTGGGCTTCAAAATAACATTATTCGTTGGTAAATAATGGAAAAAAATTGGCATGCGGCCCTCGTTTCGGAAAAGTATTGTGAAAATTTTAATCACCCAAAATTTTTCCGAAATTTTCTACCTTTGGGCTGCATGTCAATTTTTTTATAGGGGCTCTATGACCCAAACTTTAATTCTTTTCATCGGCATGCTGCATGAAAATGCGGAAAATCATATTTTTTTATTACAAGATCACGTGACCGTTTGAGCCCTTTGGGACCCTGCGAATCGCTATATTATCGCTATGCCTATAATTTTTAAGACTTTAAATTTCTTTAAACTTTCTTTTGATAAAAGGGCAAGCATTATTAAACCAGAGAAAATCACAAAATTTTGTGCAAGTGGAAATGCAATTTACCATATGACCGGAAAGTGTACAGAGGTTTAGTACCCTCCTTTCTTTGTTGTTACAGGATAAATATTCTCTCTTCCAAAAGGCATGCTGTATGAAATCGGAGACCATAAACTGTCATGAGCTCCCGGTCTAATATTAATTAACTCTTGACATTATTTTTACAAGAATGTTCACTTAATTTTATACACTCTTAAAAAATATGTACTTGTTTATTTATAATAAATATTATTTATTTTTTAATAAATATTATTATTTTCCAAAAAATTGTTTCGTTTATTAATTTTTAGATACATGTATGTACAAAATCTAAATTAAATGTAGGAAAGTGAACGATATGGTTATTTGTTTGAAAAGGTAGGCACCCTCCATTTAATTTCATCCCCGACTGTATTTCTGAAACAGCACTGGGACACCACAATAATGTTTTTCTTTGTCCTTTCTTTCATTCTTCTTCGTTGATAAATTGTAAAAAGAAGAAAAAAAAAAAAAAGAAAAAAAATAGCAAGTTTACTTTTTTAAAGGTATCTTCAATAACAAAGGAACGAATCAACAATCAACTTATTTACAGATTTCTTTCACACTCATGTTTGCAAGGCATGTGCAAGAAACATACAAATAAGTTGCTTGTTGCTTCAGTCATTTGTCACTGAAGAGACTTCTTTAAAAACAGAATTGTAACTACAAAGGTCATGAAGTTCCTGCCTTAAGCAGATATATTATTTTACGTCAATGTTTCTATTGCGACCTACAACTAGATTTTTTGAATTAGGAAAATATCAGAACCGAAACCGATCTAAGGTTGGGGTTCGTGAGCTACATTAGATCAGCAGCTTTTTATTTAACTGAAATTGAAAATAAGCATTGACTCAGTCTTAAGTGTTTCAAGTTGCACTCTATTTTCTGGATTAACAATAAAATTATGATTACTTAGACTCAAAAATTGATGTGAAGTGTGAATATTCACACATTTCAGGGTTTCGCAGGTATATGATAAGTGAAAGCGGCATGCTGAGTGTGTAGGACAAATTTTACTTTGTAGTAATCACGGCAAAATGAACGATATTTTTAAAATAATTTATCGTCTGCTAATCATATAATAAGACTGGTTATTAAATTTGCGTTCTTAAAAATTAAATGCAATATTTGTCAAAGTATAACTAGAATTTTGACAAAATAATTTCAACATAATAAAAATGCAAAAAAAAAAAAACAGAAAAATAAAATTCACTCCGTACTCGAAACCCTTCGTTTCCCGCTAATTTTAGCTTACGACGCCAGTGCTCTAACCACTACACTATCGTACGCCTTGCGTGTGGGTGTCTTACATTAGTATAACTTTTGTACTTTGTGAACTAAAAACCACAAAATATACGTTATTTTCTGAAAACATAATCTGATCCAAAATTCCTGTTGTACTATTTCGGTTCACACCAATATACATTACTTAGAATTTTTTTAGATTTTTAGTTTAAACCATCTGGGCTACAGGGTGTGGGACAAAATTTTTTTTGCATAAGTTTGGCAAAAATCCTATCAAAATAATTTATTTTGCAAAAATTAAAATTTGATCGTTAATCCACGTACTAAGGGCTTTCATTTGATACCCTACTCAGAATTTAAAAAACATATTTTTGTTATCGATGAGCACATTTTTGTTTATATTTTTAGGGGGATATGTTTTTTAGATGTTTTAGTATTTTTCCTATGTGCGGGTCAAAGAGTAATAAGCATGCCAAATTTCAACTCTCTAGGTTTACCCGTTTGGCTACAATTTTTACCGAACAGACAGACAAACAGACAGACAGACAGACAGACGATAAGGGCTTTTTGGTCATACCTACAAAACCCTAAAAAGAATAATATGATACTCCATAGCGATCCTTGAAACATTTGATTTCAAAATATGTATTACTGAAAAGTTCCAACGGAAACTATTTTCAATGCGATGTAAATGGAAACTCTACTTAGCGGCATGAAAAAATAATATCGTCACCCTAATTTGCAAACGCTTTAACTCCAAAACGTTCAACTTTACAGAAGAGTAATAAAACCAGTATTAATTTGCACACACCATATGGGATACGAGTAATTTCAATCTGCTGTTTGACAACTTTTAATTTTTCCTGGATTTACCGTGTTGGACAGGCGTGATTTTATTTTAGTTATAGTTTTTTAAGGATATTATGGTGACGATATATAAAAATATTGACTGGTGTAATTTAAATTCTGTCCTAGTTACCATTATCTTTAGTTACGTTACCGACTATACCGCAAATCCTTCCTGCCTAAATAGACCAAAATTATTCTGAAAAAAATCACTGCGAAAATGAAAACACTAAAATTAAATCAATAAATTCTAAATAACAATTGTAATAAATCAGAATATGTTCACAGTTCAAATAAAGAATTTTGAGCTTAAGTTTTTGGTTCTGAAATTTTAAAAAATTGCGTTAATAATTGCCAAATTTAAATTAAAAAATTGATGTGAAGTGTGAATTTTCACGCATTTCAGGGTTTTGCAGGTATTTAGTAAGTAAATGATGATTATTTGGGATGCCAAAACAAATTTTATATTACAATATTTTTTTTGTTAATTTTAATTCGAACGCCTAATACCATTATTTAGGTTTCTAAATATGCGCAGTATTTTTTTTTTATACATCAAGGTTCATTAAGAATTTTAAAAATTGCGCCTATGGCTTCCATTGGTTGTTATAAGCTCCGCCCCTCTGATTTCGTGTACATTGAAACAGAATTAAATTATAATTTAAACAATTTCCACTGGTTATTAAATTTACACTTTTAAAAATTAAATGCAACATTTGCCAAAATATAACTAGAATTTTGAAAAATAATTTAAACAATATAAAAATTCAAAAAAAAAACAAAAAAAAATATTTTCTCTTCTTGCAGGGTTCGATCCCTTTCGGATCGAGTTAGTTGGGTGAAAAGCCAGCGTCATAACCACTAGACCAGCATACACCTTCTAGTGCAGCGTGTTACAAAGCTATAACTTGTGTACATTATTAGCAAAAAAACACAAAAAATGCGTTTTTTTCCAAAAACATAATCTGATCAAAAATTCCTGTTGTACTATTCCGGTTCACACCAATGTACATTACTTAGAATTTTTTCAGATTTTTAGGTTAAACCATCTGGGCTACAGTGTGTGGGACAAAAAAATTTTTGCACAATTTTGGGAAAAATCGCTTCAAAATAATTAATTTTGCAAAAATAAAATTTGATCGTTAATCCACGTACCAAGGGCTTTCATTTGATACCCTACTCAGAATTATAAAATAAAATTTTTTTCGATGAGCACATATTTGTTTATATTTTTAGGGGGATATGTTTTTTAGATGTTTTAGTATTTTTCCTATGTGCCGGTCTAGTGTCAATTGGGTCAAAGAGTTGTATAAGCATGCCAAATTTTAACTCTCTAGGTTTAGCCGTTTGGCTACAATTTTTACCGAACAGACAGACAGACAGACAGACGACAAAATGACGGTATAAGGGTTTTTTGGTAATACCTACAAAACCCTAAAAATGGGTATATCGATAAAAAAAAGTGTATGTATCCCACGGTTGAGTACTCTGTTATCTACTAGCTAATATTCCCGTACGTGCTTCGTACGTTTATTTATTTTATGGAGTGATGGATCAGTCAGTCGTAGGAATTTAATAAATCAAAACATATTTTTGTGAATTCCAGCTTCTCTAATTATTTTAGGGCAAAAGTCCAAGACAAAGTTTTATAAAATTAAATTATCTAAATGATAGATGATCAAGTTTTAGCAAAAAAATGGTCCAGTTACGAGAAATTAGTGCACTTATCTTGAAATATACTCGTAGTTAGCAATGTCCGATTAGTTTATTTTCGTGAATTGTCGGTTTTGATCAATTACATACTTAATAAAAGCCACGGATGCTTTTAGAAGGTTAGGTGCATTTTAACTAAAGCCATCAATATTAGCTACGACCCCGTATTTGAAATTAAAGTATTTTAAATGCGTTTGATTTAACAACAGTATTTTATAAAATATTTTTATTCAATATTTCAAATAATTTACCACTCAGTGATTTAATAATACATATCAAACAATTTTCTGTACATTTTTAAATAATAATAATAATAATAATTTATTCAAGTTTTTTGTACATTAAATATACAGTAACTTAAGTCTAATTTAGCCCATCATGCCAGTTCAGTTATACTCATACGGAATTCGTCAACACTGTATAATGCGCGGTTAGAAAGGAATATCTTCATTCTTTTTTTAAATATATTTCTATTAAGATTTTTGATCTGAAGCGGAAGCATATTATACAGGTTGACTCCGCTTACCGACGGTAACTGTCTAGTCGTGGTATATCTACACAGAGGCGTCCGAAAATGTTCCTTTTGCCTGGTGTTATAATTGTGAGTGTTCTGGTTTTTTTCCAGAACACTTTCATTGTCTTTAATGTACAAAAGTACATTTAAGATGTACAATGATGGAAGCGTCAATATGTTCAGTTTCCTGAATAGATCTCTACAATGTGCGTAGCGTTTAGCTTTCGCTAAAATGCGTATAGCTTTTTTTTGGACTTTAAATATATATGCGTCCATTCAGTGGAGTTGCCCCATAGCTTGACACCGTAAGAGAGTAGACTATGGAAGTAGGCATAATACAACATTCTGACGGTGTCTTCGGAGACACATTCGGTCATTCTCTTTAGCATATACGTAATTCGATTCAGTTTAATGGAAATATATTTGTGAGTTTCAAATAACTTTCATATTTATATACAGGGTGTTAGGTAAATGTCCGGCACAATTTAAAAGACAGCAGACGTAGAATGCAATCGATTTTTCCTTTGCCAATTTTCTCTAAAATGTGAATTTCGTCCAAAAATAAACAAACAAAAATATGCCCCAAATTTTGAAAACCACTGATTTTTTTTATTTTCATATTAATCCAGAAGTTGTGTAGTTGCCATAGAGAAAACAATATTTTAATTGTAGTTCAATAATAGAATATATTTTTTTTGTAATTGATAGTTTAGATATGGCTAATAACTGAAATAAGCGTCAGCCGTCAGAACCGTGGTGGAGTTGGTCGTGAGAAAATGCACATCTAGTAAAAAAATCAAAAAAAAATCTATAAGTCATTTCAAGCCACTTGAATATTTGCACAGTTATTGTTTAAGTGATACATATTATATTAAATAAAAATGATCGTCAACTGCCGACATAACGGAGTAAAGATCGTCAGTCACATCATTCATTTAGTAATACAATGCGTACAATATAAATAATCGATTAAAACGATGAAATTACAGCTAAATTGATTTCAAGCCATTTGAAATTTTTATAATGAATAGTTTACATATTATATTAAATAAAAATGATCGTCAGCTACATCGTCAGTTACATCATTGATTACATTATAAAATGCTTAGGCTACATGCCCGCTCAGCAATGAGAGGTTTATACAAGCGACTGACGTATAATCCCCCACTACGCACGCAGCTGACTTTTTTTATTATTATTATTATCACTTAAACAATAACTGTGCAAATTTTCAGGTGGCTTGAAATGACTTTTGGATTTTTTTTTTACAAGATTTCATTTCTAACGACCAGCCCCACCACTACTAACCGAAAGGAATAATTTCCAACAAGAATCAAACGGGATGAAATGACCAGGTCACTTGCAACGCTACCTCCCGGACTAATAGTTTTGGGTAGCAATGTTCTTTACGAAAATTAAGTAATTTTTACTTGCAGCACCTATATTGAGAATCGCTGTATTTTCAAGATTGCGACAAAAAAAAAAAGAGAGAACACCAAGCACAATAATTATATGTAATTTCCACAATAGAATAAAATAACTAAAAACATATTTGTAGAATCAAGCTTTAACTACTATTTGCCGCGTCGTACGTAAATAGACGTCAACTGGTTTACAAGATGGTGTCTATAATTTGTTTATTTACAATTACATAAAAAAATTATTTAAAATTAAAAATATCCTATTAGACAGATAAAATATCACTGCAAATTTTGATGTACAGATTATTACTAATTTTATTTCATATTGTCGGTTTTGAAAGAATCTTTTAAGAAATATACCGTTGTGCCTAGTGATTCTTCTCGAGAAAAAGTTTTAATTCTCATTTTTCATTTCTCGAGAAATGTAAAATTTGCTCGACGCCTTTACTTTAGTACTTTAAAGGTGATTATAATTTTAACATGTTTTTATCCTCTACAACATTCCTGTTCAACATTAAAAAAAGATACATATATATTCTTATAATTACTTTTCTCGAGATTTCTCGAGAAAATAAGTCTAATGTCGAGAAAACAGAAACACTAGTTGTGCCACCCCTTAAATGTGAAAATTATTAATTCATGAAAACAAAAGAATACGTCATGGTCAACTATATTTAAAAAAATCTCGTCACTGGACTCCGCTTTGTTGAAATTTGATTATCGTAAAGAACATTAATTTTAAAAAAAATGTCTTCTGTATTTTTACTCTAAAATAATAAAGGATGCATGATAACGAATAAATTTGTTTTTACATATTAAATATCTATGAACCACGGTTAATTTTTGCTGCAATAGAAATAATAGGTGAAACATTTCAATATAATTGGGTTTTTAGGTTAGGTTAGGTTGCCAATAGCTTGCCAAATATGCAACCTATTTAAAAAATGTAAGTAAAAACAAAAATAAATTGTTTTTTATTTGAAACATTTCTTGTTATACACATTCTTGTAAATTATTTACCCTTGCCGTCCCAAACGGGGTCAAATTTGATCTGAGAGCACAAAGTTTTGAAATAATTTTATTTGTCTTTTATTTTCAATTTAATTTAATATTATCCTGTGTATTTTCCTAATTTAGTATAACAAATTATTTTATGAAGACAAATTTCCTTATTACGAAGTTTTTTGCTGCTTATTAACGCTGATATATCACCAAAGTAAAAAGTACGTGTGTAGTGTGTAGTTTTACTATTGAGAAGTGACATTACCGTTGGCGGCGCTGTAATTCATGGTAAAATGGATGAATTGTCTAGTATTCAGCTGTCAATATGCTAACAGGGAACAGGTTAATTTAAGCACAGTACATTTTTATTTTATGAAAATGTATCTATGGACGTTGTAACAAAAAATCAACACCAGAACATATGTAATAATTTCAAACAGTACTACAGTCGCGTAGTACAATATTTCACCACCAGACTGCGTATCCGAGCGTGTCAATTCTCAATTGTCTATATATCATGAACATGAAATATCTGGGAAAGGTAATAAATATAAACCTGATATCATTATCGCCTACGATAAGGCTACCAACCGTCCCAGATTAGGCGGAACAGTCCCGGAAGACTCATGTCCCTCTTTACTATTGGTACCTACTTCGTCTCAGAAAATGAACGCACTTATGAAAATAATAATATTGCTTTTATATAAAATTTAACTAAATATCAACGATTTTTTTTTTTTTTTTTTTCTAATCCAAAATTTAACATTTAAACTTTAAACATCTTGGTAAAGTCCGTGCCATATTACTTTTGAAGATCGCAATAAACTAATAAAAGTTAGGGAACTCATAAAATTACAATAGAAGTGATACCGTGCGATCATAATTTCTTGTCAGTTACATAACAGTAAACAACGAGTTTAAAAATATCAAAACTGTATTCTAATCCACAGCTGAAAATCCCAATTTAACAAAGAACCAATCAGATTACTTCGTTCTCCCGAACTCACCCGAGAAAGAAGGAAAATATGTGTTCCTAACTTAATACCAGTTGTCAACTCATTGGCGTGTAGAGAAAAATAGTGTTCATTTAATAATCAATTCGTATAAGGTAATAAAAATAGAATGTACGCCTATGTATACATGTCCATGGAAATAAGTTTGATAACTAAATGTTTCTGTCAACTATTGCATAACGGACAAGATTTCTTGATCGCTCTGTATAACTAGGCTTGTCAAACCATAGCCGTAGGGATTAGTTTTTCACATTACGCATCTTGTTTAAAGGATTAACAAAAACAAGTATACTTATTTATAGTTAGTTCTTAAACGTATGTATAAATAATTTTTTTGAAATATTGTCTCATTTGTTATTCGACTCGCATTAGTTAACAATACTTGCATTTAATATTATTACATTCAATTATTAAAATTTTTAATTTACATTATGTGGAGAACTCGCGAAAATATTGACGGTGAAGAAAACGTAGTGGTAGAAAATAATCCGGAATATAGTGATGCAAATAGTCAATTTAAAAATGTACAGTTGGCAGAAAACGAAAGAAAATTAATATTTAACGTGTACAAGCATTGTGTGAAGTTATTCGGAGAATTTTGTGCAATTAAAATGACCAGTGATTTTACAAAATTATCGCATCAAATAAAGTCAGCATTACAAATTGAAACAGGCGAAAAGCAGAAAAACAAAATAATACGCAAAACAAGTTATAAAGAATATGATTAATTTTTTCAAGATGTAGTCAAAAGAAACATTTATCAGCTACATGCGAAAAAAAAAAAACACCATCAATTGATAAATTATATAAGAAAGTAGAAGAAGATGAAATTAAAATATAGTGTATCTACGTTTCGCCGCTTTGTGAAAAGTTTAGGTTTTCATTTTGAAACGATTAATGCCAGAAAAACAATAATGGAATCTCCTAGAATTAAACAATGGAGATACTATTACCTACTGAAAATAAATAAGTTCAGAGAAGACAAACGTGCAATAGTATAGCTCGACGAAATAAAGAATGACACTCAGTGACGGATTATCGCCTTAGACAAAAAAGACATTTGTCTTGGGCCCGTAAGTTTCAAGGGCCCGGATTTGGGTGGTGAGGACCTTTTTTTTTGCTCTTCATTTGGATATGGGAGGAGAAGTCCTTTTTTTTGTTTGCTCTTCATTACGATTTGGGAGGTGAAAACTTTTTTTTTTTTTTCTCTTCACTTGGATTTGGGAGATGAAGACCTTTTTTTTTTGCTCTTCACTTGGTTTTGGGAGGTAAGGACCTTTTTTTGTTTTTTTACAAAAACATTGTGGAGGGCCCGTAAATCAAAAATGTCTTGGGCCCAGCGAAGGCTTAGTCCGCCACTGATGACACTCACGATGTTGTGAAAAAGGGATGGGTGGATAGTTTTGAAAATTGCAAATTAGATGCACCGGTTTCAAGAGGTTGTATTATTATTTTACATGCTGGGTGTCAAGACTGCTTTATAAATGATAGTTTATTATTATCCGCTAAAAATATAGCATCTGCAAGTGCTGACTATCATAGTGATATGAACGCAGATTTATTGGAAAATTGGTTTAAAATTCAATTGCTAAACAAAATTCCTAACTTGTCATCTAAAAAAGATACAATTTTGGAATTTATGATGCAAAAAATATACCAATTCCGGAAAAAAATAAAAAGAAAATATTAATAGAAAGGATCAAAGAAAAAAATAAAATAAAATAAAATCCAGAAGCAGCATTTTGTTGACCAACTGGCAACGGAAAATGGACACGAAGTATTAAGACTCCCTCCCTATCATTGTTTATTTAAACCAATTAAACTTATTTGGGCTAGTTTAAAAAAAAAAAAAACATAAGAAAACATAATACTGCACCTACAGTTAGTGAATCAGTGCTCACTCTAATTTGGGATGAAGTAGCCGCTGTTACACCCGAATTATGGGAAAATTGTGTCAATCACGTGACGAAAGCAGAAGCCAACTTAAAAATGCAAAATATAAAACAATTAGTAATTAATTTAGAAAATAGTAGTGACAGTGAATCTAATTTATGTGACTCAGACTAACTTAACTGTATTTTTTAAATTATTTTTATGTTTCATTTCTTATAAAACTTTTACTAGTGTTTTTTTTTATTTAATATTATTTAATATTGTAAATAGTTAATAAATTTATAAAGTATTTATGTGTATAGCAATACATTTTTACATAACTTCTAAGAATTTGAAAATATTGATTTTATTAATTAATTTTAATACCTACAGTCTTCTTAATTATTTAAGTTAAATTAAAAAAATAATTAATTTAAATTTAGATTGATAATATTGTAGTTACAAAAATAGGAAATCAGTAACACGAAATCAGAAATCCCTGCGCCGCTGACCGTTGAATGTTTACAACGTGGTTTTGAACATGAACCCTAGTTCTTTTGTAGTTTAATAATGTGATTATAGTTATACGGGATAATTGTTTTATACCGATCTTCAAAAATAATATGGTATGGACTATATCTTCACGCTGTTAGCAGTGGATTCCCCTTAATATAATAGCACAGTGCTCATACTTATTGAGTATGTGTCCTGTCTACCTCGAACAAATGGACCCATTAAGCGAGTATTCTCCCTTATAAATGCAATGTGGACGTCTGAAAAAACAGCGCTTAAAATTGAGAATGTTCATGTAATGCTGCAAGTAAAATTTAATATGAGAAAATATGAAACAAAAATGATTTTAAAAGACAGTGAGATATAAAATAACTTAATACAATTATTAATAATATAATAAGAAAATATTAATATTTTCGTATGAAATGCTTTCTAATTGTTTGTAAACAAATTGTGAATTATATGCCTCATTGATAAAATTTGAAGAAAACCTTGGGATATACACAGATAAAAATAGTGAGTAGATTTTCTTTGGAGGGGGTTCCTAAAAAAATGTCCCGCAAAAGATTTAGTTCGTAAAAATTTGGCAACATTAGCCTACAACTATACAAAGAGTAGAGTTGACTGTTAAGATCGGGGGTACCTAAAGTGATCGAAATCGACCCCCATGAGTCGAAATGATATTGTTAGGGGCCGATATGGGCTTGGAAGTATTACTCAGATTTTTAGATTAATTCCCCTGGGTTATAGGTTGCGGAACAAGAGTTTTTTTTAGCACATTTCTGGTAAAAATCGTGTTAAAGAAATTAATCTACGTCTTAAGAGCTTAATTAACACAATAAATTTAAAAAAAATAAATATTTTTACAACGACACAAACACTTGAGGGGGTTAGAAGTAAAATGATTCAAGTGCAATTTTTTCTAAATTTAAGCTAAGTACATATTTCGTCGTTTAGTATTTCGTAGTAGTTAAACATTATTATTATTAGATAGTAAAACGATTTCAACAGAATTTGCTTTACTAACACCCTCTGTCGAACTTGAAAAAATAAATTGCTATTTCAGTTATTGGTAAAACGATTTAAGTAGGCTTGAATCATTTTACTGCAAGATCCTAAGAACAATACTGATGGATACCCATTAAGATGGAGAGAGAGATTCACTGTTTTACTTATCTTAAAACTAAAAAATTCTCCTAGAGCAATTAACTTTGAAGCTAATTTTCTCGAAACTTTAAAATATGCACTTAAATCCTTTTACTCAGTGGCGAATTAAGTTGCTTGGGGGCCCTGGGAGGTAAAACAAAAATGGGCCCTCTATTATTTTAAATAGAATGGAAATATTTGTATTAATGCCTCGGTGCCCCCCCCCCACCACGGCTTCGTGGGCCCCGGGCGGCCGCCCTTTCCGCCCACCGCTTATTCGCCACTACTTTTACTTCTAGCCCCCTCAATTCTGATCACAAATTCCTGTTGCACTATTCTAGTTCCCATCAATGTACATTATTGAGATTTTTTTTTCAGAGTTTTAGATTAAACTCTTTGGGAAATAGGGTGGGGAAACAAAAGTTATTTGACGCATTATTATGCAAATTAACTTTTGAAAAATAAAAATTTGTTCGTCCACGCATTATGAGGTTTCATTTGATACCCCACTCAAACTTTAAAAAAATATTTTTTCCATTAAATACATAGTTATTTATATTTATTCTCTGATGTGCTTTAATTCTCTATAGTTTTCCTATATGTGGAATTTCCAAATTTCAGGAATTTAATTATTATTATTATTATTACTTTTAATAAACCATACATTATTTTTATAATTTTTCTTTTCGTTAAACAATCTAAAAAATATAAAACGTCGAGAAATTTTCTAAAGGGTCGATGGTCATTGTTTTGGGGAATCCTGGTTTAGTGTAATTTATTGGAAGAAGAAGAGTGCCATTAATTTTTTTTTTTCTTTTTATCATTCAAAACGTTATTTAATGTTTGAACTAAACTGGAAAGAGAACGACTAGTGTTGAGTATAAAGTTTTAAAATGATTTTGGGACGGCAATATTTAATAAATGAGATATAATAAGTTCTTAATATGGTGTTCCCCATATCCCCCAAATATTAAACCTATTGAAAAAAATCGCAGAACTAAAAATTTGTTTTTTTATTTTATAATTTTAAATATATACATTTTTTATATAAATTAAATAATATATAAGATATTTCTAAGTTTTTACTGTGGCGTTCCACGTACCCCTAAATATTTATCTTATTGACTCAATACATAGAACAAAGAGTTTGTTTTTTATTTTAAACAATTTTTGTTATATACATTATTGCTATAAAGAAAATAATAAGATATTTCAAGTTTTTAACGTAGCGTTCCACATGGCGCCCAGATATTCATCCTGTTGCAAAAATCCATAAAAAAGTTTTGATTTTTATTTTAAACAATTTTTGTCATACACATTTTTGCAATTAAGTAAATAATAAGCAATATATTTGCAGTATTTTATTTTGATTCCCCACAAAACGAGATGGTATATAGCTTGTGTTTATTTCCCGGTTTTATTTCACCATAACAAAATACATAAAAATATGTCCAGTTGTTTTTGAGTGGATCTCTTACAGATATTTTTGTGGATATCGTCTTTTAATCACCTGAAACTTGTAGAAACGAAGTGCGAGATCGAAAAAATATAAAAACAAATAGTCACTAATTTTATTTATACAAATTAAATCGCTCAAAAAAAAAAAACATCATATTTTTACTTTTTTATCATAATTTTTGGGTGGTAATTTTTGTTGAAATACATTTATTTATTCAGCAAGTAAATTCAAGTACATAAAAAATATATAGGTAAAACTGTTTGTTATATTTATTTATTTTCACAAAAAAGTTTAGTAAAATGAAAAATCCAATATAATTTATTTTATTTAATCGACGTAAAAAATTACAGATATAAACTAAAAACTAATCTCTGAATGTCTCCATTTATTGAAAATTATTTAAAAAATGATTTATTGAAACCTGTAAACAATGTAAAACATAAGATAGTAATTTATTGAAAAATTAAAAATTACAATTTTCGATACATTGCTTAAATAGTTTCGGCAGATTCGTTTCGTCTTCTGTAGCATTTGTTGATCTTGACAACTTGTAGAGAGTTTCAAGTATTTTATAAGTATAACTGTATAACTGATTTTATTTAAACAAAAATATATTTTATTTATTTATACAAAATATCACGATTTTCATCTGGATGTCTGTTGTCGACAGTCTAGTTGCGGGCTCCAGGATTATTATTATTATTATGGGAAATTTTCATATGCAGATCACATGAATTATAACAATATTAATAATAATTAATACTACAATAATCATCACATAAAACCAAATACGTACTCATCACACAATGAATTTGATAAAGAAAAAAAAAAAATTCACAACAATCACCCAAATTAAAAATCAGTTGTAGAGAATAGTAGGCCTAGATTATGAGCAGAGCTGTAAAGTTAGGCGAGGTATTATAGAAATAGTGTTATGCAACTGAAATGGCCGGCTAAACTGCTGCCGGCACCGGCTTTAACCATTGCAGTCTTCCACACACAGACAAAACCGGTGTTGGCACAAACATTGCAGTCTTTCACACACGCCGTCGTCGTCGTCTACTGTGCACTTGCGACATCGGACATGTGTACTATTATCATCTCCCTGGGGTATTGTACCTTAGAAGAAAGTACAAAAGAGGCAAAAATAAAAGACAATACTGGGTACATCCTCTTTTGACTGCCAGAATCAGTTTTTACACGATCTTTGGAAAACTTAAGAGAGGATCAGTCCAAATTACTTTCTTCCATTACTTTCGTATGAATACTAATACATTTGAATTTCTCATAGAATGATTAGACAATATCAACGCCGGTTGCATTTACCGGGGTCGTCGGCCAGGCGGGCAATCCGCCTGACCGGGCTATGTGCGACAGCATACATTTGATTACATTATATCCATTCTGGCACCGGTATGTGTGATAATGCCTTAATAGTGTTAATCTGTAGTACCAAGTAACCGGACCAACGGCAACTAATCCTATATAATCCGTATAATTATCGTAAAACTTTATATTCTAAAGGAAAATCTGGAAAAGTGTGGAAGCCAAAAATTTTTACAAAAAATCGCATCAAATTAAAAATATATTTAAAAACAAATTTGTATTTAATAATCTTAGCTTTAAAACCTTTCATTTGCTGCTAAAAATTAATTTATTTGATAAAAAAAAATTTAAAAAAAAAAAAAAACGGTATGCCCGTACTATTCCAGTTCACATCAATGTGCATTACTGACTTTTTTCTAATTTATAAATCAGACTCTTTGGAAAACAAGGTAAGGGACAAAAGCTATTTGCAAAACCCCTCAAAATTAAACGATTTTTAAAACATTATTTTTGTTCGTTAATCTAATCTTTTATTTGATTCCCATATCAAATAGAGTGGGAAATATATATGTAAGTAGTTACGTAGTTTTCGAGATTTAGTGTTGTGCTATATGCGTTTGGCTATCCAGCAATTTGGTTATGATTTCTACTGCATAGCCAGACACATGGATTTCTTGGTTATACCTACGAACCCTAAAAACATAATATACTTTTTGGATATACAGACGCTCCCCAACTTACGCAATAGTCCATTTCGGAAGGCATTTTTTAACTCAAACTTTGCGTAACTCTAATTTTATGGGATTAAAGGCTATTTATGGATCAAAATAACACAAAACAGCAAGATAATGCAAATTAAACAAGCGTTCTCTTGAAAATATATTGACACTAATAATAAACAATAGAGATTCTGCACACTGGTGGAGATTCACTAGCTGCGCTGAGCGTGACAGCTGGGAATGCCAACCTGTAAACGTAATATTATGGTGCCAACCTCACAATTACACTCACACGATGGTTGATGCCGCGGAAAACGCTGATTTAAAATATCGTATTGTTTTAATAAATTTTTATTTTATTTTATAAATATACATTTTTTGTTTAACGAAAAGTGCGTAAGTCCAGTGTGTCCAGTATTTGTGACAATGTAGCCTTTCATTGGCAGTGTTGGTTTTTAACACTAACAGTAAAAATTATACTCCGAAATATGGAAATTATGAAAATGTAGTGACATAAATTCATGAACAGATAATAAACATCATAACAAAAACTCAAAATACACTCATTCACCATTCTCACACTTTATTTCTATCTTCATCTACACACTTCCACTAAAAACAAGGTAAAGCATGACATTTATTATGTAGAAGTAGGAAAGGAAAAATTAATTTTATTTATTTTATACAGGAACTAGGATATTTGTATTGTATCGAGAATATGCTAATTTGAAATATTACAATTAATTTATGAAACAAAACAAAATGGAGTACCCCGAATAAAAAGGGTCAAATAAAAAAAGTTTTCTAATAATCTTCACAGAACTATGACAAACATCAACAATTCTGAAAAGATCACTGGAAAACAATCAAAATTTATATTATGCAAACTGAAATTTTATTCAAAAAATTGTTACATTTGTTCTAGAAATTTAATCATAAAATAAACTTTTAAAACAGGACAGAAGGATTTTTTATTTTTTTATCTTTATTAATTTACATTTCTTTATCACAACAATCGTAAGGAATTTAACATATGAAATAAATAGGAAATAGGAATGAAGGTTTTATTGTTTTCTTTTTTTCTTTCATAACAACAATCTTTGTCATAATATGTCATATGATGAAAAGTATTTAAAAAATAGACTAGTTAAATACCCTTAGAAAAATATCACATTGTTTATCACACGGACAGAAGCATGACCAATATTGCAAACTAAATATGTTGAACAATAGTGCCTGTTGAACCTGATGTGATGTAAAAAATTAAAAAAGAAGAGCGGGGAAAAACTTAATGATTATTATTTAAGGAAGTTAATTGGAGAAAAAGACACAACTTCTATACGGGGAGCATGTTCATGGGGCGATCAAATATTCTTGACCTCCAATCGTCCGAGGACATTCAATTTAGTTCGGCATTAATAGATATATATAATGATGATGATTCCATAGATTTTAAAATATTATTCGACCGGAAGTGCATATCTGACACTGATGTATCTGTAGGTATATGATGATGTCATTACGAAATAACAACTAATAGTTTTCTTTCTTTTCAGCTTGAAAACGTACAATCGTAATCATAAACCTCCCTTAATGTAGCGTTTATAACCTGTCCCAAAAAGGCACAAAATAATGATGCAAGGTGCATAGTATAAACCAAAAACTACCACTTCGGCAGTGTAAAATTTACCTGGGAACAACCAATCATATGCCTGCCTTTTTTCACGCGTTTAATTCTACAGTTTATTTATTTATTTATTTATTTAATACATCTGTCCCAACAGCATAGCCAAAATTGGACAGGAACATAATTAACAATATTAAGACTTAAAAATTAAAACTATTAAAGATAAGAAAATATAATACACAAAATAAGTAAGTGCTAGAACAGTTCAATTATTGTATTCGGCTCATAATATGAACACATCCTGTCCAATGGGGATTAAAAGAATAGATTGGTATGTGCCTGCGGAAGATAAAAAAATGAGGAATGCCTTGTACGGAAAAATGGGATGTGGAAATTTAATTGTTGAAAGGAAAGTGGATCGTCAATTAGATTTGATGCTAATTTTTTCAGATAATTTGTGGAGCTTAACTCACGACGCTCACTTAAAGATTTGGTGGAAAAAATACTAAGAAGGGTACTATATGAGAGATCGAAAGGGGGGTAGAATCGCATAACTTTAAAGTAGATGAACGTTAAGAATTTATCTTGCTCTTTTTCAATGGCATTCTTTTGAATCTCATAAATGGGATCCCATACTATTGAACAATATTTAATTTTGGAGCGAATGAATGCATAGTAAAGTGTGAAGATAACATTTATATTCGAAAAAGTGCTTGAATTCCTGATAATAAATCCTAGCATTTTATAGGACGAAGAACAAATCGTATCTATATGCGAGTTGAAAGTAAGTCTACTATCAAACTCAATGCCCAGATCCCGGGTACTTTCGCAACGAGTAAGCAACTGATTAAGTATCGAATAGGGAAAAATAGTGGGGTTACATTTTCGTGTAAATATCAGAATTTTGCAATTAGAAAGATCAAGGTTAAGTTTGTTTAAGGTGCACCAATTAGAGATATTTTCCAAGTCGTTTTGAAGAATGTAATCATTATTTTAAGAGATAGTTTGAAAAAATTTGAGATCGTCGGCACAAACTAATCTTTCACTGACTATTACATTATTAATGTCATCAATAAATATTAAAAAAAGAAGAGGACCTAAATTTGATCCTTGTGGGACTCCGGAAGTGACTTTAAAAGGTAAGGTTGTATGACCACAATAGCAAACAAATAGATTGCACTCCAGAAGATACGACGACAATAACGCTATCAGTGCTGGTGAAAGTCCAAAAATTTTAAGTTTTTCAATGATAATTTGGGGGTCAATTGTATCAAAAGCTTTGGAAAAATCGGTATATACAACATCTACCTGATTATTGCTATCCAGAGCAGACGAAACGTAATGCGTGAAATAACAAAGGTTGCTCGACGTGGATCTGTGCTGCATAAAACCGTGTTGTGAAAAGGATAGTTTATTTTTTATATTGAAATAGATATTTTTATATATAATGGATTCGAAGATTTTACTAAAATTGGGGAGAACGGTCACAGGTCTATAGTTTTTTTTTTTTTTTTTTTGGGATGATTGATTCAGGATTAATTAGATAGTGTAAAACGGTACACATACGAGCTAAAAGGGCGCATTAGCGGCAGAGGATTAATCATCCCCAAGTGCATCCAGAGAAAAAAAAAAACTATATAAATACTGCAACGTCGACCTAGCTATGAAAGAGAGTGAATCAATATATTTGTGAACGATCACAAATAGCTCCTATTTCAATATTGGGCTGCTAATATGTAAAACGCTAACTCATCTATGATTGTAAACTAAAAATTGCGATCTAACTATAATTGTAAAGTTTGAAACCCGATAAATATTATTGCCTTACGAAACGATCCTTAAAAAGTATCCATAAAAATATAAATATTAGGATACCCTAGTCTACAGTTTGTAGACTATATAGTTGCCTCACTACGGGTGCGGTTCACGTACTTCAGTATACCTAGTAGACAGCGTTTATAGAGGTTACTATGTTATTGATACTTGTTATTTACCGTAGCAACCTCCATATACGCCGTGTATTACGCCGGAATTTTCCTGATACTGTTTATATGTTAATTGTTCATAAACTAATTTATATTTATTAGTAAAATTTCATAGATAATTTATTATTATTAAAAAGATGTGCACTTAAACCTAACCTCTCTATTAAAACTTCCCTGTGTGCGATGTATCGATACACACATATACTGAGCCCAATATCCACACGAGGACCGAGGACCTTTTTTTTGCTCGTCACTCTTGGATTTTGGGAGGTGAGGACCTTTTTTTTTGCTCATCACTTGGATTTTGGGAGGTGAGGACCTAAAGTATTTATGCGCCCTCAATAACATTTGAATTTATATTGCGCCCTTATTGATAAAAAGGTTGCCGACCCCTGGACTAGAATGATCTTCTATTTTAACATATTTTAATTTCACATCCGGTACGCCATTGAAAATAAAATTATTGATTATACTCCGGTATTGAATTATAAGTAAAAATGATATATTAGATTGTCAAACACACTGACGCTGAATATTTTTTTGTGATTTGTACAATGAAATTTTAATTTTTGAAATTACAGTCAAACTTATTATAATGAGCACGTTTATAACGAGTTCCAGACGGAAATGCATAAATACAAATAGATTTTAATTTAAACGTATTTCTATAAAAATTTTCACTGTTATTACAAGCTAATTCACGGTTTTACTGTAAATGTTATCTATTTGGCGAAGTTGTTTCATCACTGTTTGCTAATGGGTTATAAAACTCGCTAATGACTATTTTCGTCTTATACCCATTTTAGGTAGAATTTAAAAAAAAAAAGGTAGATTTGTCATCACTGACATACCGCGTAATAGTTACGTATAACAAAATTCAATTGTTAATACTTAATACTTATTGTTTAACTTGAACTAAAACTGAACCTATTCATTAACCCCGAAATCGATCCGGCAAAAAATTAGATGAACGCCAACCGAACTATATTTTCAAGCGGTTTCTTGAATTATAATATTTTAAGATATTTATAGAAGTGCGCGAAACAAAATATCAAAAACCATCACTAACAATTTGCGATTTCTATCTAAAATATATATGTAGTACGGTCCATAAGTTTTAAACCAGAAATAATAAATAATCAAAAACATGTTACAGCTTTTTGGATGTTTGGAATATCCACAGCTGATGTGTTTTCAGCTTCATTTTTAATTTTGGAAACATAAAATATTCCGGATAAAAGAAATTGGATGAATTGCAGTTTTGCAAGCGGGCGCGTCATCTTTATCCATAACGTAAAAAGCAAGCTCACTTTACATTACACGCGGTAACTTATACAGTGCTGAATGTAAACTAACCTCACATATTGGATGAATAGAAATTAGGTGGGAGTACTTAGTTAAGATATTTTTCAATAAATAGCGACACTATTTTACGCGTAAAAAATTGTGTCCTAAAACACATTGATGGCCATGTGTCAATCAATACATTTTAAATTAACTATATATATATTAATTTTATTTAGATGATATAATTCATTTTATTATTATATAGACCAATGGTAGGTGAACATTTTTGGGTATGACTCTAAAATGTATTTGTGTACAACGAATCACCCCCAAGACCTAAAAGTGTGAAAAAACGAACTAATTACTTTTAAAATTGTGGCATATGCTATACAAATATTTTCCTTAAATTCCGCAGATTCCGGAAAATACAAGCTGAAAAATAATCAACTACATAAATAAAACACAAAATTAACAATACAATCAAATTAAAAATAAACTATGAAATAAAAAATAGTAACTGTTAAAATTAATAAATTTCATTAGGGAACTAAAAAGATTACTTTGCCAATATTTTGGTATCAGGTTTTTGAGAAATTTGTTATTTTTTATATAATTATACATTTAAGAAACTAAAAATTATTTGTTAGAAAAAAACTTAACTTTGATAATCAGCCTTGCTTATTAAATATTTTTTTGTGTAATTGATGTTTATTGAGCCTTCATTAACCCCGAGATTTTAATTATTACCCCATTTGGGGTAATTTGCGCCGGTTCGCCAACCACTGGTATACTTTATCATTTCTTTTGAAGTCATTGAGCCCCATCACAATATACACAAACTTATAAGGATTCGCAGACTGCAAGATGGAAATGCAACTATAGGTTCAGGCTGCGACTAATGCCCTCCGACATAACCTAACAAATACTTTTTACGCTAACCGAGATTTACATGCCCTCAAAAATAATTATAATAGATGTTTCTCAAAGGAGAACAAAGGAATCGCTGTTAGAAACAAATATATAGAATGGTAAAAGATACATATTTAATCAATAGAATCATTGCAAGGGTAGATTTTATATTTAATAATATCCGAACAATCTGTTCGAAATATCACACTTTAACTGATATGATTACGCTAAAATCATAAAGCTTGAATTTGGCCATGCTTCCACAGTTTGAACGGCTTTATTAAAGTATCACAGTATAAAATATTCTGTTAAAACATTTATTTCTTAACAGAATAACAAGAAACAAAACTATGAAAAACAAATCAGTTGTAGAGAAGTGTGCATGAAATTGTAGTTGAAGTATTAGGTACCTTATGCCTCGGAGCGCCTCTTTGTGTGCTTGGAACATCTTAACGTTGTTCATATTGCTCTGCCAGTACTTAACATAACCCGCGTGATCCCCTGTCACCATCCAGCTGTCATTGTGTGACCATACCATTGTTCGCACTGGACTGTCATGGGCCTGAAACAATAACAAATATATATTTTTTACAACAAAATCTTAATATTCTCTATTTATACATACAATTACAGGGATGAAATAACGTTTCAAATCTTTACGTTATTGTATAACGTTATATATTTTTTATTTTCGTTACATAACGTTATAAATAATGTTAAAAAAAATTAACTGTTATGTTATATAAGTTATAAAAATAATTTTTATTTGTAACTCCGAAATTACCTATATTTGGAACCTGTTTTGGTGGTGAATATCAAATTATACCTACTTGTCTTGAATGAAAACTGTTTTTAGGAAATATAAAATTGTCTACGAAAATGGAAACTGACTTGGAATCGCAATACAATTTTATTCAATACAAATTAAAAAATATTTCTATAACGTTATTAAAATATCATTACGTTATTGTATTAGAAATTGTAGTTGAATCGTTATTATAACGTTATCGGGTATCGTTACGTTACGTTATCCATCCCTGTACAATTATACTTATATTGAAAAATTTACTAAATATGATATTTAGAAAATTGCTTGAAATTATCTAGGGGTAGGCTGTATAAAATCTATTTCAAATGTTTAAGCAGAACTAAATAGAATTTTCATTTTGTTAAGTTGTAACGAGCTCACTTTTTAATGACTGAAGTGGACTTTTACTAAACAAAATGAAAAAAGCCACATTCAAACGTTAAAAGTGCAAAAGATTGCAAAATATAATTTCGCTTAAACCAAAGGAACCGACTATAGGTGTATATTTCACTATAATATTACGTTATTTCAAGAAATTCTGTTAAATGTACGTAGGGCGCTATGAAGTATTATCATGCTCTAATATAATATGATCGAAAAAAAGGCATCTAGTAAGGCTTGAATTTAATTTTGTAATAGACAATTTTGTACTAATTTAAAAATAAATTAATTCCATGGCTATCTATACCCTATTCTAAATGCAGAAATAGTAATATAATCACGTGAAAGATTGAAGTCGCTACCCTCTTGGCTGTTGCCTAAAATTAACACGTTAACTGCCGCTTGTTATTTTGGATGGATTGGATTGGCGAGACCATGTACAGCCAGCTAACAATTATGAATATGTTCTTCCTTCCGCATTGTCCACCGGCGGCCAAATGCATTTTTTTATTTGGAAATGAATTGTAAGCCGGCTGTTTACTCAATACGAAAATCTCCATATATGTATTTAATTCGGCATATGAAGAAACTTTTGGCTTAGTGGTTCGGAAATAGGAACATGTGAAGTGGATAAAATATTGGTCTGAAAAATTACACTATTATGCTAAATAAAACACTATTTATTTGTTTCAATCATTTCAAAAAAATTGTAAATAATAAATTCATTCTTCAAAAATGTGTAGGAAAACACTGAATACAAATGAAAGTAGAGAAATGATGCTATAGGTCGATGCAATATGGTGTTATCTTGTACAATCTTGTATCAAATAGAAAAAGGCGTATCGTCAAATTTTATTATAATTTTTGTTGCTGTGTCGAGTTGTTTATTAGTTATTTATTAATTATTGTTGTGTTCAACATGAATGAATGTGGACGACGAAAATCCACATAGCGAGCTTGGTCGAATGGTGTCAGACAAATACTGACTATACCACGGCTTGGTTCGATTCCCGAAAAAAGCAAAAATTTATATTTCAAAAAAATAAAATATAATGAGCAGGGTGAATCGGGGTGCATCCCGTACCACGTTATATCTAATGATTATATCGTGGTCTCCTCTGACGCCACCAGGAGTGCCATATTCCACTATTATAGTAAGTTATAGTAAGTAAGTTATATAGTAATTTATAACAAGTGAGCACATTACTTGTATGCCACTTGTACAGCCGGCTACCAACTCAAAATTCAACATAGAAACATGAAGTAAGAATTTATAACGACACGCACAATTCATGCGGCAACCCAAAAGTACCTTCCCGTTGGTAGCCGGCTGTACATGCGGCAGTTAACGTGTTAAGGGCTCAACAGGTAACGAACGACGAGAGTTCGACAAAATTATCACGTGAACATTGCTTTATTACTACTTCTTGATTCCTTTTTTTTTCGATCATATTTTATAAATAAACATAGTAATTAGTATTTTCACATTTTGAAAGACACACCAGAACTGGTTATTTTGGTTCCTTTTTTATTTTATTTCTGACGTAGTAAAACGTAATTTAAAAAATCCTGTACCAAACTACACTATAAATCGAACTTAAAATTTTTTGGTTATGTGAAAAATGATCTAAGGTTATGATAATTACAATTAAAATGTCACTTTTCAACATCAAATAATATGACATGTTCATAATGCGACACTTTAAATTATTTTTGCTATTGAAATCAAATTTTTCTCTTGGTTTGTTTTTACAAAAGTGAATTATATACGAATATCGGTAGTTTCAAGTTTGGTTGAAGCGGAACTAAACGGGTGTTTCGTCTTATTATTATTATTATTATAAAAAATAAAATATTTAATACATTTTTACCGACCGTCATACATATATATAAGGGAGGTATTGTGATCATACCGATTTTGACATTTCGAGATTTCGATGGATCTCCACGAATTGAGGTCCGTACATAACGTTTCGACTATTTTTAGCATGATGTCTGTCGGTCTGTCTGTCCGTCTGTCTGTGTACACATGCAGAGCAAATTCGGCTGAAAGGATTTTTATGAAACTTCATATTTAAGCTTCTACCATAATGGAGTTGATCAACTTTTGGTAAAAATCGGTTGACTAAAAATGGGAGTTTACTCGTGTCGATTTTGTGAATATTTCACAACAGAAAAATATTTCGAAAAAATTTATTGAACAAAAGTTGCTATAAAAGCAATAATCAATAACTTTTATTTGAGACGTTTTTTGATAAAACGAAAAATTTCGAATAATTTTTGTAAAATTTTTCTCAATTTTTTCATACTTATATGTAACGTTTCCATGGTCATGATAAATAATATCTCTGTTAGAAAATATTAGGCCAAGTTATTTCTACTCTGCTACTAAATAAATACATTATTTTATATAAGAACTTTATGATTGGCGGTCGGTCCTGTGGTGGCCACAGCTGATTTTTTATTTTTGGAAGACATACAAATTTAAGAAATTAGACATATGTGTTAAGAATCACACACAAAATCAAAATGTAATGAAAAACACATTTTATAATGACAATTCACCCTAACCTAAAAATGTAAGTATGATTTACAAAGCTAAAAACAAAATGGCCAAAAGCCCGATTCAATTGATAAAAGATTTCAAAATCTAGTTTCGTGTAAACGTTTGGAATAGCCTATAGTTCATTTCTTAACGCGGTATGGACATATATTTTAAAATCTAGTGACTTTTAATGATTGAATGAAACTTTTGACCAATTGTTTTTAACATTGTAAATCAGGCTTATATAATAATTTGTAGATTAAGATAGCTTATCAGGTTAAAATGTCAAGTTCAATCACGAGTTTCATTACAGCTTGACAATGAATATTGATATATATATAAACTGTCACATATTGTGCAGATTAGCCAACATTAAAATTCACTTAATATGTGAAAAGCAGGTAGGTAACATTGAAAGGGAAATTACTATCTGGTTCCGCACCTTGTTAAAAAATCGACTATACTCTATATTTTACGTGATTCAGTTTCTCATTCAATTTTAAGCGTAAGGGTTCATATACACACCAGTTTTGCCAGTGAAATACTGGGAATCCCTTCACAAAATGTTTATAATATATTATCGTTTTCCTAATTCTGCTGTCAAATAGTGTAATGAACTCCAGTAAATATGATATGGTAATTAAGTTAAATTTGGTTAGTAAAAATTTAGGACAGCAGAATTAGGAAGACATTAATAGATAATAAACATTTTGTTTTCCAGCCTTTCACTGGCAAAATTGCTGTGTAAATAAAGACTGTTATGTAGAAATGTATGGATTATTTGGAGATTATTGTCCATTCTACAGGTCTGTACATAAAATGATGCTACAAAACTTAGAACTATCGAGCTTTTATAAAAGTTTGGAGGTGAAGGTAGTCCATCAGTTTAAAATGTCAGTTTCATTAAAGCTTGACAATGAATCAGGCAATTAATAATCAAATTTGACATTTAAAAATTATTTATTTCACCCTTCGCCTCTCTACCTTTTGGTGTGGGGTTAACATTTGAAATTTCAACTGTCATTTAGCGGAGACTAGCCAACAATAGGTTAAGAAATGGGCTATAAGACTTAAAACGTTACACGTTTCGGTCGGCTAACAAAAGTTGCAACTCCAGAAAACATTGTTGTTGTATTTACAATATTTTATTACACAAAATCGTTTTGTAATTTTTTTTATGCACTAGCTTAGAAGACACTTGCGATACAATTCAGTTCTTTAAAAATATATAATTATGAACGTATTTAGCATTTTTACATGAAATATATTATAACTTAGGTGCAATGAGCCAAATGTGACTTTTGGAGTTTTGGCGCAAGCATTTTGACATTATAGCCTGTTTCTTTGGTACTTTCTAGTAACTTTTACCAATTAAGTGAGGCTTTTGATCGTTTTTTTTTTTTTAAATAAGAGAGCATAATACTGTGTTCCAACGTTCAATTTATTGACCAATTAAATGAAAAAGTTGGTATTCCTCAATTTATTGATGTAAAGTGTTCTTTGAACATAAATTGACCAATTTATTGGTGAAAAAATTATATTTTGAAAATATAACAAGTTCTATTTTACATAAATTTTTTAGGGAATTCTAGGTATATTTTTAGTTTTTTAATTATTTCCAACTGTTTAGTTGAACAATAAACAAGAAATGTAAAGGTTGTGTTTCATTATCACATGTGACAATTCCCTATAGAACCGTACCATCTTCAAAGTTTTTCTTTTGATTTTTGTAATAAAATAATTAGGTCATTTCTTTGGTTTAGGCCAGCGTTTCTTAAACTGTGGTCCGCGGACCCCTGGGGGTCCGCGTAGCCATTACCGGTGGTCCGCGAAACAATTTGGACATTAACTTTACATCCCCCAACTTTTCGCTTTTATTCAAATAACGCATTTAATACAAATCCTACATGGTCAAGACTTTTTGTATTTGTTGTTATCTAACTAGTTATTGACATAACTAAACAATAATTAGTAAAAATTTAATTATTTTTATTCTGCAAATTATTTACAGAAAACATATAATAAGATCTATTTTGACCAATATTTGACCAAGAAATGTTTGAATGAGTTTAACGTATTATGATTTGTAACTTTTTTTATTCTTTTTACTACTATTTTTATTAATTTTGTTTTTTATTCTATATGCCAGGGGTCGGCAAAAACGAACCACGAATGTTTACATATTTTACGTTTTTATGTGCCCTCAATAACATTTGAATTTATATTGCGCCCTTATTGACAAAAAGGTTGCCGACCCCTGCTATATGCTAATAAAAATGTTCCTCTATAAATGCACAAGACCATTTATTAAAATAACCAGCGATACATTTTTACCAATATTTATTACAACGTAGAGCCTATAAGATTATTGAACCAAAATTTTTTGGAAAATGTAAGAATTTAATAAATGAGACATTTGTATTAAAAATGACACAAAAATCAAAATGTAATGAAAATAACATTTTATATTGATATTAACTTTTAACCTAAAAATGTTTTTTATAAGTATAATTTACAAAGCTTAACCAAAATGGTCAAGAGGTAGAATCAAACTATAAAGTATACTAGATTGAAAAATCTAGTTCCGCCTAAAGGTTTGGAATAGCCTATATAGGTAATATGTAAATACCGGCGTAACAAGAATATCGAGGTGATACGAAACACGATGCATTAATTAACCCGTTTTAGACGATCATAATTTTTGTTAACAAATCGCTTCACACGGTTAATATTCTGAAATTTTTGTGATTATAAAATTTTGTAAACAAGCTTATTAACGAATTTGTGAAGCGATTTGTTAACAAAATTATGATCGTCTAAAGCAGGCTTTAACGTGTTTATATTAACAGCGTTCACAATAAGTGTTTTTTTTTTTTTATGTTTCGTTTCGAAACATTGTAAACCCTTGTGTAGAAAGATGGAAGGTAATAATTAGGAGTTGTTGGTATACTATATGAGTCACTAGGTTGGAGTGCAAAGGTTTAACTACCATCAAGGCATAGGATGTAATTTTGCAGATTTTTTTGAAATATTTTCACAATTTTCATTTTGAAAAATACGTCAACAAATTGACTGTGTAGTAACTTTTTGTATTAAATTTTTACAGTTGGTAATTCAACAGTTTTCAAAAAAATGGATAAATAAATAGATGTGTGTGAAGTGTTCATTTTATTTCCAAGGTTATCAATAAATTGATCAATTGATCAATTTATTAGTCAACAAATCGAACTGTGTAAAACCGACTTAACAAATTATTATTTCAATAGTTTGCACCTTTGAAATTATGTCATGTTGGCATTATAAAAATAATTACAAATGTCACATTATTAATATATCAAATCATTTGACATGTCATGTTGAAAAATGATAATTTAATTATAATGATCTTAACCAAAAAATCTGAAGTCTGTTTTACAGTGCAAGAGATTTTTTAAATCAGCCAGTAATATAATATAAAAGTAACCAAAATAACCAAATCTCGTTTGTCCTTAAAAAAGTGAAAACAATATACATATTTCGTTCTTGGCAATAGGAAATTATTTCCATAACAGTGCATTTGGCTTCCGAGCTTTTCTTATAATCCCCACTTTCTATAAATCCACTTTCTATAAATTGGCCCTTAATTTGGATGGTTGTTGATACTTTCGCTGAGACTGTCAGTAGTTCACAAAATAAATAACGAAACAGTATACAAGCATTATAAAAAAAAAAAAAAAAAACAATAAAACCATTTAATTAAAGTTGCGGAACCCCTGAAAACATTCCACGGAACCCTAGGGTTCCGCGAAAGACAGGTTGAATACCACTGGTCTAAGGGATAGCGGATAGGTGGTAAACAGTGGCGTGCGGAGAACTTTTCAACGAGTATACTCTATATTTTTATATACTAAACCTATGGTCTATTTCAAAGTAGAAAAATGTGTGTAAGAAGATAGGAGCTGTTTGTCCTTGCTTCGGATTGGTTTAGATCGTCATCCCTATTACACTGTAAAAATATTGTTTTTATTCCAAGTTGACAGATGTTCAGTGTCGTACATTGGAAATATATATTATTTATATTATTTAATTTTTCTCATATATTTTGTTATTATTTACATATTTAGACTTTTATTTATATTCTTGGCGTAGATTTTATGGAGAAAATTCTCCATGTAATTTGTTTTTACGCAATTATATATTTTTTAGGTTATCTGACATATAAATATTTTTTGACACTTGACATTTAACAGATCAAGAGAGAGGACTAATGTGAAGTCAAAAGACAGCCCAGCTGATTGTGCCCAAAAACGGAGTTATTGATATAATTTTTAGACCTTCATATATACATATATTTTTATTTTTTATTTACAATAATTATTTAAATAAGAAACTTTAGCTCTGAAGATATATTGTTTGTTTTATTGCTTTGTTTAAACTCTTTTAGCCACGTATAAATAACGTAAGTGTATTATCTGCCTTGTTTATTTCAATATCTTATTAAACTTTTTTATATTAAAAAAAAATCACTTGCAACTTATTGTTGTAACTTATTTTAAATTTCCCGCTATACTGTATTTGATCAGTGTAAATCCTACTCGGTTCGCAGCGCTATCTACTTTTTTCTACTTTGAAATAGACCATACATTTGTTAATACTGTTTTTTTTAAATTATTGTTTATTATTCATTTTTTAACATATTATTTTTTACCTTTTAGTTTTAAAAATTTATGTAAATTATTTTCGCTATTTTTGATATTTCGATTAATAATATTAAGAAGGTGTCTACTAAATTTTAAATTCCAGGAGATACAAGGAATTTCTAGGTAACAATTAAAAAATTCCAGGATAATTTTCCATAAATTATATAATATTCGAAATAAATTTAAAAAAAAATTAAATGTGACATAAATTTACACATTTCCATAAGATGACACAAATGGCGTAACTAGTATTAAACATGATTAAGACATATTTAAGGGCCCGAGAGAAATAGATGCCCATGAAGAACTGAAGCATGAATTTTGTTATTCAAGTTTGTTTTTAAATTATGCACCTCTTCCGGGCATTACTTGAGTTTTTTAAATTCTCCATCCCGGTCTTCACCTTTAAACGCCCTCTCCCCGTCATTACTCTTTTGTACTTTTGTTGTTTGCCCCTTAGGTTCCCCTTTGACATATTTTGTTATGGGACTTAATTTCCTAGTTACGCCACGGCTGACACCTACATATTAGTAAACCAATATTCAGGGCTATAGTGGAGGGTATACCGGTGGTTTACCTTTGTTTACCTTCTTTGTTTCGAATGAATAGCGTATACTCTATGCTTGTGTGAGGACATGTATTGACTACCAGTGTTGAGCATTATCTAGATAATTTTATCTAGATAATGCATTTAGATGACATATTATTATCTATCATCTTTTTTAGATACTGTTTTACATTTTTATCTATTATCTCATTTAGATAGGTATTTTCATTAATCTTTATCTATAATTTCAGATAATTTTTATAGATATGGTAATAGACCATATTAGTGGGACGTCACATACATGTGCTGCTATCTGGCAACGGTTTCCTTTGGAAGTTTTTGGGAGATTTAAAATACATGTGTCATTACTTTTGTTACCTTAATTTTATGAATATTTTCAATTTTGGAGCAAAAAAATTATATCTTCGATAAGTATATACTAATATATACAGTTCAGATACATTATATTATAGAATAATGTTTTTATAAACATATAAATAAGGATTCGAAGATATATTTATAGGTTACGTTTTTAAATAATATGAATACGAAATATCTTTAGTATTTATTTAATTAAAACTAAGTAAACATTAATATTTTGTTTTAGAATGCATAATGGTGTATTATTATTTTGCTCCAAATTGGAACTATTACAGTCACATTCTTAATTGCAAATTTTTTCGTTTTTTGACAAGTGAAAACGATAATCAATAATAACAATTATTTACTTACGTAAATTTTTCAAAATTAATCTGCTAAATTATATTGTTCTGCAAAAATAATGATGTATTAAATTATAATATATAAAATAAGAGTTTTAATTAATGAATATTTACTTGTAGTTTTGATGGGAAGCATTTTCTTACTTCGAAAGCTTAATTTATACTTCCAAAATACAATTAAAAAAACAAAATAACATGCTAAATTCAAATAAAAGGAAACCAACCGGGAGGCGGCAGCACTGAATCCCATTTTGTGACGTAGTTACTAATATGGTCTGTTTAAAACTTAACCTCAATATTCTATGATGTTCTGCAAATGACAAAACTAGGTATACTGTATACCGTATACATATACATATGTAAATATGAATAAATAATATTTATTAAACGAAATACTTTTAACTGATTCCCTCTTGGATGAAAGCGATATGATGAATTTATCATGGATGATTTGAGTTTCGCGCCATAAAAATATGGAGGGGGTTTATCTTATCTATTATCTGATTTTTCTTAGATTATCTTATCTTTTCTAGATAATTATTTTTTAAATTATCTTTATCTTTGTTTAGATCAAAAAAAGGTGGTATTATCTTATCTTTGACCAGATAACATTTTAAGTTATCTATGCTCAACACTGTTGACTACCTCTCAAGTTACAGTTTTGTAGGCCATACACCCTCTAATTTTTACGTTATATATATGTACAGTATTCCCGTTGCTGATTTTACGATTATAGCACTGCTAATAATTAGTAAGTTATTTCTTTTTGGAATGCGATTTTTTTAAATATGAATCGTTTGAGATCGCACTGAGATTCAAGTATATTCAAGAATTTTAAGAACCAATTTCAAATTACAGGAGATTCCAGGAATTCAAGGGTGGTAGACACTATGATTAACCACTATTTGAATGAAATTAATTCCATATATAAAACAATTAAATTCACCAATGCCATTGAAAAAGATGGCAAAAGATTGACGCCCTGATAATAAGAAAAAATTAAAAATTAAAATTTCATGTTAATCATAAACTAGCACTAAAAAATTTATTACATTTAACTGGAATCATTGTTTTTAACATAAAAGTGCAGCCTGTCATTCCATGGTCCATAAATTGCTTAATTTTCCATTTAATGAAAAAATGTTTAGTATAGTTAAGTGTAGCCAGGAAGTGGCGGAGTTGAATGTTTTGATTTTTAAATATTATTCATGATTTACTTAAACTAAAAATTATTTAAACCTAAATTTAAGTCTTCTTTAATTTTTGCGTAATTCGTCTATTACCTTAGAATAAAATGTATATTCTTTATGAAATGCACTAGAATTGATGGTCTGTCATATTAGCCTTGTAGGCATGTTGGACTTCTCTAAACGCTGAACACTCGACGATCGGCGGTGTAACAGATTGAATGCAAATAGAAGATAACGGCAGAAGCTGCGCTAGACATGACTTAATATAATAGGCAAACGACAGCACATGATCCGAATATCCAGACCGCACGCCACTGCAGTATAAAGAATTTTTTATTGCACAAAATATATGCTTATTTTCAATTTGCACAAAATATTTCTGGTGTTTTTAAAATGTATTAAATGATATCAGTATACTAGTAAAATAAAGATGGAAAAATCTTAATAAATTAATAATCATGAATCTAAAACTGTAGTCTGAACCAAAGTACAATAAAAGTCTGAAAATCCGGACTGTTCAGAGTAACTGGATCGATCTAGATTTTAAGGATTTTCCAGCTGTATATTCTTAAAATTGAAATTTAAGATTGCATAAAGAATAGATGACCTGGTAGCTTTTTACAGTTTATTCATTGTCAAACAAAACAGTTTTTTAGTTTATTAACGAAATATATCCATATACAATGCAAAGTTCAAAAAACAAACAAATATTTATTTGTTTTTTTTTTTCGAGATGTTCGCAAAAGTAAGTTTCTAAATAAAAACTTTGCGAGTTTTCGAAAAGTCCGGATTCTTTCACTGTATATTAAATTATTTAGAATATTTTTGTCACCTGCTCGGCTAAGTTTTCTCTAGAAGCGGTTTATGTCTCTAATTATTATCTAGACCCAGAAACTAAAACTAGTCTTTTCTAAACGTTTAAGCGGAACTATATTTTGAAATCTTGTAACTTTTAAAGATTGGATCGAGCTTTTGGTAATTTTATTTAAGCTGTTGTAAATCATACATAAACTGAATATTCTAGGTCGAGCTATCATTATAAAATGTCATTTTCATTCTACTTTGATTTTTTATGTCACTAATATAAATGTGTCATTTCATAAATTTTTGTGTTCCCAAAATTTAAAAATGTATTATGTATTCTATTTTTTCTAATAAATGTCCCTTTATAATAAATGCCAACATGAAACATGAATAACATAGACAAGCTATGTTTTCATGAGCAAAAGTAAACTCCCGTTTATTTCCGCTTTGACCGTTTTTAAGCTTGGCTCAAAATTAAACTTCTCCGGATTTGACAACACCAATATATTCGAGTTCCATCAAAATCATACCATAAGCAGTGGCTAATGGTATGAACCCCCCCCCCCCAGATATATTTTATACTGCTACTACATATGCTATGCCATTTTGAACGAACCGTGGTGCTTTTCTTTTCAAATAAACTAAAGCCTGTTTTACAATATACAGTTTTAACTTTTTTCCTTAGTACCAAAAACAGGCTACTACTACCACCACTACAGGCAACAAATCGAAAACTCCTGAACAAAACCAGCCAAAGAAAATAGATTTTCTTTTTACAATTTAATGGAAGATGATTTTCATACTAATCATGTAAAACCAAAGATTTCATAAATACAAATTAATATGTAATGGTATATAAAATGCATATTTATAGTGTTAAAATTCTCCTTCTCACTCCTCCCATTTCTTTGTATTTTCTTCATTTAGTCTAGAATAGTTTTTTAAATTATTTTTTGGACGTTTTGTTTTTAAAATTTTTGAATCTGGGAATGGATTAAACATACCACATGCCATTATTATATTTCTTATCATTCGAATATATATCAAACAATAGGTTAATAAATTTTGTTACAAAATTAATTTAAATGTATAACATTTGTAATAATTGAATTATTGTTAAAAAAAGTGAGTTTTTTTTTAAATTTTTCCTCTATTTTATAAAATAATAAAATGTAAAAAATAGCATATATAAAAACTATTAAAAACATGTAATTATAGAGGTTATACGTATAAGTGGTACCTCTAGTCAATAAGAAACATATTCTGTATTTTTAAAAAGTTTGATCAATAAAAATTATTATTATTATTAATTATTGTTAATTTTACTTGGTGAAACTTAAATATCGGTAACAGTTTCTAGAATAAATCACTTTATAAAGTTTCACTAATATTTTTATTCATCATTTGAAAATTTATGCATTATACTTTTCTCATGCTTGGTTTATATACGGAACAAGAATAAGGAATAGGAAATAAGAATAGTACACAAGATGTTAAAACAAGGCTGCGCCGTATATCGGTTTATGTAGGAATGAAATTTAACTTAAACATAAGAATAGTTCGTAACATTCAACATTTTATTCTTATTTCAAGAATAAGACGCGATAAGCCTGCGCACAGCAATCAAAATGTCTGCCGTAATAAAGTTTGTTCAACAGATGTTTTTCAGTTGTGATCAGAGGGTTATAAACAACAATAAAATGTATTTATTATTTTTATTTATTCTTCTTGTAAATTTTAAGAACCTGTCAAATGACAAACGTTAAACGCAGGCTAACGCAAGTACGCAGGCGCAGCGACGAAATGTTATGTCCTATATAAACGGTTTAATATTTTTTATTCTTGTGTACTATTCTTATTTCCTATTCCTTATTCTTGTTCCGTATATAAACCAACCATAAAAATGCCCCGGAAGCACTACAAAAATAATATTCATTGATGAATAATAATAAATTAATTAATCAATCATGCAAAAATTTGTTCAAAACCTGTAATCAAAATTATTGTGTTCGTGCACGTAGTTTCCACCTGGGAATAGTCATTAAACAAATGCGTAGTGCAGACATTCATTAAACTTAGGTACTCTTCACAACACCATATTTCCAAATATTTTTCTGAGGAAGATATAGTTTTGCGGAAAAAACAGAACATATAAGAGAACTTATAAGAAAAGCAAATATAGCAATGCCAAAGATGTAGGAAATAGCAGAAAGTTGAAAAACGAGTTTAAACTAAGGATGCTTCTGTTTGACAAATCAGTGAGTAGCATGATTAGGTACAGGGCAGAAGTTAGGGTGTGGACAGAGCACCCAAAGCTAGAAACAATATAAAATAAATATATTAAGTGAACACTTGAACTCGAAAGCGCATACTCTCTGCTACATAGTTTTAGAAGAAGCTAAAAAATATAAAATCAGTAGAATAACAGGAAAAAGGGCGATGACATATGAGGAAAAAGCAAGAAGAGCGTTGGACAAAGAACTAATCTACAGCTGTTGGCTGAAAATAAAGAGGAAAGAAGAAAGAGAAGAATGGGTGGCACGAAAAAAGAAAAAGATACTATGAGACAAATGGCTACTCAGCCAAACAAATTGAAAAAATTGACAAGACAGGAGTTAATGTCATAGATAGAATCTAAAGAAGAAACGTAGAGATACAATTATAGTGCAGAAGAGAACGAATATTTAAGTCAAACTACAATCCAAGATAGAAATATGTAATAACAAGAGATCAAGCCAGATGTTTAGCAAAGGAAAACAACAATATGAAAATTATAGTAAGATATAAAATGAGCAATGAAGAAAGAAATAAGAGATACTGGAACAACGACGATAAGAGAACGAACTTGTTGAGTGTGTGAATCAAGTCCAGAGACATTAGTACATCTGATCAAGAAGTGCATATTAGGCCTATGGAGAATAGCGTCAACCATTCAGATGCTGGATAATACATACCCGGATATAGAATGGATGAAAAAAGCAAGAAGCACAGTTGTATAAATAACTTAGTTATGGCGGGTTGCTAAAGTAAGAGTTTTCTCTAACTCAAGTTAAAATCATTTGTTTTTGTATCTTACAACATACAAAAACAAATGATTTTAACTCGAGTTAGGGATAATTCTTACTTTAGCAACCGGCCATTAATAATGTTAAATTTATGTAGATACAATTAACATGATAATTGTCATTTGTAATTTTTATAAGTTATATGTAATTAGATTCTAACGCCGAAACGCAAAAAAAAAAAAAAAACTAATTGCTACTATATAGTTCCGCGATGTAATAATTTAGTATTCAAGTAATATTTTCTCTTTATAAAAAAGCCAATTTTTTCTGCGATTTGCTAGTATCTAAGTTGTAATATTTCAAAAATTCTTATTTTTTTTTAATTACTTAATCTGGTTTCAAAATTATCCAAACTTACAATTTCAGTAACATATTTCATACTATTAACAATGTATTATTTTGTTTATAAATATGTATTCTACTACTATGACTGATTTATTCCAGTATATTACTTAACAAACTAATAATTAAAATAATTCATGCGATAGAGGGTTAATTTAGTTACTCTTTATGAATTATTTACACATGTAACGATTCCATTACGTTGTAGAATTATTGTGTCTGCAGGATTTTAAATAAAATGCCAGTGTTAAGAGTTTTTGAATATTCTATATTAAGTATTGATATAATGCTGACAGTTCGAAGATGTGTAAGTAACTGACTAATGATGCTAACTAAAGGACAGGTTTCCCGTAGTGGCCAGATGGTTTATGACATCTTTTAAGGTAAAAAATATTTCTAAAGAGAAGAAAAAATACTTGACTATTTGCAAAATATAATAATGGTAACTAAAGTTATAAAAATAAATGGAATTGTAAAAATACTTTGAAATGTTTGAAACCCGAAGGAAATTAGTAATAAAATATAAATTTGGTAATTTCCATTAGATTGGTCATAAACCAACTACCGCTAAAACGTAAACAGTGCACAAACAGGTTCTTCTTAAAAATTGTAGCTCTGAAAATGGGTTAGCATCGAAATTGCAGTAAGCATGGTGAATAAAAATATTAATGAAACATTATTATAAAAATAAAAAAAAAACTCTACCTTCTACCTTAACTGTTAAAAAAAAGTCGTTACCTGCAAAATTGTCTCAAAGTTGAAGGTGAGTCCATTCCATAATGTAAACTCCCCTGAACTTGCTCCTGTAACTAATCTACGGCCTTCAGGAGTCCAGGCCATACAAAATATTGGGCATCTCATTTTATTCGTTGCTGTTTTAACAAATCTGGTCGTAACACAGTTCATTGCATTATCTACATAACTCGGCGGTGGCATCAAGTCAGGATAATACATAACGTCTGGCTGAAGAGCTCGTCTGTCTCGAAAATCCCTCTGCCATACACGATTCTAAAAATAAAAAAAAGAAAGAAAATATTATAGAAAATATACATTATATTTTAAGGCTCTAGATATTAATTGCATTCATTGGGATACCAGATACGTTCATTAGAAAAATATTACTACTGTATAACAAACTTTAGGGCTACTTTGGAACATGAAAGGAAATTTGTTGGTACCACAGAAATCAGTTTGGGTGTGCGGCAAGGATGGATTTAACTCACGCCCAAAAGTATACATACTATCACCATTTTTACTTTTTGATACTAATGGACTGGGTCATGCGAGAAACGTCTGGTAACAAGACAGGCACATCTTGGAATCCATGGCAACAACTTGAAAATCTCGAATTTGCAGATTATTTGTCTGATTACTCCAAGGATAAAGCAGATGCAAAACAAGATTAAAAAACTAACAAAAATAGATGAGATGATTGGACTTACGATTAAAAAAAAAATCAATTTAAGATCGAGACAGCGCATACTGACAAAAATGGATTAATCGTATACCACTGGCAGATTAAGGTGCTTGGGGGTCTTGGGCTTATTTTTACTTTACTTTACCAATACACATAGTAATTTTTATTTTAAGAATTCATTTTTAATTATTTATTAAGGCACTTCATAAAAATAAGATAATAGCTTTGTTCGTAGAGCAATTCCTAATGGTTTATTATCATCAGACACAATCGTATGTTTTAATGCATTACGGCGAGCTCTGTGCTTGCACAACGATAATAAACCATTAGAAATGGCTCTACGAGCAGGCTCTATACCCATCAACAATTATGATTTAATTTACCTTTTTATCTAGATCACAATTATTAGTTATAGTTACATTATTTTAGGTTTCAATACAATACATTTGTTTCATTTATATTTTATTATAGTCCATTCAAACGTTAGAATGCAGTATTGTTCTTATGTTATAAAATTGTTAAATATGTCAATGAACCCAAAATGTTATGCGGAATTTTATGAGAGTTGATTTACTCTGTGCAAAAATCAGACAACACAGAACAAAAATGAATAACCATTTGTAAAATACCGCGTCTTCAAAGATCAGCGCATTTTACAACCAGCAACGTCGCCAAGAAAGGAAAGGATAGCGTTTTTGGGAGAACCCATTAGAGAGTATGAAAAAGAACTACTCCATTTGCCCTGTACTGCATTCTAACGATTGAACGGATTATATAATTACATTAACTTTACTTTTCTTTATAAATTCTTCTTCTGCAACCATAAAAAAAAAATTGTTTAATTTTTTTTTCAATCTTTTTTTTTGCTAATTTGTTAATATCATCAAAGATAATTTTATTTAATAATTTATTAAACAGAATTGTCATCGGATTTAACTGATCCTCTTTCATTTAGTTTCGTACATAATTACCGGGCGGCCACCCACCATTTATCATTCACTGCCATATATTTACTCTGTCTAAAGAAGAAGAAATTCAGTTGAAATTAATTGAAGATCCTTTTTCTGTGAATCCAGAAGAGCTTCCAATTTGTTTGCAGTTGGAGGTTATTGAAATGCAGTGTTCGGTAGTTTATCGAAATAAGCACAGAGAGAGTAGCCTGCAGGATTTCTACAAAAATCTGGACCGTGAAAAGTACAAGAATCTTATCGAAATTGCATTGAAAACTTTCTGTATATTTGGAACAACTTATATATGTTAACAGACATTCTCAATTATGAATATTAATAAAAACAAGGAACGCTCGTGTTTGAGTGACGATCATTTGGAAGATATCTTAAAAACAGCTACTTCAAATATGTCGCCTGAATACGACAAACTTGTTGCCGAAAAACGATGTAATGTTTTTCATTAAATTTATTTCATAATGAACAAAATATTGTATATTTTTTGTATTTTTCCCAAAAGCGTTTTCCCACCTATCCTATTTTCCTATTAAATTGTTTGGTTTCCATCATTGATGTAATAGGAAACTGTTCCAAGATATTAAAATGAGAATATATAAAGCTCAAAATGCGTTCAATAATGAGGAACATTTCTGCTTACGCTAAAAAAAATTGACGTAATACTGACCATATTGCTCCTGAATAAAATATTTAGTCTTGCAAATTCCTTCTGAACAGATGATAAAATCAGATCTTTTCAATAAAAATAAATTCCAAAAATAAATACGAAAGTTGTTTAGATTTCTACAATAATCTATCAAAGGAAAAAGTTTCTCTATAAAGAATTCATAAACCTGTACCATGAAAAGTATTCAGCGATGTAAATGTGAATTATATGTACAATTATTGAACTTCTAAATTAGGGATCCCCAAACTATGACCGTCGACCCCATCAAGAATTTCTCAACATTAAAAAAATAAAAATGCATGTTTAAGCCCACAACCGGATTAAGAGTGGCAACGGTGGAGGGAAAAATCCAAAATGTGCAAGTGATAATCGGGAGGATCTACATTTTTTAAGTGATGACTGAGGGAAATCCAAAATTTACAAGTGATGATGAGGGAAATATAAAAATTTCATGTAATGACCAAGGGAAATCCAAAATTTTCCAGTAATAACCAGGGGAAATTCAAAATTTTCTAGTGACCAGGAGGCGGGAATACCTCATTTTCAAATGATGACCAGAGGAGACGAGAAAGCCAAAAAAATAGCAAATGTGCCAACCACGGCCTCAACAACAGCCCAGCAGCCTTCGGACAACAAAGAACCACCTTACACCCATCGATCCCCAATCGACCCCTGAACCTGAATTGACCCCTAATAATGTCATATGATCGCTGGGGTCCATATCAACCACTTCGGGGACCCCTGCTCTAAATTGAAATTGTTGATTTGTTTTTGAATGCTAATGTGATTATAACGATTTTTTTCTTGAAAGGTAGTTATATGACCCAGCATTTTCAAAATGTGGTCGCCTTTTATTTACGACCCTCGTCAATAAATAATTGAGAAAGATTTTAAACATATATTAGACAAAACGAATATGAAACAAAGTGTTATGGGAAAAAGTAGAAGAAAATCAAAACAATAATGTAAAGAAAATGGATATGGATAGGGAATATTTTAACAAAGTCACATGATAATAAGACAAAGCAAATTCTGGAATTTAATCCATGAGGTAAAAGGAAAAGAGGAGGACCAAAAGGTACATGGAAAATAAACATGAAAAAAGAACATGAAACAGAAGATCTGTCTTAGGTAGACGTGAAAAAAAAAAAGTAAAAAATAGAAAATTATAGAGAGGAACTACTGTAAAAATAGAGAACAGCAACTGAACACATTGAAAGGGAACAAAATATTAAAGAGAAAAGAGCTTAGGACTAGCAATCCTGACAATAACCATGCTAAAAAATACTTTATGGCACACACTGTTCCATTGGATTATGGTATAAAGAAGATAAACTTTACAAATCATAAAAAGCAATGATGAAAGAGCTTAATGAGCCCTGTAAGGGTCTCATACACGATCAAATAATTTGCTCAACTACACTGCTGTGCAAAGTCGCTAATTTGTGTTCGTCATATACAATACAACTAATTGGACAAACTTCAGTTCAATTGCGATATTTAGCGTGTAAAGATGTGCTCATAAGCTGCTTGTTTAGCTATTGTAATTCCTTAAGCTACAGAAACAAAAAAAAAAAAAAAATCTAAACGAAAAAGGAAACAAAGGATTTGGATAAGACTCGTTGAAAGAAAGGTGTAATTTTAGGCATAAAAATCTGATAACCAAGCTTCAGCTAACATCATCTGTGGACTACAAGTATTATTTGTTGGTTCATGGTTCATTTTCTCTAAAGTAAAACACTCAGAAACTCAGTGTCGAAAAACAGGATGTGTTTCGCAAATAATTTCGAACACATTTGATTCAGTTCAAACTATTACACAACACATAATCCGCATCATACACAGTCAAACTGTTTGCACAACGAACTTTGTTGCAAAAATTGTTTAATTGTGAATGGGACCCTTTATAAAATTTATACAACAAATTTGGTTTAAACAAGTAGTATCTAAAAGTGTAAGTACTCTTGTTTTTGCAGTCAACTAAAAAAACATTATCCTGTGTGCCACTTTTAAATCTTGCACCAGGGCTCACCGTCTCTACCTACGTTTATATTGTAACAAAAACTTACCTCTAATGCTTTGATGATTGAAGAATTGTAGTCGACAGTCTTCCTCATAACCGATTTTCTTAACCGTTTACCATCAAAATCTTCCAACGTCATTGGTCCTAAAGGACCTCTCGGACCAAAAGATTGAAACGGTTTAAAGAAATTCCGGTTATTAAAATTATTTCGATTATCAAATCTTGGAGGAAATTGACCAGTTGCCCCTGACAATCCCAAACCAGGAGGTGGCACATTTAAATTTGGCATCGCAGGTGGTGTCATGTTTGGTGGAGGAACATTCATCGAGGGAGGAGGAGCCGACAAATTTACTTGCGTAAACGGGGTAGTTTCCATTTTTTAAAATTAAATAGTCTTAATTCTTTAAATAATAAACACTATGCAAAACTTGGATCGTTGTCACTTAATTTATCTTACAATATGCAACACTCATTTTCATTATATTTATTTAATAAAATAAAAAGTCATTATTAAATTTCTTTATATACATTTAAAACATATTAATCTGCATCTTGAAGCCACATTTTAATTATATTTCGTTGTTTAACGTACAACCATGCCCAAGATTGTCCTCGAATATCCAAACACTTCGAAAAACAAAACATAACAATTCGCTAATCAAAATGATAAAACATAAAATGAGTTACACATTAAATAATCGCGGAAATGTCTGTTCTATTATTTCACATTCACAAAATATGCAAAAATATTGCTTTTAAAACCATGATGCGTATGTAACATAATCTGGAGGGAGACAATCGATGTCACAAAATCCCTAAATACAACAAGGTTGTTAAAATAAAATCCCTAAAAATTACAACTTTAACAAGAAACTCCCTAAATTATAATTGAATAAGTGTTGCCAATCTAATATTAATTAATTTTACTCTTTTTGACAGTTCATTCCAATGAGGTTATAATTTTGTAATTTAAAAATGTTTGAAATGTTACCAAGAATTATCGTAATAGGAGGATTTTTATCTCTATTTCATTCAGCATATTCAGCTGCACAACGTAAGTTTTACAAAGACTCTAAATCTATTAAATTTTCATCAACTTTTTACTTTTAGATCGATCATATCTTCGAATAACAGAACAAGAATTCACAACTTTACCTCTAGACGTAAGTTAAAATTATTAATATTGTAACGTAGATCTTAATTTGTTTTATTTTTTAGATTTTCATCCAAGGCTGTATCAGTTTATTCATTGCATTGTATGGAATAATGTGCGTAGCAGGAGATTTTAAAGAAATAAGAGCAACTGTGGATTTAGAAACAAAAACCTGGGAAACGCAAAGAAATATTGCATCATTCTATACATTTAATCATAGAGGAAAGTCACTTTCTGTGTATTACGTACCACAATCACCAACCAAAGCAGAGCTTATGGAAATCGAATAATTTAAGTACATTTGTATTAATATTTATGATATGCAATAAAATAGATTAGTACAACAAATTATTATAAATATCATGATCATGTTCCTTCTTAATTGTAACTATTCCAGTTACATTTCTAACCTGAGAAGTCATTAAAAGTATAGATTATACCAAACTGAATAAAAAGACACATGTCTTTATATTAAACATTCTAAAGGTTTACGCGAAACTAACTGGAATTAACATTTTCCTAAGTTTTCATGAGCTCTCATTTTAACAGTTAAAGTGGGCTTTAACTGAACAAAATTATCTTCACTTATCTGTTGAGCACTTAAATTTATTCGACAGCCAGTAGGGTAGCGATTTTCACGTGATTTTATTACTATTTCTGCATTTTGAACAGGGTATATAAATTATTATTGTACTTATAATCCAGTTCACATCAATGTAGATTATTTAGAATTTTTCAGTAGTTAAATCAACATTTCTGGGAAATAAGGAGGAAGACCCGGAAAATTGCTTGAAAATATATATTTTTTAAAAATAAAATATTGCTTCTTTATCCACTTTCATTTGATACCCATTTACTATATTTTTTTTACCTTAAATATATCTACGACATAGGTATATTTCATGTAAAAAAATCAGCTGTGGCCACCACAGGACCGACCATTGAGGAGATCCATCGAAATGTCAAAATCGGTATGATCACAATACCTCCCTTATATATGTTGGCGGTCGGTAAAAAATCATTCCACGCTTTGTCGGAATTGACGAAATAAATTCAGTTAGCTGAAGCCATTATCGCAATTGGGGGTATATTGCCATAATCCTCAATATTTGAAAAGATACAGGTCTGGTTCAGATAAAAATAAATGTTTTCTTTTCAATTTTTATTCAGTACAGCCCATTCCTTTGTAATGATTATCCTAACCACCGACCACCCGCTGAGTTTATTAGTTAGTGATTTACAAAGGTAAGAGTCATTTAGGATAAGCGTGTAATGGACTGCACATATTTTATTTGTTTATATTTTTCGGCTGATGCATTTTTTGACGTTTCAGTATTTTTTCTATATGAGAGTTAAAGAATTGTATATGCATGCTAAATTTCAACTCTTTAGATGCAATCTTTTGTTTTAATATTATTTTTCACTACTATAGGCGCTTTCCAGGCTAACTAAAAGAGTAGCTCCAAGTCACTCCCAACAGTTCAGTAGTTGTTCCAAGTAAAAGTATTTCACACTCTTAACTAGAGCTCGTGCAACTTAACTTCAGCACAGGGTGTCATAAATTACGTCATTTCTGCGCGAGAAAACAGCTGATCACATAGACGTACATAAGAGTTTCTGCCTTATCAATTGTTGTGAGTACCATACATACAAACTCATGTATTTCAAATTAATTTTAACAAAGTAAACAAATAACAAAATATTTAAAAAAAACCTAAACGGAATTAAACAATCAAAATCGAAATATACGCGTAGTCAAGAACAGAACAAAGTAAATGACGCCACTGTAATGTGTTAAACTAACTGTTGATAACGTAATAGACGAAATTTGATTTCTGCGTAGGAGAGTGGGTAACATCCGCCTGTGATGAAGTTAAGTTGAACGAACTCTACCCCAGAATTACTTTCCCCCGTACCCTGAAGTACCTACCTACATTTTAGAACTTGGAGTTCCTTTGTAGTTGAAGTTAACAGCTGATGCAATTCAAACTTGTTAAAGATTTATCACTCATTTGTAACTGTGTATTATTTAAATATTAAATAAAATCCATTTATCGTATCATAAATATGTAAAATTTAAAATAATTTGTACATTTAGGATAGATTTTCTCAGACATTTGTTAATTAAAGAGAGCACCGCCTCTTTCCACTAAATACTCAATAAAAGTGTTCCATGCCCAAAAATTTTCAGAGTAAATTGGGAACATTTTGAAGTAGTTCCAAGTATTTCACACCTACCTGGAAAACACCTTATGTCTACATGATCGGTGATGGCGAACGTATGACTCGTAGGTCACACAGTGACCCGTATGACGATTTCAGATGACCCGTACAAAAGAAGTTCTTTGTAGTTCTGAAAATTCTAAAGTAACTAAAGTTGAGTCTAAGCAAGCGCATTCACGAAACAGGGTAGGAAAATTGACAAATATGATAATAATAGCGAGATGGAATTCAACTATTACCTGTATTATACACGTCAAATACAAGGCCTCTAGCTCAGGTAGAGTTAAAGAGATTAGCAGGGGATTCCAAACAAATATTTACACTCTAAATGTGCAATTTTTATTTAAGAATTATACATTTGACCCGCGATTTGAATCTACAAAGTTTAAAATTCTATTTAGATCCGTCTGAGGAAAAAGGTGAGCCATCGCTGGCATAGATCCTTGATTTTGGCTGACATTGATCCTCTGACCACAGTGGCGTAAGTATATGGAAGGTCCCGCAAACTTTGTAAATTTACACAGATATTAGAATACAGAGATACGAAGAAATGAGGGTACGGAGCCTTGAATTTTTTATATTTTATTATAAAGGTGCTTTTACTTTAAAAAGGTTGACAAACCACTGAAATATATAAAAATACACCTTTTTGCAAACAATAACAGTAGAATATTTTTAATCTTAGCTTTTAAAAAGCTAAGAAGCATTGGATTAAACAGTTAAACCTCATTTATAATAGATACATATCATAGGCATAACGTAAGAATCACAGTACTCTCTTTGTTCTGTTCATTATAAACAGATGTTCAAAACAGTGACACTACTTTGTATAGTATTTCCAAAATGAAATGGCCACTCTTGTTAAGAAGCTTAACAACGCGGTAATGGGTTTATGGTAGTAATCTTAAGACTCGTTGCTGTAAAAAGAATATAATGGGTATTAAGGTAATTTTAAATTTAAATAGAATAGATGTAAAACTAGTTCAATTGAAGTTTCTTAAAAACCATTAAGGATATTTTCCAAATTTATAATCTTATTGTTGCTAAATTTTAGGAGTTGTTATACTTGTTTGTTAGTTAATTTTCAACGTTCATAGCGTGCATACATTAACAACATGGCTCTTTGGCGACCTTTGATTTTGCAGAAATTCCTAATTTCTGTAGTGAAAATAGTGAATCTGTGCAAGGTGATTGGAGGGCGAAAATGTGGACGTTGACGTGGAATGCGAAAATGTGGACGTGGCTACTATTTTAAGGCTACACTCATATTATTGTGTTTTAAACCCTATAGAAATAATATGGAGCCAATTAAAAGGTGATGTGCGCCGGAAAAGTACAACACCGATAGAAAGTGACACTGTAGTACAATTAATTAAAGACGAAACTAGTGCAATAAGTAGTGATTTGTGGAAAAAATGTATAGAGCATGTAAAGACAATTGAAACATTTTTTTTTTTATAAATCCACCAGTAAAATTTTCAATAATTATTAATTTAAATGACAGTGGTAGTGACACAAACTCTGATAGTGATATAAACAATGATAACAGTAATAATAATTAATATTTTAATAATTTTAAATTACCATAAATTGACAAGTTCAAAAAAGAATGATTTTTGTTTGTGCAAATTTGAAGAATTTAATATAGACTATATAAAATAAACGATTTTTAAACATGCCTATATTCATAATTTAAAAATAGCCAGTCCTAAGCCTGACAAAAATTTGAAGGAATGTCATGTGAGTATATACAGTTCATTCTAAACAGCATATAAGACAACACGTTTATTTTAAATAATGATTACGAGCCTGGTAACTATTTTTAAGAGAACCATAAACTCAGCAGGTATAATGGTTATACTATCAGTCATTATTGGTATTAGCAAGTGAGAGTGGCCATTTCATTTTGGAAATACTATACTCATTTTTATGTTCATGCCATGCAGTTATGTACCTACATATATAAACCAGGCTTCTGGCTTAGATACAAGTAAAACACATAATTGCAAATAAAATAATTTATTAAGTACAATAACACACATTTGTAAACTATCTTTGTATAACATAATACTTCAATTCAATAAAATATATTCGAATATTTCAATAAATCTTCTTCATCTGTTCATATGAAATAAAGAATATGATATTCCACGGGCCCATTCTCACCCAGGTTGGAATAAACCCTTTATACAATGCCCAGAATCCTTCTAGTTTAACTGTATGGAAAATACAGTCGAGCATACCAGCATAGATATGCTTATTTAATTTAATACTATTCTTTAGTTTTCTTTGGTTCATTAAACGTGTCTAAAAATAAAATTAGTTTTGTAGATTGTGATCTAGTTTTAGAAATAGACTTGTTGAAAAGCCATTCCACCTGCATTATAAATACTTGTGTTATTATGCAATACTCACTCTAACGACATCAATAGGTGTTGAAGCAATAGCGCTTCCAAAACTTGCTATAAAACTAGAGCTGAAAAATAAAATATATATCAGACATTTATTACGTTTATAAAATATTTGGCCCATTTGCTGACAATTAAAGATAAAAAAAAATGATGTGAAGTATGATTTTTTTGTAGGTATTTAGTAAGTGATAACAAATTGTGGGTACATATTAAAAATCATATATTTTGATAACTTTTGAAAGATAAACCGTGCTTCTATCTAGAGACTTACAAGCATATTTAATTACGAGATGCGCTCGCATCAAAATCCACTTATAGCTACCAAGTTATATAAACATTATAAGCACGGTGTTCAAAAAAATCGACAACTTTCGAAATAATTATCAGATCCAAAATTCTTGTTGTACTATTCCGGTTCATAATAATGTGTACTACTCTGAATATTTTCAGATTTATAATTAACCCCCCTGGATTAGAGTGTGGGACAAGAGTTTTTTTAGAACCTCTTTGGCAAAAATCGTGTTAAAATACATTTTAAAAACTTGTTTTCGTTTCTTAATCTACGTTTTGAGACCACAAGAGCTCTATTTTGATACCACACAATATTTTAAAAAAATAATTATTTTTGAAAAAGTGTTCTAATCAAAATTTTCTGTTGAACTATTCTGGTTCCCAACAACGTACATTATTGAGATTTTTTTCAGATTTTTAGACCAACACCTCCGGGAAATAGGGTGAGGTACAAAAGCTTTTTGACACATATTTGGCGAAGACCAATAACAAATTTAACTAAAAAAAATTGTTTTATCAACGCATTAAGAGGTTTTATTCACCCCACTCAAAATTATACATATATATATATATATATATATATATATATATATATATTTTTTTTTTTTTTGAGGAATACACATATGTTTTATTTTTCCCGCGATATGTTTTTTTGAACACTCAATAATTTTCCTATATGTGGGTCAAAGAGCTGTTTTAAGCCAAATTACAACTTTCTAGCTCCAGCCGTTTGACCACAATTTGTAGTAACAGACCGATACATTAGTGACGTTATAAAGGTTTTTTTTTTGTCATACCTACAAAGCCGCAAAAAAGAGCTGCGATATTTGCAGTTAGCACCGTAGATCAGACAGAATGTCTAAAGGATTTTCGTACGAGGTCTGAAAGCCAACCAATATTTATTGTCTCGACCTAAAATATTGGACAGAATGAACCAATAATGGCGCAGTAAAGGATGCGCACATGTGACCGTAGCGAATAACTGTTCATCTGTCAAACATATTTCGAGGTTATTTAGTATCATCTTTAGCAATATTTTTTCTTATTTTGTTTAAAATAAATTGGATTTAGCTGTTCATATTCTTAGGACATTTATATCCACGTTTGGATTTATTCAACATCTTATTATCCAACATACTTAACTAGTGACTTATCTAAGGTGACCGTTAAACATTCCAATCAGAGAAAAAGTACCGGGGGAATTATGTTTTTTTTTTTTTTTGTTAAGTTTGTAGAATTTGTTTCAACAATTCTTGTCCACAAACTACTCTTGATTACAATTTCTATACTTCTCATTTATTTATTCAAGTTGGGTGTTAGGCATAAAACAAATTCAACGAAATCATTATTAATATAATATGTTTTTACTTTCCTTACTCTATTTTATAACGATAATAATGACAACAATAATATTTTTTAATAAACAAAAATCGTAATTTTATAGACAAAAATAATAATAACAAAAAATAAATAAAATAATAATTCCCTTCAATTTCAAATATAATAAATTAGAATAGAAAACGGTACGGTTTTGCGAATCCAGGAGATTTACTGATTCGGGACAAAGATTAATATTATCAGTCTTCAAAAATTGTTAATTATCTGTCCACTCTAGGTTAAGTACAAATATTTGAATTTTGTCAACTTACAAAAATAGACGTAGTGCGCATCAATTAGTACAGATTCAAAGCGATAAATATTGGATGGTATACTACAATAATTTTACATCAGATAATTCTGAACAAAATTCTCAATGCAATAATTATCGTACGACAAATCGTACGAGATTCAAATCGAAAAATTGCATCGTGTACTACAGGCATAATATTTTTCGGTTTAATTTATTACGTGGACTATATTATATAGAATTCGGTATTCTGTGACAAAAATAGTGTAAATAAAGTAAATGTAAATACATTTTTCCTTCTAGAAAATTCTGCGTTTTGTATGAAGAACCCGAACCCATTACAATATGGTATTGAAACTTGGATTTTAATTAAAAGGGATGAGGAATGAGAAAAAGATTTACGGACCTGTACAGGAAGTGAACTTTACCTATGCAGACGTTATAACTTTGGCTTTTCCGAAAAAAATGTGAAATAAAAATCGTCAGACTGCAATAGTTTAAGCAAATATAAAGATGAAAATCTAAAATCTCCTAGAAAACATTATAGATATATATATATATATATATATATATATATATATATATATATATATATATATATATATATATATATATATATATATATATATATATCACTTTTATTCATATAATGTTTACTGTTCCCACCAAACATTTTTATACGGGCCAGTACTGGTAAAGCACATACTCCCCGGCATTGAAAGTAATGGGCCAGTACCCCGGTGTCCCCGTGGCCGTTACTGGCCCATTGATGTATCAGTTGCTGGCCCAGCAACGGTAAAGTGCAAAATAATCGCATTAGTTGCAAGATTTATTTCTGATGGTTTTAAGTAAAAAGTATGAGTGAAGAAGAGTGCTTATAAAATGCTGGTAAAGTACTTCGTATAGGCGGAATGCGAAATACAAATGTGAAGAACATTATTAATACTGGCGTTGCACTTACTTTTGGTGCCAGTAATTTACCAGCATAAAAGCAGTTTGCCAGCATTCGGCCGTTAGTTGAATGTTTGCTGGGTTACAATATATTTGTAGGCTATTCCAAACGTTTAGGCGGAACTAGATTTTGAAATCTAATAATTTGTATCTATTAATTTAGGTCATTTTGTTTAAGCTTTTTAAATCATGCTCAAATTGTAAATTCTTGATTAAATTGATTGTTATTATAAAATGCCCTTTTCATTGAATTATATTTTTTTGTCATTTCTAGTAAAAATTTCCCATTTATTTACTTTTTTGTTTTCAAAATATGGAAAAAAATAATAAAATATTTAATAAATGTCATTCATTTCCATGGTTTCACTGTTGGAATTTTAAATTTTCACATACCAACGTCAAACATAAAATAACCCAAGCAAGGGTGACAACCTAAAAGAACGAAAGTCCCATTTAGTTCCGCCTAAACGTTTGGAATAGCCTGTATATTTAAAAACACTCTAAATAAAATTGATGTGAAGTTTGAATTTTCGCACATATCAGGGTTTTGTAGGTATTTAATAAGTGTAAAAAGCCAACATCATACTGGATGTATAGGAATATTTGTTCTATAATCACATCAAAACCTTTTTTGATAATTATTGTTATTCGTTCTTTCAGTACTAAGAGCTTCCATTTATTTTTTTAAACGAAATTTAAATAATTTTTCATTTTAAATTTTACACAACTGAACACGCTATATTAAACATATATACAAAATATCTATAACGTTATTAGCCATGAATTAAAAAATAATAATTTTGTCAAAAACACAAAAACTGCAATATTTTTCAAAAACGCAATCGGATAAAAAATTCCTCGAGTATGTTTTCGGCTTAAATCAAGGTACATTTCCTATAATTTTTACAGATTTCTAGTTTAACCCCTTTGGGAAAAAGGGGGCGAGGCAAAAACTTTTAAAGCAAATTTTGGCTAAAATGGTGATTAAAAAAAAATATTTAAAAAAACTACCTTTCGTTCCTTAATCTTCTACGCCATAAGAGCTTGCTTTTGATACCATACAATAAATTTTTAAAAAAAACCTTTTTTTAATCGACGGCAATAAAATCGATATTTTTTTGAAAAACTAATCTGATCAAAAATTCCTGTTGAACTATTCCGGTTCCCATCAATATACAGGGTGTTCATTTTAAATTGCTCACCATTGCTATTTCGAGAAATATAAAAGGTACGAGGACAACTCCTCTAAGATATAGGGTGCGGAACAAAAGTTTTTAGACACATTTTTTGTGTCTAAAAACTAATATCTAAAATGCCATAAAAAAATTTTTTCAAAAATGTAAATTTGTTTGTTTATCCGTGGATTAATAGGTTTCATTTGGTATGCCAATCAAAATTTAATTTATATTTTATTAAATACATAATTGTTTATATTTATCTCGGGATGTGTTTTTTTGAACTCTCAGTATTTTTTCTATATGTGGGTCAAAGATTTGTAAAAGCATGCTAAATTTCAACTTTCTGTGTTAAGCCGTCGGCTACAATTTCTACCGTACAGAGAGACAGGCAGACACATGAGTGACGTTATAAGCGTTCGTTTTTTTTTTTTTTTTGTGGTCATACCTAAAAATCCCTAAGAACACCAAAAAAATGATTATCACTATCAAATATAAACAAACACGGAAAGAAGGTAACTTCGGAAATAAGTAAGACATGGTCTTCGTCTATCTTCGGGAGGTAACGATTTATTTTAGGAAAATATAAGCAAACAATGATGGAGACACATATTAATATAAACAACGGTGTCAATATTTGTTATTGGTCTGAGTTTTATGCCTATCTCTGACGTTTTTTCCTTCAGAAAAAAGTTTGAATGACGTCAGAAATTTGATAGTGTAGTAAGAAGTACCATGACTTCAAAAAGTAATTACATAAGGGTTGGCTATCGAAAAATGAAATAATGTCTACTGCAAGCTTTAGAATTAATTAACTGTCATCACTGTTGTTTTATGTCATAAGTTTATATTGTTATATAAAGCTTGCAGTAGACATTATTTTATTTTTCCATAGCCAACCCTTATGTAATTACTTTTTGAACTCATGGTATAATGTAAAACCGCCTTAAGGTCGGGAAATAAATTGTTAATACTCTAATTCTACATGTTGTCAACCGAAAATTGTCAGCAAACAGACCTTTTTAGGTACAAACCTATATAATACTTACATAAAATGATTACTAACGTTATTACCGAATGTATGCATTAAATGCGCTTTGCAAAAATCATACACGGGCAATTCTACGGCTGCTATCACAGCTGCTCTTTGAGCTGTAGGATTCACACCCTGCAAGTAAATTATATAAAAATATAGTTGAATTAGATGAGTTACGTCAGTAGATTATAATATTATGAGGAAATAATGGGATTCGGACTGGTCAGAAATTAAAACAATATTTTAACTTCGCTAATGTTTCGATTTATATTTTATTTAAATTTATATCCACACTATTATTACAGCTCTGATGAAGATTTAAAATATAAATCGAAACGTTAGCGAAGTTGAAATATTGTTTTAATTTCTGACCAGTCCGAATCCAGTTACTCATAATATAGAAGTATAGTTAATTTAAAAAATAAATTCTGTCAAATGTGCTACAAAATTATATGTTAAAACAAATTTAAGACAAAATATAGGTATTTACTATTGGAATACAACCAAAACGAATTTCTTTAAACGTTTTGTTCAAATGACGTCAAATATGTTAATTATAGTCTAACTCAGAGGCCCTCAAATTGAATAATATCAATATGATATTGTTACGCCCCATTCGGGCTAGCGGGTCAATTTGGGTTAAGGGGTCGTTTGAAAAAAGTTAACCATAAAACACTAATATAATGATTACACAGTTATATGTGTGCAAGTCTGTGGCCGCAAGAGTTAAATCATTTATAGATGCTGCTTGACTGCAAAGCAAGCAGCAAGTATGTATGTTCCCTCAAAATTAAAGAATGGCTGCACCGATTTAAAAAATAAATACATCAGCGTGTTCATGGCATCGTTTATGGTAAAATAGGCGTGTTCTAAACATAAATGTTTAGAACTTTATTCTTAATTATCGTACGAGAGTCTGGTTTGCACCAACGTGTTCAGAAAATCTTTCCGCAGGCTAAAGCCTCTTTATTATGACTTCATAATTTTTATAAAAAAAATTAAAAAATTCAGGCGCTTTGCAACACAAAGCGTCCGAGATGAGTGTGTCAGTATTTTGAAAGATGAAATGATTCGTTTGTGGTGGGGATAACATTAATTCATAGATTTCACAAAATCATTAGGTTATATGGTAAATTATAGACGGCAAAGGTTTCATACATTTTAATCGCGATTATATCTACGTTTTTATTATTTTTTTAGGATATGTTTATAATATTTTCATCATTCTTCACAAGCCGAAAATCTATACTAATATATAAATTAGTTCGTTTATATGTATACATGAAAAGACACCGGGCACGTCAGCTAGTGTAAAATAATTTGTGTAAAAAATATTTACATAAATTACAGGTTCTGCCTGGCCGTTCGGCTATAAACTGTAGTGCCTTTCTGTGTACGCTAAAAAATGGACGTAATACTGACCATGTTAATCCTGAATGTACACAGATAGAAAATATGGTCATGAAACCTGGTAACAGGAGGCCTTGGCTCACCTCGGGCTGCTAATGATGTATGTACACAGTTATATATGAAAAAAATTAAAATGTTTACATGTCATATTATTTCAAATTTATTCCGAATTATCTTTATTGTACTATGGTCTAAATTAAATAAATAATAAAATAAAAGTGTTCATATATCTCCCATCTTTGTAACACAAACACAGATTCGCATCTTTTTACACATTTATTATTATTATTATTATTTTTTAATAAATACCTTTTTGTTTGTATTAACAATCTAAAAAATCACATAATCGTATTTTTTCTGATCCTATTGTAATTTTGTAACAGTAAAATAAAGGGGGGCGATAAAAGTCGACAGTCTTGAAGGGATCGACGGTCAAAAAAGTTTGGGGACACCTGGTCTAACTCACTGCGAATTAGCATGACATGTCTTAGCACACAATATACATGTAATTTTTCAAGGTTTAGCTCAAAAAACTGAAGAATCAACTACCTCTTTTTTTGTCTCCTACCATTTTACAAATTATTTGGTGACTCATTAGTTAATAGCTATTTTTTTTTCTTGGGTTTTCATGTCATTTAAATTTAATATCTTAATAATAAAAATAATAACTGACCAGTTTGCCTTGGGGCGACTGGGTTAAATTATGAAATAATTTTTCATTTCTATGGCGTTATTTCTAAGCTATCACAGATGTGTCGTCATTTCGTCTCATGACATGTTAATATTAGGTCGTCAAGGATGAAATTTGTAGAAAAATAAGTTGGTTGATAACTTACAAATATAAGGAAATATTTTATTCATCAAAGTATGCACCCATATTGTCTATACACTTTTGCCATTTAAGCGGCAGGTAGTTCAGGCCGGCGGTATAAAACCCTGGCGGACGAGAGTCAATGAATTCCTGGAAGCCCAGTTTTACAGCATTGGCGGAATTAAACTGTTTTCCTATTAAAAAGTTGTCCAAATTGCGGAAGAAGTGGTAGTCAGTGATGAAGAAGTTCCAATTCAAATTCCCGTAGTTTTGCTACAGTCATTTGTGCAGTGTGTGGTCTAGCATTATCATGCAATAAGATAGGAGTCGATCAGTTGACCAATCTAGACTGTTTTTCTTTAAGTTTTTGCATCATTTCGTCCAGTAGGTTGCAGTATATTTCTGCTATGATCGATGGGCCAGTTTTTTTTTTTTTTTTTTTTCTCCTGTTTGATTTTTATTTTGAATTTGAATTTGGATTTTGGCGAACCAATTTGATATTGTCTGCTGCGTAGTAACACTAGAGCCAAATACACTATTAATGTTTCTCGCGGTCTGTGATGCCGTAGTTCCACGTAAGAACTCATACTTTATAATAGTGCGAATTTCCGAGCGTTCCATTTTCAACAAAATTAATTTAAAAAAAAAAGTTTTTGAAATTTTTTAGAGCATACAATTATTTCTTTAAACAGACGGGATGTGTAACTTTCCAGCAAACAAAAAAAAAAAACAGAACGGTAAAATATTAAACCAATGTCAAATAATAAGCTGTTAAAGTTTGCAATATTATTAACTACAAATTTCATCCTTGACGACCTAATACTATCTTAATCCGATTCCCTTAAATTTTTCTGGTATCGATGCTATTTAGACATGTTCATTCTTGGTTTAGAAAGGTGGCGCATCCAGGCAGTGGTGTGTTCATAAAAAATTAATATCCGATAAAAAAACAATAATAATAATAAAAATAATATTTATAATAATAAATTCCGGCTTAAGGCCTCCTTCAGAAGGCAAATTGAAACCATTCCTGTCTGCAAATCGTCTGCTATCTCTAATAGACGATATCCAAAGTGACGTCAGCAACACTAGCGCCAGTGAGCTTTTATCAAACTAGTCTTACAAATATTTCATTTGTACATTGTCGGAGTATATTGAATAACTTTATGTTCTGAGAAAATAGAAGATCATTCTATTCAAGAATTAAGAAGGTGATTAGATGCCGAGCATTACAAAAAATTTAAAACAGGGAAGTTTTAATAGAGAGGTTAGGTTTAAGTGCACATCGAATTTTTATAATAAATTTTCTATTAAATTTTATTAAAAAATATAAATTCGTTTACGAAAAATTTATTTGTTAGAATCAGGAAAGCAACTATTCGTTAGAATAGTTCGACTGTATCCGCATCCGCAGTCTTTGTAAATATAAAATCCGCATCCGATCCGCATCCGCAAAAATATCCGCACAATCCGCACAGGATTTGCTGTCTGTTTGGAAATATCTAACATATTTCGCCTTATTTCGCATGTCGGTGTTTTGTAGCACTACTATTTTTTTTTAATTTTATCACATTAATATAACTGGGTCCAGAAATATGTTTTCTATCTAATGTCGTACTGGGATTATACATATTAAACCAGTGGCGAAGGGAAAACTCCGCTAGACTTGCCCTCCCATAAAAAAAAATATTTAAAAAAATATGTAAATTTAAAAAAAAAAAAATTAAATATTTAGGTAAATCTTCAAAAATACATCAAATTATGTTCTATACAAATTTTTGTCCAAGGCTTGCTTTACTAGTTATCATGACCATGGAAACGTTACATATAAGTATGAAAAAATTGAGACTTGGAAAGAGACTTGAGAATTTTACAAAAAATTTTCGAAATTTTTCGTTTTATCAAAAAACGTCTCAAATAAAAGTTATTAGTTATTGCATTTATAGTAACATTTGTTCAATAAATTTTTTCGAAATATTTTTCTGTTGCTAAATATTCGCAAAAATCTTAAAATCGACAGGAGTAAACTCCCATTTCTAGTCAACCGATTTTCATAAAAAACAATAGGGTTCTTCCCATTTAATAGGAGAATTTTTTAGTACCAGAACGAACTCTTTAAGTTAAACCGTTTTTGAGTTATCGTGTATACACACAGACACACAGACGCACAGACACACAGACACACACACACATACGGACGGCACTTCGAAAATAGGTTTTTTGGATTCCCTGGACCATGAAACGTGGTCATCCGTCAAAATCTCGACATCGAAAATTTTCGCGATTACAATACTTGCCCCTTATATATTAAGGTCGGGCAAGTAAAAATAAAGATAGAAATTACAATTATTCGACTCTTAAACCTAGTTTATATAAAATGTAAAACCTAGTTTTTGAAGATATCTCACTATTATTTTAGAGAAGCGATATTTAGAAATAATTAAACAGATTAATTAATTTAATTATCACATTTTATGACCAATAAATAACAAGAAACGTCTTATAAGATCAGCAAAATAAAAAAATAATAAGTTCTTAAAAATAAAACTAAATTCCTAAATTGGGGCTCATGAGGAAGAACAGTCCTTGTGTTCTTACAAGGACTGATCATGGGCCTTTATCCACTGTACAAACTATTATTATTATTATTATTTGTAAAAAATTAAAAGATGAAAGTTATATGATGATTTCAAGAATTTTAAGATTATTTTTACTTTTTAAAATTTGATATGAGCTTCTATGTTTTTAAATGTGGCAAATTACCATGGTTAATTTTTACTAATATTTCCAAAATTGCAAAATAAGGCGATACATAATTATTCTTCCAAAGAAATTGTTGTATCTACGACTGTTATATAAACACTACTATATTTAACTATGTAAGTAATCGTAAAATAAGTCAAAAGTGCCGTATCGTATCATTATTTCACTCTTGCCATAAGAACAATACAAATGCCAGCGATACATTTTTGAAGTTCTAAACACGTCTTCCGTAGGAAGAGGCGTCCAACCGAAGATTTTATGTTCACGCGGATATTGCGGATAAGCGGATATGATATATAATCCGCATCCGCGCGATTAAATGATAATTTATCTGCATCCGCAGAAAAATGGCGGATATCCGCGGGTAATCCGCGTATTTGCAGGGCTCTACTGATAGACGCTGTCGCTAGAATCGATTTTAAATTGGATATCGTCTATTTGCAGGATACAGAAAGCAGTATTACTCGGTACGCTCCAAATTGTTCGTACGCTAGATATGGCATAATCCCGCGACTACATATTGCCACGGTTTGATGCTCCACTAGACTCCAGTATAACGTAGCTCAAAAAGTTACTGAAGTCTGCGACTAGTGGACGCTTGTCAAGATCAGACAAACCCCATACAATAATAATTAATGATTGATAAGTATTGAGGCACGCATGAATATATTGTGCGGGAGGACATACCAGCTTATACGACTGTATAATACGAATGTATTTCATACTATACTCTATCTCAGAAAGACTGATAGTAATAAAATTTATTATTTGTAAAAAGTTATTATTTTTTCACACAGCAGCGGCCCACAAAATATGAATAGTTCGAAACGAAATATTGTTAAAAACAACCGAGTGTGACCATATTTATCATATCATTAAACGCACCCCTGTGACCATATTTTTCCTCAAAATTTTAGGGTAACATTTTTATGATCTATTGTGTTTAACCCTAGTTTGTATTCCCATATAAGATGTTTGTAAAAACTTATTATTTTTTCACACAGAACCGGCCCACAAAATATGAATAGTTCGAAACGAAATATTGTTAAAAACAACCGCCTGTGACTATATTTATCATATCATTAAACGCACCCCTGTGACCATATTTTGCCTCAAAATTTTAGGGTAACATTTTTATGATCTATTGTGTTTAACCATAGTTCGTATTCCCATATAAGATGTGCGTAATAAAAAACCAAAAAAAATTTGAGGAAAAATATGGTCACAGGGGTGCGTTTAATGATATGATAAATATGGTCACAGGCGTGCGTTTAATAAAATGATAAATAGTAATATAGAAATACACAAAACCAATTTAAACGTGTTTAAAATGTGCACGCCACTGGTAACTGCCTGACAAAAAGATTTATTACTATCAGTCTTTCTGAGATAGAGTATAGATCAGTGGTCCTCAACCAGGGGTGCACGTACCCCTTGGGGATGAGTGAAGCTCGTTTTAGGGCTGCTGCTGCTAATTTTAATTGAGCAACATGCAGCAACATTTTAAATTGGTAAATAAATTAATTTCTAGTGTCATAAATACACCTATTTATATTTCAACCTATAATTAAATAAATGACGTTCCTATTTACCGTTTATGTTATGCGTAGATAATTTTACAAAATTGGATTTTTTTTCTGCACGAGATGCATTCACGGATGGAAAACTACATCAGCTAATTGTGCAACGCACGAGCGCATTATACATTCCGAACGGCAAACATCAGAATTGCAATCATAATAGCAAATAATAATGAAATATTGACGGTTTTTCAATTAAAATTCTTACAATAACAGTTCAATATAAAATATTGTGTCATAAATTATTTTTGAGTAATTAATATGTTTGATTTTAATAGCGAATTGTAATTTTATGTTTATCAACCGGCTCTGATTATTCATGAAATTTTAACAACCAGCTCTCGTGAGCTGAGGTGAGGCGGCTCCAAGATACCATTTACACCAGCCTACCATAACATTTTAATCGCCGTTGTGTGGAGCTTCTGCTCTTTTTTCTTTTGCAATTCTGATCTGTACATAATGAATTACGGCTGATTTATATGAGGTGGTAACAATCAAAACAATTTTGTGTGATTAGTCACACAAAATTCAAAATTGAGATATTGGTATCATTGTCTTCCTTTTGGTTAAATGTATCAAATAAAATCATTACATTCATCTTAAACGTATTTTGTACCATCTAAAACACGCAAACAAAAACAAAAAAATAAATAAAAAATTGAAAAGGAGGGTTTTATATTTTTTTAATTTTTTGATGAACTTATAAAATGGCACTAAGTATTGATCTACGATCTTCCATCTATAGAAGTTCCTCAACAAGAGGTTGTGATTATTTGGAAAATTAAAGTTGTGATTTGCATATTTAATAATATATTATAATAATTTTAATAAAAGAATAAATAAAATAATTTAAATCATTTGCCCCACTAAGTTCATGCAAAACGTGATTTGGCAAATACAAATCATCGATTTTTCGTATATTTGCTCATAAAAAATTTTACCGACCGCCAACATACACGCACGGGCAAATTTAAGGGAAAAGACATAAAAATCTAATTATTTTCCCTGTAGTGTACATATTGTTGATGTCTCTCAGGTAATCTTCTAGTACGATATTTTTTTAAATAATGTTCAATCGGTTTGAGGTCAGGGGTGTACACTGGCCAAACCATTGTTGTTATACCCACTTGATTTAAAAATCTGTTGCGCGCATTATCCTACTTTAGGCTGAAATTTTCTCCGATATATGGGGCAAAAGGTACAACAAAAAAATACACTAGTAGCAAAATTAAATGGTGCATTTTGTTCTCCTTGTCGTCGATACAATCTTTCCCTACGGTTTAGTAGAGCTTTCAAAGCCATCTAGATATAGGCTACAAAATAATAAATTAAAAAAAAAAAAAACATAATTTTCAATCTGTTCCTTTAAATTTGCCGGTGTGTGTATATAGGGGAGGTATTGTGATCATACCGATTTTGATATTTCGATGGATCTCCACGAATTGAGGTCCCTACATAACGTTTTGACTATTTTTAGCATGATGTCTGTCTGTCGGTCCATGTACACGTGCAGAGCAAATTCGGCTAAAAGGATTTTTATGAAACTTCATATTTAAGCTTTTGACATCAATGGCACGAGTTGATCAACTTTTAGTAAAAATAGGTTGACTAGAAATGAGAATTTACTCGTGTCGGTTTTAAGATTTTCGGGAATATTTCATAACAAAGAAATATTTTGAAAAAATTAATTTAACAAAAATTGCTATAAAAGCAAAACTAACAACTTTTATTTGAGACATTTTTTGATAAAGCAGCATAAATTAAACAAGCACTTTGTGATGACGGTCAGTCCTGTGGTGGCCACAGCTGATTTTTTTACAATTAGGCTCCCCATTTGTTACAAACAAGATTATGTTTTTTGATATTATCTCAAAACTGCATTATTGTGACAATTCACTTGTTACCTCCTCATATATTTTGCCTTTAGTTTTATTGGCATATTTTTGTCTTTACACTGATCATATATGGATCTCCATTTTAACCAATCTGTATTAATTCTGTGTTAAATATTAATTTCAATATCACTGTTTTGCGTCAATGCGTAGCCGACGTTTTTGAACTGGCTAACCGCTTTGACGCGCTATTTGTGTATGAAGAAACGTCTATTAACCAGCAAAAATGATTTGGGCGCAAATAATAATAATTTATTGCTGCAGGCCGTTTTTAATTTAATTCCCTAATTAAACTTCGCTAAACTAAACAATAACTAGTCAATACAAACAACTCTATTCTGGCACAATTTTATTGTATTGTTATAATATTTCAAAAATCAAATGCAAAATTTGATTTGACTTATTATTCCTTAAGAATAAAAAAAGTAAAGTATATCAACGAAAAAGTTTGGCTAGCTTGTTTATTATTAATTAAATGTTAATTTTTTCTTATATTATAGTTTTTTTTTTTTTTTTCTCAGATAGTGTTGAAAAATTTATTTTACCGCCAGTTGCTCCTAATCAGTTACAAAAAGTGTGATATTTCGAAACTTCAGACAATTTTGAAAAGTGACACTTTAATTCATCGTTTACGTTATGAATTTCAAAACGCAGAATCGCAACTGTGGCAATCAAAATCATTTTTGTGTATGAGATAGTGATGCAATTTAAAGTCCAATTAATCTAGTGGTGGTTTCGAAGTTCCGATCTGTGGATTTTTCACTAACAGAAAAACCACGGACATTAGTCTTTAAAAATTCAGGACGATTAAGCTACAGTTACATGTTGATCATCAAAGAATTAAATAGAATAACAAATACTCAGAAATATTTTCTGCAAATATTCAGATTATTAACTATAATAAAATAAGTACAGCTGCATTATGGAATACGCATACTTAATCCATACTCAAAATTCCTCACACAATTACCCATTAATTATGCGCTACCCGTTAAGTTTTTCTTTTTTCCCGTTGGTTAACGGGTAGCGGGTATTCAAAATCGGAATCGGACATAATCTTAAGAAGTCAGTACCGGATACCCGAGTACCCATCGTCATTCCTAGTCCAGAGTAACCTCAGAGGAACTACTAGTAGAGAAGGCATAACGCAAATTTTGTGTAACTTAATTCTTCTCTACTTCTTCTTAATTAAAATCTTCTCTATTAGTAGTTCCTGTGAGGAAGCAACTTAAGTCGTTGCAACGCAAGTCGATGCCCTTCTCTATTACAAAATAAGCAGTGTGTAATCTGCATAGTCATTATTCATCGTTTTCTTTTGATCTCATAAATATAAAAACTTAAAAAATTAATATCTCTTTTATTACAAAACTTTTACCAAGGTGTTTTAAAGTTTTTCGCCTTCATTTGACCTGTAGTATCACCCATTAAAAAAAAAAAATAATAAGAAGACCGTAAACACCCTAGTATATACATTTGCAAGTTAAAAAAATAATGCGTTCCATTTTTCGGCGATTTTTGTTTTTCGACTGCCGTTGAAAACGTAACTCAAATGAACCAACTCGAGTACAGTAATACCTCGCTTAACGTTACCTCCGTTAACGATACCGCTATACCGTCTATAATGTCGGCTATAACCTCATTACTGGGCGACGCGGTAATTCCCATAGTTTGGAAGAAAGTAGGACTCAATTTAGAAGAAGAATCGGTACTTGCTAATGACATCCAGAATGAACTTGTTGAAATGGCACACCAATTTCATTTCAATGAAGTTTACGCTGATGATATTCAGACATTACTATAAGATGACAACGACAATCCACTAACAAATGAAGAATTGCAAGAACTGACAGAAGAAAATTTGGTAAGAGAAGATGCCAATTCTAACATCGATATGGAAGAGCCGCCGGTTAAAGTTTTAACAACAAAAAAATTGTCCGATTGCCTGAGTCAGGTGTCTCATTCGATAGATATTTTGTCCGAAAATCCAGATTTTGCGCGAAGTTGTGCTGTAAAAAGGAATGTATTAAATGCTTTAACATGTTACAGTGAGCTATTACGAAAAAAGAAGACAACCAAGGCAATCGACCCTTGATTCGTTCTTGAAAAAAATAAAATCGTCACAACTTGTTAGTTTATTTACGTATAACCGCTAATTTTGTAGTACATACATGCATTCTAATTTTATACTTTAAATTTTGTCAAGAAAAGCTGTTTTCAGTTGTTCCTATCTATTAATTAAAAAATTAAAAATGAAATAATGTATTTTGTTTTCAATTTCGTAACCTATCCTTATCCTTCGCGTGTTATTTCTTCCTCCGTTAACGTTGATTCGGTTAACGTAATGTTCTTGAGGAACGCATCCCTAACGTTAAACGAGGTATTACTGTATACGATTATACGATATACCCCTACGAGTATACGATTCTAATGCTGGATTTCCACGTGTTTAATCAAGGCTATTGAAGCTACATCAAGGAATTAAATCAAGCTGTTAAACTAAACACTTTTTCTATTTAGTGTTGTCCCTGTTTAGTAAAATGAAGTAAGATACATATTAACATGTAGTTCTTCACCTACGTTACTAAGGGAACTTGAAGAGATAAATTTATGATGAATATGTTCCACAAACATATCTTTTCTCTATAAGCTTTAACCAATATTAATGTTATTTCTTTGTTCCAACGCCCTACTTTTAATAAAAAACCGTTTAAAAAGCTTGTCTAGAAAACCTGTTTACATTTGTTTAGCAGCTGACGCGTTCCTGAAAAACAGTGGTCGGGCTACTTGATCAAGTGAATAGAAGTGCAGAGTATTCACTTGACTTAACATCAAGAACTAAATCAAGTTAGCTACTAAACGCGTGTAATCCGGCATTACTGTATAAGTGATTTTTGCTTACCCTCCATAAGCCAGCGACGCCTTCCTGGGTATAGACATCTCTAAAGCAAGCGACTAGTCCAAGATTACCTACAGCTCCCCTAATTTGCATACGAACTTTAAGTACATCGGTGGGGTTTGCTATTGCACTGGATAATACTCCAGCAGATACTGCACAACATACATTAGTACCTATATTTTCTTCAGTGTGCTTTGCTACAATTTTCTTTAAGGAATAATAAGTGCCAAATTTTATTGTGCCATAAATCGCTTGCCTTAAAACTGCTGGCCCAAAACTGAAAGAAAAATTAAGGAAATTAGGCTCATTCTGAAAATTTAATTTGATTTATATGTTTTAGCATCTCAATTTTTACATTATATTCGATATTAATTATGAATATTCAGTACAATACTATTATAATACTAATTATTTACAATATGACAACAAAGCCCATATAACCAATGAAGAAGTACAGCTCAACTAATTGCTGGTGGCAGACAAAAGCAGATAAGCAGTATGAACTTTTAGTTAGAGTAGTGGGGACTACAGTCTTTATCCAAGGCTTCAAAGAAAAACAATGCGAACTAAAATGATATTAAATTATGGGAGTTCTTCGCACATCTCGCCTCACTATCTGAGTAGAAATTATCTAGCCATCCGCGCTAGTATGCCTTTCCAAAAATATTAGAAAAACCCATCATTTCAAAATAATGAACTTGACAGGCTTAAATCGGTCTCTGCGCTTGTACCACAATTCTCTACTAAAATTAATACAACTATACAGTCAAATGAAAAGTAAACATGGAATTTAAACTTTAGTTGGGTATACCAAATCTATATATTAACGAAAACTTGTGTCACGAACTGTACCGAGTTTATTTATTTTCTGTCTCTTAAGCTAAGGCCACATAGTATTACGTATGCTACGTATGCTTTGTACGCTATATTTGCTACGCGCGCTACAATATTTGGTCAAACTGGGTACGATTTGGACGAGACAGAACTAAATTTAAATTTCTATCGTCATCAGTCTTGTAAGATGCTGGTGGATAGGTTGCCCTGGGAAAGTAATGACAGTGATGATGAGGTTTTATTGTTACATGCATTGGTTAATAAACATGGAAGAATGTGGTTACACGAAGATAACATGAAAAGAAGAGAGTCTGGTGAATTTCCTCATCTGATGAAACAGTTACATGAAGAAGAAGTTAAATTCAAAGAATATTTTGAATGAGTACTAACCAGGGATGGGGAGTCGACAGAAAAATTATCGACTCCCGACTCTCGACTCCGGAGTCGGTATTTTTGAAAATCAACTCCGACTTTGACTCCGACTCCCGACTCCTTTCACTGGTAAATTAGTCTATTCCAAATGTTTAAGCGGAACTAAATGGAATTTTTATTTTCTCAAATTATCACGAGTTTACTTTTTAACTATCAAAGTGGGCTTTTGTTAAACAAAATTATACAAAGCTTCATTCAATCCTTAAAAGTTAGTAGATTTCGATATCTAATTCCGCTTAAACCAAGCAAACAGACTATACTTACATTAAATATTTTGGGTTGGGGCGAGCTGTTTTTATAAAATGTCATTTTCATTTCATCTTGACTATTGAGTCATTTTTAATACAAATTTTCAAATATATTAGTTTAAAAAAAAAATTGTTTTGTATTTTATATAAAGTCTGTTCCTTTGGTTTAGGCGGAACTAGTTTTTCAATACTAGTTACTTTTACCGTTTGATTGAAGCTTTTGATCATTTTGTTCAGGAAAAGCCAACTTCAATATATAAAAAAATAGCTAATGACAACTTACAAAAATGAAAATTCCAGTTAGTTCCGCTTAATCGTTTGGAACAGACTGTACTTTATTTTTCATAACATGTCACTTTTTTCTTTTGACATATAGATTTTAGCTGCCAACATGAAACATAAAATAGTCACAAAGCCCGTTACAACTTGAGAAAATAAAAATCCAGTTTAGTTTCGTTTTAACATAATAAACAAAGTATACAAAAAAAGAAAAATTAGATATTACTAAAAATTAACTAAATTTTTAACTGAAAAGCATGAAGGAAACCGGAATTGAATATTTTTAATTTCATTTTCGTTCATGAACAGAGAAAAAATGTCGTTCCTGTTCCCATTCTTTAACAAATTCTGGTAGTATGGTATTTTGCTTTCGCTTTCGGATTGTTCTCATCCTTGATAAATATGTAGTCGGTATAAAGAGTCGGGAGTCGATAACTTTTTCCGACTCCCGACTCCGACTCCGACTCCTCCAAAAAGCTTCGACTCCTCGACTCCCGACTCCCGACTCCCGACTCCGACTCCCCATCCCTGGTACTAACCAGTTTGAACATCTTTCGTCTATTGCGCATGCTCGTCGTAAGCGACGCTTAAAAATATAGCCACAAATCATACAAAACGGCGATGTAGCTAGACAGCGAACATAGCGTACGCAGTTCTGTGTAGTCCCTTACGTTGTCTGTAAAGGGTACTATTTTTCCCACGCATAGAAAACATAGCGTACGTAGCGCACTGTGTGGCTTCAGCATTACTCGCTGCACGCTCTTTGTCTGCGCAATAGCTCATCCTCACCTGCCAGCAGCAATGTATTGAGCTGTATCCTGTAGAAAAGAAAATGACGCAAATCGAGTTTTCACTATGAAAAACTAGAATCTACAATGTTACACTAAGGTGAATTGATCTCTGGAGAACAGATGTGGATTAAATAACGATAGTCAACGTCCGGAAACGATAGGCATTGAAAGAAGAAACATGTAGTTGAATCTTTGGTACGTCCTCTCTGCTGCCTTTATAAGGTCTGTTCAAGATAACTATGAAATAACGTCACACTTGGTTAATTTAAATGCCAATATTAGAATGTAATGTAACTAACCAGCAACCAATACTCAATTGTTACATTTGTCTTCCACATATTGGCAGCACATTCCTACGATGTCACATCTTTTTAAACAGCTTATCCTTTTGTATTAAATTTTTTTCGAATATTTTAAATTCCAATATCCAAATTTTGTATTCGAATAATAAAATATTTGACTTTTTTATAACTCTTTATCAGTGCTTTCCAACATTTTTGTCTATACGACATATCGGACGAAAAATTAAAATAAATTGTATAAAACAGATGAAAAGAAAACTAAATCCTTCTAACAATTATTTTATTTAGATTTGTACGATATTAAGCATTAAGGTGCCTGTCTACTTGAGAGTAAATAGTGGCGAGAACCTCTCGGTAGCAGTTACTCACCAATGGACACACCTCTGAGAGTAACTCGCGGAAAGTGGCGAGTTACTCTCTGAGAGCTAACTGTTCTCAACGTACTCGCTAGTGGACACGTGCTCCCTACCCTCTCCGATAGTAGCTCGCCAAATTCGAACTGTGTTCGAATTCTGAGAGTGCTATCGAGAGCTGTCTATTTATAAGATGTTTAAAAATTGGTCACCGGAGGAAATAAATAAATGAACTCCGGGAAATTTTGTCAATTACCGTGACAGAATGAAAAAACATAGTGATTTGTAGGAAATTTTATACCCCCAAATTTAAAAAATTAAGAACCTATTAACCATATATTTTTTATTTTATTAAAAATAATTAATTAATTTTAATTTAATTCAATTTAAAAATAAAAATATATATGTTTTTTATTAAAATAAAGTTTAAAACATTATTTGCCTGATTAAAAGAATTATTTTGATAGAATTAGTTAAGTAAATTTTTACCTTTATTAATAACTAATTACCCCAAATAATCCTTTATTAAGAAAAAAGAAAAATCATATTCCTTTGAATCTTCTATTAAATATTTTTTAGTACAAGCTATAGCTTCAACTATTTTTTATTTGCAATTTTATTAATAATATTTAAAATAAATGTTATAAGAGAATTATTAAAAATAGGTGCTGTACCATTTCATTTTTGATTTCCAGAAATTATTGAAGACACTAAAAACACTTCTTCTATCAATCCATGACTTAATCCAACAGATATTTTTTATTCAACTTTTTTTTTAGTATTAGTTAGAATTATTATATTTATTATTTGCGAATGGACAGTAATAGAACACCAAGGAAGATATTAGAAAGTACCATAGGAGGCAAAATGAGACAAGGTAGGCCAAGGACGAGATGGAAGATAGAAGTTTTAAAGGACATAAATGAATGCAACACCAGCAACTGGAAGGAAAAGACGAAGGATAAAAAAGGATGGAGGAAAATTGTAAACCAAGCCATGGGCCAACTGGGCCTGCAGAGCTAAATTATATATAAAATTATTACAGCTGCTGCGACCTTTTTATAGTACGACGCCATCTTGACTACGCTTCACAACTGATCAAGTGGACACAGGTTTGAGAGTTCTCGCGAGAGTGTTCTCGGCAAGCAGCTCGCCGGGTACTCTCAATAGTACATCCGGTCGAAATCAGCTCTCTAGTGGACCAGCCCGTGAGAGTTCCTATCGAAAGTTACCGCGAGTAATCTCAAGTAGACAGGCACCTTTTATATTATGTATATAAACATGTATAATTTAAACCATAAATTTCGCGACGCCCTTACTACTGAATCGCGATACAGCGGTTGGGAATCACTGCTCTATATCATAATCCACATTAGCCCTTTTACTCCCTACGAAATATAGGTGATTTAATTTTAGACGTGGTTGGATGTAACCTAACTTGTTTTCATTTGTAAACTAATAACAACTGGCAACAGAGCTCATATTTCAACTTTCAGAAGTCATTTCACAGTTATCTTGAACAGACTTTAGGCACTTCTGCCTGTTCCTTGACATGTCAGTGATAGATACTGATGAGGGATACCTTAATAGAGTAACAAGCAGGTTTTATGTAAAAAAGAAGCCAAAAGTTAACTAAACTATCAGTGCCTAAGTAGAAAGAGATAAAATACTGAGATATGCACGAGTTGAATGACCATAGATAAGATTATTATGAGACTTGAGGAAAATAATGATAAAGATAAATATAATACAGTACTCAAAATCATGTTGTTGAAGAGTAGTATTTCAATTTATATATAAAGGCTGTATCAAACCATAATAAAAATAAAAATATTTTACTTTCAAGTCGTTATTAAGAGTTTAAGTAAAAGATGCTCCGAGCTACAGATAGCTGAAGGAAAAGTGTTTAAATAAAAATTGATGCGAAGTGTGAATTTTCACACATTTCAGGGTTACGTATTTAATAAATTTAGGAGAATTTAACAGAATGTCTACGAATATTTTTAATAAAAAGTTTTTTGATAATCATTTTTATTCGATATTTGAGTACTAAGAACTTCCTTTTGATTTCTTTAAACTAAATTTAAATCATCTGTGAAAAGTTCATCACAATAAAATATAAATTAAAAAATCTCTGCGATTTTTTCTTAATTTGCTTCGTATTCAAGTCTTCATTAGATTAATAAGAAATATACTGGTAAATGACATCATCTTTTTAATTTCAAAAACGTATTTCCCACTAATAACAATGTGTTATTTTATTTATAAGTATTTCACTACTAAAAATGGTTTGTTCTTGTTAGATATCTTAAAAACAAAAACTAAACTGATTCAAACAATAGGTTGAATCATGGCGTATAATAGTAGGTGCTCCGCCTGTAAGCACCTTCCACACATGAACTCGATTCTCAGCTGTTAATTTTTTTTATCCTACTTTTAATTTCAAAAAACGTATGCTACCTTAGCCATAATTATAAAAATTCCATAACATTATTAGCTATAATTTAGCCATTAATTAAAAAAAAAAAATGTCAAACACAAAAACTGCAATATTTTCCAAAAACGCTATATGATCAAAAATTCCTCTCGTACGTTTCCGGCTCAGATCAATGTACATTACCCATATTTTTGCAGATTTTTAGTTTAACCCCTTTAGGTTAAAGTTTTTTAGGATTTTTAGCAATAATCGTGTTAAAAGAAACGAATTTTAAAAAATTACTTTTTCCTCTTTAATCTACGTTTTGAGAACTTTAATTATATACAACACAAAAAATATATATATATTTTTTTTATAAACACTTAAAAAAATACACACAAAAATCGATATTTTTCAAAAAACTAATCTGATCAAAAATTCCTGTTGAACTATTCCGGTTCCCTTGTACATAATTGATATTTTTCAGATTTTTAGATCAACCTCTCTGGGAAATAGGGTGGGGGCAAAAGTTTTTTGACATATTTTTGGCGAAAAACCAATTAAAAAAAAAAATTATTCAAAAATAAAAATTTGTTAACATTTAATCCAGATGTGGGTTAAAGAATTGTACAAGCGTGCCAAATTGCAACATTATATGTTCAGCCACTTGGCTACAATGTCTACCGACAGACACGTGAGTGACGTTATAAGGGTTTTTTGGTGGTCATATCTACAACACTATAATAAAAATATTTTTCTTTCAAGTCGTTTTAGAAAAAATAATTTTATAAAATTTTTCATAAACCGTAAAAGATATTAAAAAAATATTTTGGTAATACTGTATTGACCCGAATAAAACACGTGATTTTGTTCCCCGACATCATTAAAAAAAATAAGGGTCGTCTTATATTAGGACCCTTTCTATACCTAAAAAAAATATTTTTTCTGATTTTTTCGGGAAAAACTGGAATTCGTCTTATAATCGGGGTCGTCCTATATTCGGGCTAATACGGTAGTTGTTCTTTTCGTAAGCTGTGCTAAAAGATATCGAATTCAACATACATTATCATTTAAAATATCAAAGTTAAGAAAACTGAATTACGGGTTTCTTTTTATAAAATTTGCATATTGGAACCCAGCAATTTGCCCGTGCAACACGTGCAAATACAGTAACAAAATATTAAAGAAAACAAACGACAGAAGTAAAAAACAAAAACTACCAGAACACCAACAAAACAACAACTGACGTAACAATAAAACTATAAAAGAATTAAGAAACAAGTAAACACTCTGTAAACTAGGTACATTACAGCTGATTAATTTATAGTGTAGAGCAGCGATCCCAACGGGGTCGATATCGACCCTCTGAGGGTCAGTTGGCTTGAAGCTGAGGTCAATATAAGCAAAGGAGTCGATTGGGGGTCGATAGTCTTTTTTTCGTATTCAACAATTGTAATAGTATTAATTATTAATATACAAATATTATACTCTATCTCAGGAAGACTGATAGTAATAAAATTTATTATTTGTAAAAAGTTATTGTTTTTTCACACAGAAGCGGCAAAACAAAAGCGACAAAATATGAATAGTTCGAAACGAAATATTGTTAAAAACAACCGTGTGTGCCGCACATATTATATGGGAATACGAACTAGGGTTAAACACAATAGACCATAAAAATTTTACCCTAAAATTTTGAAGAAAAATATGGTCACACGGTTGTGTTTAATGATATGATAAATATGGTCACAGGCGTGCGTTTAATAAAATTATAAATAGTAATATAGAAATACACAAAACCAATTTATACGTGTTTAAAATGTGCACGCCACTGGTAACTGCCTGACAAAATGATTTATTACTATCAGCCTTTCTGAGATAGAGTATAGATTTATAGCCAAATATACATTCAACCTTAAAGGATGTGCAGCATTTTGGGACAATATTGAAATACGAAATAAATGTCCAAAATTGAAAACAATTGAGGAAACGTTGTTAATAAGATGCCCTGGTTCTTATTTTGTTGAAGCCCAATTTAGCGACATGAATAATTTGTTAAGAAATATTAGAAACAGGCTGGATATATCCAAAAGAGGCGATGTAAGGACATTTGAGCAATTTTCTACCAGACATTTAGATAAAAAACTTAGTTATTCATTTGCTAAAATTGTCTCAGTGAAGTATTGAGCTGTAATTTTAAGTGTAACACATGTTTACTGATAAACCAAAATATTTAATTATTCAATTAATAATTTTTTTGTAACAAGTTTTATTATTATTTATGTTATTTGGGGGTCGGAAAAGAAATTTTTCGCATGTAGAGAATCGATCGATAAAAAAGGTTGGGAAACCATAGCGTAGAGCAGGCATGTGCAACCTACGGCCCGCGGGCTTGATGCGGCCCGTCGCTTCCTTTTGTCTAGCCTGCGGTAACTATCCAAAATCCCATTGAATCTGGTCCGCGAGTATATCTTTGTTTTCAGAGAACAAATGCGTTTAACGGTTGATGTTAATGTGGAACAAGCGCCACTTTCTCTGCAAGTGAAACTACTTGAGCTACAAGAGAACTCTGATTTAAAATAAAAAATGAAGGAGATTTCACTAATTTAGTTTTATAAGAAATATTTCCTAGTTGACAAATTTCCGAAACTCACAGCTTTTGCTCAGAAGAGAATTATGCTCTTTGGAAGCACTTACTAATGTGAGTAGTTTTATTCAAGGATGAGGTTCGTTAAATCAAAAACAAGGATGCGAATAACGGATTCGCACCTAGAAAACACGTTGCGTATTTCTACATCAGTTGTTTTCCCGAACTTTAACAAACTTGTGAGCAATACTAAGTCCCAACCATCCCATTAAAATTAACTAAACATTTTGTTCTTATCTAACAATATTTATGCATTATAAAAGATTTTTTATTTTTTTCTTGTGTTTTTTTATGGATGTTATGAATTTGTTATGAACTATGCACAGTGATGGGCGTTTACACGTAAACTTTAATTGTTTGCGTTTACACGTAAACTTTAATTGTTTACGTTTACGTGTAAACTTATGTAAACAATTGGTAAACTTGTCAACAATGTAAACTTTGTAAACTGTCAAATAATGAGGTTAGTTTTAGTTATTTAATACGAATAATATAGAGTTAATGAACAAGTATATTCAGTTCAAAACAATAAATTTATTAAAAAAATGGTGATAAGAAACCGAAGGAATAGTTCTGAAGAACTAGGTTTTGTTTTAATTAAAGAAAATGAAAGAAAATATGGGGCGTTATGCAAAATTTGCAATGAATCTTTTCGTTATTAAAAAATATAGGCTGATTTTCTTAAAGGTGAAATTTAATGTATTTTGTTATTCAAAAAATTAGACTGAATTTTTCAAAGAAAAAAGTTTTTTATTTTTCATATTCATATTTACTAATTTGTATGTAACACCTGTATAATGATGCAAATTCGATTTTTATTAATATGTATATTGGGTTATACTAATTTTATATACTTTTTCATTTAAAATCGTTTCATTAAAATTTTATTATTTATAAAAATGTATTGATAATGAGGTTCTGTAATTCAAAACAAGTGCGCATGTCCAAATCATTGTTTACATTGTTTACAAGAGTTTTGTATTTACTTTACATCAGTTGTTTACGCGTCAACAATGAGGTAACTTACATCATGTAACTTACGCGCTCATCACTGACTATGCACAGTTTAGAAAATTTAGAATGATTTATTTTTTTTATAATAAAGAAAATATCAGTGAAGTAATTCAAAAAAAAAAAAAATCTGCTGATTCTAAAAAAAGATGGCTAAAAAATTCTGACCCGCGAATGTATTTCAGATCGCTATCCGGCCCTCGGTCTTTTGGAAGTTGCACATGCCTGGTGTAGAGCTTCATATATTGTCAGCTAGTTGCCATATCGCTTAGGTGCAATCCCTTATATGGTGGGGTTCAACATGATAGGGCACATTTAAAAAAAATAATTTGTTTTCAAAGGTGTCTTAATTATACATCTTTGTAGTTAATCAATTTGTCAAGTTTAAGTTTTTATTATGTTTAATCTTTTTCAATTTTAAATTTAATGTAGATATTAAATCTCTTAATATTTAGACTAACGTAAGAAAAATTAATTTAAAAATTTTCTTGATTTTGATGCGATTTTAGCAAAAAATATTTTTATTTTTATTTTTTTAAATGTACTTAACAAATATTTTTAAAGAAAAAAATAATTAAATTTTAATAAATAATAACAAATTTATTAATTAGCTTGTACAGCTAATAAAAATTCAATGTAATGTAGGGCTAATTTATAGTGCCAGGCTTCACTTTTTATTTAAATACAAATTTGTGCTTTTAATTTTGAGTTTTACTGAGATTTAGTATTGGGAAGAGGTTTTATATTAGTAATAATTTTGAAAATTAAACATGTTCCAAAAAGAAAAATATTAAAACAGAAAATATCAATATAATTCAACTTAAATACACAAAATTAAATAATACATTCTAAAAGAAATAGGGCTGTGTCTTAAAACAAATCACACAGCACACAAATGATGAATTTCAGCCTTAAATTCATTCAGCACGGTAAAAAAGACGTAGGAAGCAAAACGGAAAGTCAACACAAAATTCTCTTAAAATGTGAAGAATTGGTTAAGCGAATATATATAAAATATTATCATACAAACTACCTAGAAAGACACAGCACAAAATAACACAATATGGAAAATTTATGAAAATTAGGTCAAAATTCCGCCTGTCTAAATATGCTTCAGAAGACAGAATTACTGACCATCAAGTTATGGCCTTAAAAAAATCCATAACAACAAATATTTTTCTAATTTAATTTGTTCAAAAATTGTCTATTGTATTTGAATTACTAAATTATTTCCATAGCTTTATAAATATTAAATTATAATATTAATAATCTGTTACGTAACATACATAAAAACAAGAAAGCGGAACATACATCTATTAAAAAGTTGTAAAAACATAAATATATAAATGTATTTAGATTAAAATTAAAGATATACAATAAAAAAATTCTAACTCACCCGCTATATAGAGATCTGATACCTTCTTCGCTATATATTTTAAAAAATGCATCTAACATGCCCTTGTATTTTAGTTTGGAATACTTTTTATCCAGTTGCTGTCCTTGTACTTGCAACCTAGTCTTTGCCAAATCAATTGGGAATGTTCCAAATTCAGCAATGCACGAAGCAAGACCTCCGTATACGAATGGTCTCCAATCACCGTTTCCCATATCTCAATTAACTAATACTTTATAAATTATTTTTATAGTGAACTACTTGCTTTGCAGTAATATTCACTATTCATTGGCATTCAGCACCAGAAATAAATACTTTTCAGTTATCTTTTCAGATCCTTTGTACGTTAAATTATATATAACTCCATAAATAGTAAAAATTATCCTATAATTATGGTACTAGTTTTCGTACCTCCTTTAAATTCATGATGATTTACGTTAATTCCATAGAATACTGCATGGTTAATAACATTTATTATCACACTTTTAAATTTTGTCTAAGTAGAATCATATTTAGCGAGCCGCGTTGAAAATGCCGCGGAAAATAGGTTATGTTACAACTTAGAGGCATTTGTTCGACACATCAAACGGCGAATAGTAGAACTAACAACCAATAGTACGTACTAAAACTCAATCTGTAACAATTTATTTTACTTAAATTGATTTATGTGATATTTAATTTATATTCCAAAACCCCAATATTGGGTCCAGTTTGAACCCCATATTTGACAATTTTCCGGGCCCTTTTCATTCTGGACCCTGAGCCTGTACATCTGCCTACCACGGGTCCCGCGATAGGGTGACCACCCGTCCTACTTTGGGAGGACATGTCCTACAATATAACCTTTTCTCCTACGTCCTACCGCCTAACGGAAATGTCCTACTTTCACAGATAACTATTGAAATTTATACTATTTTATTAAAATTTATTCCAGTTAATATCATTATATAATTGGTAAGAACAATGTGTAAAATAAGCATTTTTTTTTCATATTTTGAAAAATGAAAATAAGAAACATGGTTTAAATTTTTTTTTCTATGATATTTGGTTTGGTTTTTGTAGGAAATAATTTATATAAATTATATTGAGAATAAACATTACCTATAGAGGCGCTGTTGTCGCTTACAAAATGGCGATTGGAATAGGATATTTTTGACATTTGCCATTTGATACACAACAATTCACATTGCAGTTAATTTTCTGTTGCGATTTTAAAGACATTTTATTAAAGTTTTCTTCACTTTAACCAGTGATGGGCGCGTAAGTTGCATGATGTAAGTTACCTCATTGTTGACGCGTAAACAATTGATGTAAAGTAAACACAAAAACTCTTGTAAACAATGTAAACAACGTGAACAATGATTTAGACATGCGCACTGATTTTTAATTAACCCAATTTAATTACAGAACCCCATTATCAATTTTTTTTTATACATAATAAAATTTTAATGTAACAATTTTAAATGAAAAAGTAAGTATATAAAATTAGGACAAGCCAATATACTTAATAATAAAAATGGAATATGCATAATTATATAGGTGTTACAAGTTAGTAAATATGAATATGAAAAATAATAAACTTTTTTCTTTGAAAAAATCAGTCTAATTTTTTTAATAACAAAATACATTAAATTTCACCTTTAAGAAAATCAGCCTATATTTTTTAATAACAAAAAGATTCATTGCAAATTTTGCATAACGTCCTATATTTTTTTTCATTTTCTTTAATTAAAACAAAACCTATAGTTATTCCTTCGGTTTCTTCTCATCATTTTTTTAATAAATTTATTGTTTTGAACTGAATTTACTCTCTATTATTCGTATTAAATAATTGAAACTAACCTCATTATTTGACAGTTTACATAGTTTACATTGTTTACGTTGTTGACAAGTTTACCAATTGTTTACAAAAATTTACACGTAAACGTAAACAATTAAAGTTTACGTGTAAACGCCCATCACTGACTTTAACACATACAAACAATGCAATTAAATGAGCCACATCCAACAAAATCCTATTCCGTTAAGTTCCAAAATACAAAATTTCCGCTAGGCGTCACTTCAGTTATTGTCAGTTCTCAATATCTGTGATAATTTTGAAATAAAATTTTATAAATGTATACATATCATAGTTTTCGTTTATTCCAATTAACACCATTTTATAATTGGTAAGAACAATATTTAAAATAAATATTTTTTTCATATTTTATATCAATAATAAATACGAATTTAAAAATAAAAATTGGAAGTAGTAATTTTCCTTTTTTGTAATAAATAAAATTGATGTGTTATAATTTATACCGTTGATCAAATTACACAATTCAAATAATTTTGTATAGGTATCATTAATAGTAACAATAAACTTTTATTTTAATATTTTTATATTAAATATTGGGTACAATTTGCAACAAAGAGTTGTATTTAAAACAACAAGAGTAGTACATATATGACTTTAAAATTATTTACGTATCAAATTTTAGTGTTTTGTGTTTTTTTACTACCGATTTTTATTGTTTTAAGCTGGGTTGACAAATGTCCTACTGGGATGCGTTATAAAACTTAGGCATTGGCTAATTCAAGAATATTTTCTCAATATTTCAACAGTGTCGATTCTAGAAATTTTCTTCCGCAAGGGGGGGGGATGTAAGTTTGTAAGAAGACTACGTGAGCACGGGGCGGGACTACATTTTCCAATTTGAAGTAAAAGAGCAGGTTTTATAGTTTTATAGCTACAATTTTTCTCCGGGAGCTACAATTTTTCACACAGCCTGGAAAAGCTTCCCCCCAGAGTACCACCTTAGGATGCAATACAATAAACTTAATTAATGAGTTAATAGGAATCGGACAGGTGAAAAAATAAATAAAAGAAGTTTATTTAACTAAGCTTACGTTTCGATTTTATTAAAAAGATTTTTTATGAAGTTTTATTTTGTGGCGGTGTTTGGTCCAATAATTTTTTATTACACATATCCGTAGGGTTTAAAATGTTTCTTAAGTATTTTTAAAATTAAATATTTTTACAAGCTTGTTTTCTTTCAAATACTCATGTATCTTACTTTCACTTAAGAAATTATTTTTATTCCAAAGGGCCTTAAACCATCTAGCCGCTACGGTCACTCAGCCCCTGAACAATATTAGTCAGTTATCGGTACATCTTCAAGCAGTCAACATCTCATAATCAAATTCACTCTCAAATACAACATAATTTAAAAACTCTAACACTGGCATATTTCATTTAAAATCCTGCATACATTATAATTCCACAATTTAAATAAATTAGGTGAATTCTTTGTTTTAGGTATTTGTTCATATGCACCGTAATTATATTAATTGAACAATTACAATTTTTATTTTATTGGGTTTTAATCTTAAAAGCGCAATGCCTGGGATGTCCAAGCCTAATAGAGGGTCTGCTTTTATTTATAAATTAATTCAGTTGTTATTTCTTGGTTTAAACTTTTCACAAGAACCTTATTTGAAAATTTTTGTTTTAAAGAAAATAAAAATCACTTACTGAGCGGGGAGTTAATATTCAAAAAAATTATTTGAATAGCGAAGGGCAGAATTTAAAAAATCACTTGAACTGTGGGGGTCGAAATTCTCTTGAAAAAAATACTAAAAGTATTATATAAAAATAAATTAGATGTGGTCAGGACTGACTTAACATGTTTTAGCACTCTGGGCTAGGAAAAATTACCCCCTCCCCCCCAAATAGGATAATACCAAGATAATTAAATAACTTCTATAATACGTTTTATTAAAGCAACAATTTTCTCAAATATACACAGAATTATACTCAAATGGGACAACTCTCATTTCCTTTGATCGATGGCGCCCCTGGGCTATAGCCCATTTAGCCTAATGTATAAAGAGGCCCTGGATGTGATACATACCGTGCGACCCGGTAAAATAAAAATCAAACCAGGAACCCGGACATAAACGTTCAATTAGTTGGTAACCCTATTTATAGAGCATTACAAATTATATTCAAATCAGAAAAAGATTTCAAACCCAAAATCTATGTGACGTGGATCAGCAAGCTCGTACATTACCACCAGGCTACACCTAAATATTAAATGTTATATATTACATTTATTTGAGCCTCAAAATAAAATTAGTATCGTGTAAATGTGAGAATTCACTTCTCTTCTTCTTTTTCAAAAATAGAGTTGTTCGTTTTTCGAACTTTTGTACCGTACTCAAATTTAGCCTTGGATAAAATTGAAGGTCGTTTGATAAGAAAATCGAAGGAGGGAATTATTAATAAAATTACTGACTTTTTTAGTAATTACCTTTCAAGGTAAAGAAGTGATGCTCAATTTTTCAGAAAACAATTAAAAAATTCTTACGAACTTAACTCTCAGAGTAATCTGATATGTTAACAAAGCTATTATTGTTTAAACTAAAATGACTCAAAATGTGTTTACACATTCTATTTTAAGATTATAACTTTTATATTTTTTTGGCTTCTATAGACATATTATTTTAAATTCTATGCATATTTTGTTGTTGAACATATACTACTTGAATCTGGATATACTGACAAATCTCGATAGCGATAATTTATCCTCATCATTATCAATGGCGGATTGGTAAATTAAACCGGTCCAAGAAACTTTTTTAGACCGACTTCATTAAAAATTAAAAAAAAAAAATACTGTAAAAAAAAAGTCATGGTATGCTGTGTCGGAGACACAACCACTGGAGTTTACATGAATACGTCCGCGTGGTCGCCCTTCTGTAGTGTGTTTCATTTTCGGCTTTGCGGCATCAGCTCTTATGCACATTGATGTGTGGGACATTTTTGGATTCCTCAGGATCCGATCTATTCGATTTTGATGGTTGGATCGATTTCTGCTTATGCTTTTGATGCATCTATCGCGACATTTTCATTTTGGAGCACAAGTTTTCGCATAAATGCATTCGTATCTTCTACGATTCTAGTCCGATTGAATTATATATTTAGATTATTTTCGACGAAACGAACAATTTTAAATTAATTTCACGAAAATCAGCCTACGCGTTTTGCACGCTAAAGGCCTCCGAGGTTGACTGAACGCGTCTATTTGCACCGCTTACGTAACCCACGCGCGGAATGTTCGGACGCGGCTAATGCATCTAATGAAATCTTACATCTGTCCTCAATCCATTGACATCATTAACTTCCACTTGCGTTGTATACTTTCTGAGATATAAGTGTTTGAAGTCTAACCTATTTTCTTAACGGTCAGATTTTTGATAAGGCAGCTCATACCTTGAACTGATCTTAGAGTTGTATTCACATCAAAAACTGTTTCATAATTATATTCTCAGTTTGCAGTACAATAACAAAAGTCGATCAATACAACTCAATTTAAGAGGATCCTATACTCAGTCCGCGCGGAACCTAAAACACATGTTAGGACTTGTCGGATTTTACCTACGCTAATCAACTGATCAAAATTTAACAAAAACATATGTAAAGATAATATATAAATCTGTGATCCTGTTGATTGTTTTTTCTTAAATTCCTTCCTGTTTATGAATAATTGCACTTGCAAAGTAAGCAATTTGAAAGTAAAGAAAAACAAAAAAAAATGAAAAAAATACACAATGCAAGCAAAGTTTAATGTGTCGATTGTACATACATACACAACTGTGACTTATATTAGTTAGTAGTACTGCAAAATTCGAATAGTCAAAATGATTTTTTTTAATTGAAAATATGCTGCCTCTAGCGGACAGAAGTATGAATCTATAAAACTCCGCCCCAAGTACAGTCAAGTAAGAAAAGTGACAAAACTTATCCAAGGTCATTATTATCTTTCGGAAGATTTATTTCATAGATTATTTCAGTATAAACATAAGATTTTAAAATATTTTAAAGGGAAAAAATCATTTATTATTTATTTACCGGTCTTTTTAAATCTTCTTAATTAATTTATCCTAATTTTTAAGATCAGAATGGTAACCAGACAACTGGGGCAGTAAGACAATTCGGGCCGTTCACAATTGGGGCTTTTCACAACTGGGGCCATTAACAACTGGGGCATTGGACAATTCGGGCCGTACAAAATTGGGGCTTTTGACAACTGGGGCCATTCACAACTGGGGCGATGGACAATTCGGGCCGTACACAATTGGGGCCATAACTATAAGAGCTAGTCTTCTTTTGTTTAAAATTAAAAATGATTATTTTAAGAGTTGGATTAAGTACATTTTGGTGGGAATTAGAATAAATAAAAAAATTGTATTTTAAGGGTTGGCTTAAGAAAATTTTCGTGATTATTTGATTAAAAAGAAATTGTATTTTAAGAGTTATATTAAGTAAAATTTAGTGCTCTTTTGACTATATAAATAAAAAATGTTTTTTAAGGGTTGGCTTAAGTAAATTTAAGTGTTCTTTTGAATAAATAAATAAAAAATGTATTTTAGAGTTGGATTATATACATATTAGTTTTTTAAAATAAATTTAAAATTTTATATTTTAAGGGGTGGATTAAGTTAATTTTAGTATTCCTTTGAATAAATCAAAAAAAAAAATCATTGAACGGTTGGAACTAAGTCATTTTTAGTGTTTTTTTAAATAAATATTTTTTTTAATATTTGAAGGGGTTAATTGGCGCCCCATATTTTGGCTGCGCCCGAGACAAAGTGCCTTCCAAAACTAGCGCCCCATATTTTGGCCGCGCCCGGGGAAAACATCCTACGAAAGCGGCGCCCCATTCTTTGGCTGCGACCGAGGCAAAAGCACCCCCACGAAAGTTGCGCCCCATATTTTGCTGCGCCCGCGGCAAAATCCCAACAAGCGGCTCTGACTCGGGACACCGTCCGGAATACAGCGCCACCAACCGCAACTTTCGTAGGGGCGCTTTTGCCTCGGGCGTAGTCAAAGAATAGGGCGCAGCTTTTGTAGGATGTTTTTCCCCGGGCGCGGCCAATAATGGGGCGCCGGTTTTGGGAGGCACTTTGCCTCGGGCGCAGCCAAAATATGGGGCGATTGACAGAAACTGCTTAAACAGACGACAACTAAATCAATTAACAGATTAGAGGTATTGAGACCATATGCACATAAATAATAATTAACCTTTATCTGAAATATAAATACAGTGATTTCTTTGCGTGTACAGTGTAGGATCCCCTTAAGGCTGTTTTAATTGATAGTTTATAAAAAATAACACGAATAATAATAAGGCAAAGGATGTAATACGACATGTTTTGAAGAGTATCTTGTAGTAGCCGACTGGCAAATTAAACCGGCCCGGGGAACGTTTGTAGAGCCATAGTTTGGAGAACCATCTGAAAGCTTTGAAAACCATTCATAATTTGACTCCGATCTTATTTATAAAATTATTTTCTATATTGTCTTAAGTTTTATTAATTACAAAGCACAGGATTAACAAAGTTAATAACTGTAACAGAGTACCAGAAAACTAGAAACTAATCATCACTCTAGCAATGTAAAAATGGTATTGAATTTCTGAAATATAACAATGTACTTGCAGAGCACATTTAACAATCGCTTTCTTTTGCTCCAACAATCTATGTTTATGACAAAGACCAATAAACATCATCTAGCGTCATTGTGTAAATGTCATTATTCAGCTTACGACTGAACCCCGTAGGCTCACCAGTAGGAAAATATAATATTTTCTTTTCATATCCAGCGTAGTCAACACATTACCGAGCTGATTAGGCATCTGACACATTAGGGGTTTTTACTGCGACATAAATTATGTAAACCGACGTAAACAAAAACTTAAGATCTTAAAATAGAGAAATTAAAAAAGGAATTAAAACCGCCAAAAAAAATTTGTTACTGATTGCGGCCCGCGACGTAAAAAATGTAAAATTTCGTTATTAAATGCGGCCCCGACGTGTAAAGGTTGCAGATTCCTGTTCTAGTGTAAATGTGATGAATAGTTCTCCTAAAAAATAGCTTAAGTACAGGGGCGTAGCAACCGGGGGTGCTGGCAGTGCGAATGCACCCCGGCGCGGCGCAAAACCAAAATTATAGGGCGCCGAATTGATGAAAAATTTCAAAATAAAGTAAAATCCATTTCAGAAAATACGCGGTAAATGTGTTCTCTCTCACTCCGCATAAAATCCTTGCAGTTCTCTGGACGACAAAAATGCGCGCTTCCGGACGACACTGGACGACCAATCATGGCAATAACGAGCGAATGAGAACGCATAATAGTAATTCCGCGGACCGATTGAATACATTATAGCCGCAGGCAACAAACTTCATAATATTTTAATATTGTTTGCCAAATCTATGTATTTTTTAGCAACAGTGTAAAAAAGAAAAGATGGGAATTACTTAAACAATTACCTGTAAATTCCGTTATATTAAAGAAACTGTGTCCGCCTTGGTAAGTCCTCCAGGTATGATTCGTTAATTGCATTAAGATTTAATTATATTGAAATATTAAGATCGTTAACTGACTGAAATTATTTTAAAAATTAATAACAAAAATGTAGTATCCCAAGCAAAGAGTTTGAAAAATAAAATAAAAATTAATAAGTTTTAGATCAGCATTGTTGGACAAAATTAAATTATGTTGTAGAACAAGAGAACTTGCCCAAATATTTTTAATAGACTATAGTACGATTTTATCCAATTTCGACGGTATGTAATGCACAGGTTTTATACTATTTTTTAACATTTCCTATAACATTTTCGAAAAATTTTCTAAGTAGTACTATAGGAAAACAGCGGTTTTGTGACTTAACATTAATTAGTGTTGAAAACGATCGAGCAAGATTAATGAGGTATGAAGATTTAATAGACATTTTTGCGGAAGCTAAAAGTCCAAAAAAACTGTTTTAAACACTAAATGTATATGTACCTATAAATCTCTTGGTAAGTTTTTTAATTCGCTTATTTATTTTTTTCTTTTTTTAAAAACTATTTTTTTTGTATTGATTTTTTAAAATGTTCTTCAAATAGATATCGTAATTTTAATTAAGTATTGTCAATCTTAAAGCGCATAATTTTTTTTCGAACGTTGCACGAGGTTTGAGAAAGATATCTCAGACCGTTGACACAAACAAAAATAACAAATATGTGTGTAATATGTGTTATGATTCTGAGTGTACTGTCAGTGATATCGTCCACGCCTCCTTGAATTGGGGGGAGCAGGCGGGAACGATAGATGCCCTAACGCAAAGAGTATAGGATCCTCTTAAATAAGAGAAATTATATAAAAAGAAAAAACAAATAAACTTAAAAACAGTAAAGATGACAAATTTTAACACATACGGACAATAATAAAAATATTTAAGAAAAGGCTCCCAGGAACGATGAAATTACAAATACTGATTTAAAATACTTACCAAAAAAAGCAATAGTTTACATTATAAAAATAGTTAACGCTATATTACTAAACACCCATTTTCCGTAACCATGGAAAGTAGTGAAAATCTTAGCCTTTCTAAAACTGGGTTAAGATTCATCAAATACAACAATACCGGGCAGTAACTTTGACAACTTCTAGTTCAAAGAAAAAAGTTTAGAAAATTGACGAATAAAGTATAATATAGAACACGCTTTAGTTTGTTGTCCAGTCTTGGCAAATTAGTTGAAAAAGTTATTGTTAAAAGAATTATAGATTACGCGCAAGATGCTAAATTATTAATATCGGAACAATTCGACCTTAAAAATATACACTGTACAACTGATCAACTTGCTGAAACAGATTATCTAACCATAAAATTCAATTTAAAAAAGACGCACTGGTTTAATACTACTAGATGTTAAACGCGTTGTACTATTTAATTATTTATAGATTTATTTATTTATTTTTATAAATTTTTTATGTCGGCATCGCGGGCTTGATTGTAATCTGCCTACCGAGTACTCTCTCGGTGTCCCCCCAGCCCAGTCCGCCACAGACCACAATATTTTTCTTATTATATAATTTTCTAACATGCAAAGGAAACATACTGAACTAGCAGTGTTTCTCAATCTTTTTTCCATCGCGGACCAGTAAAACAGATATTTCGCGGGCCGGCAATATAAAAGCATATATGTTATTGCTTTTAAGCCCTTTTTTTTCATAATTTTTAAAAATTATTATTTCTAAACTTGTTAACATTTCCCTTTATGCTCAATTTGTGTTGTGTAAATAACATATACAGTAGGGATCCCATTCGTCCCGTTTTAGCTGGGACAGTCTCGTTATTAGAAGTGCCGTTCCGGGTCCCCAGAATAAAAGCCGGGACAGGAATATGTCCCGTTTTTCTGAATCTACGTGATTTCTATCAACAATTTTTTTTCAATAATTCAACATTTCACCATTGCCAATTCATTTTACATCTTTAAACCTTTCGTGAACTGAATGAGCGCGCAAAAAAATGTGCTCGCGTATTCGAACCCGTATAAACACACACGACTAAACGCACAGATTAGAATTGGAGTTCAAAGACGACGCGCATTAAACATTTTATGTCTTTTTTGACCACACCCATTCCCTAATTTCACTATACTCGGACACTCAAAAACTCGTTGGCTTTCATTACTGCCTGCTTTGAAGAGATTAATTGATTGTTTTATAGCCCTATGATTATTGAACAGTTTTTTGAAAATGCGCTTTCACTTACATTGCTTTTTTTTTCAACTGAAGCTTGTTTCTGCGACGATTAATGTAATTGAAAGACTGCATTTGAGGTCCAGTCTAAAATAGCGATCTTTATTTAAAAAATTAAAATGCGTCAAAGTGAAGAATATCTCCCAGAGAATGCTAAGTCGTTGGATATTTTAATTGACAGTGGTTTCTTAACATATTCGTAATTTAAAACGTATAGCGATAATTTCTACGAATCAATAATACAATATGTAGAAGCATGGGCTTATCCCTACCAACAATTTGAAGCAATGTCATGGGCGTCTTTAAATAAAATTGTGGAGTGGAAGACTGTGTTGCATACGTTCCAATATTTACTAAATATTCATCCAACAACTGAATTAATTGAAGATGCTTTATTCGACGAATTTTGTTGCCTGAAAGCATACATTCAGCAGAGAAAAGTATCAGCTTGGAACGAACAAAAAATTGAGTTGATCGACAGGTGGAGAGAAATTTTTGAACACTTTAAAAAATGAAGGTTACCCATGATTAATTTCAAAATTCTTATTGAATTCAAGATGGCGCTTCCCGGTTCTAATGCTTCTGTTGAAAGAATATTTTTTTTTAATGAATTCTTTATGGACGAAAGAAAGAAACCGGTTGACGATCGCTACCGTAAAATCAATTATAATTGTAAAAACACAATTCCAAGACTTAACGTGCGATAATTTTCACGATCTCATTTTAAAAGACAACAAAAATCTATCTAAAATTCATTTTAGCGAAAAATATCCAAAACTAAGAAAAGGCGACTTTTTGGACATTGAAAAATCTGGTCCCTCTGGCGTACAGATTAATTAAGTAATATATATAATATATTTAATTTATGCACTTATATTACTGATTACATATTTTAATATTTCAAGTGCAATACCCGCTTCAATAAATTGGTTATTGGTTGTAATAATAATATTTATTAATAGCATTTCTTTTTGTTATTATTTTTAATAATATTCAATTTGTTTTTCATTTTTACATTCTAAAATTTTATATATATATATATATATATATATATATATATTTTATATTTAATATTCTAAAAAATAAATAGTATTTTCGTAATAGTGTCCCGTTTTTTTGTTTTATAATTACGGGATCCCTAATATACAGTGTCCGATTAATGGTTAGTGTTACATAACACCCATTTTAGCTTCAATGACGCTCAAAGTTTTATACTGTCTATAGGCGATCGTGTACCATCGTACAGAAATACGAAAATACACGAAGCAATTGACGTTACACATACTTTTTATTGGAATACAGTTTTAAGAGTAAAAGAGTATTAAGCAATATCCACTCTATATCGGGCACTCTGTATATAGTGTACTGAATTAACGTTGTAAATGCATTATTTGCCTTGTTTATTTAATTACTTCATCAACCAATTCCTTTGTAGGTATGATCCTTATAACGTCACTCGTGAGTCCGTTCGGTAGAATTGTAGCCAAACGACTGAACACAGAAAGTTAAAATTTGACATACTTGTACAACTCTTTGAGCGAGTTCAAAAAACACAGAGCGTGAAAAATATAAACAAATATGTATTTAACGAAAAATTATATATATTTTAAAATTTTGAATGGTATATCAAAAAGCCCATTAAACATAGATAATCCAAACAATTTTTATTTTTTAAAACTGTTTTATTTTTTCTCCAAAAATTTATCAATAAACTTTTGTCTCCACCCTATTTCCAAAAAGGGCTAATTTAAAAATCTGGAAAAAAATGTCTCTACATTGGCGAAAACCGGAATAGTTAACAAGATTAGTTTTTCAAACAATGAGGAACTTTTTAGGTCGTAAAAAAAAAATATATTTTTTTAAAATTTATTGTATTTGCACTTATAACCCCTACTTACAGCTGGGGATTGACTTCCGTTCTACTGCCAAGATATACAAGTTCAGATGCTAATTCTGTGGAATTTGCATCTATCAGGTGACCAGTATTGATTGACAATGAAATGTGCTGTTTTTATTCCATTTTGTATATAATTTTATTGTTAGAACTGAATTTTGCAGGGCTTCGAACCGTTATTTTTTCCGTTTCGGTTCAATTAAAAAAATATATATATCAGTTCGGTTCGAGTTTTCGTTCCGGCAAAAATAACGTTTTTTTTTTTCGATTTTCGGTTCAGTTCCGAGTGATAAATTTTTTAATGCTTTTATTTGTATTAAAAATTTATTTTCTACTATAATTTAGAAGAACATTTAACCAGTGGCGGCTGAGACAGGGAGGCGCTGGGACAGTGACCTCCTAAAAAATTTTAGTAAAAAAGCTATTAATACTTTATTTATACTTCTTTAAAATTGCATTAAAGTAGCTAGATACATCTGCATATTTTTATTTTTATTATTTCTTGTCCAAAGAAATATAAATGTTAGATTTAAAAAATTTAAATCAAGACAACAACGCTCTTCCGAGCGTTGTTGGACACTCGGCGGAGTGTCCCAAGATACAGCGTTGCCACATGCAATATCTAATGTTCTTATCTACATATGTAGCAAAAATGTACTAGTGACGGCAACAGCGGCGAAGGTTAGTGTTGCATGTATTAGTGAATTACGGCCGGTGTCCCGTAGCTTAGTCGGTCGTTGTGATTTGTGACAAGTACTTAAACGTGAAAATGAATCGAATGAAGCATGTTAGTTTTATTAAAATATACTGTATATTTTAATAAAACTAACGTGCGTAACTATGAAACAAAATTATTAATAAAAAATCAGCTGTGGCCACCACAGGACCGACCGCCATTATAAAGTACTATTCTAGCAGCAGAGTAGAAATAACTTGGCCTAATATTTTCTAACAGAGATATTATTTATCATGACCATGGAAACGTTACATATAAGTACGAAAATTTGAGACTGAAAAAATTTTACAAAAATTTACGACAAATTTTTCGTTTCATCAAAAAACATCTCAAATAAAAGTTATTAGGTATTGCATTTATAGCAACTTTTGTTAAATAAATTTTTCGAAATATTTTTCTGTTGCTAAATATTCGCAAAAATCTTAAAATCGACACGAGTAAACTTCCATTTTTAGTCAACCGATTTTTACCAAAAGTTGATCAACTCGTGCCATTGATGGCAGAAGCTTAAATATGAAGTTTCATAAAAATCCTTTTAGCCGAATTTGCTCTACACGTGTACACAGACAGACAGGCGGACGGACGGACAGACGGACGGACAGATGGACAGACGGACGGACAGACAGACCGACAGACGTCATGCTAAAAATAGTCAAAAAATACTCAATTCGTGGAGATCCATCGAAATCTCGAAATCGGTATGATCACAATAGACCATATTAGTAACTACGTCACAAATTGGGATTCAGTGCTGCCGTCTCGCGGTTGGATTCCTTTTATTTGAATTTTCTATAATATAAAGTATCTGGACTGTATATATTAGTATATATTTATCAAAAATACATATTTTATGCTCCAAAATTGAAAATATTTATAAAATTAAGGTAACAAAAGTAATGTCCCATGTATTTTAAACTTCAAAAGGACTCAGCTCTCAGATGGCAGCACATGTATGTGACGACACACTAATATGGTCTATTCCTCCCTTATATATGTTGGCGGTCGGTAAAAATATGGGTCCTCATCGGCCAAAATTGAATATTTCCCAACAGGATAAAAATGGAAATAGAACATTTAATAGAAAGCTTAGTGAAAAACAATATTTATATTTTTTGTTTTGTTTCCTGTGTTTGATTTGCTCATCAGACGCATATGAAATAAAGACAGTAAATATTGTTAAAGATATTAAACATTTCAAAGATAAAATTCTTAAACATAATGTGTCTCATAAACATATGCATTATGCGGTCAAATTTGCCATGCTGGGATCGGTAAATATACGATTTCAACTTGATACTGCGTATAAACGTTCAATTAAGGAACATAACGAAAATGTTAAATCTAATATTTAAATACATGTGAATATGTGTAGGTATCTGCTTAATTAATAACCAAATATGTTATGTTTCTGACTACAAATCATTGTCTTAATAATATTGCAATTTTAATAATAATAATAATAATAATAATAATAGAAGTAATAACTACAAAAATGATAATAATAATATTGACCATAAATCTTAATAAAAGTGCCAGATTTGTCAGTTTTTCTAGTTGCAGAACATATTTTCAGGTATTTTTTATTTCTTTACTTTTTTCTCGTATAACTATCTTTTAATAGATATATATATGGGAAAAAAAGTGTCCCCCCAAATATTTTACTCACCAGCCGCTACTGCATTTAACCCTTTCGCTACATAATTCGTGCGCCTTTACATAATTCGTGTGTCCAGTACGGCAGACAAACGGTCATGCGGATTCATACGGTTCCCGCAGTTTAGTTTTATTTATTCATTAATTTATTTATTTATATGGTAAACTATAAAAATAATCCAAACAAGTTGAAACCTGCAAGCGAACAAGATGAATCATGCGAAAAGATTTATACGTTTCTCGCAGTTTGAGACAAAAATAATGACTACACGAAAATCAAAGTCTGATATGTCTATAGCATTTTTATTATTCTGTGTGATAATTATAATACAGCGGATGCGTTCGATTCCCGCAGTAAGCATAAAAATTTTGCTTGCGTATTAGTCCGGTTCCCGTTCTGAAGGGTCACCCCCGCCCCTCCGAAAAAATAGAAGCGGTTTTTTTTTTTACTTATCAGTTAAAAAAAAACGATTTTTTTCTGCTCATCAGTTTAAAAAATAATCTTAAATAAAATGTATTTTATATTTTGGTTCACTCCCATAAACATTATCTGAACCGAAATAAACCGATATTTTTTTTTCGGTTCAGGTCCAGTTTTCATTCCGACTAAAATAACGGTTTTTTTCGGTTTTCGGTTCAGTTCCAGTTCGAAACCCTGGAATTTTGTGCAAAATGATACTTCAGCGCATGAGCAAATAACACGTTCTTATGCAGTTGCGGAGTATCGTGCATTTCTTTTATAACCTATTGTTTAAAATCTGTTTAGTTTAATATCAATATTAATCAATCTAAATATCTATCAATATTAAATCCAAGCATCTCTGTATATCAACAATTACCTATATATTAAAAATTAAGCTCCAGAGTTTGTTATCAGATGTATATATTGAATAAGCTTCTAAATAAAATGTAAAAATCTACATAAAAATATGTATATATCACGCAAGGCTTATAGTTTCTAAAAGTTGTCTCAGCAGCTTATAGAGAGCGCGGTGAGGTATGCGGCGAGGATAAGCTATGACATCAGTGCCAGTCCTAGTACTGCAATAAGCGTGTTGTTAGTATTGTAATAGTTCATTTTTTTCTTCATTTTGAGTATTTCCGAAGACTTTTAATAATATTTGATGATTTATTGTATTGTTGAACTAATTTTAACGAAATTCCGGTAAGTTTTATTGTAAGTATTAACAAAATCAGATAGAGAATAGTATTTATTTAACTGTCCAACGTAAACGGTTATCTCAGTGATGTGATACAACAAAGATTATTTATAAGGATTAAATATTTAAATTTAAAACAAAGAGAAGCAAAGGAAAGTAAAAAGAGAAAGTGCGAAACAGAAAAAGATGGTTCAAAAACTTCTAAAAAAATGAAAAAATTTGTATAAATTTCTTTATAGCATATTCATTATGTTATCTTGTTTCTATTTGCCCACCTATCCGTATCCTTTTATTAACTAATTACTGCCTTAGGAAACTATTCACTTTTAAATTTTATTAGCAAAATAAAAATATTTGTAAATATTAAAAAATACATAAAAAATAGCATAGGTACATTAAATTATATTTTCAATAATGGTATTAAATTATTAAATAAACTGCTTCTGGAAATTAAAAATAATTCTTACTTAAATCAATTTAAATCTTAATGCAAATTACGATTTAATTTTAGGTTTTTCTTTTACAGTTACTTTTAAGGGACCAATCTTTCAATGTATATTTATGTAATTGGTAATCCTAAAACATTGTAGAATATTATTATTTAAAATAATATTGTTTTTCTTAATTACGAGTTATTATTACTATAAATGTGAGTTGAAACGCTTATAATGTGTATTACGATATACTCCTAGGACTGGCACTGACGTCACGGGTCACATGAAGTTGCGTAGGTCATGTCCATATGAGACAACCTTTGGAGATAATCAATTTGATCACCCGATACCACAATGATTTGTAAATTATTCCTCCTGTGTATTAATTTGCTAAGCATACATATACATATATGGCTTTTTGAGAGTTGACCTTCAAGGTTTATAATAATAATAACAAGGTTTATAAATAACAATAAACATTTATTTTTGGAACAAAGTAAATATTTTGTTCAGGTACTTCTGTTACATTTTTACATAAATACCAGCATTTTAAAAAATAACATATAAATGCTGTAAATATGTACAAAATAACGTTTCACCTCATTCGATTTTCGTATTGTAAAAAAATTAAAAATATACATAATTTTTTACATCTGTTTCCTACACAAGGAATGAAAATTGTGTTCTAGATTATTGCCTTAAAATAATTTAATATTAGATATTTCATGATTTAGTTTCAGTACTTTTGGCAGTCTCTGATTGGTTGGTTTCTGTTTTACTTGATAGGACTGGTTTATATGCATCTTGTTTATCCGAGTGATATGATAAACTCTTCGACTCCGCTTTTTCTTGTTCTGATTGCCAGTTAACCTGAAAATAACAAAAAAATTTAGCATTGCAGTTTAATAATGAAGTACGGTTTCAGGACACTCTCAGCTACAAATCTGGACCTCACACTGCTAAATAATAACAATACACATATGAATGTAATTGAGTTATCCTATCCAGCAAAGACCATCATAAAGATAAATAAAAGAAGACAAAATATTTTTACAATTTTTTCAAGCTTCTTAAACTATACACAGGGTATCAGGTAAAACTTGTCGTGTTAAATCCTAGGGCTGCAAACTTTTTGTGTTTGGACTTTTTTTTACATTTCCTGAATTATTTACAACCCCCTAGTTGCCAAATGTTTTTTTTTCCTCATGTACTGATTTTTCTAGGCAATGCTGTACCAAAAATGGTAGTTTGGTAAATTATAAGTTCTGTAAAAATTGAGTTCTACTGTTTTAAACCAATGTTGAAAAATATTTTTGACCTTCGTATAAAGCATCACAATATCACATTGTCGAAAAAATTGATGTGAAGTGTGAATTTTCACACATTTCAGGGTTTCGCAGGTATTTAGTAAGTGAATGATGATTATTTGGGATGCCAAAACAAATTGTATGTTAATTTTTTTTTTTTGTTAATTTTAATTCGAATGCCTAATACCATTATTTAGGTTTCTAAATATGTGCAGTATTTTTTTTTTATATAGAAAGGTTCATTAAGATTTTGAAAAGTGCACCTATGGCTTCCATAGTTGTTATAAATCATAAGCTCCGCCCCTATGATTTCGTGTACAATGAAACATAGAATTAAATTATAATTTCAAGAATTTCCACTGTTTATTAAATTTACGCTTTTAAAAATTAAATGCAACATTTGCCAAAATATAACTAGAATTTTGAAAAAATAATTTAATCATAAAAATGTAAAAAATAAAACAAAAAATAAAATTGTCTTCTCTCGCCGGGAGCGAACTCTATTTTGTTGGGTAAGAAGCGAGCACCATAACTATTAGACCAGGATACGCCTTCTAGTGTAGCGTGTTACTTAACTATAACTTTTGTACATTGTCAACCACAATACACAAAATATAGTCGGATTACTGATAGGTGACTGTTACATGTACGTATCAAGTAGTGCATTCATATAATAATCTAGTTACCATTTTTCAGCGATTTTAAAAATGTGTTTTGTTATTTGTCTTAACTGTGTCTGGTAACAAATATTAATTAAAATATGGCTTGCGGTCAATTATTAAATTCATAAACTCTAATTTTAAATCTGCTGGAATAAACAACAAATTATAATCCAAAATTTACGTATGAGTATAAAATTTTTCTTATTTATAATTATTACCTTAAAATTAATAATTTTGTTTGTTTGAGTACTGCTGTAAATTTATTTTCGCGCTCTACTTAGTAAAGATATCTACGAATCATGCTGTTTCTTTCTAATGCTTTGTTTTTTATTCAAATAATTTTGAAGGTTAGTTGTCAACTTGAGTCACTATACGTTACTATGGGTATGCAAATAATTATAATGATATAGACAGAGAAAGCATATAGTATTGAATATCGATACTTGTAGCAACGAACAGTCACTTATCAGCAATCCGACTATATGCGTTATTTTCCGAAAACATAATTTGATCAAAAATTCCTGTTGGAATAGTACAACAGGAATTGGTTCACACCAATGTACATTACTTAGATTTTTTTTTGATTTTTAGTTTAAACCATATGGGCTATAGGTGTGGAACAAATTTTTTTTGCACAATTTTGGCAAATATTGCATCAAAATAATTTATTTTGCAAAAATAATAATTTGATCTACGGAAGGCATTTCATTTGATAAAAAAAAAAAAAAAAATCGATAAGCACATATTTGTTTATATTTTTAGAGGGATATGTTTTTTCGATGCTTTAGTATTGTTTCTATGTGCGGGTCAAAGAGTTGTATAAGCATGCCAAATTTCAACTCTCTAGGTTTAGCCATTAGGCTACAATTTTTACCGAACAGACAGACAGACAGACGACAAAATGACGGTATAAGGGTTTTTTGGTCAAACCTACAAAACCCTAAAAAATTAAACGGCTTGACTGCAAATGAGTTTCAAAATTTATTATTTACAACTGGATTTCTGGGGAAGCATCTGGGGCAGTGAGGAATAGGGCTAGAAGGTCCAGCAGGATTTAAAATAGTTGGAAATTTGTATCTATTTAAAATGTTTCATATGGTCAGCATATTTAAATACTTTTGCAAGTGAAAAATGGCTATGTTTTACTTTTTGGAGCGCTATGTATTATATTTAAAAATATGTTGTATGTTTACCTTTTGTCTGTGTTGTTTGACAGCATCTCTGACCCTGTCCAACACCATTTGCTCTGTGAGTACACCATCTTCAGATGCATATGCGGAAGCTTGCCATGCTACTCCAAGTTTAGCAATTTCACGTCCAGACATACCTTCGGTCATTTTCGCCATTTCCGTACACAGTGCACCATAATCAAAGTTAGCTACCTTTAATCTCCTAGAAAAGAAATAACAAAATACAATATTAATATTATATATTTTACAATAACTAAAATATATAAAACTACTCAGTGGCGTAGCGTGGGTTTCAGCCGCCCGGGGCGGAGGCCAAATTCGCCGCCCCCTTATTTAGGTATTTAAATCTAAGAGGCTCCAAAATTTATAGAATTTGTCGCCCCAAAAAAGTGCCGCCTGAGGCGGCCCGCCCCGCTACGTTACGCCACTGAAACTACTAGCTATTATAGTGGAACCTCGATATAACGGACGAATGCGGGCGAGGGGGTGTCCCATATAGCCGAATGTCCGTTATAAAAAAATAAATTATCTGAATAAGCTATTATTAACTATCAAATAGAAATATATGCATCATAAACGAAAGTTTACATTCTAATTACACTTAAAACTTTCACTTTATTCGTCTTCAGATGATATGTCACTATACGCCCGTTGAGAAGAGTCAATTTTTGTTTTTGAACTTCCTGGTTTCGGTGACACTGGTTTGAATTTTTGAAGTTTGTTGTTTCTTAATTATTAACTCTCTAAATTGCGAAAGTGCGTGTAATATAATTACATTTCGGCATAGAAGGCAACGAACGTGCCAACACAGCCGCCCGAGATTCCACCTGTCATGAAGATATACTCTACCTACCCCCTAACAAAACCTACATAAGACAGATCATCAAGACGAAACTCCACACGAGCAGACTGACTTAAGTGGCGCGAAATTACCAACAACATACTACGAACAGTTAAGGACGATATACAAAACTGGAACTCAGGCACTAACAGACGAGAACAAGTAATAATGACAAGACTCAGAATCGGACACACCAGACACACACACGAACACCTCATGGCAAGACTAGACAACAAACTATGTGAGACATGCAACGAACAACTCACCGTCAACCACATACTAATTAACTGCCAACTCTACACTAACTTACGTACAAACTACAATTTACAACAAGACCTTAAAGACAACTTAAGACTAGACTCAACAATGACTAATAACGTACTCAACTTCTTAAAGGCAACCAATATTCGGCATCTAATATAAGTTTAAAATAATAATGTATCAATAAACTAATTATGTATCAATCATGTAACCATAGTAATTTCAGACACTAATAGCCAAGCAGCTGAAGTGACATAAAATAAAAAAAAAAAAAAAAATTTCGCTATCTGTCGAATCATCGATAAATGATATTACTCCGAGTGTGCAGTCACGTGCAGTTTACGATCGATTACATGCTGTCCGTTATATCCGAAGTCCGTTGTATCGAGGTCCGTTATATCGAGGTTTCACTGTACAAACGTTTAGGCGGAACTAAATGGGCATTTCGTTCTTTTAGGTTGTCACGAAAAGGGACCTTGCTTGGGTTATTTCATGTTTGACATTGGTATGTGAAAATTTAAAATTCCAACAGTGAAATAATAGAAACGAATGACATTTATTAAAAATCTGAATACATTTTCACATATTTTGAATACAAAAAAAAATAATTAAATAAATAAATAAATGGGAATTTTTTTTTAAGAAAGACAAAAAATTTGAATGCAATGAAATGGAAATTTTATATTGAAAATCAATTTAATTTAGAATTTGCAATGTGGGTATGATTTACACAGCTTAAACAAAATTACCAAAAGTCCGAATTAATAGATAAAAAATACTAAATTTCAAAATCTAGTTCCGCCTAAACGTTTGGAATAGCCTATAGTAGTAATAGTTTCGGCGCATTTTTAATGTCTATTAAAGTCTGAGTAATAAAGATATAAGACAATAATTCAATAAAGTAAAAAAAATTATAGTCTGTTTCTTTGGTTTAAGCGGAACTAGATATTGACATATAATGACTTTAAAGGCTTGAACGTGGCTTATAACTTTTTTGTTTAACAAAAGCTAAATTCAATCGTCACGGGCATGAACCCCCCCTCAAGTAAAAAAGTATGTGGTTTCAGTGTTTTTAAGGAATATATTTGAATTCTAAAAGTCATGAGCTTTTGTATATAGCTGTTAGCCTGTATTTGAGAAGTGAGGACCTTTTGCTTTTGGTCAATACTTTAAAATTAGAAATGAGGATATTTTTTTGTTAACACTTGTATTTTAGAAGTGAGGACCTTATTTTTTTGTCAACATTTGTATTTTAGAATTGAGGCCCTTGTTTGTTTTGGTCAACACTTGTTACCGAATATATTGCCAATCACACTTCCTATAAGACAATTTTGTCTTCTAAGCCCCTCCTCCTCAAGAAAAAATCCTGGGTGCACAACATGGTGACATCATCTGTTACATAATTATGTTCTTTAAAAATAACCTTGTATTTATTTTAGAGCACAAAAAACGTTACAGAATTAAAAATTGCATTTAACGATCCTAAATTTGTTGATCAAATAGATTTCATTCACAAAATAGCAAAGAAAAATTGGCCCGGTATAAAAATATCATGACGAAATACAGGCGACATCTAAATATAAACAAGAAAGAGAGGGAAAAAAACTAAACAAACCTTTTTCCTTCTGTGGCGGGTTGCAAGACAAATATATCAAAATATAATCTAATTAATCTTTCTCTTTCATCTAAACCTGGTAGTGAAAATTCAATCATTTCATCAAGTCGATCATTAACTGCCCAATCGAATTGTTCTGGTGTATTGGACGCGAGTACCATCATAATTTTGTTACTTTGTTCCCCGGTGCGGTATAAAAATGCATTGAGTGTTGCTCTTAGATCTTCTGATATCGTTTCTGATGAACGTTTACGTAAAAACGCATCAGCTTCATCCACAAATAGTAATAAACCTGGAATACAACATTTAATTAGTAACATTTTGTAATTCAATTGTTTTACGGATTATAGTTACCTTTCCGTGAACTGTTTGCCCAATCGAATACTTTATGAATAGCTGTAACTCCGTTACGGCCCATTGGTGCTACATCACCACCCGTCAAGATAGCATAATCCATACCGGAGTGATTGGCCAACCTCTGAAATTAATAACAATTAGTTCTAAGGATTCGAGCGAAGAAGAAACGATGCTGTACGGTGTACCGCAAGGAAGTATCCTTGGGCCAATCCTCTTTATCATATACCTAAATGATTTATTACAGATTAAATCTAAAGGCTTCATATTATCTTACGCAGATGACACCGCTATATTTTATGAAGCAGAGGATTAACAAACAATCAGAACAAAAATCAGCGAAGATCTTGTTATCTTAAGAAACTGGATGAGCACAAATCTTTTAACAATCAACCTAAACAAAACCAGATTTTTGCCATTTACAGTGTATTGTGATAAACTCCCTCAGTATATCATCAAAATACACTCAACAAACTGTGATAATTCTAAATGTGATTATATAGAATCAACAACTGCTATAGAATATCTCGGAATAACAAGTGACTCACATCTAAGATGGGATAAACATATTGATCTCATAACGAAAAAATTGAGAGGCCTGATACATGTATATCTTCAAACAAGTGAAACATTTCTTATATATTAAACTATTAAAATTATTTACTATGGTTTATTCCATTAATTTATCCTACGGTATAATAGCACGGGGCGGAATATACACTCGCATTTAGAGAGACTAAAAAGACTGCAAAACAGAGGAACGAAAATAATATTCAGCTTAAAGTACGATACCCCGTCTGTCTCTGAAATATTAAACATCAGGCAAACCTATGCAAAAGTGGTACTGCTATATCAGTCTAAAAAAATAGATACCAATATTATTTCACATAATTATGGAACAAGAGCATGCGAAAGGAAACTAATGGATCAACCCCGAGCCGAAAAGAGAATTGGTCAAAGATGTTATACATATTTTCTTCCCAAAATATATAACATGGTGTCGACGGAAATTAGAAACATTAATTTGTAACACAGCTACAATAAGAAAATTAAATTATGGTTACTTTTAGCAGGAACAGAAATTATTGAAAAAAAATTTTATATAACTATGTCAAGTAAGAAAAACGTAAATCTATATTCATACAAACATAAGCAGACTTGAAATGTAAATTAAGAATTGTGGCACATTCAAGCTCATCAGAGCTTAAGTACAATCACAAATATTTGCCGCATATAGTATATTTATTTATTTGTTGCATTTAGTCTTAGGAATGTAATTGTAATTAAATGGAATTATCAACAAATCTTTGTAAACAAAAACAAAAAACTATGTATACTTAATGGCAAATAAATTATCATTATTATTATTATTCACGAAATTTTACACCTGCCTCCCTCAACAATTTCAACTGGACGAAACTCTTGAAATATTTTTTCGGGGAACCCCTAATGGCTCAGTTACACGATGCAAGTAACTTGCACCAGTAAGTACTTGCACCAGTCACTGGCATCGTGTAAACATACATGCAGTACTGGTGCCAGTACTGGCACAAGTATCTCATGCAAGTCAAGTGAATAGAAGCCGTTCCTATTTACTGGCACAAGTAGCCGTGCCAGTGACTTAAAAATGGCCGCCATGAAGAGCTGATGTATTTTCGCAGTTACAAAAAACAAACTATTACACACCTTTTTTTTAATAAATGTAGTTTTTGGCGCCGATTCATTTTTGTTTAGAAAAACGTACGCATAAAATACATAAAATTAGGGTAAACATCGAAAATTGGCGCGTTAAAAAGACGGTTTTAAGAATAAAAAATAATTGGAAGCATCTACATTTTGCAGTGTGTTTTGGGTTCTGTGCAAGGTTACTTAAATAAGATACTGGAATACGTGTAAACGACAAAACGACTTGTGCCAGTACTTGCACAAGTTACTGGCATCGTGTAACCGGGCCATAACGTTTATACCAATGAGGTTATGTAACAAAATAATCTTCAATATTTTTCCGACAGATATATTTTTCAGATTTGCAAGTAAAAATATATATTTTTTTAATACTGTTAACTGTAAATTTTAACAGGAATAAAATATATTTCATAAATAATATTAAATTAAGCTGAAGTTATTAAAATACTTTTCATATAACTTGTAGGATTTTATATTACATACATTTAAAGAAGAAAAAAAATTACAATGCTTTAGATAGTTTCGAAATTTAAAACGGACAGATCTGATAAATTAATCTGTTATAAAAGGTTTGTGCGTAGAGCAATTTCTAATGGTTTATTATCGTCAAACGCAAGCGCAGAGTGCGTTAAAATAACTCTGCGCTTGCGTTTGACGATAGTAAACATGGTTCTACGAACGAAGCTAATGATAACCTCTCTTAGCGGTAGATTGACAAAATAAATGTATATTAGGCAACCGGCTATACTCATAGGGGCAAATATCCCTTCCGTATCCTCAGGGTCTTGGCTTCATAACAAATAGTGCTAAAGCAAAGAGCATGCTGTGTCTATTTTATATGACATCATTGGTTTATATCAAGCATTTTTTTTATATTCCTTATTATATTTGCTTACCTTTGCAAACATAGTTTTCCCGGTACCAGGAGGTCCATGCATGAGAATATTTCTGTACATCCCTTTGTTATGTTTTGTATTTTTAGTTGCAATAGCAATGTCTCTTAATCTCTCCTCGAGTTTTGGAGCTAGTACAACTCCTTGTAAAGCATCACCTTGTTTTGTGCGTAATTTTGAAAGAGATTGTATTGGATGTCTAAAAAAGTCCAGGAAAGAAAATCTTGAAGTATCTCTTACTAAAGATGGTTTGCCTAAAAAAATCCATGTTATAATTAGATGTATTAGTGAACAGAAATAAGTCAGATGCAAATAAACATTAGACGTAAGAATTAGAAAGATTACAGTGAATTAAATATATGACAAGAACTTAATAAACTGTATGAAAATTCAGACACCTTAGATGTTTGAGATCAGGCGCACACCCAGTATTTATTCCGGGGGGGGGGGGGGGGGATCAGAAGGCATTTTTTCCTTTGAGAATACCTTTAAAAATTCTAAATTTGCAAGATAAGATGAAAGCGGGCCGCAAATGGCACGTTTAGGTATGAGAAAACAATCAAATCGAAGAAAAAAAAAGGTGTATTTTGGGGTGTGGACTCAAGCCCGTAACCCCCTTTGTTTATTTACCAGTGATGTCCAACCGAAATCGTTTGCTGGGCTCAAAAAAATCTTATTGGTCGATTGGGGCGCACATATAGACAGGATAAATTAATAACATTACTTCAAATTAAATTTTAAAGTGAAACTTGATTTTTTAATATTATTTGCTAATTTTTTAATATCAACTGGTAATTTATCAACGCGCAACGCAATTAATTCTTCATATTTTCATCCGTCAGCCTGTTTCGATTCTTCAATTTAACGATTTTAGTCTTCGAAAAGAAAGATTCACAGACATAGGTAGTTCTTATTGCAGCTGTAATGCACATTGATAGTTGTTTCAGGTTGGAAAATTTTACGTCCAGAATATATTATCCGTAAAATTCCAATTTATCATTAACTCCAAACATATATTTCAATTCTATACTCGATTGAAGGTAAATTAATTCCATATGTAAATTTGAAGGCGCTAATTGCACATCAACCTCAAATAGATTCATGAATATTTTGAAAATATCCTCATACTTTTCAATATTTGAGAATTTAAATATGTGCGCAATTATATTTTTTTAAAAATTTTAAGAAGAAACATTTTAAACATTTAAGAAGGGCCCAAGAAAAACTTCAATTGGGCCGCCGCGTGTTGGACATCGCTTAGACAATTCTTTTTACAATTAAAAATATCCTATTAGATAGTAAAAAATGCTGCAAATTTTGATGTATAGATTGTTACTAATTTTATTTCAGATTGTAAGTTTTGTATAAGAAACTAAACGGTTGTGCGCACCCTTAAAAGCAGAAATCGGCCAAGATAAAATCTTATTGACACTGTCAGAAAGGACCTGGTAATACAGTGGAAAACAATTGTTTAGCAAGTCATGAGCCTACAAAGATTGCAGTACTGAAGTATATATATATGTACATATATCTCACCTAATCTTGCTTCAATATATCGAGCTGAAACACCAGTAGCACCTTTGGCAGAATATACACCCAATGCCACCAGCGATAGTCCTCCAGCTGCGGCCAACACCTTATCCCAATCCGTCAATAAAGCTTGCACACCACTACCCACAACTGAACCAGCAGTTCTAAAATTATTATTATTATTTTAACAGGCTAAACATATAATACAATTATTTTGTCACTAATACACTTTTTTCAAAGTACTTACTTAATACTTTCCAAAACAGTAACCCTATTTTCCTGAGCTTTCAATCGAATCTGTTCCAAGATCATATCTCTATTTTCTCTATCCACCTTAGCCTTAGCTCTCAATTCAGCTTCTACTCTCTTCATCTCGTTTTTATGACGCAAATCCATTTCATGTTCGATGGTAGCTTTTCGCATTGCTTCTTGTTTTGCAACTGATTCTTCCTGTCTAAACAAATTAATTTTCAAATTACAGTAATACAACGCTGGGTTACTTATACCCTTTTCACATTAGAACTTTAAGTCGAGTGAACTTAAAGTTCACCGATGTTTAACATCTGTATGCTTTCACACTTGATGTTTAAATCTCCGGTGCTATCATCAGCTACAGTAATTTTGTCCTTAAGTTACCGTCTTTTGAAATTACCAGTTTTGAACTGTCTGCGCAGACGCACATTTTGAATTATTATAAACAAATATGGATATTTCATTTCATTCTACAATAAAGACACTACCATAAAGAATATATTACACCTGTATTAACATGTAAGTCGATACATTTTATCTCAATTATTGTAGCTCTGTATTTTATTAAACACATTATTAAAATAAATAATTTTATTATAACAATAAGTATAAACTTCTTATAACGTCGATATAATACAGTATTCTTGTTTATGATAATATAAAATGTTGACAGCACAAATTCAAAGAGTATTTTTTTATAATAGAAATTATGTTGGTAATGCGGACGATGTTTAAGACGCAGATCTCTGTCTTAAACATCGCTTGTATTTAGACGAGGCCATACGGTTTCACATTAGCGTTTAAAGGCTCATTCACTTTAACATCCGATCTTAAAGTTCTAGTGTGAAAAGGGTATTATATAATAATAATGGCAATTTATTTGCAACCAGAGAGTCGAACCCAAGTTTATTTCGTTCCGGTTTATGGTTATGTTCCAAGTAAATGTTTTTCGTTCCAGTTTCGGTTTCAGTTCATTTAAAAATTCCGGTTCAGAAAATTAAATTTTTACAAATTAGAAGGAAATTACAAAAATAATTAATAAAACACAGGGCCAGATGCAAGGAGTGCTGAAAATTTTGGTTGAAGACTTATTTTTGCTCAACAAATATTTTTGACAGCAGTCTTAAAAAGCCCCTATAAATTTGGGTTCAGCTGGCTAGTAACTTCAACTTAATATTTGCGTAATTATGCAAATCTGGGGGCCCCATATAAAGAGCCTGTCCCGAGTGCGTAAATTTTGTTATTGACCCAAATCACACAGTACATATAATAACAATTAGAGCAGGCATGTGCAATCTACAGCCCGCGGGCCGGATACGGATCGTTGCCTCATTTTGTCCGGCCCGCGATAAGTATCCAAAATCCCATTGAATCTAGCCCGCCAGCATATCTTTGTTTTCAGAGATCAAATGCGGTTAAACGGTTGATGTCGATATGGAACAAGCGCCACTTTCTCTACAAATGGAACTACTTGAGCTACAGGAAAACTCAGATTTTAAGTAAAAAATTAAGGACCATTTCACTAATTGAATTTTATAAGAAATATTTCTTAGTTGACAAAATAGATTTTGTCAACTAAGCATGACACACAGCTTTTGCTCAGAAGAGAATTACGCTCTTTGGAAGCACTTACAAATGTTAGCAGTTATTTTATCGGTTGAAGTTCGTTAAATCAAAAACAAGGACGCGAATAACGGATTGGCACCTAGAAAACAAGTTGCGTCTTGCTAGATCAGTTGATTCCCTGAACATTGACAAACTTGTGAGCAATACTAAGTCCCAACCATCCCATTAAAATTAACTAAACATTTTGTTCATATTTAACAATATTTATGCATTATAAAAGATTTTTTATTTTTTTCTTGTTTTTTTTTTTTATGAATGTTATGAACTTATATATTTTTTATATACTTTAGAAAATTTAGAATGTTTCAATTTTTTATAATAAAGATAATATCAGTGAAGTAATAAAAAAAAAACTGATGATTCTAAAAAAAATATTCTTAAAAAGTTCTGGCCCACGAATGTATTTCAGATCGCTATCTGGCCCTCGGTCTTTTGGAAGTTGCACATGCCTGAATTATAGAGAAGAAAAACGTTAATAAACAATAATAAATAATATGAATTTTTCTCCTACAAAAATAATAAATAACAGTTTGAAGAACACAAACATTTTTCTTACAAAAAAGGAAAAAATTAATAAATAAATAAACAAAAATTAATCACAGAAAAATTAATTCAGTTGTAAAAATAATATTTTAAATTTGAAATGAATATATAATTAAAAATACATGTTTAATCGAAACTTTAATATGTTCTTCAAATTTGCTCCAGGTAGATTAATTCTTTTCAGTCAATATACAGTAGGTGGCCAAATTATTAGGGACAGCACACCCCCCCTGTAATTTTCAAGTTTAAATGCATTTTGTGAGAAAATAAATTGTTTTTAAATCATTGGAGATCGCCAAAGAAATCATCACCACCAAGCGGCAATTTATAGAAACCCTTATCAGAGAGTGGCATCACAACCCCAATCTCCGACACAACGCAAAAATCTGCATAGAAAGCATGCCCAAACGCCTGGAAGCCGCAATCACAGCAAAGGGTGGCATTACAAAATATTAAGATTTTACTTAATTTGTTAAATTAACACTTTTTATACAAAAATAAATGATTATGAATAAGCAATTATGTCGTTTAATATTAAAGCACTCTAATGAATAAAAATAAATACGAAACCCAAAGCCACTTATTTCCTCATTAAATTCATTTGAAAATTACAAAAAATCTGCACTGTCCCTAATAATTTGGCCACCCACTTTGATAAGTTTTAGTAGTAAGAAAGCGATTAATTAATTAATTTAATGAAAATAATTGAACCGTTATTAACATTTCGTTCCGGTTTCGGTTTTTAAATTGAGCAATTTTACTCTCAAGTTACGGTACCGGTTCTGTTAAAAATTCCGGTTAGTTTCGCTTCGGTTCTGGTTCGACTCTGTTTGCAACTCTTACCTGCGTAAATTTTCTTCATTAATCTTTTGTTGTTGTGCTAGCTGATCTTCATATCTTCTCCTTGACAAATGGTCTTGATATTCGGCCCGTTGCTTATTCTGTTTTGTTTCTTCAACAAGTGTTTTCCGTCTCTCATCACCTTCAATACGTTTTTGATCCACAGTCATCTGTGCAATGTGTGCTTCATATTCTTTCACTTTTGCTTGATATTCTTGTTGTCGAGATAATTCTTGTGATTTTGAAAGTTCTAAGGCCTCTTTTGCAAATCCTAAAATAATATTATTATTAAAAGACTAATGGTCAATAATTGCGGTAAAATAATATCAAAAAAAAATAAATAAATATATTTCTTCTCGAAAAATATAGGTTTTTATGAAACATTATACTTGTTTAATCAAGTCTTAATAAGATTTTTAATATTAAAAATACAGAGATGTTCCAGTAAAAAAAACTTTTTTTTAAAAATAAGTTGTTTATTTGATGATTTCTGGTACAGAGCGATCAAGAAATCTTGTCCGTTTTGCAACACTTGACAGAAACATTTAGTTATCAAACTTATTTCCAAGGACATGTACACATAGGCTATTCTATTTTTATTACCATATACCAGCGTTTCCCAACCGGTGGTACGCGAACCCCTGGGGGTTCACAGGGTGTACAAAGGAGGTTCGCGAAAATAATATTGTAATGGCGGAATTTTAAATCGCCAAAGAAAAATAAAAGCATATTTTACTGATCATCCGTTTCATTTGTCCTCTTGTGTATTCGATACTCTTTGGCTGCAAAAGCTTGCATACTTAGCTGACATCTTTTGTAAATTAAATAAATTAAATCTGTCATTGCAAGGCGCGGGTGTCACCATTTTCAGTGTTCATAATAGAACTGAGCCCATGCTAAAAAAGTTCAATTTTTGGATCCAATTTCTACAGATGAATGAGTACGAATGTTTTGGTTTTCTCAGCACTTATTTATCAGAAAATTCAACTTAATGAAAACATTAAAAGGAATATATGTGAACATCTGAAACATCTTCAATTAACTTTCGATGACTATTTTCCCAATAGATGCAATATCCCTCTCAAACAACTGGATACGTAGTCCTTTTGAAGGAAATGTAAGTTTAGGAACCTCTCTAACTTTACTGGAAAAAGAAAAACTCATAGAGTTATCCTGTGACAGTTCTCTAATAACTATTTTTAAAGATCACTCTCTAATTGACTTCTGGCTCAGTATTAAAAATGAATAACCCGTTCTGTCAAAAAAAGCCCTTGAAGTTCTATTACCCTTTTGCACAACATATCTATGTGAGAAAGGACTTTCAACATATACTTATCTGAAAGATAAATACAGAAACAGGTTAAATGCAGAACCTGATCTAAGCCTGAAATTGTCGGATACTGAACCAAACTTTGAATTGCTTTGTTCCATCAAACAGCCACAAATATCCCATTAAGAGTTTTTTCAAATTTAACGTATGCTTAACTAAGAACCAGTTGGTTTGTTGAATTGATTTTGTATTCATTTTTTCTAGCTATCATTTTAGTCTTATTAATGTTTGTACTTAGTTGTTTTATGATTATGTTTTCGTTCCTTGTTATGAACTATTGTGCACTATGGAAAATAAATGTTCTACCAAATTTTTTACCTGTCATTAAGGACTACATAGGGCATAGGGGGTTCGCCAAATTCGTTCGGATTTTATAAGGGGTTCGCGAGGATAAAAAGGTTGGGAAACACTGTCTTATACGAATTGATTATTAAATGAACACTATTTTTCTCTACACGCCAATGAGTTGACAACAGGTATTAAATTAGGAACACATATTTTCATTGTTTCTCGGGTGAGTTCGGGCCAACGAAGTAATCTGATAGGTTCTTTGTTAAATTGGGATTTTCAGCTGTGGATTAGAACACAGTTTTGATATTTTTAAACTCATTGTTTACTGTTATGTAACTGACAAGAAATTATGATCGCACGGTATTCAATTGTTTTTCTAATTTTATATACATATATGTAGGGTAAAACACTACATCTTTTCGAATTTAACCTCCTTCGTAACTCTTATAATAAAGAAGATAGTAATGCTTAAACAGTTCTCGATAACACCCTGCATATATTTTCAGAACTCCATATATTCGAAAACAATCAGATAAAAAATTCTGTTTGTCATTTGACAATCACACAATATATTTTTTTTTTGTAATTAATTTTTTTATGGAAAATTATTCTGTAAAATAAATAATTAAGTTAACTATAAAGAAAGATTTTCAGTGGATACTCATTCTACATGTTACGGTATTGTATTTAGTAACAAAATTTTCTTATTGTCTAAAGCAGCGGTTCTTAAACTGGTGTCCGCGGACCCTTGGAGGTCCGCGAAACAATTTTGACATTAACTTTACATCCCCGAACTTTTCGCTTTTATTCAAATAACTCATTTAATAAAAATCTTACATGGTCAAGACTTTTTGTAAACAATAATTAGTAAAAATTTAATTATTTTTATTCAACTGCAAATTATTTACAGAAAACATATTATAATAAGATCTATTTTGACCAATATTTGACCAAGAAATGTTTATATGAATTTAACGTATTATAATTTGTAACTTTTTTAATTCTTTTTACTATTTTTATTCATTTTATGTTTTTTATTCTACGTGCTAATAAAAACGTTCATCTCAATAAATGGGTAAGACCATTTATTAAAATAACCAGCGATACACTTTTACCAATATTTATTATGACGTATTGCTTATGAGATTATTGAGCAAAAAATTAAGTCTCAAGAGAGACGTAAAACGCCTAGGGTTGGGATGGAGTCCGCAAAAAAAAAATTTTGTTCAAGTGGGGGTCCTCGGACTACATAAGTTTAAGATCCCCTGGTCTAAATAAAGATTGTAAATCAATAAGTGGAACTAAAAAAAATATTCTGTTTAACAATTAGCTTAATCGCGGTTTAAATAGGATAAATATATATACATCTTGTTTAACAATTAATTTTTAGGGTTTTATATCAGAGCCGCAGTAAGGGGGAGGCGGAGGGGGCGACGGCCCTGGGCGCATTAAGGAAAAGGGCGCTGACGGGTTTGACTAAGGGGCGCCATTGCGAAGGCGAGGACCTTTTTTTGTTTTGCTCATCACTTAGAGTTTAGGAGGTGAGGACCTTTTATTTTTTTGCTCGTCACTTGGATTTTGGGAGATGAGGACCTTTTTTTTTTTTGGTGAGAACCTTGTTTTTATTTGCCAAGGGCGCCAAAACACGGCTTTGCCCCTAGCGCAAGTTTTCTTTACTGCAGCTCTGATAGGTATAACCAAAAGTTCATATAACGTCATTCATATGCTTGTCTGTCTGCCTGTCTGTTCTGTCGAAATTGTAGCCAAACGGGTGCATCCAGAAAGTTGAAATTTGGCATACTTGTACAACTCTTTGACCCACTTATAGGAAAACTGTTAAGAGTTCAAAAACAAAAAAATATCTTGGGAAAAATTTAAACAAATATAGGCTATTTAAGACCTTTAGGAGAAACTAAATGAAAATTTAATTTTAGAAAGTTGCACAAGCAGACTTTTTCCTGATTGAAGATGGCTTTTACTAAATAAAATGATCGAAAAGCTCATTTAACCAATAAAAATTACTAGTTGTCAAAATCTAGTTCCACCTAAACCAAAGAAACAAGCTATACGTACATAACAAAAAAAAACACCTTTTTTTAAAAAAAATTGTAGTGGTGTATTAAATAAAATTTCTTAATGCGTAGATAAACCAACATATTTTTATTTTTAAAAATCATATTTTTTATGGCATTTTCGCAAAAAATCTTCTTTATTTTTACAAATTTACTTTTTTTACTTTTTTTACGAGATTTTCGCAAAAAAAAATTTAAAAAACTTTTATTCCCAACCCTTCCCAGAAAGGTCTGAAAATAATTCTCAATATACTTTCATGAACCGGAATAGTTCAATAGGAATTTTTGATAAGATCAATTTTTCGAGTAAAACCAATTTTTTTCTGTAGTTGAAAAATATAGTTTAAAAAAAAATTATTGCATGGTATCAATAGAAAGCTGTCTTCAGTAATTGATACTTAAATATGAGTACATGTATACAAAAAAAAAAAAAAAAAAACCGTTTATACCAGTAATATAATAATGTAAGAGTCAAAACGTCATGCCGACAAAATGAGTTTCATATAGTGTCGGAGGTCACGTAACAGAACTTATTTGCCCTATGCACCACTCAGACGTTGGAATCTTCTTATGAAGACTGGAATTTTTCAATATATTCTATTGACATTTCTAATATTTCATTTATTCAACGATATCAACTATATCAGAATCAAATTTATTAGTATTCTTATATTATTTAATTAGAAAAAATGGGGATGACCTTACATTATGTAAGAATGTAGAAAATGACATTATAAAAATTACTGTCATTTCTCTTTTATATATCAGCATGATTAATACTTTCATTAAAACTGAAGAATTTTTAGTGTAATTTATTAATTCAGTAAAAGGTCTATTACATAGTTTTACGGAGTACTTAATTAGTATTTGCCTTACGAAGTAATTCATTCCTGATAATTACATCAGGTTTTTGACAAATATAAAAGAAAACCAATTACATACTTGATTTTTCCAAATCTCTAGCAGCTTGTGCAGCTCGTTCTAAAGCTGTAGAATCAAATCTGTAGGCTTCCATCACCTTTTTTTCGGCTTTACTTAATTTTGACGTATCCATTCCGCCTGCGTCTGAATTTTGCCCGTCAGGAGGTTGGCCACCAAGCTGTGAAATATCTGGAGGCGGCTGTGACCCCTTACTTCCATACCCGAAAAGCCAAGACATTGCTAATTATTTTATAGTTTCTATAGAATTACTAATTAAAATTTAGAAATAACCTCACACCACTCAATGCACGTTGTTAGATTTGAAAGAACTTCGCACACAATATTTTAAGGTTAGGCAACTTTAAAACTTCAGAAATAACACTAAAATAAAAAATAAAATGTTACTAAAGACAAATAACCGCGAAATTGTGAAGTTATGTTTTGGTTATGTTGGTGATGTGTGTGACATTTAAGAACAAAGCAAAATATAAAAATGCATGCCATACACCGAAGAAATGCAAATCAAATAGCAAATCTCATGAAGGATATGAGGGAACAAGTGACATGTGCTGTCTGGTGTGTATACTTGATTAAATGATACAAAACATGTTATGACACATTTATTTTACAGTTTAGATATTTACAAAAACCCAGTAAGATTGTTGCAGTGTAAGCATGTTTACTGTAAAGAATGTTATAACGACCTATTAAAGTATTCTTCTTGCCCAAATTCTGTCAAGTGTCCAATGTGTAAGATGGAAGTTAAACGAAGAGAATTTAAATATGAGGATTGTTTACAGTCGTTTGCAGATTATGTTAGAAGGTTGCCAGATTATATAATCGAAGATAAATCAGATAGTTCTTCATACGGTAATTATTTGAAGTTATATATTAACCCACAATATTATTTGGCTAGGTCAGGTTATATAAATAGCTGTCAGTCTTATATTTACATATTCAAAATTATAAACAAACATTTAATACAGTTATAGGCAGCTCAATATATCTTGATGAACAGAAGACTCCTTAAATTCGAATACACACATGACATCAATAGGTTTGTAATCATAACATATGAACATTGATGTAAAAAAAAAAAAAAAAACGGAAAATGAATAAAAATGACCGAACAAGACTTTCAAAATAGACTGTCCGTACTAATTACGGACATCTGGTAACCCTAGACATCGACATGTAAAAGTAAAATTAAACTATATTAATAATGAAATGATTCTCATGAACACTTTTTTGATTTGTTGATGTCATGCTTATATTCGAGTTCAAGGAACTCATTTTAAGCAGTAAGTTGATATTTAACTCATAAATTTACTATGCCACTAATAAAACTTTAATTTCCTGTATTTGCGCAGCTAGACAGAATAGGGCCTATGTTTATACATTAAAGTTTGTTACAGTCATTATAAATCAGCCTGTAAGGATACTTTTGATTTAATTATCTTCCCCATTTATCGGCGTAACGAATCTGAGATTTTAAATTATATCCTTGTTCATTATGTTTATCTCCTGTTTTTTTTTTTTTTTTTTGCTATTTCTAGCTATATGTGGTTTCTTTGGTTTAAGCGGAACCAGATGTTCAAATCTAGTAACCTTTACCGGTTGATTGAAACTTTTGATCATTTTGTTTAGGGAAAGCCAACTTCAATATATAAAAAGTTAGCTAGTGACAACGTAAGTAAAAGAAACATTAAGTTCCACTTAAAGGTTTGGAATAGGCTATTCCGAACCTTTAAGTGGAACTAAATTTTGTTCTATTGTGTAAAAACGTAGGGTTATTGTACTTGGTAGTCTATTTTTGCCGCCACCTGGATTCTAAATATAGATGCTGGGGGGAAAAAATGATTTAATTTTCGTAAAGAACACATATACCAAGTCGGATTCCATTAACGTCAAGTATAATATTTTTCGAAGAAGATTCTAAACTACACACAATAATCTCGAAAAAATGTTGACGTATTATTTTATCATTTCTACACAAAACTATATAAATATAAAAGTTATTTGAAACCCACAAATATTTAAAAAACTAGCTGGAGAACCCGTACATAATAAGTGAGATATTTCAATTTCAAGTAGAACACAATAGAACTTAATCAAACACAAGTAGAACATAATCGTTTCTTTGTTCTTAACTTTTTTTGCATATATTTTTGAAATTAATTAAATAATAAGTGAAATAATTCATTTATAGGTAGTTCTCGCCATAGCTCCTTAAAATATATCTTATTAAAAACAGCCTAACTATTCACCTTAATGAAAAAATGCATAGAAATAAAATACTTATTTTCTTATTATAAATTTTTTGTGCAATATATGGTTTTGCTGTTAAGTCCATAATAAGGGAAATATATGTAGATTTTAGTTTTAGCTTATAAAAGAGTGTCTACACATAGTGACGCGTTTAAATTCGAGCAGAAAGTTCACAAAATTATAATGGATTTTTTACTAAAAAATAAAAAATAAAAATAAACACACTAGAAGGTGCAATGTTCACAGAATAAATAAAAGTAGACATATACGTATGTACATTGTGAATTTCATTATTTCTATATTTTTTTTTTTTAACCTTTCGAACATCCAGAAAAGTTTCATTCTTATTTTCTCATGAGTATTTCAATGTTTGATTATATTTTGGAAAAAATTCAACATAAATTGGTAAAAAATTGACAAATTTCAATCGGAACCTACTATAAATACCTCTTATAAATGAGAACTACTTGTAAATGCCTCAATATCCAGTTTAAACAACTATTTTAGCAACAATGATAGCAGAGTGAAAAATCAAAATTGTTTGAACGCGTCGCTTTGCTCGACTGTAACAACGATATAACCTCGCTGCAGTACGCTCCACTATGCGCGAATTCATTTATTTAATTTCGCCGCTTTGCTCTCCGCTTTCATCGCTGCTTTGTTCTCTGCTTCACTATGTGTTTAGCCTTAGCGAGAATATAGCTCTTAGCTCTCCAGTCAGTATATACCTTGGCTAAATTAAAGAATGTTGAGTCAATTAATGTTAAGCTCGCGGGCCGTGTCTGGCCCGATACTTATTTTTAAACGACACGCATTGAGCGGCTTTTTAGGATTTCCTAGGTATAACCAGAAACAGCTATACCATTTATGTCCAGCATATGGCCCGCGGGCCGTATCCGGTCCGATACTAATTTTTAAACGACACGCATTGAGCGGCTTTTTAGGATTTCCTAGGTATAATCAGAAACAGCTATACCATTGATGTCCAGCATATGGCCCGAGGGCCGTACCCGGTCCGATATTAATTTTTAAACGACACGCATTAAGCAGCTTTTTAGGATTTCCTGGGTATAATCAAGAAACGTTTTTGTTTTGTTAATATACGCAGAATCATGCAAATTTTAATAATTGATTCCTGCTTATATTGATTTTTATTCGATATCAGTTTGCCAACGTTGTTGGCAACGGGTCTGCTAGTATTTTAAGTTTTTTAATAAACAGTTTTAACCCCGAAATACGCCCCTAAAATTTTGCGATGCCAATAATAAATCATACCAAATTACGTGAAAATATGTTTAGTCGTTTTTACGTGAATCTCAGACAGACATACAGACTAAAATAGATTTTTTGCCGATATTGTCGTATAACATTTTGATACGTGTTGAAACAAAATAAGAGGCCGAAAACAAAAAAAAAAAAAAACAGATATAGCCTTCAATTTTATTAAAATAGATGATAGATAAGATCACATTTCATTTGCTCTGACCCTTTTTGTGGATCAATTTCCAATATTCATTTTTTAAATTCCTAAAATTTTTAAATTCAGCCAAATATTTTTTGGGTCTTATTTTAGCCAAAATATAGTTTTAAGCTAATTTTGGGGTGAGGATTATGAAAAACGTATTTAAAAAAATCATTCTTTCCTAGTTTTTGAAAACTTTTGCTCAAACATCAAAATAGACCAAATTTTGCCTATCTATGACTAAAATTACATATTTGTACCAATTTTCAAAAAAATTGGAGACAAAAATTATTTGCTTAAAAGTAACAATTTTTTTAAGGTCTACCTCTCACGATTTTTTCGATTTTTGCAATTTTCAAGGGTTTTGGATTACTGCTCGTACAAAACTTAATAACTTATTTAAACTAAAGCTAAACTTATTTATACTAAACAATGTAGCAAAATTTTAAAAATTCAAACCGAAGATTTCTATCCCTAACCATTTTTTAGTCAGAATTTAACAAAACTTTCAAAAATTTAAAAAAAAATAAATAAAATTTTAAAATTTTTGTTTTGTTTCTAAATATGGTTATAAGTCGTATAAAAATTGTCGTAATGTAACTAAATAAACTACGGAGAATCCAAAAATTCCAACCGCAGGTCTATCTTTAACCGTTTTTGAGATATGTTTTTGTTAATTCACAATTTTCACAAAAAATATAAATTATGTCATTAAAAAAAAATGTCGTTATACCAGTGGCGTAGCTGGAGGTCATGTTGCCCGGGGCGGTGAAAAATTTTACGCCCCCCCCCCCCAGCAAAAAAAAACTACCTGGTAGCTGTTAACATGGATAACAGTTATTATATTTTTTTTACTGGAATTGTTACGTATAACTGACCTTGGGGACTTTATATGGACAAAAAAAGAGACAATTTTATTGAAATTATTATTTATTTATGAAATGAAAAATTTTAAGTATCTAAAATACTGCAGTTCTCGCCTTTTTCTTTGAAAAATCTTCAATTACTTCATTAAAGTCGATTTTATCCGTTATATCCTTTTCTATGGGTAAAATTGCCGGATTTTTTAATCGCATAGAACTCATAGTTGACATTAAAAAAAAAAATTATTATTAAATTATTACCCTCTTCTTTGAACTAGAATATAAAATTCTAAAAGCAATTCGTTTTATAGAACTAATATGATTGAAAATTTTATATTTAAAGTGATTCAAAAAAAAAAAAAATACATTACTGGCGCCCGGGACGATTTTTGATTTTCGGTGGAAATCCGGAACCTAACTTGGCCCATATTTTAGTTTTGAAGTGAGTTTATAATATTTTTTTGTTATGACTTGTAAAATTATGATTTGTAAACGAAATTTTTCGTCATTTTAATATTATCATTTTTATCGTCGAGCCTCATTCGGGGTGAAATAAAAATTTCTTCAGACCTGCGCAGGGTACAGGCAATTAATTTTTTTAAATTCTCGATTTCTGGTTGGTTCACTAATTCAACAGGTCGGACCGGATAAAATAAAAAAAAAAAAAACAGGCTTGTGTAGACCTTTATTTCATAGCAATATAATAGTGCAAATATCGTACGCATTCGCAAGTGTAAATAAGCTATGTTCCGCTTGTCGGTGGCAAAATGATGTAAAATGTAAAATAATAAAAAAAAATCTAAAAAACTAGAAAAAAAAACATTCTTTATTCGAAAAATATTTTCTTTGAAAATTATTTGATCCTGATCTAATTTTCTGTAATTCAAATATTTTAGAATCTCAAAAACCGAAACAAACCAAAACAATAGAAAATTTGATGTACACCCCATTACATATAAAAAAGGAAACAAGACTTCGAAAAACCCGATCATTAGATTGTGTTAATCGAAACAAAACACAAAATAAACAAAACACCAAACGATATAGTCTTGGAAACATAAGTAGTGATGAAGAAATTATAATCGATGAATATATTACTCAAAAAACTCAAAATAAATTTAAAAACATAAATGACAGACATGTGATCAATATGTTAGAAGAAGATTGCTTAGCAAATCTAGAAAATGAATTTTTCGGTCCTAGTACTTCAAAAACAAATGACACTAAGATCAAAAATAAAGGATCTGCTAAGAAGAACAAAGCAAATACTACAAGTAGCACAGAAGTTAAAACAAAGAATACAAGAAATAAGGCAAATACTTCTGCCATAAGTTTAGAACCAGGTTGGGCTCGAATGAAAAATGTGCGAAATAAAATTGAACCGAAAACCAAACCATTAAAACAGTTGAATATCAGTATGTTTAGTAATAAAAAAATGCACAATACACGATCAGCTGAAAAACAAAAAAATAATCGGAAAATCAGTCCTCCGAAGACAAAAAAAGATTTAACTGCCAAAAAAACACCTTCCCCTGTAAAAAGAACGAGAGGAAGTTATAAATTGGATCAATTCGAAGCATATCTAGAACAAAATTTACCACAAATTGTAAATAACAGTAACGTAGAGACAAAAGAATCAACTGACAGTCCTAGAAGAAGCAGTAGACGGTTAATTGTAAATAAGGAAGCGAACAAAATAAAAGAAAATAAAACAAAAGTAAATGATAGTTCTTCGGATACAGTATCAGAGAATGAATTAAAACCCACAAATCCTAGAGGACGTAAGCGTAAATCTATAAATAAAGAATTAAACAAATCAGATGCAAAAGCTGATGAGGAAATATTAAAAAATATTAGAGAAAAATATAAGTTAAAAGATAATCCCGAAGAAATAAACCCACAAACTAATTTTCATGTTGAAAATAAAATTGCGTCTAAAGTTGAGACGCGTACATCGACAGAATATGATGATGACGCTATCTTTGAAATGGCAACTCAAAAATTATCGACAAAAATTGCACTAAAACCAGAATATGTAGAAATTATAAGTAACAGCCAAAAGAGCGACACTCCTAGATTGCGTTCGGAAATAATAAAAATTAAAAACAATATTGATTCAAATGCTCCAAATAAAAATGTAAAAATTCATGACATAAATAACGAAATAAGTATAGCGTCTCCGGAAAATATCCACTCAAAATTAAACACTTATAATGCATCCAACGAATCTTCCGTTAACAATTTTGATTGCTTAAAATTTGATAATAAATTAGAAATTAATCAACAATCTAGTAATGATCCTTTTATTGAAGATATGGATATTGAAAATATGGTTTTAGATAATATACCTCCAAATAATTTACACAAAGAAAGTAATGTACAAAATACGGAAGAAAGATTTTTTAATAAATTCTTGAATTTAATGGAAACCAACGAAGATGTTGATGTGGCAGAAAATGTTGGATTTGAAAAAGTAATTGTCGGAACTGACAATATAGAAAATAATTCAAACAACTCTAAACAAGAAGAAAAACGAGAGTCAAATTTAAATTTAATCAAAGTAAAAAGTATAAATTCTCAAGATGAAAGTAAATCTTTAAGAAGAAATAATGAAACAATGAAAGATTATTCAAATAAAAATGAAATCAATTGTGAACTAAACGTGAAAGAAAAAGATAGTAGAATTGAAGAAACAAATCAAATTAAAGAAAAATGTTTGGAATATTTAAAATTGATCCAAAATGATGTTGTATTAAATAATGACATCGTTAAAGAAATATCTACATTATTATCAAATACCAAATATCTTTTTTCAGGCATAACTAATAAAAAAATTGAAATACAAAATTTTAATAAACAAACAAATCACTCAGAAATTTCACTATCTAATTCTTCGAAACTGGAAACAATAGATTTTTATAACACATCAATTCCGTACTTAACAAACTTACAAAAACTTTATTCTGATTTCAAATTTATAGTCAGTGATATGACAGCCGTTACAAAAAAGATATCAGAAATATTCGGTCAGAATTCTGATAAAATAACTGCATTATTATCAGAAAAGAAAAGTGATACTTTACCATCAACAATAACTGCTAATTCAAATATTTTCACCGATTCTAAAATTTATCCACTTCACGACATGGAAATACAAACTGATGAACTAAAATGTTCAAAATGTTCCCATGTCGTTCAATTAGAACTAAATCAAAATGCAATAGAAAATATGGAACTCGATATGAGTTTAAACGGAGATAAAAGTTTGCATGAAAAACAAGTTTCAATTATAAAAGAAACCAATCAGTCTTTTGCAGTTACAAATATGAGTAACAATTTAAATACGAATGAGAAAAAAGTAAATCGTAAATTAAGATTCAGCCAAAATGAACAAAAATATAAGAGAATTCGTAAAACTAGTTCTGATAGTGATTCGGATGCTGGTATTAAACAGAAAACTAAAATGCAGCGCAAAGATAATGATAACGATGATTTAGAAGTTGCATACTTATTTGATTCGTCTGATAATAATTCTCAAGAAAACAAAAAAGAAACTAGACAAAATCAAAACATCAAAAATAAAACACAGAAACAAAGTGAAAATAAGAAATCTGTTGTAAAAAGTGATGGCACTCAAGATGTAACGGCTAAATTTATATCTCTTTTAGAACGAGAATATAAAGAATTACACACTGAAAAATCAAACTCTAGCACTAGTATTATCAAACAAAATGTTAATATTAATAATGAACAATATAATAAACCTAGTTTTAATTATGAAAGAGAAACAAGTTTTTCGATAGAAAAAATGTTTGAAAACAGTATGACCGATTCTTTTGCGGGAAATAAATCACACACAAATAAAGAAATACTTTCAAAATCTCTATTTACAGAATCAGATAATATATTAAATAGACCAATTAATGATTCCTTTAACTCACTGAAAAGTACTTTCATATCTCCTGAAAATATACAAAAAATCGACAAGTTTTCAGCGTCCTTATTTACAGAGGATGATAAAACTATTTGCCCGCGAGAAAAAACTAATCTTTCTCAACAATCGGGAGAGGATTTATTTATGAATGAAGAAGTTGAAGATTCATTAGAAGGAAATGATATATTTAAAAATGTTGATATTATCGAAAGCACTCCTCAAAAAGATCGTTCAAATCCTAAAAAAACAAACCTTGATGATTTTGTTGATTGTTTAAATGAAGAAGCTAAAGATATAACTTCTGAAATGAATTTAGAAAATACAGAATGGGCGCATTTTATTGCACCACCTCCAGAATTTCAAGATAACACTGAACAAATTAATTTATCTAACAAAGACAAATCGATAGATATTATTTCTTTAAGTATTTGCAATGAATCGTTAAACAAAAACATTAACATAAATTATAAAAACGATGAAACATATTTTGATGAAAATATTAAAATTATTGATAACACAAAAACAAATGAAAACTGTTTTAATAAATTATTAAACAGTTCTTTAGTCGAAGATAATGTTCATAAGAATGTTTTAAACACATCAGCAAGAAATAACTCGTTTAGAAAAAAGACAAAACCTGATCAAATGAATACGAGTGGTTTGTTTCAAAAGGAAAACATTACACCTCTACAAATTATAAAAACAACTAATTATGTACCAAAATCAATTATTCCAAGCACACCAAAACAAACAAGCATGTTTAATTTTTTGACCCCAAATAAGAATAATACAATATCTTCAAATAAGTCTATAAGTTTATCACGTGTTAATACTAGGAATCAGTCTTTCGGTAGTAATATGGAAATCACACCTATAAAAGAAAAAACTATCGAAAACTCATCTACTAGGAAGACTCCGATTTGTATTGCTTGTAGTCGGTTGAATAAAGAAGAAAATTTGACTATTGTATCATTGACAGACAAGTTTAATTTGATTTATAGTAAACAATTTAGCAACCAGGTTACGCATTTGATAGTTTTGGTGGACGAGAGGAATAGGATAAGGGATCATACTATGAAGTATATTGCAGCTATTGCGAATGGTATTTGGATTGTTTCTTTGAAATGGGCCCAGGAGTGTTTGAAGCAGAACCGAATTTTACCTGAGGTGAGTAATTTAACTATTTTGTTTCTTTTTAGTGTTTAATTTATGATTTATAATTGTTACTATGTTCCTGTTACTCCTCTCTTGGAGCATAGGGCCTCCGTAATTCGCCAATATACTCTATATTGGTAATTCTCAGTTGCATAAAACTCTTAAAACTCGATATAAAACAGGCAGTGAGTTGGTAGGTAATTTTGTAATTTTGTATTTTACTTTATTTTATCTTTACGTAATTATAATAGGACAAGCAAAAAAAGACGATTATGTATGTGATTTTTTAGATTGTTTATGTTACATATGTATATGTAATATAATTGTATCTAATCAGATGCATTACAATGAGACTTTGATTAACTCTTTCAATACGATTTTTTGTAATTATTTTTTGCTTATAATATTTAGTTTTATGATTATTAAGACATTTATGAAACTCAAGAAAATTGTTTTCAGCACCTACTGTTACTTGATATTGAGAAATTAGGTGAGATGTAAATGTCCCAACAGTATTATTTTGTTGGGATATATGTGTCCCACTAGTCCTTTGCAGTGACACCCACCAAATTATTGTTTTCATAAAAATAGAAGGTAAATTAAAATATGTCCAAATATATTTATTAGTACAATATAGCTTGCAAATAAAAATAGACTACTATATTTTTTTTCGATATAAAACATTAGGAATGATATGGTGTAAAACAATCGATATGGTGTAAGACAATTGGCATATATGGAATAAAAAGTTTGTTCTTTTCCTGTTTTTTTTTTTTTTTTAAATTTATTGTTGGTCATCCCTTTGATATTTTTCTTTTATTCCCATAGTTTTGTTATCCTTTGCACAGCATCTGAGTGGCTACATCAACCAAAAATTCAATATATGGAACATTTTTGTGCGTTTTTTCACAATAAATGATGTAGGCATTGAATTTCTATTTATTGTAGGCGTTCTGTATAATACTGATTCATATAATACAAAATAACGAACTTGTTAAAATAACGAACTTGTTAAAATTTGTAAACTTGGTACAACATACCCTGGTGTTGAAACTACGGAAATGCATTGTCCCAGCAATGCAAATTGAATGGTGTTTTGTCTGAGTAGTATGTATTAGAACTTCAGTAGGACATATATGTTCCAGTAGGATTGAAAGGGTTAAGTTAGTAAAATTGACTGACATTGTCAATGTGATGGTTGTGATTGGTGACTCTTGGCAGGATTAGCGATGTTGGGTTCAAGAATTCCATATTTAACTCATATGTCTGTTTTATTAAGATGGAATTAAATGGTTGAAACCAGATTAAAAAGATCTTAAAATGTTGACATATAACTATGTAGCCATTAAATTGGTTTTTCCTTCGACCCCTGGGGGTTTATATTAACTAGAGATGGGTCGTTCATGAACGAACCGGCTCACTGAGCCGGCTCAGTACACTGACGAAGTGACACGGTTCACCAAATTGAAATGAACCGGCTCACGGCTCACTGTATAGTTTCAAGTTTCAAAGATACGATTGGTCGGGCGATTGTAAGCAGTGACCGGAGTGATCCGGATCTGGATCGATGTCATGTTGAACTTCGCGAGAACTTGGCTTGTAATGTATTATCATAAAGTGTATTTTGTCATTAATTTGTAGGGCAGTTTATTTGAAACTAATAGGTTTAGTCTGTATTTTCTTCCATACTATATAAAAATATTAAAAATATTGCCCAAATCCCAGATGTCCGATTTATAAGGGCAATAAACATCGCCATAAACTTAACACATCTGGTTTAAAATACAGTAGCTACATAAAGTGAATTGTTTGTTTCAAAAATGTTAGATAAGAGCCGGGGCTAAGCGACGTTCTACCTACGATCGACCGACCTGTCCCAGGATCATGTTTACAGTTCTTATATTGCAAGAACCAGCTCTAAGCAAGAGCCGGCTCTAAGCGACGTTCTACCTACGATCGAACGACCGACCGACCTGTCTCGGGATCATGTTTACAGTTTTTATATTGCAAGAACCGGCTCTAAGCAAGAGCCGGCTCTAAGCTACGTTCTACCTACGACCGAACGACCGACCGACCTGTGTCGGGATCATGTTTACAGTTCTTATATTGCAAGAACCGGCTCTAAGCAAGAGCCGGCTCTAAGCGACGTTCTACCTACGACCGACCGACCTGTGTCTCGGGATCATGTTTACAGTTCATATATTACAAGAACCGGCTCTATGCAAGAGCCGGCTCTAAGCGACGTTCTACCTACGAACTAACGACCGACTTGTGTCTCGGAAACATGTTTACTTAACCGGATCGCTGAGCCGGATCAATGAACCGGCTCAACAAACTGAACGACCTCCACTGATCCGGTTCCGCAAACTGAGCCGAAATTCCCATCTCTAATATTAACCACTTTGGGGACCCCTGCTCTAGGGTGATGACTTGAGCAATCTTAGCAACTTTGCAAATATTTTTATCAGTGCAGATCATAGTTAACTGAGTAATAACTGCATATTGTATCTCTTACTTACAGCTTCCTATATTGTTGGTGAGCAAACTAAGGTGAATTATTTCACAAACCATTTCTCTTTATCTGTTATGAAATGAATACTATATCTGTATTTTTATTATTTTAAAAATACAAATTTATAATAATAAATTTATATAATATTACTATATTTCTGTTTGCAGGAACCTTATGAAGTATTAGATGTGTCCAGTAAAGCAGGTCCAAAACGTTCTCGACTAACTAGAAAAACAAATCCATTGCTGAAAAATTTTACATTTCATTTTGCAGAACCTTTTGTATCTATTACTAAACAGGATTTAGAGGTACTATTTCTTGTTTCTTTCTTGTATATTTTAAAATATTCATATCAAATTTTTTTACAGAATGTAGTTACCGGTCTAGGAGGTGAAGCTGTACAAAACTTAAGCAGCTTAACAAAAGTTAAAGGGAAAGTACGTTTAATATTAACAGAAGCACAAGTTAGTCAAGATTTTGATCAGTATCAAAGTAAGTATTATATACATATTATGCATATGTTCATTTGAAAAGTTTCCAAGGAATAACTTGTAAATATGAAAGTATATATTAAAAAAAAAACTCAAATTTACTGTCTTTTTACGGTCTACTGCAACCCTGTAACTGCGCCTTCTGAGCGGAGTAGGTAATGACCCAACAAATCTTAAATGGCACTACGGGTAAAAATGTACCTTATTCGAAATTCTATTAAACTCTCTTCAATTATGGGTCGCTTTTGAAAATCGCACTATTAATTTTTGAGATATTGGGCTTGTATATTGCGATTATGTCTATTTATTAAAAATCTCTATAATATAATACTCCAACGTGTCTCCCTGGCTGGATGGCTGGGTGGTTGGATACTGGGTGCGTTCGTGCCTGTCGTCCAATGAGGTAGTATAATTATATGACGTCAAATTTGAAGCGATATTCGGAAATGTAACGAAATATTCCGAAGCTTACCGAAGTGTCACCAACTATAGCTAGACTAAAAATATTTTGGTATTTTTCAGCGGCTGGTATTTAATTTACCTGAATTTAATAAAATAACATATAAAAATGTCTAGGGTTTCATAGGCATAAACAAGAAAGTCTAGAAACTCCTATATTCTTTGACCGATATGAACAATATTTTGCAGATTTATTCTCTAAGATATTGCTGATAAAATTACATATAGAAATGTCTAGGGTTTCTTAGGCATAAACAAGAAACTCTAGACACTCCTATATCCTATGATTTATATGAAAAGTATTTTGCAGATTTATTCTCTAAGAATCTACGAATATAATTACATATAGAAATGTCTAGGGTTTCGTAGGCATAAACAAGTAACTCTAGACACTCCTATATGCTTTGTCCGATATGAACAATATTTTGTAGGTTTATTCTCTAAGAATCTACGAATATAATTACATATAGAAATGTCTAGGGTTTCGAAGGCATAAACAAGAAACTCTAGATACTCTTATATGCTTTGTCCGATATGAACAATATTTTGCAGATTTATTCTCTAAGAAACTGCGGATAAAATACCATATAGAAATTTTTAGGGTTTTGTAGGCATAAACAAGAAACTCTAGACACTCCTATATCCTTCGACTGATATGAACAATATTTTGCAGATTTAGCCTCTAAGAATCTGGGGATAAAATATCATATTGAAATGTCTAGGGTTTCGTATGCATAAACGAGAAACTCTAAACACTCCTATATCCTTTGACCGATATGAACAATATTTTGCAGATTTATTCTCTAAGAATCTACGAATATAATTATATACAGAAATACCTAGGGTTTCATAGGCATAAACAAGAAACTCTTATATCCTTTGACCGATGTGAATGATATTTTTCGGATTTATCTCCATATAATACTGACCTTATTTTATATTTACACGATTATTTAAACTGATTTGAGATAATTTTGAATACATTTTGGTAAAAATGGTAAATTAATGTAAACATAAATTAAACGTTATAAATTACCTTTATTTTCAAAAATGTAAATGTAATGCATTGAGTAAAACTCCTTGGTATATGCTGTTCATTTGAAGTAAGGCACTTCATGAAGTAAGGTGTATGCCTAGAGAAATAAGTCAGAGGCGTCGAGCAAGTTCCACATTAAGGTAATGATGTGTTGCCAACATGGTGGGCAACGGGTGCACTAGTAACTAAATATTGACCATTTTAATAATGTTACAAAAATAACATTAAACCAGTGGTGGCTTGTCAGGGGGGACAAGGTTCTCCTAATTATTTTATATTAAACATATTTATTACCGACCGCCAACATATATAAGTTAGTTATTGATATCATACCGATTTTGACATTTCGAGATTATGAAACTTTATATTTAAGCTTTTGACATCAATGGCACGAGTTGATCAACTTTCGGTAAAAATCGGTTAACTAGAAATAGGAGTTTACTCGTGTCGGTTTTAAGATTTTTACGAATATTCACAACAGAGAAATATTTCAAAAAAAAAAATTATTGAACTAAAGTTGCTAACAACTTTTATTTGAGGCACTTTTTGATAAAGCAGCATAAATTAAACAAGAACTTTTTGATGGCGGTCGGTCTATGGTGGCCACAGCTGATTTTTTTTTTTTTTTTAGTTTTGAAAGAGATGGTAAAGCGCCGGACACCCATTTAAATAACATATTAATAGTAATTTTTGATAGATATACAAATTTATAACAAACTGGAATGTTTTAAATGTAAATCAATCGATAGAAATCCACAAATTCTGTAACCAGTTAGAATGCTCTAAATTTAAAGCAATCAACTGGAGCCGATTAGTCCTGTCAGTATGCTCTAAATTTATAGCTTACCGCACAACTTGTCAATGGGTCGGGAATACTGGAAATCTACAAATGAGTCGATATTAATAAGGTATTGATACTTTTCTTTTGATACAAGTATTTTAGTACTCCATACATTTAATTTTGATGTCTTACTTATATTGATAATTTAATTATGCCATCGATACTATAGAACGATACTGTTACTCAAGCGAAGTATCAATACATCTGATCGATATTTACATCCATGTCTAGAACAATATTTTTTCTATAATCATATCAAAATCAATATTTATTATAATCACTTTTGTTCGTTAATTTGAATACTAAGAGTTTTCATTTAGTACTCTGCATTAAATAATTCGATAAAAAAGTTTTTTTAATATTACTTTTCATTTCTTAATCTCTGTTTAAAGAACTTTCATTTGATTAGACACATAAGTGATGGTATAAGAGTTTCTTGGTCATACCTATGAAACCCTAAAAATCCTATAATTATATTATTTGTATATATTACTATTTAAATTATTTTCTGTATTTCAGTTTGGCTCCACAATTTAAATATTATTACGGTGGATATTGAATGGTTGAGTCGAATAGTGGGACAGTACGAGGTATCCAGTATTAGACCATTTATGTTATGTCTAGATGACGGAATCGAAAACCTCGGCTATCCATCATCTCTCATAACACCAGTACCTGATACACTCACAGAGAGCGGAGATACAACTCACTATTAATTTAAAAGTTATTTGTTAAGGTAATTTTATTCTTAGTTGTAAGTATCATTAGTTGTAAAACAGCTCCGTTACCTCTTGTTACCGATATTATAGCATTTTTAATTTTGCAGGAAGATTTTTCGATATGTATTCATATTCTTTTAATTTTATGCTTTTATTGAAATAAGATCTCAGTAGTTCAATGATCTTTCATTATCATCTGCGGCGCTACAGTCCTTGGTGATCCTTGATTTCTTTTATAAAATGTCTTCAAATTATTCTGTTTTTCGTCTTCTCTTTCCAATAGTTGATTCTTAAGCTACGTACCCTCTAAGATGCGAGCTGGCGCGCGTGCGCAGTGTCTTCATCCCTGCCGCGCAGTTAAAATCACATTCGCGCACGTAATGCAAGTAATTGTTGCAAGTTTTTGAGCTTAAATGCCTATTGTTAATTACAACATAACAATTTGTAATGTTAATTAAAAACTAAAATGTATAAATTTCAAAATTATTTCGTCCTCTAAAATTCTGCCCACAAGAATTTTATAGCTGTTCAGTCAAATTTTTTAGCGCCCAGTGCCCATTCCGGCTTAGAGGGGACATTGTTCTTAAGCCTGGTTTATAATAAGTCCATAGTATAAACACATACGCATTGAACAATGGATTTGACCTTTCAAAACATCTGTTTGTAATAAACAGAACAAAGAAAGTAGTGTAATTTTTATGCTTATGTTCCATAACATATCTATTATAAACCAGGCTTTCATTTCTTAAAGCCATTTTCTACTTCGGTTATGTACCGTTTCTTTGGTCTTCTAACTATCCCCCGTACCATTAGTATTTGGCTGAATGCAGTGGCATGGCGTCAATTTCTGATCAATGAATGCAGAGAAATAAAGTCTATTCGAAATGTTTAAGCGGACCTAAATGAAATTTTTATTTTCTTAAGTTATCCATGAGCTTTCGTTTTAAGGTTTGAAATGAGATTTTGCTAAACAAAATGATCAAAAGTCTCATATTGTTAAATATTGCTAAATTTCAAAATCTAGTTCCGCTTAAACCAAAGAAACAGGCTTTAAATGCATATTGGCAAAAATATGTACATATAGAAAAATTAAACATGTTTTACAAATTTAAGTATATTGAAAATTTTCAATCTGAAAAATAAATAAAGAAAAATAAACTATTTGCATAGTTAAATTTATGACTTTGTTTCTAGCACCGGTTTTCATCATCAATTTTAAAGCGACTTTGTCCATTTGTTCATATGTTTCTTAAAGTGACTTTATTTATTATGGAAACGGCCGGAAGTCTTTTAGTTTAGATAAAGGTCTACCTTTGTCTACAACAAATTTTTTATTTTTGCAAAATTTAAAGTAGCAAATGGGGCTTTTGTTAAATCATAAATTACATTTGAATTTATCGTAATTTCTGAAATCCTGAGATTAATAAATACATATGAAAAATATATACCGTATATTCCGGCGTATAACGCGCACTTTTAACATTGAAAGTTTTGTCAAATTTGTTGGGTGCGCGTTATACACCGGGTATAAAACTTACCCGTTCGAAGATTAGAATGGTAATAGTGTAAATAGGGTATAAATAGGATTCCTGTTATATAATGAATACATAATATAAATACTAATCAACTAAACTATCTAAATTTATACATATTTATTTATATTGTTTATATACATAACAAAAAAATTACCTTAATTATTAATTTAAATAATCTTTATTATGACATAAAAAGTTCATCAAATTCGTCTTCGCTAATATCATCAGGTATATCATCAAATTCAGATGTACTTTCGTCATTAGTTTCGTCATCGTCTATCCACAAAAAAACATCTTGGTTATGAAGGAATATTGGCATAAAAGTGTTTTCAGGAAAGCAGATTATAAGGGTGCGCGGTATACTAGGAATACATGCAAAAAATTAAATAAATCTATTCAGATTTGAGGTGCGCGTTATACGCCGGAATATACGGTATATATATTTTTTTCTAATTCGTAGATCCGACCATAAATAAATTAGAAACATATTAAATCAAAAATAAGCGTACGTGCGTATATATAGGGTGGTGAATTGATCTGTTGGCCATAGTGATTTAACATGTAAAATAATAAATACGCTATTTCCTGCTTCCCTAATTGTTCTATAGAAAAAGTGCAAGAGATAAAATTTATTTAGAATTTAAAACTCTACCTGTTAGGTAAGTATAGGCTATTCCAAACGTTTAGGCGGAACTAGATTTTGAAATATAGTAATTTTTCTCTATTAATTCGGACTTTTGGTCGTTTTGTTTAAGCTTTGTAAATCATACTCACATTGAAAATTCTATATTAAATTAATTGTCATTATAAAATGTCTTTTTCGTTGCATTTTATTTTTTTGTCATTCTTAATAAGTTTCCCATTTTTTTTTATCTTCAAAATATGGAAAAATATATTAAAATTTTTAATAAATGTCATTCGTTTCCATGGTTTCACTGTTGGAATTTTAAATTTTCACATACCAAGCTGAAACATGAAATAACCCAAGCAAGGTCCCTTTTCGTGACAACCTAAAAGAACGAAATTTCCATTTAGTTCCGCCTAATCGTTTGGAATAATTGGAATAATTTATTAATAAATAAATAAATAATTACATTTTTTTTAACAAAAATAAGTATATTTTATAGCAAATGTTCAAATATGTCGCCATTCACTGATGCAGATTACTAAGTCTGTCGTAAAAAATATTCCGCACATTGGCCAAGACGTCACGTTTTAAATGTCCCCATAAGAAAAATTCATTTGGAGATAGATCTCGTGATCGCGCCAATTAATTGGTCCACCACGTTCTATCCCGGATTTTGGGAAGCATTGATTCAAATACGACTTTATATCGGTAGTGGAATGTGTCGGACAACCATCTTGTTGAAACCAAACCATATTGTCTCTTCCAACAGTTTCAAGCAGGTCCAATTTTATTTTGTAATAATTCTAAATATTTGCTGGCATTCAGTCTTCTGTTGATAAAAAAGGTCCTATAATATTCGCTCCCAATATTCTTAGCCAAACATTAACCATCTGACTATATTGGGAATTGTTATTAATTACAATATGTTGGTTTGTTTTATGCCAACATTGATAATTTTGACAATTTGATAACGAATGCTTTATAAAATTTATAATTTTTTTTTTTGAATTAGTTGGAAGATTGTTTACTTAACTAACATGTAGGGTTTATAATACTAAATAAATTGTATCTTTTGCACTTTTTCTCTAAAATAATTAGAAAAGCAGGATATAGCATATTTATTATTTTACATGTTAAATCACTATGGCTGACCGGTCAATTCATCACCCTGTATATGATGTAAACCGCTTCTCAAAATACTCTGAAAGTAATGTGAAATTCAGTGTGCATCCGCCTCTCTTAAAATTGTTGCTCATGTCTTGGCGCCCCGAGGTAATCCGATCTAGCGCGGAAATACCCGTTATATATCCGATCTCTCCCTGCCTTTTTGCACTATATAAAGTTGCATCCACCAGTTTTAAATCAGCTATTTTTTAGTAATATTCGACATATTTTGTACTATTACTTAAACATGCGACTAATTTGCAAGTAATTATTGTAACCATATTATTCTATAACTAAAAAATATATTAATAAATTATATATTAGCAAAAGGTTTTTTATAAAAAAAATAAATTCAGTGTGATTGAGCAAAGGATGTACTGCATCCCTTGTTTCTATGGACGCCACGCCACTGGTATACGCTATAAAATTTCCATAATTTCATAGTTTGTTCTACGAAACCTTATTCTTGTCTTATTTTATTTTAATTTAATTTTTTCCACCATAAACTTTTCTTAATATTTGTCGTTCGCCTCCTATTTTTGATACTTTTTTATTTAATACATGTAACTCTCATATAACTCTGTTGGTCCCATAACAAACAGTGCAGAATAATATCTACTGTTCATCGTTATCTTCTCAGAATGCTTAGCTAAAAGAAAAGTTATCTTTAATAATATATAGTGATATTTTTGTTACTCTACTGTTTTTATAAAATGTTTATATGAAAAAAATATATATTTATAGCTCTATATATTTCATAAGAAATATATGTTTGTTTACAATTTATCAACAATAATAATTTTTATTACATATGTTAATTTTTTCTTTATTCTCACACAATGTAATACTTATAACATAGCTTGGAATGCTTCTGTCGTCTTGGTAGAAAGATCCAAGATTGGTAGTGTTTTAGCAAAATCCTCATAGTTCACTAAACGTTATTCTCAAATAAAGCGCCCTGAAAAGACATACCGGGGGTTTATTCTGTACTTTATTTGACATTAATTTTTACAGTGTCCCGTCGTAAGTTTATAGAGTATTGAGGGACAAGGATGATATAACGTTTAAAATCGTTACGTTATTGTATAAAGTTATTTATTTTTTGTTTTCGTTACATAACGTTAAAAAAATTAATTGTCATGTTATATAACGTTACGTAAATAATGTTAGGGGAAACACTACAGTTATTGGACAGTTAAGGAATTTGGAACTTTAAAATATTCGTAGAATTCATATTTTACAAACTACGTTTCAGAGATAGGACATTTGTAAAGCATAATCATTACTTGTTCCATTGAATATATTAAATTTATATTAAAATGTTAATTACCAAATTTTAGGAACAAAATGTAAATATACAGCAAAATGTACAATTATTGGACAATTATTATAGTTACTGGACACATGAAATTAGTTATTGGACACTTTAAAGAAACGAATTTAACTAGTAAAAATAATTTATATTTGCTTTTTGGTAGCTTTTACTTTGGATGAAGAAAAAAATAATAATATGCGATTTAAAAAAAGTACTTATTACATTTTTTTATTTTCATTTTGGTATAAATTTAATAATTCTTCACTATTCGCGTTATAGTAATGTTTTGAATTATTAGAATCATTGCTGGTATTATTTGATAAACAAATGTTCGATTCTTCTTCATAGTATTGATGACATACGAAGAGATGTGTCTCTCGTGAAGATTAGGGACACATGAAATATGAATTATTCTTATTCGTTTTAATTACTTGATTCTGTTTTTTAACATCTCTTTTTTTTTCGCGTGTTCTTTTCTTCCTTTATGGTGTTCTTTTTTATCTTCCTCTTCTTTAAAAGTTCGTTTCACTTCGTACATTTTTTGATATTTTTTAGCCGTAATGGCAAAAGACTTTCTATATTTTCCTTATTTTTGCGTGCTGGTGTCTCGGGCATAACTAGATAATTTCCTATAAATGGCGAGTGAACTCTCTTGATTTCTGGTCCTGATTCAGAAGTACTGAGATCATGATTTTTTGTTTCACAGACAAATGCAGGCTATTTTGTAAGGAGTAACATTATTATTAATTGAAGACTGAACATTTGCATGTTGTATAACAATATTTTCAATGATATTGTCTGCTAGGTACAGAAATACAAAATAAAATTCCTGTTTTTATCATTATCGTTTATTGTATTTTGAAAATGTTTCCATATTTGGTACAAATCCAGCAAGTTTCCATCTATTTCATTATAAAAAATGTGTTCATCAAGTGTTATAAAATTCTGTATTCTTTATATACCCACAATATTAATAAATTCGCCATAATTAATAGATACCTATGGGATAGTTTCAGGTAAATTATTATTATCATCATTTGATTTTGTTTCTCCTAAACATTTTGTATAGTCTATAGCGTCTGGATTAAAGGGATATAATTCTAAAGCCGTAAACCCGTTAATAAGAGTTTCTGGTTCAACATTTTCTTTAATAGCTGTTTGTAAAAGAGGAGTTTTTGGAGTAGGTTTTGAAATGAACGTGCCCAAAGAAGAAGATACCTAGTTACTGGACATATAAATTACAGTTATTGGACAGGTGTCCAATAACTGTACCAATTGAGCAAAATTTGAAATAAAAACTACAGTATATTTCATATGCAGCCATTGCTAATTTAGCCAGTTTTCATTAAATTTGAATGAAACATAGTTATTGGACACTCGTCCAATAACTAAATATTTGTATTTTATTGATACAGTTATTGGACAATGTCAGTATTAGAATTGAGGTGAGAAAAAAACGGCAAACTTGATTCTAATATATTAAATAATACCTCAATTAACATTTAATATACTGCAATACATTTTATTTATTAGAAAATACAATGAATATGACTCTTAACACCACTCTTACATGAAGTGCCAAAATACGCCATACAATGTTGGTGACGATATTGTGAATTAATTTATTTTTGAGAGAAACATGCTACTGCACCCATCTATGAATTCAAAATGTAATTGCAAAAATAATAATTCTTAATATTACTAGTTATGTGCAAGATGTCCAATAACTGTCACTGTCCAATAACTGTAGTGTTTACCCTATATAACGTTATAAAAATAATTTTTATTTGTAACTTTTAAATTACCTATATTTGGGATCTGTTTAGGTAGTACATATCAAACTATACCTACTTGTCTTGTGGTTGAAAACTGTTTTTAGGAAATATAAAAGTGTCTACGAAAATGGAAACTAGAACAGAAAAAACTCTTGCCTATGGCGGCCAAAACTGATGAAAATATATATTTTTATTGTTTTTTAATAATAATAAACTTTATTGACCTAGATACATATACATGTTTTAAGTCAGTCAACAAAAAAAAATTAAGATAAAATACAAAAAATAAAAGATAAAAATTGTCACATTTTAAAATTATAATTAAGAAACTCCTCTGTGGAATAAAACACATTTTCCACAAAGAATGACTTTAAAAAGGATTTGAATTTATTATATTCCAAATTTCTAAGGTTCGCAGGAAATTTGTTCATAAATTTCACAGCAAAATAATTTGTACTATTCCTAGATTTGACTAACCTCAGAAAGTTGGGATATATGTTAGTCTTGTTTCTTGTGTTGTAGCTATGTATATCGGCATAAGTTTGATTTTCTCTCTCCTTTTTGTGGAGGTATAGTAGACAATGGTACATATATATTGAAGGTACAGTCATTATTTTTAATATGTTAAATTGACTTCTACAGTCGGACCTGTAGGGTGTAGACGTTAGAAGTCTTATTGCACGCCTTTGCTGAGAAAACACTCTTGAGGCTGCTGAAGAATGGCCCCATGCTAAGATGGCGTACGAAATTTGAGAATGGAATAACGCATAGTACGTTGTCATTAAAACATCTTTTGAAACAGCATTCATTAAATTCCTCAGGAGGAACATGGTTGAGCACAGTCTACTAGTCAAAACTTTAACATGGTGATTCCACGTCAAACCGCTATCAACATGCACTCCGAGAAACTTAACATGATCCTGGTTAACATGGTCATTTTTTCTTAATGTTATTAGAATTTCTTGGGTTTTGCCGAGGTTGAGAGAGAGTTGGTTCGTATCAAACCAGTATTTTGCTTTTTTTAAGGCCGTTTGGCTTTTAGAAATGGCGTTCTCTAAATTCTCTGCTTTTGTTACCATAGTGGTGTCGTCTGCAAACAAAATACTGGGATGATCAATATAAGTTGGGAAGTCATTGATATATATTAGGAACAATAAAGGACCAAGGATGGAACCCTGCGGGACACCTGTATCAACAGTTAAGAGATCGGATTGATGGTTCCGGAGAGCGACGACCTGGTTTCTGTCTTTAAGGTATGATTTCAAAAGATCGCAACTGTTCTTATCAAACCCATAGTATTCTAGTTTTTTTATAAGAATCTGGTGAGATACGCAATCAAATGCTTTAGACAAGTCTAATAGGGTTGCCAAGCAGAACTCACCAGATTCAAAGCCCTCAGATATCTGATTTAGCAAAGCTAGAATGGCATCCATTATGGATTTGTTAGCTCTGAAGCCAAACTGCATATTATGAAATAATTGATTATTTTCAAAATGCGATGTTATCTGTTTAGATATTATTTTTTTGAACTTTGGATAGTATGGGCAGTAGGGATATCGGACGGTAGTTACCTGGATCATTGTTATCTCCTTTCTTGTGTATTGGTAAGACAGTTGCGATCTTGAGTTTATCGGGAAATTTATTTGACAAGAGACAACAGTTTATTATTTTGGTTAATGGGGCGATAATGGTGTCTTTCACAGATTTTAAAATGTCTGTGTTGATTCCAAAGTAGTCCTTCGTCTTACTGTTTTTTAGACCGTCAATCGCATCTCTAACCGTGATGCAGGATACGTAGGAGAAGGAAAAGCTTGACATGATGTTGGACGGGGGCATTATGTCTGTGGGAGTTGCGTTGGAAGGAGTTAATGTGCTGATTAGGTTCTTTGCTGTATTGACAAAGTAATTGTTAAAATCGCTTACTGTGAGAGATGAAGTTAGTAGGGCTGAGCGGTATTGGGGCCTGTTAGAGTTAATTATTTGCCAGGTAGTTTTAGAAACATTTTTAGAACTTTGTATTAAAGCGGAATTTGTATATATTTTTACGTTTTTGATTTCCTGTCTGTATTGGTTTCTAAAAGTGTTTCGACGGGAAAGGGACTCTTTGGATGGATGATTTTTATATTCTCTATCAAGCTGGGCAAGTTTTTGTCTCATTAGTTTAATGTTATCGTTAAACCAAGAAGCTTTTCTTAATTTTGTTGTGCGCGGTCTTTTCAGGGGAAAGCTGGTAGTGAATGCCTTTAAAAATATTTTGAAGAAAATATCAAAAGCATTTTCTCCATTATTTATATTATTCAGGAATGACCAGTCTTCATTTTCGAGGATTTCGTACATAATGCGTTTGCCATTCTCACTTATGGGTCTAATAAGGTGATTAGGGGTTTCTTCTGGAAGAACTGCAAGGCAAGTAAAAAAGAAGTTGATTCCATCATGATCTGATAAAAGAGTGTTTTCTTTGCAAGCTTGTGTAGTTTGGGGATCATAGTGCTGCTCCCTGTAAAACACATTGTCTAGCCGATTATTGCCACGTGTATTGAAGCTAACACAAGACACAAGACCAAAAGATTCTAGTAAATCGGTTAATTGAGTTGCCTGGAGTGTGTTTTTATTAAATTGTACATTAAAGTCTCCACAGAGGATAACATTTTTAGTGATTTTAAGTGACAGAAATATCTGGTTCATGATATCCATAAATATTATAAAATCACCTGACGGTGGACGATACAAATTTACTACGACAACGTCTATATTTGTTATTGAAATGGCAGATAATTCACAATGAGATTCGACGCCTAATTTGTCGATGGAGGGTAATGGCACGAAGTCGAGATCTTCTATTAGTATAGTCATCACTCCTCCTCCTCTTTTTTCTTCCCTGGCAAAATAGTTGGCGACCACATAGTTATGAAGGGAGAATTCTTCAATTTCAATTTTTGTAAGCCAGTGTTCGGTTATACATACTATGTTGAACTTTTCTATTTGTAGGAGTGCATCTAATTCATTAATTTTATTTCTTACTGATTGGGTATTGATGCAGAGGAGATTAAATTTTCTGTTTTTTTGTCATTGCTCCTGATGATTAATAGAAACTGTTTCTGAGGAGGTTAGATTGTATTCTGAGGATCAATTTTTTTGTATTTTTTCTGTGCTAAACTAACTAATCTAAATAAACTGTTGTACGGTTTTGCACCATTGCCACAATGGCAACTGCAAACCTCTCCATTGATCCCAGTGACGATGTCATTCTACAGTCAATATTCTCGAATAAATTCGATATAATATCGAAATTATTATTATTATTTTGTAAGACTTCTAGCATTTCTATTCAAAATAACCGCCTGTTACAAGTCTATTCTGAATGATTACAATGGGTGCGTTTTGTTGTGCCAATTCTGGTTTCGGTTTAATCAGAATAGGCGTTTTGTTGCGACTGTATTCTCATTCTATTCATTCTACTCATTCGATGACTCGAGGTCGAACGACTGGAATGAATAAGTGTGGTGGGGATGAAAAGTAATATTTGAATGCAGTTGTTTTCATTTGGTTTTTAAATGTATTACAATTAAATCTTGGTATTACTGCTTCAAAATAAATTTTACTTTTAGGTATTTTCTCATTTTGTGTCCTAAAATAAATATATAAAGTCTGTTCCAAACGGTTAGGCGGAACTAGATTTTGCAATCTAGTTACTTTCATCGTTTAAATCGTGCTTTTCGGCCGTTTTGTTTAAGCTTTGTAAATCATACTTACAATAAACATTTTTGGTTAAGGTTAATATCATTTTCAAATGTCATTTTCTTTATATTTTGATTTTTTATGTCATTCTTAATACAAATTTCCCATTTATTTATTTTTTTTTGTCATTAAAATATGTAAAAAAAAATAATTTAATTTTGACATGTCATTCGTTTCCATGGTTTCATTATTGGAATTATAAATTTTGACATTCCAACGTGAAAAATGAAATAAGCCAAGCAAGGTCCCTTGTCGTGACAACCTAAAAGAACGAAATTCCCATTTAGTTCCGCCTAACCGTTTGGAACAGAATGTACCTTTATGATTTTAATATAGTATTTGATAGTATTGTTAAATCTAAACTTAAAATATATGTACAATTCAATTACTCGTTCTAAAACATTACGTTCTAGAATATTTGCTTCAAATATAAAGTTTTCTTATTCTGCATTTATTATTTAGATTATCCATTTAGGTGAAATATGTTCGTTATTTGTTCTACAACCATATGACTTAACCTTCATGCAAATGTCATTCCATATTTACTTCACGATCAAAATCTTGTCTATGATCAAAATTGTCATTTTATTGCGCATCAATTCTAGTGCTTCTAACCAGCCACCAACAAAACGCACCCATTATGTCAAAATTACATAATGGCGGCACTTATTTTCGATAATGCCGAATACAAAACTTCACATAGTTGACCAAACAGTGTGTAAATGACTGCCGACAAGCTACAGAATAGACCCACAGTCAAAACTACATCCTGAAATTAAGGCGTTCTGTACACGAATCGTATCGCCATAGTGACATATCAGGCACGTAAATACGCTTCGTGCATATAGAAGAAAATTAAATTGCGAAGCATGCCTTAAAAAGAAAGTCCAATCTCACTAGGATTATACTTGAGTGGAACTGCAAGTGGTAGAGCAAGATGAAAGAAGAGATTGTTAATAAAATATAGTCTTTATTGGGCGATTAAATTTGATTTACAGCACACATTTACAATATTGTGTTATAATTTTTATGGAAAAGTTATTTGCCAAACAAACATCAATAATGTGATTTATATATTTATATCAAAGAAACATATTTAATGCAGCATAAAATTTATATTAAAATTAAATTATTTTTTTAAAATATTTAGTAATATTAATTATAGTACTTTAAATCAGTGTTCTTCAACCCATGGTCCGCGGACCGCTGTCGGTCCGCAGAAAATTCCTGCCAGTCCGCGAAATATTTGACCGAATCTTGTAGATGCACACTTCTGTCCAGGAGTATATAGATTTTTTTAGGCGACGCAGAAGCTAACTTTTGTTAGAACCAGGATTTTTTAATATTTACTAGCCCCAATACAACGCCTCTCGCGGCTATTTTTCATCCTTCTTTAGATCGTGTTTCCAGATTTTGTGTTCCCACTGTTTAAAAAGAAGCTAGCTGTTTGGAATAGTCGCTTACAACAGGAAGATATAGAAACGTTTCCACTTTTGCAAGAATTTTTGATTGCTGCTGATGTCAACCAGCAGAAAGTCATATTCAGCATAATAAGTCAACATTTAAGAGCATTAGCTGAAAATTTTAATAATTATTTCCCTGAAAATGAGGATCCTCGTAAAGATTACCTCTGGATTAATAGTCCATTCTTGGAAGATATAAAGTCATGTGCACTTGATCCTCGTGAAAAAGAAAAGCTGATCGAGTTGTTTACTGATGTCACTCTGGTGTCCAGACATAAAATGCAGTCGTTGTCACAATATTGGAAGAAAAAGAACATCCATCTTTGAGTTATAAAGATATCAAATTATTGGTCATTTTTTCGATTTCCTATTTGTGCGAAAAGATTGTTTCAGCCATGTTAATAATAAAAACCAAACAGAGATATCGAATGGACGTTAATGCAGTGCTTCATCTCCCGAAAGCAACTCTGCAGCCACGTATATAAAATTTTCTAACAAAGAAGTAGCAGCAGATGTCGCACTAAAAATTGTAACTGTGTAAGTATATAACATATACCTATATAATAATAAAATACTATCTATATTGGTTTTTATTTGTGTCTTAGTTTTCAACCGGTCCGCGAAATATTTATCCTATTTTCACCGGTTCGCAGGTGCAAACAGGTTGAAGAACACTGCTTTAAATCTTTGGATTTTATGCATACAACCTGTTGAAATTGAAATTTTTCATGAAATATGATAATAATAACGAAAATTAAAATGTTTAGTTTTACGTACAGGAAAATAGTTTTTGTTTTTATTTTTATTTTATTTTTTGACCATACTAGAGAATTATTTATAAACGATATTTTATGAATAAATATTACGTTTCAAAAGCATATTAATGAACTGTATTTTTCATAATACGCTATTATAATTTAATAGATTCCAAAGTAGTTGTTTTAGTAGAATCACCAATTCTGCTAGCAAAGCTTTTTCCTTTAAACATAAACTTTTCATAACTAATTTCCGCTGTTTTCTTAAATCCCAATGACTTCCCCAAGTGCTGCGTAATAAACGACGTGAAAATCGCCGATACAACCTTTGGGACTGGTTCTAATGGTAAGGTGCTGCCATCTAGAGAAACTTTAACATTTTCCCCTCTTAGTAAATTTCTGCCAAGCTCAATAGAGACTTCTGTTAGCTTTTTAGCGATTCCTCTACCACGATATTCAGGTAACGTGGCCATGAACATGAGTTCTAGAAGGCAGTCGGTGTTATAGTACTTAAAAAGGTCACAAGCGGCGTCTGATTCAATCATGAATTCAACAAGAGCTCGTGAAGATTCGTATTTGCAGCCAGCAGCAAATTTTTCAAAATAGTTTTCTTCATTTGGAGCTGCAGGAACCTGTAAATTATATTGAAAGTTAATTATAAAAATTTTATGTGAAGTGTGGATTTGCACAACTTATGGGTTCGTAAGTACAAATAGCACTCGGTTTACCTCAGTACCGTTGCTAAATGAACCGGCGTGTACCGAAATGACCTAAAATGAAACCAATTATAACTGAATTAGGTTCATATCTAATATAACAGTATAATATTTAAAGATAACCCAGAAGACATTGACGCTCTACTCGACACTATCTCTAACATTATTCAGACTGCTGCCGACAATAACATACCTAAAATCGAAATACGTCCAAATCAGTACAAGTTACCAGAAAATAGTTTAGCATTAATAAAATTAAAAAATTATTTCACATTATAAACACCTATACAACAAACTAAATCACATAGCAAAGCAAGAACTTTTAAAAACAAGGAATAATAGCTGGAATACTTTTCTCTCCACATTGAAACCAGAAAACGGAAATCTATGGAAAGTTTCTAAAATATTATTAAAGAAATCGACAGCCCTTCCTCTACTACTTAACAATGGAAACTACAAGTACTCTGACAAAGATAAAGCAAATGCGCTCGCAGATAAATTCGAAAAGGTACACCAACAGAACGATAAACTAGGTACAACAGGCTTCACGAGAAAAATTTGCAGACAAACTAAGCAATATATGAAAACTAACTCGATAAAACCAGAAGATGTAGACATAACTACCCCACTGAGCTAAAATCTACTATCCGGAAGATGAAAAACAGACAAGCACCAGGTATTGATGGAGTATCAGCACAGTTATTAAAACGTCTCCCTAAAAAAGCAATTATCCTCCTGACGAGAATAATAAACCATACCATGGAAACTGAGTAAAGTGATTGCTATAAAGAAACCACAAAAACCCCCTGATCTACCTGCAAGTTACAGACCCATAAGCCTACTCAGTACACTAAGCAAGATATAATATATTTAAAAAGAATTCATAAACACCTAGAAGTTACTAGTGAAATAATTCCTGAACAATTCGGCTTTAGAAAAGACCACTCCACAACGGGACTAGCTAGAACGGGATTAGCTAGACTAATGGATAAAATTACTTTTGGCTTCAATGAAAATAAACAAACCGGAATGATAACGCTGGACATAGAAAAAGCGTTTGACACGGTCTAGCATGAAGGACTAATATTTAAACTAATCAAATGACTTTTCCCTCCTACCTCATACACCTTATCAATTCATATATAAACAGTAGAAAATTCTTAGCTTCTGTAAACAATTGCACATCATCCATCAGAAAAATAGTGGCAGGCGTTCCCCAAGATTCAATCCTCGGTCCCATTCTTTTCTGCTTATCTTACCCTATAAATGATATCCCACGCTCAAGAAATGTTCACTATTCCTTGTATGGGAATAGATACTATCATAAACAGGCTCCAGCAAGCTACTGAGAAAATTATGAAATATATGGAAAGATGGAAAATAAAAGCAAACGAATCTAAGACAGAAGCGATTTTTTTCTCCAAAAGAAGACCCAGACTAATGGACAATATCACCATACAAGGAAGTTACATAGAATGGTCTCCCACAATTAAGTATCTAGGAATGAAACTTGACAAAAGACTGCATTTTACAGAACATTGTAAACATCGATGTCAGCTAGCAACTGCTTGTATGGGCGCATTATTTCAATTGCTTAACAGGAAATCAGGACTATCCCAAAAAAATAAAATTCTTCTCTACAAAACAGTCATAAAGCCAACATTAATTTGCGCATGCCCAGTCTGGAGCAACACGCCCAATGCAAACTACCAAAGGGTGCAAACAACACAGAATAAATGCCTCAGGTTGGCAGGCAACTACCCCCGATGGACCAAGATAACAAAGTTACACGAAGAACTAAAAATAGACTATATAAAAGACAATATTTTTAAATACACAGAAAAGTTCTTCTCTAACAGCCGTATTTATAGTACTATGGAAACGTGTAAATTTTCGTGCAAGGTGCGTGGTAAAAAATCCGTATTTATAGACACAGTTTATGCGTGCAAGGAGGCCGTGCAGCTTCCACTGTTTGGTAATTTTTCCACAAACCAAAATTGTCGTGTAAGGAACTTTTTGCGAGAAGGTTATTTTTAATTTCAATTTAAGTTATTTATATTATTAATTTATTATTTAATATATTATTATTTAAGTTATGCCAAATAATTTAAACATATAAAATATCAATTTAATTAGATATGGATTTTACGGAACTGCAATAGAGGATGGAAGATCTCCAAAATATTAGGAGAATCGGCCGACGCAATGCAAGGAAAGAAAAGTTTTATAGAAATCGGATTAATCTACTTTATAAATATAATGATTTAGAATTTCGAAAAATATATAGAATGAGTAAAGATAGTGCTCGAAAAGTTGTACAATTGGTAAAAAATGATTTGGTAGCAATTAATAATATGAAAGGGTTACCGGTATCTGTGGAAGTGCAAGTTTTAGCAACTAATCGTTATTTAGCGAAAGGGGCATATCAACAAGACATTACTGATTTCCATCGTTTTTCTCAATCGACCAGCTCGATAATAATAAAAAAAAGTTGTTTGTGCTTAGAGGGTTATTCCCGGGATTTCCCGCCCGGGAAAATTCTTTAATTTTTATTTCCCGTTTCCCGGGAAAAAACGAAACATTTCCCGGGAAAAAAAACAAATTATTATTCATGCTGATTGCGATACCGATACCGAAATCTTTGTTTAGTTAACTGTAATAGTCGTAATAAATATAAAATTTCATAATCAACATATTATAACGCACTTATCAAATCGGCATTCATCACTTTATAAATCAAAACATCGCTTAACAAAAATAAATTGATTATTTATTTTACGTGGAAAAATTATAAAATGCTGACATGTATTTCTTTCGGTCTGATGGTACAGTTATTCAATTTAATATTCGGACACATTATGTGCCCGAAAATCGAAACAAAAACAAATTTACAAAAAGAATTTAACATGTATGAAACAACTGGAAATATTACTACAAATCTGCAAAATTTATTGGATGCTTTAATGACTATACAGCCCACATCAATTGAAAGTGAGCGGGTATTCTCGGTGTCATCCAATTTTTGTTCCAAGAGAAGATCATCTTTAAGCGACTTTTCCCTTGATTGCCTCTCGTTTCTAAAATGTTATTTTCTAAACAAGTAAAAGAAAATAATTATGTTTATGTTATATTTTATTGATTATATATTATATCTTACTGTATTTATTTTATTTTTGAATTAAATTTATTTTATTTTTTTGCAAAAACAACATTTATTTAACTTTTCCGTAAAACTTTTACAATTTCCACCTCAAATTTAATATTTTTTAAATTCCCGGGAAATTCATTTGTAAATTTTCCGTTTCCCGGGAACGAAAATAATCCGAGAAAAATTACCCTCTATTTGTGCTTTAGCGGGACATTTAAACAAATTTGTTAAATTCCCAAATACAGCATATGAATTGCAGAGAAAAAAAAGAGTTCCACAGGGTTGCGGGAATGCTAGGAATCGTGGGCGATGTCGACTGTAACCACATAAAAATTAAAAATCCTGGAGGTCCTAATCCAACAATATACATCAACCGGAAAGGATATTTTCCCCTGAAAGTTCAGGTAATATGTGATGCTAACTGCCAGATTATGGATATAAACGCTAGGTGGCAAGGAAGCGCCCATGATTCAAGAATTTGGGAGGCGAGTACCATTTTTCAGGGATTTTCAAAGTGGCGCGATTAATGACATTCTAATTGGGGATGGCCGATAATCTGCTACTAACTATATCTTAACTCTGTACTAAATCCTGCTACCCCACAGGAGAAAAGGTACAACGTCGCCAATTATTATGACATATGACTAATGTCACAAAAAAAACGATACTGGCTTGCTGAGATTATACCAGAAATTTATAATTTGCGATGTTGTGACATAAAATTTGAATGCACGTTGCTAAGTATTGCACGGACGTGCAAATACTAATATAAATATGTACCATTATGATCCACGCGTATTTGATGCGTGGAAGTGTATATAACAACCACGACTTTTACACGCTGACTATAAATACGACTGTAAGTGTTTAGTGAGCGAGTACCCAATGATCAAAGACATAGGTAACTCTGAAATCAGTGTGCTACCGTTTAGGAAATATAAACACAGACTAACGAAACATATATTACTATGATATGAAAGGAAAAAATGACACATAACCATGTGTGTATAAATCGTGATAGGTTTTTGCATATATTTTTCCCTGTTCACATTATTTAATGTTAATTTAGCGTAATATAAATGTTTTATATAAGCAACAAATGGAGTTTAGGTTTAAGAAAAAATGTAATATTTTCGATACTTAAACATAAATAATTTTTAACTAGTTGTAAGCATAAGAATTAATAAATTTTATATATATATATATATATATATATATCCATATAAAAATTATTTAAAGATTTCTTCAATGTATAATTCAATTGTTAAATTTAGAACTTTAAAAATAAGTTATATTTTCTTAAATAACAATAACTAAATTAAATTTAATTCAATAAAAATATTCCGGCATTAATGGACGTCGTAAATTGAGGTTAACTGTATTTAGTAAATGAAAGGGGTCAATAGAGGGCTCCAATACTATTTTTTTTATTATTAATTTTTAGGGATTTGTAGGTATGACCAGCAAAAACCCTTATAACGTCACTCATGTGTTTGTTTGTCTGTCTGTACAGTAGGAATTGTAGCCAAACGGCTGAACATAGAAGATTTAAATTTGGCATGCTTATACAACTCTTTGACCCACATATAGGAAAAATACTGAGAGTTCAAAAAACACAACATGAGATAAATATAAACAAATATGTATTTAATGAAAAAATAAATATTTTTTGATAATTTTGAGTGGGATATTAAATGAAACCTGTTAATGTGTGGATAAGCAGGTAGATTTTTATTTCTGAAAGCTTCCTACCTGCAATTTATTGAAAGATGCGCCGGCAACTTTTCCAGTAGATTTTTCAATGGCAACTATCGACACACCATCAAGGGCTGCTTTTCTACAGAGTTCTAGTAATTCATCAGCTGCTCCAGGTTCATTATGAAGTTCCACTCCGATACAAACAGATTCATCTTTAAAAAATGCATTTCGCATAACATTCATACCACCTTCGAAATTCTCTTTCGTAAGAGAAACATATTCAAAATCATCTGTAAAAAAATGAGATGAATAAATATTATCTTAGAATACAACATAAGAGAAGGGTTTTTCAATGCTTTGGTAGGTTTTATTTTTATTCTTATTGAATAAATTTATCGAATTAAACTCAATAATTCAGGGCTGGATTCAGCACAGGGAAAAATAAAGTTATAGTAAATATTGCAAAGCAAAGTTAATAAAATATTGTTTTTATAATTTATTTTTTTAACCTTGTCAGGTCAAGGGACATTGGGACAATCCCAGTATCCGTCGGGCCAGTCCAGCTCTGAAGCCCAGCCTTAAGCGTTTAAAAGGTTCTAGTGAAAAACGATTACATTTTAGTGAAGTAAAAAATGTATGTGAATTATGAATTTTCTGACACATTGCAGGTATATTTGAAATTTATTGAAAAAAATATCACATTAGACTGTTACCAGTCTCTGCGTAAGTAGCTAATCGATTTTTCGAAATTTTCTGATTATAATTCATCTTTTTTTTTACAATAATACAAATACAATAATGCTCACGTACAATTTATATCAATAATGTGCCCCATTTACAAATAATTTTTGCAAAAGCATTTCGCCCATTTATTATATCTGATGTTCGTTTTACACTCGTCCTACACTCAGTCCTACACTCAGTTATGGGATTCACCCGGTTCGCTCGAACCGTTTGTTAAGAAATTTTAAGTTCGGCGAACCTCTTGTTAAAATACTTTAGATACAGGGAATGACGTTATGACAAAAGTATATCTCGCCGATACTGAAAGAACAATACTTTTACAATTATACTCTATCTCTGAAAGACTGATAGTAATAAATCATTTTGTCAGGCAGTTACCAGTGGCGTACACATTTTAAACACGTTTAAATTGGTTTTGTGTATTTATTTATTTATTTATTTATTTATTTATTTATTTATTTATTTATTTATTCAGGAGGGTTAACCAACAGAAACGTCCTAATAGACGTTCCCAATTACAGGTCAACACAAGTAAAGTAGATAATACACAGTACAAAATATAAAGGTGTTACATTAAATGTCTTACAGAAGAAAATATATATATATATATATGTGTGTATATATTTACATATAAGTTAAATATAATCAGTTGCCTGGACAGTGTTTTTTAAAATATTGTAGTGAACAGGAAAAAATGTCCAGATCAGTGTTGACTCATTGTGTTAAAAGTAGAAGATATTCTTGCAATTGGTGAATTTATTCCCAGATTACTGTTGTAGCGGTGATTGTGTAACAGCATACGATTTCTCAAAACATGAGTTACAATTAAATCCAAAGTAAGGAATTAAGTTGATAGAATCTATTTCATTATTTAATATTCTATATAAGAAAGCTAGAATTTTAATTTTTTTTCGTATGAGCGTAAATGCAGGTAACTATTAAACTAATAGTTTAATTTGTCGATAAATTTCTCTTGAACTTTTTGTATTCTGTCAATATATGTATTATATCGAGGATTCCAAGTCAGACTAGCATATTCGAGTGTGCTTCTAACTAAACTGTTAAACAGATAGATAAGCGCTCGATGATTGGAAAACTCGCTCGTGACTGAAGATAAATCCTAAGTTTCAAGTGTTGATCAAAAATTAATTTAGAGTCCAAGATGATTCCAAGTTTTCTATATTACTATTTATCATTTTATTAAACGCACGCCTGTGACCATATTTATCATATCATTAAACACACCCCTGTGACCATATTTTTTTCAAAATTTTAGGGTCAAATTTTTATGGTCTATTATGTTTAACCCTAGTTCGTATTCCCATATAATATGTGCGGTACACTCGGTTGTTTTTAACAATATTTCGTTTCGAACTAGTCATATTTTGTCGCTTTTGTTTTACCGCTTCTGTGTGAACTTTTTACAAATAATAAATTTTATTACTATCAGTCTTTTGGAGATAGAGTATAATTTGAAATTAATGAATTTGGGAACTTCCTTAGCAGCGACAAAATTCTAAACTAAAATCGTCTATTTTTTATCAAATATCTGGAGCCCAATTATTGCAACATCGAAGATATTATCGTTCCGTGGAAAGAAGCAGAAGATCAACTTTTACAATTTTCTGAAATTTTTAATTATGAAATAAACATCAATGAAAATGTCTTTAGGAATACAGATAAATGTGATATTCCCAAAAGTATTGAGAAGGCAAAATATATTTTGAACACCATAGCCGTCAGCTAAGCAGAAGATAAAAAGGCTTTAGCCTTATGAATAATATATGCACAGAAAAACGAAACAAACTGATCGTTTCAAATATAAGTAATATGATGGTTATTAATTTGAATGGTTTGCCTTTAGTAGATTGGGATCCAGTACCGATAGTGCTAAATTGGTTAAGAAATAACCACAGTTCGGATGATCCTCGTGTAAAAACAAAAACGGAAGTAGAAGTGACTGAAAACCAGAGGGCTATTTGGCAATATTTAAAATAATTACGTATCTTAATGTTTAATATAAATAAATATACTATTTTGAATTTTGTGAAAATTTTGTGTTTTTAACAAATACCCCTGCGAACCTCATTGCCTACACTTTGCAAAAATGTTTGAAAATTATCATGTAGCGTGGAAATTAAATATACCAAGTACTTTTGACCAATATTTTTATACATTTTAGGTGCCTTGGCCACTGATTTATTTCTGGTTCTGTAATCATGTGTGAAATATGTAATTTCTTGAGAATATTTGTTAATGTATTTCAATATTGTTACGGCATATAGTTGATTTATATTTAAAATCGGTGAATCTTTGAACATATAGCATGGAACAATATTTTTTACTGTAATCGCACCCAAATCAAGAAATTTTTGAAAATTATTTTTCATCCGTTAATCTAAGTATTAAGCTTTCATTTAATATTCAAAATATATCAAAAATAACAAAATATTCCATTTTTCGACAACTTAAAAAAAAAAAAAAAACTTCCGAGCAAAGTACGAAGCGAAGTGCACTCTGCATTTTTATAGAATTTTAAAGCAAATCCTCTGGAGCAGGAATCTCCAAACTACGGCCTGCAAGAAGATATCATCCGGGCCGTGAACATTTAAAAAAAGTTTACTCACATAAAAACAGCAATTTCAAGTATTCAGAAAATTGCAAAATGAAACAACTATAACTAAACTATATCCGTTTCTAATAATTATTATTTTTATTAATAAAATCACCATTATTAGAAACTTCTACTAAGCTTGTTTTTAAAATGAGGCGCCCAAAGTCCAGCTGAATTCAAGTTGTCCGGCCCGCCATTTATCTAAGAAATTTTGATGTGGACCGCTTTCGAATAATTGGGAGACTCCTGCTCTGGAGGATTTTTTTTGAAATAGTTTTATCCCAAATCATATTTTAAGATTTTTAAAAATATTTTTATGGAATCTACGCTTCAAGAGCTTTCATTTGATGTTCCAAATTAAATTTAAAAAATATTTTTTTTAATAATATGTATAAAAATTTCGATAACTTAAAAATACACAAATCTAAAAAAAAATCCGAACATATAATTTAGGTTTACTTCAATGTACTTTACCCCGAGTTTTTTTATATTTTTAAACCAGCTCCTCTGGGAGATAAAGTGGGAGACATTTTTTTTTTGCACATTTAATACAAAAATGCGCAGTTTAATTAAAAAAAAAAATGTTTATTAATCCTGCATTTAATTTTAAAAAATTACTTAATTTTGAATAAAAAGCAGTTCTATTTCGGTTCATATTAATACGCATTACCTACCGGAAATAGTGTGGGGGCAAAAGTTTTTGACAGATTTTTTGCAAAATCCGCGGCAAAAAAAAAAATGATTTCAAGAATAAAATCATAGAAAATAAAATTTTGTTCGTTAATCCAGGTATCAAAATTTTTCACGCGATATTTTTTCTAAATGCGGCTCGAAGAATGTATATGCATGCCAGATTTAGACTCGCTAGGTCTAACCCTTTGACCACAATTTCTACCGTTCAAACATAAGCTTCAGTAAAGCAGAGCCGGCCGCAAACTTTTGAGAACTGACACGCTCGAATACGCTCTCTGGTAGTCAAATATTGTACTAGGCACTCTAGCACTGTTTGAACTTATTACGCATGTTTTTGTTAGAATGTCGACAAAAGTTGTAAAAACTATAAAAGCATATATTGTAGTGTTTTTGGCTGTCATTCAAGACAGGACAAAGCATATTGACAGCTGAGTACTAGAGCCAAAAGTCATATTGCCTTGAATCACAGCGCCGCCATCGTTATAGTCACTTCTCAATGATCGGCCGGGGTCCGGTAAAAGTAACTTTTAGCTGTCTATACTACGCCCTGAGTTTCCACTTTTGCTCTGTTTGCACTGTTTCCATGTTTCAATTCACTTTAAAATACAATTTATTTTTAGGTGGTTTATAAAAAAAATAAAAGTTTATCAACAATAACCTAAGATAGTGCTTTTAAGGTGAATCACTGTCCTGCGCAGAACAGTATGCGTATTATAGGCAGCTAAAAGTTACCTTTACCAAATTAGTATAGCCTATATATACTATAAGCTCCATATGAAAAATTAAAATTGACCCCGATAACTTGATAACGGTACGCGATAAAAAAAAATATTGAGAAGCTCCGTAAATCCACCATGAAAAACTGCCTCAAGAAAGTGCACACCAAAATCACTTAACATTTTCATTTTGGAAGTTATGAGTAAAAATTAAAAACCATAAAATTTACATTTTCGTTTATATCTAGTAACCTGTGTATTTTTTAGGAAAACAAAGACAATGTTTAAATCGTCCCTTAATGCGGCAACTTTGGTCTTATTTAAGGGACCCCCGTATCTCTTACCGTTCTCGAGATCCCCATGCTAAACAAGTTATTTGGAACACTCTGTATAATATTAAAAAAAAAAAACATTTCTTACCTGTCGTTGCCCAGATCCTTGTAGCCATTATTAAAAACGATGTATTTTCCAGAACGAACTGCACAAATATGACAATGCAATTTTGGCGCTCACTGCTTTTCAAAATGTTATGACATTGAAGATAAAATTATTAATTAATAATCTCGACAGTTACATATATCTAGAATGTAATATTATGGTTATATAAACGAAAAGTATATATAACTCTGATATCAGTTTGACTGATATTTTTTTAATAACAGATAATAATTTTTAAAAAGCAATAATGTACTTTTCACGTGCTCGTGTACATATGGATGGACTGATACTGTAATACTGGGATTTGATAAAATATTTTGACGTTTACATGTGTTTAATCATAGATTTTATAATAATGGATAACCGATTCTTCTTTTCAGAATATTTTTGGTTATGTTGCCCAAATAATATGACATATGTTGCCTAGCATTTAAGAGCCGCTAAATGTAGAAACCCATTCCAGTATTCTGCGCATGCGTGACTCTATCCTTGTTAGACATGGTTAGGGTTTCTCTTTTGTAGTAATTTTTAAATTATATTTGGGGTTGTATAAAGACACAAATTCTTATACAGAAAATTAAACCTTTAAACAATGAAATATAGTGAAATATGTTATAGTTACTTTTCTTTTTATTATGTTCGAGATACAAATATCTGAAGCGTAAGGTTACAAAAGTATTTAAATCAAAATGGAAGGCACTATGAATACTTGTAAATAAAAATAGTTTATTTTCAAGTCATTATAGAGATTACAAATTTTCGTAAACCGTAAATGATGTAAATACAAGTTAAAAAAAATGTTTAAGTAATACTTGTCTATTTTCATATACTCAACACGACATACATTCCTTCTTAAAAATTCGTCCTTGATATCCTGTACTTCCAGTTTATTTCGGAAAATTTCAATACTACCATTCGATTCTTTGGGTATACTTTGGTCATCAATTTTTTTTTCAACTTGCTCACATATCGCATTTTCGAGAAAATCGTATTCCCTCTAGTACGATACGAATAGGCCCATTTTAAAAAGTCTGTTCCAGACGCCAAAATAACACTGCATAGCTCTGCACTTTTCTATACTTAAGTTCTTGGATAATGTGGTGAAGTGTCCATAATGAAATTTGTAGCAATAATTCTTAAACCGTTTTCAAGAACATCGGTAAACCGGTTTCGGTGCTGGTACTGACTCTAAAAATTGCAGCTTTTCACATACACTGGCAACACCGATGCCTGCACCGGCACCAACTTAGAGTCATTGAAGTCTTTCACACACTGTCATTGACTGTGTGGTTGTAACATTGGCTAATATCAATAGACGTTTTTCCTTGGGATATTTTACCTTAGGAGAAAGTACCGAAGAGACAAAAACGAAAAACATCTCCTTCTGACTCTCGAATACTTGGTAGGCACTTTTTACATGCTCTTTGGAAAACTTAGAGAGAATTAGCCTACAATTTTCATTCACTTTTGTATGAGTACTAATTAGTATTATAGCACCAGAATACTATAATGAAAGCAATAAGATGCCGGCCCGGTATCCGAATTGTTGAGGTCAACGGTGGCCGCATTTGCCGGGACGGGCTACGTATGACAACGTCAATTTGATCCGGCGCCAATGTCGAAATTGACACCAGTTTTGCCGGTGTATACGAAATCGGCCTTACAATTCGCCGCTGGTCCTTCTAAAGCATTTCCTGAATTTTTGCTGTATTTACAACAGTTTTTGTGCTTGGTCTGCCTCCACGCTACTCGTCACTAATGTTTGTTCTTCGTTCGGAAAATATCTTTTCTCACATGTTAAAACACTTACTACATGTACACTGTAAATGGCTATCAATTATGTATGAACTGCGGCAGTGGGAACAAGATTTGCACATAAAACGAGTAACAATTCGGATTTCAGGATTCCTGTGATCACGTTTTAAGCTGTGTCGCTATTTTAACTGGAGGTAGACGGGCAACTGCGCATGCCAGGTACAGGCAGTGTACTTTCTCACGCACCAAATCATGATCAGCGAATAGAGATCAGTGTGTCCATCGACAGAAATTACGTTTCTATAGGCTATTCCAAACGTTTAAACAGAACTAACTGGAATTTTAATTTTCCTCACTTGTCATGAACTCTATTTTTAACGATCTAGTTGGCTTTAGCTAAACAAAATGATCAAAAGCCTCACTTAATCGGTAAATGTTACTATATTTTAAAATCTAGTTCCGCTTAAACCAATGAAACAGGCTTATGGCTATGTACATTTATAGATATAGCTATTCAGTTCGGAATCTACTTTCGTATATGTGCTTTAAAGTAATAATCTCTTTATGCAAATTTATATCGAAATACAAGTACGAAAATAAGTAAAAAATATTGATATATAAAAAACTTAATTGAAACGTAATTTCTAAACAAAATTGAATTGAAAAATATAAATTCATGATAATGACCAGAGCCGTAGCAACGGGTTGGCATCGGGGCATTTGCCAGGGGCGCGTGGCCTGATGAGGGGCGACATTGTGTATATTTGATCAGTCATTAAAAGCAGGTGAAAACCTTTTTTTTTGCTCAACACTTGGGTTTGGAAAGCGAAGACCTTTTTTTTGCTCTTCACTTGTATTTGGGAGGTGAAGACCTTTTTTTTCTCATCACTTGTATTTCAGGAGGTAAATTTAATTAATTTACTTTATTTGCCAAGGGAGCCAAAAACATTGTTACGGCTCTGATAATGACTGTTAAAAATAATATATTTTTCAGGTCACATTTAGACAATATTTCTTTACATGCGACTTTATGACAATATTTTCTCTTTGTGACATTATAAGCGCATTTTGTTACATGCTACCTTGCATACCTCACTGTATGCCAAGTTGGATGAAGCTTGTAAAAAAAAGTATCGTTCTGTTTTAAGAATAGAGCTCGTTCAACTTAACATCAGTACAGGCAGATGTTACCCTCTCTCCTGCGCAGAAACTAAATTTCGTCCATTACGTTATCAACAGTTAGTTTAACACATTTCAGTGGCGTCACTTACTTTGATTTGTTTTTGACTACGCGTATTGTGCGATGTTGTTTGTTTATTTCCGTTATTATTATTTATTTCTCGTACGTTTCAAGGTATACCGTGTGCTAAAATTAGTAAAAATTTATTTGAAATACATGATTTTGTTTGTTTGGTATCTACAACATGTTTGGTGTTTAAAACCCTTATGTACGTCTAAAGTCTGTTTCTTTGGTGTATGCGGAACTAGATCTTCAATTCTAGTTACTTTTACCGATTGATTGAAGCTTTTGATTATTTTGTTCAGGAAAAGCCAACTTCAATATATAAAAAAATAGCTAATGACAACTTACAAAAATGAAAATTCCGGTTAGTTCCGCCTAATCGTTTGAAATAGACTGTATGTGATCGGCTGTTTTCTCGCGCAGAATTAATGACGTAATTTATGATATTCTGTACTGAAGTTAAGTTGAACGAGCTCTAGTAAGCAACGGACCCGTTATGAAAACTAAAATTCGAAAAACCAAATGGTAGCCACAGGGGGAAAGACAACATCATGTCTTCTGCTATTGTCATCTGACACTACCGATAGAGGCGCCACTGCATTGTACATCATGGCTGACGCAGACAGGATATTTTTGACAGGTTCAATGGTATCTTCATGTGATATTTATTAAAATTAATTTATTATTCAATATGAGGATTGCGTTAAATGAAATTTTCCTAAAACATTGTTTAAAAACTCGCTATGAAAACAACAGTAAACAAACTCGACTATCCTCCACCTGCCAGTTTCTCAAAATCTCACTAGAGGCGCTTCAGTTATTGTCAGTTGACAATTGAGAACTGACACGCTCGGATACGCAGTCTGGTGGTCAAATATTGTACAACGCGACTGTAGTACTGTTTGAAATTATTACATATGTTCTAGTGTTGATTTTTTGTTAGAATGTCGATAGATACATTTTCATAAAATAAAAATGTACTGTGCTTAAATTAACCTGTTCGCTGTTAGCATATTGACAGCTGAATACTAGACACGACAGCCATATTGCCTTGAAGTACAGCGCCGCCAATGGTAATGTCACTTCTCAATTGTGTTTTTAGATAGAATTCTTGGGATAGAAAGCAAACAGTAACCAGAGAGGGGCAGAAATTAAGAAAAAATCTAGTGACAACAGAGCGTAAAAATTCAAAAACTCAACCGAAGACGGGGGAGCAGAAGTTACAAAATTCAAGTGATGCCCAGTGGGGGGAGGGGAGTGAAAATTCAACTGAAGACGACGGAGTGGAAGTTAAATTCAAAACGTTATGGGACAGTGGGGTTCGCCGGGCCCAAGACATTTTTGATTTACGGACCCTCAACGAGCAAAAAACCTTCACCTCCCAAATCCAAGTGAAGAGCAAAAAAAAAAGTCCTCACCTCCCAAATCCAAGTGAAGAGCAAAAAACAAAAAGGACTTCACCTCCCAAATACAAGTGAAGAGCAAAAAAAAAAAGGACTTCACCTCCCAAATACAAGTGAAGAGCAAAAAAAAAGGACCTCACCTCCCAAATCCGGGCCCTTAAAAATTACGGGCCCAAGACAAATGTCTTTTTTGTCTCATGAGAAGATCCGTCACTGTTATGGGATTGTTTCTAGGGATCCCTAAATAAACGAGGCCCAGAAGCACTGCTTCTATTTGAAGACTTGTACTTAGAGCACTTAGTTTATCATTCTGATCCCAAATAAAAAATTTCGCAGTAACTTTTAAAAAACGTTTTAATTCTAACATCCATAATTTTAAGATCTCTGGGTTTTATTCATTAGATGACCTTGAATTTGAAACTTTATACCTACTATTAGACATTTTTATTGACATGTTGAACATTAAATTTGTTAAAGAAAAATGTAAATAAATGAAAATAATTTTATTTATCTAATTTATAAAAATTAAATTGTATTTAAGATTTGTTAAAAAATTCGTTTCCCGCGTATTTAAAATATATTGCTTCTATTTGGCGGGTAAAATTATTTCTCAAATTAATTTTCTAAAAGTTGCGTGCAGTGACACAATAATCTAAAAATTATAGCAATTAATTCATTTATTACTAAAATTACTGATAATTTTCTTAAAATAGCAAAATTTACATCAAAATTTTAAATGTGTGTACCTACTAATGTGAATTCATGAATAAGGAACGGTACAGGGAGGCAATAAATGTATAATATGGCAAAATAAGTCAATAATACATTATACATTGTTAAAATTGCGCCTTAATAATTTACAATTGTATAGTATAGTATTGTAAATTAACTTAAATCGTTATGTATAGTCAGTTTATTTTAGTGGTAGGTATTTGAAGATGACGCAATGCGCATAATGTCTGGAAGGGGAAATTAATTGAATTAAAGGAGTTTTAATTTGGTGCGCAATGACGTCATTGTTTTGGTTAAATTAAAATGTATCGAATATTTTATAGTTTAAAAATTAATTTAATTTATGTTAAAATAAAAAAATCCCTCTATAATCCAATCGTTTAAATTTATAGATCCCAAATTTGATTAATTTATTGAACACCTGATTGAAATTGTCCATTATAACTTAAATAATTAATTGGTACTCTTGACCTTTTATGACGTGTTATTGAATTTTGCGGTCATTAGCTTATTTGTTTCAGGTTATTGAATAATTTCCCGCTTTTTATTCCTATTAAGTTCTAAGCAGGTGATAACAAAAGAAATAAATTTATAAAAACAAACTCCACTACGTGATATAAATTGGACTTGCGCATTGTATTGGCCATACGTCTGTGGCCAAAACAAAATGGTTTCTGAGCGTTAAATTTGTTTATGGACCGCTTTAAAATAAAAAATAAGTGATAAGTGTGAAAATGTGATGTACTTTAAAATAATTTATTGCAGTGTTTGTTGAGATGTAGTTAAATAGAATAATTAAAATGAATTGGGACCTAGAATAGTGTTTTTCTCGGAGATTGTTATGACGCTATGAACACGCTGCTATAATTTCAAGTGTTTTATAATGTCACGTTTAAGAGTAATCCTTAAGTAAAGGATTTATGAAAAGGGATATGATTATTGAAAATAATAGTTATATATTATAGCTAAAAGCTTGTACAGGTTAGTTGGATACGGGTTATTCCAACCTAACTTACATAACAGTTGCATAAATAACCATTTCTTTAGTGTATTCACTAAATTTGAATTAAAAAAATAGTATACTAAGGATGGCGACATTTTTAGTGATGCACTATGACATGAGGAATTCGTTAGGGGTTATGGATTGGATCGCTAGTTTAGCAAAAACTGGATGAAGGGCAGTATGAAGGAAATGGTAGGAGGCTGTTGTGTATGTTCTGATGAGCGAGGCTGGCCGGAGAATCCACTTGTATACTGTGATGGTCAAGGGTGCACTGTTGCCGTTCACCAAGGTAACGTATTCATATACTCTCACTTTTATCGATAAATATACCACGATATGAAAGAATCAGAGATTTAGCTCGTATTTCATAAGTTGTTGAAGACGATAATGACAATTGTTAGTTTCACTTTACGTCATGAATGAATGAAGTAAAGTTACTGACTATATCGTAGTTATCGAGGTTAAAATGTTTTAAAATAATGTATTTCTCTGATAAAAATACGTTTCTCAGCTAAATTTGTATTTATTGAACTTCTTAAGGAAGTTTCTCTACCTGATTATTGTGATTCAGAGAAAATTATTGGGATTCTTATCATTTTTATTCTTATTTATTACATCAGTGCAGTTTTTGTAATATCTACATTGTCATATCAGGAAAAAGTGAAAAATAGTACCTAAATGTCAAATTTGATATTAGAAATAAACTTTCAATTTGTCATTTTCTAGTTTTGAGTATTCAATGTTTTATTAAAAAGTAGTTTGTTCTATTTACAATAAACATTTTTGTTAAAATGCTGCTTAGTTTGAAAATCAGCTAAATATTTATGTCAACATTTATGAATCATAACAGAGTTTTTACGGATTTTTTCAAAATACACACTTTCACTTTCATATAGTAAATAAGATCTTTGTATATTCATTCATCTTGACTATATAGTTTTCTAACGTAGATTATTTTAAAGAATATTACATTTTTTTTTTTCTAAATATTGTTATTTTATATTTATTTTTCTTTTTATCTTGCCAAGTCGTTAAAGAACTATTTTATATTCTTTTATTATAAGTGACAGCAAAAAAGTAATAAATAGGTACTTTATGTCATTTTTTAATAGCATATTGGGGACAATATATGGGAGGGGTCCTAAACAAGAACTTTTCATATATATTTTTTCAAGTTGTAGTTTTTGCATTTATAGTATGTATCGTAAATATAAGAGTAACAAGACATTTGGTTGTGATTAGTAATTATTTTTGTTGATAATCGATTATTAAAGGGACATTTTATTCAAATGACAGTTCTGTTTAATACCATAACCTCAATATTCTGTGATGTTCTGCACATTTTTTTTTTTATGTATGTATATGTAAATATTTATTAAAAATATTTATTAAACGAGATATTTTTAATTGATTCGTTGTCAATTGAAAGTAATGATGATGAATTTATCATGGCTTATTTGAAAAGAGAACAGATTTTTCGCGCCATGAAAAAGTGGAGGGGAGTAAGAAACAGAAAAACCAGGATTCGATCTTGGTTATTTTGGCTAGTAATCATTCTATCAAACTTCAGTAACTGCATTCCGTAAATAACATTTTTTCAGAAATTTTGTGTTTTCGGAACAAAAATAGCATTTTTTGTTGAAATCTGGTAGTTATGGTACATACAATTAGTGCTTCAACTTTCTATGTCCACAGCAATGTATATATTGAGATATAGCATGTGAAAATGCATTATTTAAAATTATGTGGAGCTATGCAAGTTGTTATTCCAAGGAAAAAAGTTTTTGTGTGTGCTATAACTTGCTACGTAGGATACAGTGCCAGATTTACCTATGAGCTTGACAACTTCAGCTTAGGGTCTCACGTTCCAAAGGGTTTCACATTTTAGTTATGAAGTCCCTTTAAATACAAAGTTCATATAAGCTTTGAGTATCAATTATTACTTTCAATAATTGTCGGAAATGTTAAAAAAATAAATTAAAATTTCAACTTTGGTAAGCACTTTCTTGTAAAAAAAACTGATGTGGTATGTGAATTTTCACACATTTCAGGGATGTCTAGGTATTTAGTAAATGGTAACAAATTGTAGGTACATATTAAAAATCATAAATTTCAATAACTTTTGAAAGAATAAGACACGTGCTTTCATCAAGAGACAACAACCGTACTTGAGAGGTGCTTGCATCAAGACTCAGCTATAAGTATCCAGTTTTAGTCAGTTAGATAAATATTGTAAGCACATTGTTCTAAGCACAGATCAAAAATTCCTTTGGTACTATTCCGGTTCACATTATATGCATTACTCAGAATTTTTTCAGATTTCTAGTTTAACCCCCTCTGGGTTAAATGGTGCAGAACAAGAGATTTTTTTAGTATATTTTTGGTAAAAGTCATATTAACAGGTTGACTGCCAAGAGGTCGTATACGACCGCCGGCTAGTATTTCCCCGTATGCCCGAGCGGTCGTATACGACCGCTAGAATACTATGAATTATTTTCGTGAATATTATGCCAGCGGTCGTGCATAAAATTGGTGGACTTTGAACGATCGTTGTGGCATACAAAAGTTCTAAGTAAGTGCGAATTTTCAAATATTTTAAATCAAAAGGTGAAATTCAAATTGTTTTATTACTTAGGTTTAAGAATACTTTAAATATAAAAGCGAATACGAATTATGCAAAAATATTGGTTAATTAAACAAAAATATAAAAACAAACCCTTGAACCATATTTCTAGACCAACATAACATTTATATTCAACTTGGCACCTTGAACATTTTTAAGTAATTTTCTATGGCAGTCAACCTGTTAAAATAAAGAAATTAAAAAAAACTACTTACCGTTCTTTAATCCTACATCTTAAGAGCTTTAATGTGATTTTTGTTTTTTTTTTTTTTTTTTCAAAAATGCCTGTTGAACTATTCAGGATCCCATCCATCAATTTGCATTATTGTATTTGATTTTTACCTTAACCCCTCTGAGAAATGTGGTGGGGGACAAAAGTTTTTTCATATATTTTTCGCGAAAATCCAATAAAAAATATTGATTATCAATAATAAAAATTTGTTTGATTATCCTGGTATTAAGAGATTTCATTTGATATATGCTGTTCACTTTTGTAAAAATAAACTAAGAGGAAATTTTGATTTCAGCAGTTTGCACCTTTGAAATTGTATGTCATATTGGTATTAAAAAATTATAAAAAATGTCACTTTCTTAATAATGATCATAACCAATAAATCTAAAGTCGGTTTTACTGCGTAAGGAATAATTTTGATTGAACATTTAAAGTCCGTAATACGCTATTAAAAATAACTAGATCTGGTTTGTCCCTTACAAAAGTGAACAGCATATACCCCACAAACATTTTTTTTTTGCATCTTTATTTGTTTCCCTCGATGTATGTTTTCTTTAATTCTCAGTAGTTTTTATATATATGGGTTAAAGATTTGTACAAGCATGCCAAATTTCAACTTTCTAAGTCCAGCCGTTTGGCCATAATTTCTACCAGACACATGAGTGACGTTATAAGAGCCATTAATGGCCTATTGCTAAAGAACAAGTTAAGTGTTTTAAATCGTAGCGAAACAACATAACGGTACTTCTCACTTAACGACGGAGTTTCGTTCCTACGAATAGGTCGTTAAGTGAATTGGTTGATAAGCGAGGAGCTTAATCGTTTTTGTTTACTCTGAATAGGGATGAACAAAACAAATTACACAACATAAAAATACAATTAGCAAAGATTATAAAAATGATGTATCAAGAAAATTTAAAGTTATTCATAAAAAAGACATGCATATTAAAATTTTAGTCATCGAATCCTTTGAAGCAACCGGAATTATTAAGTGAATATGACGTTTACGCTTTGTTTTATTCTTAAACGTGGTTGGTTTATGAAGAGATGCTACAGAAAATTTGACCAGTTCAGTGCATCTCCGAGTTAGAGAGCTGGTCGTAAGTCCGAACGTTCGTTAAACAGGTAGGTCGCTAAGTGAGGAATACCTGTACATAATCATGTCATTTTAACTTGAGTTACGGATAACTTGAGTTAAAACATTTAATTCGTTCTTAAGCAACCAGCCATTAGAGTATATTGGTCAGACTTACAAAACCCTAAAAATAACATCTTCGAACAAGCTGCTGATTGAAAACCATTTTTTAAGAGGAATTCCACCTTATTATTTGCCTTTTTATAAACGCGGGAATCGTTTTAATAATCAGATAAGGGAAAGCAAATGTTTTATTTAATATATCATTATATTAAAGTGTTCCATTGCTCAGATCATTACAGCCCTGAAGCACCTGCATTGGTTATTAGATTTTTCCCTGACAGATGAGGGTTTATTGTGTACACTACATTTACCCATATTATCGCCCATGTACCTTAGCAGCTAATTAGTTATTTATTGCTGTTAAATGTTCAATCAAAATTGCACTTCTTTAATAAGCGGCTTAATTAACTAGTTATATACAGGATGGTTGAAATTACATTACTCAATGCACAACTTTTTTCTTATCTAAGATAGGCTATAGCATTATATTTGTAAGTTGCTTGATACTACACCGCCAAGCAAATTGGCCGATTACCGATTAATCTATTGGCGAAAAATTGAACTGCTGAACTGTCAAAACAAATTATTTCAAGTTAGCTTGTACAAAAAGAAAATAATTTTCATAATATTGCTCGTGGATAGGGTGACCATTCGACCCGCATTTTAACATTTTGTCCCGCATTAAGATGCGTCCCGCAAAAGTCCCGCATTTTAACATTTTGTCCCGCATTGTCCCGCATTTTGGATTTGAAAGGTGAGACCTTCTTTTTTTTTGCTTTTCACTTGGATTTGGGAGGTGAGGACCTTTTTTTTGCTCTTCACTTGGATTTGGGACTTTTTTTTTGCCCCGTCCCCCATTGCCTTCTTAAGAAAATGGTACCAAATTTTTAGTATTTTAATAGAAAACTAAAAAACTGATATATATATATTTTAAAAGGTAATCTGCAACTTGCTAAAAATAAATCCGTAACTATAATGTAGATTAAGTAACACGATTATATTTGTAAAAATATTCAAGAAATGTAGAAATATAAGCAAGCTCGACACAAAAACACTTGTAAACAACGCTATGAAAAATATAGTTTTTAAAAGTTCAGTAGTTCAACTTTGTGTCAATGGATGGAATAACTAAATGTTTGCAGTAGTAAGTTTTATAAAATAATGTTTGCAAGGCGGCACAGGAAAATTTCTGACGTCACGGCTCCATTTTATAATCACTCTGTAGTACCGCTGATTGTACGATTTGTATGATCTCATGATTTATTGCTTATGCCAGAGGTGGGCAAACTACGGTTCGTGAACTGAATGCGCCCCGCGACATCATTTTCTGCGACCCACACATGTTAAAACCGTGATTTTATTAACAAAAATGACGGTTGTTGAAAAGATGTTCAGCATACTTGGGAAATAAGTTTGTGTTTGGCTTCTTTGCTAGATCCAAGATTCAAAATAATTTCAACAAACATTGGACAATTTAAAATGGTTTATGCTTCAGTTGAAAATTCTTCTACTTTCGAAGATAATAATCTAGAACACGGAGATGTGTCTCTATATTTGCCATATTTATTTGATAAATTAGTTTCTGATAATCGGGAGAATGATGGTGAGCAGACATCTTAAAGGAAGAAACAAAACATGAAACGAACAAGCGCTACTTTTTGTTGCAATAAAAAATTGGAAGAATAATTAAATTTAGCTCTACTACCCGTGCTCTAGAAGAAACGATTATTTTATGTTCAAATGAAGTTTTTAATAAGATGAATATTTTGGGTCTATGGGGACCATTACCTATACATTTGAAATATCCTACTTATTATTTACTTAAAATTTACAGTAAAAATGTATATAAGAAAATTTTCGAAACGTTTCGTTCTTGTTCAATGCAGATTTTAATAAGATTAATATTTAGGTGGCTACGGGGAGCGCTATTTGAAATTGAAATATCTCACATTTACGTTATTGCAAAAATGTATGTAACAAAAACCGTATGAAGTACGGTCACGTAAGGTGGTAGAAAATAATAATTGTGATAATTATAACGTAGGATAAAAAAAAAAAAATTGTCACGGTTAGTCGTGGAAGAAAAAGAGAGCAATATAGGGCATTTTGGAGATAATCAAGCTACAAAAGCTGATTGTTACTGTCATTTTTGACAATTTAACAGTTTTAAAGAATTTGTTGTTTAATAATTTAGGTCAATTAACAGGCGAATCAGAATCTGTATTGATGAAGGCTGTGGTCACATATCCCATGTTGTTAGTTTGTAAGTTTATTATTTGAGGTTGTTTATTTAAAGTGTTTAGTAAAAATGTGTCCATTATTACTATATTCACTTAAGTCTGTTTCTTTGGTTTAAGCGGAACTAGATTTTCAGTTCTAGTTACTTTTACAGATTAAGTGAGGCTTTTGATAATTTTGTTTAGCAAAAGTCTACTTCAAACCATAAAAGAAGATCTCATGACAACTTACAAAAATGAAAATTCCAGTTAGTTCCGCATAAACGTTTGGAATAGCTTATAGATATTTTATAAAAAAATAAATTAATAAATAAACAAGACATATTTTTAAGAAAAACTAGCTGTTTAAAGCAAAATTTAAATTTGCTCAATAGCTTTGTAGTGTCAAATGTTTTTTTTTTTTTTTGTTATTTAGGATATATTTTGGGGGTCCTTCAACTGCTGTGGTTATTAGTTACAGTAATTTACATTGATTTATAAAGACGAATGTTGACATTAATTTACAATGAGGCATATTTACAATTTTATGATAAGACATTTAAGTTAGATAATTTTGAAATAATAGAACATTTGGGATTTAAATTTTACGGAACAGATCTTTTTCTTTGAGGTAGTCTAATAAAATGTTTTCATTTTCTAGACTTAGAGCTTCTTTCAGGTTGTCTGGTATTTTGTGCTTCCATATGAGTTCTTCATATAGTTGGCACTCCAGGATTATATGTTCTACGGTTAGAGTTTTATTGTAGTTGTCACAGTTTTCCACCTCTTTTCTTTTCATTAGATGTTGGTGTGTAATGAATGTGTGGCCAATTCTGAGTGTTGTAAGAACTCTCTGTTCTTTTCTGTTGCCTACTGGAGCCCAGGGTTTGGTATCTTCTTTTATATGGCGAAGTTTATTGTTCGTTAGACAGTGCCATTGTCATTTCCAGTCTTCTTCTATGTTTTGCCATAAGTTGGATTTGATGACGCTGGTAGGTACGGATATCGGTGTTATTGGAAGGTTTGCTGCCTCTTTTGCTGCTAGATTGCCCGTTCATTCCCTCTTATTCCCAAATGGTTGTCAGTAGTTCTAACCATCCAAATTTCTTTAAAGACGTTTGTGATTTTTTTTCTCGCTCTACTCTGACGATGTTGTGAATACGTATACATGTTAGTAAACTGTTTATTTAATATTTGCGTTAAGTTTCTGTTGGAATACATAAATGCATGGTCAATTATTATAAGTTATTGGTTTGTTTATAAGTTAACATATTAATTAGTACGAGATACTTAAGATAATTTGCTTAAACAGCTGTGATTTTGTTTATCAGTTGACTTGCTCCATTATAACTATTACGAAAAGTCAATATTGTTATAAACAAAGTTACAGATTAGATGCTTGTGCAATAATGTTAATGACATTTTATTGTATTGAATTAATATGTGAATATCTTTTCTGCATTCTTTTACTAGGTTTTTTATTTTCCATATACCAAATAAATAAATTATTACTATATAAATTTAAAAAGTAAATTTCCTTTAATTTTTATCTTAATTATGTGTACTACATATTTCAGCATTAGTTTTATTTAAAATTTGTTTAGAATTAAGAATCGTTTCATTTTTGTTCAGGACAGATTTTAGTAAGATGCATATATGGAGGATTATGGGGAGAGCTATCTATAAACGAAGTATCTTGCTTATTATTTACTTACATCAAAAATATATGTATAAAAGAGTAGTTTAGAATTAAGAAACGATTATTCATAATTATAATTTAACTTATCATTTACGTTGCAGGAAAAATAAATATAATAAATTACTTAATCGTTGAGTCCTTTTACCATCGCTAGTGTCCTATTGTAAACAGTAGTTGGCTCAATACACCCTTGCCTTAGACCGATTTTCGTTTCAAAAAACTAGACCGACAGTTGTTGGTTTACACATAACATTTTGTTCCGTCATATAGGCTTTGTATTCCTGCTATAAGATATTCTTCTACTTCTCTTGAACTGAGTACAATCCATACATCTTTCGCTTTATCCTATTGTATGCTTTCTCTAGGTCTGTGAAGCATATACATGCAACTCCCTGTCTTCTCTAAGTGCCTTTTCGCTGTTCTTAATATCAATGTAAATAAATATAATAAATACCGTACGAAATACGGGTACGCCAGCTAGTAATTTATATAATTGTTTGTTCTGTGTGATAGAGAAATATTAAAATGTAAAGATTTATGATCGATTTGTTGCACCTTTAAAACGTTATTTTAAAGAAAAGCAAGCGGCATGTTGGAATAAATTGAATTTTGTAATTTTCTGACAATTTCTACTCCATAATTTCAATTGCAAATTCACAGCATATTTTCAGTTACCAAAGATATACTGAATTTTTGTGCCTTCAGCTGTTTTTTTTATGTTGCAAACGGTATCATTTTTTACGTAGCACTGTTTGTTATTTACAGTTGTAGTACCCATAGCAGGTATGTTTTTATGACAATATTGCATGTCTGCTATTGATGTGAAGTAACATTTTTCAATAATTTTCTGAATAAGGCGGGTAGGATAGGCCAGATGTTTTGTGCTAGTGCGGTCTCTGGCCTTCAATTGTCCACCTGTCCATGCGCCATGCCGGTAAATTGAGGAAGCACGTGCTACCATTCACATCACATGCCACCGAGATCTGTAATATGCGGTCGCTCATCTTTTCAAATGAATATATGTCTTGATAATACAGACATTATGTAACCTTTGGAAGCATTTGAATATTTCATATTAGTCCAGGAAATTGTTCAAAACAGTGGTTTTGGACAGGGGTGTCAAACTCATTTCAGCCCCAGGTCATGTTTCTAAAAGTAAAATTCACGCCGCCGCACCAAATGTATTATTTATATTATTACTCATTTTGCTTTTCATTTTCCACAAATTTTCTGAATATTTATTTGAAGAAAGTAAAGTAATAATATTTAAATAATAACAATTACACATCAGTTACACCTATAGAAAAGTGCTATTTAAAAGTTCTACTTCCGAGTATACTGTTTGGAATCTGGGGGATCACCGACTATCGCACGGCTTTGGTAAACTGCAACAGTTACTGCCTGACTATTGGTTTTCCACCCTTTGCCGAAGTCTTGACGCCGCTCCCCGAACAAATTCTAGCACGAGGTATTTTCGTTCAAATAAATTTTTATACTATTAGGTCGTCAAGGATGAAATTTGTAGAAAAAAAGGCAAAGTTGGTTGATAACTTACAAATATAAGGAATTATTTTATTCATCAAAGTAAGCACCCATATTGTCTATACACTTTTGCCATTTAAGCGGTAGGTTGTTCAGGCCGGTGGTATAAAATCCTGGTGGACCAGGTAATAAATTCCTGGAAGGCCAGTTTTACAGCATTGTCGGAATTAAACTGTCTTCCTATTAAAAAGTTGCCCAAATTGCTGAAGAAGTGGTAGTCAGCGGGGGGGGGGCTAGGTCTGGTGAGTATGGAGGATGATGAAGAAGTTCCAATTCCTGTAGTTTTGCCACAGTCATTTGTGCAGTGTGTGGTCTGGCGTTATCATGCAAGAAGATAGGAGTCGATCTGTTGACGACCAATCTAGGCTGTTTTTCTTTAAGTTTTTGCATCATTTCGTCCAGTTGGTTGCAGTATATTTTAGCTGTGATCGATGAGCCAGGTTTTTTTTGTTTGGTTTTTAAGTTACCTGTACGAAATTAGGCGAACCAATTTTATATTGTCTGCTGCGTACTAGAGTCTGCGTACTGTCACTAGAGCCAAATACACTATTAATGTTTCGCGCGGTCTGCGATGCCGTAGTTCGACGTAAGAACTCATACTTCATAATAGTGCGAATTTCTGGCTGTTCCATTTACAACAAAATTAATTTTAAAAAAAAGTTTTTGATATTTTTTAAGCATACAATTATTTCTTTAAACAGAGGAGGTGTAACTTTACAAAAAAAAAAAAAAAACAGAACGGTAAAATATATAAGCCAATGTCAAATAATAAGCTGTTAAAGTTGTCAATATTATTAACTACAAATTTCATCCTTGACGACCTGATATATGACATGTGATATAAACATTTATTATAGTATAAGACAGGGCTGGATTTAGGGTGTGGCGAGGGATGCACTCGCCTCAGGCGCAAAGTTGGTAAGGGCGCAAAAACCATCCCAGCACCCTTTTTTTGTTATAATTTTGACCCGTCATGCTTTTTTATTTGGTTATGGCCAAGTATGGGGGCGCAAGACTGGTATTTTGTCTCAGGCGCAGATATACCTTTGTCCGGCTCTGGTATAAGAAGTCGTTACGGGCCGCCAGTTTTACACCCCTTGTTTTGGAGAAAATTTTGCAGGTCACATATAGCACTTCAATATAGCTCGAGACCTATTAATCGCACCAATTTCCAAAACTTTCTTCCGAAAACTACGTATTTCTTGGACTAGAATACATATCTTGATAATACAGACATTAAGTAACTTCTGGAAGCATTTGAATATTTCATATGTAATTGAAAAGATTCCTAGTTTGATAAATAGACAAAATAAGCAAAAGTTAGTAATTTTATAAAATGCACTTGAAGTAAATTATTTGTATATTTTTTTCGTTTTACTTCGTTTGTAAATTACAATAGCCTTGTTCGAGCAGAAAGTGTGTGATTGGTTTTTTGTTGCTTGAACGCTTAATCTGAATATGAAAATCAAATATATCAGAAAAAAAATTGTCTGATATGCCTGGCTTTTGAAAAATAATAACACACTTACGAAAATAACGATATGTTTTAAGCTGTTTTTTACAAATGTTTGTTATCTTCAATTTACTTTATTTTTAATTTCAATTCTCAAAATCATTACATTATTTCATCTACATCACAATTTTGAATGTTCTTTTAGCTGAAGTTTACTAATAGTAAATAGCTAATGGAAGACGTTTATAGGGCAGTCGGCGAATCAGTGCAGTTGCGTCACTGGAAACGTCACATATTTAGTACGTCTACATAGCATCCATTTAACGAATGTAATATTCGTACGCTGTCACTTGTATCGTTTTGAAATGAAAATATAAGAATAAGAACAGAATAGAAACAAATAAACTCTTCTAATAGGCTAAGTAGTCCTAAAAATCAGTTGTGGCCACCACAGGACCGACCGCCATCACAAAGTACTTGTATAAAATACATTCCAGCAGTAGAGTAGAAATAACTTGGCCTAATATTTTCTAACAGAGATATTATTAATCATGACCATGGAAACGTTACATATAAGTATGAAAAAATAGATTCTTAGAAAAAAATTCGAAAATTTTTCGTTTTATCAAAAAATGTCTCCAATAAAAGTTGTTAGTTATTGCTTTTATAGCAACTTTTGTTAAATAAATTTTTTCGAAATATAAAATCTGTTGTGAAATATTCGCAAAAATCTTAAAATCGACAGGAGTAAATTCCCATTTCTTGTCAACCGATTTTTACCAAAAGTTGATCAACTCGTGCCATTGATGTCAAAAGCTTAAATATGAAGTTTCATAAAAATCTTTTTAGCGGAATTTGCTCTGCACATGTACACAGACAGACGGACGGACGGACGGACGGACGGACAGACAGACAGACAGACAGACAGACAGACATCATTCTAAAAATAGTCAAAACGTTATGTAGGGACCTCAATTCGTGGAGATCCATCGAAATCTCGAAATGTCAAAATTGGTATGAACACAATACCTCCCTTATATATGTTGGCGGTCGGTAAAAAGGGTTAATGTGATCCAAAAATATGATTAAAGAACAGAAAATAAAAATACGTTGAATTTAACCTAAAAAGCTATGCACTACACACAATATCAAATGGAAATCTATAAGATATCTATAAGAAAATATATAACTAAACACAAAACTGCTAAATAAACAACAAACTAAATAAAAAAGGTTTTTAGAAATTACTATAAGTTAGATATGTGAATACAAGTATCAAAAGTATTATAAAATGTCAAATGTAAACATCCATTTATTTAGCGATACCAAAACAAATGTCCCTATATTAAATAAACACTTAAAATTTGTAAATCTACAAAATGACTATCGAACTCAAACTAAATATGATTTCAAAAGGTATGTTTTAGTAAAATAAAAGAGTAAAGAGCAATATTAGTCTATAATCACATGCAAAAAAAAATTGATTTAGTTATTTTTTCGCCACTTAGTTTGTCACTGAAGTTATGACGCAAAATGACCAACTGCGTTGATTAAACCTACATTAAATAATTGAGTGTCCGTAGGTACTTCGTACTGTTTTTGTTATGTATATTTTTAATTATTTCATCGTTTTTAATCGTTTATTGTAAACCACTTCTTATTATTGATGTCACACTAAATGAGATACTTCATTTATAGGTAGAGTTACCCATAGCCCTCAAAATATTCATCGTATAAAATGGCATTGAACGAAGAGAACCTCAATCTAAACACATATTCTCATATACATTTTTGATGTAAAGTGGATAACAAGTAGGATATTTCAAGACTTTAGCTTGTTCCTTGTAACTCCCTAAATATTCTTCCAGTTTTATGGAACAAAAAATATTTTTTTTCTATTTTGCATTCATAAGAAAGTCATTATGAAACTGAATTGAGTGTTATAACGACATTCATTATAACACTTAACATTAAAAAACAAATGTACAGCCTAATTCTTTAAAAATGTTGTTACGAAAGGTTGTATTTAACAATTTTAAATGCAATTGAAAATTAACAACTATTGTTAACAATTGCTTCGCAATTTTTACCGACCGCCAACATATATAAGGGAGGTATTGTGCTCATATTAATTTTGACATTTCGAGATTTCGATGGATCTCCACGAATTGAGGTTCCTACATAACGTTTTGGCTATTTTTAGCATGATGTCTGTCGGTCTGTCTGTCTGTCTGTCCGTCTGTCTTGTCTGTCCGTCTGTCTGTCCGTCTGTGTACACGTGCAGAGCAAATTCGGCTGAAAGGATTTTTATGAAATTTCATATTTAAGCTTTTGCCATCAATGGCACGAGTTGATCAACTTTTGGTAAAAATCGGTTGACTAAAAATGGGAGTTCACTCGTGTCGATTTTAAGATTTTTGTGAATATTTCACAACAGAAAAATATTTCGAAAAAATTTGTTGAACAAAAGTTGCTATAAAAGCAATAATTAATAACTTTTATTTGAGACGTTTTTTGATAAAACGAAAAATTTCGAATAATTTTTGTAAATTTTTTCATACTTGTATGTAACGTTTCCATGGTCATGATAAATAATATCTCTGTTAGAAAATATTAGGCCAATTTATTTCTACTCTGCTGCTAGAATGTACTTTATATAAGTACTTTATGATGGCGGTCGGTCCTGTGGTGGCCACAGCTGATTTTTTAGTTCAATTTTAATTCTCTAATAGTTATCTTAGCAACTTTGTTAAAAAAATTATCTTTGCATATGTGTACGAATACCGCTAGTTATTTCATGAAATGCATTTCAGGCAAATTGTTTGTATATTTTTGTTTCGTTTTACTAGATTTTCTCCATTCTAAGAACCTAAATCACATTTACACAGTCTGTCAACAAGTTTAGGGCCTTTGTTATGTTGACCCTATGGGTAAAACATTGTATAAAAACGTGACCAAACCCATGGCTTATAAGTAGGGGCACCAACCATCCCGAATACAGTGGAACATTCTGATTTCGGCTCCTTTATACTTTTACGGGTTACCAACCGTACTCTTTAAAGAGTACATGTACTCTTTTTGAGCAAATAAAATTATGTACTCTTACTTTTTCTAAAAATTCAATAAAAGTAATCTTTTTTAAAAAAATTGAAAAATGAAGAATTTCCAAAATTGTCAGCTGATTCAAAATGGATTAAATATTTTGAAGAAAGAAATCAAACAACATCTTCAGAATTCCGAAAGATATTTAATTTTTTTTTTTCGCGATTTCAGCGCACAACGCAAATGCGGAAATGATGTTCAGCATGATGAAGAGTATTTGGACTGCTGAAAGAAATAGACTCTTGCCAGAATCAGTAAAAAACATACTGATAGTACAATTTAATTTTAAAAATTTTAATTGTGAACAATTTTTTAAATATTGTGTGGACAATTTGTTAAAAGATGTGAGAAGCAAAAGCAAATATCTATGATTTTGCTGATCGTTCGTGAGTAAATTACGATTAAAATTGATATCAGATTTTCATTCTTAAAATTTTTTATTTGTTAATTCTAAATAATTTCAATATTCATTAAATATTTGGGTGGTGTACGCACTGACTAAGACATTAAATATTTGGGTGGTGTACGCACTGACTAAGACATTAGTGGTAAATGTGTTTTTCGTTAGAAAAATCAGCTTCTCTTTCGTACATGAATTATGTATAATTGAAGTCACGACTTGTCCACTGATATCAAATGCAATTCTCATGCCTCCATGGCCCAATGGCGTGGACCGAGACGCGTAATCTCTAGGATGCGGTGAACTTTAAGTTCACTCGTCTTGAAGTTCTAATGTGAAAAGGGTATTATAGAGGCGTTCTGAAAGAACCATAGGCGGGGCGACATTTGTCCTGCAAGAGTATATTAATTAAGAAAATAAAACTAAAAAATAAATAAATAAAAAATCATATCCTAGAACTACGTGAATGTATTAAAGTGTATAAGAAGTTCAAATAAAATAAATCTCCATTTGCATTTATAGTTTTTTAATTGAATCATTTATTTCAGAAACCACCTATCTCGAGTTTAACGTGTTTTGAGAAAATCAAAAAAAAATTATCATATTTCGCTAAGAAATTTAAAAAAAAATTAAATTATAATTAAAAAAAATTATAAAAATAAATCATTAATTTAAAAAATCACTTTTAGACACTCTTTTGGTTTTGTCAAAGCTATAACCTATCCTAAACGTTGAAGCAGAATTAGATTTGGAAATCTAGTAAATCTAAGTAAATTTTAACGACTAAAACAGGCTTTTGACTATTTTGTTTAACAAAAGTCTGATTCAGCCCTTAAAAAGTTAGTGAAAAAACGGCATGTGACAACTTTAAAAAAAATCCGTTTAGTTCCGCTTAAACCAAAGAAAGCGGAAAAGTATATATTAAAAAGCATATATAGTTCATATATGCATTTTCCAACTTGGACGTAGGTGGTTTTTGCAATAAACTGTTTTTACTCATTACTTTTTTGATATGTATTACTATTTTGGGATATTAATAATTACCATTTTTTAAGATTGAACACCCGTCGACCAGTAGTAAGACCCTTACAAGGGATGGTGTGTTCAGCTAACCTATTGTATTCAGCATACGGCCCGCGTTCCGAATCCGGCCCTAGTTTAAACGGCTCGCATGAAATTTCTGAAACCCTTGTCGATTTCTCTCCCCCGCTCCCATTTTAGAATATTTGACCACCGGTCCAACTCAATCCGGCTCGTGAAATCGAAGATTTTCCAAGTATTGGTATATGGGATACATGTAAAGGCAAGACATTTAACAAATCAAGATGAAGGACTTGGTGATGAACTTGGTGAAGGACTTGGTGAATGAGATAAAAAATCTCCCTGATTGACACTGCGCAAAGAAAAAATTCTTATTAATTATACTTAAATATTATATTTGAGGCAGAAAACCTACTGAAGCTTTACAGAAATTTTATCGCAGAAACACTATATCCAGAGGGATTAATCTAAAAATCTGCAAAAAAAATATATATTTGAGAATTTACGAATTTTTGCAGTACTTGTGTTAACATCTTAATAGACTGTATTAGTGTGTCGTCACATACACGTGCTGCCATCTGAGAGCTGAGTCTTTTGGAAGTTTTTGACTGGTTTAAAATACATGTGACATTACTTTTGTTACCTTAATTTTATGAATATCTTCAATTTTGGAGCAAAAAATATGTATTTTTGATAAGTATATACTAATATATACAGTCCAGATACTTTATATTATAGAATAATGATTTTATAAATATATAAATAAGGATTAGAAGATATATTTATAGGTTACGTTTTTAAATAATATGAAAATCGAAATTTCTTTAGTATTTATTTAATTAACACCAAGAAATCATTAATATTTTGTTTTAGAATGCAGAATAGTGTATTGTTTTGCTCCAAATTGTAACCATTACAGCTACATTCTTAATTGTAAATTTTTAAAGACAGATTAAAATGAAAAACAATAATGGATAAAATAAAAAAACATATTGTTCCTTCAAACCATTTAGATATGGCATACACATTATTAACCTTAAAAATAATATTGTTCTGCAAAAATAATGACATATTAAATTAAAATGTATAAAATAAGAATTTTAATAAATAAATATTGACTTGTAGTTTTGATGTGAAGCCATTCTCTTACTTTGAAAATTTTATTTATATTTCCAAAATACAATTTCGCAAAAAAACAACATGCTAAATTCAAATAAAAGGAATCCAACCACGAGGCGGCAGCACTGAATCCCATTTTGTTACGTGGTTACTAACATGATCTATTTAACTAGAAAGCTGCTTGATGCGCGCGCATCTCTTAATTAAGTACATTTGTAAGTTGATAGATGCAAGCATTCGGAACGGAATATGCGATCATATTGATTTTTATCGAATTTTAAACATGTACCCACAATTTGTTGTCACTAGAGAGGTGTCTAGTACCTACAAAATCCTAACATGAGTGAAAATTTACATTTGACATAAATTTTTACGTACGTAATAGCCTATATTTTTATCTCGGCTCGCAAAGCCTCTTTAGTTTTGCTTTTGTAAGTTTTTTTTTTTTTTTTTTCAGGATTTACTTCTTTAGGTTTTGACTAATCACACAGTATTTGGATATAATTTAAAACTTGGAAATTTTTTGTTTGCACATGCGCACATCGTTTTATTATGACAGTTGACAGTTTTACTTTGAAAATTTTATTTGTGATGTTTCACTAAATCAACTAGTTGTTCTTCCAAAATATATTCGAAAATAACAATTATACAACAAACTAACCTCAACGTAAACAAAAGACAAAGACGCAACAGCTGAGAGTACACCAGTTGGAGCACGCGCTTTTTAAAAAACCTGGATAGAAAGACTGAGGAAATCGTGTTCCATTTGCCTAGTCTTTAAAACCTAGTTTTATTTTCATACTATCACATACTAAATTACTTCGAAATTACTTCGATTCGAATGCAAAAACTTTAATTTTCCACATCTAGACGATAATATTAACTCTAGTATGATAAGGCCTTCAAACTTATCAGGCCCTTCACAGAAAAACTTAGCCAACCCCTGAGTGAGAATTTGAAGTTAAAAAATTGACGCTACGTTTTTTTCTGAAGAGGATAACTTATAGCAGTGAATCAAATAATTTATTTTGTCACTGCTAGAAAACAATTGTATTGCATAAATAGTTACTTCGAATAGTGATTAAAGAATCTTGCGGTTGTTTTTTATACTTCAGTTGTTTCCTAACACTTCCTCTAGAGTAGAAGAAATATAGACAGAATACATAAAAGAGATTTATTGTTTTATAAGCAGTGCAAAATTAGTTAATGGTTTAATCAGATGATCAATTTAATATATTTTTAATATTCTATTCTTAAATTGGAGCAGAAAGGCTCTTTTAATAAAATGTGTTTTTTTTTTTATCAAATGAAACATTTTCTTTGTGTGATTTCTTAAATGATTTTAAATGATAGTGTAGAGGCGCGCACTCAGTGCTGTAGCAATGTTTTTGGCGCCCTTGCCAAATACTTAAAATAGCGCCATCGAGAAATATTTAAAGTAGACACTTGTAAATTAATTTAACCTAAAATAGCGCCCTTTTTATATATATATATTTATTTTATTTAAGGAGGGTATTATTTTTATTTTAATAGACTGGGGAAAATACAAGTGATGACCCAAAAAAAAAAAAAAAATCAACGTCCTCGCTTATAAAATACAAGTGATGACAAAAAAGGTCTTCCTTTCTAAAATACAAGCGATGACGAAACACAAAAACGTCCTCACTTCTAAAATACAAGTGATGACAAAAAAAGATCTCCACTTCTAAAATACAAGTAATGTCCAAAAAAAAAAGGTCATTACTTCTAAAATACAAGTGATGACGAAAAACAAAATCGTCCTCACTTTTAAAATACAAATTATGACAAAAAAAAAAAACGCACCTTGGCGCCCCTCAGGCCTCGCGCCCCTGGCACTTGCCCCAATGCCAGGGCGTTACTACGGCTCTGCGCGCACTTTTCCGATGTATGAATTTAAGTCTGCAGGGTGCATATGTAATAATATTTAATGTTAAAAACAGTATTCAAGACGGTGGTAAAGAAATTATAACTATGGTCTCCATCGTATTTCTAACAATATTTACTCATATTTTTTCGAAACTCAATAATTTTTTAGAAACTAAAAGAAAAATTTACTGATGACATACACAAATATTTCCTGGATCATTTAGAAGTACTGATACCATTAATAAATGGATCAAGGATCCTTTTAATCAATATGTTAACATCATAAAAGATTTGACATCTAAGGTCGACATTACGCTATAAAAGATACTTGTAAAAGATCTTTTATAAAATATTTCTTTTACAAAAAATATAAAAGTAATAGTTTACTGTCAACTTTTATAAAACTTTTAACAGTTTAAAAGCAAGATGGCGGAAGTAAAGTTTGCATGTGGGTTTATCTTTTAATGCCGGCTTAAAAAAGAAACTACTTGGTGATTTTTTGTGGTTGTTCGTTAAAATTATCGTTTACCAACATATTTTGATTGTCTTTTATTACAACATATTTGTGCAAACGGACCTTTTCAGCACTTTTGTACACCAAGCCAAAATATAGAAATAGGCTAAATTTAGAGCTTGATATGCAAGGGCAAGTAGGCATTATTGAGCCAAATATTTTTGAACTTCAGTCAAATATCATCAGCTGTCACACTAATCTATATTAATAAAATTGCAGGCCTATATCTATATATTTTTTCGACATATTTTAACGAAATTTAGTATTATGATAGAGTAAAACCAAAATTCGAAAATAGACTATATGGCATCGCAAAATTTTCATTTTAAAGCTGTGTTTGGGATTTAAACTGTTTACTTATAAACTTAAAATATCTCTCTTATTATTAACTTAACAGAAAAATGTATATAACAGAGATTGATTATAATAATAAAACAAATCTTTTTTGTTCAATGCATTTTTACAATTTGATGAATATTTCTGGAGTTACAAGGTATATGTGTAATATGAGTTTGTAAATCAATTAACAATATAATTAATGAAAATACTGAACAATAATGGACCAAGATGAGACCCTTGTGGAACTCCAAAGGTAACAGATTTGGATACATCTTAAAACTAAACTTTTGAAATATCTCCCTTATTATTGCTTTAACAGCAAAAACGTACATAACTAAAATTGTTTATAATTAAATCTGTTTGTTTAATGCATTTTTCAACAGGATGAATATTTGAGAAGCTACGGGGGACCATCGAAAAGTAAAATCTTAAAATATCTCACTTATTAACTTGACATCAAAAATGTTTTTAGAATGAGGCACCGTTTCTGTTCAATGTGGTTTTTAATAAGATTATTTAGGAGGCTAAAGGGAGTTTACCCATAAAGTTGAAATATCTTGTTTATCATTTACATAGCAGCAAAAATGTATGTAAGAAAAGTGATCAAGAATGAAGAAACGGATCTTCATGTTCAGTGCAGTTTTTAATAAGATTAAAGAAGTATTTAAGAAGATATGGGAAGCGCTACCTCCAAACTTAAAATATCTCACTTATTATCTACATAACAGTTAAAGTATATAGAAGAAAATTAGTTTAGGATGAAGAAATGTTTCTTTAACGTTCAAGACAGTTTTTAATAAGATGAATTTTTGAGGGGCTATTGAGAGTGCTATAAGCAAAGTATCTCATTTGTTATTTTACTTAACTATCAAATATATATATAAAAGGGTCGTTTAGAAAATTTAAACGATTAATATCACATCATTTAAGCTGCGTTTAGAGCTCTTAAATTAGTAGACTATAAACTATGGCTTGTGCACTGTTGATTGTCACTACAAGTTTGTCATATGGGAAGGCGAACAACCGTTCGTACATCTAATTTTAATGCGTTATATGTTGTCGATTGTGGATAGTTTTCCAAACTTTGTAGTTAGTGAGTTTTTTTAATGAGACAGATATATAAACATATTATTTATCTTAGTCTACATGGTAGAAAACGTTTACATTATATGTCTTCACATAACCTAACAAAATGTATTTACCACAAATCTCGCCCAAAATTACAAAGACGAACAGTAAATATGATCAATTTAGGTAATTAGGTTAGGTTTGGTTAGTAAAAATCTAGAACAGCAGAATTGAGAAAACGATAATAGATAATAAACATTTTACGAAGCCGCCGTAGTTGGTTTAAAGACACAGAGTCGCACTATTCGTAACGCTTTAATTTCTTTAGCTGAAAACGCTGCCTTGAACGTTAAAACTATCTACTAAACTTATCCACAATGCACAGTGAACAGTCTACTAATTTAAAGAGAACGTAGCTTTACATTACAGCAAAAATGTACATAACAAAAACCGTACGAGGAAAGGGAACGTCAGTTAGTCGTAATTAATGCTGTTTATTACATCAGTGTTTCTCAACCTTTTCTGGTATGGGACCCCCTCGAAATTATGTAAATATTGTCCGACGCTCCCTATTTAACCCCCCCCCCCCCCTATGTCAAGATAGACGGACACGATTTTTCTCGAAAAGGCGACTTGTAAGCAAGTTGGGAAAAATTTTGAACTAAAACCTGTCCAAAAAATTTAATGGCAGTATTGAACTTTTAGTACAGGATATCAAGGACAATTTCGAATATTTAAATGGGAACGTATGTCATATTTGGTATCTTTGGATAGAGCTTTTCAAAAAAACAACTTTTCTTTAAATATTTTTTTAACATCTTTTACGGTTGACAAAAAACTTTGATAATTTTATATAACGATTATATTCCCTATAACGACTTGAAAGTAAAGCATTTTTATTTACAAGTGTTTAAAGTGCTTCCCATTTTGATTTAAACACATTCGCATCCTAACTCTTGAGTTACCTGTAGCTCGGAGAGTAATAAAAAAAATAATGTATTTTCAAGTCGTACCTACTTCAGAGTACAACTTGAAAGTACTTGAAGTACCTCCAACGCGAACCATTGTCACAGAAACACATCATCCAACACATACACTTTATTTGACCTTGATATAGTTTGCTTATAGTCTGTTTCTTTGGTATAAGCGGAACTAGATTTTCAAATCCAGTAATTTTTATCGATTGAATGAAGCTTTTGATCATTTTGCTTAGCAAACGCCCAAAAAAACTCATTATAAAGTTAGCTAGACAACTTTAGAAAATTGAAATTTCATTTAGTTCCGCTTAAACGTTTGAAATTGTCGGTAGTATAAATTAATTGTCAAAAGAAGTATAGTAGATATAATATTTTAATTTAATTTATATCTTGCAAGAATGAGCGCATTTCTATTATATTTTCATCTTTGGATCTTGTCTGACTTCGCGGCCCTCCGTCGAAGACTTCACGCCCCCCCGGTTGAGAAACGCTGTATTACATGATGTAACTATATTATAAAAAAATAAAGTTTATTTTTTGCTGACATACATTTTTTTTACAAGACGTATCCCCTTTTTTATTTTGTACCGGAAGCACAAACAGGTCAAACTCTAGGTAAAATTAGTCCCTTCAAAAAGGTCTGCCCTATTTTCTGGTTAAAATAAGGGTCCTTCCCTGTTAAAGGGTTAGGAATTGCTTCTCTATTCGTGTATTTTCGCACAACCAATCTAATTCAGCACTGAGCATGTGTTGAATTATTCTAAATGCGCGGTTAAAGGGTTAAAATCACTGCACTGATTTAAATGTTATTTGTTTAACGCAACTTTTGTTTATAGAATAGAAAGAAGAAATACAATCAAACCAATTAAAAAATATTTAAAAAATTACAAACACATGTTCCATAAAGTTCAAAAATAGATTAAACCCTCCCACATTGAATTAGAGCTACTATATACAACAAATCATGTGTAACGTCAGCTACGATATTCCTACAATATTTACAATTTACTGTTTACAAACTATAAACTTTTGTATAGCAGGTACTTGAATTCTAACTGATTGTTATTTTTTTTACAGCTTGCTATGGTATAGTTACTGTCCCAACAGGACCCTGGTACTGTCGTAAATGTGAAAGTCAGGAAAGAGCCGCGCGCGTGGTGAGTATCTATTCCGACCTCCGTTCTGTTCAATGCTGTTAATGCAACTGCACTTCTCTCTAGTTATGTCATTGGTGTTTGGTGCATGCAACTCTTATGCAATGTTTGTTTATTTTAATAACGATGATGCACTTTCTAAATTTATAAGTGAAATTTTAATTTTCAAAACTAAGTTGTGTGGTGTTTTATTATTTTAAATGAAATCTAATACTGTAAGTATGTTTGTAAAAAATGTTTAGCTATTTTTTTCCCGGAATATTTAATTTGTATAATTTTGTTTTTGTGTTTTTAATTTATTCTTTCGTCGAAATCACTAACAGATACGCACTTTCTAAATATATGATTTAAATTTTTGATAACTAATGAAGTTGTTTAATTATCCTTAAATATATAAATAGTTTTTTAAGTAGTGTTTTAATACAACTGCGTTATACGTCATTGTTTCGTCTCTCTCGTACGAACGTTCAGATAAAGTTTGTGTTTAATAATTAATTGATACTAATTTCGTCTTGATCATACCTTCTGTAGTGGATTTACATATAGTGAATGACAACGAGCGAACGCGGTAGAATACCATCGCACGAATGTTCATTCGTTCCCTTTTGGAAATCGTGATTTGTTTACTTTACGATTTTATTATTTCGCTAGAGTTCCATGTAAATATGCGTACGATTCGTTGTTTTTAATTTGTAATTATTAGTTTTGTTCGTAGTTACATTTTTAACGGTTTATTATCGTCTGACGTAAACGAAGAGTAAAGCCGCATTCAGAGCTCTTAAATCAATAGCTTGTACTCTGTTGATTGTCACTAGAAGTTTGTCACATGGTAAACCGTGAAACCGTTCAGACCTCTAAATTTAATACGTTGTTCGTTGTGGATTGTGGATAATTTTCTAAACTTATAGCTCGTGAGTTGTTTTAATGAGACAGACATATAAACACATTGGCTATCTCAATATAATAGGGGTTTACGTTTATTCATTCCACGAGTTTGCTCAGATTGATCTGGTGACGCCACAAGATTAGTCGGATTGCTCGGATTTCGTTAACATTTTCGTAAGCAATATTTATTTGTAGTTAAGTAGTGACGCCTGGTGACGGTGGCGCTAACTGCAACTGTCAAATTTCTGTCGTTGATTACAACTGTTACCGCATTTTGTTCTATAAATATGAGTTTATTACTAATAATAGAATTCTATCACAAATGGCATTTATTTCGTATGTTTTGTTAAGTTATGTTTTCAGCACATTCCAATTGGCTGTAAGATTCAATTTACCTGCGCTAACCCCCACCACCAGGATTACTTGGAAACGCTCGGATTGCTCCGGCGGATCAATCGGATTGACTAAAAATAAGCTAATGTGTACGTACCTACTGACTTTACGAACGGATCGGGAACACTTGAATCGCTCAGAATAATCTGACTGACTAAACGTAAATACCTATTGCATGCCTTTACATAACCTAACAAAATGTCATCATTAACAAATCTTGCTCAAAATTACAAAGACGGACAGTAAATATGATCAATTTAGGTAATTAGGTTAGGTTTAGTTAGTTAAAATCTAGAACAGCAGAATTATAAAAACGATAATAGATAGAAAACATTTTATGAAGCCAGGTAGTTGGTTTAAAGACACGCAGATGTCGGACTATTCGTAACCCACTAATTTCTAACTGCTCTAAACGGTACGTAGAACGTTAAAACAATGTATAAAAACATAACGCACAACGTGACAACGAACAGTCTATAACGTGTTAATTTAAAAAGCTCTGAATGCGGCGTTATTGTAACAGAAGCCTACGAAATTGGCGCTTGCGTCTGATGTTAGAAACGGTTCTACGATCAGACCTTTTATTTTTAGGATTTAACTGTAATCATGCCGCCCGGCGTAGCGTAGTGGTAACATCATGTGCTCTACGTTGCTAAGGTCTCGGGTTCGAATCCCTTTCAGGCATGGAATAATTTTCAAAAATAATAATTGTCCTGGCTAATTGCCGAAGCAGCAAAGGCCATTAAAATAAAAAATAAATAAAAAACTAATCATGTATGTAAAAGGCTAATAAAAATGTTTAAATTGAGCAAAATATTGGTACGTAATGCTCGAGATCAAAACTGCTTAACCCAATACTTATCGCAGATGGTTTGCCAATGGTTATGCTATGTATTTGATTATTTCGTAGGATTGTTTTTAATTTATATTTAGATTTTTAATGAAATTTAATCCAGATAAATCCATATAAATTACATTTGTTGATAAAACGGTAAATAAATCATTGCTTGTTTTTTTTTTTTTTCTTTTTTTCGCTGAATAGGTTTGTAACTACTAATAATTATATTCTATTAATAAAATTTATTTACATCAAATCAATATTTGATGTAAATAACCGACCGGTGTAGCGTAGTGGTAACAGGTGTCGTGCGTTTCTGGTTCTCAGGTTCGAATCCCGTGAAGGCATGAAATTAAATAAAAAAAATAGTATTATCCTAGCTACTTGTTTTAGTAGCAAAGGATATTAAAAATTAAGAAATGATATCAGTACAAATGCATATTTTTTGCTATAAAAATTCCATTTTTAGTGTTTATTTTCCGCAGACATACAGGCTGCCTGTTTTTCGAACCTAACCATTGGGATCTCGTGAACAGTACGAGATACGAAGTCGGTTAAATTGGGGCAAAGTTGCTGCATTAGTTGGCCACTTTAATGATGCATTTGGTTTTCCGGAAAAGCGCACAGGTCACTAGATACGAGCAAAAAACCTTTTTAGTCGATTTAATTTTCTAATTTCTCAGTTAATTTTCATTTTAATTTAGGTGTGTTTTATCATGAAAAGAAAAAAAAAACTCGATTTAAAGCATTTAAAGGCAACTTTGAACCCCATATAAAAACTGAAAGTTAGTAGGAATTTCTGGAAAATGGTACTAGCTATAAAAATTTTGAGGACGGCTGTGAATTCGTAAAAAAGTGCCTCTAGAATGTGCAAATTAGAAACTTGTACGAATTGAAACAAAAAAATTATGTGCACTTTTCCGGAAAACCAAATATTGGGTTGTTTCATAAGTCCGTTCGTTTTTATTTTTCAATTAAATATACATTCTAAAAAAAAACTTTTATTATCAAATGTACTGTCCATTATTTTCTATCACTTTGGACGAACGCTCAGGCAATTTCATAATGCCATCTCTCCAGAAGGTTCCGTTTTTGCTCTAGAGGTGATTTTTGATATAGTCCAAAGATACGAAATTTTTTCCGTTAAGGTAATTTTGTAGAGAACGGAACAAATGGTAGTCGGAGCATATAGTCCAGATATCGCACCATTCGATTACCATTTGCTCCGCTTTCTACAAAATTCCCTTAACGGAAAATTTTTCGCATCTGTGGACGATATCAAAATTCACCTGGACAGATTTTTCGAGAGCAAAGATGGATTATGATATTTTCTGAGCATGGGGCCAAAGTGATGGACAGTACATATGATAGTCAAAGTTTTTTTTTAGAATGTATATTTTATTGAATAAAAGGTAAAAAAAGAACGTACTTATGACACAACCCAATACATCAGTAAAGTGACCAACTAATGCGGCAACATTACCCCAATTTAACCGACTTCGTATCTCTTACGGTTCACGAAATCCCAATGGTTAGGCTCGAAAAACGGGCATCCTGTATGTACTTGTTACACTTAGGCATGGAATTTGAAATTCCGTCGGGTTCTAGTGTCAAAATTTAATTTTTCAATTTATATTCATTTTTCAAAAGTATCGGTATCGGCAATCGGCCGATGTACTCATTAAAACATCGGCATCCCCATCGGTAAAACTTTACCATCGGGCAAGCCCTATATTTTATATATTTTTCTCTTTCTCTCCTCGACACCAATTTAGGCATATAAATATGCCATGAATGTGTGTAAAAATAAATTTGACAGGATCTACTTAATAACAATTTATCATTTGCCACTTTTCTTAATTCATTCTAAAATTGCCAACTTGATGGAACAAAGACAAAATAATTCCATGGTTACTGATTTTTTTTATTAGTGAAGGAGTGTATATGCGGGACATATTCTACCCGACAAAACCAAATGATTAAAAAATTAATGAATCATACTATAGTTGAAATGAAACGGTAAATATATTTATTATAAATCAATAATAATTTCCGAATTAATTCAGAGATTAGCTCTGATTGACTATGATAAAGCGGAAATTTTTGGCAAGATCGCATTTGTAACATGTGCTGTTAAGTGATCTTGCCTACGCGGACTACAAAAATGGACCCGCGGAGCCTGGTCAGATTTTAGATTAAACCGGTATTGTTAACCAATAATACAGAGATCATGAAGAAATTAGTATTACCGTATATTCCGGCTTATAACGCGCACCTCAAATCTCAATAGATTTATTTTAATTTTTGCATATATTCCTCGTATACCGCGCACCCTTATAATCTGCTTTCCTGGAAACACTTTTATGCCAATATTCCTTCATAACAACCGTATGTATAAACTAATGACGAAAGTACATCTGAATTTGATGAACTTTTTGTCATAATAAAGATTATTTAAATTAATAATTAAGGTAATTTTTTTATTATGTATATAAATAATATAAATAAATATGTATAAATTTAAATAGTTTAGTTGATGAGTATTTAAATTATGTATTCATTATATAACAGGAATCCTATTTATACCCTATTTACACTATTACCATTCTAATCTTCGAACGGGTAAGTTTTATACCCGGCGTATAACGCGCACCCAACAAATTTGACAAAACTTTCAATGTCAAAAGTGCGCGTTATACGCCGGAATATACGGTATTTAAATATTAAACATAAACTTAGTGTGCGCGTGCTTTTGAGACAGATGAAGACGTATGGTTGAGCTGTGTTCAGAAATTCAATATACCTGCTACCCCTATTCGGGAACTTGTTTGATGTCAACTCTTCCGTACCGGAATCCATCCCCTTCCGAAACGGGTACAATTTGTACCCCAGAAATATATTCTAACAAATGAAATATTCTTAATTGTACGTGGAAGAGGATTAATATTAAGTTTATTTTTCGACTCATTACAGAAAAAGAAAATATTTTTGGTCTCTATTTGCCATAAATGTATGTATAAGATCGTTTTGTAATACGTAACTAGATTTGATGATTTTGGTGACTTTTGTGATGTTAACGGACTTTGACGTATTCATGTGAACCAATACTATGACAATATTATACCGTGAGTTTATTTTATCATAGAACATAGAGGTTTAATTTCTATAACAACCGTTGATTGACAGCATTGTAAAAGGCGTTCATTTTAAAATAGAACAGAAATTCAACTTGTACTACAAAGTTTTGAAATGTATAAATCAGTTTCGCGAAATAATGATGGAGCGAATTAATAATAATGAAAATAATGTAAATATAATTCTTTTTACCGATGAGGTTACATTTTACATTCACGGCGAAGCTAATTCTCAAAACTGCCGGTATTCGAGTCGGGAAAATTTACATTTATGTAATATTACCAGAACACAACGGACAAAAAAGGTGAACGTTTGGGCAGGTTTGGTAGGAACGCATATCATTAGTCCTTTTTTTTATAGACGGGAACCTTACAGCCCAAAAATATCTGGATTTGTTAGAAAATAGGGCAATATCTGCATTAAATGCACTAATATTCCAGGTGAAGTGTGGTTTCAAGACGACGGTGCCTCAATGCAGAATGCCGGAATAATTAAAACTTTTTAAATCATACATTTTTTCGATGTGGGATTGGACGTGGCGGCGAATAGATTGGCCCGCTAGGTCGCCGGGCTTAGCATCGAACGATTTTTTTTTATTGGGGATTTATGAAAAACAAAATTTTTAATGGCCAAAATTTTACTATGGAAGTACGAAAAGCTATAATAGAAAATTAATCCCACAGAATTAGACCGATGCAATTAATTAATGTTTTTAAATTTTTACGACTTGGAGCATTGTTTGGCATTGAATGGAGCAATATTTTTATTTTATGTTTTTACAAAAATTTAAAATTTTATGTTTAATAAATGTATTTTTTATTTTTCATTCTTATTTATTTACTAAAAAAAATGGTTTGCGTTTATTTATCTCTATAATCGAGTAAGCTATCCAGCATGTTCTATTTTAAAATAAACGCATTTTTCATTGCTGTCAATCAACGGTTGTTATAGAAATGAAATCTCTATGTTCTTTGGTAAAATAAAAACACGGTATATGTATTGTAAATATACAACAAAAATCAAAATCAACAATTTTTTGATAATCACTTTTATTCGTTATTTGAGAACTAAGAGCTTCCATTTAATTTTTTTAAACAAAATTTAAATAATTTGCCAAATATCCCAGCGTTTTTTTCTGATTTTGCTTCATATTCAAGTCTTCATTAGTTTAATAAGAAATAATTTACAGTGTAGAGTGTAGTGTGGTGTAGTATAAGTAACTCAGTTCGCAACTATTAAAAAATATATTATTTTCGTAATATTTTATTTCCAAAAAAATACACGCACTATCTTAGCTATAAATACAAAAAATCCATAACATTATTAGCCATAATTTAACCATGAATTAAAACAATAATTAATTTTGTCAAAATCACAAAAACTGCCATATTTTTCAAAAACACAATCTGATCAAAAATTTCTCTCGTACGTTTCCGGCTCAGACAATATACATTACTTATAATTTTTTCAGATTTTTGGTTTAACTCTTTTTGGTAAAAGGGTGTGGGACATCAACTTTTGCACATTTTTTGCTAAATTCGTGTTAAAAGAAACGAATTTAAAAAAATTGATCAAAAATTCCTGTTGACCTATTCCGGTTCCCATCAATGTTCATTACGGAGATTTTTTTCAGATTTTTATATCAATCCCTTTGGGAGATTGGGTGGGGGAAAAAAGTTTTTGACACATTTTTTGCAAAAACCCAATAAAAAAATTGATATTTCAAAAATAAAAATGTGTTGATCCACGCATTAAGAGGTTTTATTCAATATGCCACACAAAATTGTAAAAAAATATATTTTTTTAAATACATATTTGTTTATATTTATCTCGAGATGTGTTTTTTTGAACTCTCAGTATTTTTTTTATATATGGGTCAAAAAGTTGTATAAGCATGCCAAATTTCAACTCTCTAGGTTTAGCCGTTTGGCTACAATTTTTACCGAACAGACAGACAGACAGACAAAAATATTTTTTTTAAATTCTGAGTAGGGTATCAAATGAAAGCCGTTAGTACGTGGATTAACGATCAAATTTTTATTTTTGCAAAATAAATTATTTTGATGCGATTTTTGCCAAAAATGTGCAAAAAAAATTTTGTCCCACACCCTGTAGCCCAGATGGTTTAAACTAAAAATCTAAAAAAATTCTAAGTAATGTATATTGGTGTGAACCGAAATAGTACAACAGGAATTTTTGATCAGATTATGTTTTTGGAAAATAACGCATTTTTTGTGGTTTTTGGTTCAGAAAGTACAAAAGTTATACCAATGTAAGACACTCACATGCATGGCTACATGCGTTAGAGCACTCTTAAACTGGTTGGAAAACGAAGGGTTTCGAGTTGAATTTTATTTTTTCTGTTTTTTTTTTTTGCATTTTTATTATGTTGAAATTATTTTGTCAAAATTCTAGTTATATTTTGACAAATGTTGTATTTAATTTTTATGAGCGTAAATTTAATAACCAGTCTTATTATATGATTAACAGACGATAAATTATTTTAAAAATATCGTTCATTTTGCCGTGATTACTACAAAGTAAAATTTATCCTACACACTCAGCATACCGCCTTCACTTATTATATACCTGCGAAACCCTGAAATGTGTGAATATTCACACTTCACATCAATTTTTTTTTTTTATTTCATCGGGGGAAATCTTTTTAAAGACACCATATTCAGGTAGTGTCGGATTCTCCACAAGTGGCATACCGACTAAAATCCCTGCTTGCCTCGAATCCGCCATGGAACTGTCGTAATGGACCATTCTTCGTGACGGATTGTCTAGTTCTCCGTGTCTTGTTTCTTCCTTTCCTTCCTTCTGCCTTCTTCCTTCTGGTACTCCTAGGTTGTTCTTCCGGTATTTCTCGCATCCGAGATCAAGGTTCTGACAAGTCTCTTTGCCAAGTCTCCGGCTGTAGGCGTCCGTCTCGAGCTTTTGGACTTTGTCCTGTTTACCAGATTATCCAGTCCGAATACAAAGCGTACCCGTCGAAGTCTCGCGTGGTGTTACGCACGGATACCCGAGGCATCGTTAGGTGACTAAATGGCGTACTCACATTCTCTGGATACTGGTGTCTATAACCCGACTCCCTTTGACTTTGGGCTGCCGCGAGCGATCTCGTGCGTGAATTGGCGACCTGAGACTCTGGCCTTGTTCCCTGTGACTCTGTTCTTGACTCTTCCATCTGCTCAACTTCTGCATGATAAGGAACTCTCTGATCTTCTTTGTTCGGTCTGGGCTCCCAGGTCTGACGTGCTAGACTCCGCAGACAACTCCCCTCAGAAACACTCCGAGAAGGCACGGGCTTAGGGCATCTGTCCCGTAATTTCGGACCTCGACCTCGATGGGGTATAACCTGTTTCTTTGGTTAACACTTAGAGCCCCACGTGTCTACCGATGTCTCACACCTCTACTATACTGATAACCCACCAGAGGGCAGGTGGGGCTGAACGTATTTAATCATAACTAGATTTTGAAGTCTAGTAACTTACCGATTAAATTATGCATTTGATAATTTTGTTTAGCAAAAACCCACTTCAAATGTTAAAAAGAGAGCTCATGACAACTTAGGAAAATGAAAATCCCAATTAGTTCCGCTTAAACGTTTGGAATAGCTTATATTTTTTGTTTACCTTTCAGTATGGTAGGGTTAAATACGATCTAATATCTCATTATGTTTTTACAGAGCGTTCGAAAATAATAGAAAGGCGTTTGAATTTCCCGCTCATTACATTAATTTTAAAGGTTGGTACAACTACAAAAGTGGCAATGAAAAAAACCTTTTTTTATAATAAATGCACTGGATAGTGATAAAATCGCAAAACTAAACATGTAAACCTCAGTGTCAAACAAAATCCATATGTACGCATATGGTCAGATACATACGTCATGTTCACCTAAGGTACAAACATTGTAAGATGAAAATTATTACACGAGAACACGCTAAATTCAAACACCTTTCAATCATTTTTGAACGTTCTGTACAATATGATCCAAAAAAGTCGTCTAGTGGGGTTTGATTTTTTTTTTAAATAATGTTAAGTTGCGAGTTCTGTGCTGTTTATCGTTTTTGGTGGATATTTAATTTATGACAGTTACAGTTATTTGTGACATCAGCTTCTAACCAGGGCCGTCCTAAGATATTCGACGCCTATGGGCTACTAAAAATAATGAGCCCCTCTTCATAAGAAAATACATAACCAGAACCGTTGCAATGCTTTTTGCGCCCTTGGCAAATAAAGTAAATTGATTAAACAAAAAACAAAAGTCTTGACTTTTTCAAATCCAAGTGAAGAGTAAAAAAAAGGTCCTTACTTCCCCAAATCCAAATGACGAGCAAAAAAAAAAGGTCCTCACCTCCTTAACCCTTTCACTGCGCAATACGCTTTGAGATTTCGTGCTCGCTGTGCGCACATATTTCGGTGATTGCGAGTTTATTCGTGTAGAGCAGTTGGCGTGAAGTTTAAGTTTTGTGTAAGTTTTCATGACATGTAAGGATGAATGGTGGTGACGATATGACTAATGTTAGGAAAAAATGTAATGTGATTGAATGAATACAAAAATACAATCAAAAAGATTTTATTTAAAAAAATATTTGTTTACATATTTACCTATATGCTATACCAACTATGAAACTTACAAAGAGTTAGTAATCTAGTTCCGTATACCAAACTGGAATAAACTATAATATACTTGCCATATATATTTATAAAAAATCAATATAAATAAGTAGATATACTGAATGTAATACCCTATCTAACTGAATTGAACGGCACAGCAACGTATACCAACGCAACGTGCTCGCAGGTACTTGAACTGGTTGGGGAACCAAGCGATAATAGTCGTGTTGAGCAGGGAACAATTTAAAACACGGCGCGAGTTAACTCGCTCGGAGCGTATCGGGCCACACTTTTATTTACGAGTATATACGGTTGGAACAGTGAAAGGGCAAATTCAAGTGAGGAGCAAAAAAATGTCCTCATCTGTGCAATGGCGCTCCTGGCAAGTGCCAACCCGTTCTGTACACCAATAAAAATGCGGGCGCCAGAAGGCTGTAGCCCATTTAGCCCTGTGGTTAGGGCTGCCCTGCTTATAACTTAATTTGGGCAAAACCTTTGACTAGATTTATAATACAGTCGGCGCTCACTTAACGTACTTAATGCGTTCCCAATGTATTGCACGTTAATCGGACGGTGTATTTCCATATAAATGTACCTGATTACGATTTTTTGGTACTCACATTGCTTCTCCATGTCCGTTCGAACATACACTTTTTCCGCAAGAGCGTACAATCGCCGCTTTGTGAATGGGCATTCACCGGGAATTTTTTGAATTATTAGAGAATTCACTTATTTTCAATTTAACTGTAGACAATAAAGCACAGAAGTTAAAATATAACAAGCATTTGTTTAAAGCAATAACGATTTTATATCAATTGCGTCAAATTTTGCAATATGCAAGTTTTACAAATACATGTAATGCATGTATTTGTTTATTTTCTATACATTATATTGTTAATATTTTTTGTGAATAAAAAAGTACATAAAATTTTTAATTTATTCAGTCATACGCTCGTCTTAATTAGTTCGTCAAAATTTGCGCGTTACAGAAATATACACGCATTTTCGCCGACGAGTCTAAGTGAAGTGTACGTTCGTGCGAATATTTGTACGTTCGTGCGGACATATTGCCAAAATATATCTGTATGTAACATCGAACGTACGGTAAGCGGACGTGAGTTAAGTGAACGCTGACTATATTTATTATTGAAATTTACTTTTGGATTGGAGAAAAACATTTTGAGCATTTATAGTCCAGCAGATCTTAAACTTGTAGAATATGTGGATTCCTTGGAGATAAAAAGTTTCTTGGTGGACCTCTAATTTTTGTATATTTATTCTCCGTCTAATTAATGCAATTTTTAAAAATTGTGAATTTATTCATATACCAGTTTAGTCATATAACTTAAATTTAATTATTTAAATGTTATTTGAATTAATTTATTTCTTTTTGAACATTGAGATGGTCTCCTAGCCATAAACACGCGGTCCCCCAAGCCTATAACCACGGACCTCAGTTTAAAAATCACTGGTCTACTCTATTCCAAATGTTTAAGTCTAGTCTAGACTTTGAAATATATTAACTTTCTTAACAGTTGAATGAGGCCAAATTGTTTAAGCCATCATAATTCAAATCATACTTATAGGCTATTCCAAACGTTTAGGCGGAGTTAACTGGAATTTTCATTTTTGTAAGTTGTCATAAGTTCTTCTTTTATGGTTTGAAGTAGGCTTTTGCTACACAAAATTATCAAAAGCCTCACTTAATCGGTAAAAGTCACTAAAGTTGATAATCTAGTTCCGCCTAAACGTTTGGAATAGCCTTTACATGAATATCTATGTTAGGGTGATGTCATTAAAAAATACCATTTTCTGTACAACTTCATTTTTTGTGTCATTTTAATCTGTGTTCCTATTCGTATTCTAAGATCCATTGACTTAACCTAGCAAACTCCTAACTCAACATAATTTTATAAAAGCCAACATGACCTAAATGTAACATAACATAACCTAACCTTAACAAAACCTGATTTGCCCAATTCGCGACTCAAATTAACGTTGGCGGCGCTGCGTACGATAGTTGATGGCCGACGAGAAGCGTATATGTTAGGAATAAGTTTTTTCTTAATATTTATCGGTTCAAACAATGTTTCGGCAAAAAACACTGTTTTTAAGTCACTATATTTAAAAATATGTCTTAATTCACATAAACTGCAGCACAACACACTACAAATATTATACAAATATACGCTTCTGTTTAATTTACCAAGCCGCCACCAGATGTCTCCCTGTTATTTGGAGTCGCGAATAGATCGTGCGTTTTTGCAATAGGATGAATACTTTTATTTTATGTTTTAAATTTTCTATGCACATACTAGCTGGTTGTTTTGATTTCACGTCGACAATTGAGCCAAATCATCAAGGAGTGAATCGCGCTCTTTTAAATTTTTATTTCAATCAGGTCTTATAATATATCATCAACGAAAACGTTTATTTTACATCTTCAAAAACTTTTAGCAACATCCTTGACGTATATTAAAAACAATAAAGGCCCTAAAACATTACCCTAGAATACACCAAGTTCTGTATTAATAATATTGAAACATATTAAAGTATTTTCGAGTTATAATGTGAACATAATTATCATGGTAACACCTACTTATTATTTTTAGTACCCATTAATATATGTATTTATTTGTACACAGTATTGCTATTATCTCATGTCTGCACTTTTCTTGTTGATATTGTTACGATAGTCGTTTTAACAATGTTTTTTTGATTTTACAGAAATGTGAACTTTGTCCAAGTCGCGATGGTGCTCTAAAAAGGACTGATAATTCAGGATGGGCACATGTTGTTTGTGCGCTATACATTCCTGAAGTGCGCTTCGGGAATGTGACTACTATGGAACCAATTATCCTACAGTTAATTCCGACTGAAAGATTTAATAAGGTAAGTCAAAATAACATTAAATGGTTTAGAAGCCGTGCGAAAAAGGTAAAAAAAAACCCCAATGCGCAAACAAGATTTGGCTCCTGATAATACCCGACGCGAAAACATTTATTGTATGAGTGTTCGAAGATAGTCGCACGACGCATGATCATTTGAAACATCTCTATTTTATGAAATCGACTGACTAGGTTCAAACGACAACGCGTTGTTTGCGCAGATCACGTGGTTTTTTTTCTAGTTCGCGCGGACTCTATATCATTAAGTATATTATACAGAGTATTAGCGGGAACTATTAGTCTTATTCATTATAAGATATATGTAGGAGGTTAAATTAGGAAAGATGAAGTATTTTTCTCTGAAAATAAGAATATTCAATTATAAAAACAACTGAATCAAATGAATAAGTTATTTTTAAAGAAATAAACTTTTTTTTAATGGAACCTCCTATATTTTTTAGTCTATCGCAGCGTTTCTTAACCGGGGTTCCCTGAAACCCTAAGGACTGGGAGAAATCGCTAGGGGTTCCGCGAGAAACGGTGTTGAATAGGCTAATCATATGTAAATATATTTTTGAGTCATTTTACTATAAACGTACGACATATTCTTGTAAAATATGGTATAGATACAGGAAGATATTAATAATGATATATAATAATTTTTATGTAGGGGTTCCCTGAGAAATGAATATTATTTCAAGGGTTCTGCAAAAGTAAAAAGGTTCAGAAATTAATCTGTCACATAGAAAATGTATTTTTCTTTAATAAATCATCCGGGCACTAAACCCAATATTAAATAAGTTGTTAAGTCTTGATTAAACAGGTAAATCTCAAGTAAATTAAGTACAATTAGAATGCTTGATAGCTACCTATTTTATTAAGACGAAATAAATGTTTAAAATTAAGACACTCTATATATTTTTAAATTTATTATGGCTTAATTTTTCACATTTATTTCGTCTTAATAAAATTTGTGGGAGTTATATATCGAATATACAGCTTTGCCAGTCGCATTGTGTTCTGTTTTATAAAGGTATCATTAATCATGACCTCTTAACTGAGAACGTTTCATGAACTCTTCAAAAAAACGTAAAAATTCAAGACATTTACTTGAATTTTAATTAATTATACCGGAGTACTTAAAAAATAATATTCTAAGACGTTTGCATACACCTGATATATATACTGTATAAAATATATATAACATAAACTGTATACACATCTTATCTATTTTATTAAAAATCAGCTATCAAATAAAACAAACAAGTGATTATTTGTGTAAAATAAGGAAAATAAAATCATAATTTTCATTATATATTCACCATCGTCTGCAATGACCTGTTGTCATTTATCAGGTAGCTTCGATTCTTTTTGTGTAGAATTCCACCGGTTTTGACGTGAAATAGTTCTTGACGAACTCTCGAACCTGGTCTACATTAGAAAATGTGTCTCCAACGATGATAATACGATCTAAAACGATGATAATCGGAAGGCGCAAGGTCAGGTGAGTACGGTGGGTGAGGTAGAACAGATCAGACATGCTCCATTTTTTTTTCCTGTGCTACTATATGAAGTCTTGTGTTATCACGGAGAAGAACGACTTTTTCCAAAAATAACGAACGGTTTTCGAGCAAACTTTGATAGAGATAAGTGTTAATTTATTTCCCTGCTAATTCCCGAGTACTTTGGCGTGCATTGAATTGTACGATTTAGAAATTAACCGATTAATAAATTAATAATTCTTAAAGATTTTAAAGAACCGTGTAACAAATGTATTTGTACCTAAAGGTTATTCCAAACGTTTGGGCGGAATTAACTGGAATTTTCATTTTTGTAAGTTGTCATGAACTCTTATTTTATGGTGTGAAGTAGGCTTTTGCTGAACGAAATTATCAAATGCCCCACTTAACAGGTAAAAGTTACTAAAATTGAAAATCAAGTTCCGCCTAAACCAAAGAAACATTTGTGCATACGAACACTATTAAATAATTTTAAGAATTTATCAATTTGAGTACAAAAAATATATCAACAGATACATTTCTTGTATAATTTGAACAATCGTCATTAAAGTCAGATGACCCTCTTGATTACGGTTTATTCGGTTTACATCTACCGTTCACAAATATACTTCGAACTGCCGGTCATGTCTCACCATACGCAGTGGCGGTATATAGTGCCCGGGGGCAAAGATAAAAATAAATCTACAGGAACAATTTATTTATTATTATATTATGTATGTATAAAAATAATTATTACCGTATATAGATATAAATATTAATTTTACGGTAAGCTTGTATATGGAATTTTAATTGAAGCAAAACCTTCTTCATATTTGTTACAAAGATTAGTTCCAAACCAAATTACGTTTCTGCTCAACTTTCTGCTTATTTTAACCTATTAAGGAATTAAATCTCAATTGTATGTATTTAGTTGCACAATATATATTGTGCAACTAGTGCAGAATGCCACACACATTCCGCACGAGAATGAAGTTTCGAGTTCCAATTCATTCGAGTGCGGAATACGCATTCTGCGCATGTTCCACACTATGCTTTTCCTCCGATTACCATTTTTCAATAATTAGAAAAATGTAACCAAGAAAATACAATGTAAATACTGTTGACAGCCAGTAATGCGCGCGCAGCCAGTACGGGAATGAATTTTTTTTCACACTGCACATGCGTATTGGTGCAAATTTATTCATACCCGCATCGCTAGCGCGCGACTGAGTAACATGCGAAATTAAGATAATTTCATGTCAACTTACAATGTCGAAATGAGACATCTCCATAGTAGTCGTAGGAAAAAATATGTATGGTATTCCTCCACTTATCTTACATTTTCTATATTACATGAATCACATTGAGAAAGAGACACAATAACGCGCACTCAGCTCGGCGCCCAGGGGCAATTTCTCTAGTCGCTCTCCGCTTACTAAGCCCTTCGCCATACGCAGACTGTAAATAAATAAATACGGAGGCTGCTTGTACTCCCAAAATACGACGTCGTATTGTGCATTTTCTATTTTACTAACTACAGATTTATTATTATGAGTTGTTACTGTTGTGATAAAACTGAAGGACACTTGCTTATGCCAGTCAGGTAACAATTTAAAAAAGTGTAATCACTAATAAGTCATTACAGTTGTTCCTGAAATCAGAAGGACCCAATACATTCGAAATTTTATCGCTCACTTTTAGTTGAAAAAATATTAATAATTTTTATGCAGTATGAAACTTATTGTTATTATTAGGGTCCAATGTTAATGATTAAAATTTATTTATTTAGTTTTTTATTTTTTTTTAGGTTTGCTATATTTGTGACGAACAAGAGAAAGGAAGTCGTTCCACTGTTGGAGCTTGTATGCAATGTAATAAGTCAGGATGCCGTATGCAATTCCATGTAACATGTGCTCAAGCTTTAGGACTGCTTTGTGAAGAAGCCGGAAATTATCTTGATAATGTTAAATATTGCGGTTATTGCCAGCATCACTATAGTAAATTGGTAAGTACATATTTTAATTACAAATTTTATATTTTCCATACACAGTGGGCCAAAAAACTTGAATATTTTGAAAAACTTGACTGTTTTTTACTTTGCAAAAGTTCGTCTTTACTTGAATTATTTTTATCTCTTTTTAAATTAATGGCGTATTATTATTAGTTTCAATTGTTTATAACTTTGGAAAGGCAATTCTTAAGCCACATTCTATGAAGCCATATAAAATAGCTAAATGGGCCTCCAAGGTTCTGTTAAAATTTTCTGCACATTAACAGATTTTACTGTATTTAGAACATATTGAATTGTTCTTATTACATATTTATAACTTACTGAAGAAATAGTTCTAAAATATTTTCTAAATATTTAAATGTTTAAATATCTTTAATAAGGAAAAGTTACATTTGATATTTAATAATGTTAACCTTCTTACATGACATATGCTTAGGCTAAATGCAGTGGTGTCTTCCAACCCGTTTCCACCGATTTTTGGAAACAGTTTGTTAAAATTTACGCGCGTTTTAGCGCGTTTATTATAAACCGCCGATATTTTATCTAGTTATATTTAATAATAATAATAATAATAATAATATATTTATTGAGTTACATTAAATCTGTTTTAAGTCAGTCAAGACATATACATTTAATTATACAATTATTATATTATTACAAGATTTGCATTACTTTTTTAAATCTATATTTAAATAATTCTTCTATGGAGTAAAATGGATGTTTAGTAAAAAACTGCTTCAACATTTTTTTGAATTGGTTATTACCCAAACTTCTGAGTTCCACTGGTAACTTATTAAGTAGTTTGACTGCATAGAAGTACTCACAATTACGAGATTTAGTAAGTCTCAGAAAGTCTGAGTATAAATTCGATCTGCCTCTTGTGTAATATTGGTGTATTTCCGCATGAGTTTGAAAACGGCATATTTTTTTATGAGTCAAAATTAGGGAATGGTACATGACCGCAGATGGAAAAGTCATTATATCTAAAGAAATAAAATTATTCCGACAATCAGCTCTGTAGGGTGAACATGTCATTACTCTGTTTGCGCGTCGTTGTAGGCTAAAAATTCTGTTAGCTGCTGCCGAATGACCCCATGCTGTAATGCCATATGTTATTTGGGAGTGGAATAATGCATAGTATGCAATTCTCAGAACGTCGGTACTTACAATGGATGTCAGGTTTCTTAGCAAATATATTGCAGAACACAATTTGTTTGCCAAAGCACTGATATGCTGATCCCAAGTGAGTTTGGGATCAATTAGTAGCCCCAATAAGTTCACGGATTTCGGATTATCAAAATTGTTTGCTTTTATTGTTAAAAGAATTTGTTGGGTCTTGTTGAGGTTTAGGGAGAGTCGAATGGTGTCGAACCAGTACTTAGCTCTCTGCATTGCGATGTTATTAATAGTGGTAACATCAAAAAGTGATGGCGAGTGGCATTTATTTATTAACCCCCCATGGGCGATTCAGCAATTTTTGAGAGGAGTATTTAATAGATTGAATAGAAAAATACAAGTATTTATAACCCTGTCCTTCCCTTATTCTATCAAATTTTCCACGGGGGGGGGGACCCGCTTCACTGGATCCGCCGATGCCCTCCCCCTCACTGTGGAAACCGGCTGTTCATAAATTGGGTTAAATACCTAAATTGCATTTCGATACATACAAAATTTGGAGTCGGGTTACGTTATGTTAGTGCAGGAGAAGGTCGAAAACTGCTAATGGCTTAAATTGTGCCTAAAATGTAAAAACTGCTATTTCATTTCTATTTCATATGTAGTTTTTAACCTTACTAGTGGCTCCTTAATATCAGTCTAATATGTAGATCAAAAAAGTATTATTTAAAAAGGATCATAAAATTGTAGTAGCACCAAATTGTATGAAATAAAATAATCTTATACGTGTTACAAAAGTATTATACTAGAATTATATGGGTCAAATATATTTTTAATAAAATCAATCTTTTTAGCGCCATAATAACATTATTATCGTATCCTTACGTCAAAAACTGAATAGGATTCTGAAAACACTGTTAGAGAATCTCTTCATATAATATGATATACACAATTAAAGCTTTCGTTATTCTGTGAACATACAGTTGCCTTTGAAGTATAGGGACTCGGGTTCAATTCCCAGACTCTTCTTCAGATTTTGTACCTTCTGATACTGTTTATTATTATTTAGTTAGCTCTGGGGTCGACTAAGTTTAGTATTAATTCTGAAAATATTTATCTGATTATACAGGGATAATAAGACCAGTCGCAACGTCACTCGGCTTTCCCGTAGTGCCGTACTAGTGTGTTCGAGTCAGCTTGCACCGCCGACTGTTAAATTTTCATGAATTTTAAGAGCCACTTTTTGGTTTCTTGGAGCAAGCTCGTGCAAGTGGTCTGATAAACTAGTCATTAAAAATCATATTACATAAAATTGCAATTAAGTGTTAAAATCAAGCGTATTAATGACTTCAAAAAAATATTACGCAGTATTTTACATTGAACTGTTATTGTATGAATTAACTTTTTATAAATGAATTACAACCTGTATTTCATTTATTGCTTTTGCGATTACGATAGCGATTCTGATATCGAGCCGGTTGTTAAAAATATTTCAATCTGGTTGATGAATATATTCATTAGTAAAAATTACATAAAATTACAATTAAGCATTAAAATAAAACATATTAATTATTTAAAAAAGAAATAGAAAATATTACACAGTATTTTACATTGTACCATTGTAAGAATATTAAATGAAATACAGCGTGTTTAGGTTAGGTTGGGTTAGCGAGCCAGTTGTTACTTATTTACCATAACACTACTGGCCATAGGTCCAAAACAGAACTTTCTCCACGACTAATATTGAATTTACCAATTGTAGAACCAATTTAGACTATAGAAAATTAATATTCGAACATACACAAGCGTTGGAATGTTAGTCTAAAGCCTTCCTTCACTAGTGATGGAATAACTATTCCATGCTCGTTGTCAGATAATATTGTTCAATATAAGGCATGCATTCCACCGCGGTGAAAAGTAGTGCGGACGGTATACATGGCGTAGGAATATTGAAACAAATGCAACGGTCGTTTAAAAAATATAATCAAAGAAAAGAAAATAGAAACACGTTAAATTTAACCTAAAAAGCTATGCACTGTAGTGCATAGCTTTTTAGCACAATATCAAATGGAAATCTATAAGATATCTAAGAAAATATATAACTAAACACACAATTGCTAAATAAACAGCAAACTAAATAAAAATGTTTTTAGAAATTACTATAAGTTAGATATGTGAACACAAGTATCAAAACAAATCACAGCGTATTATAAAGTGTCAAATGTTTGCATAGTTTTATTTTGCGATACCAATATAAATGTTCCTATATTAAATAAACACTTTAAAAATTTGTAAAACTTCAAAATGCCTATCGAACACAAACTAAATATGACTTCAAACGTATGGTTTAGTAAAATAGAAGAGTGAAGAGCAATATTAGTTTATAATTCACATGCAAAAAAAAAAACGATTTAGTTATTTTTCGCCACTAAGTTTGTCATTGAAGATATGACAAAATGACGAACTGCGTTGATTGAACGACTGGCCTATAACAGAACTTACTAAAAAGTACTAAAATAGTGGCCGATGTGCGGCAAATGAAACTAAAATTAAACAAAAAATAAATAAAAAATAAGCTTGATTAACTAATTAATTTGTTATGTAATTATTTGTTAAAATAAAAAGTTTGTTAAAATAATTATTTCTTAAATTTCTTTTTTTTTCTGGTGGTCGTGGAGAAAGTAGGGTCTGTGACTCGGTTGGAAGAGAAAATTCGATGCTCGTGGTTCCTCATGCTCGCCTGCGGCTTGCGCTCGGAATGTTCCACTCGCATCGAATTTTCTCATTCCAACCTTGTTACTGAATATACTATTCTCTGCTGCATGCTCTATCTAAGTGTTGGCTACTTATTAATTAATCTACATAAGTCAAATTTTATATGAATGAACCTTTTTAAGTTGATTGAATATATAAAACATTTGTCGTGATAGTTTAACCGTCTATAAATTAATTCTTCAGAAGTTCTGTAATAAATTTCTTCCTAAATTAGTTGTAGATTCGGTTTTTTGGCCCACTGTGTACTTGAGTAGAATGATATTTATTGAAAACAAGCACTGTAAAATTATATATTCTGTTTCATTTAATAAGAAAGATAAACGTTCATATATTAGTCATTTTATTTAATAATAAAGTCAGTGTATCATATTTCTGTAATATTTCTCATGTTGTTTCATATGTAAGAAGCCTGCATTCAAATTCATTAGTTCATCATAAACTCACCATTATTAGTAATATTATTTAAGAATGGGAAAAATGAAAAAGTTGAATGTTACTAAAAGTTCTACGCCTCATCTAGGACGACATTCTGTGAGATATTTTTATTATTTTTTTATATTGCAACACTTTTTTTGTTTGTAGTTTTTGTATTATTATTTTACATAAGTCTCTTTAAATGTTTTAAAAAAGAGGGTATGTGTATGGTTTTTAAATTCAAAATTTTATAACTTTAATTTATATATTCACAAAAATTTAAATAAAAAACGAATTGTAGTATTTTAACCTTTACGTAAGACGTTTAAGATTTATCGCAAATCTAGATTTTCTTCCGTAAGAGACTTCATTTTCATTAATTTATACAATGAGTTTGTAAGATGATATTTGTGAATTTACTAAACAAAACTACTAAAATTTATTTATTTTCTACATAAAATATACATATTACACTGGAATGTAATCTAAAATGTTCTTATTTAACTTTTGGAATATTCAATGTTTCATTTACTGTTTCGGGCTTTTATATTAAAGCCCATTGTCTAAAAAAATGCTATTGAAAAATTTGTTTGCCCTTTTTGACTAATATAATTTGATTTCGTGATGTTCAAAATTTATAGTTTGGCTGACCAATGGTGGCCAACCTAAATATTCAAGGCTTTAAGGTGGTGAGACTGTTTTCTAAATCAGTTTATTGAGGTCTCGAAAGAGAAAAGAATATAAGATAACACATAACATATGTTGTTATGTTACGTACCCAATTGCCATCTAATACAAGCATACTCCGCTATTGTGACATGTTCAAGACTTTGTTGTAAAGCGATATTTATTGTAAATAAATCGTTGCCTCTTTTTATTTGTCAATGCATGAACCGCACGTATTTGTTATATAGGACAGAGTGTACCAGAAAGATCGTATGGTTAAGCTCATTTGTAATGCATTATTTTAAAATTGTTTGACCTTGTAATTATAACAAATATTATTTTGCAAAGTTTTGATGCCACTTTCAAGTTCAGTTTAATATTTTGCGTGGATTATACATTGTTTCAAATTGATTGAACTTCACCTGACTAAACAACATCCAAATTCTCATCAAACTGATTTCCATGTCGCAAACTAACGCATATCAAAACTTCTATTATTTTTGTGTGAATATGGTAGTTGTGTTTGTTTATTTGGCATTATTTTTCTTCTTTACTCCTTGCAGTTTGCATGGTTTGTTTAACCATGTCTTTTTATTTTGTCAGTATTTTGAGAAATTTTTAAATCCAAGATTTTGTATGAATAATAGGCGTTTACGTTTAGTCACTCAGATCAATCCGAGCGATCCAAGTGCTCCCGGTCTGTTCGTAAAGCCAGTCGAAGCGTAGATATTATGCCGGCTCCACACATTGGCCGAGTCGACGCGAAACAGCACGAATCCGAGCGTGTAGAAGCTTCATTCGCCTCACTTCGTCCTGTTTCGCTATGTTGCGCCATCGCTCCGTATTATGTCGGTTTTTATCAAAGGATACGAATGCCGAACGCGAGCGGCTGTCCAAAGCGAGGCGAACGAAGCCTCTATACGCTCGGATTCATGCTGTTTCGCGACGATTCGGCCAATGTGTGGATGTGTGGAGCCGGCATAAGAGCGCACAAAGCTGTTGCAGCTGCAAGGTCTACGTCTCCCATCGTGCTATAAGTCTGAACAATGACTGAGCGTATCGCGAGTCTTGGGATGCATGTGGACGCTGCACTCGTATCGCCATCGTTTTCGACCATTTCTAAATAATCTGATTATCTAACAGGATTGCTTAGATTAATGGATTGCTGGTGGTGGGGGTTAGCACGGGTAAATTGAATCTTACAGCCAACTGGAAAGTGATAAACATAACTTAACAAAATTCACGAAATAAGTGCCGTTTGTGATAGCACTCCATTATTGGTAATTAATAAACTCATTTTTATAAACCAAACCGCGGTAGCAGTTGTAATCAACGACAGAAAATTGACAGTTGCATTTAGCGCCACCGTCACCAGGCGTCACTACTTAACTTCAGACTTATGCGTACGAAAATGTTAACAAAATCTGTTCAATTCGACTAATCTCGTGACGTCACCAGATCAATCTGAGCAATATTGTGGATTGAATAAACGTAAACGTCTAATGTTTTTTTAAATACATTTTATAGAACCTACTAAATATTTAATTTTTTTTTTTCATTTTTTTTATTAATGACTGATATGGCGGATGGAAATAACATTCATCACACCCTTATTTTATGTTAAACATGTCCAATATAATAAATTTGAGTAAAAGTGATACTTTCAGTCAACTTGAAATAATTAGAGCTGGGTAAACTATTTTTTAAAAGTATTTAAAATGCAAAATACTGAACAAAAAGTATTCAATATATTAAATATAAATAGTGTTTTAAATACTTTTCTGATGTATTTAAAATACTAAATTATGAATGACGTTAATTAAAAATTTCTGTATCCGGGTACCCGATACATTTAATCGGTTATTATTTGCTATCTGTTAATCCGTTTATCTTCTACCCGTTAGTTATCCGCTACCCGTTAATTATCCACTACCCCTTTAGTACCAGCTACCTTTTAACTGTCCGCTTCCCATTAATACCCGTTATCAATTAATTACCCACTAACTAAACCTACCGTTACCTTCCCGCTTCTCGTTAATTCTTTGAATATTTATTCAACTGATAAAATACTTCAATAGGATAATTTTGTATGCTCCCTAAAAATCAAAGAAAATGCAGCGGCAGTAATACAGTTGATGATCAAAGAACTAAATAGAAGAATAGATACTCAAACTTGTTTTCTGTAAATATTCACTTTGTTGATTATAGTATAGTTCGTTCAAATGTTAGAATGCAGTATTGCTCGTATGGGAAATGGGTGTTGCCAAATGTTGCTAAAGTGTCAAATATGTTAATGAACCCAAAATATTATGCGGAATTTTATGTTCTTTTGTTAATAATTCATTGAAACTAAACAGAAAACGTATCGGAAACGCATTCAGTTAAGACGAAACACAAATGAATAACCGTTTGTAGAATACCGTGTCTGTATGGATCAGCGCATTTTACAGCCGGCAATGTCGCCAATAAAGGAAAAGATAGGGTTTTTGGGAGATCTCATTGCATATTCTGAAATAGAACTACTCCAATTGCCCCTGTATTGCATTCTCATGTATAAAAAAATAAGTGCAGATGCGTAATGGAATATATATTCTTAATAACTACGACTGTAACCGAGAACAGTTGAACAAAATACTCAAAATACCTCACACAATTACCCGTTAATTATCCGCTTCCAGTTAATTATCCGCTACCCGTTTATTGCTTACTACCTGTTAATTACCCTGTATTAATTAAATGGATGCCTTTCTGGGGGCGCTAATAAATAAAAGTAAATTAATACTGACCTTATTTCTCCTGAAGGTACCCAAACTGAAAACATGGTCAAGGAACCTGGAAACAAGAAGCAAAGGCTCACCTCGGGCTGTCGCGCCAATGGTGATGATTTTAAAATACTTTTATTTTAAATAGTACTCAGCTCTGTGTACAGTATACAGGGTGTTGAATTGACCAGGTACATATAGGAATTTAACATGTAAAAACCGATATATGCAATTTCGTGCTTCCTCGTTGGTTATGAGAAAAAATTTAAATACAAAAACTGTTCAGAATTTAATACATTCATGAAAACTAAATTAAATACTCATTTACAGTAAATATTTTAATTTAAAGCAATTTTTTTTTTGTTAAATTTTAACTATAGTGGTGCCATGACATTGGAGCTTTATAGTAAGCAAGGCATCATGACACAATATTTTTAATACATAATTAATTTCAGTAGACAAAAATAAACATCAAGAATTAAATATTTAATGTAAATGAGTATTAAAATTAGTTTTTATGAAATTATTAAATTCAAAATAAAATTTTGAACAGTTTTTATATTTAATTTTTTTTTGTGTAACCAGCGAGGAACTCGCATATATCTCTTTTTACATGTTTAATCCTTCTATGTACCTGGTCAATTCAACACCCTGTATACGTTTTTAGAATATTAGGCGTATTCTTTTGACCAATTAATAATAATAATATTGAATAACAATGAATCAAATTAATAAAGATTTTACTTTACATTAAAGTTAACAAAATAATATTTAAATATTCATTGAAAGTAGTAAAATTATAATGGTGCATAATATTTATTGATTTTAAATATTAACAATGCAATCTAAAAATGAAATTTAAATAAAGTAATGATTTATGTTATCATTAGTTTTTTAAATATATTATCCATAATAATTTGTTTATGGCAAAATACAGCGATAATACAAATTAAAAACAAAATTTCTATTTAAAATTTATTTATTTTAGTAATGAAAAACCCAAAGAAAATAATTAGAATATAATACAGTAGAAGTCCGAAAAGTCTGATGCTAGTTATCCGGACTACAAGAGAATTCGGTTTTAAACTTTTTAAATTTAGTTTAAATTTACCGACTTTCGTTTCGTTAATAAACTAAAAACAAATAATTTATAGAAAATAGGTAAATTCTGCTTTCATTTGTATACTTTTTATAGTCTTGTTGTCTTTTTCTTTTATTTTGTTCATTTTAAAATTATATTTTAATCATTATACCTACTTTTTTTTAGGTTTACTTCTCTATCAGGTGTTGATTTTATATTTTTTTAAACTGCTAATTTGAGACATATAAAGCATGTTTTGTTTTGCTAATAACTAAAGTGTCAAAATGTATCTGGTCATCACTTCTTCATTTATTATTCCATATTAAATTTGAATTTTAAGTTACTGATTTTGGAAAATCCGAAAATCTTAATCCCGAGCAGTGCGGATTTTCGGACTTTTACTGTATTCTTTTACTTTTGATTGAATATTGCAAACGGAATAAGAATAAATACTTGAAAGCAGCGGCACAGATGAGATTGACCGCGAATATACAATCTATTTGGTACACTCTGGGTGTGCATAACTGTTTTGATGGAAATAGCCCAATTAGTGAGATACCTGTCCGGATTATAATCACATATTAAAACCGTTGTATAAATGAATCGTCGAAAAGGGAATTGTCGTAAAGCGGAGTATGCTTGTATAAGATTTCTGTACTTTTGATCCGTGAATATAAATTTTTATAAATATAAAAGTAGATCTTTTTTTCTTGTTATTTTAATATTAATTATTTAAAAAAATCGTCGCATACCCGTTGAATCCTGTTTAATTAATTCTAATCGTTTTGAATATTAATTCATAATTTTAGAAAAAAGGAGGCAACGTGAAGACAATTCCCCCTTATAAGCCAATACCCACGGACAATCATTCGTCGGACTCCTCACCTGAGAAAGAGGGAGAAGCCGCCGCAAATGCCAATAGCAAGACTGCACCCCCAAGCAGCTCCAGTTCTTCCAGTGGAAAACGTAAAAGCAATTCTAGCAATAGTAAATCAAGTAGTTCATCATCGAAATCAAGTACATCAACTAGTAAATCTAATATAAGTTCAACAAGTTCACATCAGAAAACCGTCCATACATCTAGTTCAAATAAACAAACAAGTGCCGCGGAAAAAAGCAGTAAAAACTATTCAGCATCATCTAATAATTCAAAAAGTACTGCCAAAAATACTGATAGTGAAACTAATCCTACAAACACTCATCCAACTGAAACGGATGTAAAAACAATTGAAAAACCAACTCAAAATACAAAAGACATTAACAGTGCAAAATTCCCTAACGCTAATTTTAGTGAAACAGTTCAATCTGACGTTGCGTTTCCTGAAATTAAAAGTGATTCGAATTTAAGTTCTAGTTCGGTTAAAGAAAGTTCTAAGAATTCTAAAAAGCGTAAAGCTAACTCTAGGACACCTACCCCTAATTCTGTGACACAAACTGAGACTGAAAAAAGTGTTGCACCTATTGTTATTAGTGTAACTACGCAAAGTATCGTTACTTCTACGCAGAGTTCAACTTCGACTGTTACATCCACCGCAACTTCAGACAGAAGGGACAGCGTTGGAAGTACAGATTCTGTAGAGAAATCCAAAAAGGTAATTTCAAAACTTAAATGGAACACTGATGCTTTCCTTCAATATACGTTTATTAAAAATTAAATGAACATTTTGATTCCCATGCAGTCCTTATTAGTAGTACAGTGTACTCTTTACTACTGATGAGAACTGCATGTCAGTCAAAATGTACATATAGTTTTGATATACGTATATTAAAGGAAATAATCAGTGTTTCAGCCAAGATTTACACCTTTAAATCACAATTCAAATTTTAATTTTGGAACTATTTATTGCGTGATGCAGGTTGAGTATTCCAATCTGAAATGCTTAAAATTTGAAATGGGTTGATTATTTATTTATTTATTTTTATTTAATTTTTGTACTTTTGATTTTGGGTTACGTAGGAGACATGGCTGCGGTAATACAGTCGTGACGGCACTTAAGTATAGCTCCCATAATGTAGATCGAGTCGTGAAATATGCGGAAGAGAACAGAGCAACATAAATAGATGAATCTCGTTGTAATGCGAGCAATACATATGTTCATACAAATAAACTTATATTTGCCCTCCGATACTTAAATCGGTTATATAGTATATACCGATGATCAATATTGATTATCTCGGCCGCCCCATCGTAATAGTTTTTTGGCCGCATACCAATAATGATGAACAAGACTAAATTCATAGACGTCCGTGATACATACGTAGATTATGACATTTTCTTTAGAAGATTATTCAATATACAGGGTGTTTACAGTCTTCTTATATATTTTTAATGGGTGATACTACAGGTCAAAAGAAGGCGAAAACCCTTAAAACACCTTAATAAAAGTTTTATAATAAAAGAGGTATTAATTTTTTAAGTCTTTATTTTTATGGGATCAAAAGAAAATGATAAGCACTTTTACAGCAGATGTTCGAAGTTATCACCCTGCTGTTGTATGCAAAGTCTTGCTCGGAGTATCCATGAATCAGCGTATGCTGCAAGGCCAATGCCTTGTCGAATTTCCGCCGCTGCTACTTCCACCCGGTTACGGAGATCCTCCGGGTCCATAATTTCGGTGGTGTATACCATGGGTTCCAAATGCCCCTACAAATAAAAGTCTAATGGTGTTAAGTCTGGTGACCCTTTTTACTACTTTCAATAATTGTTGATAAACAGAGATACAGAAAACTACGTATTTATATTTAAACTAAACAGATTTTAAACAGAAGGTTATAAAAGAAATGTACAGTACACCACACCTGCATAACTTCGTAAGCACATGTTAGTTGGTCATGCGCAGAAATGACGTTTCGCACAAAATTATAAACAAAATTGTATACATATTGGAATAAAAATAGTTCATTTTTATGGTCTATCAATATTGATAACCCGGTATATATTATCTGCAATTTTTTGTTGAATATGTGTTTTCGTGTGTGTCTTATCCTGGCTCTTATAATGGCGACTGGACCTCTTCCCTAGCCTAGGCGTGCTAGTCCACGGCGGCGTATTTTCTTTTATTTTGCATAGTACATGTGTCCACATGTTCCACTTGTCCTAATGTAAAGGTGCCTAAAGACGGTGTGCCAGCGTTCGCCAACGCTAGTTCCGATGCTGGCCGTAACATGTAGCACTGGCGGACACTTGTAATTGCGTACCATACAGACAATGTGTCGATGGAGCGTCAGGCTGGCTAAGTACAAAAAAAGCGAACATGGGCCAACGTTTGTAAAATAACGTCTGATAATGAAAGTGAAGTTATGGTCTCACGATCCGCGGAACTAGACGGGTATAAACATTGGCCGTGACCTGCCACGCCGTCTGTAGGCGCCTTAACACGTTGTTTAATAAGGGTTTTGAAGTCTACATGTACTATTCTTCTGTCTTACGTGACTGTAAGCTTTGAGATGGATTCCGTGGATATTTTGTGTACTAATTTGTTGCCGGTTATGCCGATATGATATAAAATCCAGGGTGTCTATTCTAAATGGTATGTGACCAAAGTTGGCGAAGGTGAGCGCCTTAATTTTTAAATGACATTTTTTGATGCAGTCAAGAACTAACAGAGTTAGCAACCTCTCGCCAAATGCTTAGAGATAGCTAAGGACTTGTTGATACGTGTCATAGCGTCAGTCGCTTAATTGATTGGTTGTTTCACGTGTATGGTTTAAAATGGGTTGCACATTTTACGCTTGTATATTTGAGGTTACTGGATTTTTATATATTTAGAGTTGATAACTGTTATACAAAACAATATATTAATCTATATACAAAAAAATTAGTTGTATGTAAAAGAATATAATGTTTGGTTTTTATTTTGCGATGGCAACATATTGTAACAGTATGTAAAACCAATACAGAAAAATAAAATTTCTGTACATTGACTGCTTGCCGACTGGTTAAAATGACCGTCGGTAGCTAACGTTTGGAATTGACACTCTGGGTGTCAATTCGTAGATAAAGTGAATTTCTTTTATCCTGTAATATAGGTATTATCGTTACTATGGTAATTGAAATCTGATAGCAATGTAAAATTGTGTTTCTTTTAATTTGCAACATAGGCGATTTAACATTGCTGTCGTTAAAATAATTTGTCGTTACTAGGGAAACCATGCATAATAATAATTTCAATGTTGCAGGATAAAAGAAATTCACTGTATAAAAATCTTAACCTCAAATTAACAAGTTAATAAAAATACAACAAATTTTAAATTATATACACTAGAAACGGCCAATCAGAACCAAGTGACTGCCTCCATGACACTTGTCAACTGCTAAAGAGCAGTTGCTGTCATCAAGAACTAGGCAAGAAATCCCTAATTCTGTTAGTTCTTGACTACCCTAAAAAATCTCTCTAAGAAACTCAGTTGCTAACTTTGGCAGAAAAGTCGACAAATTGAGTCACTTAAAATTTAGAATCCAGACACTCAGGCTAATTGGATTAGTTATATTTTTCAATTGCTCTATGAAAGTTTTTCTGGTATAATTGAATTAGTTGGTCATTGCAGTTTTTTTACAGGTTAAACATAAGCTGCGTTCACAAATAAAATCTCAGGTTGGAGTCCGACGCGCGTGGTCTTTACTGCTTTCGAACAACAAACACCCCTGATGGGTGTTGTTCTGATAATCGGAATCGCACAAGCAATAATACGCGCTTGCGTCTGACTCTAACTTGTTCGGGATTGCATTCTCGAACGATGCTAATGTGTCTATAGTCTAATTTGATTACAATGCGCTAGGGGCTTTTCTTTATATTGGAATAAAAATTTGAATAACCCTTTACCGTATTGTTTGCTATATTTGGGTCATTCCAGGAATATATTAAATAGAACTCGGAGATACCTAATTAGGTAGTATTACCCTCTCCAGCAAACTAGTTGTATACACACATAGTTTGTTGTGGCAGCCTTGCTAATGATTTCTATTCTGTAATTCAGGTGTCCTAAAACTTTATCGGAAGAGGGCTGTATAAACATTTTTCAAATAAATGCCAGGCCGGAGGAAATGGACTTGAACAATATTTAAAATTTAAATATATTTAAAGAAATAGCGAAATAATAGTAGTAATATTATTAATATAAATAATAATTTTATGAATCTGCTATTATTTCGCTTTTATTTTTATTTATTTTGAGATATTCTGATTTTGGGATATTGTTATTTTATTGCTTACTATTTTTATTAGCTGGGAACTGAACCCGGTTCCCGTTTTCCGGTAAAACTGGGTATGTAATCTTGGGATAACCCGATTTCGGATAGCTAGTTACGAATACTCGGTTATTAAAACGGATATCCTTTTTTGTCACCACATGGATTTAAATCAGTTTTCATCCGAAAGTAAAGAAAAAAACAAGTGTCTCCGGGCCGGATTCGTTCCGCGGCCGTAGTTTGAGGACCCCTAGTGTAAATTTAGAGATAAATATAAACATACAGTAAAGGATTAACAATAATGATGATATCTAATACTCACAGACATTTAGAGCCTATGACAGATGGCACTTGATTGGCATCAATATGGATTATCTGGGGTTTTCTCGCTAGAGCTTAATGTCTCCAAAATTTTTCGAGTATTTTTCAATTTTGTAGCTTTTCAGTTTTTGGAATATCGAACTAGGAATACTCAACCTCTGGTATATTTAAATAAAAATTACGTTAATGAAAGTGTTTAAATATGACCTAATATATGTATTAATTTTGTTATAAAGATTTTATAGTATTTACAGTGGAACAGTAATATTAAATTTGAATAAATATCAAATTTTTGATGATATGTAATGTTAAATTTTTGTGTTGTAGCCCAAAATTGAAGCTACTCCACATCCCATAGTGGCCAACCTGACTGCAACAACTCAGCGAACAACGTCGTCGCCGACAGTTATAAGTGAGCCACCTCCTGTTCCCAGTGAACCTCCTACAATTTCCCCAGTTACAACATCCACTGTTGTACCGCCCCAGCAGAACAGTTTGGTTGTTTCTGTACCTCTTGTCAATACAAGTCTCAGCCCCAAACAAGGTAATTATTTATTTATTATTATTATTATTTATTTATTTTTTTGTGAAACCAAAAGCAAGGGTTAGGAAATTGTGGAGTAGCAGTAGTTTCTACTGCAGTAGTTTCAGTAGCTGCACTAGTTTCTACTGCAAATATAGTGAACATCGACCCAACACCGTGCAAGGTGACAACATGTTAAAGAGAAAAGTGCACAGGACAATCTTGACACTAAAAACCATTCTAGCAAACGCGAGACCCCAAGCTACACCTTGGCAAGCTTATGACTAAATTCGCTATGGGCAGCTTATATTTAGTCGAAATAAGTTTAACCGCCCTACCTTTGGGTTATTATTCAAAAAGTAGGTAAAAAACTATCGGAATGACAATAACTAAAAATTTGCAGATATTTATACACGACCGGTAAATGAAAAACAAAAATAAATAGTCATGCATTTATTTTTTTGTAACTGAAACATATGGGATACGGCTTGTTGCGTTCGGGCGATAATATAGCGGACGTATCACGTACGTTCGTATGGGTAGGTTAAATGTCACATTTAATAAAAGAAAAATTACAAAAATTAATAAATTACGTTAAAATATGAATCAAATAAAGATAAAATAAATACAACATCTAGGAACAGGAAACGATAGTAAATAACACACTTGGTAATAAATCATAAAATATTTTATTAAAACTTGGTTTATATTTCGGCTTATTCAGAAGACTGAAGCTGAATTAACAAACCGAAATATACATAAAGTTTTAATAAAAAAAAAAAAAAAATGACATATTTCCAAGTGTCTTAGTTACTATATATTCATCATGTTCCATCAAGAGTTAATAGCTACATCTGTCAATATTATTAAAAGAAAACGATTTAATTAGAAATCCTCTGGGAGCGCGCAGAGGAGGTAGGCCTAAAATTATCTGGCTCAGGTCCATTTCTCAAGAAATAGAACCAGATGGCGATGCTTCGTATAGGCCCTTTGTTTCACTTAGGAGCTACATTTTTTAAAATGAAGTTTCATGCAGGGTTTGTTCGGGCACACCGATTGCACTGCTCTCGGGCCGGCTCTGATTACAGGTTGTGGGCCAAAATTTTTCATTTTAATTTTTTTTTTTGTCGATAATCTTCTTAAATTAAAGAGTTTTTAAAAATGACATCATTCATCAATCTACATTTGAACAACTTTTATTTGATACCTCAATATATTAAACAAAGCAACAAAAAAAATTAAAAAATATCCGACTAAAAATTTTGGTTGCAATATTTGTGTTTACATAAATACGCATTACTTTAATTTTTGTTTTTTCTTCAGATTTTAAACTAACTCTTCTGGGTTATAGGGTGGGACAAAAATGTTTTGATACATTTTTAAATATGTTTTTTTATTATTTTTATTAAAAAATCAGATTCAGTCTATTAATCTAAAGTTCAGTTTTTTAAAGAAGTCTTTTCAATGAACTTATTTATATATTTCTTTCTCACTCATGATTGTAAGGCTTGTGCGAAACAGAAATTTATAAATAAGTTGGTTGTTGATCCGTTCATTTGTCATTAAGCAGACTTCTTTAAAAAACTGAATTATACACACTTTTTTATTAGACATAACACTTAAAATTTTAAACAAACATGTATATATATTTCTCTAAAAGATCTCTGCTTGCTTTTTCGCGATCTTAGTATTTTTTTCTATATGCGGATCAGAGAACTGTATATGAATGGCAAATTTCAACTCTAGGTCTAGCCGTTTGACCAAAGTAACTAACATACCTACAGACGACAGATAAACAGACACAAAAGTGACGGTATAAAAGTTTATGTACTACCTTCGATATCCTAATAAAAAATGATAACCTATTTAAACCGAAATAATAATTTAAATTTTGTATGTATATGAACAAGTCTCGAAAAACCCACTCGCATTTTCGTATTTTGTGATTACCATTTGGGACTGTACGCTGTGAGTTGTGGATACATTTAATAGACTGTATTAACGTTTAATAACAGCGTTCACAGTAATGAAAATTAATGCTTCACGAATATTGTAACATCGTGTTTTTTTAAACCAACTACGAAGAAGAAAATGCATTTGTGACTTTTTACGAACCCACCATCGATGAAATCGTGATTTCTTTCTTTATTTTAATAACATAATTGTAGCTGCAACTACAACAGTTCATTTTTATTACACGATTTTCGAAATTTGTGATATTTAGGTTATGTAAAGTGAGATAGATAATGTGTGTTTATATATCTGTCTCATTAAAACTGTGTATTAAGCATAAGTTTGCAAACTCTGTTTACAGTCTACTACGTACAGTGCATTAAATTAAAAGCTGTGAACGGTCGCTTGAGTTACTTTAGTGACAATCTACAGCGAACAACTCACTAAGCACAGAGAATTAATTTATAGCTCCGACTGCGGCTTAACCAAGCAGAAGGCAATTTTCTTAAATTCGCGTTTTGCAGAGATAAAGGATATTATTTTACAATAATTATTGTTTTACAGGCAACCAGACCAACTCGAATACACCGAATTCAAGTACCCTGTATCAACATCTCCCAGAACCTGTTGCTCGTAGCCCTGTGCCCCCTGTAACAACCACCCCAAGTACAATACAAGGAATCTCATCTGTACCTACGCCCAGCACAGAAAACACGATGGTTAGCTCAGACGGTGGTTTGAAGATTACCTATGAGAAGCAGTCGGGAAATAGCAGTAATTTAAGTAGACTAAATAGTGAAACCCCACCGGCTGCCGAGGAACAACCAGCTAAGAGGTCGAGGAGTCAATCCGCTGATAAACCTGAGAGGGTTGGGAGAAGTAAGAAGAGAGGTAGCAATGGACTGCCAATTTTAACAGGTAAGACTTTTTTTTAAAATAATTAATATGGTAATGTTAAATTATGAAAAGAATACCTGTCGCATCTTACCCTTGCATTTAAGTCAACATTGCTTGCTCTCGCCGGTAGATCTTTTCCACAAACATTGGAAACACTCCTATTTCAAAATAATGAACTTGATCCAAACCAAAAATAATCTCCGCGGTATTACCTCTTCTCTTTTCTTAAATTATTAACGTGTGATTAAAAAAAGATAATATTAAAATTATCGAGTAGGTCAAGAAAAAAAAAAAAAAAGAAATAAAAACTTATATCTGAATAAATTTGGAACGTTAAATCTGCTCACATAACCTTTAATACTACGAATACCGATTTTGACATTTCGAGGTTTCGATGGATCTCCACGAATTGAGGTCCCTACATAACGTTTTGATTATTTTTAGCATGATGTCTGTCTGTCTGTGTCTGTCATCAATCATTTGTCATTTTGGTTTTTTTTTTTGTATTTATTAGTTTCCTAAAAAGTTTTTTCAATATTTTTTTCCAAATTTAACAATGCAAAATCGGTTTTACCCTTTTTTAAATTTTGATTAAGGCATTTAATTACAACGTGAAAAAATGCTGAATTTTTCAACTGGTGCAAATGCATCCTTTATAGTTAGGTGTTTGGAACTCGGCTGTTTCTTCCATTTACACTTCATCGTCTTTTATTTCTGACTCTAAATTCGGATCTGACTCAGCTAAAATTTCATCTTCCATCATATCCTCCACCGTTTCTAATTCTTCATCAATATTTGAAAAATTTACATTAATTTTTTTCGTTTCGCCATATCGACGTCGATGACGTACCTTCCAACTCGTAGTTAATCACTGAATGAATATGTTCATCTGTCGCATTTCGCTTTGCCTTCTCATAACTCTGTAATTCCACTAGACAGTTCGTTAGACAGTGGTGATCCGTTGTTATAAAGGACAAATTGACCCAAATTTCAGCTATTTTTCGTCGTAATATCCGATGTCGTTATAAGCGATAAGTCTCATGTATAAAAAGTTTGGTTTCTGGCCGGGACTTTTTGCCGGAAATTTCATCGCAAAAACCAATATGTCGTATCAGATGTCGATATAAACGATATTCACATTTGTTTTTGTTGTTCGAATATCTCTAAAGATGTGTTGAGTAGTTGGCCGTCTGTCGTCAAAATGTTGTTAGAATATCTCTAGCATGCCTTATTTTGCTGACTTTTTCTTTCACGACTTATTATGGCGATTTTTTTTTTCTTTTTCTAATCACGTTGTGACTAGAACTTGTGATTTCATCAAAAAGTGGTCATCTTAAGCAGGCGACCACCTTACGCAAGTGGCCCCTGAAATAATGTCTTCTGTTGACGATCTGTTATTATGTTTACATAGTATTAATATTTAAATGATGTTTTCAGGACCTGCTAGTGGAGCTGGTAAAAGGACAAGTCGTTCACAGCATGCTACGCCTCCTCCTGCTCAACTGGGTGCATTCAGCAGTGTATCCCAGCCGCCAATTACCCAGGTGAAAGAATCACCACCGAGTTCTCCTAGTGATGAGAACAGTTCGGCTGGTACGAGTTCCGGCAGGAGAGCGAAGGGTAGGAAAAGTGCTCCAGCTACCATTACTACAAATAGCAGTTCTACACCGACTCCTATGCCGAGTAACATTGTGGAAAAGAAAGAAGTGAAGGTGTTTCAGAATGGTGTACATGCTCCTCATATGCTAGGTATGTGGAAATATTTATGCCAATTTACATACATACATACATAATCTATAAACTCTTATACCCGAAGGTGTCGAGTGTACATTTAATATAATAATAATAAATTTATTTACCCAGAAAGAAATACAGTACAACATTCATCTTACTTATATAATATAGTAAATAAGCAATGAATAAATTCACCACTTAGACTAAAAAGTCTGCATGTGGCTATTGACAAAAAAAAATTAAAATATTTTACAGTTGATCATGTTGTACAACACGCTACCAATCCAGTAAGTTGGTGTAGTTTTAATCTGTTCTAGTTCAGTATCTTCAAAATGTCATTTTGAATATACATACTTAAAATAAATTTCTTGGTCGGCCGGTGTCTTACATAACTTTCTCCATTCTGTTCTATTGTCTGTTAATTTCTTCATGTTTTGTATATCTATTCCTTTATATTTAGCTGCTTCCTTAATTCCCTCAAGCCATGATTTCCTAGGTCTTCCTCTTGGTCTTTTTCCGCTTTTAAGTTTTTTTTTAAGCTGTCTTTGAACATGTCCGTACCACCTCAGTTGTTGTTCGTAAATGTTTTCAATTAGGGGCTTGATTTTCTTGTCTTGGCGAGCCGCGTTTTGCCTACAATTTTTCGAAAAAATCTTATATAATTCTTTATTTCCCCTAGGCCTTGCGGCGTATAGGGTTTTAACTATTACATTGAGAAAAATAATCATAATAATATAATAAAATAAAATAATATAATATAATTTTATGATTTTCTTTCTTCTTCTTCTTCTTCTACCTTCTACCTCCGGTGTTCATCTCTTTCTTCGTAATCTCTTTTCGGCTTCCGTCTCCGGTCTCCTTCCTTCTTGACTCCAGTTCTTCTTCCCCTCTTTCTTCGCTTCTCTTCCCTCTTTTCTTTCCTCCTCCATTGCCTCTTTCTTCCTTCCTGTACTCAGTTCTGTCTTACCTCTCCGCATTCCTTCCTTCTTTCCTCGAGTACTCTCGCCCACCTTTCTCCCTTTCCTTCTTCACTCAACAGCTCCTTTATCTCTCCCTCCCATTTTGTCATCTTTCCACATCTTTTTGTAAGATGTTCCAAGGATTCTTCCTCCTCTCTACACATTCTGCATACCCTATCCTCCGGTTTTGCCCAATACCTACTACTCCGTTCTTCATTTCCGCATCTTAATCTGGCAATCCTTCTAACTCTGCCCCCTGCCTTTCCTCTCCTCCCTTTCAAATATTTAGGTATTCCTACCGTCCTTATCTCCCTATACCTTTTCACATTCCTTGAATTGTCTATTCTTACTGTTCTTTCCTGCTCCTGTACCTCCTTGTCTCTCCTTCTCAATTCTTCTACTATGTTTCTTCCTTCATTTCTCTTTCGCTCAGCTTCCCTTATGTCCATCCCACATCTCCAATAGTACTCTTTCCTTGTTTCTCCCCATTCCGACAGTTTACCTTTTTGTTCTTCCTTCATTCTTTCTTCCCAGCATTCTCTTATTATCTTCCTTCTTTCGTCCCTTCTGATTTTCTCCTCATACTTCGCCGCCCTCGCCCCGGCTCCTACTCTCAGCTTTTCCCTCTTCATTTCCTCTCTCACTATATATCCTGGTGTCGTTCTGTCTAATCCCATAATCCATCTCATGTATCCCTCTTGTACCCTTTCTACTATCTCCCATTCTTTCCATCCCCAGATCTCTACTCCGTACATGAGGATACTCTTCACAATCCCGTCAAACAATTTCATTCTCCACCTGATATCGTCGTCAAACCTCCTCTCTCCTATGCTCCATAGCTTCCCCATAACCATTCTTGCTTTCTTCACCCTTTCTCTAACATGCTGCTCTGCTCTGTTGTTCCTCGTTAGAACATATCCGAGGTACTTCATACTCTTTACCTCTTCAATTTCTGTCCCTGACCTCTTTCCTCCCCCCTTTCCAAACACCATCACCTTCGTTTTATCTCTGTTTACCTCCAGTTTTTTTTCTTCTAAAGTACTTGTCCGCTCTGACCATCATCCTCTTTAGTCCCTGCTCGAAAAAATCTTATTTCCATGACTATGTTCCAAGTTGCTATGTTGTTTCTTGTTTATGGTCCACGATTCGCAAGAATAGGTTAGTGCTGGAACATAGACTGATTTATAGACCGCTACTTTTGTATCTTTTGGGATCTCTTTTTTGCTGAGAAAATCTCTTTTTTGCTGAGAAAGGATGTCTTCAGTGCATTAAAGATTTTCGCTGCACTATTTGTTCTCTCTTTGATCTCTTCTTCACATGTTCCATTTTTAGATAAGTAACTACCTAAATACTTATAACTGTTGACTTGCTCAAGCTTTTCATTCTGTATATATATACCGTGAGATAAGTTGTCTTTACCTATTACCATGGTCTTTGTTTTTGTTGCAGTTATTTTCATTCCGATATATCCCATTTCTTCGGTAATTATATTAAGATTGTGTTGTAGATCTTTTTCGGTTTCTCCTATAACTGCCATGTTGTCTGCGAACAAGAATTCCAGGAATTCAACATTTTCCATTCAACATTCAACATTTAAGTGTTTCGCTTTTCTTTTAGTTTCTTTTATAGCTTCGTCCAGATATAGGTTAAACAGAATTGGGCTGAGTATCCATCTTTGTTTTAATCCTCGTTATGTTATAAATTCTTCAGACGACATTTGTCCCGTTCTTACTTCGTTACTGTACCTTGTGTATAGGCTTTTTATGAGTTCTAATATTTCTTTCCTAACCTTTCTTTTCTTCAGTATTTCCCATAATTTCTCACTTTCAATTCTGTCAAATGCCTTTTCTAGGTCAATTAGGCATATATGTAGTGATTTCCCATATAGTGTTAGTTTTTCGCTAATTTGTCTAAAAGCAAATATCGGGTCTACTGTGCTCTTTCCTTTCATAAAGCCGTGTTGAGATTCTTCAGTGGTTCTTTCTAATTGTTGGCGTAGTCGGGATTCTAGTATTCTCGCGTATATTTTTCCTGGCATGCTTAGTAGAGAAATTCCGCGATAGTTTTTACAATTTTTGCTGTCTCCTTTTTTGCCAATATAATTTAAATAAATAAATAAATAAATTTCATGGCTTTCGTAACCACATGTTTTTTTTTTTCCGATCATATTGTACAATAATACCTCGACGAACCTTCACAGTACCTTGTTTAACTACTGGATTCTTAAGCTGAAGTTAGAACAGAATTATAAATTGAAAACTAATTCATCAGAATGAACCAGATCAGTTTTTCTTAACCACTTAACTTAAGCTAGTATATTTTAACGGTTGAATGGAACTGTTGTAATGGTTGTTAAAAAGTGAGCTTGTGAAAACATAAGAAAATTAAAATCCCGTTTAGTTCCACTTAAATATTTGGAATAGATTTTATAAAGTTGAATTAAATTTTAATTTGGATTATTGCTGAGCCGCGAAATATTATTTAAATTTCTAATGGTCCGCGCAAAAATATTACCGGCACGCGGTAGAAAAAGTTTAAGAAACATTGATCCAGATTATGATAGTAGCTGTACAGCTTGGCGCGGTATGATGTATAAAAAAAGTGGAGTATTAAATTAAAGCTGTAGATTAACGGAAAATATTTTATTTTTTAACATGAATTTAAAATTCAGTGTAAACAAAATAATACTGTCCGGCTGTCTTAAGCTGGCCGGTTGCGCTGTAGCCAGAAAAATAGATGGGGGCGTCGTTAATATTCCTGCAGCAGTCATGCTGTACATTCACTCAAATAATGATTTTTCAAAGCAAATTGGGAAGCGCTCGTACGTTAAAAAGTCAATCGTTCGATTTTTTCGACTGTACTCGGATTCCACAATTTATATCTCGCTTATAATACTGTCGCAATCTGTGCAGTACAATCTCTCACTGGCCAGCTTAGGATAGCCGGACAGTGCAAAGACATTTTTGATCATATTATTCTCTCAAAAGATTACTTTGGTTTATTGAACATTTTTTAGATTTAGATTTAGATTTTTTTTATTCACATTTACAAAATATAGGTTATGAAAATCTCATTTACTTGACTATATTATTAATACTAATAATTAATAATATAGTCTGATTGCTGATAAGTGACTGTTCGTTGCTACAAGTATCGATATTCAATACTATATGCTTTCTCTGTCTATATCATTATAATTGTTTGTATACCCATAGTAACGTATAGTGACCCAAGTTGACAACTAACCTTCAAAATTATTTGAATAAAAAACAAACCATTAGAAAGAAACGGCATGATTCGTAGATATCTTTACTAATTAGAGCGCGAAAATAAATTTACAGCAGTACTCAAACAAACAAAATTATTAATTTTAATGTAATAATTATAAATAAGAAAAAATTTATACTCATACGTAAATTTTGGATTATAATTTGTTGTTTATTCCAGCAGATTTACAATTAAAGTTTATGAATTTAATAATTGACCGCAAGCCATATTTTAATTAATAAGTATTACCAGACAAGGACAGTTAAGACAAATAACAAAAACATTTTTAAAATCGCTGAAAAATGGTAACTTGATTATTATATGAATGTACTACTTGATACATACATGTAACAGTCACTTATCAGCAATCCGACTATATTATCATATATATTGATATTTAATTTAATTTGGGATGTTAATGTAACATTTTAATAATGAACTTTATTTCGTTTTAACGCGCAAAAATTAGTAGGATTTGCAAAAAAAAAAAAAAAAAATCTTTAAGGTGACCGTATTTATTAGCTCAAAATTCGGGACGGGAGCTCATACACGGGGAGGGGGGTTAATTATTCAAATATAATCCTTTAATACATTTTTTTTTTTAGTTGATACAATAAATAATTATAATCTATAATAAATAAAAATTTCCAATCACAGATAATTAACTTATATTATTAAAAGGAACATAATTAAAAGCACAGTACTTCATTCACTCAGTAGAAAACTTTTTATATTTTTCCAAACTATGGATTTTTTTGAGTAGGTTTTTTTGCTTTGAAGCATTTTATAAAAATCCGCCCAGTTTTCTTCATAATTTATTTTAGTCAGTAATATTGCTTGTGTGTCTACATCAATATGAGTCTTGTCCAAAAGCTGTTCATCAAGAAAATTATCCTTTCGGTAGATTTTTTTTAGTTCAAGAATGTAAAAATAATTTTAGAAATATATTAAACATAAATATTGTAAATAAGTACCTTTTCTAAATTTCGGGACAAATATTGCCTCTGAAAAAAATTCGGAACGCAAGGCGGAAATTCGGGACTGTCCCGACTAATTCGGGACTTATGGTCACCTTACTTTACTTGAATTTGAAATAACATGATAGGTTAGGTATGTTTAAAAATCTATTTTACCGTTAATTTATTTTTTCAAGGTAACCAATTAAATCCCAACTCCAATATGGCCCAGAAGATGTCGGATCATCTCCATTCTGAACTTGAAGCACACAGTATATTCAATCAGGCTGAGAGTATGACTAACTTGACTGGACCTCAGTTACACTCGAAAGTTATAGCGTCAGTTAGATCGAGTAACAGCACAACGAGTACCGGTAGTTCAAGTAGTGGCTTCACTTCTATGTTAGGAGGAGGCAGTGGTGGAACAGTACCCCAAACGTTGGATCAGTTATTGGAGAGGCAGTGGGAACAGGGCTCACAGTTTTTGATGGAGCAAGCTCAGCATTTTGACAGTAAGTACTTTTATTGTAATGTCTTTCAACACTGTCGATCGTAGAGGTACAAAACATGCTTCCTCTGCTTAAGTTCCCCAGCTATAAACCAGAATACAAATTTTATAGTTTTTTCGCCTCAAATATTTATGATCACATCATTTTGGTTAAACAATAAGAACAAAACGTGTAAATGAGTCAGACCTACTGACATTTTGCACATTTTGCTCGTGATAGGCAGAGACAGTGAAAGTTTATAGGGGCACTCAAAATGTTGGTTGCACCGTCAATTAATTAAGTTTAAGATGCATTGACGCTAGGTGTAGTGTCGTTTTTTAGAATATGAAAAACGTTCTAATTATTATTATTTTTTATTATAGTTGCGTCACTTCTGTCATGTTTACATCAGTTACGAGCAGAAAACTTAAGACTGGAGGAGCATGTTAATAGTTTACTTCAAAGAAGAGATCATCTTCTAGCTGTGAATGCTCGACTTGCCATACCTTTAACTAATCAGCAACCTGTTGCAGCTCCAACTCAACAACACACAAGTAAGTATTAATCAAATATAGTCTGAACCGATTAAAATACATAAGACCCTTATTAGTATGGTCAACTGAAAGTCTGAAAGGTTTTTGTAACATTTCCAAATTTGTTGTCACCATACAACTGAACGTCGTCCCAAACGTCGCTCGGGTGCATCCTTTACTTTAACTCGATCCGACAAAAGACGCTAAATTCTCTAATCCATGGTTGTTTTAACTGAACTCAGTTAAACACGTGTTAACCTCATCACTCTTAAAACTCAACTACCCTGAGAGGCTTACATTGCTCAACTATAAAATATCATATCACACCCCGCTCATCCAGACGACATTTATTATTCATAAATTGAATAGTGTAATCTCTCTACATAAGTAACCAAAAATCGTTTTGAATACGTTTCGAGTTTTGAAAACGATAGTGTATACATGCTTATGCTAAACTGTTTTTAAAATAGGGAAAAATTGCCAAGCAATATGACATCTGGCGGGATTTTAAGCAACTACAGAAATAGACATTCTATCGCGCTTTTTACTTTGAGTTACATGGGATCAAAATATATTTTTGCATTTTACTATAGTTTTGTTGTTATTATATTGTTTTGTTTTGTTAAGTTTTATGTTATTTTAAATTATTTTTAAATCAGTTTTAAATTGTTTTTACTGGTATCAAGTGATAATAAGTGAAAATAACCTTAAATTAAAATGGAAGACAAGACAAAAATCATGTCGAAGTCGAACTATTATTGCTGTGTACTGGAGTATAATTCGTGGATTAAAAGAAATCTATTCCAACCCAAAAAATAACCTAACCTAAATAAGCTAAAAGGTTTTCTCAACCTAAAAAATTAATAAAAACGTGCGTGAATTCATTCTTATTTATTAATACAAGGTGTCTCAAAAGAAATTTTATATTTAGTGGATCGATTAAAAAAAAAGTAAGCCGTATATAGAAAAAATGTTTATTAATTATTAAAATAAACTTTTTGGGGATTTATTTCTTAAAAATAATATCGTCTAAATGTAGACCCTCGCGTTCTCGGCACTCATTTAATCGAACAGTAAAATTACTTATGACGTCTCGGCAGGTGGACTCAGGGCTGGCTGTCATTTCGAGACAGTGACGGATATTTTCTTTCAAATGCGCCAGTGAAGTCGGTTTATTGGCGTAAACTTTAGATTTAAGATAACCCCACTGGAAAAAGTCCATAGGGGTTAAATCTGGACTGCGTGGAGGCCAATTTATGTCACCTCTCCGGGAGATCAATTTGCCTGAGAAAATTTCACGAACACGTGGCAGAGACATATTGGACGTGTGTGAAGTTGCTCCGTCCTGTTGGAACCATGTTCTTTGGTTATAGCCAGGAAAATTTTGCAGTTCAGGTACCAAGAAGTTGTCTAACATCTCCACATAACGCTCTGAATTCACTGTAACTGCACGCCCTCTTTCGTCTTCAAAAAAGTAAGGGCCGATAATTCCTCGCGCCGACTTCGCAGCCCATACAGTCACTTTAGGCGAATGTAGGGGTTTCTGATGTTTGCGTTTCGGATTCGTTGCACTCCAGTAGCGGCAGTTCTGCTTATTTACGTGGCCATTAAGATGAAAATGAGCTTCATCCGAAAACAAAATGTTGGTAAACGTTGAAAATCGCTCAATCACCTGATTTACGAAATTAAGCCTCTGACTGGCATCTTGGGGCTTTAATTCTTGCACCAATTGAATTTTGTAGGGGTGCAGCTTTAGGTCTTTGTGCATAATGCGATGTAATGATGATCTATGCACATTTAAAGCACTTGCGCGCTTCCGAATTGAAAGGTTCGAGTCGTCACGAACAGACTGATTAACATTTTCCACGTTTTCTACCGTTCTTGATGACCTAGGTCGCCCGGATTTTGATTTATCCAGCGTTGTACCAGTCTCTTCAAACTTTTTAACCCAATGTCGAATGAGAGGAATGCTTGGCGCATCATTTAAGTGGCGAAAACCTCGAATACTGCAGAATTTTCTACGCGCTACAGTCGCCAAATCACCGTTTTTGTAAAACTCTCGCACGCATAACGCGCGGTCTGCTCCCGAGAAACGCTCCATAGCGATTGAATTCCCAAGAGCCAGGCTACCGATTGACATAACCCCCACGCCCCTCGGATACGTTGCGTTCACGCAGTAAGCTAAATAAATATAAAATTTCTTTTGAGACACCTTGTATTTTATGTTATAATATTTCACTGATTACCTTGCATAAAAACACGTATTAATATTGTAGCAAAATTACAAAAACCACCAGTAAACACTAAAATTCACGTTATTGCCCATATGGTTATATGTAATGAATGTCTATTTTGGAAGTTCCAAGTATGCCGCAACAGCGCTACGATCATAAAATATTTTCCCTATAGTTGTTAAAAACGCTGCTAAGAGGGCAGCACGCGCGCGTTTTTAGTTTATTGACATTTGTCAAAAATCATATCCTAAAATAAATTTCCTAAAGGTGAAAAGACATTTAGTTGAGATTTCTTGACATTGTAACATTTCTCAATATTTTAATACTTTGCACAACTTTATATTAGAATCAAATCACACCGATAATGCCTGTCACTTGTGTTTGTGTATATTTTAGGTTAGAATTCAGTATAATGCGCAATGAAAAACGCAATACTGCGTTTGATTGGAAACGATAGCGTATACATGAGTTTTGAAAACTAAAAACTGTAGTATACGGTCCCAGAAATTTGTGTTTTGACCTTGTGATTATAAAACGGTTTTGAGGGTGTATACATGACAGTTTTCAAAACCCAATACGTTTAGAAAACGACATGTATACGGGGTAATAGTTTATTTTAAAGACAGAGATTAATTGTTTTCCCCATATGGTCCCAATATATTTAATCTATTAATTGACAGAGTTGTCATCTGGTAAGGATTTACGATTCCCTGTTCATGTTAACTTTAAGGATTCCACACACCAAAGCGGCCGCGGTGGCGATATTGCAGCGGCCTAACGCAAGCTATACAATACAATGAGACCACGCACATACAAGCGTTCCGCTATCTGAGAACGCCACCGACTGCAGCGTTCAGTCTAGCGATCACCAAACACTGGCGGCCAAACTCGACAAGTTGCGTTAGGCCGCGCGATATTCATTGTTTATATACCACAGAGTGAATATATTTAAGAAAATAATGTCGAAAATAGATAATTTAACAGAAAAAATTATAGATCAGTAAAGGATCATTTAATTTTGTATGACTTAGCACATCCTGATTACAAGAATATTAGGAAAATAAATAAAGTGTGGGACGAAATAGGAAAAGTTTTGGAAATTGATAGTAAAGTCTGTTCCAAACGATTAGGCGGAACTAGATGTTGCAATCTAGTTACTTTCATCGTTTAAATAATGCTTTTCAGCCGTTTTGTTTAAGCTTTGTAAATCATACTTGCAACAAACATTTTTTGGTTAAGGTTAATATCATTTTAAAATGTAATTTTCTTTATATTTTGATTTTTTGTGTCATTCTTAATACAAATATCCCATTTATTTATTTTTTGTCATTAAAATATGTAAGAAAATTAATTTAAGTTTGACATATGTCATTCGTTTCCATGGTTTCATTGTTGGAATTTGAAATTTTGACATTCCAACGTGAAAAATGAAATAACCCAAGCAAGGTCCCTTTTCGTGACAACCTAAAAGAACGAAATTCCCATTTAGTTCCGCCTAACCGTTTGAAACAGAGTGTAAGTAGATTATTATTTTTCCTCTACATACAATTAATTATTCTATTGTATTCTCGCAATCAATATTATCATACAACTATATACCGTGATTCAATAACTGATCGCTACCGCTACCGCCACTCCCACCGCGTTAGTGTGAGAAGACCTGATCGCTAGTCGTATCGCTACCGTGGCCGCTACCGTGGCCGCCACCGCGGCCGCTTTGGTGTGTGGAATCCTTTACTTAGGTCTCAAGTTACAGTAATAAACATGTCTGCCCTTAAGTGTCCTTTCTAAGAAACAAATAATTTTTTATCATTTAACGTTTTTATTTTACTTTAATTGGATGATTATATTGAATCTAATTATGAAATTTTAATTATATTTAATTAATTTTAAAAATATTTCTGAATCAATACCCAAATTACTTCCCTTACACTAGTTCGCTCTACGACCGGACGACTTAAGTCGACGACTACCTGTAGTTTTATTGGTTATTTTCTTTATATTTTAAATGTGATGTTTTTTTAATCGTATGACCTTCATCATTGACAAGCCAAATTCGTTTACTGCTGAACATACAGAGGTCATCACCCCTACCTTTAAGTCCATTCTACATTATACTTTTTTCAATACTATCCAACTCTGACGTCATTTCAACTTTTGATACTACAGAATATAGTGGGGGAAAAAAATAAGAGAGTACAGAACTGTCATCCAAAAATACCTCCGGTCAAATTTTTGATTGACAGTTCTGTACTTTTCAGTCGTACCAACACCAAAATTTTAGTTTTTGTTTACAACTTAACTTTTAGTAGTTTATTAAGTTGATAAGAAGTTTATTTAGTTCATATAATTAAATATAAACTTAGCACAATTAAACAATATTTATAAATTGGTTTACTATAACCAAATTGTTGTCTGCCATCTGAACTTAAACATTTTTAAGTTGGCAATGAAAAGTAATAAGAGATGGAAGATAAAAAACTTATAACTGTCTCTTATTTTTTTCCCCCACTATATTCTGTAGTATCAAAAGTTGAAATGACGTCAGAGTTGGATAGTATTGAAAAAAGTATAATGTAGAATGGACTTTATTCCTAGTAAAGCCTTCTGGTGTCTATTTGAAAATTTTTCATTCCACCTATAAAATATCTCTCCCATTTCCATTTCAGGTTTTTATTTGTTTTATTATTTAACATACATCTTTTTGTTTTTTAATCCATGAAATTTTGTTCTCCTCAAAATCTAACATCGGCCTTTCCGTGGATCTTTGCATGACACTTAGTTGCTCTGCTGATTTTAATGCGAAAGTTTTTTATTTCTATTAGCTTTGTTTAAATGAATTATTTACCGTTTGACTGTAGTTCCTTTGCATCTAATTTAATAGTATCGTAATTATTTTTTCAGTGAATAATTTACATCCATCAGTAGGAGCAAGTCATGGCGAAGCACCTCGGTCTCGTCACAGTAGTTATTCAGGCCATTCTAATACTCCCATAGAAAACGGCTTGCCTCCAGATGGAGCAGCTTATCCTCATCAGCATAGAAGTCCCGGCAGCTCACAACCGCCACAACCTAGCCCCACTATAAGGTAATTTTTTATTATAGTTCTTCTACTTTTTGTCTTGGATAATTATTGCTGTTCGTGAGGATAGTTGTGGCGATTATTGTCGTTTGAACTAAACATGAGTATGGAATTATATACGATGTACAATGGAATGTACGATGTACTATAGAAATTGGTGTGCACCTGATATTGCTTAATACATATGAATATGTATTCAACTAATCTACTCTTAATTAGGCTTACCATATGTCCCGATTTGACCGGGACTATCCCAGTTTGAAGGCATGGTCCCGACGTCCCGGCCAGTTTATCATTTTGTCCCGGTTATTTGGTAACAATTAAAATGTGCTGAATATAATAATAAAAATAATAAACTATTGTAGGCGCATTTTCAGCCTATGCTGGTCTTTCAACTTTTTTCAACAAAAGAAAAGAACAGTTCATTGCTCAATCTTGTCCAAATTATAGAATAAATTTTCAGTCTGCACCTGTTGAAAGAATATTCTCAATTAAGAATAACACATGGTCTGAAGAAAGAGGTAGAATGTCTTAATCAACAGCAAAAGCATTTTGCGCTGCAAACTTAATAGTGAACTAAATTGTTTTGAATTATTCGACGCGATTAAAAATAACAAATAATTTTTAAAGAAAGTTCAAGTGACAAATATGAATACAAGTAACTTTATAGTAATAATTTATGTTCAATTAAAAATTATTAGTAGATAATTTTTGTTTTTTGTAAACCACTAGGTTATTTTGCATTTTCAATCATAAGTACTTAGCGTAGAAGACGCTACTTTTTTTTTTTTGAACAAACTATCAAAATTTTCCCGGTTTGAGAAAAAAATATATATATTTATATATATATATATATATGGTAAGTCTACTCTTAATTGATACACATTGCTGACTGTTTGATATGATACTTACGGCTAGTTTTACAATCGGCAGTTAAGTCTCTGGCTAGTGGTTACTGTGGAAACTTATGGTAATTATTATATTGCAAATTAGCCACTTGTTAGCCATTGGTTTGAGCTAACCAGCAGGTAACCATGAATTGTAAAACCGGCCCTTAATGTTTTTGCTCTTAGCCCTAACTAAGAGCGAACCCTATTTCAAAAGGACCAATAATACGGTTGCCCAAAATATCAGCCCAAATATTCATTTTTGAGGATATTGCGTTCTACTGTTTAAAACAGTGGCTCCCAACCGGGGGTGCGGGAAAGCATATTGAGGGTTGCGAGACGATTTATAGAAATTTATAAAATTTATATAAAAAATCTAGTTTATTTAAATTTTAAATAGTCTAGATTTTTTTAACACTCGAATCTTCATTTTGACGTGTGACGTCATCAGAAATCAAATATTATTTTTCAATAAGTATATTTTCTTTCTAATTTTATTAAGGTTAAGAACCGCTGAATGCTACATAAATTAATTTGATCAATTTTAAAGAAATATTCATGCTATTTCCTTTTTTTTTGCTTTTTACTTTTTATTTTGATCAATTTGACATATAAATATGACTGCAAAACTGAAAAAATCTGATCACAGTTTTTTTGGGGGTGCGGGAGCTTATTTTCACATTCAAAGGTGTGCTTACCACAAAAAGGTTGGGAACCACTGGTTCAAACTATTGCATGGATTTTATAGATCCTGATATCTGTTATTTTGAACGGTTGGTTAATTAATCATAGTAAATGTACATTCATCAGTGAAATGTTTTTAGAATGAACACTCTTCAAGGGAATACTTTCGTGATTAAGTATGGGTCTCACAAATAAAACCATATTATTTTGTTTTATTTGTCAAGTTCGTGGGAACGTGTGATGATTATTTAAAAAAAAAGCTATATTCATTATAATTTTTCCCATCTTTCATAGTAAAAAAACTGAAAATATCAAAATCAATTGATATTTTTTTTTTGTATCAGAAGCGGGTAAAAATATTTTTCGATTGATACCGTTACGGAGCTTGTAAGTTAATTTGGGGAGCAGCAATCGCATAAATGTAGATATCATTGTTATTCTCCTATGTTCCGGGGTAAAAGTCGTCACCCTATATATATATATTAATTAGAGATAATAAAATCAAATATAATTGTATTTGAAATTAACATAGAATATATTAACAAAGCAGACGTTTAATACCTAGTATATTCTCTATTATGTGAATTTGAAAGGAAATGTCACCTTAACATCCTAAGGATGTAAGTCGGTTATTTATTGACTTGCTCTCTGCGCATAGAAAACTCTTGTCACTGATTGTATCTATTGGAAAGGAAAGGACAATTACATGGAAAGGAATCAAATAAACTAAAAACACCCTTAAGATTTTAAATTTTAATAAAACCAGTTTAAATTTTTGTAATGAAATATAATTTTGCCACGACTTATATAGAATACAATATACGAATATAGATATGCGTTCATTACAAGCGTGTCAGTGATTAATAAATGTAGCAAGTTCCCCACTCCTTTTTATTACACACCGCTGACCTATTACGTAATGAGCTCATTACCTAACAGGTTGAGCTCATTACATAACAGGTTCAAGCAGCAATGGCCGACCGGTGCCAGGCAACGTAATAAATAGGTTGAAAGCATATGTCAAATTATTGTTAGTTTGTATAGGAAACCGGAATTAAAATTAAATAATATAGTTAAAGTTGTCGAATTATGCAAATATATTTTTTGATAGAGTTGGTCTTGGTCAATCAGTTAGTCAGCTAACGCAAGTATTGTTATTTTTAATGAATTTACATTCCGTATTAGAAGTATATGACCGTTGCCTAGGCAACGTAATATATACGTTGGAAGCAAGTGTCAAATTATTGTTAGGTTTTAAAGGGCACTGAATAAAAATTAAATAAGTAATAAAGTTATAATAGTGGCAAAAGCCCAGTATGAAATTTGCATGGAATAGTCATTTCTCACTCGTATTAATTGCGCTACTCGTGGTGCATCTTTCATACTCGTGTGAAATGGCCATCATTCCATCCTCGTTGCATAATATACTTTTGACTAAGGATTTATTATAACGGAACTCTCTGTGTCAGTATAATCTTTTGTTTTTGACATTCATTCAATTGTTGTTCGTTAATATACAAAATTAAAAACAAGACACATTTATAGAGCTGTTCTTATTAATAATCTGCATTTATATCTTTTACTTTTTATATAAATATTTTATCACTATACCTGGAACGTAGCGGCTGCAGGTTGAATTTAAATAATGTATGGAGTAGATCGTAGACAAATTAATTCAGGGTTCATATAAATAAAAAAAAATAAAAGAACTTGAAAAAGAAATACAGTTGAACCGGTTCAAACATTTGGTTTGGTTTGAGTTACGGTAAATTTATAAAAGTAATATACGGTTCGAGTTCGGTTCAGCATTTGAAAAAAGGTTCATTTTGGATTTTTATTCCGAGGTTCACGTTTGGTTTAAATCCTTGGAATTGACTGTTTAAAGAAATCTGTTCTCGACAGCAGGACTGAATTCTCAAAAATAACATTTTGCAAGAACCGTGCACGTGTTTGAATGGGACTGCAAAGGGTTATTTTGAAGGATTTACAGGCACCCCTAGAAATAAAACTAGAAACTTACAAACTAATTTGTTGTGATGAGCAATATCTGGAAACGACGTATTTTTTACATAAAGGTGTTTGTGAAAAGCGCATATAATTGCTGAGAATACTAAAAGTTATGTGAATTCACTTACAATGTAATTGTTCTTTGGTTCTACGTAAATAAAAGCCTGTTCTACAATTAGGATCATTCTTGTGATTTCTATCATAATGTATGATTTTTTTTTTTTTTGCAAGTTTTGTAAAGGAAAGTATTTTTGTTTGCAGACATTCCCCTGCTGGAACGAGTTATCCAAGCACGAGTGGGCACAATGTGGTGAGGTCGAGCAGTAGTGAAGGTCACAGATCATCTTCTTCCCAGCGTCAGCAACCTTATCCCTATCAAGGACAGATTCCTGTCGTTACCCAGCAGAATCAACCCCAACAACCACAGGTAGGATTTTATTGATAGATCTACCTTATATAAGGCGTTTTCATATCCGATACATATATGACGTCATTGATTTAATCTGATAGCTACCAACCTGTTCGCAAACTTTTTCTTTGATCAGATACAAAACTATCTACGTTCGCAAACCTACAATAACTATCTGATAAACGCGATCGGATAGCAATATTTCAATCATACAAAATAGTAGGATTCATTTCAGATTAAATAACCTAAAAAATTATTTGATGTGTGTCATTTTGGGTTTTTGACTTTAATCTAAAAAATTTTGCCGATTTTAACTATTGGACACGCTCTTTTACCGACGAAAATAATATAGTAATGCTATTTTTAAACCGCAAAGATAAAAAGAAAAGAATTACAGTGGAAAACATGAAAATATTATTTATCGTTATTCGTTAAGATCTTACAAATCGTCAAGTTTAAATAAAGAAATTAAGTCGTAAATGCTGCCACCTAGACATTAGAACACTAAACTCTAAACAATCCTGTCCGCAAAAGTCCGTAAGAAGTTATCTGGATCAAGCGATTAATATTCGGTCGCAAATTGACTTTATCAGATAAACAGTAATCTGATAAATTCTATCCGATTGAATTTCGTGACGTCATTTATATATCGGATACGCGATCGGATTAAGGTTTGCGAAAACGGCTATAGTAAAGAAGACTTTAGTTGACAGATGACGGTTATTTAAAGCATATGGTTCAATGGGAGAGAACTATAGCAGTAAAATTTCCATTTTTGTATTCAAAAATGGAAATTTGTTATATCATTTGGTCACAGACAAACCTAGAAACAGAAAAAGAGATACAATTTGTTTCATTTGACAGGCCTGTCTTCTATCTACTGGTGGGAGGTCTAAAGCGCGCGCGTGTATAAGATAATATAACAAAAAAAGACAAAAACTATGAACGTACGTTACAGTAAGAAGCAGACATACGTTCTTGACATCTTACATAAAACTGGGTGAAATAGATATACATTTCTTTATCGGTTCTCAATAGATCAATCTGTCAAGTAAAATCTCCTTTACTATACTAATGCCTTGCGACTTACGCTATTTTCAGTTGCGCAGAAATCCGCGGTATCAGCCTTCGCTCGAGGGCAACGGTGAGGTTGGCACTATAATATTACGGTTATAGGTTGAAATCCGTGACTCAGTCACTCACGTTTAGCGCAGATTGTTAATATCTATCTCTATCAGTGTGTCAATATATTACCGAAAGAACGCTTGTTGAATTTGCATTATAATAATAATAATATTTATTTAGCAAAAATCGAATAATTACTATATCAACACAAAAATTAAATATAATTATACAATTATTCTAAAAATCTTATATAATATTCGCCTATACTTCATTTTGTTAAAGAATGGATTGTGGACAAGGTACTATTTCGATCTTGTTTTTAATTGGGTAAGAACGTTGAAAAGTTTACACTGTAGAAAAAAAGATTTCTGTCGTAACTTATTCTATTTGTCTCTGTTATTTTAACCCAAATTTGTAAACAATTTGTAAATTTAGATTTGAAATTAATTTAGAATCTATTCATTCACTGACTTTTATATTCTAACATTTTTTAAACATATACCTCCGTTTTACTTATTAGTAATAATAGGTAGTAATATATTCACTGTAAACTTAGTTTGTACGCCTATGTTTGAGCAGAGATTGAGCTGGCCAACCCATAATAGTAACCCTATTTTCATTAAACCAATTTTTTGCTTTGAGCGGGGTGTGCTTTAGGCATTTTATTCTCTGCAAAGGGAAGCATTACAGTCTGCAAGATACTGACATAAACATTCGCGTCCATTATATCTTTAATCCAGAAAATAGGGCCCACTCCGTTCCAAGAAATATATCACCATGCCATAACACTACACTCGCCATGTTTTATTTTCTTTGTAGTGTACTTAGGATTGTACATCGTGCATGGAGGCCTGCGTACTTGCTTTGGCAGATACCAGGATTAAGTAAAACAATTTTTGTTTCATCAGACCAATGAATATTGCATCTTTTTGACACGGCCAAAGTTGGTGTTCTTTGGCAAATTGAATTATATTTTCCCGTTGTCTCTTGTTTAACAGTGGAGTTTTGCTTGGGCTTCTGGCATTCAGATTGGTTTTTATAAGGCGTTTTCTTACAGTTGATGCAGAAATTGGCAGGTCTAATTCGTTTATTATTTGTGTAGAAGTAATAATAGGGTTTAACTTTGCATACCTTACAATTTTTCTATCTGTTGTCGTCGAAGTTTCAGATGACCGACCCCTACTTACAGGTTCTAGACTCCAGTTTTTGGCATTAGATACCATTTTAGCGGAGCATCCTAGCACATTCTGAATAAATTTATAAGTTTTACCAGAAATCAACAGACATTTCTCCTGTGTGCAATGTTCAGCCCTATCCATTTTTACTAGAAAATATGAAAATATTTAATATTTTCCGTGGTTTTTAATATGAAATCAACTTACTTTTCAATATACTCAAAAATTTATTAAAGAATAAAACTGTTTGGTTAGCTAGTTTAGTAAAACATTTGTTTTTGGTTTGTTTAAGGGGCAACTTACATATTTATTTAAAAAATGCAATGCTATCAGCTTAAATATATTATAGACTTATTATATATACTATAAATGTAATGCAACTAGATAAATAAATAACTTTAAATAAAATAAATACAATTTTACCATTTGCGTTAAACCACTGCTATTTTTACGCACATGACTGTAAATGTGAATAGGTTCTAGATACTATTGGGCAATATTAAAGTGGAATATAAACAGTTCGAAAAAATATAACGCGTTTATCTTTTTATGAAATTTAAAATTTTTTAGCTAAATTATTTTATTTTTTCAAATTATTTATCGTCTCGAGATAGAAGAGGAAAAATCATCTCAAGATTTCCCTTGAAGAGGAGAAAAGTAGCAGATTAGCATATAGCATTATATTCTGATATAGGTTATTCTTAAAATTCAGTTTATTTAAAAATTCATGAATGTATTCAATTATTATTGATTTATAACAATGTAAATTGACGTGAATTATTTTTTTCAGCAGATGATGATGCGCCGAGATTCCGATCTTCATCACCAAGCACCCTCCTCAAAACCCAGCTGAGAAAATAGACATCTTCAAATGTTAAACTTCTCCATAAACTGCTTGCTGGACTTGGTTGACATTAACATGTAGTGTTTTGAAGCCGCAAGTTTTGTGAATTTCCCCCTAATTATCATTTATAAAATGATAATTTATTAAGAGACTGATAAATTAGTGTAATTATTGCATCAAAATGCTACTTCAACAAGATGTCACAGGTCATATAATTATTACTTTTCGTGAAATGATATATTTGACGAGGACAAAATGTACAATATGAAATGAGGACAGACAAATGAAGAACGGATTGCAAATACAGCCTTGCATAGCGCGGTTACCAGCAACTGGAAAAAGTTACGTGTTAAGGAAAACCGCACTGTTTAAAGCATTTTTATATCATTAACTTGTATTAAAAATTCTCTTATAAAAAAATGAGTGCCAAAATTAATATGTTTTCATATTTAATTCATCATTTTTAATATTAAAATAGTAAAAGACTATGTTGAAATGATTGCTTACATATCTTAGATACTGAATATAAGATCCCATTGCTCGTAAAATGGTTGCCCACGAAGCATATAGTTGCTAATTCCATGCTCGTTGACTATACTTCGAAACTGATGTGCCAAGACTGATGCATGTGGACCGCAGGGACGCGGGTTCAAATCCCTTACAACACTGCAGGGGTTGAGTCAGCCCTTATTTTAATACTTAAAATAAGAACCTGTGTAAACATAACGGTTCATCTCTGTATATAAGGAGGTAATAAAGATACTCGATACTTCACTCCGACTACGTAGCTTTCTTCTAGTGCCGGAGATCAAACAAACCAAAATTCCACTGATTAATATGAACTTACACCATAAGAACCTAATTAGTATCCTTAGATGGGCTGCGTTAGGTGCAAATAGCCATCATTGCTGTGCGCCAAAATTTTTAACTAACTAAATAGTATCCAGAACTCTGATTAATATTAATAGAAAACTTTAAAAGGATGAAAATAAAAATAATAAAATTAATATACATTTTATTGTTAGTAATTGAAAGGTTGCTGTCTATAACACAGGAGATAAATTCACTATTTGGAATGGTCAATTACCTATTTTATTCGAGACAAAGCAGCCTATCTCTCCACTGCCGATCACAAGCACATTCGGTGAATTCGGCTGTACCTAACGTGGCAACATTGCGTATTTTTCATAACATGTATCTGTCACATTAAATATTCCACTTATTCAATCGTATTTTGGAACCTATTGTTTACTGCTATATTATTAAAATTGTAAAGAAGGATTGCCAAAACTTGAATAATAAAAATCTATAACTGGAACTCATTTAAGATATAAATATTTTAATAATTAATATAGCAAACAAATATTTTTTGACTTGTTAACGTTGGATTTTGTGCAATAATCTTCATTTTCTATTATAGCCACTAGTCTAGAATTATAAGTTAAAATGGCTACTCATATCAATTATGTATAGTTAATCTTAAACAAAAGCTTCAGGCGTTTCGGGCACTAAGAAAGTAATAATTTATGACGTATAAGTGATTTATTTGACGTACTACATCTATTTAATATCAGTACTCATTTAAAATTGGTACTATTCTAGCCTAGTACCATCCGCAATGGCTATAGTACAAAATAAAGGTTATTGCATAAATATTGAGCCATTAAAAATAATTTCAATTACGGTGGGTTTAGTCAATATTTAGTCTTCAACTTAACGTTAGTTTTAGTGTTAGTCTTAGTTTTAGGTTTTGTCTTAAGCGTAATAAATGAGTTCTCGTTCAGTGTTGACGAACAAAGTTTGTTAACTGATATTTTAAACGTCAAAATCTATGGTTATAGATAAAGATTTAAAAACCAAATATATGATGTTTTGGAATAACAACAATAATAAAATCGTTAACTATTCGTAATGTATAACCTACACACATTACGTCAATGGGCGCGTTCAGCGCCCTAAACAGTTTAGTACGTTCACTACGTTTACCTTCTGAACGTTTCCATTGACAGTCAACAGTTTACTAAACATCTCAACGTAAAACTTTTACGTTTAGTTATGTTGACTTGTATACCTAACCTAAATTTTTAGCGGGAAATTTATACAAGATACAAGTTAAATAGCTCTGGAGCTAACAAATTGATTAATTCTGCCACTTGAGAGAACGTGACAGTCTAAAATGGTTTTTAAATTCTGTTGACTATAGTTCCTTATCACGTCTTCATATCCCAACATTATAAGTTATCCACTGCCACTCAGATAACATTAAAGTTTATATCTTCGGCAAACAAAATATTATTTATTAGAAATGGATCCATTTCTAAATAATTTTTAAGGTTATGTACTCAAACTGTCAAACACTCGCGTTGAAACTAACCCCTAACCGTTCAGACATTCACCAAATTGTTTAAACAACGTACGTTTACGTTTAGAGTCGGTTTAGAACGGTATAGTCGCTGAACGCGTCCAATGTGTGCGCACGCGCATTTTTGCTGTTTTACTTTTAGCCGTAAGAAAAGTTATAAGTTAGTTATCTTTCAAGGTTGGTTTTAAGAACGTTGAGACTAAAGCCGCATTCAGAGCTCTTTAAATTAACACGTTGTAGTTCGTTGTCACGTTGTAAGTTATGTTTTTATGCATTGTTTTAACGTTCTACGTACCGTTCACAGCAAGTTAGAAATTAATGTGTTACGAATAATGAGACATCTGTGTGTCTTTAAACCAACTACATGGCTTCGTAAATTGTTTTCTATGTATTACCGTTTTTATAATTCTGTTGTCTTAAATTTTAACTAACTAAACTTAACCTAATTACCAAAATGGATCATATTTACTGTCCGTCTTTGTAATTTTGAGCAAGATTTGTTAATGACGACATTATGTTAGATTTTGTAAAGGCATACGATAACTACGGTGTCACTGATAGACTGAGATAGCCAATGTGTTTATATGTTTGCCTCATTAAAACAACTCACAAGTTTTAAGTTTAGAAAATTATCCACAATCGTTATTAGTGACAACCAACAGACTACAAGCCGTAATCTACAGTTTATTGATTTAAAAGCTCTGAATGCGACTTAAAGCTAAAACAATGTGTTGTATGAACTTAATCCTAACAGTATGATAGTTTTATCTTTTGAGGTTAAAACTAAAATAAGTCTAAAACTAAAACTGCAACTAAATGTTGACTTAACCCTCCATTATTGGATTTTGTACTAATAATTTGAATTCAGAAATTTGCGATGTTTTCATTTGTCTGTAGTGTTTTGTTTTGTCAAATGACATTTAAATTATATCGATGCACGTTATAGTATAGGTTGGGTATCTCTAGTAGGAAACAATTGAGAAGGGAAATGTATCTGATTTTACAATACATGACTTGATGAAGTTGACGAAAGATCGAATTAAAAATTTGATTATCAGTGATGGACACAGAACCTTGTGCTGATAATGGTTTGTGTGTTACTGACGTTTACGGAACGCGTTAAAGCTATTTCCCGCTAAAACTATCAAAAACTTTTCAAGTATTTATCGAAATGGTTAAACCAAGTTTTGCAACTTGGAGATTTAAGGATTCTCAGCCTATACTACCAATGTTCATTCGACTGTAGGTAATAATAGTAAATACTATTTTCCTCATAGTTTAATTATTTTCTTGTGGCATATTGTTTGAAGTTATATTAGTGGCCATTTTATAAAAATTTAATTTTATCAGCAATTCACTGCCTTTTCTTTACAGAAATTATTTATGTTTTATTTTAACATATATTCTATTTTATAAGTATACATTATGTGCATAACTTTTGTTGAATATTTTATTATTTTTACACTTTTTACTATTAGTATCACGAATATAGAACTTTATAAAACCTTAGAGGTAATGGCATAGCTGTGTTAAACTTGATTTTTGTTTTAATTTGTTAAGTCATTGTCTTTAAGGTTGTAATTATATAATTTGAATATTTTGGCTTTTTTTCCTGCAAACAGTTTTGCTAAATTACGAATTTCCGCAAAACATATTGAGGGAAATATGTCTGTGTTTGATATTTCCAAAAATCATCGTAAGAGTATGTTCTATGTGTTATTTTATAACGTTTATAGTAAAAATCTGTTGAACATTTCAGATGTTTAAGGATTCAAAAATTTGCGTTTACTTCTCATTATTTAGACAATTTGCGATAATCTCGTAACGTATCAATTGAGACACGTGAAGCTGTAGAAACGTTAAAATAACATATGAAAACATATGTTCTTTTAACTTTTCTACGCTACGTACGTACGTGCGTTGTAATGTTCGCAATTTGTCTATTCTTGTAGACCACCGTTTCGCAACTAGTGGCACGCTTACTAATGGTACCTGAAAGAATACTTTATGGTACGTGAATAACATGGGAGATTTTACATTTATTATTATATATATTTTTTAAATTTGATGTAACCGCTTGTACGGTTGTAAAATCGTAACCTCGTAATATACAGATATATCGTAAGTAGTTGGTTACAGTACGTTGGAATTTGCAATGCTGTCTGCGTCCCTGTAGCGTAGCATGTTACGACATTAAGCTACAGATTGCAGCTAACTTCACTATTGTTATTATTTGGCAAGAAGTTTGACAGCTGTACTATTAAAAGGAAATTTAAGAACGAGAGATTTTTTTAATACTATTTCTAAATTTCTAATGTAAGCATGCCTTGCCACTTTTTTGATTTTGATTTTCTGTACCCTCGAGAGTCTAAACTAGTTGGACTACAGACTACAATAAAAAATTCTGTGAAACAACATAATGTTTTCACTCAACAACCTCTTATCTATAATGCTCAATTTCACCAACGTCGCAGCATTCTTTTGGTAGGAATGTGAATTACTTCATAAACAGTGATTTTGTTCACTTATTCATTGAATAAGTTTATTCAATGTTGGTGAAATTGAACATAAGTGCGTTTTACAAAGTTAAACTGTCAATATACTATATTTTTTTGTTGTTTTGCCTCAAATAAACGAAGCTTTGAATGTATCTTAAAAACAATATACAATTCAGTTTTTTAAATGAACGAATCAACAACCAACTTATTTATACATTTCTGTCTTGCACATGTCTTGCAAGGATGGCAAAAAAGGCAAGTTGGTTGATAACTTACAAATGTAAGGAATTATGTTATTCATCAAAGTATGCACCCATATTGTCTATACGCTTTTGCCATTTAAGCGGCAGGTTGTTCAGGCCGGTGGTATAAAACCCTGGCGGACGAGAGTCAATAAATTCCTGGAAGGCCAGTTTTACAGCATTGTCGGAATTAAACTGTTTTCCTATTAAAAAGTTCAAATTTTCTAAAGTCCAAATTGCGGAAGAAGTGTTAGTCAGTGGGGGCTAGGTCTGGTGATTATGCAGGATGATGAAGAAGTTCCAACTCAAATTCCTGTAGTTTTGCCACAATCATTTGTGCAGTGTGTGGTCTAGCGTTATCATGCAATAATTTAGGAGTTGATCTGTTGATCAATCCAGGCTGTTTTTCTTAAAGTTTTTGCATCATTTCGTCCAGTTAGTTGCAGTATATTTCTGCTGTGATCGATGAGCCAGGATTTTTATTTATTTTTTTGTTTGGTTTTTAAGTTACCTGTACGAAATTTTGTGAACCAATTTGATATTGTCTGCTGCGTAGTAACACACTAGAGCTAAATACACTATTAATGTTTCGCGCTGTCTGTGATGCCGTAGTTCCACGTAAGAACTCATACTTCATAATAGTGCGAATTTCCGACCGTTCCATTTTCAACAAAATTATTTTTTTTTTTAAGTTAAGTTTAATTCGATTTTTTAGAGCATACAATGATTTCTTTAAACAGGCGAGATGTGTAACTTAAAAAAAATAAAACCGGTAAAATATTAAGTCAAATTTCATCCTTGACGACCTGATAGATTTATATTAGCTTATAAAATATATATTAATCTCAGCTGTACGTGGGCGTTAATTTTTTTTTTTTTTATGTGAATAATCATAAATTCAAAGTAATATTCGATTATTTTATTTATTCGGATTTTACTCTGTGTTCATGAATTATTATTATATTTTTTAATATATGAGCTCTTCGTTTGCTTCAGCTAAATTAAAACTCTTTGGTAGCTACAAAGCTCGACACAAGATCATAATTGACCTATTTCTTGTGTAACAGTAGTGGTAGTTTTTGCTTTGGACTGCAGGTTAGAGCAATCCTAAAACAAAAAAAATAAAATAAAAATAACTAGGAAAAAACATTTAATTTTTCGTTATAATAATCAATGCTATATATTCGTTATAATATATAATTTACCAAAAATAGCGCTTTCTCTTCAGTTCCTACCGTAATATATGCTAGCAGGCTGGTATGTATTCACTATGCAAACATACTTACATATAACGCCTGCGCATTGACTAGCTTGCCAAGGCAGTTTATATCTATTCCCATAACAAGCTAGTAAGTTGAACGCCGATTGCAAACTTAGTAAGTACCGTGTTACTGTATGTATGTGTGTTAATAACGTTTTTATTTTCGTTAAATTGAATTCTGTGCAAAGTTTAATAACGGAGCTATTTCTTGGTCTATCTTCCACCGATAAGACGAAACAATACTTGGAAAACATACTCCAGTCCGAGTATAAATATAAAGCAATCCGTCTCCAGTAAACAAACGAACCTTTTATAGAACAAATTATGTAGTCAATTCTTGGGATATTAGGTCAATAAGTAAAACACTTAGATATTCATATATTTGAATAGACCGGTTTCGACAATTTTATTGTCTTCTTCAGTATCTCTGAGGAAAAATTGAGAAGAAAAATATTTAATATTACAATAATGTTTACAAAAATTAGTATGAAATACCAAAAGATTTTATAGAACATTTAATCCGGACATTTATAATAAACATACGTGGATTTGTAGTTGTGATATAAAAAAATACACTCTTTTGTCTCCTCTTTTGGAAATATCATGTACTTTTTTGATTACTTTTGGAAATATTATGTAACACAGACGTAGATTAGAAATTTACTATGAATAAGTGTTCTACTTATTTTTTCATCATCATTTTTTGTTTCAGTTTTCATAGTCATTGCCAGATTTTAGTGTGCAAAACAGTGTTATGTGTTAAATAGTTTCAGCTGCCTACCAGAAAAAAATATCACTGCCCAATTAAAGCAAATAATATACAATTTTATAGAAATGCCATGTTGTAAAAACAGATATAAAAATGTACATAACGTGTAAATTAAATAGGACATAGTATTACTTATCTGAAAGTAAATTATATCTTATAAAATGTTAAAACTATCTTAAGGCTGGTTACATAGATCCTATGATGTGGGAGATTATAGGACGTTCATTTTCGAAACAACACAATGAGCCATCAAATCGACGCGTACTTCAGCTATTTTGCCAGTGGCGGTCCGAAACACAAACAAGGTACTAAACAAACAGCTGACTAATAAAATAATAAGTCACACGCTACTGCTTTGCGTGCGCGCAGACGCAGTAAGCTCTGTCAAAAACTTGTTTCTGTGCAATGTGTTGTTTCGAAAATGTACGATCTATAGTGTAGTATTAAGGATTTTGTGGACCCCTAAAGGAAGTCAGATCCAAGTGATGAGCAAAAAAAGGAAGTCGAATTGAAGTGATGAACAATAATATAGGAAATTGAATTGAAGTGATGAGTAAAAAAAGGAAGTCGAATCTAAGTGATCGGTAAAAAAGGAAAAACCAGGCTCCTTCGTGGTCTCAAAATTCTTCATAAAATAAAAATTCGGATGTTTCAGAAACTGCTCAACAGTCAGTTGAGCAGTTTCCAGTACTTTTAACGTCCGAATTTTATATTTTGCGAAGTATTATATCTCTTGATTAGTATCAATATATATTGTACACTCAATATATATTGTACTATTCTAGCCTAGTAGGTACTATCGGCAGTGGAAAACGTCTAAAATAATGGTGTCCGCATTTATACTTATAAGACTTATATCATAGAACCCATGAAACCCAGCCTTAACTGAATATATTAAATGACATAGTTTAGACTTAACTATACCCTGATCGAAGTGCAGAAATAATAATAAAATCACGTGAAAGATTGAAGTCGCTACCCTATTGGCTGTCGCATTAAATTAAGGGCTCAACAGCCAACGAACGACGAGAGTTCGACAAAATTATCACGTGAACATTGCATTATTACTACTTCTTGATTCCGAACAGAGTATAAACCAGATAAAGTTTGATGAAACCAAATTTTTTATTGTGATTTTCATAGGAGGCTATTATTTTGATTAAACGCCATTTGATTTATTACTTTATAAGTAATATTATGTTTTAGAATTAATACAAAATATCTTTGGATCTAAAATATAGGTTTATATTAGTGCTGGTAACCGTAACCGGTTTGAAAGGTACCCGGTTTCGGTTTTCGGGTAAAACCGGGTTCGTAATTATCCAGTAACCTGGTTTTGGATACCCGTTATCGGACACTCAGTTCTGGATACCCGGTTTTGGAGATCTGGTTTCAGCTACCTGGTTCCTGATTTATGGTTTCGGCTACCAGGTTCTAAATATTTCTTTTTTTAATTGGTTATTTGACTTTAAATAAATATGGTCCCACCTGGTCAGAGGATGATTTCTAAAATTATCGTGATGTACAGTAATTTTTAAAATTTATTTATTTGTCGCCTATTTAATATTTAATCAGTAAGAAAAGTACTGGTCAAATTAAGCAGTGTTGTGTTTCAAATCTAAATATCGGAAGTTCCATTAAACACCTTTCTCTTTAAATAATAGACCATATTAGTGTGACGTCACATACATGTGTTGCAACGGTTTCCTTTGGAACTTTTTGAGAGATTTAAAATACATGTGTCATTTCTTTTTCTAGCTTAATTTTATGAATGTTTTCAATTTTGGAGCAAAAAATATATATCTTTGAAAAACATATACTAATATACAGGGTGTTAGGTAAATGTCCGGCACAATTTAAAAGAAAGCATGGTGACGTAGATTGTAATCGATTTTTCCTTTGCCAATTTTCTCTAAAATGTGAATTTCGTCCAAAAATAAACAAACAAAAAGATGTCCCAAATTTTGAAAACCACTCACTTTATTTTTCATATTAATCCAGAAGTTGTGTAGTTGCCATAGAGAAAAAAATATATTGGCTAAACCAGGGATTAGACTTCTACAACGTTACAATTTCTTTGTAGTTGGCAGCACATAACAATTTTACTAAATAATTCAAGGATTATCAGTGGCTGTAAAACCATGGTGCGAGCTACCCATCTTCTAGTTTAATGATAAAACACTATCTTAGTTTAGGTTAGGTTAGTAAGTGTTTGGTTAGAAAAAGCCGAGCGAAGCGAGCTACCCATCTTCTACTTTAATGACAAAACACTATATGTTTCAAGAAACTCGCGCTAATATAATAATGCCGCCTGTTTAGAACCATCGTATATAAAACAAAACATGTGCGATGTAACGCGGTGTGACGCATGCGCAGTTGTGTAGCAATCTATTCCTGGGTTATACCAATATATTAATTGCAGTTTTATAATAAAATATCAAAGTACGTGTACGTCATAATCTAAAATTTTGTTCTGATTTTGTTAAAAAAATATTTCTTTTTTCTTCATAAAATTGAAAAACCATTTTGTTGAAATAAAATTACGGTATTGTTTCCATGGTTTCTATTTATCTCAGTCACATATGTGATTGTTGTAAGAGACAAAATATTAGTGGTTCCTAAACAGTGGTACTGCATCGATTATCTTATCCAAAAATGGTTGAGGACTTTTTAGCTCTAAATGGGCCAACAATGCTGCCTTTAAAATTATGCCGGACATTTACCTAACATCCTGTATACAGTTTAGATAACTTATATTATAGAATAATGTTTTTATAAACATATAAATAAGGATTCAAATAAAGATATATTTATATGTTACGTTTTTAAATAATATGAAAATCGAAATATCTTTAATATTTATTTAATTAAAACTAAGTAAACATTAATATTTTGTTTCAGAATTCATAATGGTGTATTGTTTTGCTCTAAATTAGAACCATTACAGCCACATTCTTAAGTGCAAATTTTTTCGTTTTTTGACAGATTAAAATGAAAATCAATAATGGATAAAATAAGAACAGTATATTGTTCCTTCAAACTATTTAGAAATGACAAACATACTTATTGCTATGTTATTTGCCATAACAACAATTATTTACGTAAATTTTTCAAAATTAACCTACAAAATAATATTGTTCTGCAAAAATAATGACATATTTAATTATAATGTATAAAATAAGAATTTTAATTAATAAATATTGACTTGTAGTTTTAATTTGACGCATTTTCTTACTTTGAAAACTTAATTTATACTTCCAAAATACAATTTAAAAAAAAACAACATGCTAAATTCAAATAAAAGGAAACCAACTGCGAGGCGGCAGCACTGAATCTCATTTTGTGACGTAGTTACTAATATGGTCTATTAAAATGTTGGAATTGACTAATGCAGAAATAGGACTGTGGGAGCTCAGTGTTGAGGATCGTTTATAATAGATCCATAACGTAAATGCATCGCATATGCATAAGGCGAATCAAAGGTATATTACTGTTCTGCTTATAGTATGAACATCTGTCTATAATAAACAGATAATATACTCCATTGATCCATCTTTATACGTATGCCATGCATTTGGGCTATTGATCTATTATAAATGAAGCTTTAAGCCTCCTTTATAGAAACAAAACACAGCCATGGCATAATAATCACAGTACACCGTGCTCTGTTTATTACAAACAGATGTTGATTACAATGAAACCGTTTGTGAAATCTTTATGGATATGGATATGCACTAAATTATGGAACTGTTATAAACGAGACTTTTAAGTTAGTTGCTTATCGATTATAAGAACGCGGGATAAATATCCTAACTCTACTACGAAATTTTCACATTCCAATTTTTTGCAGAACAGCTTAAATGTCGACTTCGAGTAAATACTTAACCCTTTACCGCATAGTGTGCCATATATGGCACATTCCGATTTTTATGTTTTATTTTACTTTTAAAACTGATGCGGAACGTTACTTCATGAATGTTCATATATGCCACATACACAGCAATGGATCCTGCAGTATCTCAAGTAATGGGCTGCAATAGATTTGCGGATATCAAGCGGAATTTGCACTTCAACGATAACTCTGAATTTATTGAGAAAGGACAACTAGAAGATAAGACCTTTTCTTTCAAAAATTCGAGGGCGACTGCTTTTAATCCCTAATGAAGAACACCTAGCAATTGACGAGCAAATAATACGGAATCATTTTCTTTTGTAACATAATGTAGAATCATAATGTTCCATGTATGGCGCAAACCCTAAATTATTATTTTAATTATTATTTTTTCATAAAAATAATTATTAATATTTTAAATATATTTTTTTAATTAATTTTTCTATCAATAAGAACCAATTCCTAATGCTCATTAAATTATTTCAGCAAAAAATAAAAATTCATGCAGTAAAGGGTTAAAATAAAATGAAATCATAGCACCAAAAATTATAACTCGAATATATTGAAAACGATAAGAGTTAGAGAGCCGTCGATGCTATTTTTGATTTTATCTGGCCCAAATTTCTTATGAAATGGTTTTAGATAAATCACAAATTATAACAAAAAAAATTGTGTATCCTGATAATAATAAAATCTCGATTTCTTCAAAAATTTAATTTGCTAATATTTTGTAAACTAGTATTTCGACCCACAGAAAACGAAAATGGTATCAAATTTGAACACCGAAGAACAGTTTCCGCGTTTTAGACGTAATTAAGGCACAAAAAAATCTGATTTTTGAAACCACGAATATCTCGAAAACAAGAAGGGGGCCGCGGATGCCATCACTTATTTAGGCGTTGGGAACCTATTATTGCAGTAAGAAATATTGGGGATTTAAAAACCAGCATTATAAATAAATAAATATTATATTCCAAATTCTGATTTCAAAAACTATTCAAGCACGAATTTTTTAAAAATGTTAGGCCTAAAGATTATATCTACATTTTGATCCAAAGGTAATTTGCAAAAGTGCCATAAGTGTTATCAACATAAGTGCAGAAATTATCTGCATAAAATAAAAACAAACACATTTCATAGAATTAATATTTTGAAAAATATTTTCAATTTGGTTAGCTACTTAATTATTATATAATAACCAAAATAATATATTTAAAAAAATATTGCTTGTATGAAATATTTTTATGTATAAAATTTTTATCTGTACTAATTTACAATAATTACTTATTTTTTAATTTTAAGTACGTGTTCTGTGTATATATAATAGTTATAAAGCAAGTATCAAAAAAAGTCTTACACATCTCAGGGATATATTTTAAAAGTAAATATAGCAGCTTTTCACGCATTTTTATAACATTTTGACCGTACTCGTAGCTCGTAATTAGATGCGCTCGTTTTCATTTTTAAGTGTTAGATATTGAAATGGATCATTTTCATATATGTGTATATAGAGTTGAACGAAATCATATCTTGTATAAATTAGGTAGTGGATGTCTTTAAACAGTTCTCTTAGTGAAAAGGTAACTGGTTACTTTAGTAAAAAAAAACTTGATCACATTAATGCCTGCAACCAGACTTAAAGGACTTAAAACTAGTTATAATCTATAACCATTGAATAAAAATATTAAAGGAAGGAGTATTACATGCTATTTGGGGAGACCAAGATGGTCTTTCAAAATGACGGACAATAGTTTCCGGCTCTACAGTAGGCAATTTACTCAGAGGAACTACTAGTAGAAAAGATAATGCAAATGTTGTGTAACCTGAGGGATTGACAAGGAAAAGATATATTCTGCCTCAAACTAAAATCGACAAGCTCAAAGAGCTCAGAGAAATCGATCTTATTGGTTCCTCTGAGACAGAATGATGTTTATTACCGTATGTGACCTAAATTACCGACTGAAAACATGTTTTGTGCGCATGTCGACTTTAGTTTGAAATAAAATATATATGTTTCTTGTCAATTCCTCCGGTTACGATATTTTACTTGAAATTAAATGCGCGATGCCCTCATTATTAGTAGTTCCACTGAGGCTATTTATTAAAATAATAGACCATATTAGTGTGTCGTCACATACATGTGGTGCCATCTGAGAACTAAGTCCTTTGGAAGTTTTTGACTGGTTTAAAATACATGTGACATTACTTAAGTTAAGTACATGAATATCTTCAATTTTGGAGCAAAAAATATGTATTTTTGATAAGTATATACTAATATATACAGTCCAGATACTTTATATTACAGAATAATGGTTTTATAAATATATGAATAAGGATTCGAAGATATATTTATAGGTTACGTTTTTAAATAATATGAAAATCGAAATATCTTTAATATTTATTTAATTAACACTAAGTAATCATTAATATTTTGTTTTAAAATGCATAATGGAGTATTGTTTTGCTCCAAATTGTATCCATTACAGCTATATTCTTAATTGCAAATTTTTTCGTTTTTTGACAGATTGAAATGAAAAGCAATAATGGATAAAATAAAAACAACATATTGTTCCTTCAAATCATTTAGATATGGCACACACACTTATTGCTATGTTATTTGCCATAATAACGATTATTAACATAAAATTTTCAAAATTAACCTGCAAAATAATATTGTTCTGCAAAAATAATGACATTAAATTATAATGTATAAAATAAGAATTTTAATAAATAAATATTGACTTGTTTTGATATGAAGCATTCGCTTTGAAAACTTAATTTATGTTTTCAAAATACAATTTAACAAAAAAAAAACATGTTAAATTCAAATAAAAGGAATCCAACCGCGAGGCGGCAGCACTGAATCCCATTTTGTGACGTAGTTACTAATATGGTCTATAGCTATCGGTAAAAAAAGAAAAACTATAATACCAATATTGATATTTTCAAAAGAAGCTAAAGATGGGAGATACAATCAATAAAACACTATTATATACCCTTTCATTTATTATTATAAAATTATTGATACATAAAAGTAAATAAATACATACATAACTTATAGCAATAAATTATGACAGTACGCCATTGTCCATAAGTAACGTGTATGTTGAGATTTATCAAAATCTCATTAATTCAATTACATAATATGAATAGAAAATACTTACGAATGAAAAGTACTTCTTTTAGTCTTTGTATTTTGCGTTTCTGCTCGGCCGCAGACAGCTAACCATTTTGACAAGATATCAAATTTCAGGTTAAATGCGTATTTTTATATTAAATTATAAAATAACTAAAAGCTATTTTAGCCCCGTCTTTTATTTATGATTTATAATGAATATACTTTAAATTATCAAAATAAAGGTTAATAAACACTTTCTAATACGAAAACAACAAAATACTGGCAGCCATGGTGGGCGTTGGAATGACCAAATAATTGTATGTAAAAATTCTTAAAGCCTCCTTCCTTTAGTATTTTTATTTAATGACTATAACTATATATAAAACAAAAAAATGCGTAGCAACGCAATGCTATTTAGCATTGCATACTTAGCATATTTATGAAATGCAACGCATCGCGATGCTATGCATTTTCGTTTTTTATATCTAATTTTAGCTTGTAAGTAGTTTTAAGTCCTTCATACAAACGGGCGTAAGTGGTCTATAAGTGCAGATCTCCATTCAATTATGTGTACCATTACTATGTGCCAGCAATAGAAAGTATCTGTTAAATTGTATAATACTAGATGGAGCGACAATTGTAGTTTAAAATGAGCGATAAATGTCGATTATAAATGAGTTAGTGATTTTGGAAGTGGCCTGACATATTTTTCGTCGTAACGTGTTAGGTTCAAATAATCATCGTTGCTATGCGCTACAATATTTAGCATTATATATTTCCCGTTTTGAGACATTACGACTTATGCATTCGTGTTTTAATTGATATTTATGTAACAAAAGAACCATGTATTATCACGAGGGAGAAGTTCTTTTTTTGCAGTGTACACAGTAATATTTTCATAAATATTACCGGAAAGAAATCCATCATTTAGAGTACAAAGTATTTTTTTTTTCCAGAAATTTTTATTATGTATAATTACAAAATATAATTTCCATCATTATTTATTACGGCTTCACAACGTTGTACAAATATTTCGATACCCTCTGTATCGAAGTTTTCTGGTTTTGACTTAAAATAACTGACCAGGTGATTTTCTACATCGGTGATATTTTGAATTTTTTTATCTTTGAGTGTATGTTGCATCTACCTAAATAGGTGAAAATCGGAATGCGCGAGATTGGCTGAGTACGGTGGACGTGGAATAATTTCCCAGTTTAAGTCGGTTATTACGCTGGTTATTTTTGCTTTAGTGAGGACGTTCATCGCCATTATGAAAAAATATTCATTTTCTGTTAAATAAATTTGTACGTTTTTCCTTTAGTTTCTGATTTAGTCTCTCTAATTGTTGAAACTAAAATTATTTTGTACTCTACAATAATGGATTTTTTTCCGGCCCCCCTAATACTTGCAGTGTTAATCTTTTCTGTGATTTAAAAATTTTGCAAATAGTTTTTATATTTATGTTACATGATATTTAAACTGAGTTGGGCCATTTTCAAAATTAATGATAAACTTTAAAAATGTATAGAAATTTTAAATTTTTGTTCGTGCCGGCTCCTAGCCATAAATGTTAAAAATTGTTTGTTCGTGATCACGTGGGTCACGTCGTGAAAAATCTTGACCCGCTGAAATTCAAGACGCGCCCATCTCTCTAAGCCTATCAGTGAGGAGTAGCTGTTCTAGGCCTCAATTTTCAACTCTGTTAATAAATTTGCATAACTTGTAAAGGTTGGAGGAAGGGGGGGCGGGGGGTCTAAATTTTTCTGAAAGGCCTGGTCTGTACCCATTTAACACAATAATAATTGTGTCGAATTGTAAGAATTATGAAAGACTATCCTATTTTCTATTTTCACCTTTTGTTGTACGTTGTTCCTGTCTTAAAAATTGTAATTTCGGTAAAGGCATGTGCAGGGCCAGTTCTAGCGGAGGATTAGCGTGTGCCACGCACGTTGTCATCTGATTTACGCACGTTGTGGGGCGGCCAAAAGTGGGTCTCGGACGGCTTTTGCGGTTGTAATATACAAACATAGAAAAATGATAGTACTGTATCAAAATAAAAAAGAACAAAATTAAGCCTTAAATCCATAGTAACTTTTTTAGTTTTGTAATTTATTAAAAAATTAAATATAGAGGCTAGCTTTCGTTTTTTAAAATTATCATTGACTGATTACAATTTTAAAAGAAAAAAGACGTGCTCTAGTTTGCTCAGGGGCCCCAAAAAGTGAATTTGCTCGCGGACGGCTAAGTACCCAAGACCGGCACTGGGCATGTACCATTTTATGTTCACTTTTTTTTAATTTTTGGTCGTTTTCTTTTCCTCTTTATAACAATAGACAACTAGGATTACTTTTCATAATTAACTTTGTATAAAAGATCTTTGCTAATAAGTTATAGGTTTGTCTGCTATCTAGTTTATATTTTTTGTGTCATTTTATTAATGAAATAATCGATTTTTTCTTTCTATTGTTGATACTCAGCTGGTATAAACTGTATTAACTATATTTCATAATCATATCAAAGTTCTGCAGTCAAATGAAATTGGTCCATTAATCTTTATTCACTCCGTGCATTAAGGTCATAGAGACAATTGTGTGTTACACATATTTACAGATGATAAAAATTTCCTTCATAAGTTTAGTTGCACAGCACACCTATCACTTCAGGGTTTTGCAAAATGGTTTCACAAAAGTGTTACGTAGCCGACCGGCGTAGCGTAGTGGTAACACATCTGCTCTGCGTTGCTAAGGTCTCGGGTTCGAATCACGTTCACGGCATGGAATTTTTCAAAAAATAAGAATTTTTGGCTAATTGCTAAAGCAGCAGAGGCCATTAAAGTAAAAAAAAGTGTTACGTATAACCTAAAGTAATTATTTTTACAAAATATTTAATAGATTGATTCTCTTTGATTTATTAAATTTGAGAACCACTGTGATTTAGAATTTAGGTGATGTGAATTATAACAAACTCAAATGTATACTTGAAATTTAAAAATAAGTCCATTCAAGGACATTTGTCGGGTTTTGATATATTTCTGGTATATGTCTGGTATTGATATATTTCTTTCCCGCTCATATACAGTATGTTCTTTTTCGAGCTGCAACATAGGGCTTTCCCATGTTAAATTTTCCATTGAATATTCTATCTCTACTATGACTTTTAACTCATAGTAAAACATACACTATAGTTTTACGAAAAATTTAAGTATACCTGCAAATTTGAGCTACGGTTGTGTAATTCGAATTTGATTTCTCATTTGATCTTTTTTTGTTGGTCCGAATAACATTTCATTCTGTTGATTAAACTTATGAAGATTCTGTCAACTGTACATATACAGTACACACAATACAGCTTATAGATTTAATCGAGTGTAATATATCAAATTTATAATTACTTTAATTCCATTGAATCAAATTAATAGTCAGTTCTCTATTTTTATTTTTAATTATAATTTCATACTAGACATGATGACCGATAAAATCTTTACAATTCGTGTAAAATTATTTTTAAGCACGTAAAGATTGTATATAATTCTGTCAAATTTTTTAGTTTTAACTCGATGTTTTATTACATTAAAAAGATCTGAAAATTGTGTAGCTCATTGAAGTGATAAATAGCAATAATACTAACCACAATTTTAAAATACTTGCCCGTATATTGGTGATGTATTCACTTTAGATATACCTAGGCCCAACCAGTGGTTTAGCTACAGATGTGCACAACATATATTTATATTTAATATACATTTTTATAAAGACATTTTTAGTTCGGCGTTTGGCCTTTTGCATTTGGGTCCTTTTGTGCTCGATTCCTTTGGCACTTGGGATCTAGTTTCGGATCGCAATAGAAAACATGACCAAAATCTCAAGCGTAAAATGATCCATGGTGCTATGCTTTATGCATAAAGCATATGCGTAATGATTTTGTGCTTGATTCCTTTGGCACTTGGGATCTTGCTTGCTCATGGATCCTTTTACGCTTGAAACCTTGGTCATGTTTTCTTTTGCGATTGGACTCCTTTGTACTTTGGTTCTTTTTGTGCTTGGCCTCTTGATCTTGGGTCGTTTTGCACTCTACCCTTTTGCGTTAAGGCATTTTTGAGCTTAGATTATTCTGCACTAGACCTATTCGCACTCCAACCCATTTGCACCGAGGTCCTTCTGCTCCCATACCCTTTAGCGCTTGGGCAATTGCGCTCGAGTATTTTTTCGCTAGGGCACTTTAACGCTCGGTTTTTGTGGTTGGTCTCTATTGTTCTTGGGCCCATTCGCACTCTTACCAAATTGCATCCGGGTTCTTCTGCTTCCAAACCGTTTAGTGCTTGAGCAATTTTACTCGAGTATTTTTTCGCTAGGGCACTTTAACGCTCGGCTTTTGTGGTTGGTCTATATTGTTCTTGGGCCCATTCGCACTCTGACCAAATTGCATCCGGGTTCTTCTGCTCCCACACCGTTTAGTGCTTGAGCAATTTTACTCGAGTATTTTTTCGTTAAGGCACTTTTACGCTCAGCTTTTTGTGGTTGGTCTCTATTGTTCTTGGGCCCTTTTGCCCTTGGGCCCATTCGCACTCTGACCAAATTGCACCTGGGTCCTTCTGCTCCCACACCGTTTAGCGCTTGAACAATTGTGCTCGAGTATTTTTTCGCTAAAGCTCTTTACGCTCAGCTTTTTCTTGTTGGTTTCTTTTGTTCTTGGGCCCTTTTGCACTCAGGTCCAGTCGCCCTCTGACTCAATTGCACCCCGGTCCTTCTGCTCTCATAACCTTAGCGCTTGGGCAATTACGCTTTTGTATCTTGTCACTAGGGCGCTTTTACGCTCAGCTTTTGCGGTAGGTGTCTTACTCATGGGTTCTTTTGCACTCGACTTTTTGCCTTGAAGCCTTTGCGTTTGGACACTTGCGCTCGGTTTCTTTTGTACTAAGACTTTTGCGTTCGGGATTGTTCAGTTTGCACCACTGTAGCTACACCACTGAGCTCACCCTATAAGATATCATTGCGATAGAATTTTTTTTTTTCCTATCATATATATGGGCCTGTTATTTTCATTATATCATCTTCATTTTTTTCTTTCTTCATTGCATTCATTAAAAAAGCATTTTCATCTTACAATATTTATTTGCTAAAAATTGAAAATATACTTTTGTTGTGAAAATTGTGACTTAAATCTATATATCAAAAAGCAATAACTTACTGGTGGTCAAATTTTTTAACAACGAATTTCCCCATCTTTTGAAACCCCAAAAATTTTAAATTCTCTTCTTTGTTTCGTTTTATAAATATAATTTTATTATGTGTATCTTTAATGTACCTGGTTCAAAGCTAGGCTGCAAATATTTTTGTTTTTGTGTTTTAAAAGCTTAAATAGAGATACAAGTAACTTTTATTGTTGCAACTTTTATGCCAGCGTAGAAGTTTTAATAATAAATTAGTTAGAACTGGCTTATATCGACTTTGTGATGTAGTCTTTTCGGTGAAATAGAAAATTTTAATTATGGAATAGTTCTGAATTTTTTGATTCGACAGTGTAAAAACAAGCGCGCACGAGCTGTGTTTAGCTGCGCGGTTATTTGGTTGTAAAGGCTAAACAGTCGGTGGTGATAATTGGGCGAGCATACGATCAGTAAAATAATCAAGAATTATGTAAACAACAACACTCATATGAGCAAGTCAGTTATTAGTTTACAATGAATTTTGAAGAGAAATTAAACATTTGTGCTCTTTTGCTTCGATTCGTAAAAAGAGAAAGAAAACTTGTAGGACTGTCAACTAATCAGAGACTAATTAACCCTTTCTAGTCTAACATTAATAAAAATTGAAAATTTCCTTTCTTTAGTACAAATAATATATTTTTAGTGTTCAGTTTATGTAATACTTTTTTTTCTAATAAATTTATAAAATATTACGACATAAATATCGTGACAGGATGTAGAGTCTGCGCGTGAAATTAGTAATGGGGATTCTAAGCTTTGACGAATTGCGTTCTTTCTCAGTCACATTTACAGTCAAGTGCATAAACACATACTGACATTTTATAACATTCAACTTCGCGGGAGAACGTCGCTCTATTATTTCGTATCATGAGATACATTGTTTACAATACTACTTGGAACATGCTCTGCCCAATGAACAAGTAGATTAAATGATTGTCAAGTGCATTTCTCACATACTAAAGCGATCAGCTGCGTTTCTACAGTTTTGATGTCCGACTGTAATGGGTGGTATTTAAGTTTGTAGACCTAACTACTAGATATAATGTACAAGTGTTAGAATGTGAACTGACATTTATGTCTTTGACTGTGCGCACCTTAAAGATCGCCCTGTCACGAGATATTTGACACGTGGCTTTCATATATGTATCGGAGGTCTAAAAACCGAGAAGTCTTCTCTGCCCTTTTATGCCATCTAGACGTTGGGACTATTTATTTATTAAATAACCTCGATACCACAATATTAATCAGTTCTTAATGAATAAACGCTCTTTTAACTCTATACGAAGCTAGTGAGGAAGGGAGCAGAGATTATATAAAAAAAATGGAATGGAGCATCATGCGCTATTATACATGTTTACATTTCATTCTAAAAGGCGACAACCTAAAACGTCGCTAAGAAAATCAACACATTGCGTTTTTTAAACTGTCGCGACTATCCAACCGCTCATTGCTCATTATGCTCATTGGTTGTTTGTTTATCCGCCTTGAAAAGAACTCTTTCTCCAATGAGTGGGTTCGGAAAGCAAGCTCGGAGTTCTCCGAGTCACTCTGTTTTACTCCAGAGCGTTCGAGAAAAGGCCTAAATGCATTTCCTCGAGCGGACTGGAGTTAAACAGAGTGATTCGGAACACTCCGAGCTTGCTTCCCGAATCCACTCAGTATAGACAGAGTTCTATTCAAGGCGGCTTAATAAACGATCAATCAGCGGCTAACATTTCATGCGCACTAGCTTTAACACTGTTGGACTGATTAATTACAGAACTAAAAATGTAAGAATAATTTTTTGATTCAGTCGTATTATTCATCTTAATTTTGAAGTGAAATCTTTCAGAATATTTATGGACTTGCATCTCTAAGCTTGAATATAGAAAAGCGGCATAAAGGCGTGTAAATAAAAAGGAAGAGTGTATATTTATCTGTAAAAATATTTTATTATGATAAATATGATATTTTTTTCTTATACCTAAAATTATCAAGTACAAATTATTCAAATTTAAGGGTAAAATTAATTTTTCAATTTTAAATGGAATTAACTTTTAAAATATGTGTATAGTTTTAAAGTAAGCTACTATTAATTAGGAGTAGTTTATTTTTGACAATTCGCTTAGTGCGAAGTTGCAAAGAATCATGTGAATAGTGTTTGTAGTTTATAAATAAAATCCCTATTTTTCTTAGTAAAATATTTTTGGGATTACATGTAAGACTTTTATATTTTAGGGTAATATTTAGTAAAATGATTGTATATTGTGAGTTAGTGTAGTTAAGTGCATTACGACAAGCGTGGATTGTGAACGTGTCTAGATAATGTATCTGTAGGTTTTTTTGTAATCATACAAGTCTGACTGTTTAACTAATTAGGTTTTGTAATATACACTTCTAAATCATATCTTGTTTTTCTTTTTGTCCTTAAATGTTAACATTTGTCACCAGTTTCCTTTGAAAGTTTGGCGACCATGATGACTGGGGTTATGATGTCAGTTCTATGTTGAACATGTTTGCCGAGTTGTATAGCCTTGCCTTTTTTATCAGTTATTCAATAAGAAGTCTATCAAGCAATTCGTTGTAAATAACTGTTGGAAACATAACGAAATCCGTGCCACACGTGTCACAAATAAGAGTCTTTTCACTTCGAAAGATGTGTTCGCGGGTCCATTAACAGTGGCCTATGCAAACCAGGAGATCTCTTTATGTGGTTGTTCCTGCAGGAATAACACCACAGTTTAATGTATCGTTTAATTTGTCTTAAATTTATTGTTTTACGTGTTACACTGAACCTGCCATTCTGACGATCGTCTATTTCAGATGTACTTTAACAGCATCCGAGAATATAAAACTCTTACTCATATAGTAAAAAATCTACAGAAATTTGACTGTGAACATCTCACAATACACTAGCCTCAGACCAATAACCAAGATGGATAGCGCATGCCATGTGTAACCCACAACAGTGTTATGTCGCCAACATTAGTTTGCGAGGGGCAAGGGGACCGATATACCACTTTTATTCACATAAGGTGTACCATTATAATGTATTTATGCTTAAAAACCACAAAAAATTGTTTCGCGAGATCAAATACCATGAGTTCAAAAAGAAATTACATAAGGGTTGACTGTGGAAAAATAAAATAATGTCTATTGCAAGTTTTATATAACAATTGACTAACGTTTAGGCACAGCTTTTGTAATCATTAAAATTGGAAATTATTTTTTATTTTTATTTGTTTAATTATATTGTTTTATTGGCCATTAGTCTATACAACCATATTAGCCAGCTAAATACAAATTTATACATTATATACAATATATTTTTTGATTTCACAGGGACAGAAAAATAACTAAAAAAACTAAAGAAGCTGTTCAAAATGACCACCGTTTTCTTGCAGACACAAATTTATTCGTCTTTTCATACTATTTAACATAAAAGTATTTATAAGAATATGAGGAGTTATATTGGCATACTGTTCGGTAATTCTGTTTTGCAGTTCCTCGATATTGTTAATAGGAGTCTTGTATACATTATTTTTTAGATAAGGGAATATAAAGTGATCTAAAATAGTCTGATGATCTAGGTAGAAATTCTGGATTTGAACGTAAACTAATTATTCGATCGTCAAAAAATTCACGAAGGTAATTGACGGTCTCTTGAGCGGTGAGGGCAGTCGCGCCATCCTGTTGGAAGTAGCCTTGGTGGAGCTAATCCTCATGAACCTTCGAGACACAGCAATCCAAACACCAACTTTTAACGGGTGAAGGGGAGTTTCTCGAAAAGTATGAGGATTTTTATAAATATTCGGAAAGCAACGATGTATTCTAGTAAATTCTAGATGTAAACAAACAATGATGGAAACACGATATAATATAAACAACGGTGTTCATCTTGGTTATTGGTGTGAGACAATATATATATATATATATATATATGATAGAACGCTTTATAGCGTTCATGATAATATCAATTAAAACACATAAATCCAAGCACATATAAGCATTTATTACTACGTCTATTTACAATCTGTCACATATATGTCATTATGTTATGGTTACTAACGCAACATATTACAAAGGAGGTCCAAGAACTAGTTTTGACCCTAATATATATATATATATATATATATCAGTTTGTGCGCTGACGCTAAAATGTTATAGCTACTGTATTCGGGAATATTCACGGTCCATTTCTTATAGATTTCGTGATCGGAGGACAGTAAATCAGTCTATATTGCAGTCAACTTCTTTTAAGATGCTGAAAGCTTCTAAGAACCAAAGGATGCGAACTATTGAGTAAAGGACTCATTCATCTATTCGATATTACTCGTCCTTGAAGAAACATTGAATAAATTACTGTGGGAAATATTACTACCTTTTAGATGGGATTTGTAGTTTAATGTTTTGTCGTGGGTCTCCCCCAGATATATAGGATGGAATAAATGTTGAATCATCGCACCGTTAAAGTTGAATGCGCCTAGCTACCGTCTTATTTAGGTGGAAGCAAGTAACTACAGTTTTTGTAGGGTTTTGTATATATCCTCCACATTTTAAAATGTACATTCAAAAGTTGTAAATCTTTAGTAAACGTATGGGCCCCAGTTTCAAAGGATGAATATTGTGTAACTAGAGCGAGGTATTCAGTGTATTAAAATTTTCTCGAGGTGGCGGTGGGTAAATCGATATATAAATTAAACAGTATGGGGGCTAAAACAGACCCTTGTGGTAGACCATTATCAATTGTTTTTGAACGATAAGGAGGGGTTGTAATTTTGATCACACCTAGAACATCTGTCTGGCTGAAATCGCATTTATTTTAGAAATATATATACTTTTGTTGCAATAGAAATTTTCGAATACACCACTGTGTAACGAAAATAATCGTGTTTATGACCTTTGTAGGTTTCTAATAAATAATTTTTATGTCTTCTGATCTTTTAAAATAGTAAACAAAAATATTTTGCAATTCACAGCCTACATGTTTGCATTTAAATTAAGATAATCATGAAGCCAAATTTGTGGTCGAGTTGAAACTCATGGATATTTGCCAAATTAAGTTCTTTAACCCGACCTTCAAGTTTCATGGACATTAGTACATCTTCTTTGATCACCATACCTTATATTCATCATATCTCCTATTGCTTCTCCTGGAGTATTGGGACGATTTTGCCGCATTGTTTTCCTGCCGCATTGAGATATCATAGTTGCCAGTTCTGTATCTTTTACACTAACGCTAGTAAAAAATCTCATGATATCCGCCGAATATTGCGAATATTATTGTTTAAACATAACAAACTAATATATACAAGGTGTGAAAACTACAAAATTCTAAAAAATGCGTTATGAGCAAGTTGATGCCCAAAATTTACCTAAAGAATAGAATGGTTGTATTAAAATTTTCTGGCACAAATCGAAAGTACAGAATATCGAGGACAACTTCGATTATTAAAATGGGAACGTATGTTGTGTTGGGTATTTTGGGATAGAACTTTTGGAAAGGAACGACTGTTGCTTAATTTTTTAATATCTCTACACCATACTCTAAATACTTATTAATTTAGCATTATAATTATACAATTATAAATGTATCATTATGCTCATTATGTAATATTATAGGACTTGGGCACTAATAGTCTTGTAACTGAAGTGCCATTAAACTTTTTAAATAAATAAAAAAAAAAATAGCTAGTTACAAAAAATTAAGTTACAGATTGAAATATTTTATTTAATCCAACGGATCAAATACATTCTATTTCAAAACACTTATCCTTAGTATTTCGTATTTAAAAAAAAATAATAATAATTCCTAATATCAGTTGTTTTATCAACTGATGTAATAAATAATTTCTCTTTCGTATCCACATGAACAGTGAGAAACAATCACAAAACTTTACAAAAGTAATATATTTTTCGATTACTCGATGATCTGCTATCATTGGAAATAAATTATATCGAAAGGAATCCAAACGTTATCTTTTATCGCATAAACATATACTTTTCAATTCTATGCTTTCTGAGCTACTGTAAAACAAAATTTGTTAATATACATAAAATGTTTTATAAAACATAATAAAGCTTCAAAAGTTGCCAGAATTTGTTGCGGGTTTGTAATCGCGCTACGAAAATTGCTGTGCTAAAGTCAGTAATATTTATGATGTCATAAAATGGCGTCATACTTTAGTCCTAAAGTGGAACATTAGTTGCCATGACATACAATTTCAAAGGGGTAAACTACTGAACTCAAAATTTCGTCTTAGCATGGAGTAATTATTACATATATTACTTACTCCTATGGTCTTAGTTTGTTTATATAAAAGCGAAATCAGTATACTAATATTTGTATACGGAGGGGAGAAAGTGGCGAAAAAGTTGGCAGAAATAATCCGAGGAGTATGGAAGGGAGAAGGATACTCGGAAGACTGGAGGGAAGGAATAATAATCCCGATCCACAAAAAAGGAAGCAGGAATAGCGCAGGTAATTACAGAGGAGTAACCCTGATGAGCACGGCATACAAAGTGTATGCGACAGTGCTCAATAAGAGGCTAGTGGAGGAAATAGAGGATAAAGAAATATTAGGAGACGTAGTCGGGTTTTAGGAAGGGAAGGGGGCGATAGATAACATACCCGATAAATCACATAGTTGCTGAGAAAATCAAGAGGAAAAGTGGGAAGATGTATATGGTATTTATCGACCTTAAGGCCGCCAGTTTTTGAAGAGGCTATAAGGAGTTTAGAACAGAACATTCTTACTGCGCCTGAGTTGTTCGACGTTATGTATAGGTTACGTCAAAAACTTGAAGGGTAAAAAAAGACTCCTTTTTTGGAGAATAAACTGCTACAGAGCTCAACAAAATGCTGCCAGCAGAATCTAGAAAAATTGCACAAGATTTTGTTAATTTTTTTACCAAAACTCTTAACTATTTAGAATCAAATTTTGATTGAAAAAAGGTCTGTACAATCAATGTCGTCTTCAATGAAAAAAAAAAAAGAAGAATTTAAATCTTTGCAACATTTTAACAGATCGCCTTCAGTCATCTTTTGTATATTGTCTGATTTGTACAAAAAACCAAATAATTTTTTGTGGTGGTGATAAATTTCGATTTTTTTTTTTTTTTTTTAATGATAAAATTTCATTGTCAATTATAATTAAGAAGTATTTAATTCTGAAATGCTATTCTACGGATGAAATTGGTTCATCAGTTCCTTCGTAGGAAAACTGTTTTGTCTTCCGTCCAGTACGATGTATTTTAAATTTTGGTTTTATTTCTAATTCTGCAGCAAGTTCCTTTGCGTTAATTACAGAAGATTTATATCCAGAATCGCGATAATCCCAAAAAATATTTAATAAACCTTTTAGATGGGAATTTGCTGTCCCAATATCCATATGAGAAGTTTGAAATAACTTGCTTAGTATATTTACTTCTTTTAATAAATCATAACAGATGACTAAACTTACTAAAATGTCAAATGAAGTAAGTATATACGAGGTCTGTTCAAAAAGTATCCGGAATTTTGAATTTCCGCGGGTTACGTACATTCGATTTTTTTGTGGCGTTCTGTTTGCCAAAAACAACACACTAATAATGCCGCAGCCACCGTATTCCCCAGATCTGGCTCCCTGTGACTTTTTCTTGTTCCCGAAACTGAAGAGGCCCATGAAAGGACGACGCTACGCTACGAGTGAGGAGATAAAGACGATATCGAAGGAGGAGCTGAACAAGATCACAAAAAATGATTTTTTCAAGTGCTTCGAGGATTGGAAAAAACGTTGGGACAAGTGTATAATTTCTGATGGGGATTACTTTGAAGGGGACAAAATAGATATTCATGAATAAATAAATAATTTTTGAAAAAACCCAAAATTCGCGATACTTTTTGAACAGACCTCGTATTCAAGTGAATGATTTTCCGATATCGTCTTCTTGTCACTCTTCTGTTCCTGTAGCTGTTGCATATTTAGTTTAAAGATAAAATGTAAATATGAAAAGAACCAACATTCTTTAAATTAAAAAAAAAAAATCGGGTCGCGCGGGGCCTTCAAAGCGCGGGTCCTTGTGCGGTCGCACCGCCCGCTGGCCGGCCCTGGATACAAAGGACATTATCGACAAAACAGCTGTCTTACAAAAATAAGCCTGTAGACAAAATGTGGACTGATATTTTTGAAGCTAAAGAGTTGGAAGCTAATTCCTACAGTTATAAGAACCTTTTGCTACTAGTTGGCAAAATTCCCAGTATACCATGCTCAAACGCATTTGTTGAGAGGATCTTCAGTTTGATATCTGCTCATTGGACTGACACCAGAAACCGTTACAATACTGATTTAATAAAGGCCGAACTGCAAGTAAAAGTTAATTTTAAAATGGATTGCATTGAGTTTTACAATTTTATAAAAGAAAAAAATGATTTATTAAAATTGGCAAGTAGTTGGGAAAAATATAACTGGAAAAGACAATGAAACGTATTTCCTTCATTTATAATATGTAATTTCATTAATATGTAAAAAAAAAAATGTTTTTCTTTTTGGTCCCGGGTTATTCTTCAAAAAGTTTGTCACCCTAGTTGTAACACTGACCCTAAATAATTAATATTGTTGTTTCTTTTCGCCAGATACATTAGAATTCTGGAAACTATTTGAAGCTAGAACTATTTCTACCAAACTAAAAGATATGAAATTTACCTACTTAAATTCGCATTTTGTGGAAAATTTACTTTTTTAACACGAGACAATTTCTTCGTCAATTTTTCGAGGTTAGGAATTTTATTCTGGATTAAATAGTTCGTGAATATATGTTTCGGAACTGTCGGCACTATACCATATGAACAATTATTTATTATTAATCTTCGAAGCCTTGCACCGAATGACATCAAGGAGTACCTTCGAAGGAATTCTAACTGTGCTAGGTGACCCATCATTCTAGTTATCCTAGGTTTGTTCACAAAGTAGTTCATTGCTTTTGCAAAGGGACAACAACCTTGCTCCACTATAAATCCAGTTATCTCGTTTTGAATTATTTCTTTCGTATATCCTACAAAAATATCTTATGTTGTAATTAAAAAGCACCTGATATCTTTCGAAAAAATAATATAGGGGAGAATGTGAAGGAATGAGTAATTTTAAGGATTTAGTAGGTATGACTACCAAAAAACTCTTATAACGTCACTCATGTGTCTGCCTGTCTGTCTGCCTTTTACTGTCTAGCTGTCTGTCTGTATGATAGAAATTGTAGCCTAACGGCTGAACATAGAAAGTTGAAATTTGGCATGCTTGTACAACTCTGTAACCCACATATTGAAGAACTATAGAGAGTTCAAAAAACATCACGAGATAAATATAAACAAATATTTATTTAATGAAAAAATATATATTTATATATATATATATATATTAAATTTGAGTTGGGGGTACCAAATGAATTCTCATAAGGCGTGGATAAACAAGCAAATTTTTATTTTTGAAAAATCATTTTCACCGACCGCCAACATATATAAGGGAGGTATTGTGATCTTACCGATTTTGACATTACGAGATTACGATGGATCTCCACGAATTGAGGTCCCTACATAACGTTTTGACAATTTTTAGCTGATGTTTGACGTCTGTCGGGCTGTCTATCCGTCTGTCTGTCTGTCCGTCCGTCTGTCTGTGTACACGTGCAGAGCAAATTTGGCTAAAAGGATTTTTATTAAACTTCATATTTAAGCTTTTGACATCAATGGCACGAGTTGATCAACTTTTGGTAAAAATCGATTTACTATAAATGGGAGTTTACTCGTGTCGATTATAATATTTTTGTGAATATTTAGCAACAGAAAAATATTTAGAAAAAATTTATTTAACAAAAGTTGCTAGAAATGCAATAACTAACAACTTTTATTTGAGTCATTATTTGATTAAACGCAAAAAATTTGAAAAATTTGAATTTTTTTTTCCAAGTATCTATTTTTTCATACTTATATGTAACGTTTCCATGGTCATGATAAATAATATCTCTGTTAGAAAATATTAGGCCAAGTTATTTCTACTCTGCTGCTATAATGTATTATATAATGTATTTTATGCAAGTACTTTGTGATGGCGGTCGGTCCTATGGTGGCCACAGCTGATTTTTTATGAGATTATCGCCAAAAATATGTCAAAAAGCTTTTCCCCCAACCTATTTCCCAGAGGGGTTGATCTGAAAAGAATTTCAATTGCAAACAATTATGGGAACCGGAATAGTTCAACAGAAATTTTTTATCACGTTATTTTTCGAAAAATATCGTATTTTATTTTGTTGTTGACAAAAATAATTATCTTAAAATTTTATTTAGTCTAGAAAACATTTGGGGCCTTGATGGTTTAACGCGTTTTGAGATTAGAACAATTTTTTTAATGGCATAATTTACATTATTTGTGAAAATTGTAAATTATAAAAAAATCACAAAAAACTCAAAAATGGTTAGAGGAAATGACGGTTAGAATTTTAGATTCCTCCTAGTATATTTAGTTTAGAAAAAGATTGAGTCCTTATTAGTTTTCTATATTTTAAAATTATGACAAATTTTAATATAGCGTGATTTATAGAAATTTTCATCTTCGCATAAACGCATCTCAAAAATGAAATGCGATAAAGACCTGCGATTGAAATTATGAAATCTTGAGGTCCTAATTGAGTTGTAACAATATTTCGAAATTAAAATTTTTTTTGAGAATTTTCATTATTTTTTTTATTTTTAGAAAATTTTGGTAATTTCTAACTAAAAAATGGTTAGGGATAGAAGTCTGATGTTTGAATTTTAAAAAATATACATTGTTAAGTCTAAAAAAAAATGGGCTTTAATAAACCAATTACTAAAAATTTTATGGGCAGTAATCCAGAACCATTGAAAATGGCCAAAAAATCGATAAAATCGTAAGGGGTAGACCTTAAAAAAATCGTGATTTTTAGGCAAAAAATTTGTGTCTCCGTTTTTATTGAAAATTGGTATAAATATGCATTTTTGATCATAGATCAAGAAAATTGGGTCCATTTTGCATTTTGGGTAAAAGTTTTGGAATTATAGGCAAATTATTGAGCCAAATTGGCTCTAACTCAAAACCTAAAAAAAGCATGAATTTTTTAAATACATATTTTTTTCATAACCCTCACATCAAAATTAGCTTAAAACTATATTTAGGCTAAAATCGGAGTCAAAAAATTTTTGATCAAAATTTTATTATTTTAGGGATTTATTTTTTCAAATTTTGTTGAAAAATTGGTGTACTTATACATTTTTAGCTTTAGATCACAAATATATGGTTACTTTTGAGTTACAGTCTCAAATTTTGACGTTTGCGCCAAAAATTTTAAAAAAGACAGACACAAAAAGTCTCAGAGCCGATGCCTGTAAAATGTTAGTTTTTCCCCTTTTTTAAACTATCTTAATAAACTAATTAATCTACCATCTATAATAATAAAATTGAAAGCTATATCTAGTTTTTTATTTTTCGGCCTCATATTTGGTTTCTACACGTTTCAGACGATTATAAAACACTATCCGCAAAAAATATTTTTTTGTGTCTGTCCGAGATTCACGCAAAAACGGCCAAACATATTTTCACGTAATTTGACATGATGATACAGTAAAACCAAGATTAGAACATAGGCTATAAGGCATCTCAAAATTTTTATACTAGGGGGGGTGTTAAGGGGTTAAAACTGTTGAAATGAAAAATCCTGATATATCTCCCTTATTATTAGCTTACCAGAAAAATATATAAGAAAAGTATATAATAAAAATTGTTAAAACAACAAGACAAATCTTTTTTGTTCAGTGCATTTTTTCAATTAGATGAATATTTGGAGAGTAACTGCGGGGGGGGGGGGGCTTGTTATTAGATTATAATACGCAGATTATTTGGGGGCAAGGAGAGTGTTACTTGTAAGGTTGAAATCATTTACTTAACAGCAAACATGAAGATGAGAAAAGAATATTCAACGAGCCAAAATTCCATATTTTCGAGATAAAAAAAATGTGACTAATAAATCCGGTTCACATCAATTTGCATTACTTTTATCTTTTCAGTTATTTACATTTTATAATCACTATATTACTGTAATAATAGGATTATATGATGGGGTACATTTTTTGGGTCACTTTTTTAACAAAAATTGAGTCAAAATAAAAACTTTTTTAAAAATAATTTTTTGATAATTTGCAACCTATTATAATTATGACGGCACAGCTATTATCGAGAGGAACATTAACACGATAAAATGTACAATTGGCTATTGCGACCAGGGATGGGGAGTCGGAGTCGGAGTCGGGAGTCGGGAGTCGAGGAGTCGGAGCAAACCGAAAACGAAAGTAGAATAACCATATTACCAGAATTTTTAAAAACACGGAAACAGGAACGACATTTTGTTGTCTGTTCAAGAACGAAAATGAAATTAAAAATATTCAATACCGAATTTACCCGGTTTCCTTCATGCTTTCCAGTTTAAAATTTGATTAATCCTACTCGTTTTAACAGATTAATACGATGAGGCAATAAAGATATTTTGTTTTTATTCATAACCCTTTTTTTAATACTTTGTTTATTATGTTTAAGTGGAACTAAACTGGATTTTTATTTTCTCAAATAGTAACGAGATTCCTGATGGCAGCCAAAATCTAAATGTCAAAAGGAACTAAATGGGAATTTCGTTCTTTTAGGTTGTCACGAGAAAGGACCTTGCTTGGGTTATTTCATTTTTTACGTTGACATGTGAAAATAAAAAATTCCAACAGTGAAATCATGGAAACGAATGACATATGTCAAAAATAAAATACACTTTTACTTATTTTGATAACCCAAAAAATTAAATAAATTTGTATTAAGAATGACACAAAAGACCAAAATATAAAGCAAATGACATTTTAAAATGATATTAACCTTAACCTAAATATGTTTATTGTAAGTATGATCTACAAAGCTTAAACAAAACGGCCAAAAAGCACGATTCAAAGGATGAAAGTAACTAGATTGCAAAATCTAAACGTTCAAAATAGGCTAAACGTTTGGAATAGCCCATATATAAGCTGTTCACTTTTGTAAGAACTATGGTCTATTTCAAAGTAGAAAAATGTGTGTAAGAAGATAGGAGCTGTTTGTCCTTGCTTCGGATTGGTTTAGATCGTCATCCCTATTACACTGTAAAAATATTGTTTTTAGTCCAAGTTGACAGATGTTCAGTGTCGTACATTGGAAATATATATTATTTATATTATTTAATTTTTCTCATATATTTTGTTATTATTTACATATTTAGACTATTATTTATATTCTTGGCGTAGATTTTATGGAGAAAATTCTCCATGTAATTTGTTTTTACGCAGTTATATATTTTTTAGGTTATCTGACATATAAATATTTTTTGACAGTTGACAATTAACAGATCAAGAAAGAGGACTAATGTGAGGCCAAAAGACAGCCCAGCTGATTGTGCCCAAAGAAGAAGTTATTGATATAAATTTTAGACCTTCATATATACATATATTTTTAATTTTTATTTACAATAATTATTTAAATAAGAAACTTTAGCTCTGAAGATATATTGTTTGTTTTATTGATTTGTTTAAACTCTTTTAGCCAAATCTATCTTTTTACATATAGTACATAATTTTTAAAATTAATATTTTTTTAACATTTTCATCCCATTAAACTGAATTTATGTTGTATAAATAACGTAAGTATCTGCCTTGTTTATTTCAATATCTTATTAACCTTTTTTATATTAAAAAAATAAATCACTTGCTAACCCAGTTACTACGCCCATGCCCTATTTTTAACTTATTTTAAATTTCCCGCTATACTGTATTTGATCAGTGTAAATCGTACTCGGTTCGCAGCGCTATCTACTTTTTTCTACTTTGAAATAGACCATAGATCTGATGATTTTGGTTACTTTTATAGTGTGTTACTGACTTTAAATGTCAATTAAAAATATTCCTTACGATGTAAAACCGACTTTAGGTTGATAAGGTTATGATAATTATAATTAAGATGTCATTTTTCATTATGACATATGTCAAATGGATCGACATTTTAAAAAAGTGACATTTTTTAATACCAACATGACATACAGCTTCAAAGGTGCAAACTATTGAAAACAAAATTCCCTCTTAGTTTGTTTTTACAAAAGTGAACCGCTTATATCTGTCTCATTTTGTAATACGTAACTAACAGGGGAAATTCATTTTTAGGGTTTTGTAGGTATGACCAAAAAACCCTTATACCGTCATTTTGTCGTCTGTCTGTCTGTCTGTCTGTCTGTCTGTCTGTCTGTCTGTCTGTCTGTCTTTCTGTCTGTTTGTTCGGTTAAAATTGTAGCCAAACGGCTAAACCTAGAGAGTTGAAATTTGGCATGCTTATACAACTCTTTGACCCGCACATAGGAAAAATACTAAAACATCTAAAAAACATACCCCCCTACAAATATAAACAAATATGTGCTCATCGAAAACAAAATTTTTCTTTTTAATTCTGAGTAGGGTATCAAATGAAAGCCCTTAGTACGTGGATTAACGATCAAATTTTTATTTTTGCAATTGTTTTGATGCGATTTTTGCCAAAATTGTGCAAAAAAATTTTTGTCCCACACCCTGTAGCCCAGATGGTTTAAACTAAAAATCTAAAAAAATTCCAAGTAATGTATATTGGTGTGAACCGAAATAGTACAACAGGAATTTTTGATCAGATTATGTTTTCGGAAAATAACGCATTTTTTGTGGTTTTTGGTTCACAAAGTACAAAAGTTATACCAAAGTAAGACACTCATATACAAAGCGTCCGATGGCGCAACGGGTTAGAGCGCTGGTGTCGGAAGCTAAAATTCTCTGGAAAACGAAGGGTTTCGAGTTCGAGTACGGACGGAGTGAGTTTTATTTTCTCTGTTTTTTTTTTTTGCATTTTTATTATGTTGAAATTATTTTGTCAAAATTCTAGTTATATTTTGACAAATGTTGTATTTAATTTTTAAGAGCGTAAATTTAATAACCAGTCTTATTATATGATTAACAGACGATAAATTATTTTAAAAATATCGTTCATTTTGCCGTAATTACTATAAAGTAAAATTTGTCCTACACACTCAGCATACCGCCTTCACTTATTATATACCTGCGAAACCCTGAAATGTGTGAATATTCACACTTCACATCAATTTTTTATGTTGTGTATTGACAATACATTTATAATATTATCATAGTATTGGTTCTCACGGATATGCCAAAGTCTGTTTACGCCACAACAGTTACCAAAGTAACCAGATCTAGTTTCGTATTACAAATTGAGACGGATTATACATAAAATACTTTTAAAATTATTTTTTTTTTAACTAATAACATATATGTATTTGAAAATTTGTTTTAAAAATGTCACAATAAGTCAAGATGAAATGAAAATGACATTATATAAAAACAGTCTGTTTTTTTAGATTAAGTGAAACTAGACATTGAAATATACTAACTCTTAACGATTGAATGAGGCATTTTATCATTTTGTTTAATATAAGCCCACTGCGATCGTTAAAAGGTGAACTCGAGATAACTTAAAAATAGAAAATAAAAATTCCATTTAGTTCTGCTTAAATATTTGGAATAGGCTTTACGATTTACAAGTGAAAGGAGTCGGGAGTCGGAGTCGGTCTTCAAAAATACCGACTCCGGAGTCGAGAGTCGGGAGTCGGTAATGTTTCTACCGACTCCCCATCCCTGATTGCGACCAGTGCCGTAACTAGGCAGGGGCACAGGCCCGGGGTCCGGACGAATAGAAGGGGGGTCTAAAGGTCTGTCAAAAAAATTTACATGATATTTTACTTAATTTGTAATGTGTGGTGGGTCCAATTATACAATCTGGGGCCAATAATACATTCTTGTCCAGAACCCGAAAAAAACTAGTTACGGCCCTGGTTGCGACAGCGTAAATAAATAATCAAGAACATATATATACTAGGTGACTAAGACAAGGCCATAATTTCGCGAAATCAGTCAACAGCCTAGTTTTCCGTGGAACAGCGGTTAAGAACCACTAGTACAAGGTTTCTCAAAAGAAATTTTATATTTAGTGGATCGATTAAAAAAAAAGTAAGCCGTATATAGAAAAAATGGTTTTTAATTATTAAAATGCACTTTTTGGGGATTTATTTCTTAAAAATAATATCGTCTAAATGTAGACCCTCGCGTTCTCGGCACTCATTTAATCGAACAGTAAAATTACTTATGATGTCTCGGCAGGTGGACTCAGGGATGGCTGCCATTTCGTGACGGATATTTTCTTTCAAATGCGCCAGTGAAGTCGGTTTATTGGCGTAAACTTTAGATTTAAGATAACCCCATAGGAAAAAGTCCATAGGGGTTAAATCTGGACTGCGTGGAGGCCAATTTATGTCACCTCTCCGGGAGATCAATTTGCCTGAGAAAATTTCACGAACACGTGGCAGAGACATATTGGACGTGTGTGAAGTTGCTCCGTCCTGTTGGAACCATGTTCTTTGGTTATAGCCAGGAAAGTTTTGCAGTTCAGGTACCAAGAAGTTGTCTAACATCTCCACACAACGCTCTGAATTCACTGTAACTGCACGCCCCCTTTCGTCTTCAAAAAAGTAAGGGCCGATAATTCCTCGCGCCGACATCGCAGCCCATACGGTCACTTTAGGCGAATGTAGGGGTTTCTGATGTTTGCGTTTCGGATTCGTTGCACTCCAGTAGCGGCAGTTCTGCTTATTTACGTGGCCATTAAGATGAAAATGAGCTTCATCCGAAAACAAAATGTTGATAAACGTTGAAAATCGCTCAATCACCTGATTTACGAAATTAAGTCTCTGACTGGCATCTTGGGGCTTTAATTCTTGCACCAATTGAATTTTGTAGGGCTGCAGCTTTAGGTATTTGTGCATAATACGATGTAATGATGATCTATGCACATTTAAAGCACTTGCGCGCTTCCGAATTGAAAGGTTCGGGTCATCACGAACAGACTGATTAACATTCTCCACGTTTTCTACCGTTCTTGAAGACCTAGGTCGCCCGGATTTTGATTTATCCAGCGTTGTACCAGTCTCTTCAAACTTTTTAACCCAATGTCGAATGAGAGGAATGCTTGGCGCATCATTTAAGTGGCGAAAACCTCGAATACTGCAGAATTTTCTACGCGCTACAGTCGCCGAATCACCGTTTTTGTAAAACTCTCGCACGCATAACGCGCGGTCTGCTCCCGAGAAACGCTCCATAGCGACTAAATTCCCAAGAGCCAGGCTACCGATTGACATAACCCCCGCGCCCCTCGGATACGTTGCGTTCACGCAGTAAGCTATATAAATATAAAATTTCTTTTGAGACACCTTGTATAAGAACTTAATTATTCCTTCGAAATCCTAAAAAGAGCAAGAAAAAGTAACTTGCCGTTCTAATAATTTATCTTACCTGACTCAGATGCAATAACAGGTTTTGCCATATACATCACTTCCAAAATAATCTTATTAAACAACTCATCAGTTGGAGTATGTACTATAACACAACTTAAATTGATCAAACTCTTCCTTTCTGCTGATGATACCTTTTTTATCAGCACAAAATGTTTATTACAACGACTCATCTTAATCATTCTCTTTATTTTCTCATAATAACCAACATTCCTTTTCGTAAAACTCGAATTACACCCAGCAATTATCAAATACAACTGAGATTTCGCACACGGGTTAACTATTTTCATTAGATACTCAAAAGATTTGACTGCCAACTCAAAATTAGATCTTTCAAGATATTCCCCCAAAACTAAATATATTGTTTTAGTAGGGTTGTAGCATTCTCCTGGTATTAATTGTTTTTTATACAAATCTTGACTTTTTGTTTTATCTAATTTCTTAGTATGTATATAAGGATACATTACAATTGGATTGAAATGCAGGTCTTTGAAAGTAGTTCTATAAATCTCCCTGTACTGCCGACTTGGGACTAAAACTGCGTTTGCAAAAGGCAGGCATAACCTTGCTAACCAATTTGATTCAATATTAGCTTGTTTAGAAGTTCTTCCATTATTTAAAAGTCCATACACATATTGAAAATATGCCACTTTTAATTCTCCCCAGTTTAAAATTGGTAGTACTATTTTACTCGATTCACAAAATACCATTATGGGTTTTTGTGGGGAATATCTAACGACCCAAAAAGCAATGTATGCTGAACGAATACCATAGAAAAGATTTTTAAAATAACCTAAAAAACTTCCTGGAATCCATGAACCAACTTTTAATACTTTAATTTTCTTTAAACTTTTAATTGTTTTTTCTGGATTTCTACATGTCACAAGGATTACTTCATAACCATAAATATTTAAAGCTTTTGAAGCATCTATAATGTGGGATGCACGAAGCCTATCGCTCATGTCTGTGCAAATAATAACAATTGTATCTTTTGGTTTTTTCGGAGGTAGTATTACTTTGATGGCTTTATGTGTTGAACTCGAAACCTGAATCAATCCATTTTGTTTATATACCTTTTTTCTAGGTGTCCTTGGAGTCCTTGGTGTTTTCGGTGTCCTGGAACTCCTTGGAGATTTTGGTGTTCTTGGTGTTTTTGGACGTTTACATTTTTTTACATCCATTTTAATTTAAAGAAACGACAAAAATTTTAATGGTAATGATTTTGACATTACACAATATTTTGACAATTTAATTTGACATGCAATATTTTACACTGAAATATATGCTTCCCTTACGTATTAACATTTTCTTGTTAAATATTTGTAATCACAATTCGTATTAATTTGGTTTTTAAAAATTTACTTAACCTTTTCTAAATGATTCATTGCCACGCATATTTTTGACAGGTGATCATCAAATGTTGTAGTTTAAATAACCGACATAGATAAAGAAGGAAATAGATGCGAAACTGCCGTTATATTTTTTGAAACCAAATTAGCGCTGTAGTTGTTGGGTTATGGAACTAAAATTGGTAGGGGAGGAAAGGGTTGGGTTTTCGCGGGTATTTTAAATGCTTTAGTGGATATAGTTGTAAACATAATTAAATGAAACAATTGTTATGATTTATTTTGTCTATTTTTAATATTATTAACGACAACAATATTAAAAATAGACAAAATAAATCATAACAATTGTAACATTTAATAATAACATTTAATTATGTTTACAATTAAGAACAAGCAGTTAGGAATTATACAGAAACAGAAAAACAATAACTAGCAGATATAATTTTTGACTAAGCAGATTTTGACACTAATTACAGATTTTGACGCTAATGACAAAAGCCGTAACAGGCAACATCCTGTCATGCACGTAGCTATAGCGACTGGCAGCGACTGGGGCGCTATTCGTGTTGGGTTATGGAACGTAATATGGTTTTCGTTTTGCCATTAGAGTTTCACCCCCCTGATAACCGAGGAACGAGCTCTTGCTTACGAATCATATTGAAGTAAGACGACCCTTGAAAAACACCCGCTACCCGTGTATCACCCACTACCGTTTCCCGTTAATAACCCGCTACCCGATAATTACATTGGTAAACAAAAATGAACTTATTTTTTTGTGACATGGACAAAACATGGAATATCCCACGTAAAATTTGATCTAAAAGCTGAAAATGACCACAGGTTTTTTTCTATCACCCATCACATTTTTGCAATGAGGTATTGTTGGTTTCTAACGAAATATAGCGATAGACGTATTATTATTAATTTAAACTTACCTCAAAATGTTGTTTATGATGTTTTAGGTCGATATTTCGTTTCTGAAGCATCCCTAATTAATGTACTCCAGTGTTCAGCAAGCCAATTTAGGCTCCATTTACCTTGATATCGCTTTTCCATGGCGGAAATGTCTTGGTGGAATCGTTCCCCATGTTCATTACTTACTGCACCCAGATCTTCTGGGAAGAAATCTAGATGAGAGTCCAGAAAGTGAAATTTTAAAGACATCCTACATCCCATTTCTTTGTAGTCATCAATTACTTCATTCACGATATCTCTTGATAGATTTAAGTCTCGGACTAAGTCATTAAGTTCAACCTGTGATATCAGATGCGGCTCTGTTGAACATTCTGGTACGTTTAATAAAGAATCAGTTTCGATTTATTTTACGAATTCTGTGAGACCACTTGAAGAATCAGCGGATTAAGGTTCTTCTTCATCTAAAGTCCAAGATTCTGGTCGTTTTGGGACAGGAAGTTCATTATTATGTTCGACGGGTCATAAAGTTGATGGTAAATTAGGATACTGCATAGTATGTTTAGACTTTGGGCCAATACCTGTTATATTAGTGAGGCAAAAGTAGCAATCCGTAATATGGTCTTTTGGTTCTCTCCAAACCATTGGTATTTCCAAAGCGCATTTTACGATTTACGTCTTTCAACCAACCTGTTAACAACCTTACACATGTCTTACAACATATATGAGGGGACCATGTTTTGACTTGGTTTCCAACTTTAACTTCGAAGTAAAGTGTGTAAGATTTTTGCACAAGCGCGGTGAAATTACGTTTTTGCGATTTAAAAGTCAACTCTCCGCCTACATAACAAAAAGTGTTGGCACTATTTACGCACTGCCTAGATATTACACTTAAAATTAAGGTTTTTTTAGGGATGCTTCAACTACTTGGTTACTAGCACCCCGGAATATCTGTTTTAATATCTTTGAAATTATTTTGCAATGGTCCAATATTAATGCGGACACCTTTATTTTGGACGTTTGCCATTGCTGATAGTACTAGGCTAGAATAGTACAATATAATGAGTATTAGTATCAAAAAGATATAATACTTCAAGAGTAATATAAAAAATTAATTCGGACCATTCGGAAACTGCTCAACAATCTGTTTCCGAAACGTCCGAATTAAACATTACGTCCTATCAGCAATGGCAAACGTCCAAAATAAAGGTGTCCGCATTAATATCTGTTTTACATAATTAATATAATTATATAATAAATATAATGTACATAAATAGTTAATATAATTAATTAAGGCTATTATAAATGATGTGGAATGTTATAATTGTCAATTAAGTTTACATCTTCTAGAAATTTTAAAATGTTTTTTTCATATGTATTGGTTGAAATTTGGAGTGCGCGTGTTGGAAGTTTGTTTCTAATCCTTTATGCTATGTATTGTGGACAATTTAGGATTACGTGTTCCACCGTGAGTTGTGTGTTGCAGGTGGGGCATATCGGCGGTGTCTTTCTTTCAAATATGTGTTGATGTGTGAGTCGTGTGTGTCCAATTTTGATTCTTGTTAGAATTATTTGTTCATGCCTTGTTGCATAATTTCGCGGACTTTGAATTCTGTAGCGAGTGTTATTCCATTCTTCCTGTAGTTTCCATTTAAAAAAATTCTTCGCGTCATATGTTGGAGTGGGCATTTGAATTACATCTTGGTGTATGGCGTCCTTGGCAGTTTTGTCTGCTTTTTCATTTCCTCGGATGTTGCGATGTGATCTAACCCATAATATTGTGATTTGCTTCTCGTGGTCAATACAGTGGTGGATGTTGTCTTGTATTTTTTGTATGATGATGTGTTTTGAATAAGTTTGCTTCATAGCTGCAATGGTGCTGAGGGAATCAATATGAATTACGAAGTCTTCTTTATTTGGAATGCTTTTTATATACTCGGTTACTTGGAGTAAAGCATAAGCTTCGGCAGTGAAGACGCTCATCATATTTGGCAGGTGGTATTTATTTATTTCTTTCTTCTCTTCTACCATTGCGGCACCAGTTTTATTTTGTAATCTATTTTGAAGCATACATTTAGACCTGATAAGTAGAAATAAACTGATATTAGACACATGAGTAACGGTATAAGAATTTCTTGGTTATATCTACTAAATCCTAAAAATTAACGATAGATTAACAGCGGCCACACTGGATTTTTTCAGCGAATTTTCAGATAATACCTTTGTATTGTTGTTCAATTAAGACCAACTTAACAATTTATTAAAGCGAAGACACCCTTTATGTTTAATAATATTTTTACAGGGGGTTGTGAATAATAGCTATCAGATATCCAGCTGCGTTGTGTTGTTTATTTAATTTTAAATACACCGTTGCCCCCTAGCCGTGTGTGAGTGGAATTAGCGGACCCCCTGCATCTTGTTCACGCCTGTGAAGGGGATGCTAATACCCCTCGTGGTTCGGAATTGCTCTGTTTTTCACGCAGACTACACAGGGGCTTCCACACAAGAGTGGAGATGATGCTATACTGCACGTGTATCGTGTACAGGTAACGGAAGTAGAAATCGAGGGTCATTTTTAATATTCATCCTTTTAAATAGTTATTTTACGAATTACTGTTCTTTGTTTATAAATAAGTGCAATTTATTATGTGTAATAGATTTGATACTCTCCAAATTTTCATCTAATTAAAAAAAAATACTTTAAACAAAAAAGGTAAGTTTTCTTATATTAAACAATTTATTTTTTTATATATTTTTCTGTTAATCAATAATAAGGATAATATTAGGAAATATTTTAAGTTCTTATAAACAGTTTTAAGACTGCGTATAACCGTATAACCTCCAGAGGTTACCTATTTCTTATACAAAACTAACAATCTGAAATAAAATAAGTATCAATCTATACATCAAATTTTACACCGAATTTTTATCTATCTAATATAGGGTGACCATTTTCTTAAGAAGGCAATGCGGGACGGAGCAAGTCCTCATCTCCCAAATCCAAGTGGAGAGCAAAAAAAAGGTCCTCACCTCCCAAATCCAAGTGAAGAGCAAAAAAAAAGGTCTTCACCTCCCAAATCCAAGTGAAGAGCAAAAAAAAGGTCCTCATCTCCCAAAATCCAAGTGAAGAGCAAAAATAAGGTCTTCACCTCCCAAATCCAAGGGAAGAGCAAAAAAAAGGTTCTCACCTCCCAAATCCAAAATGCGGGACAAAATGTTAAGATGCGGGACGAATGGTCACCCTAATCTAATAGGATATTTTTAATTGTAGAAACATTTATTGTAAAAATATTATCACTCAATAACTTAATAATTGACATTAGCAATATTGTTCTGTAATTTTTTAAATCTAATTATGGGTTTCAAATAACTTTTATATTTATGTAGTTTTGTGTAGAAATGTTCAAATAATACGTCAACATTTTTTTCGACTTGATTACTTATAGTTTAGAACCCTCGTCGAAAAATATTATACTTGATGATAATGGAATGCTCTTTGGTAAACGTATTCTTCACAAAAATTTAATCCTTTTTACTCGTAATACCTATTTTGAAAACCGCGGCAAATTCAAGATGGCGGCAAATATTGACTACCAAGTACAATAACTATAAGTAATTTTCACAATAGAACATAATACCTAAAAACCTTTTTGTAGAAGGAAGTTTTAGCTACAATTTGCCGCATCGTACGCAAATATGCGTCGATTGGTTTACAAGATGACGTGTATAATGCAATTTGCTTATTTATAACTACATTACAGTTTTTTCTACAATTTAAAATATTCTATTAGATAGATAAAAATTCGCTGCAAATTTTGATATATAGATTGTTATTAATTTTATTTCCGTTTATTAGTTTTGTATAAGAAACTATTGAGAACTATAGGGTTGTGCGCCACCTTAACCACGAAACAACTCCCTAGAATAAAATTTTTGAGATTCCTTATAGCCTATGTTCGAATCCTGATTTCACTCTATCATCATACGATATTGCATGAAAATATGTCCAGCCTTTTTGCGTGAATCTCGGATAGACAGACAAACATTGGTTTTTGCAGATATTGTCTCTTAATCATCTGAAACGTGTAGAAACCAATATTGCCGAAAAAATAAAGGAACAGATTTAGCCTCCAATTTTATTTATATAGAAGATATTGACCCCCTGGATAGACGCCAACTTCAAAAGAAATTACAAGGGGTCCGTGATACCGAAGAGGTTTAGAAACACTGCTCTATAACACTTCTGTCAACGCAATTTCCACTTTGGAAGCACTACCTGTAGGCCGCCACCGAATTTTGACGTTTGTTAGTGTTTGTTTTCGGACTTTAAACTAAATATAATGAAGACATGTAGATGTGTTCAAATACAGCTGGAGTAATTTGATATCTATGAAACAGTTACTAATAGTTTTGTGTTTTGTAATTGTATATTTTAGTAGGTACAGATGTATAGGGGTGTATGTAGCAGGTTGTTTAATCAGTATTATGTTGCAGAGGTACATTATTTCAGCTGGAGTGTTGTACTGTGCCGAAGTATCAAACAATATCATTAGAATACGCTATTGTAGGATGAATAATTAAACATTTTTTACATTATTTCGTATATTTTTTGTCTGATTAACCGAAAAGATTTAGTTATGTTTAACAATGTAAAACAATGGATGCCGATTGCACTGATGAGACATTATGTGATTGTGTGTACAATAGTAATCAGCTAAAGGCAGTGGCGGACTTTTGCAAAGACAAAAAAGACAATTGTCTTGGGCCCGTAATTTTCAAGGGCCCAACGAACCCTTCCCCTTTCCCCTTCCCCTTTGAACGCCTCTAGGTTGAGGGCCCGTAAATCAAAAATGTCTTGGGCCCGGCGAAGGCTTAATCCGCCACTGGCTAAAGGTACCATTTCTGTGGAACTGCCCACCGTGGCGGTTGAAAGTAACGGTTGGCAATCTCCAACTATTTTTGAGATTTTAAACGGGAACTATTTCGCTATAATTGCCCGGTAGTCAGCGGCTCTGATGTTATGATGGTCCAATCCCGACTAGCGTCTCGACCGCTTTAAGTGGGGTTGACGGCGTTTGGACGGCGCTATCTGTCAGAGGTAAGTTAAAACCAAGCTGATTGCATTGTGTGCATGCGAAAATTCAACAGCGCTAACGCAACGCCGTTGAATTTTCGCCTGCACACAATGCAATAATTTTTTACGCCGTCAAAGTGTCACGTGACAACCTATATCTGTGTTTATACGTGCGCTTTCTTTTATTAAAATTATAATGGATGATGAAGACTTGTGTGTATTGTTATTTATGTTGTATGCAAGTTATTTATACATACAAACACTTTACCATTCAATAAAAACTGAGGTTAGGTGTTCTGCGTCAACGTTCAACGGCGTCAAAAGTTGACGAACATTCAGTATCAACGGCGTTCGAATGCCGCTAGGACGTTACACATTCTGTGCACTTGCGTACGACAGCTTGGTTTTAACTTTCCTCTGACAGATTGCGCCGTTCAAACGCCGTCAACCCGCCGTAGAACTCGTTGCATTCTGTTCCCCACTTTAGAAACAGTCCAGTAGCCAGCAGTCGACGGACTAAGAGGAAGCCTTGGGTAATTTATTTTTACTAGTGTTTGTTAAATTGTAACTGATTCTTTAATTATGTCCTGAACATGTCTTCATCGTTTCGCCAATGACTTATTAAGGACAAAAAAATATCCCCAAATGTAGCGTACCTACTATATAAAGATGTAATCGATGACGAAAATACAAAAAGCAAAAAAAGACATTTATGTGATGGAGAAGGTGTAAAGGCGTTTCACAAAGTTGGCTCGTGGATTATATTCATTGTCCTATGAAGAAAGACTGCAAAAGTTGAACCTTACTTCTCTAGCAAAAAGACGTCATCGTGGGGACCGTATTACGATGTTTAAAATAGTGCGTGGTTATTTTAAATGTGATTTGTCGAATATCTACACCGTGAATACAGACACTAGGTTAAGGGGTCACAGTTTAAAATTAAGGCAACAAAAAAAATGTTCGTGGTAATTTTTTAACCAACAAGATTTATAAATTCTGGAACAATTTAACAGCCAGTACCTTCACTTCCAGCTTGAACAATTTTAAAAACTGTATAGATTTAGTAATTTGATTAATTTGTATGTAGTTAGCTTATAATTGGATATATTATTTATGTGGATATAACATTGTATGCTCTATCTGTGTAAAATGGAACAATACAAGCCTAATGGCTTCAGTTCCTTATTTTCTTTAATAATAATAATAATAAAACAAGCGTGGTTTATTCTATAAAAATAAAATTTAGTAAATTTTATTTTTATAGAATATAAAAAAAATATACTAAAAATATAATATATAAAAAAAAATCACTCAATCATCTCAATTCCGGGTCTTTTGGGAGAACCAAATAAAGACCCGTAGAATTGGAGATAAAAGCAGGAAAATGGAGATGAATGCGGGTAGTGGACTGGCAAAGTTTTCCAGCCCTATAAAATTGTAGTAAATCAGCCCCATAGGGTTAAGTGCCGGCCTCATTGGATAAAAAACCGGCCCCATTGATCCAAGAATCGGTCCTCTTGGAACCGGCTCACCAGGAAATGTCCAGTTTCCCGTCGGTCCAGTCATCCGTTCATCCAGTGGCGGATGAACGGGTCATACTCTAAGAAATGACCCGGTAGAAATCTGCAGACTTGAATGTGGCTACAAGTGTCCTGTTTTCATAGATTATTATATGTATAATACGTCATCAAATTTGGGTAAAATAATTTGAGGGTATATTAAAAACTGATATATGAGTAGAAATAGTGTGGCAGTTGATTGAGTTGAGCTTCGTGATAAGGTTAATTGTTGGTTGATAGTGTCAGGCCCATATTATGTTTGATAACATTGCGAGTGGACTGCAGGTGTTTGTGTGCGCACCTGAGTAATAACAGGACCTGCTTATTTGCTGCACGTCAATATTGGTAATACGCTCACTATCCACCACAATCACTTATTATATAATAACAACATACCCGAGATTATTTTATATAAAAAAATCAAATATTATTGTATGAGATTGATCATAGTAAAACATAAAAGAAGATTCCAACAATGAAATAAATTCGCAGATATACCTGAACCGGCAAGCCGTAGCGTACGAAATTTGGATTTGTTTGAGACTAATACCCTTTTCACACTAGATCTTTAAGATCGGATGTTAAAGTGAATGTATCTTTAAACGCTAATGTGAAACCGTACGGCCTCGTTTAATCACGACCGATGTTTAAGACAGAGATCTGCGTCTTAAACTTACTACGCATTGCCAACTTAATTTCTATTATAAAAAAAATACTCCTTGAATTTGTGCTGTCAACATTTTATATTATCATAAACAAGAATACTGTATTATATCGACGTTATAAGAAGTTTATACTTATTGTTATAATAAAATTATTTATTTTAATAATGTGTTTAATAAAATACAGAGCTACAATAATTGAGATAAAATGTATCGACTTACATGTTAATACAGGTGTAATATATTCTTTATTGTAGTATCTTTATTGTAGAATTAAATGAAATATCTATATTTGTTTATAATAATTCAAAATGTGCGTCTGCGCAGACAGTTCAAAACTGGTAATTTCATGACGGTAACTTAAGGACAAAATTACTGTAGCTGATGACAGCACCAGAGATTTAAACATCAAGTGTGAAAGCATACCGATCTTAAACATCGGTGAACTTTAAGTTCACTCGTCTTAAAGATCTAGTTTGAAAAGGGTATAACAGAAAAGTAATAATGGGGACGCATTTAGTTTCGCACTTCGTGTTTTTCTCTTTCGCTGTCTCTCTCTCCCCATCTGCCACGGGTCGCTGGTTGAGGTGTACATTTTTATTCACTAAATTTACTCATTTAGTATAAGGATGCGAACATGTGGAAAGCTGGTTACCGACGCGATTGTTGGTTGTGCATGACAGCGCCTGTTACCAGCAAATGGGGTTGAAGGATGCCAAAACTAGGAGGCAAAACTAAGGGGCGCCAACTGTGTTGGTCCTAGGTACTTAGCTGCCTGCGTGCAAACTCACTTTTTGCTTCTCCCGAACAAACTAGACCACGTCTTTTTTCTTTTGAAATGATAATTTTGATCCATCTTTTCATTTTTAAATAAATTACATAAGACAAAAAATGTTATTATAGGTTTAAGGAATAATTTCATTCTTCCTTTAATTATTTTGACACAGTATTATTGTTTTTCAATTAAAACGGTTACCCACGTGCGTGGCGTGCGTTTGCCCTCCGATAGAAGCTACTAATATCGTCACTATGTCGGCTCCAGTTTCAAGATAATCCCCGGGCGCGCTTTTATCTTCGCACCGTCCTGGTTATACCTGCGATACACGTTTTCCGAAGAATTAAAAATGAATAGAACAAATTTTCTCATTGTAAACAATTTTTGTCATATATGTTTTTGCTGTTAAGTCAATAATAAGGGAGATGTTTTAAGTTTTTTTTTTAGGGTCTCTTCTCGTAACTCTCCAAATATACATAAAAACGAAAAAAATGCACTGGACATAAAGGATTCGTTATCTCATTATAAAAATATTTGTCATATACGGTTTTTCTGTTAAGTAAATAAAGGCGATATTTCAAGTATTTTGAGATCAGTGGCGGCGCTAGCTTTTAAAATCTGGGGGCGGGGCAGGAAATATTTGAGGAATGCATAATTTTTTATAGACAGGTGAAAATACAAGTGATGACCTAAAAAAAAGGTACTCACTTGCACACACATTTTCCTCCATGCATTTCGGGGTGGGGGGTGGGGCAACGGGTGGCCAGAGCAATTTTTGGGAGGCAAGCCCGTGGCCTACTCTCCAGACGTACCGCCTGATTGGGCATTGCGGCAACTTAAAGGTCGGGTCACAAACACTCGCATCCGGAGAGTTAGGGCGAACCTCCAGTCACCTGGCGAGGCCTCAGTGGCCCGTGATTAAAATGGGAGCTACTGACGGGGACGCCCTGTATTCGGACCGGCTCACCTTATAAACAGGTCGAGGTCCGAAACGCGAGACAGACGCCCTAAGCCCGATGCTTTCTCGGGCGTTTTTGAGGGGAGATGGCAGCGGAAACTGGCCCTTCAGACCTGGGAGTCCATACTCAAGAAGAAAGAACATGATCCTGGCCAAACAGATGCAGAGTAGGATGAAATAGGAGCTGAGACACAGGTTTCACCCGCGGGGCTGCCTGCGGTAGGCCACGGTAGCTCAAAAGTCGGGTTATAGACACCTGCATACGGAGAGTGTGGGTACGCCATTTAGTCACCTAGCGAAGCTTCGGGGATCCGTGCGTAAAACCACGCGAGTCTTTGACGGGTACACTTTGTATTCGGACCGGATAATCTGGTAAACAGATCAAAGTCCGAAAACACGAGATGGACGCCTACAGCTGGACATTTGAAGTTATCGGGCCCTAAGGGAGTTTTTGGCGGGGGGGACTCGACAGACCTTGTGCTCAGTTGGGAACATACCGGAAGAAAAACACAGGAAGAACAGGAGGAATTACAGGAAGACCCAAGAGAGAAGGCAAGAAGATCTAGCCAACCTGCCATGAAGAATAGTCAACTACGACAGTTCCGTGGCAGGGGTGAGGCAAGCAGGGTTTTTAGTCGGTATGCCACTTGGTGGAGAGTCCGACACTACCTGAATATGGTGTCTATAAAAGATTTCACCTGGAAAAAAAAAAAAAAAAAAATCCCACCGGAGCAAATTTTCAGTTATAGTTACAGTTCTGTAGTAGAATATTACCTACTACAAAAATACCGAAAGCAATAAAATATCGAAACAAAATGTATCGAATACTAAAATATTAGTATCAAAAGAAAGTAATCAATACTGTCTGAACAGCGAAAGTTGACCGGTGCGGCAAGGGAAAATATTACAAAGATACTTTAAATATTAGATCTATTCATAAGTTTGTTTCAACAGAGTTCAAAATCGGAACGGAATCACCTAGCGCTTGCGCACTTACAAAAAAACGCTTCAACAAAACTTTTGAGTTCCCTTCTGAGTTCTTTTTAAACGCTTTTTTGTCCAAATTAAGGAATAGACTGGGACAAGAAACTCTACAAGATCTTATGAAAATTTCAACTGAAGGGCCAGATGAGTTACCCGATAATTTAATAGACATTATTATAGACGCGTATGTTAAGAAAAAGCAAAGACGACTGAGATTAACTTAAATGATTTATTTGCTATGTATGTATATGTATACCTTAAATGTGATTTTGTTATTTAATGATTTTTTCGTTATATAAGATATAATAGTTAGATACTTAAGTTTGTCTAAAGGTCTTATCACACTAGAGTTAATATTAAGGTCTTGACTTGGAAAATTAAAGTTTTTACATTCGAATCGAAGTCATTTGCGTGTGATAGTATGAAAAAAAACCTAGGTTTTAAAGACTAGGCAAATGGAACAAGTTTCAATTCCTGTGTCTATTTATCCAGGTTTGTCGAAACGCGCGTGCGCCAACTGATGCCCTCTCGCTCTTAGCTGTTTTGCGTCTTTGTCTTTTTTTTACGTTGAGGTTAGTTTGTTGTATAATTGTTATTTTCGAATGTAATATTTAAAAAAAAAATGATTTTGGAAGAACAACTAATTAATTTAGTGAAGCCTCACAAATAAACTTTTCAAATTAAAACTGTGAACTGTCATAATAACACGATGTACGCATGCGCAAACAAAAAATTTCCAAGTCTTAAATATTATTCAAATACTGTGTGATAAGTTAAAACGTGGATCCTGAAAAAAACCTACAAAATTAAAACTTGGATAGCGTTCTAGTGTTTAGCAAGTTTTACGAGTCTAATAGTTTGTGATTGATAATACATACCTACATACATGTTTATAATTATATTCATTTTAATAAATTTCAGTATATTGTGCAACGTATTGTATTATTTTATACTTTAAATACTAAACAATTCTTTTTCGTGCCCCAATTCTTGTTGTACCCCCCCCCCCCCCCTGAAGAAAGACATCGGTATTCATTATACTAACTTCACCCCTGGCTCATATAGTTCCCCCCCCCCCCGGGGCTCATGTAGTTTCCCCCCCGGAGAAAAATGTCTGAATTCAACACTGAGGCCACCCAATACACCTAAAATCAAGACTACGAACTTCATAAAATAACCCGGGTACATTTTTACATCTCTCGTATGAAGGAGTATTGCACATACGCCTACCAAAAAATCTAAAACAGTTGCATATAAGCAGTTAAATAAACTGTTTATGTTATTTACATTTACAAATTTCATTGGTACATACTAGAGCTAGCAATGATAAAAATAGCCGTACCCCTGTTGAATTTAAAGCGAGTGTTCATTACAACTGTCCGATCTACTCTTGATACGGGATTGAATTAACCTTGCCCCCATAAGCACTGCTTCAGAGGGGACAGAGGTAAGCCGCCGTAAGTGAAAAGGCGGCATTGTTATAATTCGAAACTAATTCGGACCGCATAAGCTCTGTTTTCAATAAGGATTTAAACTTTTTTTCTATTTATAACGTTGACACGCTGAATTAATTCTTCGCATCTTGATAAATGCATGTCAGTTCATATTATCTGATTTACTATGTAAATTGCTTTTATTGAATGGGTAACGAAAGCAATATTTTTTTAAGAATTTCAATTTTTTAATTAACTAGCTGGCGTGCCCGTATCTTCATATCCGATTTTTGTTACGTATATTTTTGTTGTAACGTAAATGTTAAGTAAAATATTTCAAGTATAACAAAAAATAATAATTTCCTTATTACAAACAACTTTTTAAATTTTTTTTTTATGTTTAGTAAATAATAAGTGAAATACTTCGTTTATAGGTAGCGCTCCCCAAGCCCCCCAAATATTCATCTTATTAATAACTGTCTTGAACAGAAAATAAATTATTTCTCATTCTAAAGACATTTCCTCGTATACATTTTTGGTATGTATTGAAAATAACGTCTAGTGAAATAGATTATAAAATAGTAAGTAGTTATATTAAGTCATTCGGTTTTTAGGTTTACGTAGGTACGACCACAAAAAGACCCTTATAACGTCATTCATGTGTCTGTCTGTCTGTACAGTAAAAATTGTAGCCAGATAGAATGTTGAAATTTGGTATTCTTATACAACTCTTTAACCCACATATAGGAAAAATACTGAGAGTTCAAAAAACACATCTCGAGTTAAATATAAACAAATATGTGTTAATAAAAAAAAAGATATTTAAAAAAAAAATTGAGTGGCATTTCAAATGCAACCTCTTAATGGATAAACGAACAAATTTTTATTTTTGAAAGGCCAATTTTTTAAGGGGTTTTCGCCTAAAATAAGCCAAAAAACTTGTGTCCCACACTCTATCTCCCAGAGGGGTTGATCTGAAAATCTGAAAAAATCCTCATAATGTACATTAATGGGAACCGGAATAGTCCAACCGGAATTTTTGAACAAATAAGTTTTTCGAAAAATATCGATTGTTTTGTGTCGTTGATAAAAAATATATATATTTTTTTAAATTTATTGTTCAGTACCAAACGAAATCTCTTAAGACGTAGATTAAGGAACGAAAGATATTTTTTAAAATCGTTTCTTTTAATACGATTTTAGCAAAAATTGTGGTGAAAAATTCTTGTCCTGCACCTTTTTACCCAAAGAGGTTAAAATAAAAATCTGAAAATTTGAGCCTGAAACGTACGAGAGAAATTTTTGATCAGATTGTGTTTTTAGATATACTGCAGTTCTTGTGTTTTTAACAACATTAATTATTTTTTTCATGGCTAAATACTGGTTAATAATGTTATGGATTTTTTGTATTTATAACTAATAGTGTGTTTTTGTTTTTCTTAACTAAAAATATAATAAAAAAAATTTAACAGCTGAGCAGCAAAGAACCAGGTTCCTATGTATTGACTTTATGAACACCACTCTACACTGTAGAGTGTAGGGTGTAGTGTTCAGTTATTTTATTAAACTATTATACGTTGTGATTTAACTTATTGTTTGAATTATTTTAGATTTCTGTTTTTACGGTATCAAAGAGGAATAAATCATTTATAGTAATGAAATACTTATAAATCAAATAACACATTATTAATACAGGTATCCCCCGATTTACGACCAAGTCCGAAGGGTTGGTCGTAAGTCGAATTTGGTCGTAAGTCGGGATATTTACAAAATTTCAAAATATGTATACATATATTACCCCCCCCCCTCCTCCCAATCATGGTTTTAACTTCAATATATGTTAAATCCCGAGTTATTGACTGCAAATACTTGAAAAACGGCGATAAAAATAAATAAAATTGGTCTTACCTGGAGAAAAAACATTTTATTTGAAGACTGGAACAAAATAAACTGCAAGAAACGTTAGAAATTGTAATAAAAAGGGGCGTAATTGAAGTACATAGTTAGTCATAAAAATAATTTTACCTATAGCATTGCAAGTGAATTTGACCAATATTTGCTTTTTTTTACGTTTTACGGTGTATATAAATAAATATTGGTGGTAAGCACGGGAGTTCGTAAGTCGGGAGGTCGTAAGTCGGGGGATACATGTAGTGAGAGATACGTTTCTGAAATAGAAAAAAAAAGATTCCATTTATCAATATATTTCTTAGTAATCTAATTGAAGAATATGAAGAACAGAATATTAAATGCTCTTAGTACTGAAATAACGAATAAAAGCAATTATCAAAAAACTGTTTTTGATGTGACTATAAAACAAATATTCCTAGACATCCAGTATTATGTTGGCTTTTTACTTATTGTGGCACCCGCTCCTGGCCCAGGTAGGGTAGGAGTCCAGACGACGACACACAAGGGTTGACTTTGTAAAGTCAAAAATATGACGGCGCAGTGCGCAGTCAGGTAGGGAGAATTTATTATTATAAAATAAAGTCAGGTTCTTGGTACAGTTGCGTTGCCAGTAAATTGATAACAGAGAAAAAAAAAATATCTATATATATATATATATATATATATATATATATTTTGGGGATCGCTAATATGTTGGGAAAAATTTACAGTGTGAATTAACAGTTAACAAAGGGTACAGCGTTGCCAGGAATATTCAAAAATATAATAAAAAAAATTGGAAAAAACTTGTAAAAAATTAATCAAAAAAAAATATAATAATTTGAATAATTTTAATTGTTGCGGCCAGCAACAATTAATAGTGGTAAACGCAGTAGAGAATAAGATAAATCAACTGTAAATTAATCCCAAAATAACATTTATAAAAAAGGTTAATTCTAAATTTAAACAATAATTTATATTAAATTTCTACAAAAAAAATGATAAATTTAAATGATTTCTCAACGCACAATGTTGAGAACTGGCTAACGATCTACTAAATAACTTTAAAACAAAATATTACGTTAAATTAAAACAAATGAAAAACAAATGAACACGCGTTCGTTCTGAGTTGCAGCGACTTATGACGTCACTCAACAAATAATGAAAAGATTTGAAATAAATATAAAATAGACAGTTTTTTATAATAAAATTTTGAAAATAATTAACAAACCTTGCTCTCTGGTGTCACAAAATTGCAGGTAATTAATTAATGTAACAATGACCTGGTTTTGAACATAAAACTGAATCTGGAGGGAATCTGGAGAAAAAATAATTTTAACAAAATATAAATTTGTTTATTAATATGTACTGATATATTAATTAAAAATTAATATAAATCAGGAGATCCTGATGGTATTACACTGATTTTAAAACTTTTATAACAATAGATAATAAAAGGACACATGTGCACACCTTTATTGAAAAAATATTAATGAATTAATATATGGTTGCATTTTTGGTCGCTTGCGCTGATCAGAATGAAATTAGTAACTGTCATACCATTAGTAAATTCACACTTCACATCAATATTTTATTTTAAAAATAACGTTTCGTTAAAAATTCTTCAGCTTCATTGGATTCTCCTTCGAACCCTTTGCATTCCATTATTCACGACTGCTCACAACATCTACGAACTGCTTTACAACACCTAAACACATGCGTAATTGAAGTTGCTACCATTTGTAATTGAACACATGCTGCCTATATTTCTCTGTACATTTTTGATGTTACTCACCAATCTAGTCTACTTATATTGTATTATTATTAGGAATATTGATGGGTACCCGCTAGCCGATCCGTAAGGAGTGTACCAGGTTCTGATTTTAACTACCCGCTACCCATTATCTACCCATTACCCGTTAACTCTTAACGGGTAGCGGATAATTAACGAGTAATTGTGAGCTATTTTAAGTTTTTTTGTTTATCTATAAGTATTTTGTTGTACAAATCTTTCCATCCTTTATCATGATTGTAAAAATTAAGAGGAACGCGGACCACAGGTGGCCTTTGGCCGTCCTCTATTTTTAACTAACGTGTAGCGAGTATAACGGGTAGTGGGTGATTAACGGGTAGCGGGCAATTAATGGGAATAGCGGGTAAATAGTGTTTTACCTGCCAAGTTTCACGGAACGCCCATAAAAAAAAAACTGTGCGCGCCCCTGCATATAAAGATATGTATGAAGCACATTCATATAATACCTATGTCTTAAAATATACCTTTTTATTTTCAAATGACAGTGATGAGGGTAAGCAGTCATAATTTTCAAATAAAAATAATAGTTAAATTTTTTAAATAATAGTTTTCGGATGAACCGGAAAATATTCATGTTTTTTACGAACTGGAACAATATTTTCAGTAATTTCACGAACCGGAACGATATATTCCATTATATCACGAATCGGAACACTGTTCCAGTTTGCTCCGGTACATTTCGAACCCTGTAACTATCTGCATTTGCGCAAACGTATTTCATATCCGATCTCTGACCGTTTGATTATTCGCCATAGTTCTTCCTTGTTCACGGTGTCAATTGATTCCCATCCTTCTTAAGCATTTATTGACAATGAGTAGTTTATTAGTTAACGTTTCATTAACCATGATTATGACTACGGTATGCTCCTAAATTTTGAAGATACTCTGATCCACAAAATTGAGGAGCATACCGTAGTCATAAACAATTTAAAAGCAAAAATCTGTAATATCTCAAAGGCAACATCCAGCTGTATCAATTGCATAGACTATGAGGAAACTATTGCCAAATTAAATAGAAATATTGAAATTCGTATATTCGCTTGTTCGAATATACGAATTTCAAGTCCAGGAAATGCAAAAATTAAGAACAGAGATCAGCGAATTGACCAGTGCTCAAATTTCCCAAAGTCCCGTCACTGCAGCTCCCATGAATATTCCGAAAGTCACGAAAAAACGTAAAATTCTATTCGTAGCTGATAGCCAAGGACGACACTGCGGTTCAATCCTGCATGACATACTGGACATTAACATATTCGAACCATTATGTTACGTGCTACCAAACGCCTGTTTCGAAGACGTCGCAAATGCCGCCTGCAAACTAAGTCATAACTTTGACAAAAATGACTTAGTCATCTTGTTTGCCGGCACCAATAATGCGCTTCGGAATACCTCAATTTCACGGGAATTTCTAACAGATTTGAAGTGTAAGCTTGTCAACACAAATCTGACCATATTGGCAACACCTTTCTGGGATAATCACTACAGCTTTAATTCATCTGCCTTAGAAAACAATCTGCTCTTGTTTTCTGTCTTCGATAAAGCATCTATAGTCATAAACCCCTGCTCGATTCTTAACAGTACTGATTTCACCCGACACGGACTTCACCTCAACATCGTTGGCAAAACAAAACTGTTAGAACACATTACAACCACAACAGTTTTTTCGTCAGTAACCAACCCCCTTCAGCCAACCTTCTATATCTAAATTTAAGATCCATCAGGAACAAAACTGAAATCTTAGAAGCATATTTAACAGATAAAAATATCAACTTTGTGTGTATCACGGAGCATTGGCTTAAGGAAGAAGAACTGGACTCTTTTCATTTTCTCGATTATAAATGTGCAGCCTCTAACTGTCGAAAGTCAATGGGCGGCGGAGGTACAATGATATTAAATAGGACCAACAGTAACGCTATTCCCCTTATACAGATTAACAATTTCGGCATTGATTCTCACTGAGGTTAGTGCTGCGTTTTTAAGTTTTTATAATTTAATAATATTATGTATATACAGATCTCCATCTTCTAATTTGCCCATCTTTATCCGCAATCTTAACAAAATATTGAATGCCTTGGATAGTTCAAGGAATATCATTATATGTGGTGATTTCAATGTTAATTTTAATACTAATACTACTGATGTTAATACTATCTTAGATTTGTTTGGTAGCTTTAATCTAATTTCCTCAGTAAATTTTAACACTCGCCTGCATAACAGAATAGATAACATCTTTCACAACATGAATCTCAATGAAAATAACATGCACAAAATTCCTGGTTTTTCAGACCACGATTGTATCCTAGCAACTTTCCCCCTTGACTGCATTAGCGTTCCTTCTAAATCCACTACGCCTACCTCCATTTATCACAGAATGATCTCCGACTCAAGCATACAAAATTTTTTCGTCAAATTGGACTCGCTTTCATGGGATTTATTAATCTCTACCTCTGACTTAACAGATAAGGTCGACAAATTCTTTCAATTATTTCTCTCCATCTTCGACAAAACATTTCCTTTTAAGAGATCCAAAATTTCATATAAAGCCAACCATTGCCAAGTGAATTGGTTTAATGTCCATCTTCGGAATATGAAAAATACTCTTCGTATTCTAGAACAATCTTTCCAGGAAAACCCAAATAGGATAAACAATCTCGCACTCATCAAATATAAAGTTCTTTACCGAAAAGAAATTTCTGAAACTAAGATAGCAGCACATTCTAAATTCATTGCGGAGTCTAGTAATTTAAACAAAGCCGCGTGGAAAATCATCAAAGAGATCAAAAAACTCCGACCCTCCATTTTCAGCAGAACAATTCAATGAATATTTCTCCACAATTGCCAAAACATTAAGTGATAAACTACCTCCCTCTGATGTATCGCCTGAATTCTTCTTACGGTCTTGCCTTAATTCTTCCTTCCCAAACTTTTCATTTGAACAAGTTAGTGAAATTACAGTCCGGGACATTATCTCTTCGCTAAAAAACAGCAATACTCGTGACGTCTACGACCTATCTTTAAAAGTCATAAAATCTGTCAAAGATCCCTTAATTCCGATTTTAACCAAGGTGTTTAACGACTGTATACAGAATAATTGCTTTCCTGACGTATTAAAACGGGCCAAAGTTTTGCCAATATTCAAGAAAGGAGATTTAAATAACCTTAACAACTACAGACCCATATCAATTCTTCCGATCTTTTCCAAGATATTAGAAAAAATTCTTCACAAGCAGATAATGCAGCATTTCACTAAATTTAACTTATTCTCCAATAGTCAATTTGGTTTCAGAAACAACCTAAACACGACTCACGCACTCCTAGATTATATTGCTTATGCCACGGAAGCATTTGAATCTGGCGAGTACTGTCTCAGCACTTTTCTGGACTTAAGCAAAACTTTTGATTGTATTTCACACAGCATTTTACTTAATAAACTCCCCTTTTATGGCTTTGACGACAATAGCTGTTCTATGCTTAAGTCTTTTTTATCCAATCGACAACAATTCACCCAAATTGACGGCCACAAATCTGAACCTCTTCCTCTTCTTCTCGGTGTCCCCCAAGGTTCAGTTCTCGGCCCACTACTATTTTTAATTTATATCAATGACTTCTCCCTTTTCATGGAGTACAAAACAATCCTTTACGCTGATGATACAACTCTGTTAACTGCAAATTCAGACTTAAACTTACTTCTATCTGAAAATGAACCCCTCATCAACAATGCTAACTTATGGATTGCTAGCAATAAATTATGCTTGAACGTAAGGAAATCCCAGAACCTTCTTGTAACAACTAGACCACATGACTACGACAATCCCGCACATGTAACATTCCTTGGCATTCATGTTGATCCCCATCTTCGCTGGGACCAACATACGGAATTTCTTAATCGTAAACTAAGATCTTTTACTTATTTAATTAGAAACTTAAAACGAGAAGTTAATACTGACGTGGTTCTAAAAGCCTATTTCTCTCTTTTTCATTCCCAACAAAGCTATGGCTTATTAATCTGGGGACATTCGCCAGCTGCCAAGAGAATCTTCGCCCTACAACGTAAAGTTGTGAGAATAATGGCCTCTGCTCCTTTCCAAGCTGACTGCCGGGATCTTTTTGTGAAATTCCATATAATGTCCCTACCATCCTTATATATCTATCACTGCCTGTTGCATATTTTTAAAAATTTGCAAAATATTCCAACCAACAGCTAAACACACAGCCATTATACTCGTTCGAGAAACAATATCCGCTCCAATTTTCTACGCCTAAATATATCCAGAAACTGCTGCAGTTATTATTCAATTAAATTTTTTAATTTTTTACCTGAGGAGGTTAGAAAGCTACCTTTTCAAAAATTCCAGACAAAACTCAAAGTAATCTTGTGTCAAAATCCATTGTACAGCTTTGAGGAATTAGAGTATGTAAATTTTAACTAATAATGTATAATTGTGAAATTTGTATTTTGTATTTTATGTATTTTGACTGACTAAAAACAATACCTACTCTGTATAGTATCTTAGTCAATAAACATTATTATTATTATTATTATTATTATTATTATTATTGATGCGATGCACACGTGCCCATGAGCTCGAGGGGCCCACGAGCCAAAGTGCCAATGGGGCCTTATTTTCATAAATACTTACCATTTTTATTTGTTTATTTTAATTTTTTTGTAATAAATAAAGGACAAAGAAGAGGAAAAAATGCCATTCATAGGATTATATACATTTATTATATAAATAAATTAATTAATTAATTAATGGATCAGGAAAATTAAATTTGTCTGATAAATAGACATTACCTTGCATAGTTATTGGCACTATGATTTAGATCAACATTTTCTACAACTTGTTCTGATGATTTTGTTTCCACTTCGTCGCCCTCTGGCACTTGTTCAGATTCTGTGTCATCTTTTGCTTCCAAATTTAATAATAAGCTAGTAGAAGGAACTGTAGGAGTCGATTCTGCCGTCGATTCTTTAAAAAAGCTATCTAGTTTAGGCAATATATTTATTCCCTCTTTCGCTTCTTCTTTTTTCTTTCTTTGTCCGCCCGCTCTGATGTTTCGGTATATTTATCCTTATAAGTATATACTATATTAGACATGTACTAAACATAAAAAAATATCTTTTTAAACTTACCTTATGATAAATTAGCACAAATGAAAATTCTAACGTATTTTTAAGACAATTTCACTCAAGCTTCAGGTAAACTTTAAACTAAATATTAACAATACAAATTATACAAATTGATAATATGTATGTCAATAGGAACCGTTCGCAATCAGGGTAAGATTTGAAATAAATGAAATCAAGTAAAAGACCGTTGTCTACGGACAATTCAGACTTGTTCAGACTTGTGTCGCGTATTGTATAGTTAAGACAACATTCAATGTGTCTATTGCATTTCATTTTTTACATTTAAAAAAAGAATTAATATATTGAACAATTTGCGACCTCCTATTTCTAAATCTAGGGAAAAGACAATTAGATCATGGAACACAGAAATTATAATTATTAGGTACATATATATATATATATATATATATATGTATGTTGGAGTTTATTTATATATATATATATATATATATTTCCTGGCAAGTTGTTTCTTTAGGCATTTCACTTTAATTTTTTTTTTTTTTTTTTTATATATATATATTTTAAGACACTTCAGCTGCTTGGCTATTAGTGTCTGAAATTACTAAGGTTACATGATTGATACATAATTAGTTTATTGATACATTATTAATTTTAAACTTATATTAGATGCTGAATATTGGTTGCCTGTAAGAAGTTCAGTACGTTATTAGTCATTGTTGAGTCTAGTCTTAAGTTGTCTTTAAGGTCTTGTTGTAAATTGTAGTTTGTACGTAAGTTAGTGTAGAGTTGGCAGTTAATTAGTATGTGGTTGACGGTGAGTTGTTCGTTGCATGTCTCACATATTTTGTTGTCTAGTCTTGCCATGAGGTGTTCGTGTGTGTGTCTGGTGTGTCCGATTCTGAGTCTTGTCATTATTACTTGTTCTCGTCTGTTAGTGCCTGAGTTCCAGTTTTGTATGTCGTCCTTAACTGTTCGTAGTTTGTTGTTGGTAGTTTCGCGCCACTTAGTCAGTCTGTTCGTGTGGAGTTTCGTCTTGATGATCTGTCTTATGTAGGTTTTGTTAGGGGGTAGGTAGAGTATATCTTCATGACAGGTGGAATCTCGGGCGGCTGTGTTGGCACGTTCGTTGCCTTCTATGCCAATGTGGGCAGGAACCCAGATGAGGTGAACTGTCTTCGTTGGTTCCGCTGTCATCTGGTGCAGTTGGTCTTGAATTTGTTGTATAACCGTTTCTTTTGAGTAGGTGTTGCTGAGGGCTTGTAGTACACTGAGAGAGTCAGTGCAGACGGCTATGTTTCGGTAGGTGGTATCTGATGCCATTGCGAGTGCTTTCAGAATTGCTAGAGCTTCTGCTTCGAACACACTACTGGTTGTTGGTAACTGGTACGTTTTACTCTCTTCTTTATGTACAGTAGCTATAGTACAGTTGTTGTCAGTTTTTGACGCGTCTGTGTAATAAAACTGAAATTCGTGCAGTTGGCGCTGAAGTTCCGCACACTTGGTTTTTAATATTGTTGGTTCTGATTTTGTATATTTAGTTAGACCTGTGTGTGTGATTATTTTCCCAAAAAGCCAGGGTGGGGTATGATGGAAGGTGGTTGGTTGTATTGGAGGGATTAGAATATTGTTAGATTGCAGGATGGTGCTAATATATTGTTGTAACTTGGTATTGTTATGGATGTTAAGTATATTCTGAATGTTTGATTTTAAGAAAAAGTGATTGTATGTTGCATGGTTTGGTTTAGCAGCTAGATTTGTTACGTACATCATGGTAAGTTTTTGTCGTCGTTCCTGTAACGTTGGCTCGCCGGCTTCGTTCAAGATACTGATGGATGGACTGGATTTAAATGCGCCTGTTGCTATTCTGATTGCTGTGTGGTGGACTGCATCCAACAACTTAAGCGTTGTTTTGCTGGCAGTGGCGTATGCAATGCAGCCGTAGTCAATTTTTGCTAAAATTAAAGTTTTATAGATTTTTAGTAATGTATTTTTGTCTGCTCCCCATGTTTGATTTCCCAAGGTTTTCATTATATTTAATTTGTTGTTGCATTCGGCTTTGATTTATTAATTTTGAAAATACAGATTGCATTTTAACAAAAAATCATTTTAATTAATTTTGATTATCATAAATATAAAACAACTTTTATTTGAAACATTTTTTCGAATAAGGCACAAGCAGATATAAATTTAAAAAATTAAATTACATTTAGAACTTAACATGAGCCAAAAGAACACTAAAATTTTAAATAATACAATGAGTAAGGAGGGGCCCCTTAATCCCAGTGGCACACCGGCCCACAAAGGTCTTGCTACGCCACTGTATAACAGTGTAGACTTCACGTTGGTATCACTCGGATTTTCGTTTTCTTCAATATGTGAATTGATTTGTTGACCATAATTTGTTCAGAGGGACAAAGGCCTCTAATGCCTATATGTACCTACAGCTACCTAAATATATTGTGACGAAAATGTTTTGATTTCCCTCATGGGATGCCTATGGGGGAATTTCGTGGTATAATCTGGAAAGTTCTAGTAAGTCCTATCCATGAAAACCATGGCACAATCTAGAAGTCTTTAGAAAAACATGGAACATTGTAACAATAGAACCAAGTTTACTTGGTAACGTAATGAGATGCTCTTATGTAGTCAGTTGATTTTCATTATTTGTTCAGGCAAGTATACTCACGGTTTGTGCATCCGGGCGAAACGTGAAAAAATATAAGTGTAATGTTATCAGTGTAAATAAATTTTACCTTCTGGAAAATTATGCGTTTTTGTTTGAAGAACCTGAAAACGTTACAATATATAATTTTGTAGTTTTCCTTAATTTGCATTGGTTGCGCAAAGAGTATAAACCACTGGTTAAAACCTAAATTTGGCCTTGTTATGACGCCTTTATGCACAACTCTTCATTCTTGCAGCTTCTTCATTTACCCTTAATTTTAGCGAAACCAAAACTTTGGCACAACATTTAGATTTTAAAAGATGTGTTGTCACTCGCCTTAACATAGATTTGATTTTTATTGTTAACATTGTCAAGTTAACTGTTTTAATTTTTCGTATATTTTGTATATTTTATTATCTAGCAGATGTATACTCGAATATAATTACGTTTTTGTAACAAGTTCAGCTTAGTGCTATCCACCATTGCTCTGCGTGGGAAAATGCAATATGTAGCCAATGACAGAGAAGCGCAGTATCGACCTCAGGAAAACATTTCTTCATTCTGTTTTCCGATATTTGGTTCCAACTTGTTTCTAGTTCCAAGCTACTTGTTTCAAATATACACGATTTAAATTTTGATATATTATGATACGCATGATATACACCTCCCCACCTTAAATTATAAAAAAGGAAAACAAAAATGATGGGAAGTTTTCATATATCATGGTTTCCTAGCTACCTGTTTACAACATGTACGGAAAAAAAGCTATTTAGTAGGCCTTGAATTTAATTTTTTTTTTAAGTTTGTTTTTTTTAAGTAGGCTTTTTATCGTTTGTAAGCATTTACTTTCGTTGCTTGTGATCATAATTTGTATTTTTTCAATAATTATAATACAAATACAAATGTATACTTTTACAAATATATGTTTGTTTTGTATATAACCTCAAACTAAGACGTCAAATGTCAGTTAAATGATACTGAAGAATTGGTATTGCCAACCTAATTTCAAAGTAAATAAATTTCACGGCTACCTAGACGCCTTATTATCTCGATCATATTGTAGTAAAACTAAAATTGCGCCAGCATCAAAATTATGTTGAAAATCAGTTAAACTAAATATTAAAAATTAAAAACTCGTTCATATGAATTTAAAAAAATATATTTTAAAAAAAGGCCGAAAATGTGATATTTTTCTAAAAAATCAGCTGTGGCCACCACAGGACAATATCATAAAGTACTTGTATAAAATACATTCTAGCAGCAGAGTAGAAATAACTTGGCCTAACATTTTCTAACAGAGATATTATTTATCATGACCATGGAAACGTTACATATAAGTATGAAATTATTATATTATAGATTTTACAAAAAAATATCAAAATTTTTCGTTTTATCAAAAAACGTCTCAAATAAGTTATTAGTTATTGCATTTATAGCTATTTTTGTTAAATAATTTATTTCGAAATATTTTTCTGTTGCTAAATATTGGCAAAAATCTTAAAATCGACATAAGTAAACTCCCATTTCTAGTCAACCGATTTTTACCAAAAGTCGATCAACTCGTGCCATTGATTGCAGAAGCTTAAATATGAAGTTTCATAAAAATCCTTTTAGCCGAATTTGCTCTGCACGTGTACACAGACAGACAGACGGACAGACGGACGACGGACAGACGGACAGACGGACAGACGGACAGACGGACAGACGGACAGACGGACAGACGGACAGACGGACAGACGGACAGACGGACAGACGGACAGACGGACAGACGGACAGACGGACAGACGGACAGACGGACAGACGGACAGACGGACAGACGGACAGACGGACAGACGGACAGACGGACAGACGGACAGACGGACAGACGGACAGACGGACAGACGGACAGACGGACAGACGGACAGACGGACAGACGGACAGACGGACAGACGGACAGACGGACAGACGGACAGACGGACAGACGGACAGACGGACAGACGGACAGACTGACGGACAGACTGACGGACAGACAGATCGACAGACATCATGCTAATAATAGTCAAAACGTTATGTAGGGACCTCAATTCGTAGAGATCCATCGAAATCTCGAAATGTCAAAATCGGTATGATCACAATACCTCCCTTATATATGTTGGCGGTCGGTAAAAATAATCACATGAAAACATCCGTTCTCATTCATGTGCATTAATCCAATTTTTGTTAGACTTATAGACCAATCCCTCCAAATTTCGATTGTTTTATGGTTCACATCAATATGCAGTTTTCTCTATTTATTTAGATTTTTATACCAACCACTTCAGACTGGTTGGTATAAACTCAGGTTAAGTGTAGGGTGCAAGACAAAAGCTTTTTTTTGCACTACTTTGCCAAAAATCTCGTTCGAATAAAACTATTTTTAAAGATTACTTTTCTCTGTTAATCTAGGAACAAGAGCTGTAATCATGTACTCTTTAAAAAAATATGATAAAAAATCAAAAAATACATACATTTCTTTCAAGTGATTGAAGTCTCAATATGTTTCCTCTATGTCGATCAACTGTATATGGTCATCCTAACTTTCATAGAGATTTATTCAGTGGCGGTTCGTGACTTTTTGGGACTCAGTGCTGCAAATTATAATACAAGGCTAGGTTTAGGCGTTTAACCACGACGTTTTATCATATAAGACTCTGTTGAATTGCCTCTTATAATTATAATTTTTGCTTTTTGCACTTAAAATATTTAAATTTGGTGTGGGTCGCCCCAATTTTTAATATCAATTTTTTCTTCTAAGGTTCTTCTGTTAAATGGAATTTCCAATAATTATTTGACAGTATTCATTTTTTAAACCTATTGTTTTATAAATTAAAATACGAAACGTATTTGTTAAGCTAAGATACTTGTATAAATTTAAAAGAAACATTTAGAAAATACTAATTATTAATACCTACCTAAACAATAAATTTTTAGAGATAATATAGGTATAGTGATTCAGTGGCGCACACAGATTTTTGGCTGGGGGGTCCAATTATGGACATAATTTTTATAAAGAAATATTATATATTTAAAACTTATTATAAACAATAACAATGATTATGAAATTTATTGTAATATTATTTATAATTTATATTATTATATAAATATATATCATTTTGGAAATGTTTTTATGAACATTTGTACAATGTATTTCAACGTAGGTACACTTAAAATTTTGGTACGGGGGTGGTCCGAACCCGTCGGACCCCCCCCCCACCCTTGTGTGCGCCAGTGTAGCGATTTCAGTTACGACTTAAATAAATACATTAAATAATTTCAAAGTACTGTGATCACTGTCATTGTGACGCTAACAGCATGCTAGCTCCGATCCCCACCAGTTTATCACTACTGCCTACGCACCGTTTCCCCTTTACAAGCCTACATTTGCACTTTCCTTGTCGCTAGGATATAAGCAGCGCGACGTAGACTTATTCAAAGGAAACTTGTAAATATTTATGAAACAATAGCATTCAATGTTCAAAATATATTTAAAAAAAAAACATTTTCACACCACAATTACTATGTTAAATGCATTTTGAGTTCAAAAAAAGATTTTTTTAAATTATTTTTAAGTAAGAGCTGCAGCTCCGCAGCACTGGATTTATTGGTTATAATTTTACGAAATCCAAAAAAGTAGATATATGTATGGTATACAGGGTATAAATGAGACACTTCTTAGGTATAGATTTTTTATTTATTTTACATAAATTATTAATTATTGATACTTACTAAATAACAATGAATATACATTTATAAATAAATATGATAAACAATACCTTAATTTAATGACTAGCATATATCACACAAATTAAAAAAATATAAATAAAATAAATATGGATAATAAATAGTAATTATGTACAGAATTATAACAGAAAGACAAAAATAATATCGATTTACTTTGCCATGATAAGTGATTAGACTAGAAAAATAAATGTACGTTTTACAATTGTGTCACAATTACAAGAAAAACAGATGTAGACGGACAACTAAACTAAAAAAAGGCTGAGTTGATGGTTTACTTGTATATAGATCACGAAAATGTAATTTTTCTTTAAGCTTTTTAATAAAGTTTTCCAAAAAATTTAAGGGATATTATAATACGTTCTCTACGCCCTCTATTCTCTGATGCCAGACTATCTCCAGTTAAAATGACGACGCAACTAGAAACATTATCACGTATAGAATTTCTTCTGTATAGTCTTTCGTTAGTATGATTAAAACATATTCCCTCTGCCGCAATTCATTAACAATTTATACCCGCCTACGGCGAAATGTAAGTATTCAATAAATGAGAATAGTGCAAGATGTGCTCCGAAGGAAAAACAAACATTAATGACGAACAGCTTAGAGGCAGATTTAGCCTTGCGATCGCTGCCGTGAACACAGTTAAGCCTGGAACAGAATGCACTGCGCGCTACGCCGTCAGCGCGCCGTCATTTGCGACGGCGTTGCGTCAACGCCGTTGAGATTTTCGTCTGCACGCAATGCAATAATTTTTAACGCCGTCAAGTGTCACTTTACAACCTATATCTGTGTTTATACGTGCGCTTTCTTTTATTAAAAGTATAATGGATGATGAAGACTTGTGTGTGATGTTATTTATGTTGTATGCAAGTTATTTATACATACAAACACTTTATCATTCAGTAAAAACTGAGGTTAGGTGTTCTGCGTCAACGTTCAACGGCGTCAAAAGTTGGAAGTTGACGAACATTCAGTATCAACGGCGTTCGAACGGCGTAGGACGTTGTCCATTCTGTGCACTTGCGTACGACAGCTTAGTTTTAACTTTCTTCTGACAGATAGCGGCGTACGAACGCCGTCAACGCGCCGTAGAACTCGTTGCATTCTGTTCCCCACTTTAGAATTGAGGAAATGATTACACAACAACCGCGACGAACTGTAAAGGCGTTTTCACACACATCGAAAAACTGCCCCCGGTGTCGGCGCTAGATACAGTGTAATCAAATGGACGTTTTCGCACATAGCTCAGTCCGGAAAATTTGCGGGTCTGGTAGGCGACAACGGTAAAATCAACCAGCGTTGATCTCGACAAATCAGATTACGGGACAACATCTCATTGCTCTCACCACAGGATTCTGGTGCTTAATGTTAATTTCTAATCATACTGCGAGGAAAATAATGAGTATTAGTACTCAAACGAACGTTATTAAAGAATTTAGACTGATCCTCTTCAAGTTTTCCAACGAGCTTGTAAAAAATGTATTCTAAATATCTGACAGTCAAAAGAGGATGTATCCAGTATTGTTTTTTGTTTTTACCTCTTCAATAACTATTTTAAGATACAATAATTAAAGGAGATATCGACTCTTGAAAGTAGTATACATGTCCGATGTTACAATCGCACAATCAATAACGGGATGTGTGAACGACTGCATTGGTTAGAGCCAGAACCGACTATGGTTTTGCTCGTGTTTGTGAAAACGCCGTAAGGCTGAAGGTGTGCGAATTTCATTCGCTGAAGAAACACCTTGAAGTACAATGGTATCCAAATGATGAAGCAATATTTAATGATGCCTTTGAGTGGTTAACAAAGCAAGAGCCGGATTTTGGAGGCCTGCTACTGACAGTAAAACGCAAATTATCAAAAATAAAGTTGATGTTAAACTAAATCAGAGGTCATCACGTTTTTTTCTTAAAAACTGCAACACTTATTTCCAACAAATGTGCAAAAGAGATGCGTTGACGTTATTTTAAAGGCTTTATGTTTTTGAAATAATTCTGACCTCCCTATGTATGCATGAATGTTTTAAAAAGCTATTAGTACGTTGTCAAAACTACTATAATCTGTTTTCAGATGACAATTACTTTGTTTACATGCTCATTAAAATGGGAATAGGTTAAAGCCGGTGTTCGTTACACCTGATGTTTATTGGTCTTTACATGCCGAAACTTTATACGTACGAATTTCTTTCGAGACTAAAATGCTCAGAATTGCCAATTTTCAACAACTGTCAGCGGTATATAGGCTAAAATCATCATTTCTTAAATTTTCTAGTATTGTAACATTCTAAAATTCTTATGATCTTTTTTTCATTGAAATACTACGTTTAGTACACTCATACCTCGCTTTACGGCCTAGATACGTTCCGGAAAAGTTGGCCGCAAAGCGAAAAGCCGTATAAACGAATCAATTCCGAATTCCGAAAGATCATTTGTTAGGTTCAATATGGTTTGTCGAAGTTCAGAAATAGAATCAACTTAAGGATCATTAGTTTTTATTCTTTCTGGCCATATTTTTTTCACATTTATTATTTTTTTGGCCGTTTAACGAAACATTTTGGGCCGTATATCGAAAAGTGCCATAATTAAAGGAGGCCGTTATAGCGAAAAGCCGTATAAAGAGCGGCCGTATAGCGAGGTATGAGTGTAATTTATTACTAAACTTAAAACTTGTTTTCAAAGGCAGTAATAATCTTCATCGAAACAATTGGTTTTCTCAATAATTTTCAGTATTCGTTTCTAATTTTCATTCTATGGACCAGGCGCGCACGAGGGCGTGTCCTCTAGTCCGGACTCTCCCCCCAGGAACGGAAACATCCTGTACTGATTTAATAAAAACTAAAAAATTGAACATAGAAATTACCTTTTTAGGGTTTTGTAGGTATGACCAAAAAACCCTTATACCGTCATTTTGTCGTCTGTCTGTGTGTCTGTCTGTCTGTCTGTTCGGTAAAAATTGTAGCCAAACGGCTAAACCTAGAGAGTTGAAATTTGGCATGCTTATACAACTCTTTGACCCGCACATAGGAAAAATACTAAAACATCTAAAAAACATACCCCCCTAAAAATATAAACAAATATGTGCTCATCGCAAACAAAAATATTTTTTTTTTTTAATTTTGAGTAGGGTATCAAATGAAAGCCCTTAGTACGTGGATTAACGATCAAATTTTTATTTTTGCAAAATAAATTATTTTGAAGCGATTTTTGCCAAAATTGTGCAAAAAAAATTTTGTCCCACACCTTGTAGCCCAGATGGTTTAAACTAAAAATCTAAAAAAATTCTAAGTTATGTATATTGGTGTGAACCGAAATAGTACAACAGGAATTTTTGATCAGATTATGTTTTCGGAAAATAACGCATTTTTTGTGGTTTTTGGTTCACAAAGTAGAAAAGTTATACCAATGTAAGACACTCACATTCAAGGCGTGCGATAGCGTAATGGTTAGAGCACTGGTGTCGTAAGCTAAAATGCGCTGGACGCAAAAGGAAACGAAGGGTTTCGAGTACGGAGTGAATTTTATTTTTTCTGTTTTTTATTATGTTGAAATTATTTTGTCAAAATTCTAGTTATATTTTGACAAATGTTGCATTTAATTTTTAAGAGCGTAAATTTAATAACCAGTCTTATTATATGATTAACAGACGATAAATTATTTTAAAAATATCGTTCATTTTGCCGTGATTACTACAAAGTAAAATTTGTCCTACGCACTCAGCATGCCGCCTTCACTTATTATATACCTGCGAAATCCTGAAATGTGTGAATATTCACACTTCACATCAATTTTTAAAAAAAAACTTAATAATTAATTTTTATTATTTTTCGAATATTTTTGCGAAATTAACCCCCTCCCCAGACCAATTTTCTGTATGCGCAATTTTCCGTCTGTTATTGATGAATATAATTAAAAATAATACTACCGAAAAATCAAGTTCGGTATTGTTTTCCATTTTAGATTAGACGAAAACACCGGTGACACATAGGTTTATTATGTGAAAATAAAAGGAATAAAATTATATCTCCTTATGTTAGTAGAAGGATGTTAAACCAGTGTTCAGCGTCTATATGACTTTAACATGAGGTTTTAAATCACTTATACACTTTGCATAATGGAATTACGTTAAACCTGCTTTAAATCGAGAGTTATAAACGTTTATATGCAGGTTTAAAGTAATCCGCATGTCTAACTCCGAGAGTAACAGTACATGTATACATATACATGTTAATAATATAAAATGTCAGTCTACTACTTCTGTAAAAACATAGTTCTTGGTTATTAATTATTGCTGATCTATTTTAAATACTCTTATTTGATAAACAATCATCGAATTTTAGCAAAAAGTTCTGGAATAGTTAAAAGTTGTTATTTTATCAAACTGACTTACGAAAAGCGAGTCATTTCGATGTTATTCACTATAAAGGCAGTAAAAGAATTTGTTATTTTTTACATGAAATTTAATCTCAATCGATGCTGCTGAATGAAGAGTTAGAGGTATTAGATTTGGTTGTTCTGGGATCTTCTGGTGTCCAAACTTTGGCGTACATCGTGCCGTTTGGGTTAGTACTTTTACTTCTGGACCAGGATAACGAGTGTGCTGTGTAATGTCCTCCAGTTCCTGAAAATAAAATAAAATTTAGTATTTGATTTTATTTCTTTAATTTGATTAAATGATTCGGGAGGAAAATGACAAATTGATGACATTTTGAAAAGATGATAAATGTAGACAAAATAATCTGATTAAAATTTTATTCCGATTAACATCAATGGTTATACAATAACTCTGAATTTTTCAGATTTTTAAACCAATCCCTTTGAAATATAGGATGGAAGACAAGTTTTATTTTGAAGAAAACATTTTCTGCAAAAACGCATTAAAACATAAAGATTTTAAAATATGTCTTCTCGTTGTTTAGCACAACGTTTTTCAACCGGGGGGGGGCGAACTCATACAAGATCGAAACATGAAAAAATTAGTTTTTTGTGTTTTTTTTATTATGCTCCGAGCTACTGATAACTCAGCTAAAAGTATGGATATAAGTATATAGGAAAAAGTATATAGGAAAACTATCGAGAGTTCAAAAAAATACTTCGCAGGATAAATATGCAAATATGTAAAAAATAAATAGTAGTATTATTTTAAAATTTTGTGTGGGACATTAAATGAAAGCTCTTATTGCGTGTAAAAACGTCAAATTTATATTTTCAAAAAAAAAACATTTTTTTATGGGGTTTTCGTCAAAAATGTGTCAAATAACTTTTGCCCCCACTCTATTTCCCAGAGGGATTAATCTAAAATTCTTAAAAATTCTCAATAATGTACATTTATGGGAACCAGAATAATAATAATAATAATAATTTATTGATCCAGTAGATTACATACAAGTAATATTGGATAAGTCATTTTACAAATTGTCAATAATTAACATCACTAACACAGTCAAAATTTTAAAAATAAAATAATAAATATGTCATATAAAAGTATAAATATATAGATAATAAATTACAATATTTATGTTCGTCTATTTACAAATTAAATAAATAAATAATTAACAAAGTAAATAAATAAATAATTAACAAAGTAAATAAATAAATAATTAACAAATTAAATAAGTCAGTTCAAATCTTAAATAAGAGTGATTACTTATTGTTGCAGCATAAGATACTTATTTAGATTATAAAAACACTTACTGATTAAAAATTTAACTATCCTTTTCTTAAATAGCGGCAAGGTTGTACTATCTTTGATGTGAGAAGGTAGTTTATTATAACATTTTTTCATTAGTATATTTGAATTTTGTGCCGTTTTTGCAAATCTAACTGTTTGAATTTCTAAATTACTGTTTTGTCTAGTATTATATGTATGTATATCTGACCGCTTCTCGAACTGATAAGTTTTGTTGTACATGAAGGGTAGCCTGGTATATACATACATACACGGTAAGGGTAAGATTTCAGCTCTCTAAAAATAGGAACACAAGAGGTTTTACGGCAGCACCCAATCATATTTCTAATGATTCTTTTCTGCATTTTAAATAATCGATTGAACTCTGAACTTGTATCCCAGTATAATAAACCATATGACAAAATGGAATAAATGTGACCAAAGTAATACGCTCTGACTACATCTTTTGTGCAACATTTTGCAAGGTTTTTTACTTTCCAGCATTCCTGGTATATTCTCTTGCAAAGATTATTTATATGTATATCCCAGTTCAGGCATTCGTCTATATAAATTCCAAGAATTTTGGTAGACTGGACTTGTTCAATCGATTTATTTATCTTAATTAATTGACTTGTGTCACGTTCTTTTTTACGTTTAGTAAATGTAATAAAGTTACATTTACTTTCATTAATAATTAGATCATATGACACAAGCCAATCGTACATAATTTTAAGATCATTGTTAATCTTTTGAACAAGATTTTGACTATCAGAATCAGAGCCCATTATCGTGGTGTTGTCAGCGAAGGCTACAAATTCAGAGTATACCCTGCAATGTCATTTACATATAAAATATATAGAAGTGGCCCAAGTACACTTCCTTGCGGTACACCCCGATCTACTGGTAAATAACTTGATTTTATTTTACCTATCTGCACATATAGCATCCTATTATCCAAATATGAATATGAATAGTGTAAAAGGAATTTTTGATCTGATTAGTTTTTCGAAAAATATCGTTTTTTTTTTTTTTCTAAAATAATTGTTTATTTAAAATTTATAGTGTGGCATCAAAAGAAAGCTCTGAATACGTAGATAAGCAACGAAAAGTAGGTTTTTAATTTTTTTTAATCTTATAGGATTTTTGCCGAAACTGTGTTAAAAAACTCTTGGCCCACACCCTATAACTCGGGAATTTTAAATCTGAATAAATTCTGAGTAATGCACATTAATTATTAAACGAAAGGTATTTAATGTAAGCCGAAATGTCCGAACAACTAGGCAATCCTGTGCAATGGGATTGTCAACTGTTAATCTGTAAAAGACGCTACGTAGAGGACTGACGTTGTTCGGTTACCTAGATTGCTTTGATTACTGATTATTGCTTAGTTATAAATATTATAGACACATTCTTGGTTATACCTACGGAAGTTTAAAAATTAGTATTCGTTTATAGAGGAATAATGGTACTAGTGGAAAATCAGGTTGATCATTTAGATTCTATATAATGCTGTAAGTTTAAAACCAGACTTTACTATGCACCATTTAGGCTAGATGATGCGATATACACATTATTTATTTGAGCTGCCTGCGTGTAGAACTATTAACAAGGTGTATTGCTTATTAAACGGGGAATACCCTGTTATTATTTTTGTCTATGCATACAATAAATAAACAAAATATTTGATGATACATTGTACACCTGCAAAATTATCTATGACGGTCGATTTAATGCGGCAACTAAATTATTCATATAAATACGGACACATGTCCTGTCCACAGCCATATGCCTACGTCACTTAAATACAGGTCGCGCACATCATAATTGTAGAGAGTGGGTGGTTTTCGGAAATAGGGGGCAGGCAACAAATCAAGATATACATTACTAAATATGTACATGTGTTTGTAATTTAATGAAAAAATATTTGTCAGGAAATCTGGTTGAATATTTAATTGAAACAAAAAATATTCTAAATTGGTAACAGGGAGAGATTTATTGCAAAGCGCGTCTGTCATGACAAGAATTCATAATAACACCTTTCCCTGCGATATGAATTTCGAGTTACGAGAGTGGATTGATACAAAGAAATCTAATTAGTACCAATTTTTCACGTAACAAAAGAATTTTCGGAACAACGAAGAGAAAAAAAGTTGAGGGACGATAGCATAATTTTGGAGACTGTGTTTGCTATAGTGTGCGTTTTGCCAATGTTCGTTTTTGTGTGCAGCGCGCTATCAACATAGGTAGTTAGTGTCTTCGAGAAACGAAATTTTGCCATACGAAGGTTTTTTTCAAGTATTCAAATATTTATAGAAATTAATTTTTGTTTCTTAAACTAAACTTCAAGAGCTTACGTTTGATATCCTACTAAAAAAAATTAGCTGTGGCCACCACAGGACCGACCACCATCACGAAGTACTTATATAAAATACATTCTAGCAGCAGAGTAGAAATAACTTTATATAAGTTATATATAAGTATGAAAAAATAGATACTTTTTTCGTTTTATCAAAAAATGTCTCAAATAAAAGTTGTTAAGTTGATCAACTCGTACCATTGATGTCAAAAGCTTAAATATGAAGTTTCATAAAAATTCTTTTAGCCGAATTTGCTCTGCACGTGTACACAAATAGACAGACGGACAGACGGACAGACGGACAGACGGACAGACGGACAGACGGACAGACGGACAGACGGACAGACGGACAGACGGACAGACGGACAGACGGACAGACGGACAGACGGACAGACGGACAGACGGACAGACGGACAGCCGGACAGACGGACAGACGGACAGACGGACAGACGGACAGACGGACAGACGGACAGACGGACAGACGGACAGACGGACAGACGGACAGACGGACAGACGGACGGACGGATGGACGGACGGACGGACAGATGGACAGGCGGATGGACGTACAGATGGACGGACGGACAGACGGACAGACAGACCGACAGACATTACTTGGTCATTGGTATTACGATTTTCTTTTTTTTTAAATTCGTAAACCTGGGAAATAGGGATTTTGTTCGTTAATCCACACATCAAAAGCATTTGTGGTCCGATATAAAATTTAAAAAAATAAAATAAATGTTGATTTGATCGTTTAATAAATATGTACATATGTATACATTTTTCAAGCGATGTGCTTTATCGAAATCCCTTTACTTTTCTTGTATGCATACCAAAATTTAACTCTTTCGGCCACAATTTCTAACGTCAGACAGACAGATGCATGAGTAATGGTATAAGGGTTTTATAGCAAAATAAATCATATGCGTAGTACTATTTAGTAGTAGTAGTTAGTACTAGCTTTCTAAACCTTGTGAGTATTTAGGCTAGATTGATATTTATAGGTATTTTGCAAAAACATTATAGGATCACTTCCATTTTTACCGACCGCCAACATATATAAGGGAGGTATTGTGATCATACCGATTTTGACATTTCGAGATTTCGATGGATCTCCACAAATTGACGTCCCTACATAACGTTTTGACTATTTTTAGCATGATGTCTGTCCGCCCGTTGGTCTGTCCGTCAGTCAGTCCGTCCGTCTGTCTGTCTGTCTGTCTGTGTACACGTGCAGAGCAAATTCGGCTGCAATGATTTTTATGAAACTGCATTTTTAAGCTTTTGACATCAATGGCACGAGTTGATCAACTTTTGGTATAAATCGGTTGACTAGAAATGGGAGTTTACTCGTGTCGATTTTAAGATTTTTGCGAATATTTAGCAACAGAAATATATTTCGAAAAAATTTATTTAAAAAAAGTTGCTTTAAATGCAGTAAATAATAACTTTTATTTGAGACGTTTTTTGATAAAACGAAAAATTTCGAACAATTTTTGTAAAATTTTTTCATACTTATATGTAACGTTTCCATGGTCATGATAAATAATATCTGGTCAAGTTATTTCTATTCTGCTGCTAGAATGTATTTTATACAAGTACTTTATGATGGTGGTCGGTCTTGTGGTGGCCACAGCTGATTTTTTATAAAATGATTATTAAGTTGGCTGTCACCTTATCTGATGGTGTGGACCGCACCCTATAGAGTTTACTTACCAAACTCTAAAAATGGAATTAGTTCTATATTCTGTTCTGTTACTATAATCTTACAATTTTGTCTGAAAATTGCTCTAATAAAATTTCGGATTTTTTTCTGATGCTCTGTATCCTTAATCAGATATGTTGTTAGATTCATCCAAAGTAGATAAACTATTAATTCAACAACCGTTTTATTCCTCCCATTCATCCTCCCTCTTAATTTATAGGCCAAGGTGGACACAAACAAACCTAATCATTAATAGATTGAGGTTTATATAAAAATTCTTAATATGCATGCGTGCAGAGCTGATGCGCCCCAAATGACAATTCGTTCCACAAAGCAGCTGTATCCTGTCCGCTATACGACCCCTGGCGTTATCTGCGGGTTTCATCCCCCGCCCTTGCACTATGACCCCGGAGGTTACGCGATTTCATGCCGTAATCGTTCTATCGGTCCTCGAGTGCGCACTCAATAGGGGGAAATTATTCATATAGTGTAGTTGAATAGTGTATAATACACTTCTATTGCGATATGATCGTTTATTTTCTATAGCTTTAATTGAGATATGTGTTGTTTGTTTGTCATTATAGAGTTATGATGGTAGTATTGAGGTATTGGGCACGAATGTTAAGTATATTCAAGCCCGTCAGAAATTAAATATGCTGCTCCCAAAATAATTTTTTATTTACTTATTAAAGTAGCAAATTTCTTTACAAGTACATCTAAATTGATTGAGTCGCTTAACTGATAATCTATTGACATCATCGCCAGTGCCGACAGTCTTTTTTGCGACATATTAGACCGCAAATAATTTATTAATAACACTGATAAACACACTATTTGTGACATGGCAATTTCTGGGTATTTCTTATGTATTTTGATACGCTGAAAACAAATCCGAAAAGTGAATTTTTCATCACCCATAGATTTTCTATAACAGGCAAATTTATATTTTGCAATATGCAACATTTTATAATAAACTTTGTAAGGTTCAATGGAACCTCTTAAATTCCACTACTAACAGTAACGATAGGTATGATCATTTTCTGAAATTATTCCTTTCTCATTTCTCAGCATCTTTCCCACTTCAGAAAATTAAAATCCGGCCAAATAGGCACAAGTCCACTCAAGTAAGCTGGTTTAATGATCACCTTCGTGGCATGCGCGACTCACTCCAAGGCTTAAATTAAGTCCTCAATATGAACCCAACTGAATTCAATAAAACCGCACGTGATAAATATAAAACTGTTTACCGTAAAGCAATATCTGCAGCTAAGATTGAAGCCAATACTAAATTTATTAATAATTCGAATAATATTCAGAAAGCTACATGGCAAATTATTAATAAACGCAGAAATAATACTGAAAATCACCTTAAAGAAACCATTATTACCCCCAACCAGTTTAATGAGCACTTTACAAACATAGCCAAAGAACTTATAAATAAAGTCCCTATATGTAACATAACACCGGATTCATTTTTGTCGAGTAACACACACAATACAATTTTTTCTTTTGAATCTGTCAGTGAAATCACGATTAGAGATATTGTTAATTCATTAAAGAATAGCAATACTCTTGACGTGCATGGACTGTCAGTAGAAACTCTAAAACGTGTAAAAGATTCCATCATTTCACCTCTTACAAGGATAATAAACGCCTGCATTATGAACAACTGTTTTCCCGATGCTCTTAAAGTTGCCAAAGTTTTGCCTCTATTCAAGAAGGGTGATGTTGATGATGTCAGCAATTCCCGACCCATGTCCATTTTGCCAGTGTTTTCTAAGATTTTTGAAAAGGGGCTATTCAATCAAATTGTGCAATATTTTACCTACAATAATTTATTCTCAGTCAGTATGAGTCTCTACTGCTGAGCACCAGGAGACATAATATTGCCAATCCCCCCTCCATAAAATTTCTTGGTATCCACGTTGATCCTCATCTTCGTTGGGATCAACACGTGGATATAATAAGCTGTAAACTACACTCAACTGTGTATCTGATACGGAATCTAAAGCATGAAGTCAGCTCAGATGTTGTTTTAAAAGCCTATTTTTCCATCTTTCAGTCCCGCCTAACCTATGGGTTAATAATCTGGGGACATTCTCCTGCAGCAAACAGAATTTTTGCAGTTAAAGTAGTAAGAATAATTGCCGGTGCTCCTTTAAGAGCGGATTGTCGAGATCTTTTTGTGAAACTCAAAATAATGTCTTTGCCTTCATTATTTATTATTTATACGCAAACATTTAACGAATTACAGTACATTTGGTGAGACACATGATCACAACACTCGCAGTAAAAATAATATCCGCGGTAAATTTTTGCGTCTAAATAAATCTAGAAATTGCTCAAATTATTTTGCTGTTAAATTATATAACTCTTGCCTGAGGGACTCTGTACACTACCACTAGAAAAATTCAAATTTAAACTTAAGAACGTACTAACAAATAATCCAATCTATGTCATTGATGAGTTTGAAAATGTCAGCTTTGATTAAATTTTGTAAACATTGTATTATTGATATTATGTATATTTGACTGACTAAAAACATTTTTTGTAATTGTAATTTGGTCAGTAAATATTATTATTATTATTATTATTATTATTATTATTATTATTATTATTATTATTATTATTATTATTATTATTATTATTATTATTATTATTATTATTATTATTATTATTTTCATATTGCGTCAACTTACGACATCTATCTGCGGTGATGGTACACAAGTGGTTTATTCTTGTTTATCAGGTCTAAAAGTATACTTCAAAATAAATTGCGTCCATTAGTAACCTACAGGTATCCGAATCTGTTGCATTTTCTATGTCGTGACTCCAGACTGGTTACTTTTTGAGTTCTAAGTAATTCACTATACAGAAGGAGTGGTGACTACGTCAGGTACTAACTCTTGGTCTAAAAAACGTTAGAAGTAAACCACTGGTCGATCCCAAAAACGTGTTTTTCACACCTTTACATATTAAATTGGGCTAAATGAAGAATTTCGTTAAAGTAATGAATCGAAACGGAAGAGGGTTTTTGTATCTAAATCAAAAATTTCCGAGAATTAGTGAAGCAGAAATTAAAAAGGGCATATTTGTGGGCCCACAAATAAGAGAAATAATAAAAGATGATGTATTTGGCAGTATGCTAAATAAGAGCTTGGAGAGCTTTTAAAACAGTTCTTTTAAATTTTCTTGGAACTGTAAGAGCTGAAAATTACAGAAGAAATTTTGCAAAAAGATGCCTACAAAGAAATAAGATGTAGGATGTCTTTAAAAATTCATTTTCTGGACTCTCATCTACATTTCTTCTCAAAATATCTGGGTGCGGTAAGTGATAAACATGGGAAACGGTTCTACCAAGATATTTCCGCCATGGAAAAGCGATATCAGGGTAAATGGAATCCAAATTTGCTTGCTGATTACTGCTGGATATTAATAAGGTATGCCTCATAAACAAAATATCGACGTAAAACATCAAAAAGAACATTTTGAGGTTAGTTAAAATTAATAATAATACGTCTATCGCTATACTTCGTTAGAAACCAACAATACCTCATAGCAAAAAAATGATGGGTGATAAAAAAAATCTGAGATCATTTTCGGCTTTTAGGTCAAATTTTAAGTGCGATACACTATGTGTTGCCCATGTCACAAAAAACAAGTTCATTTTTTTTTACTAGTGTAATTTATAATATTGAAAAAGAACCTTTACCACTAAGCACTGATACTGGAAGCTTTAAAAAAAGCTCAATACAAATGCGAGATAAATTATTAAATCGAAAAAGTGGAAGATAAATTATTTACGTGGATATATTTTAGCATATCACTAGGATTAATTTCAGGAATCACATAAATTTCCAACCGCCTCAGTTCTACAAACAACTCCATTCAAATTATATCAGACTGTTGGTCAGCTGGAAATTTTGATTCTAGACGTACACACTGTTTCCTTAATTCATCGACGTTAATATTTTTATCTGGTCAATGAAATACAAAATTTGGAATATTTCTGTATGTTTTTGAACAGTTGAAATCTTTATTGCAATGCATTAATTGTTGTATCAAAAATGGAAAAAAGAAAAAGAAATAAGGTGTATACTTAGAAACAACGTGGACATAAAAACAACATAATTAGAGGTGCCAAATTTAAATAATGTTAATTTGAAAACCGTCTCTTTAACATGATAGGATATGGCTTTAGCAGATTGTGATACCTCCAATACATAAGATGACGTTGGACCACGTTACTACTGATTTATTGGTCTGTTTTGTATGGTATATTTGAACAAGTCGAAAGTGGATTTCATATTACAGTGTACACGAATATTCATACGAATACGAATATTATCATAAATGCAAATCAACACGTTGACATGTTCAAAGGTTTTTGAAATTGTCATCCGTGAAGTTCCGTAAAAAATGAAGACTTATCCAGTGTTAAAAGGTTCACAAAGGCTGATTCAGAACATAGCAACACAAAATATATAGCACAATATTTACCTCTAATTATAATTTTCTTGGGCTCCTCTCTCTGTGGTTGTCTGCTGATACCATTCAGTCCCTCCTGGTTCGCATTGTTGTCTGTCCTGACCAACTCACTCAAGAAGTTGATGTATCCTATCGCGAGTTTAAGGGTGTCTACTTTGGAGAGTCTCTTCTCATAGGGTAAGGTGGGGATATGTGCTCGCAAACCTTCGAATGCATCGTTGATAGACTGCATTCTCTTCCTTTCTCTAAGATTCGCTGCTTGGCGTTGTTGAATTTGTTGTTGGGGACACTTGTTTCTTCTACGATGTCGGTGAACACCTCTGCAAAAAAAAAGAAAAAAATACTGTCAGTTTTGATCTAAAAAATACTGTAAGCGCAGCCCAGCTCCATCATTTACAAGTTGAAATATACAATGAACTTGTGTACTGCACTCATCGTAGCCCTAAAGATATTTGCTCGGACATCGCCGAATATAGGTAAATAATTTATAAAAAAAATGGGTTGATTCCAGTTAAAAAACCGGTCGGGTAAAATTTGAAAATGAATACCCGTGTAGACCTCTAATACTGACTAAGTGGTGATTTTTGACTAAGAGTATTGCATTATTTAGCCATTGTTTGGACTGCAGTTACAACAGCCTGACGCATAGTTTTACGGTCATTAATAGTAAAAGATTTTTACATATATTAATATTTTCTCGTGACTTTGTGCAATATTTATCATCATCATTATCACTGATTCTACAATCCTTAGGAGTAGGGATGGGAAAAAAGCATCGATGTATCGAAAACATCGATGTATGTTTTAAAAATATCGATGTTTTTACCATTGATGTTCAGATGGCGATAGTATCGATAAAACATCGATGTCTACTACCGATGTCGATGTTTAAACTTTGAAATTCAGAAACTACTGCTAGAGCGCTGGAATCTTAAAATTTTAATTTTCATTAATATTAGTATACAAAATATAAGCGCCATCTATTGAGAAGTGACATTACCGTTGGCGGCGCTGTAATACAAGGCAATATGGCTGAAATGTCTAGTATTCAGCTGTGAATATGCTAACAGAGAACAGGTTAATTTAAGCACAGTACATTTTTATTTTATGAAAATGTATCTATCGACGTTCTAACAAAAAATCAACACTAGAACATATGTAATAATTTCAAATAGTACTACAGTCGCGTAGTACAATATTTGACAACCAGACTGCATATCCAAGCGTGTCAGTTCTTAATTGTGATATAACAATACTAATAGTGTTAGTTTTTATTCTTTTTAGCAGTTAGCAGAATAAGAAAAAAAATTAGAAGAAACTTCTAATTTTTGCAAACAATGCAACGACCAACGACGCCAACAAACTTGTTGCTTTTTGAGTCTTGTTGACACTTTCCCAGTTGTTATTCCTCCAATCCCTGGAATTACCGTATTGGGAAATATAATTATAATTTATTTATTAATAAAACTATTATTAGGATTATTATATTGTAATATTAGTGTGAAATTAATATTAGGATTGCTATGTTAGTGTTATAAAAAATGTAATATGTATTTCAACTTATAAAAGTTTTTAAAAAAATGTGTATGACAGTATGTTATTTTTATGTTAAATAATATAAAATTAACATTAAGGTTACTATATTAGTATTATAATAAAATGAAATATTTCATTTTAGAAATGTAGAAATAGTAGGAACAAATTAGGATTATTATATCGGATAATGTTGTTGTGAAATTAATTACTATTAAAAAAGAATATTTCTATTTAAAAATCTAATAAATGCTTTTTGTGTATTATAAGTTACTTTTTTTCGTATTTTATCTTTACATTATTAAATAAAACCTATATAATATAAATAAATAGCTTTTTTTAATATTAATAAAACATCGATGTATCGGAAACATCGATGTTTTTCTTTCGATGTTTTTTCAACATCGATAGTAAGGCGCCGATATTAACATCGATGTTAAACATCGATACATGGACGTTATACAAACAATATACTTTTTTTTTCAGTAAATGATGAAATTATCATATATTTTTTTTTCTTTTTGATATTTGCAACACTATCCTACAGCAGGTATCAATCTTATTTGGGTCAAGGGCCTATTTTTCATACAAAAAAATAATATGCACGGACAGAATTACAAAAATCCCGAAGGGCTACTAGGTTTTTGAGGGGAAAAAAAAATTACCGTCTTATAAGGAGGCATAGTAAACTACAAATTAAAACTAATATTTCTTCGCACTACACGTGTACACGCTCATAGGCGGTCACTGAAAAAGTCAGCCGCAAAGACATAAATATGCAAAAAATGCAATTATTTTAATGCATTTTCCAAAAATTTTTTTGGAAAGCCCCTGGACCCCCCATTCTCGCACAAAGTATGGAATACTTAAATGAAGAGGTATGTTATTAATTATGACGTTTCATAGTCACCATTTAGAATATTGAGACAGTTTAAACAGATTTTTTGGATAAGTTTGTCATAAAAATCAGCCGGTTTCTGATTTTTGTTCTCATTTCATCGTCTACCACCCAGAAATTTCTTGAGATGGAAGAATAAATGTTAATCACGTGGTGCAAGATCGAGACTATATGATGCGGAAAAATTTCCCATTGAAATTCGGCAAGTCAAGTGTATATTATATTTGAATGTATATATGGACCGCTTCGATAGGGGTCCGCCAAGGAGATCCATGATGCAAAAATATTGAGAAACACTGATCTATATCATCAAATTGTATTTCGTCTATTATATTCGCGTTCCAACTACGTATTTATAACTAGAATATGGTCCTTTTTTGCTAATTAACAAAAATCAGCTTGATACAAGAGCCACGGCAATTTTTTGTAGCCAGGGACCCCATGTAAGCTTGATCCGCCTTTGCTTGATGGGTCACAAAAAAAAATATTTTGCGGGCCGGATGCGGTCCACGAGTAAGTATATCCCCTTCTTATAGATAAGCATCATAAGTGTCTCCCCCCTAACCATGAGTCCTGGATACGCCACTGCTTTAACTCATCTGTATTGGCATATAGGTAGGATATGTAGTCTAACCATAAATACTATCACAAAGTATACTGTGAAATTCCACGATGAAATTCCAATATGCTTAAAGATATTTAAATTTTCATAACAAAAGTTAAACTAGACAAAAAGGCCCATCTAAAGGTTACTATAAGAATTTTGAGGCACTTCCGGTTTCACCGGAAATGATGTCAACTTTTGATCTAGCATAGGGAATCGATAATTTTATATTTTTTTCCTAAAAGTACATTAAATTAGCTTTACAATTACACCATAAAATCATATTTTTATGTTAACCATTTCAAAATGCCGACCATTTATTTACAAAATAATAATCAACATAAGTTTTACAAAGTTGAATGTAGCAAGCTTTGAAAACAATAAAAAAAGAAACAAAATATCTCTAAAATAGATATTTTATACCTTTACAGCCAGGTCCTTTGCGTGGTTTCATTTTTAGAATCGATGGAATCAAACAACTTTTGTTATTTTGGAACAATGGAAAAAACGAGTTTCGTCCAGTGATTAAGCACTTTCATTTGAAAGTCAAAGCACCGAAGGAAATAAAAGCCGAGTTGGATGAAGTTCATGGCACATCTGCACCAGCGTTTAAAACGGATTACAATTGAGTGAATGAGTTTAAACATGGTCGTACATCCACAAGTGATGATCATCGTTCGCGACGTCTACTTGAAGTGACTAGAAATGATTGATAAAATCCACGATATCGTCTTGAGTGATCGACGAGTCAAAGTGCGCTAACTAGTTAATGCCACAAACATATCACATGACTCAGTAGTTTCAATTTTGCACGAAAAATTCGGTAGGAAAAAGATATCGGCAAGATGGATGCCGCGTTTACCCACAGTGGAGAATAAACGCAATCCTGTGGTTGATCGCGAAAATGCATGAATTACTGTTTGAATTGTTCCGTATTCACCAGATTTGGCCCCCAGCCTCTTTTTTCTGGTTTCTAACATGAAGAAATGGCTCGCCGGAAAAAGATTCACGTTGAACGAAGAGGCATCATAAAAAGATGCCTATTTTAACGCTTTCCGGAATCTTACTTTTTGGATGGCTTGAAAAAGTTGGAGAAACGCTGGGTGAAGTGTATCGAGCTAAAAGGAGGATGTTGACAAATAGAAAGGAATCAATCCAAAATAATGTGTTTTTATATTGTATAGATCAGTGTTTCCCAAAGTATGGGCCGCGGCCCATCGACTGATTTTAGTCGTGCTTTGAATGCATGACTTTTTAAAATATTGTGTGAAGATATGGGCAGCGACCATACCCAAGTCTTATTTCATACAGAAGTTCGTTGGTTATCGCGCGGAAAAGTTCTCACTCGTTTCTTTGAGTTACGAGAAGAAATAAAATTGTTTCTGAAAGATGAAAAAACTAAATCATCGTCCCAGTTTATTAATTATTTGCATGATCCAACTTGGCTGGTTCAATTAGCATATCTAGCTGATATTTTTGGTTATTTAAATGGGTTGAATCTCCAACTGCAGGGAAAAAATACCACAATATTTAACGTCCAAGATAAAATAAAAGCACTACGCTTAAAATTGGAACTATGGCAGAAACGTCTTGAGAATAAAGATTTAGAAAGTTTCGCCACTTTAAATGAATATGTGATTACAACAGGTATAACAATTCCTGAGGAAATTGTTCAAGATTTCAATAAACACATGAGGGAACTTGGTAGTCAGTTCTACAAATACTTTCCTAAAGAAGAAACAGAATTCGAATGGATTAAAAATCCTTTTCAGAGCATAGAAAATATCAACAATATTGAAAACTCTCTGTCATCGAAGGAAGCTGATTGCCTTGTGGAGTTAACTTCAGATTCTTCTTAGAAAATTATTTTTCACGAAAAGAATTTAATTGATTTTTGGTTTCATGTCAATTCTGAATATCCTGAGCTTTCCAATGGGGCAATAAAATACATATTGCTGTTTTGTACGACCTATAATTGTGAAGTTGGGTTTTCTACACTTGTTAATTTAAAGACAAAATATAGGAACCGGCTTGATGTAGATCCAGATATGCGATTAAAACTTGTTTGGAACCAGACATTTCTTCGTTGATTACTGAAAGAAAACAGTGTCATTCATAACATTAAATTGTAATAAATATACTACTCATGAAAACAGTGTCATTTATGAATATTTTCTTTAGATATTTATGTTTATAAAATTGTAAAAAATGTTTATTAATAGTTTTAGTTCATATTCACCAACGCAATTTTAAATATTTTGTATTTTCAAATACTTATGTTGTCATTAACTGTCCAAATATTACATTTGAGTGTCACTTAAATACGAGGGCTACTTTTGAGTTTTTACAAAAAATAAGAAAGAAAAAGATTTTTTTTTTGAACTAACTCTTTTATTGCCTTTCAAAATATTCGTCCTTAAGATTTATACACTTTTGCATGCGTTCAAACCAATTCTCAAAACATTTTTTCCACTCTGAAGCTGCTATCTGAAAAACATAGTTTTCGAAGGCTTCAAGAGCTTCTTGAGGTGATGAAAATCGCTGTCCACGCTTTTGGTTTGACATTGGGAAACAAAAAAAAAAGTCGTTAGGGGATAAATCAGGTGAATACGGGCAATGAGACATTAATTCGATCTTTTTCTCTTTCAAATAACCAATTGTTTGACGTGCTGTGTGGGAGCTTGCATTGTCATGATGAAGAATGATGCGACGTTTTTGGTTGTTTTTCAGGATTTTGTCGATGACTACTGGCAAATAAACAGTGGTATACCATTCAGCATTAACTGTTCTCCGATCCTGTATAGGAATGTCCAGTACAACCCAGTGCTTCGTGGACGAACAACTTTTGTGGGTTTCGGTTCATCTTGGAAGACCCAAACAGTAGATTGTTGCTTAGTTTCCGGTTCATATGAATAAATCCAAGTTTCGGCACTTGTAACAATGTTGTATACTTTTGCAGTGCCTAGGTTGATTTTTTTTTGCATTCCCTTACATCAATCAACACGAGACTTTTTTTGAGCTTCGGTCAAATTATGCAGAATCCATCGGGAACAGATCTTTTTCACAGCTAAATGTTCATGCAAAATCGAATCAATTGCAGTCTGCGATATGCCAAAGAATGCCTCTATCTCACGATAAGTCACACCTTCTTCAATCATTTTGCGCATAACATCGATGTTTTTTTTTGAATCACAAAACATCACTGACGGACGCACGATCAAACCAATTGTAAACAGTCTTTTCTGATGGTGCTTTATTACCAAAAGTTGAACGAAGCGAATCTATGAATTGTTGTTGAGTTAGGCCTTTACTAAAATCTTAAAAACCGTCCAACGAAAACCTTCACGAGTAATATCCATTTTTCACAAACTTGTTTTTTTAACGCTCACTGTCAACAAACTACTCGGTCAATTTATAAGCTACCACTGATTTCACAGTAACAAATGTCAAATTTTACGAATATAGTAATGCCACATTTCAATATTGCCATCTAGCGCTCATTTGTAAAAACATAAAAGTTAAGCCACAAACGATTGCATTGTTCCAGACAATACAGTCGTTTGTTACGTCGTGTGATGTAAGTGTGTTGATTCGCCGATGCTAGTATAAGTCCAACCTCATCTACGGTTTTAAATTAAACTGCGGTGCAATGCAATAGGCATCACTTAAGAGTTTTAAGTTATACTTAAAATTTAAGTGTATATGTCCCTGTAACTGTAAAGCGTGTTCTACATTATACAATTCTCATCAAATTTTCATACTTATTTCTTTGACTAGAACTTGTACTAGAAATAAATCAGTGAAATTGTACAGTGTAGAACACTTTATGTAGTCAAGGTCAACTTTATTCAAAACTAGATTTGGTCAAACTTTTCTTGAAAACACATCCAACTTGGAACTCGGTGCATGCGCAGTAGACACTTTTAACAATAGTACCAACATTAAAATTACGCTTGTAAATATTTTGTATTACCACGTGTTTAATAGTGTTTTGTTGATCATTGGTTTGAATAAGCGAATATATAAATTGTGTTTTGTACGTAAATAAGTAATTTTACAAATCTAATAGCTAGGTTATAAACACTTGACAAGATATGAATTATATTTTTATGTTGGTACTATAAATGAACTGAAACACGTGTATGAATTTCATTCTCTACCAAAAAATTGAAAAATAAATTGTATTAAAACTTTGACAACTTCTAGTTCAAAGAAAAAAATTTAGAAAATTGATGAATAAAGTATAATGTAGAACACGTTTAACCTAAACTTATATTTGTATTTGCCCGTTATATCTGTGATCGTTATAACCAAGTTTGACTGTAATTATAATTATGGGAAAAAGGAAGCTAGGAAGGTGGCGTTTACACGTAAACTTTAATTGTTTACGTTTACGTGTAAACTTATGTAAACAATTGGTAAACTTGTCAACAAAGTAAACAATGTAAACTTTGTAAACTGTCAAATAATGAGGTTAGTTTTAGTTATTTAATACGAATAATAGAGAGTTAATGAACAAGTATATTCAGTTCAAAACAATAAATTTATTAAAAAAATGGTGGGAAGATACCGAAAGAATTGGTTTTGAAAAACTAGATTATGTTTTAATTAAAGAAAATGAAACAAAATATAGGGCGTTATGCAAAATTTGCAATGAATCTTTTCGTTATTAAAAAATATAGGCTGATTTTCTTAAAGGTGAAATTTAATGTATTTCGTTATTAAAAAAATTAGACTGAGTTTTTAAAGAAAACAGTTTTTTATTTTTCGTATTCATATTTACTAATTTGTATGTAACACCTGTATAATGATGCTTGTCCTAATTTTATATACTTAATTTTTCATTTAAAATCGTTTCATTAAAATTTTATTATTTATAAAAATGTATTGAAAATGAGGTTCTATAATTCAAAACAAGTGCGCATGTCTAAATCATTGTTACATTGTTTACGTTGTTTACATTGTTTACAAGAGATTTTGTGTTTACTTTACATCAATTGTTTACGCGTCAACAATGAGGTAACTTACATCATGTAACTTACGCGCAGTAAGTCTTAGTAAACATAAGAAACATTAAAAATCACTAGAATTAACATCAGAAATCGTCTTAATCTATACCAGGGGTCTTTTTTTTTTTTTTTTAATTTTTAATTGCCTTTGCTACTGTGGCAATTAGCCAGGACAATTTTATACCAGGGGTCTTCAAACTTTTCGGAAGCGGGCCACATCAAAATATCTTAAATAAATGGTGGGCCGGACAATTTAAATTCACTGGGCTCTACCAGTGATGGACTGGTACTCTGTTAGATATTTCATCCGCGAACGAACTATTGTACTTGTTATTGCCATTGCCGTTCTGTATCGTACTCCAACTTGTCAGACATTTCAGAGGCGAACACATCTAAAATAAAGCAACAGAAAAACTTCCTTTTTTCTATTTTCGCCAGTTATTTTAATTTCTTTGCATAATTATCTACTGTAACAATTTGTCACAAGTTGTTGTTTTGTGAAATGAATCTTTATAAGTTACGGTTTAATGTGAAAGTTCATGGATATTATTATTTTTTTAAATGAAAAAATAAAATAAATATTGCTAGTCACTATATTATCAAATGACCTTGTAATCTTTATATATAAAAATGAATATTTGTGGCTATGTCCGGAAATTCTAACCCACTTCCAGATATGCTACCGAGCTGAAATTTTGCATACAGGTAGGAAATGTCTTCACCATAACTAGAAAAATCGAAAATCTCAAAAAAGTCCCACCAGAAACGAGAAATTAATAATTTAGTGTTTAATTATATTGGACCATTGGAATATCTATTAGATATGCAGTGAGGGAAAAGGAATTTTCGTTCAATAGTTGATTGGATTACTATATTCAGATAGTGGCTCTTCGGGCGGCATCGGAAATGTTCGGCTCAAATATTGTCGGTAAACAGCACTGATCTTCAGTTATTTAGCAAAACTATGATAGATATGTCGAACGAGACACCATCTATATAATATTTTTTTATTATTGCCGATATTTATGAACTTTATTATTATGGTTTATTTATATTTTACTAAGGGAGTGTTTCTGGATTAAAACTGTTAACTTAAAAACTTAAAATATCATTTTAACATATTTTTTTAATTGCACCCCGAAAGAAGTAAATTGCTATTTTTTATTCTATAAAACGTTCCTTGGACATAGTCATGAAATTCGGAAAGCATATTCTCTCCATGATGTAAGCACCCCCAAACAAGAGATGAAATTCGACCCCAAGGGGGTGAAAAGGGGTGAAATATGATTCCAAGGATTCCTCAATATATCTCGGTACCGATAAGATATCGACTTAGTTTTTGCTTATAAAGGTTACAAATATTTATGAACGGAATTCAGGATTTTGCCCTAAACAACCCTTAAATCTACATTCGGGGTCAATTGTAGAACGCTTCTCATTTCCTATGTTTATTGAGATAACAATCCGTTTTGGAATATAAGTGTCTTTTTAAAATCTTCAGAAAGTTATTGAGTTTTTTTTTTTTTTTTTAATAATTTCACCCCTAAAGGGGCAAAATGCTTTTTCACTTATTCCTCAATATCTCTTAGGCCCAATGAGAGATATAGACTTAGTTTTTGCTGATAGAGGTTACCCATACACATGTACAACAATGTAATTTAGAATTTTATATTAATCACATTAAAATACTATGGCGGTGAACAGCACCGTAGCAACGCGGTGGCGTCGGGGCATTTGCCAGGAGCGCGAGGTTTTATAAGATCGCGAGGTTTGATAAGGGAGCGGGGTCTCATGAGGGGTGCCATTGCCGGTGAAAACCTTTTTTTTCGCTCTTCCTTCACTTGAATTTGGGTAGTGAGGAGCTTTTTTTTGCTCTTCACTTGAATGTGGGAGGTGAGGATTTTTATCTTTGCCGAAAACATTGCTACGGCTCTGGCGGTGAAACTATAAAAGATTACATATTCAATATATATACGAAGCAGTGGCGGACTTTCGCAGAGACAAAAAAGACATTTGTCTTGGGCCCGTAATTTTCAAGGACCTGGATTTGGGAGGTGAGAACCTTTTTTTTTGCTCTTCACTTGGATTTGGGAGGTGATGACCTTTTTTTTTGCTCTTCACTTGGATTTGGGAGGTGAGGACCTTTTTTTTTGCTCTTCACTTTGAACGCCTCTAGGTTGAGGGCCCGTAAATCAAAAATGTCTTGAGCCCGGCGAAAGCTTGATCCGCCACTGATACGAAGGACTTAGGGTTTAATATTGCTACAAAAATGTTCCCGAGGATATATGTCCCAGATTTTTTATTTTCACTTTTCGACGACAATTATAACATTAAATTTGCTGTTGAACATTTGCGTAGCCCCTAAAACAATACGAATACATTTTCTTCGGTGGCAAGAGCATTTATTAACGGTAAAAAGTGCTCTGACCTATATTGGTACGATTTATAGATCAGGAGTAATCACGGAATAATTATAATAAATATCATAACAAATAACTTCATAAGGTACAAGATAAAATGCTTCACGTGACCAGCGCCGTCTTGGGTGATGAGTGATTCTCACATGGGCAACTGTTTGTGGCATTTTCCTAGGTTAGCACAACGGGACACTTATACGTGCTGTTACCAAATGACTGTACTATCAATGTTTATAAAGAAGCCCTTACTTACATTATTTGTGTAAGAAGAACATATCAATACAATAGTAGATTAAAACAAATAAATATATTTGAACCCTCCAAAACCTTCGCACCAAGCCAGTCTTAAACCGATTCTGCCATGGGTCCAGCCTAAACCGGCTACGACTACTTTTTCGGTAGCGAAGCAGCGGGTATACTGCTAGTATCTTAATAAAATATACGCAAATTATTTCGTTGACATGAATGACTTGTTGAAATTTGTTGACGGAAAGATTCGGAGTATAAATAAAATATAAATATACATATTCATACATTTACATACATACATATTCAAAATCAGTGTATGTATTTTTTAAATTTGAAATAATTTTATATGAAATGGATATGATCTAATAACAATCATAGTTAATAGTCCATAGTTGTAAGAAGATTCAAAAGACGTAAAAATCCTTTAAAAAAGTTATGCTAGAAAGAAGTAGGTACGGTAAAAAGGCGCGCACCCGGGATAGGACTCACGGGCTTGACTCCTCCCCAGTACTAGAACTTTTTTTAGAACTTTATTATTCTTGCCCTAAGGCTTCGAATCTTACATAGTATTTTACAAAATTTAAAAAAATCTAGATATGTATGTTTTACATTTCCTTACCCTTAAAAAAATAATAATAAAAATAAATAAATACATACATATACATATACATACATACATATATACATACATATATATACACATGCATATATATACACACATACACACACATATACCTATACATATATACATTCAATCTTCTTTCTTTTATCATTGAATCTTCATTCTTTTTAATATATTTCTCATTATTTCTTCTCCTGATCCCAGGTCATCTAATAATTCTGCCATACTTCTGCTCTCTTTTCCATTCGCATTCATAGAACAAATGCCACATTGTTTCTTCTTTTTCTTCGCATATTCTGCATTTTTTTTTTCCCTCAGCTCTTTTCCATATTTTATTTTCAGTGCTTTCATTACCACATCTAAATCTGGCAATTATTCTTATTCTTTCTGCTTTGCAGTTCAGTAGATATCTTGGCTTATCAAGAGTGACAATGTGATGGTACATTGGGAAGTAAGTAGAGTTTCTTATTCTGTCATGCTGTACTTGACTCTGTACATCTCTATCTCTATTCTCTATTTCGCTGATCACATTTTCACCTCTTTCTCGCATCATCTCTATATAGATCGTGGAATACCCATTTCTTTCATAATATTTTCTTCAATTTATCTCCCACCTGGACTTGTTTTGTAAATTCCTTTCTCTCTGTCTCATTTCCCGCCAACATTCTCTTAAAACTGTGTCTTCCTGAATGTTTCTTAACCGCTCTTCATATCTCATTGCTATCTTGCCACTCTCTATTCTCATCTTGTCCCTTTTTGTTTCTTCCAAGAGTATATATGTTGGAGTTGTACTCTCCAGTACTAAAATAACACGCTTTTTAAGGGATATGTTTGTCATGTAACTGAACATGACCCACCAAGGAAAAATGTTGTCTTTTGAGCCCTTCAAAGAAAATATTTTGGTTTCAGAGCATCCCCATGAAAAAATGTTAGCTTCTGAACCCTTTAGTAAAAATTTTGGGTACGCGTCTGCATTAAAAAGTCGGACAATAAAAAAGGAAGAGAAAGCATATTTCATAAAACAGAGAGCGAAAGGATATTTGGATATTCTAAGAGCAAAAGCCCACTGGCCATATAAGTGTCCGGTGCAACAACCGGGTGAGGGTCGTTTTTAAACCTACAATGAGATATTTTCACTCATCGTAATAGGGGAAGATGAGGCAGATTTGAACACTTTTTATTCAATAGCATTTTTTTTCACAATTATATTTATAATTCATTTAGTTTTAATCTTATGTTTTAGTTTTAACCTTAAAAGATAAATTATCATATCGCTACGAGCAAGTTAAGGTTCTTAAAACCGACCTTGAAAGATAACTAATGGTGGGTTTAGTCAACACTTAGCGATAGATGTTGCGTTAATTTGAATCTTACTCTTAGTTTTAGTCTTGGCTTTAATCGTCTTGAATGAGTACGGGTTTATACAATGTTTTAACGAGTTTTAACTTTTAACAAGTAACCAATGAAACGTCGAGTTTAACGCACGCGCATAGTATCATTTTTCTAAATGTCAAAAAATTAAAATTTTTGGTTATTGACAAATATAACATTGTGTGTAAACATGTACCGAAATAAATCTAGAAGAGTTGCTGCTATTTATGGCCTTATGTTGGCCACGATGGGTGCTTTTAGAATTTAAGTCGGAGTGCGCGCACGCACATGGTACGGTTTTAACGTGATTTACTCCTAGCCGTAGGAAAGTTAGAATTTAGTTATCTTTCAAGGCCAGAACCATAGGACTAAAATTAAAGAAATGTGTTGTATGAACTTGCTCGTAGCGATATGATAGTTTATCTTTTAAGGATAAAATTAAAATATAGGAGTAAAACTAAAGCTATCGCTAAGTGTTGACTAAACCCACCATTACATTCAACTTGTCTTAGCACTAAGACTAAAACCGCACAAATGCGCGTGCGTTCACACTGACATAAAATATGCAGGTTATATATTACGAACTATAGGACACTCCAGAATGCTGTCACTTTAAAATCCAATATGGCGGCTGGAGGAAAACAAAGATTTTGACATAAGTGTTTACGTAATATTTTGTGTGTGAATTATGTTCTGTGTGTGATATTCTGTGGTGGAAAAAACAAAATGCCATTATTTTGTGGTGTAGTAGAATGTGTTAGTTGTGGCGGACATGACAAAGTGCATTTTTATAGATTGCCAGCAGTTTCAAACTATAAATTTAAAACTGAATTCAACGATTTGTCTGGAGTCAGGCGACAAAAGTGGATAAATGCGCTTAGAAGAACTGATAATATAATAATAGGTAATATATTTGAATAAAATCAAATATAACGGCTAAAAACTACTATATCACTTGTTACTGTTACTGTTATGGCAACCAAACTTTGCTTACCCTCCAGAGACTAACAGCTGATCAGCTGTTTTGGAGTGCTCTATTAACAATTTTATTATTGTTTTTATTCCGGAACATCTTTATTCACAATGTTTATTTCTTTAATCGTTATCTATAACCAAAGATTTTGACGTTTCAAATATTAGTTATAACAAGCTTTGTTCGTCAACACTGAACGAGTAAACTTGGCGCGTCATTGGTTATTTCTTAAAACTAAATCATTGTATAAACGTGTATTCATTTATTACGCTTAAGACAAAAACTAAAACTAACACTAAAATTAAAACTAACGCCAAGACTAAGGCTAAGTATTGACTAAATCCACCATAACTGAAACTACGAATATGCAACTATGACAAAAAATTGATGTGAAGTGTGAATTTTCACACATTTCAGGGTTTTGTAGGTATTTAATAAGTGTAAGAAGCGAACAGAATGCTGGATGTCTAAAAATATATATTTTTTTGAATTTGTCTCGTATCGTGTTCATTAAATTACAATTATAAATAAACAATGTGTTATTAGTTTATAAGTATTTCACATGATTTATTCTTGTTTGATACATTAAAAACAAAACTAATTCAAACAATAAGTTGAATCATGGCAGTATAACAGTAGGTGGAGCGCCTACGGTCGGTAAAAAGCTTAGGTTCGAATCCTGGTTTTTACCTTTCGTCACACCAAATTAGTTGAAAATATGTTCAACCGTTATCGCGTGTGTCTCAGACAAACAGACTGACAGACAGATTTTTACCGACCGCCAACATATATAAAGGAGGTATTGTGATCATACTGATTTTGACATTTCGAGATTTCGATGGGTCCCCACGAACTGAGGTCCCTACTTAACGTTTTGAGTATTTTTAGCATGATGTATGTCGGTTTGTCTGTCCGTCTGTCTGTCTGTTTGTCTGTTCGTCCGTCTGCCTGTGTACACGTGCAGAGTAAATTCGGCTAAAAGGATTTTCATGAAACTTCATATTTAAGCTTTTGACATCAATTGCATGAGTTGATCAACTTTTGGTAAAAATCGGTTGACTAAAAATGGGAGTTTACTCGTGTCTATTTTAAGATTTTTGTGAATATTACACAACAGAGAATTATTTCGAAAAAATTTATTTAACAAAATTGTTATAAAAGCAATAACTAACAACTTTTATTTGATACATTTTTTGATAAAACGAAAAAAAAATTCGAAATTTTTCTAAGTATCTATTTTTTCATACTTATATGTAACGTTTCCATGATCATAATAAATAGGGTGACCAGGTTTCAGTAAAGGGAAACCGGGACACAGGAAAAAAAAGAAGGTCTTCACCTCCCAGATGCAAGTGAAGAACAAAAGAAAACCGGGACAATCAACCGTCCCGAGAACATTTTTCGGGACACCGGGACATTTGACCTAAAACCGGGACAATCCCGGAAAACTGGGACGGATGGTCACTCTAATGATAAATAATATCTGTTAGAAAATATTAGGCCAAGTTATTTCTACTCTGCTGCTAGAATGTATTTTGTGCCAGTACTTTGTGATGGCGGTCGGTCCACAGCTGATTTTTTTTAAATATTATCTTTATCTTAAATTAATTGCAATATGTGGAAACAAAGTACGAGGATGAAACAGATATAGCCTCTAAAAATCTATTTTATTTAAATAGATTTTTATCGAAATATTATAATTTTGCAAATTGTATCGAGTCTCAGTACAACAAATTTATAATGAACAGTATAATATAAAAAAAAGAATTCAAGTGAATATGATTTTAATAGAATTTTCCGTACTTACTCTTTGGAGCTAGAGCTATTTTCTTGATCACTTGTGTACGAGTAGGAGGAGCCTGAATCACTGCTGTCGTCATAGAGGAAAAGGTCAGCGCTATTGGTGGAGCTGGCGCCGCTCGCATTACTTCCACCCCCACTACCAGCCCCGCCAAGAAAACTCTGCGCATCGAAGAAAAACTGTCGGTTCACCGCGTCTAAGTCTAAGTTTTCCATACTATACATTTTACACGTTGGAGACAGCTTAAAAAGTTATTCACAAAAGAAATCACTAACACTTTTGGCAGATAATTTTAAGTTCTAAAAAGTTATTTTTCACTTTGTTAATATACACTATGATTATTATTTTTTAGGTATATTAACATCATTTTTAAAGTGAAGTCTTCACCCTTTGCTTAATTTCACTGCTTTTCGTTTATGTATTTGGGTTTTTAAATTCTTTTTGACCATATTCTATTTCTTCAGTTACTTAATTGTTAATTTAATTTGCGTAAAATAGATGAATAAAAACTAAAATCAAAATAATTGAATTAAGATTCTAAGAATAAAAACATATAGGGTTTATTGCTTACGATATCGCTGTAATTAGAACATAAGCGAGACAGCCAGAGGAATATAATAAACAAAAAGTAAACTTATGATTTTTTGTTGGGGTTTCATCTGCGTGCTTTATTATTTTTATTACCAGAAATGGCAAGATTGCAAAACAAGAAACTCGAGCAATAAGTGGGACTATATGGAGTACTTAAAAAAACAAACAAAAAACAGAATTTTTCACGCCATCATAGAAACAATAACATATGGAGATGACACGTAGCCTGTCACAGACGAACTAAGAAACAGGATAAAAACTGTCGAGTTTGACTTTATGAGAATGAGTTTACAATATATCAGAAAATACAGAGTAGGAACAGAAATAATTTGACATGAAATGGAAGTTACTTCAACAACGATAAAATAATAAAATAGTGTTTACCAACCGTGAGTCCATGAACAGGTACCGGTTTGTTAAATATTGTTACCGCTCTGCTAAAAATATATTTGGATATAAGATATTTATAAGAAAAAAAAATCGAAATCAAAAATTTTAAATTTGTTCCAATCCATTTTAAATATTGTATTTATTCATATGGTTTTAGAAAATTTTGATGTAATATGCCAAATTTTTAATACTTTATTTTGCACTATCCCTGTCCGCATAAATTTGTACGATCTTGCTGATCCACAAACGAAAAAAGTTGAAAATCGTTGCAATGAAGCATTAAGTTGTTATGGACATTTCAAAAGGATGGTAGAAAGCCAAAGGAGATTCTCAAATAGTCTTGAAGAGAATAATAAGAAGTAGAAGACCAGCAGTTAAGTGGAAAAACACACAAAATCAACTTAATGTGTGACCTAAACTGAAAACTGGGGAGATAGGAATCGATGGCACCTGAGAATGGCAAACTTGTATTGCGCAAAGGAGAAAAAGAAGATAATCGGGTAATAGATACGTACAATGTTTTCGTGTTACATTGAATCAAATCTCTCTATATAATATGTTCTCTTGTAATGTTAATAAATTATTTAATTAAATCTTTAGGGTTACCGAATAGAAAAACATGAGTTGTATAAGCAAATATCGAAAACCTATCATCGAAGTTTACTGCAAATTTTAAATGGTCTGAATGAAGAACTTTTTTAACTTTTTTTAAATACCTTTTAATTTAATTTCACCAGTTTTATTTATCCACAATCTGATGAAACTCACATATGATTGCAACTTGATTTAACAAACACCAGCACGCGTTACCAATTATGCAATAAGGTCCTTAAACACGTCAAACAAACATTGGTAAGTGGTTGCACACGTCCAGACGTCGTTCGCCACGTGTACTATTGTATGTGTACGCGATGTGATGATTACAGGGACTGAAGGACCATCAGTAGCGGTCCTTCGCGCAACCCCTGATACGTCGTTTATTGAGTACCTCCCCACCATTGTTCACGGGGATGAAGCAAAATGGTGGATAATACCGACTGTATCTTGTATTATCTGATAATTGGTTTTTGGAAAAGGTAATAAAAGGGTTGAGATTAGGTTTATCGATGAATTATAAAAATACAAAGCAGTATAATTTATAACCTTATGACACGGTTAAAAACACAACAGTTAGAGTTTTGCTTTAATTTTAATCTGAAAAACCGTATTATTTAAAAAATAGAACACTTCTTACTGTAACCTATTCAAACGTTAAAATGCAGTTCAGGGCAAATGGAGTAGTTTTTTTTTCATACTATATAAGTTATACGAGTCTCCGATACTTTGTCCATTTAGTTTCAATGAATTAACAACAAAAGAGCATAAAAATCCGCATTATATTTAGGGTCTCATTAACATATTTGACACTTTTATAACATTCGGCGACATCGCTTCCATTTCACATTAGAGCAATACGTATTCTAACGTTTGAACGGATTATAGTTAATTAGTTAATATCTGAAGAGCCTATTTCCAAAACGTCTTTTTTCCATTTTTCAAAAGTTGAGAGTAATTACGAAAAACGATCAATGCAATTATGTTCTTTTTTTATGGCCTTTGCTGAATTGGCAATCAGCCAGGACAATTATTATTTTTGAAAAATTCAATGCCTGAACGAGATTCGAACATGAGACCTTAGCAACACAGAGCTCATGTATTACCACTACGTTACGCCGGTTGGCATCAATGCAATTATAAATTACTTAAAATCAATTATTTTTTACTTAAAAATAATTTCCTTAGATATCTTTGATGTTCAGAAACGTTCGAATTTTATTTTATTAGTTACCTTTTTTTATTTATTTATTTTTTTTAAATTATTTTTATTGTACGTCGGAAAATCAACAGAGATAAATCTCTACAACAGATTTTCACAAACTACAAGTAAATATACATCAAATGGCACATTTATAATTTACAAAAATAATAATTTAATAAACAATTTAGTATCCTAGTCCAAAAAAAAAAAAATATGACTCAATAATATAATTATTAGAATAGTAACAAAAAAAGAAAAAAGTTACAATAAAAAAAGTGACTAACAATAGATATTATACATTAATTATTTAGGTAAGATTTAATTTTGCTTTTAAATTGACCCAATGGTAAAAAAATATATATCACATGTATTAAACATTTATAAAATAACTAACACTTCTATTCGACGGTGAGAAATTGCCTATATTAGATAATTTATTTTCTAAATAAAATGTATTTTGCTGTCAGGTATAAATCTGAGGTACATTGCAATTTAAATATCTCAACAATTCAGCGCAATCTACCATATTTTTAACTATTTTGTAAAGGCTACACATAACTAGAAACAGTCGTCTGTTAGAAGGCTTTAAAAGGCTATAGCGTTTCAATCTATCTTCATAAGTTAGGCAATTATCGCTTCTATTAAATTTATGGTCCAGAAATCTCACAAAACGTTTCTGAATGGACTCGACTCTGTCTGTATAGATTTGATAGTGAGGATTCCAGATTATGCTTGCATATAAAGTATAATTGGATAACGCTTTCAGGTGTTTTAAATTCTTTAGTTGACCTAAATATGAATCCAAGATTTCTTAGAGCAGATGAGGTGATTTTCTCAATATGTGTGTCAAATCTGAGTTTATTGTCTAAATAAACTCCCAAATCCTTTATAAAATTTACTTTGGTTAACACAGTTCCACCCATATTATAATGAAAAATTTCAGGTTGAAATTTTCTAGTAAACGATATATGCTGACATTTACTAGTATTAAGAAAAAGCAAATTCTGCAGACAGTAATTAAAAAATATATTTAGATCATTATTTAAAGCAAGGCAAGCGTCTTCGGACTTAATTTTACAATATATTTAAATTATAGAAATTTAGCTTTTTTAAAGCATATATTAATATCGTTAATAAAAATTGTGAATAAGACTGGCCCTAGGTGCGATCCTTGACCGATACCGGAAGTTATTTTAATAAAATTTGACACAAAATTATTGACAGCGACCGCCTGCATTCTGTTAGTAATATAAGATTTTAACCACCGTAGCAAGTTGCCATGTATCCCAATCGACATTAATTTTTTAACCAGTAAATAGTGATTGACTTTGTCAAAAGCTTATTGAGTAATTTACGAAATTACAGTCTGGTCCAAACGGTTAAGCGGTTCTTTTAGGTTGTCACGAGAAGGGACCTTGCTTGGGTTATTTCATTTTTCACGTTGGGATGTCAAAATTTAAAATTCCAACAATAAAACCATGGAAACGAATGACATATGTCAAAATTAAATATTTTTTTTTTATATTTTAATGACAAAAAAATAAATAAATGGGAAATTTGTATTAAGAATGACACAAAAAATCAAAATATAAAGAAAATGACATTTTAAAATGTATTAACCTTAACCAAAAAATGTTTATTGTAAGTATGATTTACAAAGCTTAAACAAAACGGCCGAAAGGCACGATTTAAACGATGAAAGTAACTAGATTGCAAAATCTAGTTCCGCTTAACCGTTTGGAACAGACTGTAGTTTGAATAAGCGACATTTTGGAACAAAAGTACGGACAAGAACAGTGTCGCACACATATTTTTGGCTGGGGGGTCTAATTATACATAATTTTTATAAAGAAATATTATATATTTAAAACTTTTTATAGACACAGGGCAAAATTTCAATTTTAATTGAAATATTTTATTGAGCAAAAAAAGGTCCTCCCTTCTAAATTTTAAGTGAAGAGCAAAAAAAAAGGTCCTTACTTCTAAATTTCAAGTAAAGAGCAAAAAAAAGGTCCTCACTTTTAAATTTCAAGTAAAGAGCAAAAAAAAAAGTCCGCACTACTCACGGTACGGGGGGAGGGGGGTCTGAACCCCTTGGACCCCCCTTTGTTTGCGCCACTGGACAAGAGGCGTCCTGGAAATAAAGAAAAAGCACAAAAGACATTCTGGAAAAATTGACAAGTGATAAAGATAATAAAATATTTATTATTATAATAATATTACATATTAATATACTAGCAGAATACTCGTTCTTCGCACGGAATGAGTTAAATTAAGTTTATTATAAAAGAAATATAATTATTTAATTAAATATATATTTTTTTCAAAATAAAGCTAATTTAACATATGTTGACAAAAAGACATTAAAGATATTGAGGAATCCGTGGAAACACATTTAACCCTTTTCACCCCTTAGGGGTCGAATTTCGAAAAATCCCTTCTTAGGGGGTACTTAAGTCATGAAATGAATATACTCTCTGAATTTTATGTTTCTATGTCCAGAGGACGTTATATTGAATACAAAAAAAAAAAAATACAAATTTACCCCTTTAGGGGTATAATTTAAAAAACGGTTAAATCTCTTTCTAATTATTTTAAAAAGACACTTTTATGTCAAAAAAGATTGTTATAAATAACTCAACAAACACAACGGATTCTATAATTCACCTTAAAAGACATTTACTTCTTTAGAGGTTGATTAGTGCAAAATCCTGAAATACATCTTTAAACATTGGTATGAGTAATCTTTGTAAGCAAAAGTCAAGTCGGTATCTCTTCAGACCTGAAAGATATTGAGGAATCTGTGGAAACATATTTAACCCTTTTCACTACTTAGGAGTCGAATTTCGAATTCCCTTCTTAAGGGGTACTTAAGTCATGAAATGAACATACTCTCTGAATTTTATGTTTCTATGTCCAGAGGACGTTCTATTGAATAAAAAATACAAATTAACCCCTTTAGGGATAAAATTTAAAAAACGGTTAAATCTCTTTCTAATTATTTTAAAAAGACACCTTAATGACAAAAAAAGATTTTTATTCTATTTTCAACAAACACAGGAGATACAACGGGGTTGCATAAATCACCTTAAATATATATTTACTTCTTTAGGGGTTGATTAGGGCAAAATCCTGAAATATGTTTTTAAACATTTGTATGAGTAAACTTTGTCTGCAAAAATCAAGTCGTTATCTCATCAGACCTAAAAAATATGGAGTAATCCGTGAAAACACACATTATCCATTTTCATCCCTTTAAGGATAGAATTTAGAAAAATCTCTTCTTAGGCGGTGCTTATGTCATGAAAGGAATATACTCCCATAATTATGTGATTCTAGATCTAGGAAACTGTCTATCGAATAACAATACCAATTTACCATTTAAGGGATGAAATTTAAAATAACGGTGATATCAGTTTCTAAATATTTTAAAGAGACACATATATACCAAAAAGAAATTATGTAACTCAATAAACCATTTCTCCATAAATGTACATTCACTCCTTTAGGAGTTGATTAGGGCAAAATCCTGAAATATGTTTTTAAACATTTTTATGCGTAAACTTTGTAAACAAAAACCAAGTCGATATCTCATCAAACATAAAAGATATGAAAGAATCCGTGAAAACACATTTACCCCTTTTCATCCCCAGAAGGGTCGAATTTAAAAAAAAAATCCCTTCTTATTGGGGCTTGCGTCATGGAAAGAATATACTCGTAAAATTATATATTTCTAGATTTAGGAAACGTTCTATCGCATAATAATACCAATTTACCCTTTTAGGGATGAAATTTGAAAAAACTGTCAAAACACTTTCTAAATATTTTAAAGAGAAACATAAATACCAAAAAGAAATGTTGTAACTCAACAAACACATGAGATACAACGGGTTCTATAATGCACCTTAAATGTAAATTCAGTCTTTTAGGGATTGATTAGAGCAAAGTCCTGATATAATCATTGGTATGGGTAAACTTTGCATGCAAAAACCAAGTCTATATCTCATCAGACCTAAAAAATAATGAGGAATCCATGAAAACACTTTTTACCCCTTTTCATCCCTTAGGGGTCGAATTTCGAAAAATATTTTCTTTGAGGGTACTTACGTCTTGAAAGGAATATACTCTCCGAATTATATAGTTCTAGATCTAGGGGATGTTCTACCGAATAAAAAATATCAATTTACCCACTTAGGGTTGAAATTAAAAAAAAAAACGTTAAAATACTTTCTAAATATTTTAAAAAGACAACTATATGCCAAAAAAAAATTATAACACAACACACACAGGAAATTCACTCCGATTGTAGATTCACCCTTTTAGGAGTTGGTTAGTACAAAATCCGACAATTATTACAATTAGTACAAAATCTTAAGGGGTTCTTAAGTCATAAAAGGTATATACTCCCCGAATTTTATGTTTCTCTGTCTAGACGACATTCTATCGAATAAAAAATACCAATTTACCCCTTTAGGGGTGAAATTTAAAAACACGGTCAAAACACTTTCTAATTATTTTAAAAAGACACCTATATGCCAAAAAATATATATAACACAACACACACAGGAAATAGGACGGGTTCTATAATTCAACCCGATTGTAGATTCACTCTTTTAGGGGTTGATTAGTACAAAATCCTGAAAAATAAGTTTTTCAACATTTATATGGGTAGTCTTTGTAAGCAAAAGCAAGGCAATATATTATTGATCTAAAAGATATTGAGGAATCCGTGTAAACACATTTCACCCCTTTTCAACCCTGAGAGGTCGAATTTCGAAAAACCATTTCTTAAGGGGTTCTTAAGTCATAAAAGGGATATACTCTCCGAATTCTATGTTTCTTTGTCTAGACGACATTTTATCAAATAAAAAATACCAATTTACCCCTTTAGGGGTGAAATTTAAAAAAACGGTCTCAACACTTTCTAAATATTTTAAAAATACACCTATATGCCACAAAATATTGTAAAGTGGGAAACAGAATGCAACGAGTTTGACGGCGCGTTGACGCCGTTGGACGGCGCAAACTGTCAGCGCAAAGTTAAAAGCAAGGCTGTACTACGCAAGTGCACAGAATGAACAACGTCCTACGGCGTTCGAACGCCGTTGATACTGAATGTTCGTCAACTTCCAACTTTTGACGCCGTTGAACGTTGACGCAGAACACCTAACTTCAGTTTTTACTGAATGGTAAAGTGTTTGTGTGTAAAAATAACTTGCATACAACATAAATAACATCACACACAAGTCTTCATCATCCATTATACTTTTAATAAAAGAAAGCGCACGTATAAACACAGATATAGGTTGTCACGTGACACTTGACGGCGTTAAAAATGATTGCATTGTGGGCAGGCGAAAAATCAACGGCGTTCTCAGCAACGCCGTCGCAAATGACGGCGCGCTGACGGCGTAGCGCGCTGTGCATTCTGTTCCAGGCTTTATAACACAATAAACACAGAAGATACGAATGGTTCTATAATTCACCCTGATTGTAGATTCACCCTTTTAGAGCATGATTAGGACAAAATCCTGAAAAAAGTTTTTCAACTTTTATAAGCAAAAACCAAGGCGATATATTATTGGACCTAAGAGATATTGAAGAATCCGTGAAAACACATTTTACCCCTCTTCACCCCTTAGGGGTTGAATTTACAAAAAACATTTATTAGGGGGTTTCGTACGTCATAAAAGGGATATACTCCCCGAATTTTAAGTTTCTCTGTCTAGACGACATTCTTTCGAATAAAACAATACCAATTTGCCCATTTAGGGGTGAAATTTAAAAACACGGTCAAAACACTTTCTAAATTGAAATATAAAAAATTGATGTGAAGCGTGAATTTTCACACATTTCAGGGTTTTGCAGGTATTTAGTAAGTGAATGATGATTATTTGGGATGCCAAAACAAATTTTATATTAAAATACTTTTTTTGTTAATTTTAATTCGAACGCCTAATACCATTATTTAGGTTTCTAAATATGTGCAGTTTTTTTTTTTATATATAGCAAGGTTCATTAAGAATTTTAAAAATTGCGCCTATGGCTTCCATTGGTTGTTATAAGTTCCGTCCATCTGATTTCGTGTACATTGAAACAGAATTAAATTATAATTTAAACAATTTCCACTGGTTATTAAATTTACGCTTTTAAAAATTAAATGCAACATTTGCCAAAATATAACTAGAATTTTGAAAAAACAATATAATTTAAATTTAAACAATATAAAAATTTTAAAAAAAAAATCAAAAAATAATATTGTCTCTTCTCGCAGAGTTCGATCCGTATCGGATCGAGTTACTTGGGTGAAAAAGCCAGCATTAAAACCAGAAGACCAGCATATACGTTCTAATGCAGCGTGTTACAAAGCTATAACTTGTGTACATTATTAGCAAAAAACCACAAAAAATGCGTTTTTCTCCAAAAACATAATCTGATCAAAAATTCCTGTTGTACTATTCCGGTTCACACCAATGTACATTACTTAGAATTTTTTCAGATTTTTAGTTTAAACCATCTGGGCAACAGGGTGTGGGACAAAAATTTTTTTGCACAATTTTGGCAAAAATCGCTTCAAAATAATTTATTTTGCAAAAATAAAAATTTGATCGTTAATCCACGTACCAAGGGCTTTCATTTGATACCCTACTCAGAATTATAAAAAAATATTTTTTTTTTCGATGAGCACATATTTGTTTATATTTTTAGGGGGATATGTTTTTTAAATGTTTTAGTATTTTTCCTATTTGCGGGTCAAAGAGTTGTATAAGCATGCCAAATTTCAACTCTCTAGGTTTAGCCGTTTGGCTACAATTTTTACCGAACAGACAGACAGACAGACAGACAGACAGACGACAAAATGACGGTATAAGGGTTTTTTGGTCATACCTACAAAACCCTAAAAAACAGCGACAATAATTTTCGAAATATTGTTTATTTTAATTCTATTACAGGTCTTCTTCTAGCCGCCTTCCCTCACTAGATACCTATATTTTCTGAAATTTGAGAAGTTTGAATTTACATTTAACATATTTTTTTATTAGTTTATTTTATATGCTTTTCTTCAAATTTTTATTATAGTAAACAGTCCCGTAGCCCGGGTGCGACGTTCATATTGCCAACCTAAAAAATTGGCATGGTTTAAAAGTTGCAAAAAAAGTTTTAGAATTTTGAAATATGGATGCGGGCCAAAGAGCCACATGTGGCCCGCCTCCATCTTCACTAGAAATACTACCGAACATTTCAAACCACTGATCTTTCTGTGCTAACAATTAACGATTGTTTAAATTTAAAAATTAAAATTTGCCGCCCCTAAAAAATCTGCCGTCCAGGTCTGATGCATCCCGGGTTTTGATGGTCCTGATTGTAAAAATGTAAGAACCTAAATTCGAAATTATAACGAAAAGATTTTAGCAATTATAATAGCAAACCTAACAGAAATTTATGTTACATTTTAGTAGTAATTTTACCCTAAACAGTTTCCACTAAAACTTAAATCCTAAATAAATACTTCCTCGCAGTTCATAATCTATAATTTACAACAACAATTAATTCATTATATATTTGACATGGTTGATTGCATTTTAATGTTGTACATTTTAGTGGAGTGCGACACGATCATCCACCCCTCTATATCTATCCCTCCCCCTCTAGCTCCACTAAGCCCCGCGGTGCTCCATCATGTCATATGTTTCCATTAGTTTTGTTCACACAATGTGTCAGTGTGAAATGTTTGCTGTAGCAACCCCCAAAAGCAGGAACATCCCCTAATATAATGGGGTGCAAATTTAAAAATTTGTTAATAATTCGATACATTATCAAATACATATTAATGTTCTACTCTACATAATAATGAGATTCTAAGAAAATCCCTGGCTATCAACTACTGTGGTCCGGGTCGCCGCTGATAATAATAATAATAACTCTTTATTGAAGTTAATTGTATATACAAAAATACAGAAACTAAAGCCTGGAACAGAATGCACAGCGCGCTACGCCGTCAGCGCGGCGTCATTTGCGACAGCGTTGCGTAGCGCCGTTGAGAATTTTCGCCTGCACACAATGCAATAATTTTTAACGCCGTCAAGTGTCACTTGACAACCTATATCTGTGTTTATACGTGCGCTTTCTTTTATTAAAAGAATAATGGATGATGAAGACTTGTGTGTGATGTTATTTATGTTGTATGCAAGTTATTTATACATACAAACACTTTACCATTCAGTAAAAACTGAGGTTAGGTGTTCTGCGTCAACGTTCAACGGCGTCAAAAGTTGGAAGTTGACGAACATTCAGTATCAACGGCGTTCAAACGCCGGAGGACGTTGTTCATTCTGTGCACTTGCGTACGACAGCTTGGTTTTAACTTTCTTCTGACAGATAGTGCCGTACGTACGCCGTTAACGCGTCGTAGAACTCGGTGCATTCTGTTTCCCACTTTAAGTCAAGTTGTTACTTCTTCTTCTTTTTCTTCTTCTTCTTCTTCGGGTACTATCAGTCAGGTTGACTTTTGGCTTCACTCACATAAGCCCTCCATCTCGATCTATTCATTGTCAAGTCTTGCCAAGTACCCTGTATACCAGTACTTGTTAGATCTTCGATTAGCTGATCTCTCCATCTCTTGCGAGGTCTTCCCACTGGTCGACGGGTATTCAATCTTCCTTCCCATATCTTCCTAACCATTTTGTCCTCCCTCATCCTCATAATGTGTCCTATCCACTGTAATCGTCTACCTCTGAGTTCTTGGGAGATACTTGGCCTTGAGTACAGTTCTCGGATATCTTTGTTCTTACGGATTCTCCATTTACCATTAATTTGAATGATGAAGATTCTGCGTAATATTTTATTTTCGAAAACTATGAGGTGTTGTCGATTTCGCTTTGTTAAGGTCCATTTTTCGGAGCCATACATAAGTACGGGACGTACTATAACATGGTATAACCTAATCTTGGTGCTCCTCGACCAGAGTTTTATTTTGAAGAAGGGGCCAAGTGCAGTTGTTACATTTTACAAAAATTTGAATTTTTTTAACTCTGTTAATGCGCATCCAGAGCTCTTTAAATTAAGAGTTTGTAGACTGTGCTTTGTTAGCTGTAACTTATATTTCTATGCATTCTTTTTAACGTTTCATGTACCGTTCACATCTGTTATAAATTAGTGCGTTACGAATAGTCCTCCATCTGTGAATTTTGAAACCAACTATTTAGCTTCGTAAAATATTTTATATGTATTATCGTTCTTATAATTCTGTTGTCTTATATTTTAACTACCTAATTACCTAAATTGATCATATTTACTGTTCGTCTTTTTAATTTTGAGCAAAATTTGTTAATGATGACATTATGTTAGGTTATGTAAAGGCATTCTATAACTACGGTGTCATTGATAGAATGCGATAGCCAATATGTTCATATGTCTGTCCCATTAAAACATTTCACTAGCTATAAGTTTAGAAAATTATGCACAATCCACAACAAACAGCGTATTAAATTTGGAGGTCTGAACGGTTTCATGTCTTACCATATGACAAACTTTCATGTGACAGTGAATAGTCCATAAGCTACAGTGCATAAGCTATTGATTTAAGAGCTCTGAATGCGGCTTTATGCTATAAAAGGTTCCATCTATTAAAACTTTCTCCATCTATTAAAACAAAAAGGGATTCGGTGATTTAGAAGCCCCCCCCCTCCTCAATGAAGCCGGATTTTTGTCGTCACTTTCATTCATCTTTCAAATTTAGATGAGTTCATGTTTACTTTTTAGGGTTTTGTAGATATAACGACCAAAAAAGGCAGAAATTGTAACCAAACGGCTGAATATAGAAAGTTGAAATTTGATATGCTTATACAAATTTTTAACCGCATATGTGAAAAATACCGAGTTAAAAAAAAAACACATCACGAAATAAATATAAACAAGTAAGTATTTAATGAAAAAATAAATTATTTATTTATTTTTTTTAAGTGGTATATCAAATAAATGGGTGATATATCAATGCGGGGATCAACAAGCAAATTGTTATTTTTGAAAAATCAATTTCTTTTTGGATTTTCATCAAAAGTATATCACTTTTTTCTTTTGACACTTTTGTCCCCCACCTTATCTCCAAAAGGAGTTCTAAAAATCTGAAAAAAATGTCCATAACATAAATTGATGGGGACCGGAATAATTCAACCGGAATTTTTTATCAGATTAGTTTTTCGAAAAACATCGATAATTTTGTGTCGTTGAAAAAATTATTTTTTTTAAATTTATTGTGTGGCACCAAAAGAAAGCTCTTAAGACGATTAAAAGATTAAGTAACGAAAGGTGGTTTTTTAAAATTAATTTCTTTTAATACTATTTTGGCAAAAAATGTGCTAAAAAAGTTCTTTTCCCGCACGCTATTATCCAAAGGGGTTAAAATTGCAAAAATTATTGTAGTTAATGTACATTGATCGGAAACGTACGAGATAAATTTTTGATCAAATTGCGATTTTGAAAAATATTGCAGTTTTTGTATTTTTGGCAAAATTAATTATTTTTTTAAATCATGGCTAAATAATGGCTAATAATGTTATGGGTTTTTTGTATTTACGGATAAGATAGTGTGTGTCTTTTTTTAAACTAACTTTTTTGAAAAAAATTGATGTGAAGTGTGAATTTTCACACTTCTGGGTTTTGCAGGTATTTAGTAACTGAACGATGATTATTTAGGATGCCAAAACAAATTTTATGTCAAAATATGTTTTTATGAATTTTAAATCGAATGCCTAATACCATTATTTAAGTTTCTAAATATATGCAGTATTTTTTTTATATAGCAAAGTTCATTAAGATTTTGAAAATTGCACCTATGGCTTCCATTGGTTGCTTACATCATAAGTCCCGCCCTTTGATTTCGTCAAACATAGAATTAAATTATAATTTCAACACTTTCCACTGGTTATTAAATTTACGCTTTTAAAAATTAAATGCAACATTTACCAAATATAACTAGAATTTTAACAAAATAATTTAAACAAAATAAAAATGCAAAAAAAAAACAAAAAATAAAATCAACAGGATTCGAACCTTAGTTTGCAGGTTAAGTTATATTATTAAGCGTACGACAAATCCAACCACGCCACGAGAGCTACTGATCTGGTATGTTACACAACGTATAAAATAGTTAACATATTTTAGTTAAAAACACAAAAAATGCGTTATTTTCCGAAAACATAATCTTATCAAAAATTCCTGTTGTACTATTCCGGTATTCATAGAGTTGTATAAGCATGCCAAATTTCAACTCTCTAGGTTTAGCCGTTTGGCTACAATTTTTACCGAACAGACAGACAGACAGGCGACAAAATGACGGTATAAGGGTTTTTTGGTCATACCTACGAAACCCTAAAAATGAAGCCATTTATCAATATATTTCTTATTAATAGGCTGGAGTAAAGAATAGGTGACTACAAAGTTACAAATTTCTTTACAGAGGGCAGCACATAACTATTTCACTAAATAGTTCAAGTATTATCAGTGGCTTTAAAACAATGGTTTCTGGTCTAGAAAAGCATTCACGATGATTAATTTTTAATTGGGCTAATATGGGGGAAAATAAAGTACTATCCATCTAAAAACAAGGTAATTAGGTTAGGTTTAGTTAGTAAAAGTCTAGAATCGAGCGGCGAGAGCTAACCTATCTTCTAGTTTGTTGACAAAACACTATCTTGGGTTAGTAAGAATTTGGTTAGAAGAAGCCGAGCGAAGCGAGCTACCTATCTTCTAGTTTAATGACAAAACCTAGTTTGATGACACCCACACTAATAATGCCACATGTTTAGAATCACTGTACATTGAATAACTCATGTGTGTTTAACGCACGCGCAGTTGTATAGTCACCTATTCTTTACTCCAGCCTATTAATCTAATGAAGACCTGAATAGGAAGTAAATGCAGAAATAAACGATTTTTGGCAAATTATTTAAATTTTGTTGAAAAAAACTGTTTGTTTCTTGGCTTCTTGCTTATTAAATACCTACAAAATCCTGAAATGCCTGTCTGTTCGGTAAAAAACATTTGTCCCACACCCTATAGCCCAGATGGTTTAAACTAAAAATCTGAAAAAATTCTAAGTAATGTATATAGGTGTAAACCGGAATAGTACAACACGAATTTTTGATCAGATTATGCTTTTGGAAAATAACGCATTTTTAGTGTTTTTTTTTTTTTTTTTTTGACGATGTAAAATATATAATACTTTACGTAACATAGTAAGCCAGTACGCTTTCATAGTGTAATGGTTAGCCTTCTCGCGTTCTAATTTGCAAACTATGGTTCGCTACCGGTCTGGAGACAATTTTACTTCAATTCATCTTTCGAATTTAAGTAAGTTCATCTTTATTTTTTTTATTTATTAATATTTTTAGAAAGGTTTCATGATTGCGGATGGACCCCGGCCTTTTAGCTACGCCACTGCATGCATAAAAAGTAAAATTCTTTACCTTCGAACTAAATTTTCATTTAAAAATAAATAGTAGAATAATTGCGAATGATTTGTTAATTGTTAATATTAGATAACAAGGCCATGTCACTTTTACACGCTATCATGCTTCTAAATGATTTAGTTCCGTGTGGACAGTCGCACAGCGCGTAAGATGAAGCTTCATATATTATGCTTCTGTGTACTAGTCGCTTTACAATGTGCTTCAGCAGCTAATATTTTATATATTGCCTTAACGGCGTCTCCTAGTCATACAATATGGGATAAAACGTTAGCACACGCTCTTAAAGAAAGACATCATGTTACTTTTCTCTCACATGGACCGCCGGAAAAGGTGAAAAGTTCGGAAAATTTTACTTCATGGATTGTTGAAGGTATGTTTTTTAAAATTTATTTACAGACGCTTCAACACCATCAAAGTCCGCTCTAGGGGGCGGACAACCCGGACATTTTTCCGGGGCGGCATTTTGGCTGTTAATTTGACAAAATATTGATAAGTTACATACCTAATTAATCGAAATTTATACTTTTTTTTGACTAAAATCACCATGCAATTTACATTTCGTATTTACTGCTTTTGCCTAAAAGCTAAAAAAAAATATTTATAGTCCTCACGTCTGAATAAAACAACCATAAAAGAGCGGCATGTTTAATTAAATAACAAAAAGGCTAGGTATCTATGAAATTGATAATTTAATAAGAGACGAAATCTCAGGTTTATTAAATTGTATTAAACAGTTTAAGTTTTTGTGTTCAATAGTTATCTATATATATAAAAGGCAGTGTCCTGACTGACTGACTGACTGACTGACTGACTCACTCATCACCGCCCAGCCCGAACCCCTGGGCCTAGAAACTTGAAATTCGGAGAGTATATTCCCTTCATGACGTAAGCACCCACTAAGAAGGGATTTTTCGAAATTCCACTCCTAAGGGATGAAAAGGGGTGAAATGTGATTTCACGAATTACTTAATATCTCTTAGGGCCGATGGGATATCGACTTAGTTTTTGCTTACAACTATTACCCATACAAATGCCGAAAAACCTATTTCGGGATTTTGCCCTAATCCACCCCTAAAGGGGTGAACCTACAATCGGGGTGGATTATACATCCCGTTGTATTTCCTGTGTTCGTTTAGTTGTAAGATTACTTTTTGGCACATGGGTGTCTTTTTAAAATATCTCGAAATGGTATTGACAGTTTTTATGAAATTTCACCCCTAAAGGGTGAAAAGGGGTGAATTGTGATTTTATGGATTCTTTAATATCTCTTAGGACCAATAAGATATCGACTTGCTTTTTGCTTACAAAGATTACCCATACAAATACCGAATCACTAATTTCAGGATTTTGTCCTAATCAACCCCTAAAGGGGTGGATCTACAATCGGGGTGAATTATACATCCCGTCGTAATTCCTGTGTTCGTTTCGTTGCAACATTACTTTTTAGCACATAGGTGTCTTTTTAAAATATTTCGAAATGGGTTTGACAGTTTTTTAAAATTCCACCCCTAAGAGTTGAAAAGGGGTGAATTGTGATTTCAAGGATTCCTTAATATCTCTTAGGACCAATAAGATATGGACTTACTGTTTGCTTGCAAAGTTTATCCATACAATTACCGAAAAACTTATTTCAGGAATTTGTCCTAATCAACCCCTAAAGGAGTGGATCTACAATCGGGGTGACTTATACATTCCGTTGTATTTCCTGTGTTCGTTTAGTTGCAACATTACTTTTTAGCACATAGGTGTCTTTTTAAAATATCTCGAAAAGGTTTTGATAGTTTTTTAAAATTTCATCCCTAAAGGGTGAAAAGGGGTGAATTGTGATTTCAAGGTTTCCTTAAATCTCTTAGGGCAAATAAGATATTGACTTGCTTTTTGATTACAAAGATTACCCATACAAATACCGAAAAATATATTTCAGGTTTTTGTCCTAATCAACCCCTAAAGGGGTGGATCTACAATCAGGGTGAATTATACATCCCGTCGTATTTCCTATGTTCATTAGTTGCAGCATTACTTTTTGGCACATAGGTGTCTTTTTAAAATATTTCGAAACGGGTTTGACAGTTTTTTAAAATCTCACCCCTAAGGGTTGAAAAGAGGTGAATTGTGATTTCAAGGATTCCTTAATATCTCTTAGGACCAATAAGATATGGACTTACTGTTTTCTTGCAAAGTTTATCCATACAATTACCGAAAAACTTATTTCAGGAATTTGTCCTAATCAACCCCTAAAGGAGTGGATCTACAATCGGGGTGAGTTATACATTCCGTTGTATTTCCTGTGTTCGTTTAGTTGCAACATTACTTTTTAGCACATAGGTGTCTTTTTAAAATATCTCGAAATGGTTTTGATAGTTTTTTAAAATTTCATCCCTAAAGGGTGAAAAGGGGTGAATTGTGATTTCAAGGTTTCCTTAAATCTCTTAGGGCAAATAAGATATTGACTTGCTTTTTGATTACAAAGATTACCCATACAAATACCGAAAAATATATTTCAGGTTTTTGTCCTAATCAACCCCTAAAGGGGTGGATCTACAATCAGGGTGAATTATAGATCCCGTCGTATTTCCTGTGTTCATTAGTTGCAGCATTACTTATTGGCACATAGGTGTCTTTTTAAAATATCTCGAAACGAGTTTGACAGTTTTTTAAAATTTCACCGCTAAGGGTTGAAAAGGGGTGAATTGTGATTTCAAGGATTCCTTAATATCTCTTAGGACCAATAAGATATGGACTTACTGTTTGCTTGCAAAGTTTATCCATACAATTACCGAAAAACTTATTTCAGGAATTGGTTCTAATCAACCCCTAAAAGGGTGGATCTACAATCGGGGTGAGTTATATATTCCGTTGTATTTCCTGTGTTCGTTTAGTTGCAGCATTACTTTTTAGCACATAGGTGTCTTTTTAAAATATCTCGAAATGGTTTTGATAGTTTTTTAAAATTTCATCCCTAAAGGGTGAAAAGGGGTGAATTGTGATTTCAAGGATTCCTTAATATCTCTTAGGACCAATAAGATATCGACTTGCTTTTTGCTTACAAAGATTACCCATACAAATACGGAAAAATATATTTCAGGATTTTTGTCCTAATCAACCCCTAAACGGTGGATCTACAATTGGGGTGAATTATACATCCCGTCGTATTTCCTGTGATTGTTGAGATGTAACATTACTTTTTGGCACACAAGTGTCTTTTTAAAATTTTCCGAAATGGTTTTGGTTTAAAATTTCAGCCTCAAAGGGTGAAAAGGGGTAAAATGTGATTTCAAGGATTGTTTAACATTTTTTAGGACCAATAAGATATCTACTTGGTTTTTGTTTACAAAAACTACCCATGCAAATACCGAAAAACCAATTTTTGGATTTTGTCCTAATCAACCCCTTAAGGGGTGGACCTACAATCGGGATGAATTATACATCCCGTCGCATTTCCTGTGTTCGTTTAGTTTCAACATTACTTTTTGGCACATAGGTGTTTTTTTTTTAATATCGAAATGATTTTGACATTTTTTTTTAATTTCACCCTTTAAGGATGTAAAGGGGTGAAATGTGATTTCAGTAATTCCTTAATTCTTTTAGGACCAATAAGATATCGACTTGGTGTTTGCTTACAAAAATTATCCATACAAATGCCGAAAAACTTATTTCAGGATTACGTCCTAATCAACCCCTAAAGGGATGATTCTACAAACGGGGTAGATTATACATCGCGTCGTATTTCCTGTGTCTTTTTAAAATGTCTCGAAATGGTTTTAACAGTTTTTTACCTTTAACAAATATCACCCCTGAAGGGTGAAAAGAGGGAATTGTGATTTCAAGGACGCTTTAATATCTTCTAGGATCAATAAGATATAGACTTGGTTTTTGCTTATAAAGATTACCCATACAAATGCCGAAAAATGTATTTCAGGATTTTATCTTAATCAACCCCTAAAGGGGTGAATCTACGTTCGGGGTGAATTATAGAACCCTTTGTATTTCCAGCGGTTGCTGACATTCCATTTTGGCATATATGTTTTCACAGTTTGACAGTTTTCTTTCACTCCTAAAGGGTAAATTAGTATTTTTTTGTTAGAAATAAAAAATTCGGAAATAAAAAATTCAGTATGAAGTACGAACCCACTAAGAAAGTATTTTTTAGAGTTCGACCCCTATCTGGTGAAAAGGAGTAAAATGTTTTTTCACGGGTTCCTCAATATCTCTTAGGACAGATGAGATATCGACTAGATTTTTTGTTACAAAGGTTACCCATACACAAGTTTAAAAACAAACTGCGGATTTTATGCCAATGAGACCATCCATATACCGTAGCGAAGCACGGGTTTTCAGCTAGTCTATATATATAAAATCGTAACTAAGCTACCTACTCATAATCAACGCCCAGCCCAAACCACTGAACCTACAATCATGAAATTCGGCGAGTATATTCCCTCCATGACGTAAGCACCCACTAAGAACGGATTTTTCGAAACTCATTCTCTAAGTGGGTGAAAAGGGGGTTAAAAGGGGTAAAATATGGCTTCACGGTTTCCTTAATATCTCTTAGGTCCAATAAGATATCGACTTGGTTTTTGCTTACAAAGATTACTCATGTAAATATTAAAAAACTTATTTCAGGATTTTGTTCTAATTTACCCCTAAAGGGGTGAATCTACAATCAGGGTGAATTATAGAACCCTTCGCATCTTCTGTGTTTTTTGTGTTATAACATTCCTTTTTGGCATATAGGTATCTTTTTAGAAAATTTAGAAAGTGTTTTGACCGTTTTTTTAAATTTCACCCCTAAAGGGGCAAATTGGTATTTTTTATTCGATAGAATTTCGTCTAGATAAAGAAACATAAAATTCGGGGAGTATATTCCTTTTATGACTTAAGAACCCCCTAAGAAATTATTTTTTGAAATTCGGCCTCGCAGGGGTTAAAAGGGGTGAAATGTGTTTTCACGGATTCCTCAGTATCTTTTAGGTCAAGAATATATCGCCTTGCTTTTGCTTACAAAGACTACCCACATAAATGTTGAAAAACTTATTTTTCAGGATTTTGTACTAATCAACCCCTAAAGGGGTGAATCTACAATCAGGGTGAATTATGGAACCCTTCGCATCTTCTGTGTTTGTTGTGTTATAACATTTCTTTTAGGCATATAGGTGTCTTTTTAAAATATTTAAGTGTATTGACCTTTTTTTTTTAATTTCACCCCTAAACGGGTAATTTGGTATTTTATATTCGATAGAATGTCGTCTAGACAGAGAAACATAAAATTCGGGGAGTATATCCTTTTTATGACTTAACAACCCCCTAAGAAATGATTTTTGGAAATTCAACCCCTAAGGGGTGAAATGGGGTAAAATGTGTTTTCACGGATTCCTCAATATCTCACAGGTCCAATAATATATCGCCTTCATATTTGCTTCTAAATATTATCCATATAAATGTTGAAAAACTTATTTCAGGATTTTGTCCTATTTATCCCCTAAAAGGGTGAATCTACAATCAGGGAGAATTATAGAACCCGACGTATTTCCTGTGTTTGTTGAGTTATTAAATTCCTATTTGGCATATAGATGTCTTTTTAAAATACCTCGATGGTTTTGACAGTTTTTCAAAATTTCACCCCTAAAGAGGTAAAAGGATATTTTTTATTTGATAGAACATCCCTTGGACATAGATACATGATGTTCGCAAAGTATATTCCCTCCATGAGGTAAGCATACACTAAGACGGGATTTTTCGAAATTCAACCCCTAAAGGGTGACATATAATTTCAAGGATTCTTAAATATCTCTACAGACTAATAAGATATCGTCTTGGTTTTTCTTACAAAGATTACCCATATAAATATTGAAAAACTTATTTCAGGATTTTGTTCTAACCCACCCCTAAAGTGGTGAATTTCCGAACAGGGTTAATTATACAACCCATCATATTCCCTGTCTTTGTTCCTATATAGTTATAAAATTCCTTTTGGGATATAGGTGTCTTCAAAATATCTTGAAATGGTATTGACAGTTTTTAAAATTTCACCCTTAAGGGGTAAATGGGAATTTTGTATTCGATTGAATATCCCTTGGACATAGATAAATAAAATTCGTGAAGTATATTCCCTCCATGACGTAAGCAGCCACTAAGACAGGATTTTTCGAAATTCCACCCCTAAGAAGTGAAAAGGGGTGAAATATGATTTCAAAGATTCCTCAATACCTCTTAGGACCAATAAGATATCGTCTTGGATTTTGCTTACAAAGATTACCCATACGAAAAACTTATTTCAGGATGTTGGCCGAATCAACCCCTATAGGGGTCTACAGTCGGGGTGAATTATAAAACCCTTCGTATTTCCTGTGTTTATCCTTTTTTGGCATATCGGTGTCTTTTTAAAATATCTCGAAATGATTTTAACAGTTTTTAAAAATTTCACCCCTAAAGGGGTAAATGGGTATTTTTTACTCGATAGAACGTCCTCTGGACAAGATACATGAAATTCGTAAAGTATATTGCCTGTATGACGTAAGTTCCTACTAAGACGGTATTTTTCGAAATTCAACCCCTAAGGGCTGAAATGTGATATCAAGAATTCCTTAATATCGATTGACCCAATAAGACATCGACTTGGCTTTTGCTTATAAAGATTAACCATACAAATGTCGAAAATTTTATTTCTGGATTCTTTCCTAATCAACCCCCAAAGAGGTAAATCTATAATCGGGATGAATTATACAACCCGTCGTATTTCCTGTGTTTATTAAGTTATAACATTCATTTTATAACTTAAAAGTTAACCGTGCACATGTTTAGAAACATACTACGAATTTTACACAAATGAACCTCTAACGGGGTGAATCTACACCTGAGGAGAGAGTCAGCAATGTGATCTATAAAGAATCATGACTTACAATAATTGCACAATGATGGCAAACCGTCAATAAACCGTAGCGAAGCACGGGTACTCAGCTAGTTTGTCATAAAATATTAAACTGCATTAATCCAATAAGCAAGATGAAGTAAACCAAAGATTTCGATTTAGCATCTACACTTGATCTTTTACAAAACTGAAAAAATTCTTTAGGCATCTTCGATCGAATAAGTCCTTCAATGAAACTATTATTGATGCAAGAGAACTGGCTGACGAAATTACCGTTGATTCTAATTTTGAATCAACAATACCACGACACTGCGTATGAAGAAAGAAAGCCATCGAAAGAAATCCATACGAAGCATGAGATGAACCGATCAAAGATCCCAAAGAAAAATATACGATAGACTTTTTTACTTGCCCGACCTTAATATATAAGGGACAAGTATTGTAATCGCGAAAAATTTCGATGTCGAGATGTTGACTGATGACCACGTTTCATGGTCCAGGGAGTCCATAAAACCTATTTTCGAAGTGCCGTCCGTATGTGTGTGTGTCTGTGTGTGTGTCTGTGTGTGTGTGTCTGTGTGTCTGTGTGTCTGTGTGTATACACGATAACTCAAAAACGGTTTAACTTAAAGAGTTCGTTCTGGTACTAAAAAATTCTCCTAATAATTGGGAAGAACCCTATTGTTTTTTATTAAAATCCGAAACCGGAAACGGAAGTTATTAAACTTTAAAATTTTAAAAAATTCGTAACTAGTAAACCAAGCCATGGACAAAAAATTGTATAGGACATAATTTGATGTATTTTTGAAAATTTACCTAAATATTTTTTTAAATTAAAAAAAAATATGATTTTTTATTATTATTTTTTTATGAGAGGGCAAGTCTAGCGGAGGTCTCCCTTCGCCACTGGTTTTATTTTACAATTGATCAAGCACATAACGCACTAGATGCTAGATTCGAACAACTTAGTCACCATAGTAACTATTTTCAATTCTTATATAATATATACGATGAAAAAACCATGTCTAAAGAAATGCTTTTAAAACACTGCAAGGATTTGGAAATGATTTTAACTGATGGCGATTCTGTTGACATAAATGGGGTAGAATTAACAGAGGAAATTTCACTGGTGTCTGCGCTTTTGGGCAAAAAAGAAAGCCCAAAAATGTACTTAAATTAATAATAATGTTAGATTTTGCCCCAAACCTTAGTGTTGCCTTAAGAATATTGCTTACTATACCAATAACTGTAGCAAGTGGGGAAAGGAATTTCTCTAAATTAAAATGAATTAAGAACGTCTTACGTTCACTACCACGCAAAATCTTCTTAATGGTTTGGCCATTTTGGCGACTGAGCATGAAATTGCTGATCAAATAAACATAAAACAGATAATAAAAAAGTTTGCAGAACTAAAAGTGAGAAAAATAGTTTATTGTGATTGTCTGTTGATGTCACTTTTGTTTAGTTTTTATATGATACAAGTTTTGTTTGTTTGATTGTATAGTAATGCATCTTTGTAATAGCATTAAAGAGGTAATTTTTTATTTCTGCTGTTTTGTACTACTTGATTGTTAATTTTATGTTATATGCATCTTTCTAAATATACGTTTTTATTATAATTTAAAACTATTTGATTTTTATTTAAAATAAAGATATATATTTTTAAAAAGTATTTTTTTAACGGGGCGGCAATTTGACTTTTTGTTCAGGGCGCGTAAAGGCTAGAGCGGGCACTGACACCATGGGTTGTTAACGTCTCAAAATTGGTATACATGACATTTCATTTGCTTAGGTATATTACTCTAGGCAGGCCCGGCCCAAGGGTAGGCACTCCCCTCACACACACATATATTTTTTTGATAACTATTATAAAATAAAACAGGCCAACTCTGGAATCTAAGTACTTCTTTATATAATACTTTTTTACAAATACATCTCCTTTCATGGCGCCCTTCCTTTTACTAGAAGCCTGAAGTGCCGCTCAGTAAATAAAAGTAGTTTTTTTTTAATTTCCTTGCGTGGCGCCCCCTTTTACTAAAAGCCTGAAGTGCTGCCCAGTAAAAAAGGTAGTTTTTTCTAAATTTTCTTGCATGGCGCCCCCTTTTACTAGAAGTCTGAAGTGCCGCTCAGTAAATAAAAGTAGTTTTTTTTTAATTTCCTTGCGTGGCGCCCCCTTTTACTAAAAGCCTGAAGTGCTGCCCAGTAAAAAAGGTAGTTTTTTCTAAATTTTCTTGCATGGCGCCCCCTTTTACTAGAAGTCTGAAGTGCCGCTCAGTAAATAAAAGTAGTTTTTTCTAAATTTCCTTGCATAGTGCTCCCTTTTACTAGAAGCCTGAAGTGCCGCCCCCTTTTACTAGAAGTCATCACTTACTGCATCCAGATCTAGGACAAAATCTAGATGAGAGTCCAGAAAGTGAATTTTGAAAGACATCCTACATCCCATTTCTTTGTAGGCATCAAGTCGTTCATTCACGTTATCTCTGTAATTTTCAGCTCTCACATTTCCAATAAAATTTGAAATAACTATTTTAAAAGCTCTCCAAGCTCTTATTTCAGCTTCATTTAGCATACTGTCAAATACATCATCTTTCATTATTTTTCTTATTTGTGTGCCCACAAATATGCCCTCTTTAATTTTTGTTGTAGACTCGTTTGATGTTGATGGTGCAAATTTTCGTGACCTTGGTCTGTTCAGGAAAGTAAAGGCGATAGACTATTACGCATATGGAAGCTTTATATAAGAATAGTTGAAATTGGTTGACAGTAAATAAATTAAATTGGGTTGTAAATGAAATAATTGAAGATATTTAAGATTTACATTAAGCAGGGAATTAGTTTAAATTCCCTGCTTAATAAAATTTAGAAATATTGTTATCAAAAATTTAATTTTGAAATTTCTCGAAATTAAGAATTTTGCATCTTTAAAGTTGTACTTTAAAAATGAATTCTGAAAACGCTACATATTATCATTATTATTATTTTATGTAGGGGAAGCCGGGGGAAGCCGGGGCATAACGGAAACCTTAAGGATTATATTTAATAAAATCTTAAGGAATATCGTAAAAAATTTCGAAATACTTTTAATCGTAAAAAGATTTATTGCTTAATTATTACAGACAGTAAAAAAACTTAGAAAAACACAAAAATAAGTTATGACGATATAAAAAAAAGCTTCCTTGTGCTCATGTTGCCCCGGTGTCGGGGCTGAAGGGTCGGTGTCTAACATAGTAATTAAGGTCGTCACAGTTAAATTTAATAGGAATACAAGAGATTAGACTCATTATGAGCGTATTAAAAATGGTTACGAGTTTCGGTTTTGACAAGTTCGGCACATGAATAAAATGAATAGTTTTTATTGAAAAAATAACTTATTGAAAAAATAGCTGCTCGCAAGCGACAGTGACGGCTTAGGCCTAGCTACAGGGCCGCCCCTAGGCGGGGGCAAGTGGGGCACCTGCCCCACGCCCCGCGCCTTTAAGGGCCCCGCGCTTTGACCGTCAAGTAATAAAATAATAAAATACATTAAAAATATTATTCCAAGTTTTATAAATAGTTGGAAAAAATTTATAGTTTCATTGAATATATGTAAGTATGCGTACTTTGGTAATAGTTAATAATATTAAAGAAAATATCGTTATTCAATATATATATATATAGATGGGGCCCCGCAATCCCAGTTTTGCTCCAGGCCCGGCAAATGCTAGGGGCGGCCCTGCCTAGCTATGTCCTAGCTCTATACCTTTTACAGTATGATTTCACACTTATGAAATATAATTTCACATTAATGAAAACTGATTTCACACAAATGAAATATAATTTCACATTAAAGAAAACTGACTTCACACAAATGACATATAACTTCACATTAAAGAAAACTGACTTCACACAAATGAAATATAATTTCACATTAAATAAAACTGATTTCACACAAATGAAAACTGATTTTGCATAGTATGCTTCCATCAATAAAAACAAAACACTAATAATAATAATTATTCCTAGGCCTAACTTGAATAACAGTTAATAAAATGCCTCGTGGTAAATATAATACAATTTCGTCAAATGACAGAGCCAGAATTATTAAAGCTTGTGAAGAAGACAAATATTGAAAAGAAACAGCAAATGCATTAGGTGTGAATATACGTACAGCCTATGAATGGATAAAAAAGGGCAAGTTCTTCCTAAAACCAAAGGTGGTAATGCGTCTATAAAAAAAAATGCCAATAATTGAAGATGCATTGGTAAGATGGATTGAGGAAGATTGCACGTTAACATTAAAATATATATGTGATCGTGTTAATAACGAATTCAAAGTTCGTGTTTGCCACAACACTACCAAAAACTGGCTGGATGGTAAATTATTTTCGGTCAAAGATTTTAGGTCACATATTGGAAATATGAATTCCAATGAAAATAGAGAAAAGCGAATAAATTAGGTTGACCAAATTTTGCAAAACAGAGCGAATGGTCGAACATTAATTTGGATTGACGTAACTAATGCAACCTATACTGTCGCAGAAAGGAAGGTAGGTGCAGTAAGTTCCGCACGCGTTTTGGCTTTTGAGCATCGACGTGGTTCTTACAGAGCGGAAGACTGCAAAGCGTGGCTGCGTCAGTTAATAGGAACATGTGGTGATGAAGGAATTCAACGTCCAACATTTATTATTGTTAACGCATCTGTCCATTCAAATCTTGAGAGTGTGCTTAGACCAGGAGAAGACATAGAAAAAGTGCGTCTTTCTCCGTACTCTTACCTACTTAATCCAATTGAATTGATGTGGAGTTCCTTTAAACCAACAGTAAAACGACATATTCAGGGCAGAATCCATATTGAACAATACACGTGTTAACAAACAAGCACCAACCATTTCAGAATTTCGAATGCGTATTTTGGAAGACATTGCTAATGTGGCAATTCAAGAGATTTCACAACAACATCTTTTTGGATATGCAAACCATGTTGAACGAATTATGCTGCATCATTGCGTGAAGAAGACCTTATTGAAATGTAATATAATTAAAAAGTATATTTAATATTATAAGGAATAAAAAAACCTTTGAATCTGATTCATTTGTTGAAATTAATTTCAGACCAGATAAATTAATTTTCGTATATTATCTGTCTCATTTTGTAATACGAAACTAACAGGGAAACTTCATTTTTTATGTTGTATATTTAAAATATCACCTTAGGGTGGTAACACCTTTCAAAATATTTGACAATTCATAATTGACATTAAATTACGTATATGTCAACTTACTAACACAGATTGTATAAAACACAAATTGACAACCATTTGAAATATATTTTATGCAACCAGAACAGAAAATATGAATAAGCGAATTAAGATGAAATAAATATTTGTATACAATTCAAAATATTTGACATGTCAATCACAAATTTGACAGGTCAATTTGGTATCTGACATGTAGTTTTTGAGTGAATATAACCTCAGTATAATGCAACTTCACTAAAAATGTAAAAGCCAGATTTACAAGTTTACATGGTTTCAAAAAAGTCTATTTACACCACAACAGTCACCAAAGTAACCAGATTTAGTTTCGTATTACAAATTGAGACAGATTATATGTGAATTCAGTTTTCATTTGTGTGAAATCAGTTTTCGTTAATGTGAAATTATATTTCATTTGTGTGAAATCAGTTTTCGTTAATGTGAAATTATATTTCATAAGTGTGAAATCATACTGTAAAAGGTATAGTAATCAGTAACATTACTAGAAAACGGACGTAATTAGCAACTGAACTTGAGTTAATTCCTTTTCATAGGCATAGTTTTTAAAAATAAAAGTTTGATATATTTTACACCTTTAAAATTTTTAAATAAATCTGAATAAAAATTAATAACGGCAGTAATGAGTACAATTTGTGGCAGGAATGGAAATAATCTATCTCATTAGAATCATATCTTTACACAGGTCCACCAAGGTATGACACCTAAAAAATAAAATAACAATAAAAGCAGACATGTAAAAACCAATTATGTGAATTTTTGCAAATTAGCTCCTTGATTTTAAGTATACAACGTAGTTGTGCACATATCTTTTGCCAATAAGCTTTTTTACATTAATTATTTTCTCCTTGATAGTAATTGAGCGACCGAAAAACATTTTTAAAATCTTTTATTTCGTTAGTAAAATTTATACAATTTATTATAATATTATGTCCCTCGAGACATTCAATAATTAAAGTGACAAATTGATGTAGAAAAAATACTGTGTGTTTTTACAAAATGAGACTTTTACTACTTCTCAACATAATCCCCACGAATATTAATACACTTGTCCCAACCATGAACTAGTTTCTTTATACCTGATGCAAAGAAATCTTTTCTTGTTGATTGAGCCAGTTTCCCACAATTTTTTTGACTTCCTCGTTGTCGCTGAACTTTTTTCCACGTAATACCTCCTTGAGTGGACCAAACAAATGAAATTCACAGGGAACCAAATCTGTGGGACTGTAGGGAAGATGAGGTAGTATCTTCGAACCTATTTTTTCAATGGTTTCTTGGGTCAGCTTGGTAGTATGAGGGCGAGCATTGCCGTGGAGCAATATCACGCCTTTTCTTTGAGATCCGCGCCGTTTTTCTCTCATTGCTGGCTTTACGTTGTTCATCAGCATGTCTGAGTGGTAGGCACTGTTTATTGTACGCTGATCTTCAAAATAATCACAAAAGACGACACCTCAAGCAAAGACGGTCAACATGACTTTCTGGCTGATGCTTGCGTTTTGAATTTTTTTCGGACAGGTGAGCTGGTGTGCTTCCATTCCATGCTTTGTCTTTTGGATTCTGGTTCAAAATAGTGAACCCAAGTTTCATCACACGTTAAAATCTTGTTTAGAAAAGGTTCACCTTCCCTTTCATACCGTTCTTACAAGTCTGTACACACTTTGAGTCTTGTTTCCTTGTGTTGTTGCGTTTCGGGACCCACCTTGCACTTGTTTTGCTGTACTTGAGCTTGTCAATGATAACGTGATGAACTGTGCCAACACTTACTGCAACTTTTTTTGCTACATCTTCAACAGTAATACGGTAAGTCGGTCTTCACGAATAATGTCGTCAATGTGGGTTTTAAGCGAAGAACAATGTCCTGGCCGGCCAGGACATTGTTCGTCAGTCACTGAAGTTCGACCATTTTTTGTTCTAACTGTTCTACCCACTTATAAAAAATTCCGCGATTCATACAACTTTCACCATACTGTAAAATCATTCGAGAAAAGATTTTAGCTAGTTTTTCACCTTTAAGCCTGGAACAGAATGCACAGCGCGCTACGGCGTCAGCGCGCCGTCATTTGCGACAGCGTTGTGTTAACGCCGTTGAGAATTTTCGTCTGCACACAATGCAATAATTTTTAACGCCGTCAAGTGTCACTTGACAACCTATATCTGTGTTTATACATGCGCTTTCTTTTATTAAAAGTATAATGAATGATGAAGACTTGTGTGTGATGTTATTTATGTTGTATGCAAGTTATTTATACATACAAACACTTTATTATTCAGTAAAAACTGAGGTTAGGTGTTCTGCGTCAACGTTCAACGGCGTCAAAAGTTGGAAGTTGACGAACATTCAGTATCAACGGCAGTCGAACGGCGTAGGACATTGTCCATTCTGACAGATAGCGGCGTACGTACGCCGTCAACGCGTCGTAGAACTCGGTGCATTCTGTTTCCCACTTTAGAAAGCAAAAACCTGATCACTGAACGTTGTTCAACTAATGTGGAAACTTCAAGTCAGAAGATGATATTCAGATCAATTCTGTAAAAAGTTACTGTGTAATAACGTTACTACAACATAAAATATCATAAAAAATACAAAGACTTTCATTCATGATAGTAACTGACCTTGCTCATAGTGACGTATTTAGTAACTATTATCATAGTAACAGAGTTACAGAATTTGTCTGATTGTTAAGGATGTACCGATACCAGTATCGATATTTTTCATTCGATATCGCGATTTTAGTATCGATACTAATTTTCCGATACTTCATTAATATCAGTACATTTGAACCAGTATCGTATCGTTTTTTTTTTTTTTGTTAAAACAATATCGCAAAATTTTTATTTATACACATAAATATTTCTGTAATTAATTTTTTTCAGAAATAAACACTTCTAAAAATTGTACTCTTGTAAAAACTGGTAGAAGAAATACACAATCGCAATGGCGCAGAACATACACATAGTACGCCAAGAAACGTGTGTTGAATGCTTTAGAAGTTGCTGACGTTTGGCGCCTTTTTCCTATACGTTTTAAGTTATGAAATGTTATTGGTTATTTTTGTATTTTAATTAAAAATGTCACCACCACGAAGCAAAGTGTGGACCTATTTTACCATAATAGACAAGGAGTTTTCTCGATGCTTGCAATGAAAAAGAGTGGAGTGTTTGATTCTATTTTAAACAATCACTCAGACCTATGTATAGGCTTCAGCAAGAGTTCATATACACACCAGTTTGTAAGAGAAAGATCGGAAATCTGTTCGTAACGTGTTTATTATCTATCTAAATTAGATAGGGGAATTTCGGCTCAGTTTGCAGAACCGGATCAGTGGAGGTCGTACAGTTTGTTGAGCCGGTTCATTGATCCGGAACAGTGATCCGGTTAAGTAAACATGTTTCCGAAACACAGGTCGGTCGTTAGTTCGTAGGTAGAACGTCACTTAGAGCCGGCTCTTGCTTAGAGCCGGCTCTTGCTTAGAGCCGGTTCTTGCAATATATGAACTGTAAACACGGTACCGAGACTCAGGTCGGTCGGTCGTTCGGTCGTAGGTAGAACGTCACTTAGAGCCGGTTCTTGCAATATATGAACTGTAAACATGATCCCGAGACACAGGTCGGTCGGCCGTTCGATCGTAGGTAGAACGTCGCTTAGAGCCGGCTCTTGCTTAGAGCCGGTTCTTGCAATATATGAACTGTAAATATGATCCCGAGACACAGGTCAGTCAGTTGTTCGTCGATCGCTCGTAGGTAGAACGTCGCTTAGCCCCGGCTTTTATCTAACATTTTTGAAACAAACAATTCACTTTATGTAGCTACTGTATTTTAAACCAGATGTGTTAAGTTTATGGCGATGTTTATTGCCCTTATAAATCGGACATCTGGGATTTGGGTAATATTTTTAATATTTTTATATAGTATGGTTGTAAGAAAATACAGACTAAGCCTATTAGTTTCAAATAAACTGCCCTAAAAATTGATGACAAAATACACTTTATGATAATACATTACAAGCCGAGTTCTAGCACAATCGCCCGACCAATCGTGTCCGTGAAACTTGAAACTATACAGTGAACCGTGAGCCGGCTCATTTTAATTTGGTGAACCGTGTCACTTCGGTCAGTGTACTGAGCCGGTTCAGTGATCCGGTTTGTTCATGAACGACCCATCTCTAATCTAAATGTCTATTATCGTTTTCATAATTTTCCTAATTCTGCTGTCCTAGATTTTTACTAACTAAACCTAAGCTCATTACCTAGTTTTAAGATATACAGTACTTTATTTTCCCCAAAACATTAGCCCATTAAAAATAGTGTAATTAACTGTAGTAAAAACGATCAATTTAAGTAATTAGGTTAAATTTAGTTAGTAAAAATCTAGGACAGCAGAATTAGGAAAATGATAATAGATAATAAATATTTTACGAAGGGATTTCAGATCTTTCACTTGTAAAACTAGTGGGTATATGAACTCTTGCTAGGCTCCATGGCCTCGTCTACCTCTTCTCTGCATGAACGCCTCTTATTTATTTGTTCTTCCATGAACGAATATTCCTCGCCTACGTTGTTTATAGGTGTCCAGTTTATTGTTACCTAGGTCATCTATCACTTTTCAGTCGTGTATACTACTTTAATGCCCATACTACTTTAATCTATTTATTATTGTTAAACAATTAGATTCTTAATATAAGAATTTACGTTATTATATGGAAGTGAATGTTGGACTCTAAATCAAAAAATCATAAATAAATTAAAAGCGTGTGAAATGTGGATTATTAGGAAGACTTTAAAAATATCATGGACCGAAAGAATGACAAATAGTGATGTGTTAAAAAAAAGGAAAACAAGCAGACAAATAATAAGCAGAATTAAGAAACTTCAGTTAGTGTTTGTTGGGCATATTATACGTCAGAGGGATTTGGAATGGGATATTATTAGTGGACAATGTGACGGAAAAAGAGGCAGAGGTCGAAAAAGAAAAACATTAATCTCTAATATAATATGTGCTACACAGTTAAACAATTTTCAAACTCTTGTAAGGACTATTGACGACAGAGAATTGTGGCATTCCGTGGTAGCCGAAGTCTGTAGCAGATACGGCACATGATTGGAATATAAGAATAAGATGTATTTATTTAACGTTTTATAGAAAACATATTCATTTTTTCTTTCGTTACTTAAAAACATCGATATTTTTTTTGGATACGATACCGGTATCGATAATTTTTATTCGATATTGTCACGTAGGTGTCTTGATTGAAAGTCAACTCCTGGTTTCAACAATACAATTTATTAAATATGTATATCATATTTACAATATATGGTTTGAATTTGTCCATGGAGTTGGGGAAGTCTTCGGTCCACCCCGTGTTGGCCAGGATCGGCTTGGACCTATCTCCGAGGCGGGGTCTACCCATCCTGGAGTCGAGGAGCCTGGAGAAGTCTTCTTCCACTCACATGGTGACAGGGCCGGCGCTAGGTTTTGCGAGGCTATGTGCGAGAAGAGCAAAAAAAAGGTGCTCTCCTCCCAGATCCAAGTGAAGAGAAAAAACGAAAAAGGTCCTCACCTTCCAGATCCAAGTGAAGAGCAAAAAAAGGTCCTCATCTCCGAGATCCAAGTGAAGAGCAAAAAAAAGGTCCTCACCTCCCAGATCCAAGTGAAGAGCAAAAAAAAGGTGCTCACCACCCAGATCCAAGCAAAGAGAGAGAAAAAAAAAAAGAAAAAAGGTCCTCATCTCCAAGTGAAGACCATGCGCGGGACCTGTTGTTGACCCGCGGGGCCAGCTGTTGACCGCGGGGCCATGTGCCGCTGCACATGCTGCACATGCCTCGCGCCGGCCCTGCATGGTGACTGCTTGCTTGGCTTCACCAGCGGTACAAGTATCTGGTGTCTGGTGTGGACTAATACGTGTAGAGGAGTTGTCTATGTTCCTCTGCCTCAATACTCTCGACATCCATCTATTTTGTACTGAAGGTTAACCCAGTTCCAATATTCATTCGTCATGACAAATATTTCCTCATTACGACAATGCGGCGTATGCATTTCGTAATCAGGCCACATACGTCAGACACTGACAAATAGTTTTTAATCAGACAGCTGACCGTCACAATGTCTATATGTCGTAATCCTAACCTAGGATTACCTATGTGACAATATTATCGATACTCAAATATCGATACTTTCTCAGTATCGCATATCCCTAGATATTGTGAAATATTTGACAATTTCATGATGAGAAACAATTGATTGTGTACTTAGAAATGTTTTCAGCAACTCTTGACGACATAAAGTATAGTTAACTACATTGACAGATTTAACAAAACTTTATGCAACTGGGCCTTATTGTCTTATAATCATTTGAAACGTATAGAAACGAAGTTTGATGACGAAATTTTGTTTATTTATTACTTAGATAGATAGATAATTAGATAAATAACAATGAAAGATAATTTTTTCTTCAGTTTCTTACATAATAAATAATAAATAATAATTTAATCATATAATTAGTGTAATGTTTACATTAAGATAATACTATAAAATGTACTCAGCATACAAGTTATAAGTCTGTCAAAAAATGAAAACACAAATATGTAGACATAAGATTTACAGACTCGTGTAGCATCAAGGCCAAGATGATAAGTGTCGGAAATTAAAAAGGACAGTTATATTTTTATAGTGCAAGGTAGATTGGATATAAGTGCTATATTAACTGATGGCGGTGATTGAAGTTTACGCAGTGACGTCACTCTGGACTATCACTATGCGAGATAATATTTATTGGGGTTAATTATAATACTACAATTGTATTTTATTCCCTGATAGTGACTAATGAAATAAATTGTCAGCAAACTGTAACACTTATTCAGGAATAGTTGAGGTTCCTGTACGTTGTTCGGGATTATGGCGAATATACTGAACAGGACTTCCGTCATTTGTATCCCTAGGCAGAAAATATTATTACGGTCCTTCCTCCCACAGCATAAATAATTTTTATGAGTTATGGAACTCTAAGCGCTTCATTTTGGTGGGCATCCCTCGGTTTTCTGTGCATAAATCCGGATAAATAAATATAATTCATAAAAGATTTACAACTACACGGCGAGCCCTACAAATCAGTCTATGCCCTTGGTTCTCAAAGCGTGTTCCGCACCTTCAAGTGTTCCGCGAAAAAAGCAAATGTACAATTCAATTAAAAAATATTTGCAAATAAACATAAATTCAAAGTAAAATTTACACGTACCATTCGGCTTTGTATGAATAAAAATATCTTTCGGGTTAAAATTACTTCTTGGAAACATAAAATATTATAGCAGTTATCAAAATTCTGCTTAGACCGATTCAACAAATAAAATCTGTACTATAAATATATATATATTTTTTTAATTTATAGTAACGGATAATTTCGTCATAAAGAAACCTCGTTTTGATTACGATAATGACAATGCTACTGCTAGAACTAGTAGAATTGAAAAGAATGAAGAAAACAGAAAAATTGTGAAATCAACTCGAAATGTCAATAGTTTGTATGACGAAGAATACTTAAAATTTGGATTTACCTGGACCGGAAATACATATTGTCCAACTCCTCTCTGCATTGTATGAGGAAAGAAATTTGCCAATAGCGCGATGGCGCTCGCTAAATTAAAGCTTCATTTGACAACTGAACATAAAAATCTTTTAACTTTTTGGATGTCTATTAAAGATGAATTCCCGAGTATAAGCAAAAAAGCCCTGAACATATTATTGTTATTTTGCACGTCATATCTTTGCGAAGCAGGATTTTCAACTATGGTTAATATAAAGACAAACAAACGCGAGAGACTAGGGAATTTAGAAGAAGAAATGCATGTGATTTTATCATTTATTCGTCCCAATATCGCTGAGATCTGTAAATATCAACAAGCTCACGTATCGCATTAAGTTTGAGATTTTTTAAAAGTATTGTAATTTTAATTGTGTTTCGAATAAATATATTTGCATCAATTAATATCGGTGCATATTTTATTTATATACATATTATTATCTAAAAGTAGCACTTTGAAGCAGGGAGTGGCCAATCACACGCTGCGACACGATTCCGTTTCTTTTTTGCTCTGAACATTATTCAGTTTTTTATTGCTCTTTTGGTTTCAAAAAGGTTAGCTACCCGCGCCCCCTGTTTTAAAGTTGGTAGCTGTGGTAATGTTGTATTGTGGATGTTCCACCTAAAAATATATCAGAGTTTAGTGTTCCCTGACTTCAAAAAATTTGAGAACTAAGGGTCTATGCTGTCAAGAGAATCCTTACTTATTTCTATTAACCCACCCTGGAAATTTCTTAAAGGACAGCCATGAATGATGTAGTCCAGGCCCACCGAACTATTTTATGCAGCCTACCAGTAAGAAAACATAATATTTACTTTTCTAATCCAGCGTAACCAATACATTGCTACTGCCACTATCCAGTACATCTTCTTGTACTAAAGATCTTGCTGATCTTCAGGTTGCTACTCCGCAATCTGAATGCTCAGAATGTGAGAGTAGAGCTGTATTGGATACCGAGACATGTTGGTATTAAAGGTAATGAATCGACTGATGTAGCTGCAAAAGCCGCCTGTCACAGACCTATGGTTGATGTGAGTTTCATATTTCCAGATGACGCAAAGAGTTAGCTGAAACATTTAGTTTTAAGCAGGTGGCAACATGAGTGGCGCAGCATACAGGATGTTAAGATAAATTAAGGGGGACATTAAATCATAGAGTTCTTCCTGTAGGATTAACCGCAGGGAAGAAACTACCATCACACGCCTCCGTATAGGCTACTGTTGGTGGACCCACGGACATCTCCTTCGAGTTGAAGAATCTTCTATATGTGAGTCGTGTAACAGATTTGTCTGTGTTTTGGCCAAGATGAAAGTGCTTATCCATCAAGACAATGCACGGGTGCACACTTGTGCAGATTAGATGACGAAAATGCATGATTTACGCTTCGAATTGTTGCCGCATCCACCGTATTCACCATATTTGACCCCCAGCGACTTTTTCCTGTTTCCAAACATGAAGAAATGGCTCGCCGGAAAAAGATTCGTTGAACGAGGAAATCATCACCGAAACAGATGACTATTTTGAGGGCCTTCCGGAATCTTTTTAGATGGCTTGAAAAAGTTGGAGAAACGCTGGGCGAAGTGTATCGAGCTAAAAGGAGACTATGTTAAGAAATAAAAATGAATCAACCCAAAATAACGTGTTTTTCTATTGTTTTGTAAAGACTTATTGACCTACTCTCGTATTTGCATTGACTCCTTGTGTGGAACTGGCCATTTTGGTGCCGTAGATTATTTCGTGATTTCATTTTTCGTGATTTTCGCCCTGAACGGGCTCTACACCCGGACTCAAGCCCTCGGGCCTAGGCCCGGCCCGGCCCGTCGGAATTAATTCGGGTTCGGGCCGGGCTTGGGCCTCGTATTATGAAGCTAGCATTTGGAACAACGGGCTTATTTCGGGTTAGATAAAAATAATATTTTTTTATGAAATTTATTTTCATTAATTTTATATGATACCGAAATATGTTACTCATTCAGATCAATTCTGTAAAAAGTTACTGTGTAGTAACGTTACTAAAAGATAAAATATTATAAAAAGTATAATGACTTTCATTCATGATACTAACTGACCTTGCTCATAGTGACAAATTTAGTTACTATGATCATAGTAACTGAGTTACAGAATTGGTCTGTATGTATGTATATTTAGCAAAATTTTTATCATTATTAATATTCGTAGAATACATATATCACTTATATTATTATATTTATAATAAATATTTTAGCTTTGTTTATGTTTAAATTGACCGTCAATTAGAGTAGGTGGCTTATTTTGACAAGACAATCAAAGTGACCGATTTGAGAGACCCTGCGTCCCTACAATCATGTTATGATTGTAAGAACGATAGGTAACTTCATTTTAAGTTCGAGTATTGCAGAAATAACGGTTAGCGTGAAAATAACCTAAAAACTATCGACTTAATTAAAAATAAAAAATTACTTAATTATCATAAAAATTACTTAAATTATCAAAAAAGAATTATAAAATTGAAAAAATAAGAATATATAAATCAAGAAAAACACACCCTAGATCAGCGGTTCTTAAACTGTGGTCCGCGGACCTCTGGGGGTCCGCGCTTGTAAATAAAATTACGCTTGGAAATATTTTGTATTACCACATGTTTAACCGTGTTTTGTTGATCATTGGTTTGAATAGGCGAATATATAAATTGTGTTTTGTACGTAAATTTCTGGTAGAATCAGGTGTACCACAGGGCTCAAATTTAGGACCTCTTATTTTTTTAATATTTATAAATGATGTAAGTGAGGTACTTAAAAGTGATCATTTAATTTTTGCTGATGACCTTAAAATTTTTCGTGAAATCTCCTCTCCTCAAGACTGTGAAATTCTTCAGGATTGTCTTAATGCCCTAAGTACTTGGTGCACCGCAAACAAACTTAAACTGAATCTGTCTAAATGTAAAACTTTATCATTTACTCGGAAAATTAACTCCAAACACTTTTCTTATTCTATTTCTGGTGTTACTCTTGAGCGTTGTGATACAATCAAGGATCTGGGTGTAACTTTCGATACTAAATTAACATTTAAGACACATGTAGATAATATTTTTTCATCAGCACTGAAAATGCTTGGTTTCATCATTCGTAGCACACGTGACTTCACTAATATTAATGCCATTTTCTCCTTATACTATGCCTTTGTTAGATCTAAAGTTGAATACTGTTCAGTAGTTTGGGATCCAATTTACGAGAACCAACAAAAAACGTTGGAGAAGGTACAGTACAAATTTTTAAAATATATTTATTTCAAAATAATGGGCTCTTATCCTCCTCAACGTCTTAGTTACGCTACTTTACTGGACCTCTTTAGTTCTGTGTCCCTCGCAGAGCGTCGTAAAACTAAGTCACTTCTTCATTTAAAAAAACTATTAAATAATCAAATTGATGACCCCTTAACCCTCCAAAGATTAAATTTCAATTTTATATATATAAATATTGTACATTTCCGCAATATAAATTTATTATATTTGAATGTTGTTCATTCACGATTCAACCATAACACTTGTTTACATTAAATCCACACTTACACAAGCAAAATACGTTCCCTTGTAGATAATTTCACAACATACTTTTAAACATAAGGTTAAAAAATTAGAACTTAACGCTTGGGTTACAACCTGAGAAACAGAATAAGAAACAAGGTTAAAATTTTAATACCTATTTAAAATGTCTTCTTAACCACAAAAGATTCAGAATAGGCCCGACAAGATGTTAAGAGAACACTTAATTTAACATAGTAATGTATTCCTTATTTTCCCGTTTGCACATAAAACAAAATGTTATACTGAACGATTTTCTTTTTTCAGGTGTATACGATAAAATGCACGAAGCATTTGCACTTGAAGAATTATTTGATATAAGTACAAAAGGTCAAGTTGATATCTTATTTGATTGGATGCACCAACAAAGTGTATTTGATTGTGAAACAAAAGAAATTCCAAATTTAATTAAGAAGGTAGACGAAGGCCTGAGGTTTGATTTAGTGATATGGGATTTGACGACAGGACATTTTCTTTACCCCTTGATAGAGAAACTAGGAAACCCTCCAGTCGTTGTGACATCAGCTTTCGGTTTGAATGTATTCTACACGTTTTCATTTGGAACAGCACTACATACCTCCTTTATACCTTTGTGGATGATGCCTTATACTGATCAAATGACATTTATGCAGAGGATGGGTAATTTTATTACTGCGATGTATGGACTGTATGTTAGGCAATATCAATACATGCCAGCGCAAAGGGCGCTGGCTGAAAAAATGTTTGGAAAGAACATTTCATCTTTTGATAAAATTGAAAAACGTTGGAGTTTTCTGTTGGCGAACACTGATTCTATTATGGATTATCCACAGCCTGTTCCTCCTCAAATTATTCCAGTGGGGGGATTGCACATTAGGAGAGCTGAAGAATTACCAAAAGTAAGATTTTATTAGGTATAAATTACTAAACAGTACCTATCTATTAATAATAGATCTACTAATAATAATAGAATAGAAATTCGGACCTAGCTATACTTACCTACACTTTTTTTTTTTCATCGGGGGAAATCTTTTTAAAGGCACCATATACAGGTAATGTCGTATTCTCCACAAGTGGCATACCGACTAAAACTCCTGCTTGCCTCGAATCCGCCATGGAACTGCCGTAATGCAGCATTCTTCGTGACATATTGGCTAGTTCTCCGTGACTTGTGTCTTCCTTTCCTCCTTTCTGTCTTCTTCCTTTGCCAAATCTTCGCCCCTTCGGATGTCCTGCTATAGGCGTTCGTCTCGAGCTTTCGGATTTTGTCCTGTTTACCAGATTATCCAGTCCGAATACAAAGTGTACCCGTCAAAGTCTCGCGTGGTTTTACGCACGGATCCCCGAGACATCCCGAGACACCCGTATCTCTCCGGATACGGATGTCTATAACCTATAACTAGAGCCCTGCAAATCCGCGGGTATCCGCGGATTATCCGCGGATATCCGCAACTTTTCTGCGGATGCGGATAAATTATCATTTAAACCATGCGGATGCGGATCGGATGCGGATTAAATGTCATATCCGCTTATCCGCAATATCCGCGTGAACATTAAATCTTCGGTTACTTTCGGAGAAACAAGCAATTGTGTTCTGACTACGCAGTCCTCGGTTATTTTCGGTTGTCTGTATATACATGATATTTTGTAGTATTCAATCTCACTTTATGTTATTTTTATTAAGACAAATGTCCATGATCAAGACTGAGTTGAGAAAATCAACTTAACTTTCTTTTTATTATTGAATATATTATAGAAAATAATATTTTGGACAAAAGTTTCCTGGCACACTTTCGACGTAATTCTTCCTACCTCTGCTCTAATTCTGGCTTTTAAATCTGATAAAGGTTTTTTTTTTACATAAAACTGATTAGTAAGTTTTATTTAAATACCAAAATTTACCTACATAATTTTTTCTCGAAAATTTTATTATGTAACCTGCCAATTTTTTTATACTACCCGAAGTAAAAAGTCTTGCAGATCCCAAAAATTTGAAAAATGACACATGTTGCTATTTGAAAAAGTTGCAACGCCTAACTCATGCGCGAAATGGCGTAAGAGAATTACTTGATCCTAATTAAGAATTACTTGATCCTAAAAATATGAAGCACCTTCTATCAAGTAACTTTTCTGATTTTTTTTTTAAATTCAATATTAAAAAAAGCAGCACGCCACTTACTCCCTACGAAAAAGAACGCTTAGGCCCCCCAAAGTTGTTATCTCTCTCTAGATTTAAATAAGTTATTAGCGCATCTAGGCCTTAAAACTTTTGGGGTCCCTTAGGTTATGTTAGTAATAAATAAGCTGGTAAATCCAAAAATTTTCAGTAGCGTTTTAGTGCAGAGATTACCTAAACAGGCGAAATATGTTAGTTCTTTCCAAACTGACAGCAAAACCTGTAGTGCGGATAGTGCGGATATTTTTGCGGATGCGGATCGGATGCGGATTTGTTATTTACAAAAGCTGCGGATGCGGATCGGATGCGGATCATGGATGTGCGGATGCGGATCGGATGCGGATACAGAAAAGCTTATCCGCGCAGGGCTCTACCTATAACCCGACCTTTGAGCTGCCTTAGATCTTCGCGAGCGATCTCGTGGGTAAATTGGCGACCTAAGACTCTAGCTTTGTTCCCTGCGGCTCTGTTCTTGACTCTTCCATCTGTTCATCTTCTGCCTGACAAGGATGACAACTCTCTGATCTTCTTTCTTGGGTCTGGGCTCCCAGGTCTGACGTACTAGACTCCGCAGCCAACTGTCCTCAGAAACACTCCGAGAAGGCACGGGCTTAGGGCATCTGTCCCGTAATTTCGGACCTCGACCCCTTTACGAGGTTAGCCGGTCTGAGTACAAAGCGTCCCCAACAGTAACTCCCATGATTTTTATCACGGACCACTGAGGCATCGCCAGGTAACTAGAGGTTTGATCTGACTCTCCGAATGCGTGTGTCTATAACCCGACCATTGAGTTGCCGTGATGCCTCTGCTGGCAGCCACCTATCCAAATCTATATAATAATTAAAACACATTTATTATAATTCGGAAGATATAAAGATATTAAAATTCTTATTTCATTTTTGATTTAAATATTTTGCAGCTATCCATATAGTTTGATTTTTTTATACGCTCCTCTCAATATATATTCACGCGATTGTTCAGAAAGCAACGCTCTCATTGTTGGGGCGCGCAACTTATTTGTCGCAGACAATACCTATATACAGTGGATATCGTTTATAACGACATACTGATATAATGAAATATCGGTTTTTGCAACGAAATTTCAAAGTCCCGGCCAGAAACATATCTTTTTATACGTGAGAATTATCGCTTATAACGACATCGACGAAATTATTATTATTATGAAATTAATAAAACGACGAACAATGACTGAAGGTACGTTATCGACGTCGATATGGCGAAACGAAAATCATTAATGTAAATTTTTCAACTATTGATAAAGAACTGGAAACGGACGGAAAATGAAATTTTAGCTGAGTCAGATCCGAATTTGAAGTCAGAAATAAACAACGATGAAGTGGAAATGGAAGAAACAATCGAGTTACAAACACCTATTATAAAAAATTCATTTTCAGCAGTTTAAGTTTAATCAAAATTTAAAAGAGGCTAAAACAGATTTTGCATTGCTAGATTTGGAAAAATTATTGAAAAAAAAATTTTTTTAATCAAAAAATCACAAAAACAAACAAAAAAAAACAAAATGACAGATTTTTTTGTTAAAATTTAAATATGTATACATATATACGTATGTAAAATTATGTAATTGTTAAGTAGTTTGTAAAATAAGTTGGATTGTTTTTTTTTTTTTTTTTTTTTCTATGTTTTGTAACACTTGAATATTGTTTTTGTTGCTTAATCTTCTTTCACTCACGTACAACATAAATAAAATGTACATATTTTTCAACATTGTATTTATAGTGTTTTGATATAGCGACCTATGGTTATAATGACCGAATTTCATTGGTCCTTTCAATGTCGTTATAAACAATATTCACTGTATATGTAAACACCCTTTCCGTCGCACCTTAACGGATTCCATAGTTTTATATTCTCTGTAAGAATACAGATACGACAAGTGTAAAATCTAGTCGAGTATGCGCCAATTACTGGAATGTGAATAATTTTACAGTATTTATATTTATTTAGTTGGTTTAGATTACTATTATTATATGTAGAGTATGTAATGGCCAATGAATGTATGATGAAGTGTAAGAAGTACATAATTTTTTTCATGAAGTTTGTTTCTTTAACGTTATCATGAAATTATTATTACAATTTCTTTTTTGTTTTTGTATAGGATCTGAAAACTTATATGGACAATTCAAAACATGGAGTGATTCTATTCTGTTTGGGTACAAATGTGAGATCAGATCATCTTGGACCTAAACAAACAAAAGCACTTATAGAAGCCTTAGGTAAATTAAAACAAAATGTCATCTGGAAATACGAATCGGAAATTGAAGGACTGCCGAAAAATGTTATTGTTCGCAAGTGGTTACCCCAGAACGAAATATTAGGTAAGTTATGAATAAATAGTAATAAAATGTCCTGTAATTCTTTTGCTACTTTAATAATCTATTATACAGTTCAATTTATATTATTCAACTCTATTAAACTTTATATGAATTAATCTTCATTAATATCCATATCATCCAATTTTTGTTACCTTCATTTCCTCCTTTGGGTCGCGACATGAACATAGTTCCCTAAATGGGTCGCGGCTCAATAAGGTTAAGAACTTCTGTTCTAGCCCAAAGATGAACGACATATACATCACCCACATCACTTCTTTTAATATGATGGGTTGTATTAGGCGCAAATATATATATATATATATATATATACATTGTTGCTGTACGCCAAAAAAATTAATAAACTAAATTACTTACTTAATATATAGATTATTACCACTGATGGGATTCAATTTGCTCAACAACCGGTTCGCAGGGGTATTTGTTTAAAAACACAAAATTCAAAATAGTATATTTATTTAAATTAAACATTAAGATATGTAATTATTTTAAATATTGCCAAATAACCCTCTGGTTTTCAATCACTTCTACTTCCGTTTTTGTTTTTACACGAGGATCATCCGAACTGTTGTTGCTTCTTAACTAATTTAGCACTATCGGTACTGGATTCAAATTAATAACCATTATATTACTTATATTTGAAACGATCAGTCTGTTTCGTTTTTCTGTGCATATATTAGTCATAAGGCTAAAGCCTCCTTCAGCTTCTGCCGAACTGACGGCTATGGTCATTCCCTGTATCTAAAGTATTATAACAAGCAGTTCGCCGAACTTAAAATTTCTTAACAAACGGTGTGAGCGAACCGGTGCGTACCGGGTGAATCCCATCACTGATTATTACTACAAAAGGGCATGAAACTATTAATATAAAGTAGATAATTTTGCAGAAATAATAGTATTTCTTTAATATCAATAAATGATGTTTATAATCATTAACGCAATAAAATGTTGGGTCTTATATTGGGTTGATTGCAAAAGTTCGCCCCGTTTTTTTGACAAAAATTGAAGAAACATTTTCTTTACTAAAAGTTACATTTAATATAGGGAAATAAATTTAAGATCGTAGCGCCGCGGTGTTGAATTTTGGAACGTAGGTAAAGGGTACCTGATGTTATTGTTACATAGCTGTGAAAGTGAAATTATAGGAATAAATATGTTTTACAATATTTTGTGAACCTGTTTTACTATTTTATCAACAAGTAAATTAATACAAATTTTTATAAAGCCATATTTTTGCATGACACGTCTCTAAAAATAATTAAAAACTATATTTTGTGAATGTTGTAGGATAACATTTTCGTAGTGGATTATTTAAAATATCGGCATTTCCAGATAAAAGAAATTCTAAGTGGTGAACTTTTAATGACTTACTTCAAAGTAGAAGTCGTTGACATTAGTCATACTGTGTAAGTCCAATAAAATGGATAGATCTTATTGTTGTGTACCTATGTGCAAGTCAAGGAAAAAGAGGAAACGATAATTCATCCCTCAGATTTCCATCTAGAATGTTAAATTAATAACTAAACATGTTCTGTGAACTAAACTTGGAATCGAGGAAGTTGTAAATTGTCGTAAAGCTTGGATTAGAAAAGAAAAATTTGGAAAAAAAGTGGGCCATTGGCATTGGCACTTCCTCTTCTTCATATACAACGTGTGAATTTTTAATTCCATCTATAAACTTGAAATAATCCACTATATTTTTATCACCATATACACAAAATATAGTTTTTTTTTTTTTTTAGAGACGTGTCATGCAAAAGTATGGTTTTATAAACATTTGTATTAATTTACTTGTTGATAAAATAGTAAAACAGGTTCACAAAATATTGTAAAACATATTTATTCCTATAATTTCACTTTCACAGCTATGTAACAATAACATCAGGTACCCTTTACCTACATTCCAAAATTCAACACCGCGGCGCTACGATCTTAAATTTATTTCCCTATAGAAGGGGCGCTCAGACTTAAACCATCGGCGATCGACCATAAAAGCATTAGGCGGCAAGCGATCGACATTTTATCTTCAGATTTTTCTTCAGATAAACAAGCCCAAAACTTGTTATCTGTTGCTCTGGCTTTGAGATGTATATCTGATATAATTTTCAAGACTGGAATGAGATCTACCTCATTCCAAATAATATCTATTAAATGTTAAATCTTAAATCATCATCTATTATTCTATCAGATAGTTTAACATTTAATGTTCGTTACTAAATTAATAACTATTAAATTACAATAACTGTAGAAAAATATTTAAAATACTTTTTATAAATATGTACGCGATCGACTGTTTTAGCGCCCCTGCCCTGTAGTATGTACCGTTCTGTTCGATGACCCCTCTCCATCCGTGCGGTAGCTGCATAATCCCGTGCTCGTAGAAGTTCTGAGGTTTCGGACTAAAGAACTGATTCAGGTAATTTTTCAAGTCTTCCAAAGAAGTAAAATTTTTAACATCTAAGCTGATTTGAAGCGATCTATATAAATGGTAGTCGGAGGGTGCAAGGTCGATTCTGGTCGATAGGGAATCCCTTTTAAGATTGCAGCGCCAATGTGGCAAAATCGGAACTAACTAAATAGACAATAACAACTTTTTGACATATTGATAATACGTTGTAATCTGACATTTAGAAAGAATTTATTAATATTTTTGTCTTGATTTATGTTTTCTTAATAAATATGACATATATGCCAAACAAATATAAAATCTAAAATCCAAACAAATGTAACACATGTATCAGAACAATAACAAACTTGCCTATTTGGTTAGTTCAACATAATTCCGCCAGATAGAGTCTCTCTTAGGAACATTTCCCTATTGCTTGCTTTAATTCACTTAGTTGTGAACAGTATTTCTACAAATTAATAGTAAAATTAAATAGAGAAAACGCATAAACAGAATACTTAGGTTTATCTAGGTTTTATCGATTTAGAGAAAGCGTTTGATAGAGTACCACGCAAGAAACTTTGGGAAATGCTAGAAAATAGCGGAATTAGTAGCAAAATAATTAGAATAATACAGAAAGTATATGAAAATAATCGTAATGCCATAGTTTGTAACAGTCAACAGTCGAGTATGTTTAAAACGGAAGAAGGATTAAGGCAGGATGGAAGATTAAGTCCAAAGCGTTGGACTTAATACATTTATGGATGAAATTATAAAAAAGTGTAAAAATGAAACAACAAAATTCAAGGTTGGATATAGGAATATGTGAATAACTGAAATATCGGAAGGAGTGTTTGCTGACGACGTTGTAATAATAGCAAAAGGGCGAAACGAATTACAGGAATATTTAAATGTATGGTATAGAATATTAAAAGAATACGGTATGACAATGAATAAAAATAAAACAAAAGTTATGGTAATAGGAACAGATGAAATCATAAATATAAAAATAGACGACATTAATATTGAACAGGTTAAGAATTTCAAATACTTAGGAATAGAGATAAAAGAAGATGGAAAACAAGAAATTGAGATAAATACAAGAATAGAGAAGACAACAAAACTTTACTTTGACATAAAGAATACACTTATCAATAGGAAAGAAATAACAAGAAGCACAAAAATAAACGTATTCAAAGTTATATACAGACCGGTACTGACTGTTGGCTGTGAGACCTGGACGCTTTTGTAAAATACAAGCTTTGGAGATGAAGTATTTAAGAAGAGTAAAGGGCGTGACTAAGATGGATAAAATCAGAAATACAGATATAAGAAAAGAATTCAATATGGAACCAATAGAACAATTTATAGAAAACAGACAACTGGCCTGGTGGGGACATATGCAAAGACTGCAAGACACAAAACAAGTGAAGCAGATCTGGGGGACCAGAACGTACAGAAAGCAAAGAATAGGAAGACCAGAAATACATGGGACAGAACAGTAAAAGGGATACTAGAGAAAAGAGGAAAAACAATTATAGAAGCTAAAAGAACGACAAGAAACAAAAAAGACTGGGCGAAATTCGTACATAAACCCGTACTGCCATAATATAGAAAAGAAGGAGAAAAGAAAGAAATACAGCCTACACCAGACTATGGTAGAAGGCTTTAAGATTGGACAGATTTTTTTAAACTTTATTAAACACAATCTCAACACAGACTAAAGATAAAAAATAAAACCATGACTCTGTAATATGAAAGACTAATAATTAAATTGGTACAAACTCGATATCGATATGTTTATTTACATATATTAACGCAAGATAATACTTTTCTAGCGCCTTACTGATACTTATGTAAAATTTTGCAACAAAGTTTTCGTAAATTTAGGTTTTTTGGGATTTTTGTTTTAACTCATAAATATATGTTCCTTTAACTCCTATGAGGAGCATAGGGCTTCCACAAAACTCTCCCAGCGTGTTCTGTTAACTGCAAGATGTTTAATATCCAGCCACGATTTTTCATAATTACTTGCTTCTTGAATAATAGTTCGTCTCCAGGTTGTTTTTGGCCTTCCGATTTTGCGTGTGCTTTGTGGATTCCAATCCACATTTCTAGGCACGCTAGTCCGCTCTCTCCTCAGAACATGTCCTATCCATTTCCAATTGCGCAATTTTATTTCCTTCTGGATATCTGTTTGGTTTGTTCGTTGTCATAGCTCTGTATTAGATATTCTTTCCGGTCAAAACACTCGGATGATTCTGCGGAGACATCTGTTCACAAAGGATTGCAGTTTGTAAGTGATTACTCGGGTAACCTTCCAGGTCTCACATCCATAGAGTAGCACGGATTTCACATTTGTGTTGAACAAGCGCAGCTTTGTGTTTCTTGAGATATAATTGGATCTTCAGACAGCATTTAACATAGCGAAAGTTTGCCTGGCCTTGTTCAAGCCTTGCTCAATTACCAACAAATCTCATCTTCATCATCAATATCTTCCTGGCCATTTTTTAACTGTCATGTGTTGCTGGTGTCAATGCGCGGGGTTTTTGTTTTATAGATATTAATCTCGAGTCCTGTTAGCTTGGCTAGTTGAGTTAGTTGGTTCAGATTGTCCTGAAGGGAGTCGAATTTATGAGACAGTAAGCAGATATCGTCTACATAGTTTAGGTCTGTTAAATGATGTTGGAGATCCCACAATATACCATTTCTGTTCCCACTTGTATGTGTTATGAACCAGTAAACTGCTAAAATGAAAAGCAGCGGAGATAACAGACATCCTTGTTTTACCCCAGGAGCCCCAAAATGATTATTAGCTTCAGGCCCGCGAAAGTCTACGCATGAATGACGATATAAGGATTTTGTGGGTAACTACGAAAACATAAAAAGAGGATAGTCGATTCGAGTCGTTACGCTAGCAGTGCTTTAAAAAAGTATGTTCTACAGCAGGGGTTCTCAACCGGGGTGGAATTCACTCCTGGGGGGAATTTTTAGGATTTCATGGGAGGAATTAATCTGCGTACAAATTTCAGTAGTTTTGTGTAAACGAATCATGTATGTGCGTCTAAAGAAGAATTAGTGAAATGAGCATTGACATCAAAGATCCAGTTTTTCAGGAGATCAAATCTGCAGTATTTGGCTTATTTTCAATTCAGCTTGATGAAACAACTGATGTAGCATCCTGTTCTCAGTTGTTGGTGTTTGCGAGATATGTTCACGCAGCTCCATTTAAAGAGGCGTTTCTGTTTTGTTCTCCTCTTGAAAAAACTACCAGAGCCTCAGATATTTTGGAAAAAGTTTCGTCTTTCTTTGAATCAGAAAATCTTTTGTGGGATAATGTCTGTGGGTGCTGCACAGAGGGAGTGCCATCTATGTTAGGGACAAAATCTGGATTTCAAATTAGTGTGAAACAGCGAGCTCCAGAAGTGAAAAGCATTCATTGTATGACCCATCGTCAAGCACTGGCCTCAAGAACACTTCCAGCTTCACTAGGGAAAGTTTTGGATCAAACAATTCGAATTGTGAATTTTGTCAAAGGAGGAGCTCTCAATTTACGACTTTCCTAGCAGTTATGTATTGACATGGATTCAAACCATCATTTTCTTCTTTTCCACACAAATGTTCAATGACTTTCAAAAGGAAATGTAACTGAGCGATTATTTGAGCTTAAAGATGAGCTCATTATTTCAGGGAAATTTTTTACCTCCTTGTCTATCTGGTTGATATTTTTAAGCAGCTGAATAAACTGAATCTTCAAATGCAAGGGAAGAACACAAATATCATAAAATTCATTGATTCCTTGAAAGCTTTTATGAGCAAACTAAAAAATTTGAAGAGAAAGGTTGAATTGAAAAATGTTTCAATGTTTGAGAAACTATCAACAATTCTTGTCGTTGGTGATGATGAACAAGTTCTTCCAGAATTTGCAAAAAAAAAAAAATTTTTGCAGCATTTGACAACGCTGGAAAATCAGTTCTTCAAGAGACATGTTTGACAAAGAAAAAACAATCACAGGTTTCTCACAGATTATTAATATCTTCATCTCTATAAATTGAATTATAATACCTTGTATATGTTAGTAATATAGAAAATATTAAAGATTTTCAATATTAAAAGCATATTAGTTGAAATAATAAATACACCTTTTGAGTCAGAAAATCCTGGAAAGGGAGAAAGGCATTCTTACAAAATTATGAAAAAAAAAGGTGCATGGAACAAAAAAGGTTGAGAACCACTGTTCTATAGGAATCCTAAATTTGACACTAGATATGTTTAAAATACTATATTTGTCATACATTAACAATAATTAAGAATGAAGGTCGGACTATTATGCAACCAGAATTACTATAATGACACATTTAATTTTGATTCAGTGTGCTTTTGGAGATTGTGTAATATTACTTTAACATTGTATAAAGTACAAAGTACATAGAGTAAACAGTGGCTGACAAGTTCCAATTCTAATGGGCAATTTCCCAGTGGGGTATTACTCGTTTTAATCAGAGAGTCGAACCGGAACCGAACCGAAAACCGAAAACCGAAATTAACCGGAATTTTTAACAGAATCGGAATCGTAACCGGAACGTAAAATTGCTAAATTTAAAAACCGAAACCGAAACCGGAACGAAATTAAATTAACGGTTAATTTCGGTTAGAACGAAAAAAAAATAATAATAACGGTTTATTTCGGTTCAATTTCTTTTTTTTTTTAATTAAATTATTCATTAATCGCTTTCTTTAATTCTCCCTGATGAAATGTAATGCTTCTTTCGTAAGCGTAAGAGTAACCCCTACTCCTTCATTTGTGGTGCAGCATTGCCTCAATTATTTTTATTATTAGATTACCTCAAAAAAAAATATTTCTTCGATGGTAATGGTTATTACGGTAATAAAAAAGCTATATTTATCAGAATATCTGAAATTCTTTTCAGAATTTACTAAAAATTAAGACCTGATAATTATGTGACAACTGGTAACACTACGCGTTCATTTGAACAAAGTTAGTCGTTTCTCATCGTCTATAAAATCCAATACCGCATCAGCTATAATAGACCGGGAGCTAATGACATTTTTGGTCTCCGATTTCATACAGCATGCCTTTTGGAGGAGAGGATATTTACCCTGTGACAACAAAAAAGGGATGGTACTAAACCCCTGCACGCTTTCGGGTCATAGGGAAAATTGCATTTCCACTTGCACAAAATTTTTGTGTTTTTCTCTGCCTTAATATTGCTTGCCCTTTTGTCAAAAGAAAGTTATAACAAATTTAAAGTCTTTTAATTATAGGCATGCTGTATGAAAACGTGGAAAATCATATTTTTTTATTACAAGATCACATGACCGTTTGAGCCCTTTGGGACCCTCCGAATCGCATGCATATATTTAAAAGCCTTTAAATTTTTTATAACTTTCTTTTGACAAAAATTTTGTGTTTAAGGGGAAATGCAATTTTCTCTATGACCTCCTCCAAAAGGCATGCTGTATGAAATCGGAGACCAAAAACTGTCATGAGCTCCCGGTCTATAAATGAAGATAGGCACGAAAGTGCTCGTTCGCCAAATAATTCATCAGATCTTGATATGCATCTTCAAAAAAAAAAAAAAGAACTAGGAATGATTGTAAATAAGAAATAAGGGAATTCACAAACGATTTTCAATGATTCGATTAATTTGTCTTTGTCACACCAAATTAATAACTTCAATCCTTCTAGAGAACCAAAGAACACTAAGGTGCTAAAATACTGGTCGGAGAAAAGTATTATTTTCCCTGAATTAGCAGATCTTGCAAAAATAATAATGGCAGTACCAGCTACACAAGTTAGTGTAGAAAGAAAATTTTCGGTACTAAAACTTATATTAACTGACAAAATAATGAATTTATCAGAATCTAATTTGGATAATATATTAATGTGTCGATTAAATATGAATTTTAATGAAATATGAAATTAATTTAATTTTCATTTTAAATTTCAAATATAGTTTTTTCAACTGAATGAACTGTGATTAATTTTAATATAATATTTAAAAAAATGTTTGTGTTATTCTGTTTTCTTCCTTATAATATTACGACTCTACGAACTGTTGTTTTTTATTTTTATAAGAGAAATGTTCACATTGTTTATTAAAATTTAACTTGTTATTTGAACCGGAACCGAACCGGAACTGAACCGAAATTTTTCGACGAACCGAAACCGAAACCGGAACGAAAAATTTTTACTTGGAACGTAACCGAAAACCGGAACGAAATAAATTTCGGTTCGACTCTCTGGTTTTAATATACAAGGTGTCTCAAAAGAAATTTTATATTTAGTGGATCGATTAAAAAAAAAGTAAGCCGTATATAGAAAAAATGTTTATTAATTATTAAAATACACTTTTTGGGGATTTATTTCTTAAAAATAATATCGTCTAAATGTAGACCCTCGCGTTCTCGGCACTCATTTAATCGAACAGTAAAATTACTTATGACGTCTCGGCAGGTGGACTCAGGGATGGCTGCCATTTCGTGACGGATATTTTCTTTCAAATGCGCCAGTGAAGTCGGTTTATTGGCGTAAACTTTAGATTTAAGATAACCCCATAGGAAAAAGTCCATAGGGGTTAAATCTGGACTGCGTGGAGGCCAATTTATGTCACCTCTCCGGGAGATCAATTTGCCTGAGAAAATTTCACGAACACGTGGCAGAGACATATTGGACGTGTGTGAAGTTGCTCCGTCCTGTTGGAACCATGTTCTTTGGTTATAGCCAGGAAAGTTTTGCAGTTCAGGTACCAAGAAGTTGTCTAACATCTCCAAATAACGCTCTGAATTCACTGTAACTGCACGCCCCCTTTCGTCTTCAAAAAAGTAAGGGCCGATAATTCCTCGCGCCGGCATCGCAGCCCATACGGTCACTTTAGGCGAATGTAGGGGTTTCTGATGTTTGCGTTTCGGATTCGTTGCACTCCAGTAGCGGCAGTTCTGCTTATTTACGTGGCCATTAAGATGAAAATAAACTTCATCCGAAAACAAAATATTGGTAAACGTTGAAAATCGCTCAATCACCTGATTTACGAAATTAAGCCTCTGACTGGCATCTTGGGGCTTTAATTCTTGCACCAATTGAATTTTGTAGGGGTGCAGCTTTAGGTCTTTGTGCATAATGCGATGTAATGATGATCTATGCACATTTAAAGCACTTGCGCGCTTCCGAATTGAAAGGTTCGGGTCGTCACGAACAGACTGATTAACATTCTCCACGTTTTCTACCGTTCTTGATGACCTAGGTCGCCCGAATTTTGATTTATCCAGCGTTGTACCAGTCTCTTCAAACTTTTTAACCCAATGTCGAATGAGAGGAATGCTTGGCGCATCATTTAAGTGGCGAAAACCTCGAATACTGCAGAATTTTCTACGCGCTACAGTCGCCGAATCACCGTTTTTGTAAAACTCTCGCACGCATAACGCGCGGTCTGCTCCCGAGAAACGCTCCATAGCGACTGAATTCCCAAGAGCCAGGCTACCGATTGACATAACCCCCGCGCCCCTCGGATACGTTGTGTTCACGCAGTAAGCTAAATAAATATAAAATTTCTTTTGAGACACCTTGTACAATAACTTAACCATTTGAAATTATACATAATAATTAGGATTTCGTAGACCATATGTGATGACCAAAAATCCTTTATATCGTCATTCATGTGTCTGTCTGTTTGTCAACGTTGTCGAGGGAAAAGAAACCTAAAAAAAAAAGAAACGTCATTTACAAGTTGGATGGCCCATCACACTTCTAAATGGTGCGAACCCCCTCTCGTGGTTGCGGGCGTAACGAAACATCTAAAAAACTGAAAAAAAAATGTAAATAATACACACTGATTTCAATTGGAATTTGTGGTCAGATTATGTTTTCGAAAAATATCGATATTTTGGTATTTTGAAATAATTGATTATTTTTTGTTATGGCTTTCTTGTATTTATGGCTAAAGTAAAAAAATCTTGTTTTCCAATTAAAAAATAAATAAATAAAAATATGGCAACTTTGGTACAGAACTGCAATACACCCAGCGCAATTTTAGCCTAAAATTTCACAGATAATATGTTTATCTATAATGTGGAAATGGTGGCATTAAAGTTGAGTTTAGAATACTTAAAGAACCACATTCATAATTAATTTGTATTTTTTTCTGATTGTAAAAGCGCCGTCCAAAAATTGAGTTGCCCTGGATTTGGGAAAAATAACTATTCACTAATTTATGATGTAATTAAATGTCTTAACGATCTTACGAACAGCTGTAAAATTATAAAAATATGCTAGATTAAAGGCCACTCAGATTTTTAGTTCAACATCGAAGTCGATCTTCTAGCCAAAGAAGCAGCTGTAAATGGATCCCTGTTAAATATTCCTCTAAACAGTAATGAGATGTCAAACTTCATATCTTCCCTATACAAAATGGCAACAAGAATACATAGATTCTCTACAGTTCAAAGGATCATACCATGGTCAAATTCAACCCCTCCTTCCTAGAAAGCTTTGGTTTGCTTCTCACCAAAGCACATCTTTTATATACATTTTAGCCGGCTTATATTCAATCACACCTTCTCTCCATATCTTCTGCATAGAATTAATATGGGTTATTCTCCTTTCTGTCCGTGTGATAATATGTCTGTCATTCGAACCAATTTTTGTTTGAATGCCTAATTCATTTTCGCAATCGTAACTTATTCATACAAAATTTAGTAGTCCAAAAAATATCCTTACTTGTCAATATTCAGACGCTTCTTGCTACTAACGCTCTAAATATTTATGTAATTATTTATAACTATATTAAATCAGAAAATATCAAGTTATAAACGTAATTTTAAAAACTCTTAATATCTTTCTTTATTCCTGGCTAATAGCTAAAGCTGCTAAATCCAAAGAACAAAAAGAAAAAAGTTTAATACATGCAACACGCATTACACAGGTGTACGCGGGGAAATCACCACGTTTAGTAACGAGTAGAAGAATTATATTGGTATTCAGATCAATTGTGTAAAAATTTACTGTGTAGTAACGTTACTACAAGATAAAATATTATAAAAGTATAATGACTTTCATTCATGATAGTAACTGACCTTGCTCATAGTGACAAATTTAGTTACAAAGACGGAACTGAATTACAGAATTGGTCTGACAATCTGGTGTAATTAACACTGCTTGTGGGCTTCAGTTTTGTTATTTGAACCGTATAGATGCAAAAGTCGCCGTTTGGTAAATTTGAAGTTTTGAGATAAAACAGAAAATTGTTTTTGGTCAAGTGTTCTGTCATATGACTTTAAAATTCTGGTTAATAGATACCAATATGTAGGTATGTAGAACGAACCAATATCAGTGTTTTGCTTCATTTTATGAAAAACAAGGTGAAATTTTAATTTACAAAAAGCAAACAGTGAGTTTTGTATCTAACTATTATAAATAGCGAGGTTTGCAACTGATTTTAATGAAATATGTGAGGACATAAAAACGTCTTGTAAGTTAATTATTTATTGTAAAGTAATTATAATACATAGTAAATTATAAAACATTTTTAAAAAAACAGCATATAGCTGGAAAAAAACTTTTATTTAAATGACCATAAATTAAAAAATTATATTTAAATGATTCAAAAACTTAAATTTCAAGATCCACATATTGCTGATTGTTGGACAATTCTTCTTGATCAATGCCAGAGATTGGATTTTGTACCCAGTTGGACCCAAAATGTGAGGTCAGTAAGTTGCTAATAGAGCCCTTATCTCCGTTTAGTATTCTACCAAAAGGCATGATTGTAGGAGATAAAGAAGATGTTTTTTTTTTTGATCTTTTGCATACTCCCTTGGCCACCATGGTACAATACTTTTCTCTGTTTCCATAGTATTTTCAAAAATGATTTGTTACTTCTTGGCACTTTTAAACACTGACAGATATGAAATAGCGTTGGGTTACAAACAGGGTTGCCAGACGTCCCGAATTTCGCGGGACGTCCCGCTTTTTGAACAAAAATAGATTGTCCCGCGCGGGACAGCTAAAATCCCGAATTAATCAAAAAAAATTTTTTTACACATCAGTTCTATTTTGGGAGTGAAGACCTTTTTTTTTGCTCATCACTTCTATTTTGGAAGTGAGACCTTTATTTTATTTTTTTTTTCTCGTCACTACTATTTTGGGAGAGTTTGTTTATAAACATTTTGAAAATTTTAGAACTGTACATTTTATTAGATTGTCTTTGCGTCTTAATGTTCAACTCAAACAGTGAGTTTTGTATCCAACAGCAATTTTCATTTCACTTTTACCATGTTTAACAATCAGTTTTAACACAAACTTATTTTATTAATGGAATCCCTATGATATTCTACATTTAGTGGTGGGGTTAACTCAATTTTGATAATTTATGCAAACGGATGATTATGCATTTATTGCATCTATACGGTTCATTTAGTGCAATGTTTCTTAACCGTATTCAAAGAATCGCCCCCTTTACCACAGTAAAATTATCCACCGCCCCCTCCACACAAAAAACAAAATTTACACTTTTCTCTATGTAGGTATGTATTTTATGCAATGAATTTCCTACTACAAATAAAAAATGATGAGAAATAGAAATAAAACACGTTATTATTTTTATACACATTATGTATTTATTGCCTTTTATGTCATATTAATATCACATACAACATTATAATAATATTTAAATAGAATAAGTAAATAATTAAATATAAATTTTTTATTAAAAACATTAAAAAAAAAAAGTTAATGAGATCCTTGAGCCTCATGTGATTGCACCAAGTTCGTAATATAATGTTCAAGTTTAGTCAAACATATTCTCAAATCTCCTCTTTGGCTTATTTGTAATCGATTTCGTGATTTTTTCAATATATGCTTTACTGCGCTAAAACCCTTTTCTACTAAATAGGAAGATGAAAATGCTATGATGGATAATTTTACTTCTTTCCACAGAAGAGCGTATTGAGGACGAAAACGAACCCAAAAAGCATTATAATCACATTAATTGAATATTATTTTGGCTACACAATCATTTTGTAGGTCAATAAACTGCTCTTTTAAATTTTGACTGACTTTCTACGTCTGATAAAAATGGATTAATTAACCAAGCTGGTATCACAAGTTTCTGCAAGTCTTTGAATCGTAATATCATATCTTCGATAAGGGCGTCCATGTGGCTACAGTATGTTTCCAAATCAGAATTCTTGAGCGTATCTTCTTTTAATTGTTGTAAAGAAGGAAACTGATGGTATTCTCGCCGACAAAGATTATTTTTTATATAATTTGAGTTTATTGATAAAGCTCAATACAACTCCTTTGGCTTTAATAAGGCTGATATTGTTTCCTTGAAGATTTAGGAGATTTTCATTCATCTTTTCGAATATATCCGGCACTAATTGTCAAAAGCCAAACAGTCAGACGCAACGTGGTAACCCGATCGCGATATGTTATTCGCGATCGTCTACACAATTATTTACAATGGTTATGTGTGCAGTGTACGCAATTGAGCAAATGAACATACCTTATTTTTCTATATTGATACAATGCCCACTTGAGCTTTTGCAGCGCCCCCTAAATGCTAAAAATTTAAAAACGCCCCGCCAGACCTCCAAAACGCCCACAAAGGGGCGCTGGCGCCCCGGTTAAGAATCACTGATTTAGTGGCAGAAATTCAATATTTGGTCTCGCAAATAGGTCCCCCTCCCTTACTTACGAATGGCTGGCAATTTTTGTTTGTTATTTATTTATTTTTATTATTCTTTTTAGCTCATCCCAATGTGAAGGTATTCTTCTCTCACGGGGGCGCATTAAGTACACAAGAAGCACAATATCATGGAGTTCCCGTTGTAGGACTGCCATTCTTCGCTGATCAAATAGTCAATATGTACAAATTTAATGTTAGGAAATTAGGTCTTACTTTAAATTACGAGAGCTTGACGGCCGATGATGTTTATAACACTTTAACTGAAGTCATCAATAACCCCATGTAAGTAACTATTTTTATTTTCTCAATTCAACGAAGTTTTTAGAGCTGAGAACAAAAATTTATTTTATTTATTATAATTATTATATATATATATATATATATATATATATATATATATATATATATATATATATGAGTCATTCTTTTTCATCGAGAGACCCCATGCTGTCCAAAAATGTATTAGTCTATGAAAGGTCTACCAGGGCTCATTCGATGCTTATTGTAGTCTAGTTTCGAAATCCGAGTGGCTCTTTTACGGAAACATCGTAACTTATCAAATATGGCCACCAATCCCACCTCTACCTTTTCTTCGATAAATCGATTATAAAGTCAACACAATCGAGTCAATTTGGGTGTCAAACCCCTGAAAATGTTACCTAAAGGTAGTTGAGGCGGCTGTTAATGAATCCAGGGTCAAATTTAGAAAATTCAATATGGCGGCCGAAACCACGTGCCACGTGAAGATTTTTTAAAAAATGATTTGATTTCAATATAATATAATGCCTGGGGGTTTATGGGGTCACTGATGATGAATTCAGGGTGCAATTCAGAAAATTAAATATGGCGGGTCCAATAAAGCGGATTCAATATGGCGGCCAAAACCACTTGATGAAAAGAGATTTTCAAAAAATCACTTGATTTTGTCCTTATTTAATACCTGGAGGTTTATGGGGTTTCTGATGATAAATCCAGGGTTCAGGTGAGAAAATTCAACATGGCGGCCAAAATCACTTGACAATCGGAGATTTTTAAAAAATCACTTGACTTCAAACTAATTTGGTACCTAAGGGTTTATGAGATCGTTCATGATAAGTCCAGGATCGAACCCTGTATTTTCTCAAAGTTTTTTCAGAAATCTTCCCTTATTAAGTTAAGTAGAGTCGATACAGAAAAATTAAATTAAACAATCCACCTAAACACAACTAGAATTTCTGTGTCCGTAACACTGTTTCTAAATCTAACATCAAATTTTTTTATAATTATTATTTTTTTTAATTTTTTTTTTTCAATTTTTTTTTATTTGTTGAACTATAAAAATTAATTATTTTGACTTATATTTACACTATTCAAACTATAATTTCTCAAATTTTTTCCAGAAATCTTTATCCCTTAATAAATTAAAGAGTCGTTAAAGAAAAATTAAATCAAACAATTCCTAAAAATTTATTCAGTAGAGTACGTTAAACTATTCTTAGAATATTAATTTTCTGAATTGCACCCTGAATTCATCATCAGTGACCCCATAAACCCCCAGGTATTATATTATATTGAAATCAAATCATTTTTTAAAAAATCTTCACTTGGCACGTGGTTTCGGCCGCCATATTGCATCCGCCATATTGAATTTTCTAAATTTGACCCTGGATTCATTAACAGCCGCCTCAACTACCTTTAGGTAACATTTTCAGGGGTTTGACACCCAAATTGACTCGATTGTGTTGACTTTATAATCGATTTATCGAAGAAAAGGTAGAGGTCACGTGGGATTGGTGGCCATATTTGATAAGTTACGATGTTTCCGTAAAAGAGCCACTCGGATTTCGAAACTAGACTAAAATAAACAAATGAGCCACAAAATACATCAAGAACACTGTTAAACTGGTTATAAAGATAAAACATAGAGTAAAATAGTGAATTGATTAAAATATTTGATCTTGGTTTGGCCAGGGCAAACGTTTCAGGGTTCCTTGTGAATACAGGACGGCAGTGGAGATTTAATATCTCAAGAAGAAGAGGACTGTCAATGATATTGTTTAGTATTTTATAAAAACATATCAGCAAATGATTATCTCGTAGAAATTTTAATGATTGAATTTTAAATAATGTCAGTAATTTTTCTTGAAGAAAGATTTGGTCGGGGTTTTATCCGATTTTTAAAAATAAAGTATTTTAGAAATTTACGCTGAACACGTTCTATTTTACGAGGGCATGTTGAAAACTAATGCCTCGATGGCCATAACTTTTATAATGACGGGCCAGACCGTGTCAAAAGTGGTTTGCCATTTACCTTAAGTATCTGTACATAAGTCCTCCTAGGGGAGATTCTCAGCAAAATCTCGTTTGCGCATGACAGTTCTAAACATGGCGGCCGGCATGGATGTGCGGTTAAAACAACGAGCTGTCATTGAATTTTTTACTGCGGAGGGTGTAGCGCCCATTGATATCCATCGAAGGTTAAGTGCCGTCTACCGTGAGGCGTGTTTTTATATGAGTACTGTTAGGAGGTGGGTAAGGACTGTGAAAGACGCAAGTCCTGCTGAAACGGATGTCCATGATCGGGCACGCAGTTGCCGACCAATGTCTGCATGTGGTGAAAGGCAGGTGGCTCTCGTGGATGAACTGATTCGTGAGAATCGACGGTGTAAACAAACTGGCATACCCAACAGGGTGGGTATTTCATAAGAAAGAGTACGCTCGGCCTCACACAAGTCAGAGAATGCGCGGAGCACTGGAGAAGCTTGGGTTTCATGACGCTTTACCTCATCCACCTTATAGCCCAGATCTTACGCCTTGTGACTTTTTCCTCTTTCTAAAGCTTAAGGAACATCTCAAGGGCAAGCGTTTCTCTTCGGATGCAGAGGTGATAGCGGAGGTGCGGAAATGGTGCCGTGGGAAGTCTTCAGACTTTTTCCGTGACAGACTTGAAAAACTCGTACCACGTTGGCGTAAATGTATTACTGTCAATGGCGATTATGTGGAAAAGTGAATATATCAATGGGTAGAGGACAGTTTATACTATTATTTCACATTTATATGTAAACCATATATCAATTACTAATAAAGTTATAGCCATGGAGGCATTAGTTTTCAATATGCCGTCGTACAAATATCCTTGTCGACAGCCGGGCTCCAAACAATGGATGCGTACTCTAATTAAGGTCGAACTAAAGAGAAATACAGTGTTTTGATTCATTCGATATTGGTCTTTCGTGCTTCTCACTCCATTCTAGTAGCCTTTGATACTACACTATCAAAAATGACAGTTTGAAAGGGGTAATGGTATTTGAGATAATGGGTTTGAAATGGTATAACTAGGAATTTTAGTCCTTTAAGCAAAATTAGTTCCGTGAAAAAAGAGAAAGAGAGAGAGAGAGAGAAAAAAAAACTCTTTTATTACAAGTACTTTCTGTCTAGAATAATTCCATTTGTGGAACACAGAAGAGGCTTTAGTCTTCTAGGAACCTCTGTGGTAAAAGTTTTTTAAAAGTTCCCACCAGATAGTCAACTGACGAAAGAAGCTAGAAATTCATGCAAAGAGTCCTTTTAATCCGAAGCCCCGGGAGATGGGCATGTTCAATATACATTAAATCCCCCTCTGGCAGAGCCTGGTGTTATTGCCACCCCGCAACTGAACATTGCTCCCTTTTTACTGCCCAGGCCCGTCGCCCCCCCCCTGGCTGCGCCACTGATAATAATAAATTTATTCAACCAATAATAAATTACATAAATGTTGTGGTTTAGTCAAGATGACACATATAATATAAATTGAAACCAGATGAGTTAAACAATACATATAAATTTAATAAATAGTACAGTTAGGAGATTATATAATACAATATTAACCCTTATGGTGTAAATATTCCTGTATACTAAGGACTAAGGTATAAAAACAGTTGGATAGTAAAAAATTTCTAAATTTTAATTAATATTAATACAGTTGATACACAGTTAAATAACGTTAAAGCCATGTAGTGAGTACTTTTACTGTACAGTGCAGAGCTATGAGAGGGACATACAATTGAGTGTTTACTGCGGGCAGTGGCGTAGCGTGGTATTCCTGCGCCCAGGGACAACTAGCAGGGCCTTTGGCGCCCTTATGCAAGATTTAATGAAGTGCCCCCAGAGAGGGCAAGTGAAGACATAAAAAAAGGACTTTTCTTCTAAATTTTAAGTGAAGACCTAAAAAAAAAGTCTTCATTTCTAAATTCCAAATGTTATCGTTCTTAATTTCGGCGCCACCTGAATGCCAGCGCACAGATAATTTGTACCCCCCCCCCCCAGCCCCATCTCTCCGCCACTGACTGCGGGTATGATAAGATTGAAAATCAGAATTGGTAGCGAAAAGGTGCGGATTATTTTTAATAAACATTACGGCTTCTAATATACAGGGTGTCAGGTAAATGTCCGGCACTATTTACAAGACTTTTTTTATTTTTCATATTAATCCCGAAGTTGTGTAGTTGCTATAGAGAAAAAAATATTTTAATTGTAGTTCAAAAATAGAATATCAAAGTACGTGTTTTTTTCTTTATGGCAACTACACAACTTCTGGATTAATATGAAAAATAAAAAATGTCAGTGGTTTTCAAAATTTCGGGCATCTTTTTGTTCGAAATTCACATTTTAGAGAAAATTGGCAAAGGAAAAATCGGTTGCATTCTACGTCACCATGCTGTCTTTTAAATTGTGCCGGACCTTTACCCAGGGCCGCCCCTAGGCGGGGGTAAGTGGGGCACCTGCCCCAGGCCCCGCGCCTGTAAGGTCCCCGCGCTTCGACCGTCAAGTAATAAAATAATAAAATACATTAAAAATATTATTCCAAGTTTTATAAATAGTTGGAAAAAATTTATATTTTCATTGAATATAAGTATGTGTACTTTGTTAATAGTTAAATATATATATTGATGGGGCCCCGCAAATCCAGTTTTGGGGCCCCGCAACTCCAGTTTTGCTCCAGGCCCCGCAAATGCTAGGGGCGGCCCTGATTTTACTTAACACCCTGTATAAACGGATGGAAGAGTTAATATAGACAAAACAGGAAAAAGGGATGTGCAACATGATCTAAAGGGGGCACCAGCTATTATGCGAATAGCACGTTTTTGAACTACAAATTCCTTTGACGATTCAGAGGAACTTCCCAACACAAAATGCCATAGCTCATTGTTGCGAGAAACGTTCCAAAGTAAGCAGTTCTAAGAATATCAGAAGAAACCATATCTTTAAGCTTTTTTAATATAATACAAGATTTGCTAAGTTTGCAGTATGTACACTGAATGTTAAAACTATTAACTATCTTATTAGATCAAAAACTCCGGTATTTTTACCGGAGGTTCATTTAATACAAGGTGTCTCAAAAGAAATTTTATATTTAGTGGATCGATTAAAAAAAAAGTAAGCCGTATATAGAAAAAATGTTTATTAATTATTAAAATACACTTTTTGGGGATTTATTTCTTAAAAATAATATCGTCTAAATGTAGACCCTCGCGTTCTCGGCACTCATTTAATCGAACAGTAAAATTACTTATGACGTCTCGGCAGGTGGACTCAGGCATGGCTGCCATTTCGTGACGGATATTTTCTTTCAAATGCGCCAGTGAAGTCGGATTATTGGCGTAAACTTTAGATTTAAGATAACCCCATAGGAAAAAGTCCATAGGGGTTAAATCTGGACTGCGTGGAGGCCAATTTATGTCACCTCTCCTGGAGATCAATTTGCCTGAGAAAATTTCACGAACACGTGGCAGAGACATATTGGACGTGTATGAAGTTGGAACGTCCTGTTGGAACCATGTTCTTTGGTTATAGCCAGGAAAGTTTTGCAGTTCAGGTACCAATAAGTTGTCTAACATCTCCACATAACGCTCTGAATTCACTGTAAATGCACGCCCCCTTTCGTCTTCAAAAAAGTAAGAGCCGATAATTCCTCGCGCCGACATCGCAGCCCATACGGTCACTTTAGGCGAATGTAGGGGTTTCTGATGTTTGCGTTTCGGATTCGTTGCACTCCAGTAGCGGCAGTTCTGCTTATTTACGTGGCCATTAAGATGAAAATGAGCTTCATCCGAAAACAAAATGTTGGTAAACGTTGAAAATCGCTCAGTCGCCTGATTTACGAAATTAAGCCTCTGACTGGCATCTTGGGGCTTTAATTCTTGCACCAATTGAATTTTGTAGGGGTGCAGCTTTAGGTCTTTGTGCATAATGCGATGTAATGATGATCTATGCACATTTAAAGCACTTGCGCGCTTCCGAATTGAAAGGTTCGGGTCGTCACGAACAGACTGATTAACATTCTTCACGTTTTCTACCGTTCTTGATGACCTAGGTCGCCCGGATTTTGATTTATCCAGCGTTGTACCAGTCTCTTCAAACTTTTTAACCCAATGTCGAATGAGAGGAATGCTTGGCGCATCATTTATGTGGCGAAAACCTCGAATACTGCAGAATTTTCTACGCGCTACAGTCGCCGAATCACCGTTTTTGTAAAATTCTCGCACGCATAACGCGCGGTCTGCTTCCGAGAAACGCTCCATAGCGACTGAATTTCCAAGAGCCAGGCTACCGATTGACATAACCCCCGCGCCCCTCGGATACGTTGCGTTCACGCAGTAAGCTAAATAAATATAAAATTTCTTTTGAGACACCTTGTACTTAAAAAAAACTGCTTTCCACATAGGTTTATAAATATTTTAATCCACCAGCTGTCATATATGCAATTAAGTTGACTATCTTATTTCATTATTTATCAAAATTTTCAGGGAGCTGTTTGCAAAATTTCGAATTTGATCATCGCTTTACTATATAAACAATAGTAAAATATATAGATAGTGTGCGGCTAGCGTTGGTGTATTTGGTAAAATGGTGCATCTCTGGTGTACAAAAGGTTTCTTGGTTATACTAACGAAATCCTAAAAGTCATATTTTCTAGTTTGTTTAGAATAAACATCCTTAGCAACTAATCGACAAAAATATTAATCTTTACGTTTATTTTAGATATTCCAAAAACATGAAGGCGATTAGCAGAAGGTTCAAAGATCAACCCCAGAACGCTCTGGAAAGAGCTGTGTTCTGGGTGGAATATGCTCTACGCCAGGGAGGAGCAGAGCATCTCAGAATCGCTACTAGAGACATGAACTTCATACAAGTCAATAACCTTGATATATTCGCAGTGTTCATCACAATTATTGCTCTCATTATATATCTCATTTACAAATGCATTGGAAGATTCTTCGTGAAAGAAGATAAATCAATGAAAACTAAAAAATCACAGTAGATCAATTTAATTTAGTCACGAAACTCTTTTATAATCTTTATAATATGAATTACTGACAGTATTTTTGCACTATTTACAGGACTAGAAACATACCAATAAAATAATACTCTTTATAAAATAATTATAACATTTTGTTTATATTATTGTCGTCTAAAGTAAAATTGAATTCTAGATTGCGCATTTCGTGGGTTGATAAGATCAAGAATGAATTTCTAAATAAGATGAAAACAAAACGGCAATTAATGTACCAGATCAAAAAACGAAAACTGAAATATCTGGGCCTCGTTATATGTAACAGCCAATATATTTTCCACCAGTATAATTCAAGGGAAAATCTGTGGCAGTAGATCAATTGGAAGATTTACAACATCTTGATTATGCAACCTAAGGCTCATGCTACATGTGCGGTTCTGCCACCGCGAGATACCGCCCGTACAATGCATATACAGTGCGATCATTAATTCTTGACCGTTATACAATACTTGACAGAAACATTTTGTTATCAAATTTACTTCCAAGGACATGCACACATAGACGTACATTCTATTTTTATTACCTTACGAATTGATTATTAAATGAACACTATTTTCTTCTATACGCCAATGAGTTGATAACAAATATTAAGTTAGCAACACATATTTTCGTTGTTCCTCGGGTGAGTTCGGGCAAACGAAGTAATCTGATTGGTTCTTTGTTTAAATATGATTTTCAGCTCTGAATTAGAATACAGTTTTGATATTTTTAAACTAATTTTTTACTGTTATGTAACGGTCAAGAAATTATGATCGCTCGGTATATGTATTCGGAAACGTCGTTTGCTTGGAGCATTCCGATTCGCTTGCAGTATTTATTTATGCTACAATTTTTAAAAGAAGTCCGTCAAGATTAATGACGGAAATAATGATGAATATAATGTCTGATATTATTATTGACGTACTGACGTATTTCTTTCTCACTCACACTGGTAGCGTAATAAAAGAATTAGAAGTGCGTGGTTTGTCTATCAGCTTAGCTCATTGTTTAGCGTAGCTACAACAAATGTGCCTATTCACAAAGCGTTGATGAAATATACTCCAAAAGGGAACGTCAGTCCGAAAATGTTTGGGAATCACTGTTCTAAATGAACCGATGTTGGAAACCTGATAGGCAGAGCCGTAACAAGGTTTTTGGCACCCATGGCAAATAAAGTAAATTTATAAAATTTACTTCCTCAAATCCAAGTGGAGGGCAAAAAAAGGTCCTCATCTACCAAATACAAGTGAAGAGCAAAAAAAAAAGGTTTTCACCTGCAATGGCGCCTCTCATCAGGCCCCGCGCAATTGTAAAACCTCGCGACCCTGGAAAATGCCGCGACGCCAACCCGTTGCTGCGGTTGTACTGATAGGCGTGGTTAATAAATGAGTAAACTGTAAATTTGTATAATTCACAACTGACTTTGATCGGACACGTTTTAAAAATTGTAGTATACATCGAAAGAATTGCCATGTAGTGGTCAATATTCGACCCGGAGATGGCACTTCAAGAAGAAGAAGTACATTATTATATGTTTTTTATATTTTTAATGAAGCCCATATTTTATTTCACAGGATTTGCGGAACATTCTTTGGGAATCTGCAGTAAATTTACATATGTTACTATTTTGTTGGATAATATTTTGTTATTGTCTATAGCTGAATTATTTTGTTGTTGTTCAACAATGTATAGCAACGTATTAAAGCAGTGTTTCTTAAGCTTTTGTTGTTCATGAATCCCCTAAAACTTCGTCCCAGTACATCTAGTACAGTAATTCCTCGAGTTGCGAGATTTTTTATTGTACGGTTTCGTTATTGCGTGAAAATCAACTCAATGCCAGTCAATTAACAACTCCTCTTCACCTCCTAAGTATTTGTAAGTGCGCCTAGTCCTCAAATATTTTTATCAAACCTAATATTTAAAATTAGAATATAAACAATCATGTTCAATAGCATAGCTACTAAGTTAAGATAAAAGTGGCTTTGTCTAAATATTGGCAAAGATTCAAGTATAAATTGGCAGCATATTTATTTTTTTTAATCAGTTTACGATCTAAATAAATAAGATGCAATAAATACAATGTCACGTGAAGTGCATAAAAAATTTTCTGTTTCTACGAAAACTTTTTTAAAAATAAATGTTTATTTTTAAATTAAAAAGTTAAAAATTTACAGACAATGCAGCCAAATATTTAAACTGGAGGTTTAAAATAATTTAGTTGTAAATAATAGCAAAAAATCTAGTTGACGATATTTGCCAAATGTAATCGACGCCAATTTGAATTCTGTTTAATAATACAGACAATTCTGGTAGAATACACAGCCGGTTTGCATGAAACGGTTATTATTATTATTATTGTTATTTCAGAATGCGAACCAGTTGTTAACGTTGTTAAATATTTAAAAAGATTCCTTCTGTTGTTAAACAGTAAAATATCCCTCCTCAAAGAACTGTTTGTTACAATTTTGGCAGCTCATAACCAGGGGCGTAACGAGCAGAAAAAAGTAAGAAAAAAAACAAAGTGATGACAAAAAAAGTAATATAAATCAAGTGAGGACAAAAAAAAAAGAAATCGGATCGAAGTGATGACAAAAAAAAAGGAAGATGGATCAAAAAGGAAACATTCATTCATTTCGTAAACCAATTAATTAATGAGAAATTTAACAAAAACAATAGCGACATCAAAGTTCCACTTTAAATTTGCGCACACACAAATTGAATTTTTCCAAAAACTACATAAATTAGACAAAAATGTTTCAAACAAGAGTAACTATAACTTTTATTAAAACAAAAAAGTTGTAGATCAATTTATCAAAGAAATATTTAACGGAAACAAATTTCTAGTTTTAATTTACACACACACATTGAATTTTATCAAAAACTATACGATCAGACAAAAAAAAAAATCAAAAAGAGTTATAGGTAATAAAATTTACTACAACTTTTGTTTAACATTTTTTTTGGAAATCAATTTATTGATGAGTTATTATGTGAAGCAGTGTTGTTAAAACAGTTCTTAAGGCTGCGTATAACCCCCGGAGATTACTAGTTTCTTATACAAAACTAACAATCTCTAATAAAATTAGTATCAACCTATACATCAAATTTTGCACCGAATTTGAATTTATCTAATATGATAGTTTTAATAGTAGAAACATTTATTGTAAAAATATTATCGCTTAATAACTTAAAAATATACATCAGCGATATTGTTCTGTAATTTTTTAAATCTATTTGTGGGTTTCGAATAACTTTTATATTTATATAGTTTTGTGTAAAAATTTTCAAATAATACGTCAATTTTCGACTTGATTACGTATAGTTTAGAGCCTTCGTCGAAAAATATTATACTTAAAGATAATAGAATGCCACTTGGTACACGTATTCTTCACGAAAAATAAATCATTTTTACCCGTAACACCAATTTTGAAAACCGCGGCATATTCAAGAGGGCGGCAAAAATAGATTACCAAGTACAATAACTATAAGTAATTTTCACAATAAAACAAAATAGCTAGAATCATATTTGTAGAATGAAGCTGTAGGTACAATTTGCCGCATCGTACGCAAATATCTGTCGATCGGTTTACAAGATGGCGTCTATAATGCAATTTGCTTATTTACAACTACCTAACAGTTTTTTCTACAATTAAAAATATCCTATTAGATAGATAAAAATGCGCTGAAAATTTTGATATATAGATTGTTACTAATTTTATTTCAGGTTGTTAGTCTTGTATAAGAAACTGTACGGTTGTGCGCACCCTTAATGCATCGAAATATAAAAATCACATACTATTACATCGAAACAAAGCAGAAGGTATACACCGTATACCGTAACTACAGCCCTGTCCTTACGTAAGTATAGTACCAGGGCCGGCGCTAGGCATGTTGTGATATTTCTGAACTCCCGTCTAAATTGTATATGTAGTTTTCGAGCACTCTGAAATTAATGGTCTCGCGCCTGCCCTGACACATGGCCTCGCAAATCCTAGTGCCGGACCTGTATAGTACAAGGTCTTTCAAAGTACATTAGCAAAAAAAATAATATTTTACGAAATAATAATCTGTCAAAAATTCCTGTTGACCTACTCCGGTTCACATCAGTGTACATTATTGAGAATTTATTGATTTATTCAGATTTTCAGGCCAGGCCCTCCGGTTGTAGGGTGGGGGACAAAGGGTTTTTAACATATTTTTGGCAAAAATTCCATAAATATACTTTTTTTATTTAAATAAATTTGTTCTGGATAATCTATGCAACATAAATTCTTAAAATTTAAACAAATATATTTATTTTTTCGTTAAATGCATATTTGTTTATATTTTCCGCATTTTTTTTTTTTTTGAACTCTATAGTTTTCGTATGTGTGGGTCAAATATCAATTCTCTATGTTCAGCTGTTTGGCCACTATTTTTACCTAACATACAGACCAGTGGCGCACCCAGGATTTTTTTTGAGGGGGGGCCGGAAGACAAAATTATTTAAATTATGAATAAGGTTCACAATTTCAAGTGATGATCTAAAAAAAAAGGTCCTCGCTTCGGAAATACAAAGTGATGACCTAAAACAAAAAAGGTCCTCACTTCTAAAATACAAGTGACGACCTAAAAAAAAAGGTCCTCGCTTCGGAAATACAAAGTGATGACCTAAAAAAAAGGTCCTCACTTCTAAAATACAAGTGACGACCTAAAAAAAAAGATCCTCATCTCTATTTTTAAAATTTTCTAGTGTGTTTGTGTATTTTTATTTTTATTTCCTTCCCTCTTAGGGGGGCCCGGGCCCCCGGGCCCCTCCCCTGGGTGCGCCACTGAGACAGACAGATAGCCACAGAAATGATATTATAAGGTTTTTTTGGTCATACCTACAAAATCCTAAAATTCCACAAAATGAAGACCAAAACGCATGAAAATTGACCCTATGTTCACAGTTTGTTTATAATTGAAAATACAAGTTCGGCCGTCGCGTTTGTACCAGGTGACGATAATGCATAGTCGAAAACTATTGAGAAATGAGATTACCGGTAGCGGTGCTGTACTCCAAGGCAATATGGCTGTCGTGTCTAGTATTCAGCTGTCAATATGCTAATAGCGAACAGGTTAACTTATTTTATGAAAATACGAGTAAATATTTGCGAAATTTTTTAATTTTTACGCGCTACACATGTTTCGTTGTGTATAACAGAAGGTGGGCATCAAATTACAGTATTTAAAGTTTAATTTCAGTAGAGTTATTGAAGTGTAATTTGTAGCTGAGCAGGTGTTAAATGCCGGGCATCTAATTTTATGTGGTACATCTGAGTGTTGGTCATCTGAATTTACAATATATAGATTCTGTTTGCAGACAAGTGCATTATGTTCATTGCCATGAAATAATATTAGTTTTAGTTGGACAGAACTAAATTAGTACTAGACTATTAGTGTAGTTTTGTTTTTCTGCGACAAATGTAATGAACAAACTCGTATAGTATCAGTTACTTTTTAACTCAAAATATATTCCCATGCCTTCGTCCTGTCCATAATCAACTCTTTTCCCAATCTGGACTTAATATTAACTTTCCCTCCATTTTTCTTAAGAAAAGAAAAAGACTAAGATGCCTATCTTGGTCCTGTCTTGAATGACAGCCAAAAACACTACAATTTGTTCTACTTTTATAGTTTTTCACAACTTATATCGACATTCTAACAAAAATACAACACTAGAATAGGGTGGCCATTCGTCCCGCTTTTTTGCGGGACTGTCCCGCATTTTATTGGGTGTCCCGCATTAAGATACGTCCCGCATTTTAACATTTTGTCCCGCATTGTAACTTGTATTTGAGGAAATGAGGACTTTTTATTTTGCTTTTCACTTGATTTGGGAGGTGAAAACCTTTTTTTTTTGCTCTTCACTTGGATTTGGGAGGTGAGGACCTTTTTTTTTTGTTCACTTATATTTGGGAAGTGACGACCTTTTTTTGCTCCGTCCCGCATTGCCTTCTTAAGAAAATGGTCACCCTACACTAGAACATATGTAATAAGTTCAAACAGTACTAGAGCGCCTAGCAGGGTTGGACTGGGATTAAAATGTGTACCGGGAAATCTGGAGGAAGTCGGGCCACTATATATATATATATTTTTATCATTTTGATTTTCGGGCCACCGGGAAATTCCCGGTATCCCGCCGGGCCAATCCAACCCTGGCGCCTAGTACAATATTTGACCAACAGACTGCGTATCCGAGCGTGTCAGTTCTCAATAATGTATGTGCAGACCAGGGGTAGGCAACCGGCAGCCCGTAGTACGAATGCGGACCGCCGAATGATTTTATGCGGCCCACCAATTCGAATATATAATGTTGACTTTTTTTATCCAGTGTTGTCAATACGTTCCTGCCGCGCTGCTTTAAGCTACTTACACACGGAGGCGTATTTATGCCCATGTAAATACGTGTAAAGCAGCATAAACAAAAACTTAATATCGTAAAAGAGTGGCCCGCCAAAAAAAATTGTTATTAATGCGGCCCGCGATTTTAAAATTATAAAAAAGTTACCGAATGTGTCCCGCGACGTAAAATTTAAAAACAGTTTTACTGAATATGGCCCACAACGTATAATCGATCCATTTTTGATCAGATGAAAATTTTTTCGAGGTACGATTATCATTCGGGACTGTTAGATAGTAGAAGAAAACTGGGACATATTTAGAACTGAGCAGGTAACGGGACAAACTATTAAAATGTGGATCTATTCTACCAAGCTGTCCCGCAAAAAACGCCAAGCTATTCAGCCAAGCTCTCCCGCCAAAAGTGGGTTCTTTGGTCGCCTAATCTTGGAAAACACTTCTAATTTCATGCTCCTAGTTTGACAGACGCTTGATTCATTTATCTTTATAATATCATAAGAATCAGGATAATAAAATAATCTGATCACATATTTAAAAATTAAAAATGTAAGCACGAATATTTTATTTGATCAAGATCTAGTTATGTTCTGCTTACAATGCAGTCTTGTATTCTAATATCGAATCGCCAATTATGATAACTTCTAATTATTTGCATTTACCTGCGTTGAGGTTTTTTGTTGCCGATAATTTTATGTGAACGAAGATATTGTATTTACATACTTTTTTATAATAGGTTCTACAGTTTGTTTAGTTGCATATAAATAGCACAGAAATAATTCAATCTAATTCAAATAGTAATTCAAAGTAGTAATTCAAATAGTAATTTTGTAAAACCTATTTATTAAAAACATTATTTAAATTAAACGCATCTTTTAAATATTCTGTTTGCCACGCGTCTAATTTAATTTTTGCAGGTGGCAGCACTGCTCTAGTTTATAAACTTGCCAGTTCATTTTATTTATTTGTATTTTGTACGTTTGACGTTTCAGGTTAAGAGCGTGATACCGATTCAAAATTCAATTAAAGTGTATTAATTGTTATTTTTTTAATTTATTAATAAAATCTAAACAAAATGAAAGTGACAGTGACCACATTATCAGACTATATATTCGTACTAGACGTGTCTGAAGATCTAGAATTAGAAAATTTCAAAGCATTTTGTGAAGTAGAGTCAGGTTTTCCTGCTCCAGAGATTGTTATTGCTTTCAATGGAAGGCCCTTAATGGATGATAAAAAATCTTTAAAAGATCATGGAATTAAGGATGGTGATGTTGTTATACTACAGCATATGCTGCAGTCTGGTTCTACTTCCAGTTTTGAACAAGGTTAGTTTTCACTTTGAATAATTTATCATTAATATTTCCTACCATTGTTTACCATTTGAAATCTATTTTTATTTTGTAGTCAGATAAATTTCCAAAATTGTACTACGTCATCAACTAGTTTATTTTTTTGATACATAAAAACAATGTTATTAATATATCTTTCAACCGCTGTAAGATTTTTCTCCGATTGAGCAATTCCATAAATAATCGATTGAATAGCTATATGTTATTTCAAGAAAAAGTAAATTTTTTGGCAATTCTGTATGAATAAAAATAATATTTCAAAGAAAATATATAGAATACAATGTATGCCGACCAAATAGCACATGTAATTTAATAAATTTTACGTCTGCTAAATTAACCGAGTTGTTATGAAAATAGTTAAATGTAGTTTACTTAGTATGTTTGGCAAGGTTTTACCTTGTCAGGCTTTGAACGAAATGTTGCTTATGCATAGGGTTGACACCTAGCACCTCATTCTAACCCGGAGAACATCTCGAATAAAGAATTAATAAATATTTATTATAAATATACATGATGTATACGATACATGTGTCATAAAAATGAATAGAGAGTCAATGGATAAAAAATCGATCAGAAAATCACTTGAACGGGAGGCAATATTCAGAAATTGTAAAATTCAAAAACAGCAAAAAAACAGATCAAGATCGAAATGATGAGCAAAAAAGGTATCTGAAACCGTATTACTTTAAAATTAAGTAGCTGGTTTTCCACGAAAACTAGAACCAGGTACTCGAAAAACCAGTTTCGGTTCCCGACATTACTAAATCTTTACATTTATTTACAAATAGTATTTATTATAGTTTAAGTTTTTAATTTAGAAGAAAAATTAAAAAGAAAAAACTTTTTTTAGTATCTATAATAATTTAAAGTTATAGTCTTTTCCAAACGTTTAAGTCGAACTAAATGGAATTTTTAATTTCTTGTCCCGAGCTCACTTTTGCATGATTGGATGAGGCTTTTGTTAAACGAAATAGTCATTTAATCGTTAAAAGTTATCAAGTTTGAAAAGCTAGTTTCGCTTAAACCAAAGAAACAGACTATAGTTAACATATTTTTTAATCATAAATTTATTATGAATCAATAATATAACTATATTTATACTGCGTTATCTGTAATAATTGGTACTTATCTTAAATTTGAAATGTCGAATGTGTAAAAACATAGTCACAAACCATTATTGAATATAATTTTATTCAAATGGTATTACTCCTAATTTTTTGAGTGAAAAATTCAATAAAACAAATATTTATATTATAATGTGTTATACCTTATGAATGATTATATCGTGATAAATAAAACTGTTATGTTTTCCTTTGTACTAAAAAACAACTTCTTGGTATCACAAGTCATTTAAATGAATCATTCTAACATGAGTCATCTTTTCGATTCATCATATTTCAACATGAAATCTGAAAAGAAATACTAATTAAAATAATTGCTCAAATATAAGCTTTGTGCTGCATGTATATTTTACATAGTTTAAATACTTTGCTAAAGACGATCCACGATATGTGAGGAATTACGAATAAAGTTACAAATAAACCTTAAAAATGAAATATTTCTAAATATCAAACATTTTCATTTAATTAATACACGAATTTGTATGTTTCTGTTAATATTATGTATGATAAACTTCTATATTAATGAAAAACAACAATTATAATTTTATTTATCAAGATTTTTGACTAGTTTTAACTATTATTAAGTATTAAGTAAAAATTAAGCTCTTTATTTTGTTGGTATTGGCAGTATTGACATATAAAATTTTTATATTCAGATTCAGTAGTCTGCCATATTTGATTATATCTGTTAGATTGATTTGTGATATTCTTTATTCTTAAGTTTTAGATTTTGTGTTTATATGAGGGTTGCCTCTTATCTTTCGGGATTGTGCTAAACTAGTGCTGCCATCTGGCAACTGACGCTTCTATCGTAAAGTTTGACATGTTTGACGGTATACATACTCAGAACGTTTTGACGTACGAGCGCTATTTGTGTGGGTTAAAATAACTTGAAAAAATTCATCTTGGCTAAAAATAGACTTAAATCGTAAACATTTTCGAGCGATTATTATTTACAACTTTCGACGTGGATTAACCCAACAACAGTGCATCGATGAACTTAATTCGTCTTTTGGCGATGAAGTACCATCAAGGACTACTGTTTATCGATGGTTTGCCGACTTCAGTCGTGTCCGTAGTTCGCTTAAGGACGTATTTCGTGAAAGTCGTCCGAAATCGGTTGTTGTTTCGGAAAACATTAACGCTGTGCGTGAACTGGTACTGCAAGATCGTCATGTGACTTATCGTGAGATTGAGGTATTCTTGGGAACTAGTGGGACCAGCATGCTTTCACTATTGCATGAACATTTGGCTCTCAAAGTGATTTGTTCGCATTGGATCCCACGTAATTTGACAATCGCAGTGGAAAAAGTGCTTCGAAAATTGGTTCAAACGCATGCAAAAGTGTATTGTTTGTTGATAAATAATTGCTTTTGATCTCAAATCTCGAAATATAAAAAGCAACCCTCGTAATCAAACTATTAATACAGTGTGTGAAACTTAAATCCATACTTGACAGTATAGTAGTATTAAGTAGGCGCCTAAAAATAGGTGCTGTATTTACAAAAAAATATACTTTTGAATGTAAACGTACTAGAAAGTGACGACATTCTTTTAGTAACTTATTAATGACGTAAATCCTGATATTGTGGATACCTATATAGTTTATTTCTTAAGACTGTGCGGAACCATATTCTATTCCAAACGTTTATCCTAACGTGCGGAACTAATAGGGTTTATTATTTTCTTAAGTAGTCACGAGTTCACTCTTTAACAATTGAATGAAGCTTTTGTTAAACAAAATGGTTAAAAACCCCATTCAATCTTTAACAGTTACTAGATTTCAAAATCTAGTTCTGCTTAAACCAAAGAAACAAATTATAAATAGTATTTTCTATCTCAATTTTACCTGTCTGCATTTTAAATTTTAAGTGTTATTTTTATATGTTGGCTAAACTGCGCTAAATGTCACAGTAAATGTCAAATTTAATTATGAATTGACAGATTCATTGTCAGGCTCTAATGAAACTGACATACTATTTAACAAATTTTATAAAAGTACTATATATAATGTAAAAACAGTTAAAAACGGTTAAAAGTCCCATTCAATTATTAAAAGTTACTAAATTTCAAAATATAGGCTATTCCAAACGATTAGGCGGAACTAGATTTTGTAATCTAGTTACTTTCAAAAAATCATACTTAAAATAAACATTTTTTTGGTTAAGGTTAATATCATTTTAAAATGTCATTTGCTTTATATTTTGATTTTTTGTGTCATTCTTAATACAAATTTCCCATTTATTTATTTTTTTGTTATTAAAATATTTGTAAAAATTATTTTATTTTTGATATGTCATTCGTTTCTATGGTTTCACTGTTGGAATTTTAAATTTTCACATACCAAACATCAAACATGAAATAACCCAAGCAAGGTCACTTCTCGTGACAACCTAAAAGAACGAAATTCCCATTTAGTTCCGCCTAAACGTTTGAAATAGCCTGTATAGTTCCACATAGTTTTAAGAAATGAACTATATTCATTTCTTAACTTTGTACGGAACTAGATTTTGAAATCTAGTGCCTTTGAATGATTGAATGCTACTTTGAGGCCGATTGTTTTAACACAGTAATGTCCGGTTACAAAAAAAGTCTTAAAACTAGATGTAAGCTGAAACTAGATGTAAAACACCATAATACGCGTTCCGTTGCTACGCAATTTTATGTTTTACATCGAGTTTTAGCGCACATCTAGTTTTAAGACTTTTGTGCAACCCGGCATTTATCTTTTATAATACAATTTAGGTTAAAAGTGTCACTTTTATTAGAGATTTGTAATTATAAATGAAATATTACTTTAACAACTGTATAATATGACATCATAATTCAAATAAAGATTTGACATTTGAAACATAAACTGACATATTTTGGGCAAATTAGAAAACATTAAAAAAAAAACACTTAATATTTGAGATGCTGCATGTAACATGAAAAAAATAAATTACTATCTAGTTCCGCACGAAGCTGAGAAATGGATAATATTAATTATTTTTCTAATATCGACCTTTATTTATTACAATATTTGTGAGATTAATATTTTTAAATCAACAAATTAGGTGGTAAAGTTAATAATTTCATCTCGTAAATAATATGTTGTATAACTTATATCTACTAAAATAGAAGTGAAATATTTGTATTCCAATTTATTTCATTAGCTAATTTAAATATGCACCCTTCAATATTCCCGCATAAATTAGAAAATATCACACTTTTAATTAACTCGCCACTTAAGTTTGTAATATTATTGTTTGTTTTAAATACAAATGGAAATGCCTTTATGGGTTTAATAAGCCCTCCCCCCCCCTGCCCCTGCCCGTACCTGTGACCTTTGCTGTCCTACCTTTAATCACAAAAAATAGTATTTTAACAACTGTATTATTTATAGAAACCACGTTTTTATATTGTTTGATAACAATATAAACAATTAAAATAACAAATAAAAACTATATTTATGCATTATTATTATTTATCATTTTGGTCTTGCAAACCAGTCTATTAACCAGATATTTATACATAGTCATTATAGAATATAAAATATAAACGAGGACATTTATATAGATCACAACAAACAAAATAATAGAAGTAACTTAATAATTTAAATTATACGCTATACCGCGTAAAAAATCAAAGGTAGTTCGATTATGTCGGTCATTTAGTATAGTTGACAATCTTTCCTCTATCTCTATATATAATCTCTTGTATGTTTTGTTTCTGTCAGCCTTTTGTAGACGTCGGCTTTTTGTCGACGTCGACTTTTTGTCGACGTCGGCCTTTTGTCCATGTCGGCCTTTTGTCCATGTCGGCCTTTTGTCCATGTCGGCCTTTTGTCCATGTCGGCCTTTCGCCTCTGTCGGCCTTTCGCCTCTGTCGGCCTTTCGCCTCTGTCGGCCTTTCGTCCAAGTCGATGTTTTGTCTTTGTCGCCTTTTAGCTTACATTACCCTTTCATCGCTGTCGGCCTTTTCTCCTTGTCGGCTTTTTATCGTAGACCTCCATAAAACAATAAATTAAATTTTCCCCAGGAAGCGTATCTCTCTGTCATAGCCCAAGCCTAACCTCTCTCTAACATCCTCGAACGGCATGCACTGAGCTCAAATATTCAACACAGACAAATCTGTGTTACACATGTCACAAATAGGAGCAGAACCGTAACTAGCTTTTTCTGGGTCCTGTGTAAGATTGCTGAAAAAGGCAGTCCACAGTCTGACTTGGCCTTCCATTGACGATTTTTTGGCCCCCCTTTCGACTTAGGCCCTGTGCCTATGGAAGTGTTGCACCTGCCTAGGATATGGCACTGAATAGGAGGCTCTTCTTCTGGGATAAGATATTCATGAGTCCACCAACTGTGGCCTATACGAAGGCGTATAATGGCTATTTCTCCTGGCGGTTCCTAGCTCAATGGCGGTTGCTCCTGCAAGAAGAGTCCCTTGTTTTAATATCGCTCTTAATTTGCCTCAGTTTCACATTTTGTATGCTATTCCACTCATGTTGCCTTTTGGCTAACACCAGAGTATTCACGTGATTTTTTGCGTCATCTGGAAATACAAAACTCAAATCAATCGTAGCTCTGTGGAAAGCAGCTTTTCCAGCTACATCGGCCATTTAATTACCTTTAATATAAACATCTCGGTATCCAACACAGCTCTACCCTTTTATTGTGAACATTCAAACTGTGGAGTTGTTTTAGAAACAGAAATTTCCTTTTGTGCCCTACGTGCTTCATAGGCTTTGAGAACCTCTTATTATAATGGTATTGTCTAAATGAAAGATTCTTAGTATTTAGCTGAACTGTAAAATTGATTTCAGCCAGCTTATTGTTGCTGTTGCAGAGAAACTTCCTATGTAATGAAATCCAAATTTTTCAAAAGCCATAAAATGTCTTGTCTACAGATGTAAAAACAATATTTTTTATGAGGCCTCAATTAAACGTGTAGTTCATGGAATTGAATCTAGAGATGCCAAAACCTAAATTTTGAACCTCATGTTTGTCAAGAACACACATTGTTTGGCAAGTATCTCATGATACGGCGGTCTTTATGTTGCACATAGAGAGAGCACTATGATAGATAGTGACGGATACATATCAGTTCACATTCTAAAACTTGTATATTATTTCTAGTAGGTCTACAAACTAAACACCAGCCATCACAGTTGGACATCAAAATTGTTGAAACGCAGCTGCTAGCTATAGTATATGAGACATCCACTTGGCGATCATTTTATCCACTTATTCATTGGCCAGAGGTCCCCCGTTCCACGGTCCTGCGTCTTTTTCCACACTGATTCTGTTTCAAACAGTATTGTAAACAACGTCTCACATGCTACGTAATAAGAGAGACGTTCTCACTCCAAATAAAATAATATAAATGTCAGTATGTGTTTATTCAATTGACTGTAGGTGTCTACGATAGATAGATACATAGATAGTTTATTATTCATGCCAGTTCTGGCTTGGAATTTGCAAAAATCTTTACATTCTTATTCTTAATTAATTAGTTCATAATTCTTAAATTTAAAGTCCAAAATTATAATAATATTAATAAATATATTGCCCCAGTATAATCCAAATAAAACATAATTAATTAAATCAAACATGGTTTCATATCAACTTTCCTTTTTAGTTCTCAATGTTTTCATCCACGATATTCCTGTTCCAGAATCACACAACGCATCAGTTCTTTCTTTAACTTTTTCTTTCAGACCCACACAACCCTCTAACAAATGTTCTAACGTTTTACTCTCCCCGTCACACCTTTGGCACATCTGTTCTTCCTTTTTTAACCAAAACTTATTTGCTCGCTTTTCCACACCTAAACATCGCAATTATTTTTATATCTTCTTTCTTCCTCCATCTATTCCTTCAGTATCTTGGTATTTATTATCCTGAATTTAGAGCTGTATCTTGATTCCCTTATTTTGTTGTATTGCTCTTGTCCTAGCACTTCTCTAGTTTTCTCAATTATTATGTTCTCTAACGTCTATCCTTGTATTCTCATTCTTTATACTTTTGTGGTCGAGTATCGAGCTCTTTGATAAAAAGCTTTCCTTTTTCCTTCCCCTTGGCTGTTTACTTTTCCCTGTTTGTCTCTTTGTTCTCTTTCGCTACAACATTCATACAGTATTGTGTGTACCAAATGTGTGTCTACGAAATAATGCAATTCATTAAAGCTTAGAATCCAGATAACTTGTTTCACGCGCAGGGTTAACACCCTATCACGACATTTATGTCGAACTGTAGAAGGTTTCAAATGAACAACGGTGATATGTAGGATACATTGAATATCAGATTGTAGAATTATTATAATTTTCGCGGATCTTATTAGAACCCAGTTTAGAAATTTACAGGCGTTTTGAACCTTGATATAAATATACAATACTTATTGTTGCAATAGAATTGCATTAACGTCCTTGCAAAAACTAATGTCAGTGTTTTGTTTATAGCAATACCAAACCTTGACTTCAGTGGTATTCAGGTGCCAGGGACAGGGGCAGAATACTCCCAGGCACAAACACAAATACCCTCGTCCCATGCAGCACAAGATGATCCTGTACTTATCAGGGACATGTTCTTAGCAAACCCCGATCAACTAGCTTTATTAAAACAAAACAATCCGAGATTAGCTGATGCGCTACTTAGTGGAAATATTGGTAAGTTTATGTAATATGTGAAGTGTGAACTTGCACACATATTTTGTGCAAACTGCACACAATTAAATTTTGATAACATTTGAAAGATGGAAGCACGAATGTTAGTGCTTCCATCTTGAAACTTAGAGGAGAAGGTCGTAATATGGCTCCCCCTTTCGTTTTTTACCGACCGCCAACATATACCAGGTGTTCAAAAAGAAATTACATAAGGGTTGGCTGTGGAAAAATAAGATAATGTGTACTGCAGGCTTTAACTGTCAATTAATTAACTCTCATCACTGTTGTCTTCATAAGTTTCTATTGCAAATTAATAGAAATCAATTAGTCAATTGTTATATAAAGCTTGCAATGGACATTATTTTATTTTTCCACAGCCAACCCTTACGTAATTTCTTTTTGAACTCATGGTATAAGGGAGGTATTGTGATCGTATAAAACCTTCATTATTCACTGCTTAATACGCCGGCGCGTCCCTTTATACACGGCGTGCAATATGGGCAGCTTTATGTATTTACAGTTGGACACAATATGCATTTATTATATTAATGGTCGTAAATAAATACATTTTCTGTATTATCTTTTTCTTCTATAGATACATTTGCATCAGTTTTACGTGAACAAGTAGCAGCCCGTGCAGAACGTGAAAGACAACGTCTTAGAATGATGAACGCAGACCCTTTTGATACGGAAGCACAAAGACTGATCGCTGAAGAAATCAAACAGAAAAACATCGAAGCAAATATGGAAGCAGCTATGGAATATAATCCAGAAACATTCGGAACTGTAGTTATGTTATATATAAATTGCCACGTAAATGGTTTCCCTGTTAAAGCATTCATAGATTCAGGAGCTCAGACTACAATTATGTCAGCTGCATGCGCTGAAAGATGTAATATCATGAGACTTGTTGATACGAGATGGGCTGGTATTGCGAAAGGTGTTGGGGTACAGAAGATTATTGGAAGAATACACATGGTACAGATGCAGATTGAATCGGATTATTTAACTACCAGTTTTTCTGTTCTAGAAGAACAACCTATGGATATGTTATTAGGGTTGGATATGTTAAAAAGACATCAGGTAAGTACTTTTTTACATTATAATTTAATATATCCGTCTCTTCCAATTAGGCAGAAACCAGCAATTTTGTGTTTTCACAATTTTGATTACTGCAGTGATTATATTTGACCCTTTGAAAACTGTTTTTGATATACAGTAGGGGTTTATTTTACGGCTTTTCGTGTTATCATGTAACTTTCATAGGGTGGCCAGAATATTCAAGGGGCTTGTTCCGTATGTTTACATTCAATTGTAAACATACGGAACGTTTACGTTCAATTGTCCTGATAAAGATGTCGGAACATTTAAATATTTTTACATAATTATCGATAAAAATTGATATTCATAACTTATTAAAGCTAAGGTTAAGCTAAGTATCTTTTAAATAGAAACCAGTGGTGGGATTACGAGTGGGAAATAGAATACTATTCTATAGTTGACAAAAAAACCAATTGTTACTGGGCAACCACTAATCTGCTATTATTTCAGCACCTTAGAGGTAAACTGTATCAAGTCACATTTTTATCAGAAATGACATTTTAGTGCCAAATGATTTAATACTTTATGGTCTGTCAAGTGGAATATAATTTGGAGCTGAAGCTCTACCCATTTTCGATATTCGTTGTTTTAAAACTGTATTAAGTCGATCAACGCATTGCGGTAAACAATATTAAATCGTCTTTTCTGAACTATTTATCATTTGCGACTTAATACAATTTACCTCTGATGTGCTGATTTGTATTTGCCGTGTGTGCAACGAAACGCGATTGTTTTAGTTAATTTTTAGTCATGGCTCTCTATTCTTTTTTCGACTAGGTGTATAAAAAAGTGCCCGCCATTTTACTTTTTATTAATGTAACATATGGATTATTTTACATGATTATAAAGCAAATTTGATGTACTTTTCAAATTTGTATCAAAATGTAGTATGTTCCATTTGAAATTTCAAAGTTGATATTAATTACTAATAAACCGGAAGTGGTATCATGAATGTAAATCCGTCATCAAGTAGCTTACATGTTGCTGTATAAATCATGTTATATGAAATAAATTACTAACTTAATAAATAAGCGAGATATTTGCTGCGTCCACTAAAATATAACACCCTGTATATACAATAAATCGCTCCACAGATTTTTAAAAATTGATAAATGTAATAAAAAATTAGATAATGCAACTTGTAAAAAATATAAATTTGCAATACCCCACTGCTATTTTGTATGTATAATTTTCTTTTCAATATAATTTGTCACCGAGATTTCTGTCCGTCGCCTATTTGACCATCGTCAAGTAATTATAGAACAGAAAAAAATTCATTGAAATATATGTGATTTCCAAAATGTCCCGTATTATTTTAATGTGAAAATACATTCTCGACGAAAATGTTCTGTATTCGCATTTCCCAAATCTGGCCACTTTCAAAATTATGGGATCCCTAAAATTACACCATCAGTAATTGCCTTCTTCATACCCGCAAGGTTATGGAGCAACATAGAGTAGAAAAGAAGTTTTATTTTCTCATTCTCGCTCACCTAAAATATTAAGTATAACCACACATAATCTTACATTTTAGGATGGAAGGCTAGTTATTGGAATCTTGTAATTTTATCAGTCCGACTTAATAACAGAAAGTGTTCTGTATAACTATTTAACATTTTTTAACAATACGTTATTTTAACAATAATTATTGTTAAAGAAGCTGATTATTTAAGATTTTTACATCAATTCTATAAACGTAGTGTGCTCATTTTCAGAGGCATTCTTAGAATATAATTTGAATAAAATTCATTTAGCTATTGATTTTCTAGAAATTGAATTTCAAATATTGTGATTGATGATTATAAATGAGATGTTGTTGGATAAAAATGGGCAAATTCATTTCCACGTAACAACTAAAGCACATGTGTTTCTAGAATATACTAGAACATGTCTTAAAGTATATTGAAATAAGATACAGTAATGATTCTCATGTTTATGTCTAAGGAGACGCCGTACAAACATGTTTTGTTCCGTTTTAGCAGCTTTAAAAATTCTTAAAGTAGAACTTCTGTTGGTATCTACTTAAATAACGATTTAGATATAAATATGTAGGTTTCAAATAAATTATACCAAATGTTTAAATCATGAAAGAATTTCTGTATAATAAACATAAATGCTTTAAACAAGTTATACAGTCCATCACTTTTTTTCTCGAAAACGCGATTTTCGATCAGGTGGGGAAAAAATTTGATTACAAATGTGTACCCAAAGAATTGTATGGTAGCAGAGCTGGATCAAGGGTGAGGCGAGTGAGGCACTTGCCTCAAGTGATCAGTGGAAAAGAGCCAATTTGATGTAAAAATAATAATCAATAAGAAGAAAAAATAGGAAAAATTTTAACAATTAATAACGTGTTTCTGTTTTACAATTTAATAAGTCTGCCTAGAGCAGGACCGGTTTTACCATTAAGGGAGCCTAGGCACCAGCAAGGGGCGCCACGTGATGGGGGCGCTGGAAAGCCATGAAAATAACACTTTTATGTATTTATGTGTAGCATGTAAAAATTCTATTTTAATATTTTTCTTATACCTTCATAGCATTATGATTAAAGGGCGCCGAATTTTGTCTTGACTAGGGGCGCCAGCGACCCTTGCGCTGGCCCTGAATGGTAGTAATGAATTTTTCTGGAACAAACCTGCAGTACAGGATATTGAGAAAAACTTTTATTTATTAAATGATAAAGTATGTCGAGTTGGGTATCTTTGGATAGAGTTTTTGAAAAGAAACAACTTCTACTTAATTTTTCTTTTTAATATCTTTTACTGTTTTCGAAAAATTGTATTTTTTATAACGACTTGAAAGTAAAATATTTTTGTTTAAGTATCTTCAAAATGCCTTTCATTCGGGTCTATTCTGTATCTTAAAAAGTTAAAAATTAATCTCAAGGTCGAAGTTAAAAAATTTTAACCACGCTTTACAATATTTTGTTATACTGTAACTCTATGACGTTTAAATTTTAACCTCGATGTGGTTAATTCAGTAGGTTATAATCGGAATTTTAACTCCAGCCAAATACATGGCGTTAATTTTTAACCAGCTGTAATTTTAACCTCTAAACGTCAAATAGCCAGAAAAAAATGCATTTTTAGAATTAATCGTGGCAAGTCTGTTTATTTTAACCCAATTATTACTAGAACAAATAGAACATCCAGAGGTTAATAAGTAAAAAATTAATATATGTGAATAAAAAAATATAAAAATGCTTTTTAGGAGATCAGTTCGAATTAAACAAAGGCAACTGCGTGATATGAGTGACCCTTTTAATTTACCTGAAGAAATATTTTAAAATATTTTCAATTTTCTAAAACTTGTACGGAATATCTCGTTTTACAAATGTTGTTTGAAAATCCGAGAAGAACCAAAAGATTTCCCAATATATTGCAAGTAAATATTTAAAACTTTAAAATTGTGATACATTTATAAATTTTGATTTCTCTGTTTGTTTAAAAATAAGAATAAGGTAAACATAACCTGAAAATAAAAGTATCTTAATACAGAAGAAAGAAAAGTGATAAAAAATATTGATACATTTGCATGTTATGGTGATATTATATTATTTACTTTCTGCATCCATAATTATTTATGTATAAAAAAAATAAAAACGCGCAAATATTGTACATTTGCCCAATATATATTTATTATATGTGATCGTTGTTGATTCACGATTCAACCATAACACATGTTTACATTAAATCCACACTTACACAAGCCAAATACCTTCACTTGTAGATAATTTCACAACACAATTTTAACCATAAGGTTAAAAAGTTAGAACTTAACGCTTGGGTTATAACTTGAGATACAGAATAAGAAACAAGGTTAAAATTTTAACGCCTTGTTAAAATGTTACTTTTTAACCATAATTTTTAACCTAATCTTTTTAACCACAAAAGATACAGAATAGACCCGATTATGATTTAAACACTCTCACATATCACAAATTACTCTTGAGCTATCTATAGCTCGGAGCATAATAATAATAAAGATAAAAAATAAATAAATAATAAAAATTAAAAATATTTCACATTCAAGTCATACTTGAAAGAACGACTTGAAAGAGGATTATTTGTAAATATAATTTTTTTATTATGCTCTAAGCTATTGAGAAGTGACATTACCGATGGCGGCGCTGTGTTCCACGAGAATATGCCTGTCGTGTTTAGCACTCAGCTGTCAATATGCTAATAGCAATAACAGGTTAATTTAAGCACAGTACATTTTTATTTTATGAAAATGCGAGTAAATATTTGCAATTTTTTTAAATTTTTAAATGCTACACATGTATCGAGGTGTATAACAGAAGGTGGACATCAAATTATAGTATTTAAAGTTTAATTTCAGTAGATTTATTGAAGTGTAATTTGTAGTTGAGCAGGTATTAAATGCCGGGCACGTAATTTTATGCGGTAGATCTGAGTGTCGGTCATTTGAATTTACAATATATGGATTCTGTTTGCATACAAGTGCATTATGTTCATTGCCTCATGAAATAAAATTAGTTTTAGTTTGACAGGAGCAGCTAAAAGTTAAAAATGCAACTTGCAAGTGCAAGCATATTACTGCAGTTTTGTTTTTCTGCAACAAATGTAATGAACAAACTGGCATAGTATCAGTTACTTTTTAACTCAAAATATGTTCCCATGCCTTCCTCCTGTCCATAACCAAATCTGGACTTAATATTAACTTTTCCTCCATTTTTCTTAAGAAAAGAAAAAAACTAAGATGCCTATCTTTGTCCTGTCTTGAATGACTGCCAAAAACACTACAATTTGTTCTACTTTTATAGTTTTGCACAACTTCTATCGACATTCTAACAAAAATTCAACACTAGAACATATGTAATAAGTTCAAACAGTACTAGAGCGCCTAGTAGAATATTTGAACACCAGACTGCGTCTCGAATACGCGTGTCAGTTCTCAATAGATTGCCCAAAGAGAAAGTGTCCGAAAGTTTTTAAATCAAAATGGAAAGCACCTTGAATACTTCTAAATAAAAATATTCTACTTTTAAATCGTTGTGGAGAATACATTTTTTCGCTATTAATTGGAGTGTCTTCGATTAATATGTGCGCAAATGACGTCAATGATGTGTTTTGCGTTAATTTTTAAAATAGATGATCAAAATATAAATTGATATTAATAACAAAGTTTATGTTTGACAATATTTGCAAGAAATAACATGAATGCATGAATGTTCATGTACTCGAGAGTGAAATAATAAACGTACGTTGAATACTAATAAGCAAAACATCCACTAGCGGCAGCTTCGTTACAATGGCATAAATTTTAAAATGTAGAAGTATTTATAATTATTTTTTGCCACAGTTATAATGGAATTTACAAAATTAAAAACTGTTTAGTATTTATAATTTTTTTTTTTTTTAATCACTATTGGTCCATTGAATTTTAAATTAAAAAAACAATCAAGTTCCTAGTAAATGTTTCTGAAGGTCCGTATATGAATTCTTATAGTAACTTTAACTAGCTTTCAGAATATTGCTCTTATTTTGGTCACAGTCTTAACCGTTTTTGAAATATTGAGCAAAATGTGTGAAAAAGCTTGGGCATTATGAATTTTTTTTTTCGCAATCAGTTTTTGACATTTTTTCTCAATAGAGGAAACTTTTTAAGATCGCAGCGCCATATGCGGCAAAAGCTGGAACACGAGAATGACATTAAACTGTCAATTGTGTATATGATTACCTGGTGAAAATGAACACGAGTTGTATTTTCCTATTTTCCAAGCCTTTTAGGCCTTTTTTCTTATTTAAAGGTAATCTACGATTTACAAGATATGTAATAATATACTATTCTAAAGAAATTTCAAGGAAAGTTTTAGTTTTTCGTTTTATTTTTAATTCTTTTTGACTGTCTGTCAATATGATATCAACAGAAATATGGTAAATATATTAGTAAAATGTAAAATCTCAGCCTGAAGTAGTGGAAGGGCCTTTTAACATATGAAGATGTGATTTAGACAAATTTTGGGTGCCTTTATTCAGTCTTCTTGGACGTAAAAAATCACTTTTAAAAGTTGCTCATTGCATAAATTGCAACGAGTAAACACGCATTCATGAGCTTGGATTTTTGCCCATTTTTAGTTTTTGGATCCATAGAGACATTTGTGTATGATAGAGACCTACGATCCACTTTCTCTTTACCTCAAAATGTCATTTCAATTGATATTGTTCCCGATTTAGGAAAATTATGGAATGTTTAAGTGGGATTCTTCTTTATTCACGATTTACATTACGGCACATAACAAAATTAATTGTTTTTTGTCATGATGCACAAAAATAAAACACAAACAACAAAAAACACGTATTTCTCCAAGGCACAAAACAAAACAATGTCGTTCTCGTATCTTCCGAAAATCGCCACCAGATTTCAGGGCACTTACGAAGTTTCTCCTGTAGGTCAAAACACTTTTAAACTAAATATAGGATGTTGAATTCGAATATGACTTTTAAAAATTTCAATCACGTTTAAATTTTGAGATATTAAAGAATTATTACTTTTTTTAATATGTATTATTTTGTTTTTCCACATATAATTTTTTCTTTTTTCTAGTGTTGTATTGACTTAAGAAATAACGTGTTAAGAATCGGAACGACTGGAACAGAAACAACATTCCTATCTGAACGTGACTTACCAGAATGTGCCCGTCTCTCTACATTTTCAGAAGAAGATATTGTTTCCCAGTCCATTCGTGATGCTGAAGAAAGGAATATGCAGCAGGCTTTTGAAAATAGTAGAGCTACAGCTAGTGGTAAGATATTACCTTTAAAGATTTTATCTATGTCTCATATATTAATCATACTAACACGCGTTTCGTGACCACTGATCTTAAGATCAATATTTTATCCGAAAATTTTGGCCGTAAAAAAGGCATTTTTGTAGTCTGATTTTATATTGTTATACTTTATAATTTAAGATTTTAAAACGTTTGGTTATTATTTTTAGTTATTTTATTACAGTAACAAATCTATTGATAATCTATTTGAATTTGATTTAGCCCTAAATAAAAGTAATTTCAAAGAGCAGAAACCATTGAACCAAACTTTGAAAATAACATCATCTTTATATTTGAGGGGAATAAAGCCAGAGCGGTGTATGTCACATTTTGTTCATTTCTAGAAACAATCTTATTTAAAACTGTTTTACATTATACTTTTCACTACACTTGCAAACTTCTTACAACATTCAAATTTCTAAAATTTCTTTCTGTCAAAAACATATATGAGAAATGATAAGCAAAAGATCTAGTGTAATAAAACACAATATTGAAGGAAAGTTTCGATGTTAGTATTTAATATAATCAATACTATAATATACAAATAACAAATAATCAAATTTAAAATTTACTTTTCCTAAGCACAACTTGAATTTTTGAACCAGCAGTATCGTTAACCCGCCGGTTTAAAAGGATAATTGTGAGTTATCTATTGACCTGCGATATATGATCTCGCAGACTTTTCTGTAGTAATATTAAACCTTAAAAGTCTGTCAAATATATTTTCGATATATGTCTTACAGTTTAGCCGTCGTAACGATTTAAATTCCGCACGCAAGACTTTTTCAGACTTATTTCCGTCCGTAGGCTTTAAAATCATATACATCATGTAAAAACTGATTATATTTTGCACCGCAGGGTCCTAAAGAGTACCTGTGCAAAATTTGGTCTAAATCGGTTAAACGGCATAGGAATGTATAGCTAACAGATAAACAAACAATTTTCCTCTTTTATATATATAGAGAGAAGATAGAGATTATATGCCAGTATAGTTTTTATTTACAAGACCAGGTCCCAATCTGGATTATTGAAAATGTCAGGAAAAGTAAAACAGTACAGTTTAAAAATATACGGAAAGTTGGTACGCCTGAAAAAATATCGATACCTGAAACATAGTTTGACGGAAGATAGGTTCAAGTTGTATAGAATGTCGGGCAGCATTGAAAGTTTGAAAGGAGTATTGTGTTTCACATTATACTTTTTACGTCAAAACTATGCAAAAAATCCGTAGTGCTTATGAGAAAACTATATTGTAGAACAGACTTTACTTAGATTTGCTGTGTAATTTAACTTCAACACTATTTGAAATTCTTTTAAGTTTTTTACCAGGAGAAGAGATATGACTTGCTGCACTTTTGCATTTAACACATTAATATTTCTAGTTTGTGCTACCACATCTATTTATTTAATGTAACTTGCGCTACTGGCTTTGGCCCCTTCATTTGTCACGTTTTTATTTGTGACGATAGATTCACAATGCTTATTTTATGGTCTATGTTGAGTCGTGGTATCTCTGGTACAAAGTCTTGACTAAAAAACGCGTTCAGAGTATTAAATATCTCAAAAAAGAAACCCGAATGAACTATACAAGGTGTAAAAATGAATAACAACGACTAAGCTTACGAACTTGTGGAGGGAATGATTGCAAGTAATTTTGAGTTTGTAAATGAATTTCAGCACTGAGTGAGTGTTGTGAATGCAGATGACGGCGCGGCTAAAGAAGCAAAGAGCAGAATATACAAAGCAAAAAATGCCTTTTGTTCAGATTAGACGTATATAGAATTTAAACGGATTTAAACTGAGTACAGTCAGAAAAATCTGAATGAGAAACTGCGTTTGGAAGTGTGTGAGGTAATCAATCTGAGGCCAACTGGTTGAAGATCGATGAGTTACCTTAAGTATTCTGGTATATTATGTTCGGTTGTATCATGGATAACAATTAGTCAAACGTACTTTTACACGTTCGATAATAACCGAAAACTTTTTTAGTACGCAAGTCCCCGTATAATATGAAATTGAATATTAACAGTTGGAGAGCTAAGGGCAATTTTTCCTTCATATTCAAAATGATTGTATTATAATTTTAGAAATAAATAAAAAAAAAAAAAAAAACAATGCTTCGACGAACGTTTATCCGAGTGAAATATGTAGTTTCATACAGAGGTCTAAAAACTTATATTTGTACATCGCTGAGGTTCAGATTTGTACCTCAATGATCACAACCAAAGAACCCAAGAACATGGGTCTTGTATTTACATCATTGGACCCCTGGCTAGACCATGGATGGGGAACCTTTTTATCATAGAAGGCCACATAAATGATATTTCTCAAAATGCTATTTAAATTATCTATCGGATATCTTATTTATAGTATATTATTATATGAGCGATTATGACAGCCATTATTCACGAAGATGATGTTTGAGCCCACGAGCCGCAGGCGAGTGGCGCAAATCATCTGAGTGAATAATGGCCATAATCGCGGATATAATACTATACTTTTCCACACCTATTAAACAAATAAGTTAGACTCAAAACTGATAATTTTAATGGAAGTGATAGCGTCGTCTATGTTGCCTGCTACCACTGCAGTTTTGGCCCGTCCCATTGCCATTGTCAAATATGATTGGATCAGCGAGAGTGAATTATGGAAATGTAGGTTTGTGATTGGCCGTCAGCAGTGTATTATGAAATCATAATTCACTGTAGTTATTTTTGTTATTTTGCACCAAAAATTGCAATAATTTTGCTAATAATTGCAATATAATTAAATAGGTGTGGAAAAAATTATTTATATATGTACAGAGCTATCAACAAATATTATCCGTTATGCAATACTTGACAGAAACATTTAGTTATCAAACTTATTTCCAAGGACATGTATACATAGGCGTACATTCTATTTTTATTACCTTATACGAATTGATTATTAAATGAACACTATTTTTCTCTACACGCCAATGAGTTGACAACAGGTATTAAGTTAGGAACCCATATTTTCGTTGTTCCTCGGGTGAGTTCGGAAAAACGAAGTAATCTGATTGGTTCTTTGTTAAATTGGGAATTTCAGCTGTGAATTAGAATACAGTTTTGATATTTTTAAACTCATTGTTTACTGTTATGATCGCACGGTATATATGTTTAAAGATTATACTGTATATAGTTCGGTATTATCCGCGGTTTCAATCCAATTGCGGGGTGCGTAGACGTCTGTATAATATACGTATAGACAACAAATACAAGGGGAAAAAAGAAGATAATTTTACCATATTAAAGGCTCATTTGAAGAACAACATAACCAATTTAATATTTGGTGTTTTTGTTTTTTATATAAAAGAAATTGAATATGGGTTCCTAATGCAATAATTCTTAACCTGATTTGGTCTTCCGAATAAACATGATATCTGGGTCTATAAACAGGCCTTCATTTGTGTGAGATGATACAATGTTGATTTTCAACAGTAAGTACATAGTTCAAAAGAAACAAAGCAGTCGCTGAGCATATTAACGTTAACAGTAAACATATTCAATTTAATTTGATATATTTCAGTGGGATTTTTGGATCCAATTGGAATCAAAAACAGACTTTTTGATTACAATTATTAAATTATCTTCACATAATTCCAACAATTCTATTTTAGTGAGTCTTCGGAGATACATATGTGGTTCAAATGCTAATTTATTTTGCATCAGAACTAAATCATGAGCATAGCGGGTGTCAAAATAGCCCTTATGACTTAATAATGTTTTATTTGTGGTCATCAATCGGGGAGGATTATTTTTTTGCATCTTCTTTTACTTTTTGGTATTTTAAATATGTTTTTTTAAATATTTAATAAAAGACGAACAAAACTTATTAAAAATAAAAGAATTTTTCTGCTAATTTAGGATTCATTCAGGAGGTCATACAAATGGATCTAGGAGACAGCACAAATTACTCTACAAGGCCCCAGATTCCCCATCTCTGTACTAGACTCTACGAATGGAAAGCAAAAGTGCACAAATGCTTGCATTTTCTTTAAAATTTCTATTGACTAGCTCGTATTTGATTGTTAATGTTTATACAACATGTGATTCTTTTCCCGCTCATGCGCTCACTCAGTGGCAGTTTTATCGCTGCGGTCAAATAAAATATACGTATGGGCGGTGCCTATCTAAAATTACTTATAATCGTCCCCTTTACAGGTTCTAGAGGTTTGCACATATTATTCATTTACACCCTGTAGAAATAAAGCAACCTTCTATATTTCTAATAGTTAGCTATATCATTTTTCAATGTATTCAACATCCAACACCCGTACCGTACAAACAAAATACAGTTTTTATTAATAATTAAAAATGTTTTAGGTGTTCATAAGAGATCTTCAAAAGACCGTGGAAATAGTCCTGTGAAACGGAACAAAACTTAAAACTGTATTTAATAATTTTAAAATAAATATTCATAAAAATTCTTGTTTTAATATCGTTTTGATTTGAGTTTTTATATTTTAAATTTTATATACAGATTGAATAAGGTGAACGGCTAATGCAGCGTTTTTCTACCTTTTTCAGTTACACCTAATATGGTTCTAAAATTGACGAGGCACACCATCAGTTTTAGCAATGAGAAATTTTTAGTTATAAAATGTATTTTTAAAGCTTATACTTAAAACTTAACTAACATACTGATCGTTGTGTTATTTTAAAATATAATCTAGATTCTAGATTTTAATGTTGCATTATCTCAAGCGAAACTTTCTGAAAACATGCAATATTATACGAAAAAAGAACACGTAAATATTATAAAATACTGAACAAATGTTCCTTTAAGGCTCGCTCACATTAAGACGGATTGCAGCGCATCGCCTTGCAATCCGCACGGATCGGTTTCATACACTTTATATTTGACAGCGCACATTGCTGGCCGCAGCGGAGCGCATTCACGGATCGCTTGGCAGACGTATTATTGCGCCTAGCCCGCTGCGGCCCATCCCACCACTCCACAGTGTGTGACGACAGGTGGTAAAATCTTGTGTTGCAATGAGACGCGTTGCGACTCGGCCGGTCTTTAATGTGCGTTACAACATTTTTGTGATGCGATGCGCTGCGGCCCGATCTGTCTCTAGTGTGCGCGAGCCTTTAACCCTACTTCTAAATTCGAGTTTTACAGCGGTATTTAAGAATTGTCTTGTGCAAGACCCGCGACGTGTATTAGCGCAGGTAGTGCGGCTTTAGCCATTGCAATTATTCAATCTGTATATTTTCATTTTGTTAATCATTAACCCCTTATGTCGGACATTTTATGCATTTGTTCTAACGAATCCGATCCACATTTCGTCAGTGATTATGTGCATCACAAGCTTTTACTAACAATGGTAGATGGAATGCTTCATGAAAGAAACAGTAAAAAATCATGATATAATTATTTGTTGAATCTGTTCTTAATTATTTTGTTATTTTTCTTAGGTACAAGTTCAAACACGACTTCTTCATCTAGTAGACAAGTGCCTGCAGATCCAACTCAAAATATCCTGCCTGGTGATAAGTTTACAGAAGCCGATGTTAAAGAACTTATATCATTAGGATTTTCACGTGAACAAGTTATATCTGAACTAAGGAGATTTAATGGAGATAAGACTCAAGCTACAGCTGCATTATTTGCTAAATCATTGAAATTTTAAAAGTAAGTTACTTTTAAACTATTTATTTATATTTATCAGTGGTTTAATCTCCTAATGAATTTAATTGGTAAATAACAATAACAAAAGAGCTTCAACTTCAACTTTGCTGAAAATAAAAGCAATTTTGTCTTTTGTCCAAATCTATTTATCAATTAAATTTGATGGATTCAAAATTCATGCTCCTTGTGATGTTTGCATTCTTTTTATGTCAGAATTATTTAAAAACAGAATGATGTGAAGGTGATGCAATAAATAAAATTAATATATTTTTTATGTAAGAGGTCGGAAAATAATCGGAATCAATGGCGGCTCCAGGACTAAGCAACTGGAGGGGCCATCAAGGATTGAACAATAATAAAAAAAACTTACCAGTTACACAGTTTTGTTTTCATATTGAAGATTGTTCAGATTCTGTGGTTCAGATCAACCATGTGACATTTATCGGGCTGTGTAGGCGCAAATAGCCTTTAAAGCAATGTATCAAAAATTTCTACAAATTCCCCTACCGATTTTTATCGACCATTTCATTATACTTTACAATCGAGGCTCTAAATGCCCAATCAAACTGATTTCGTATGTCGGTGTTTTTCTAAATTTCACATAGATTTTAATATGCACTGCACTATGTATAGTTATGTTTTTAGCCTTTTCGCGTAAATGTTTTAAATCAACAACACCTTTTTCGACCCATTCTTTATCGATAACAATATCATTACAGATTAAACAAGCGAAATAGAAAAAAGCATTTTTCTTTACACTTCCACCTTCCACAAATCCACTCATTTATTTCATGGATATTTTTATTAAAATACATTATAGGTTATGGCCTACCATTGCTTTTGAATTAAAGTTATTCTTCGAATGTCAAAGCCCTTCTAGTATTCAAAATACGTAAAACACTTTTATCCATATTTACGAGGGATGTTTCCAAAGTTCTGGGAATTTAGCTATAATTTTTATTATTTTGTTAATTTTCGTCAATATTACAGTGTAGTTTTTCAACATAATCTCCATTTAACTGAATACATTTATCCCAACGATAAACTAATTTTTTTAAGCCGTCCTCAAAGAACTTTATCGGTGTCTCCTCAATCCACCTATTTATGGCACGTTCTACCGGTTTTAAAACGATCGATTCACCGATAAACAGTACTTTTGGATTCTGCAGAATCACCAAATACTCCTTGCAGACGCTGAATAATTTCTGATGTTTTCACACCTTCTTTCCACAAAAAGAAAATTATTGCTCTTTGAGATTTTGCTGCGTCTTCCATGATTACAAAAACAGTGCTATGAAAACGCGTCTATATCAGTCGAACACTTAAATCAGACTGAACAATATTGCACTAGATAGTTGCATAAACATGTCAAGACTTGTCTGGCACCAATAACATTGCCTATAAGTTCTGCGTAATTTAATTATAGCACAATTCCCAGAATTTAGGAAACATCCCTCGTAGTTATTATTCACTTCTTACTGTGTCAATAATAACAAACTAAAATTGTAACTACTGTGAAGTTATTCGCATTTCAATATTTGGCGCAATTCAATAGTTACGACACTTGTCGTGTCATAGTGTAGCTAATTTCATAGCTTTGGGCAATGTCCTAATGGGGAGTATAGCAACGTTCCACCGCACAATGCTACGCGATGAGACTTTACATATAGATGTAGGCAGTGTTTCAGGGCAAAATAGTTGAATGTCCGAGAAATGGGAGCGTTGTTGTGTGAACTATCGCGCGAAATGAATTTGAGCATAGCGTAAAAACTGAAATAAGAATCTTAATATCTTAAAATTAAATTTTAATGAATTTTAAAAGATTCATTTTTCTTGGGGAGGCATTGCCCATTTGCCCTTACATAAAAGCCGCCCATGATCGGAATCACAATCGCAGTCAAGTTGTATGTGAGAGTGAACATATTTCCTGCATAGCCATGCGGGCATAATGCAAAAAAAGAAACTTGCTTTTATTACCGTATAAAATGTTATTGACACGGGAACTTTAACCCAGAGAATAATTTGCAGCATACTACATACAACAGGCATGTGCAACCTACGCCCCGCGGGCCGGATCCGGTCTGTTGCCTCATTTTGTGCGGCCCGCGTTAGTTATCCAAAATCCCATTGAATCTAGCCCAGGAGTATATCTTCGTTTACAGAGATCGCATGCGGTTAAATGGTTGATGTTGATGTGGATCAAGCGCTACTTTCTCTGCAAATGGAACTACTTGAGCTACAGGAGACCTCAGATTTGAAGTAAAAAATGAAGGACATTTCACGAATTTTATAAGATAAATTGCCTAGTTTACAAATTGCCGAAACTCACAGCTTTTGCTCAGAAGAGAATTTGGCACGCTCTTTGGAAGTACTTACAAATCTGAGCAGCTATTTTCTAGGATGAAGTTCGTTAAATCAAAAACAAGGACGCGAATAACGGATTCGCACCTAGAAAACACATTGCATGTTGCTACATCAGTTGTTTCCCTGAACATTGACAAACTTGTGAGCAATAGGAAGTTCCAACCGTCCTATTCAAATTAAATAAACATTTTGTTCTTATTTAACAATATTTATGCATCATAAAAGATTTTTTATTTTTTTCTTGTATTTTTTAAGAATGTTATAAACTATATATTTTTACCATTTCCACAGAAACTTCTATGACCTTTGACCCTTATTTTCAGGCACTGTTTACTCTGTGTTGAAAAACACGAAGAACTATTTAAGGCGGTCTGAAATATGCTCTTTCTAATAGAGTTGGTTTGAAAATGTTTCTGGATAACTCTTTTGTTAATGCTGGTTAAAACACCAATTTTTGACATTTTTTTTGAAAAATCACAAAATTTAAAGTGAAATTATAAAGTAACGAGATTAGCTTATAAGTTGAAATTGTATATTTGAGAACAGAGTTATAACAAAGGGATAGAAATTTTTGCAAAGAAAGCTTCATTATTACAAGTATTACAAAATGCTAAACTTTGATTTTTTTCATTCATTTCTTTGGCCCACTTAAAGGTTTTTTACGTATATCAGTTTAAAATAATAAATTTCTGCATTAATTCCATTCAATAGTTCATAAAAAGTTTAATAAAATCGCCAAATTTCATTCGTTTTGATAATATAACCAAGCTAATATTTTGATTAATATAATAAGTTGCAAAAATTTCACAGGAATACTGTACATGGTCGCAGTATTAGACCGGGAGCTCATGACAGTTTTTGGTCTCCGATTTCATACAGCATGCCTTTTGGAGGAGAGAATATTTACCCTGTGACAACAAAAAAGGGATGGTACTAAACCCCTGCATGCTTTCCGGTCATAGGGAAAATTGCATTTCCACTTAAACACAAAATTTTTGTGCTTTTCTCTGATTTAATATTGCTTGCCCTTTTGTCAAAAGAAAGTTATAACAAATTTAAAGTCTTTTAAATATATACATGCGATTCGGAGGGTCCCAAAGGGCTCAAACGGTCATGTGATCTTGTAATAAAAAAAATATGATTTTCCGCGTTTTCATACAGCATGCCTATAATTAAAAGACTTTAAATTTGTTATAACTTTCTTTTGACAAAAGGGCAAGCAATATTAAATCAGAGAAAAACACAAAAATTTTGTGCAAATGGAAATGCAATTTTCCCTATGACCGGAAAGCGTGCAGGGGTTTAGTACCATCCCTTTTTTGTTGTCACTGGGTAAATATTCTCTCCTCCAAAAGGCATGCTGTATGAAATCCGAGACCAAAAATGTCATGAGCTCCCGGTCTATATGGTTTCAAACTAAAATCTCTTTTTCCCAAAGTATTACACTGGCGAATCTTCAACTTTACCAATATTAGTCTGAGCCACGTAAGTTTCAACACAGAAAGTTTCATCAAAATCCGTGATGGTAAGTTAAAAATTGGACCACTTGACGTGGAATGACCCATTTCGAATTTTATTCATTTCTTTTATTCTTCATTTGAAATATCAGAAAGGATGCATACATCACAGGATTCATGAACTGTTATATATTTTATTATTATTATTCATAATTGTTAATTTTTGTAGGACCTATTCAAAAAGTGAACATTTTCGTACTACAAAACAATCTCAGGATTTGTTAAAAATATCAATAATTGACATTGGTTGATTGTAGAAATAATAAGTCTTTACTATTCATAGATTTTCCACAGAATTATAAGACTATTACGTTCAGTTGCAAGACAATAATTTCCTTAAACAGTTAACAACACCATTACGAAATGTTCTATACCTCAGTAAGTGAGATTGTTCTCTTGTAACTGATCATTTATTATGTAGAAGTACTATACACAATATAGCTACTAGTTATTATTTGGTTTTATGGACATGTTTATTTATAATTGTTACTTTTTAACATTTTCTCATTTGTTTTTCCTATTTGTAAAGAACTGATATTTTACCTATAATGATATTTTAATTTGTCTATTTTAAATAATAAATTTGTATCTCACACCTAATGGTTCGGATAAAATCTGTGCTTGGTGTGGAAACATTGTTGACGTAGAATACGTCTTTCTCCGCAGTTGGTATGGGGTGTTATTCCCGGAAATCGAGGGTAACGAAATTAGGATAGATTTTTAAACGCTTACTGCTACACTTACAATAGTCGGAGGCATATGGCAATAGTATAAAGTGATAGATGTCTTTAAATCAACTACGACCGCCTCATCTGGCAAGAGTTCATTTTGTCACGGCGCCTCCACCATTCTTGTCACGGGGTGAAGTCAAGAACTTAATCTTTTCTACAAAATTTATTATATAATATTAATTTACATCAGAATACAATTGTTAGTCAAAATGGCTGCTGGTGTTGTCCGTTAGAAGCTGATGAAAGTCTTGTTCTTGCCCCGGCTTCTCCAGGATCGGTCGAACCACCCCAGGTATCCGTACGAGGTGGACACGTGGAGATGCCTTGTAGACAACACTCACATCTCGTTTTGCTGACTTCAACAGCTGGGCTGGTCCTTGGGTAGCTTGATGCGGACTGATGACTGGTCACAAGAATTACTACTGCTTGACTACCAAGAATGACTAACCACGACTATATTCCCTAAGACCATTGTATAACTGTTAACCAGGACACTATGACGTCAGGTCCTACCTCAATTGTTTTGGAAACATTATTCATTTGTATATTGGCAGCAATTAAAGACCATAGTCATCACAATTGAACAATGTTTATCAACACAATAGAATGTAGTTAAAAACTTATGTTGACAAACACGCAACACTCTGCACATTCTATAATTCCCAAAACCGTAAGTCAGCAACCTTGACCTACATGGCCTAAACGCCGCTCAACGAATTGAGACATTAGAATACAATTATACCATAATTGTGACAATATACACACCAGTTTTGCCAGTGAAAATCCCTTCGTAATATGTTTATTATCTATTATCGTTTTCCTGATTCTGCTGTCCTAGATTTTTACTAACTAAACCTAACCTAATTACCTAAATTAATCATATTTACTGTTCGTCTTTGTAATTTTGGGCGAGATTTGTTGTAATCGGCGCGATAACATTTTGTTAGGTTATTTGTAAAGGCATACAATGTGTGTTCTCTACGATGAAGATTGAGATAGCCAATGTGTTTATCTGTCTGTCTCATTAAAACAACTCACTAACTACAAAGTTAGTGAAAAAAAAAAAAAAATTGGCTCATCGATTACAACAGAAATATACTGCAACCAACTGGACGAAATGATGCAAAAACTTAAAGAAAAACAGCCTAGATTAATCAACAGATCGACTCCTAACTTATTGCATGATAACGCTAGACCACACACTGCACAAATGACTGTGGCAAAATTACAGGAATTGGAATCGGTAAAATATTAAGCCAATGCCAAATAATAAGCTGTTAAAATTTCATCCTTGACGACCTGATAATTTGTAATTTGTTAGCATCCAATATAGTCACAAACTTATTGTTTAAAATAGACAAACTTTAAAATTTTCTATATCCTTATTTGAAAAAAACTTTTTTTTATTGATTTCATAATTTATTGTTATGATTGTTTTAAGTATGTTTTAAACTCGAATTTCTTTAATGGGAAGTAGAATAAGTTATATACAGTTAAATCTAGTTTTATTTAATAAAAAAAAATCAGTTTTTAGTTGATAAGTCTGGTGTTTTGTTCGTATTAGGTGTTTCATTTTGAACTGAATTTTTTTTAACATTAAAATTTGAATCACGTGAGTAAGGACATTTTTATCACATATATGCAAGATAGGTTAAGCTGAACTGTAATACATGATATACATTTTTATTTTGAGTGGACGCATAATCTTATATATCCATAGCTTGCTGTACTCATTTATTGATATAGACATCATGCACTACATTTTTATAGATTAAAAACAAAGATTGATAAGATTCGAGATCAATTGATACAAATTAGCTTGTACAATTTTTTCCACTTTCCTTGATCAACCACTGTTTTTCTAGGTCTGGGATTGTAACTTTTGTCTGTATCAATGTTATACAAGGTGTCTCAAAAGAAATTTTATATTTAGTGGATCGATTAAAAAAAAAGTAAGCCGTATATAGAAAAAATTTTTATTAATTATTAAAATACACTTTTTGGGGATTTATTTCTTAAAAATAATATCGTCTAAATGTAGACCCTCGCCTTCTCGGCACTCATTTAATCGAACAGTAAACTTACTTATGACGTCTCGGCAGGTGGACTCAGAGATGGCTGCCATTTCGTGACGGATATTTTCTTTCAAATGCGCCAGTGAAATCGGTTTATTGGCGTAAACTTTAGATTTAAGATAACCCCATAGGCAAAAGTCCATAGGGGTTAAATCTGGACTGCGTGGAGGCCAATTTATGTCACCTCTCCGGGAGATCAATTTGCCTGAGAATTAAGCCTCTGACTGGCATCTTGGGGCTTTAATTCTTGCACCAATTGAATTTTGTAGGGGTGCAGCTTTAGGTTTTTGTACATAGTGCGATGTAATGCTGATCTATGCACATTTAAAGCACTTGCGCGCTTCCGAATTGAAAGGTTCGGGTCGTCAAGAACAGACTGATTAACATTCTCCACGTTTTCTACCGTTCTTGATGACCTAGGTCGCCCGGATTTTGATTTATCCAGCGTTGTACCAGTCTCTTCAAACTTTTTAACCCAATGTCGAATGAGAGGAATGCTTGGCGCATCATTTAAGTGGCGAAAACCTCGAATACTGCAGAATTTTCTACGCGCTACAGTCGCCGAATCACCGTTTTTGTAAAACTCTCGCACGCATAACGCGCGGTCTGCTCCCGAGAAACGCTCCATAGGGACTGAATTCCCAAGAGCCAGGCTACCGATTGACATAACCCCCGCGCCCCTCGGATACGTTGCGTTCACGCAGTAAGCTAAATAAATATAAAATTTCTTTTGAGACACCTTGTATAACCATTTTATTCACGGTCTTCCATTTGGTTTAGTTGTTCATAGTACATTGTTAAAAATTGTTTGGTACACAATATTGTTACACTTTTTGTACAGCCAATAATAATACCTTTATAAACTTGACACGAAATTTATCATTTATCCGTAATGTATGTAGATGTGTTAGTATATTAAGACCGTAGGATATATTATTGTCTCGTTTCTTCCAATCTTTAACAAAATAGCAAAGCGCCAATTATATCAAAGAACTACAGAAGGAATAGTGGAGTTACCGAAATGTCAATTACGCCATTTCGAAAGTCCCAACTTAAGTTTAATTTATTATCGTACACGAATATATGCTGCTGTAGTCGTAGAGACTTTAAATGCTGCTCGATGGATTGAGATCTGATAAACAAATATATGGGTGCCACACAGTTCTATATAAGCTATGAATAACGTGTGTCAGCTTGTTATACCCAACATACCTCCGTAGTTTTTATCTTTGTTTGTATTATTTTGATATACAGTGGTGGCCATAAGTATGGAAACTTTTGTTATACAGTCGATTCCGCTTAATTGGGACACATCGGGACTTAGGCATTTTGGCCCAATTAAGCGAATTTCACATAAAATTAAACAATGCATATTATTCTTTCAATAATTTTATTTTATAAACTCTTGGACAAAACTATAAATTACATATAACCAAAAAATATAAATTTTTAAGAAAAAATAATAATAAATTCCAAAATAAAATAACAAATAGGTACATACAATTTAATTCAATACAAAAATGCGTCTAGTGTAGTTTGTCTTTTGATTTGTAACATTTTACTTCTGCAAAATCAGCACAGGTATTCAGTGCGGATGTAGGGCTCCCTTCATTTCCTTCCTGCATAAAATAATGCTGTAACACGGCCATACATTTTTTTGCTTCCTGGTTGAGAATATGTGTAGCATAATATGTACTGCGATCTTAAATTTACTGTCCCAATTAATCGGAATGTTGTCCCAATTAAACATGTAAATTTACTGTTGGTTCCTTAGTTTGGTTTCTGTTCTTTGAGATTTGGCCCAAATAAGCGGCTGCCCCAATTAAGTGGAATCGTCTGTATACATATAAATTCCACTTGAGTTTTGCTTATGTATTTAATATATCAAAATTTATTTAGGAAATGGGTATTTAATATGTATTTATTGTACAACTGAAAATATGTTTGAAATGAAAGATGCAATTCAACATAAATGATCTTTATTTTGGTCAAAAAGTATGTAAACTTATACAAACATAAATTTTAACTAAAAATCAAAATGTAACCCTTTGCTTTAATCACAGAAAAACATCTTCTTGGCATCGAATCTACTAAATTAGCACATATTTGTTGAGGGATGTTTTTCCACTCCTGCTCTATAATTTTAAAAAGTTGGTCATTGTTTGTAGATGTATTTTTGCGAATTTGCCTATCTAAATGCTCCCAAAGTTGCTCGATCGGATTAAGATCAGGACTCTGAGATGGTCATTTCATTACCAGTACGTTTTCATCTAAAAGCCAATGTTTTACCAAATTTGACGAATGCTTTCTGTCATTGTCTTGTTGAAATAATCAGGGCTTCGAACCGGAACTAAACCGAAAACCGAAAAAAACCTTTTTATTATTGTTGGAACGAAAACCGGAACTGAACCGAAAAAAAATAGCGGTTTATTTCGGTTCAGATAATGTTTATGTAAGTGAATATAAAATACATTTTACTTAAGATTATTTTTTAAACTGATGAGCAGAAAAAAATCGTAATTCGTAATTATTTTAACTGATAAAAAAAAAAAAATACCCTTCTATTGTTGGGGGGGGGGTTGAACGCCCAGAACCCCCCCCCCCTTCCTGGCAGCTACCTTGGTATGATACAAAATAAGCAATAAAGTGTTCTTCTGAATTATAGTAGAAAATAAATTTCTAATACAAAAAAAACATTATTTTTTGCCGGAACGAACACCGGAACCGAACTGATATATATTTTTTTAATTGAACCTTAACGAAAACCGAAACGAAAAAAATAACGGTTCGAAGCCCTGGAAATAACCATTTCAAAGACGTTTCTTCTTTTGCATTTGGAAGCATCACACTCTCTAGAATATGTTTATACTTTAATCGATCCATTATTCCATGATTCTTATTATTGACCAGTTCCAGATGAAGAAAAACATCCCCAAACCATGATGTTGCCGCCGCCATGTTTGACAGTGGGAATCTGGTACTTATTGTCGTATCTTGCACCCTTCGGATATATACTTCTTTCTATACTCTTGAACAATTTTAATTTCCTATCATCACTCCAAAGAACCGTTTTCCATTTATTAATGGACCACTCCAAAAGATCTCCATAAAAATCCAATCGAGCCCTTCTGTTTTTCTTAGAAATAAGTGGCTTTTTTACCGCTACTCTACCAAATAGTCCCATATTATTTAGTCTCCTTTTTATAGTACGACTTGACAATTAACTATTAAAATTTTCTAAAATTTCCTCAAAAATGTGTCTTGGCTTCTTTTTCCGGTTATATGTTGAAATTTAATAATTTTACCTACTCTTGACGTGTTTTCATGTTTCCATGTTTAAGTCCATGGTGCGTCTATCATTCAATTTCTTTAAAATTTTTCAAATCGTACCTTTTGGTATCTTTAAAAATTTAGAAATGTCACAATGTTTATTGCCACTGTGGAATAAACAAGAATAATAGAATCATTTTTGTTTTTACATTGCAAGAATAATATTTTTTCTGAGGCATGGTACTATAAAACACGTCAATACAATAATGAATAAGTTTTATACTAAAATATTCAATTCAACAAACTGGTTATTGCCTAGTGGAGCATGTTTGATAAAGTTTCCATACTTTTTGGCCAGGCGCATTTTAAAATTTCAATGTAAAATACTGAATATGTAAAAATAATTTATTCTAATTGTTGCAAAATATTTCTCTTTTCTCTTGAATTAAATACAAATTGCAAGAAAAAAAATATCTATTTAGTTTTTATTAGGAAAAATAAAAATTTTTCATACTTATGGCCACCACTGTATGAACGTTAACATGTGTGTGTTTTATATGCGCGCCCATTCAGTACTGGGTGACACCACTTAAACGTTATAGGTTAGTTACATTATTTACTTACAGTTATAAAAATAATTTCAAAAATTAGTTTCATATAATGTATTATAATTTCTAAAAGTCCTATTTAAAGAATATATGCATTTAAAATAAACATATACTTGTTTTTAGGTTAGCTATCAAAAGTGACTTAGTAATTCTCAAATTCTATTCCTCCCACCACTATGAAGTGTAGAACAATAAGAGTTCCATAGGCTATAAGGCATTTCAAAATTTTTATTCTAGGGGGTTGTTTCGGGGTTAAAACTATTTATTAAAATACTTAAAATATCTCCCATATTATTGACTTAACAGAAAAATATATACAACAAAAATTCTTTATAGTAATAAAATAAATATTTTTAAAATCAATGCATTTTTTCAATTAGATGAATATTTGGTAAGTTATGAGGGGACACTCTAGAACTAAAATCTACATATATCTCCATTATTATTGACTTAACAGCAAAATCATATATTACCAAAATAGTTTATAATAAGAAAATAAATATTTTATCTCTATAAATTTTTTCATTTAGGTGAATATTTGGGGAGTTACTGTGGGACACCCTAAAACTGAAATGTTCCCTTATTATTGACTTAACAGACATTTTATGTTTGCCAAAAATAGTTTAAAATGAGAAATTACATTTTTATTTCTATGCATTTTTTCATTTAGATGAATATTTGGGGAATTAAGGGGGGACATCCTAAAGCTAAACTTTTCAAATATCTCCCTTATTATTGCCTTAACAGCAAAAATGTATATAATAAAATTTATTTATAATAAGAAATCAAATGTTTATTGTTGTATATACTTTTCTATTTAATGAATATTTGGGGAGTTATGGGAAGACCCTAAAACTAAAATCTTGAAACATACCACTTATTATTTACTTGACTTCAAAAATGTACATGAGGAAAGATTTTGATTTTTAAGTTTAATTAGGTGAAAATAGAAAATTTTTAAAGAAGATTATTTAGGGAGCATGGGGAGTGTTACTTATAAGGATGAAATATCTCATTTATCATTTACTTAACAACAAAAATTAATATGAGAAATGAAACTATTCGTCTCTGTTTAATGCAGATTTTAATAAGATATATATTTGGGGAGCTATGGGGACAGCTACCTCTAAACGAAATATCCCACTTATTATTTACTTAACATCAAAAATATATACAAAACAGTGGTGTAGAATAAAAATTTTGCTTTATTTGAATTTATTTTGCTTTCTACTTGAAACTGAAATATCTCACGTATCATTTACGTTACAGCAAAAATATCACTACAGAAACCGTACGAAGTACGGGTACTCCAGCTAGATATACATATATTCGATGTTAACAGATGACGTCTTTGTCCGCTTTTTTGACAATTGGCGCTTTGCTTTCACCATATACTAAAAGTACTTTTCAGCCACATTTTTGTATGATTGTGACATTTGTACAATGTGTATTATTATGCACTAAAACTAAAGGCAATAAAATTTGTGAAACGAACTATTATTAATTACAAAAAAATGTTTAAAGTCTTCTTTCGAATGTGAAATAATGTCAAACAGAACAACAAAAATTAATATCCATTAGGTCGTGCTCAAAGAAATTCGAATATTGAGAATAATCTGTATTAATTGATAATATAAAATTTTTTGGGATTCATATCGACAGTCAACTTAGCTGGCATGATTACATAAGCTATTTGGCAAACGTTCTTAAAAGGGTAATCAACGCGTTCATCAGGCTCAAAACGTCTCTATCTTTTATTTTGCTGCTTTTCAGTCGCGTTTAACTTACGGCATAATTCACTGGGGTATAAGTTCGGATAAGATTTTTTTACTACAAAAACGTGCTGTAAGAATCCTAAATAATGTTCCTAACAGGTACCATTGCCGAGAGCTCTTTAGGAAATGCAGAATTATGTCTTTTTATAGTTTATTCGTTTATGTTTGTATGGCTAACATTAAAGAAAACCAGAACAAGTATGTAACCGTATTCTCTAGACATGATTACAATGTTCGCTCTGGTGGCAACATCAGAATATCAAGTCTAAATCTAGGAATGGTATTTTTTTGGCAGCCACCTTCTTTAACTACCTACCAGATTCTTTAAAAAAATTTCAATTAGATTATTTAAGTTCTGGCTCCAAAAAATACTTACTAAGAATTGTCTTTACAATTCGGATGAATTTTTCAATATTAATTTCAGTAATAGGGGATAGGCATGATTTTTTTATTTTTTTTTTATTATATTCCTCTTGTTGCATATAAAAATAAAAAACAGTTTTTAATTTTTTTTTTTTTGTAATTTGAAGGCTTAAAAATATCATAAATGTATGTAGCGCGCGAAAACGACGTGTGACGTCATACCCCTTCTAACTGACGCAAGATACTACTAGCTTACCGGCGTACATAGTCTGTTGTGAACTTATTTGTTAGTATAACTTTTATAGGTTATGTAAAGTTAGAGTGATTTTAATTAAAATATAGTTTAATTCTATAAAAACAATTTAAACATGTTTACCGAAATAAATTTTATATTAAAATAGATAACTTATATTGCAGTATTTCAATTATGCCTCTAACGTTTTGTAACTTCATGTAAACATCTAAATTACATAAATATTTACATTTTACAGAGTTGCAGCGTTTGTTTACATAAAGTTATAGAATATAAAATAAAAATTACTTTGACACCACGTATTTCTTCAGCACTGTAGCATTCATTATTTTTCATATATTCCATGAGCATAAATGCATCAATGTTGGGTAAATTATCACTCTGAGCCCTAACAAAATCTTTATCTGCCATTTTAATAATAAATGCGTGAAAAATTGTTTAAAAACAAATACAAAACTCTCGAACAATACAATACACACACGTGTAAAGATTATGTTGTAGCTGTATCTGTGATGTGAAACCCCTATCGTTTGACGTCATACTCAGTCGTTTTACTCGGCAACCTTCGCTCCGTGGTCGGCTTATTTCAAATTTACAATATTTTAATTCAAAAATTTGGCTATAATATTAATTAAAATGTAATTTTTGTTTTGTTAGGTGACATAACTAACATTAACATATCAAAATAATGTAGTGTTAAGGAAATACAAATTTTATGCTTATCCCCTATTACACCTAACATGTAAGCTATTGTTTTTTACCATTGTTAATTTTATTTTTATTATTTATTTATTACTTTTGTATCTACTACATTTAATATTGTATTTTCATTTTTCAATGTTTTCAAATGTATTTCAACTTTCGTTCAACGGATTTATCATGTATGTACTGACAAATGTAATCGTCGAAAGATGTCTAGCATGGAATAATTATTATTATTACGATCGAAATTTTTAATCAGATTATTTTTTCCGAAAGTTATATCGTATATTTTATTTCTTCTAATAATTTATTCTTTTTTAGAATATAATGATTAGGGATCATCATATAAAAGGTCTTAACCGCTAGATTAACGACCAAAAATAAAGACATCCAGACCCATATTTCATAAAAACTAACAATTGTCACAAAAACTTTGTCGTAACTTAAGAATGACAAACTTTTGTGAAATGAAAAATTGTTACCTGTCGTTTTGTATGACATCGTTGCTGTGCGCCAAAAATTTTAACTAAATAACTAATTTTGTAAAAAGGCAAGCTTGTAGCTGCAAGCGTTAAATCGTTTGTACCTGCTATAAACTGTAGGTGCCTTTCTGGGTACGCAAAAAAATGGACGTAATACTGACCATATTAGCCCTGAACGTACTTAGATTAAACACATGGTCGGTAAACCTGGAAACAGGAGGCCTAGGCTCACCTCGGACTGTCGAGCCAATGATGAACTCATTTTGTATGAAAGAGGTCCCAACAATCGAGCTCTTTGAAAAAAGTTAAATACCAACGAAATCCTGAAATATGTGAAAATTTACACTTCACCTTAATTTTTTTCTTGTTACGAAACAAAAAATATCAAATTATGATAAGCGCATCGAAAAGAGACTTTAAACACTCAGTGTTGAACTGAGCCTCTTCTTTTTGGAATGGAACACCAAACTTGCCTTACTAATGCAGTTATGTCTCGTTGCTTTGACTTGCTACTGCATGTACGATTTTAGTGAAATGACTTTTTTCAAAATAAATCTTTAGATCTAGTAGGTATTGTATCAAACTTTTATTGAAATATATTTATAAAATTATAAAAAATGTTTTCTTATTTATCATAAATTCCTTAAATAAAACTTATAAAGCTTCCTCTTGATCAACCTAAAATAAAAAATAATTAGTAAATCAATAATTATAACATAATTTTAATTTATTTTTATATTTTTATAATATAAAATATTTCTGTAAAATACATTAAATTTGAAAGTACAACTGGTAACAAAATATAGGTACAGCATGGGAAATTATAGTTCGTCCTTACTCAGTGATTTTTTTACATCTGCAGGCGTTAGGACTACTACTTCCTCCAGGCTTTCGACTGTGGATCGTTTATGTCTATCTAAATTTACTGCTCCTGGATCTGCGTCTGTTATTGTTATCCTAGATGCTGCAATTTTCCTAAAAATGTAAAGAAAGATATCAGTTATTTACAAAATTATAGGTCTGTTTCTAGAGTAATTTCCAATGGTTTATCATCAGATGCAAACGCAGAGTAATTTTAACGCACTCCTACAAACACCATGCTTGCGTCTAATTAGCCATTGGAAGTGACTCTGCGAACAGCCCTAATATTTGTTATTTCAGCAATTTTTTGTTCGATATTGATAAACCAACGAGTAAATATTAAATGGTTGTAATCATCAAAAATATTAAGTTTGTTCGTGGAGAAATTCCAACGATTTGTTATTATCTGCATGCACAGAATAATTTCAAAAGCATTTCTATGAACTCTTCGCATGCATATGATAATAAAAAATCATAAAGACATGCAATCCGGCTATCTTAAGCTGACCGGTGGGACACTGTACTGCGCAGAGTATGACAGTATAATGAGTGAGTAAGACATAAGTTGTGGTAGCCGAGTACAGTCGGAAAATCGCACGATTGACTTTTTAACGCACGAACGCTTTCCAGTTTGCTTTGAAATTTCATTTTTTGAGTGATCGCTATGCGAATACTAACAACTCCCCCTTCTATTTTTTTGGCTGCTGCGCAACCGGCCAGTTTAAGGTAGCCGGACTGTACCTTACGAAATAATTAGATTGTTTAGAAGCATCAAGAATATGGATAAGACTAGGATTATAAGACGCATACTTGTTGTTAAGTTTTTTAGTTAAATAAAGTAAGAGAACACGTTGTCTTTTATTACTAAGATCATTCTTGTTCTTTTTTATTTAAACAAACTGATCTATATATAATATAGATACGTTCTCAAATATAGTATTAACATTTGTTATTTATTTATTTATAATAATTAAAATTGTGTCTTTTGTAATATGGGTATGTTTTAAAGATTATTACACACCGGATATATACTTTACTGAACATAGGTAATACAATGCTAAAATTTTTCTTTGGCAATATCTCTACATTTTTGTCTAAGAAAATGATTTGATCAACAAATTTAGAATCTGCAGTTTTTAACTGCATTGATCAACAAAATGCAGTTTTTAATTCTGAACATTTTTGTACTTAACACTTTTTACACGTATACAATGTTCCATTACTCGACGAAAGTAACCGCGGTTGAAGTTTCCCGTTCCGAAAGTGTACGATATTAACCTTTTCAGGAAAATTGTTAGGTTTCGGATCGCGGTTACTGAAAATTTTGGTTACTTTTTTGTAACCAAACTAACCGTGGAAATATCGCGGTAACCACAACTTACCACGACTTTACCGTAACGAATAACCGCGACCGCGGTAGTTAGGTGTGCAGTTACGGAACATTGTATAAAATTAATATGTAAAGAGATATCGCTAAATGAAAATTTTATTTTTTATTTTCCTATGTTTGATGATTAGGTAATGAAGTTGAGACCCGGTATATACATACAGTGAATTTATTTTTTAATGCAACATGTACTATGTCATTATCATGGATACAGTTTTTGACAGCAATATAAATCGTGTTCATTTTCATTTGCAACATAGACAATTAGTGTGTATACTTTCGCTCATTGCTGATTTAAAAATTAATCAACATGTATACAGATGAAGAAAAAATAATGATGGTAACTTGGTATAACTCCCAAATGAGTTTAAGAGAAGTTTCTGCTGTATTTAGTGCAACTTATCCAGATCGGCCAATACCAAATCCCTCTACAATTTCAAGACTAGTTAATAAATTTCATCGCGAAGGATATCTTAAGTTAAAACATAATAAAAAAAGAACAACATCCCACGTGCTTACAGAAGAGAAGCAGTTGGAAATATTATTACAAGTGGAAGAAAACAATCAAAATACTTTAAGATCAATTGCACAAACCGTTGGTATCAGTATTGGATCTGTTATTAACTTCTTAAAAAAAGAAAAGTTTCGATCATACAAATTTCAAAATCATCAAGAATTGTTAGAAAGGGACGCAGCAGTACGTATGGATTTTTGTTTTGAAATGCTTGAAAAAATTAATTCCGACCCAACAATTCTTCAAAGAATTTTATTTACTGACGAAGCAACGTTTACTCTAAATGGTGAAGTGCACAGACAAAATTTTAGGTACTGGAGTCGAGAAAATTTACATTTGCTTCATTCCTCCCAAACTCAAAGGCCGCAAATATTAAATGTTTGGGCAGGGATAATAGGAACTAATATTATAGGGCCTTTTTTTTATTGACGGTAACCTTAATGCCGCAAAATATCTAGCCCTTTTACAAAACCAAATATTACCTGCGTTGCGAAACCTGAATATTAATGGACAAGTATGGTTTCAACATGATGACGCACAAGTCCATTATTCTAGAATAGTTAAAGAATATTTACATAGAACTTTCCCAAATAGCTGGATTGGAAGAGAAGGGTCGATGAATTGGCCAGCGAGATCTCCGGATTTGGCACCCAATGATTTTATTTATTTACAACAATATACCTCAAGAGCAATTGCTGAATGTTTTGAATCATTTTTATAATCGCTTAACATTTTGTATGCAAGTAAACAGAGAAACTTTTGAAAATTTATTATAAGTTTTTATTAGTTTTTTATTTATTTATTATTATTTTTTTTTATTTGTATTTTCAATAAAATATATTGATTTTACTAGTAAATATGTTTTTTTTTTATGTTGCAAATGAAAATGAACACGATTTATATTGCTGTCAAAAACTGTATCCATGGTAATGACATAGTACATGTTGCATTAAAAAATAAATTCACTGTATAACTTCTTCTAATTAATAAAATTATACACTATGTGTTTTTACTATTTGATCACCCTAGATAAGAGGTAAGTAGGTAGTACAGTCCAGAATTGGTAGCCGGTCGGATAGGCCAAAATATAAAAACAAAGTTTGCCATAATGTTTTGGAAAGGAATTATTAAGCCATTAATTCATGTATTAATAAAACAAGTTTCACTTATATTTTTGATATAAAACTGAAATGAAACTTGATTTGCATATTTTAAACAAATAGAAATTTATTTGACTATTTAGTAGAGATACTGTTTAAAATAACATAGAGTTAATAAGTGAAAAGATTTGATTATAAAAGTGGTGATATAGCAAGTAGTTGTCAGTTATTTACCACATAAATTTTGGTAAATGTGTCCATTATATTAACTAACCAGTTGTAATATTATTTCAAACTATATACTGATAACTTACTTTTGGGCATTCAAATCAGCACTAACAGTGACATCTCTCGGTCGACTAAAATCACATTCCAAATTAAAAGCAGCATCTCCAGGCATTATTAAGTCTTTGTCATATTGAACAACCAGCACATTGGAGTAAACATCGCCTTCCTGAAATCAAATATATATATAAATAATGACAAAAAGACGGATTCAAATACAAGGAGTCGGAGTCTGATACACAAGATATCAGTGAGTCGGATAAACATGAAATTAAGGATTCGTAGTGGGATGCAATTTCTTGTGCATTATATCAGCAGAAAAATATAAAATTATCATACGTACGTATTTTCTACGGACAGTACGTATATAAAAAAACTGTCCGTTATTCGTTCCTTAATTCAAAGAGCGTCCGTAAAATAGTATACAAGGAAATCTTTATATATAAAAATGGATATTTGTGGCTATGTCCGGAAATTCTAACCCACTTCCAGATACGCTACCGAGTTGAAATTTTGCATACAGGTAGCAAATGGCTTCATCATAACTAGAAAAATCGAAAATCTCAAAAAAGTCCCATCAGAAACGAGAAATTAATAATTTTGTTTTTAATTACATTCGACCATTGGTATATCTATCACATATGCAGTGACCGGATAGGAATTTTCATTCAATAGTTGACTGTCTAACTGTATGAACATCGTGAGTGTTCGCTAAATATCGGAAGTGTTCGGCCCGAGAATAACCTTTATCAGGAAGTAAACATTGTAGAAAATAAAACCGGTGTTTGGTTACAGCTGATAATAAATTGTTATTGTTATTTAGCAAAACTTATGGTTCGTGTATGTAGAGCGAGACATAAGCTGAATATCTGTTTTCTGGATAATTATTTTTAACGGAGTTTTCTTAACTTATTTTTATTATAATTATTTTTTTTTTCTATCTTTTTTTTACGAATATTGATTTAAATGCGATTGATAGCCATATTTTTTCAGTGTGGGCTACTTGCTCATTCTTCTATTTTTGTTTAAAAACATCTATTTTCTGTATCTATAAAATAGAAAATATTCGGAAATTGTAACCCACATATGGTACTGAGTTTTTATGCAAATTTGATGAGTGTGGAAATTTGGTTTACAGGTAGAAAATGCCGTCTGTATAACGATAAAAAAAATCGCATTAGAAACGATATTCATGAATTTTGTTTTTATTTATATTTGGGCATTAACATAGTTTTGAGAAATATTTAGTTGGATGGCTTTAGTGCAGCTTCGGACATCGTGAATTTTCGTGCGTAATTGTTATAACCCGAAGCCTGAGGTTGCATTTAGTTTACAGTCAGTCTAACCTAAACAACTGTTGCGAACGGATGTATGTTTATTATCTATCTATATATATAAAAGGCAGTGTCCTGACTGACTGACTGACTGACTCACTCATCACCGCCCAGCCCAAACCCCTGGGCCTAGAAACTTGAAATTCGGAGAGTATATTCCCTTCATGACGTAAGCACCCACTAAGAAGGGATTTTTCGAAATTCCACTCCTAAGGGATGAAAAGGGGTGAAATGTGATTTCACGAATTACTTAATATCTCTTAGGGTCGATGGGATATCGGCTTAGTTTTTGCTTACAAGTATTACCCATACAAATGCCGAAAAATCAATTTCGGGATTTTGCCCTAATCAACCCCTAAAGGGGTGAACCTACAATCGGGGTGGATTATACATCCCGTTGTATTTCCTGTGTTCGTTTAGTTGCAAGATTACTTTTTGGCACATAGGTGTCTTTTTAAAATATCTCGAAATGGTATTGACAGTTTTTTGAAATTTCACCCCTAAAGGGTGAAAAGGGGTGAATTGTGATTTTAAGGATTCTTTAATATCTCTTAGGACCAATAAGATATCGACTTGCTTTTTGCTTACAAAGATTACCCATACAAATACCGAATCACCAATTTCAGGATTTTGTCCTAATCAACCCCTAAAGGGGTGGATCTACAATCGGGGTGAATTATACATCCCGTCGTAATTCCTGTGTTCGTTTCGTTGCAACATTACTTTTTGGCACATAGGTGTCTTTTTAAAATATCTCGAAATGGGTTTGACAGTTTTTTAAAATTCCACCCCTAAGGGTTGAAAAGGGGTGAATTGTAATTTCAACGATTCCTTAATATCTCTTAGGATCAATAAGATATCGATTTACTGTTTGCTTGCAAAGATTATCCATACAATTACCGAAAAACTTATTTCACGAATTTGTCCTAATCAACCCTTAAAGGGGTGGATCTACAATCGGGTTGAATTATACATTTTGTCGTATTTCCTGTGTTCGTTTAGTTGCAATATTAATGTTTAGCACATAGGAGTCTTTTTAAAATATCTCGAAAAGGTTTTGGTAGTGTTTTAAAATTTCACCCCTATAGGGTGAAAAGGGGTGAATTATGATTTCAAGTATTCCTTAATATCTCTTAGAACCAATAAGATATCGACTTGCTTTTTGCTTACAAAGATTACCAATGCAAATACCGAAAAACATATTTCAGGTTTTTGTCCTAATCAACCCCTAAAGGGGTGGATCTACAATCGGGGTGAGTTATACATTCCGTCGTATTTCCTGTGTTCGTTTAGTTGCAACATTACTTTTTAGCTCATAGGTGTCTTTTTAAAATATCTCGAAAAGGTTTTGGTAGTGTTTTAAAATTTCACCCCTAAAGGGTGAAAAGGGGTGAATTGTGATTTCAAGGATTCCTTAAATCTCTTAGGGCCAATAAGATATTGAATCGCTTTTTGCTTACAAAGATTACCCATACAAATACCGAAAAATATATTTCAGGATTTTGTCCTAATCAACCCCTAAAGGATGGATCTACAATCGGGGTGAATTATACATCCCGTCGTATTCCCTGTGTTTATTGAGATATAAGGTTTCTTTTTAGCACATAGGCGTCTTTTTAAAATATCTCGAAATGGTTTTGACAACTTTTTTAAATTTAACCCCTAAAGGGTGAAAATGGGTGAAATGTGATTTCAAAGATTGTTTAATATTTTTTAACACCAATAAGATATCGACTTGGTTTTTGCTTACACAAACTACCCTTGCAAATGCCGAAAAACTTTTTTGATTTTGTCCTAATCAACCCCTTAAGGGCTGGATCTACAATCGGGGTGAATTATACATCCCGCCGTATTTCCTGTGTTCGTTTAGTTGCAACATTACTTTTTGGCACATAGGTATCTTTTTAAAATATCTCGAAATATATATTATAGACAGTTTTTTAAAATTACCCCCTAAAGGGTGAAAAGGGATGAATTGTGATTTCAAGGATTTCTTAATATCTCTTAGGACCAATAAGATACCGACTTGCTTTTTACTTACGAAGATTTCCCATAAAAATACCGAAAAACTTATTTCAGGATTTGGTCCTAATCAACCCCTAAAGGGATGGATCTACAATCGGGGTGAATTATACATCCCGTCGTATTTCCTCTGTTTGTTTAGTTGCAACATTAAATTTGGCACATAGGTATCTTTTTAAAATATCTCGAAATAGCTTTGACAGTTTTTTAAAATTACTCCCTAAAGGGTGAAAAGGATTCCTTAATATCTCTTAGGACCAATAAGATATCAACTTGCTTTTTGCTTACGAAGATTATCCGTATAAATACCGAAAAACTTATTTCAGGATTTTGTCCTAATCAACCCCTAAAGGGGTGAACCTACAGTCGGGGTGGATTATACATCCCGTTGTATTTCCTGTGTTCGTTTAGTTGCAACATTAATTTTTGGCACATAGGTGTCTTTTTAAAATATCTCGAAATGGTATTGGCAGTTTTTTTTAATTTCACCCCTAAAGGGTTAAAAGGGGTGAATTGTGATTTCAAGGATTCCTTAATATCTCTTAGGACCAATAAGATATCGACTTGCTTTGTGCTTACAAAGATTACCAATACAAATACGGAAAAATATGTTACAGGATTTTGTCCTAATCAACCCCAAAAGGGTGAATCTACAATTGGGGTGAATTATACATCCCGTCGTATTCCCTGTGTTTGTTGAGTTATAAGGTTTCTTTTTGGCACATAGGCGTATTTTTAAAATATCTCGAAATGGTTTTGACAATTTTTTTAAATTTAACCCCTAAAGAGTGAAAAGGGGTAAAATGAGATTTCAAGGATTGTTTAACATTTTTTAGGACCAATAAGATATTGACTTGGTTTTTGCTTACAAAAACTACCCATGCAAATACCGAAAAACCAAATTTTTGATTTTGTCCTAATCAACCCCTTAAGGGGTGGATCTACAATCGGGATGAATTATACATCCCGTCGTATTTCCTGTGTTCGTTTAGTTGCAACATTACTTTTTGGCACATAGGTATTTTTTTTTTTTAATATCTCGAAATGATTTTGCTATTTTTTTTTTTTAATTTCACCTCTTAAGGTTGAAAAGGGCAGAAATGTGATTTCAGTAATACCTTAATTCTTTTAGGACCAATAAGATATCGACTTGGTGTTTGCTTACAAAAATTATCCATACAAATGCCGAAAAACTTATTTCAGGATTTCGTCCTAATCAACCCCTAAAGGGGTGATTCTACAAACGGGGTAGATTATACATCGCGTCGTATTTCCTGTGTTTGTTGAGTTATAACGTTTCTTTTTGGCACATAGGGGTCTTTTTAAAATATCTCGAAATGATTTGAACAGTTTTTTACCTTTAACAAATATCACCCCTAAAGGGTGAAAAGAGGGAATTGTGATTTCCAGGACGCCTTAATATCTTCTAGGATCAATAAGATATAGACTTGGTTTTTGCTTATAAAAATTACCCATACAAATGCCGAAAAATGTATTTCAGGATTTTATCTTAATCAACCCCTAAAGGGGTGAATCTACATTCGGGATGAATTCGGGGTGAATTCTACATTCGGGGTGAATTCTACATTCAGGGTGAATTCTACATTCGGGGTGAATTCTACATTCGGGGTGAACCCTTTGTATATCCTGCGGTTGTTGAGTTATAACATTCCATTTTGGCATATATGTGTTTTGACACTTTTCTTTCACTCCTAAAGGGTAAATTAGTATTTTTTTGTTAGAAATAAAAAATTACGGGTGTACATTTTTAAAATAAGAATATATAAAAATAAAATAAAAATAAAAAATTATAGGAGAGTACATTTTTCAGTATGACGTAAGAACCCACTAAGAAAGGATTTTTTCAAGTTCGACCCCTATTTGGTGAAAAGGAGTAAACTGTTTTTTCACGGATTCCTCAATATCTCTTAGGACAGATGAGATATCGACTAGATTTTTTGTTACGAAGGTTACCCATACACAAGTTTAAAAACAAACTGCGGATTTTATGTCAATGAGACCATCAATATACCGTAGCGAAGCACGGGTTTTCAGCTAGTAATGTTAATAAATTAATTCCACAAAAATTTAAAGATGATGCATCGACGTCTCAGTGGCGTCTAGTGAAAATCTCTAATGGAGGTGGTACAGCCAGGGGCGAAGCTTCAAATTTAACCCTCCCCCCTTGGTAAATTGATACTCCGCAACACAAATATACACACATTTTTATAACTTGGGTCCTAAAATATTTTTTTAACTAAATTAAAGTAGCTCTATTAATCGTGCTCGATATTTTGTTTTAATAACAGCTAATGTGGAAAATCCTGTTTCGCACATATATGAGGTCACAAAAGGTAAAAGAATGTTTATAGCTTTTGATGATAAGGCGGGATATTCCTTGCTCACTTTCAACCAAATCTCCCCGGATTATTCGGATTGAATTGATCTTTTAGCGAGCTATCACAAGAAAATTCTATTCATTTTTCCTGTTCATTAGTTGTTAGTTCAAAATTATCATTATATTCCGCAATAAACGATCGAATTGCAAATAACCCGTGACCCCTTGGTGATTCTTGCACGCCCCCCACTTTGGAAACCGCTGCTATAGGCTATTCCAAACATTTAAGCGGAACTAAATGGAATTTAAATTGTCACTAGGTAACTTTTTATTTATTGAACTGGGCTTTTCCTTAACAAAATAATCAAAAGCTTCAATCATTGATTGCAGTGAATTTTACGATAAATTCATATATCCTTCCAGATAGAACCATCGCCATCAAAGTCTACAACCCGAAAAAAATAAAATAACTTACTTTAATGTTTTATACCACAATAGGCGAGGTAAGTTTAGATTTTGTAAGAAGTTATGAATATATATGTCGACGCCGAAGGATTTTAACAGAATCATAAAGATTAAGATAGTTTGTAATGAGACATGAATTAAAAATTGGTTATTAAGACTCAGCTAATCAGTGGTGACCTGGCTGCCTTTCAGTCAAGTACTGTGCAAAGATGAAGCACACTGAATAGCAAATATTGTTTAAATAAATAATTTGATAGTTTATTGGTTTTTGTTGTTAATAAACTGATTGTGAAAAAGTGATTGTTGTTTTGCTGTTCCATTCTTCACCTACATTGTCCCATTGAAGAGATAATGATGAATTAACGAAGGGGCAGAATCCCAGTATGGTATCCGCGCCGACACACACACACACACACACATATATATATATTTACAGAATAGTGTTATTTTTTAACAACTCCCAACAGAGCCGCAGTAAAGTAAACTTGCGCTAGGGGCAGAACCGTGTTTTGGCGCCCCTGGTAAATAAAAATAAGGTTCCTGCCTCTCAAAATTTAAGTGATGAGCAAAAAAAAAATGTCCCATAACTTTTTTCCCATAAACAAGTTATATGTGACTAGCTGAAAACCCGTGCTTCGCTACGGTATATTGATGGTCTCATTGACATAAAATCCGCAGTTTGTTTTTAAACTTGTGTATGGGTAACCTTCGTAACAAAAAATCTAGTCGATATCTCATCTGTCCTAAGAGATATTGAGGAATCCGTGAAAAAACAGTTTACTCCTTTTCACCAAATAGGGGTCGAACTTGAAAAAATCCTTTCTTAGTGGGTTCTTACGTCATACTGAAAAATGTACTCTCCTATAATTTTTTATTTTTATTTTATTTTTATATATTCTTATTTTAAAAATGTACACCCGTAATTTTTTATTTCTAACAAAAAAATACTAATTTACCCTTTAGGAGTGAAAGAAAAGTGTCAAAACACATATATGCCAAAATGGAATGTTATAACTCAACAACCGCAGGATATACAAAGGGTTCACCCCGAATGTAGAATTCACCCCGAATGTAGAATTCACCCTGAATGTAGAATTCACCCCGAATGTAGAATTCACCCCGAATTCATCCCGAATGTAGATTCACCCCTTTAGGGGTTGATTAAGATAAAATCCTGAAATACATTTTTCGGCATTTGTATGGGTAATTTTTATAAGCAAAAACCAAGTCTATATCTTATTGATCCTAGAAGATATTAAGGCGTCCTGGAAATCACAATTCCCTCTTTTCACCCTTTAGGGGTGATATTTGTTAAAGGTAAAAAACTGTTCAAATCATTTCGAGATATTTTAAAAAGACCCCTATGTGCCAAAAAGAAACGTTATAACTCAACAAACACAGGAAATACGACGCGATGTATAATCTACCCCGTTTGTAGAATCACCCCTTTAGGGGTTGATTAGGACGAAATCCTGAAATAAGTTTTTCGGCATTTGTATGGATAATTTTTGTAAGCAAACACCAAGTCGATATCTTATTGGTCCTAAAAGAATTAAGGTATTACTGAAATCACATTTCACCCCTTTTCAACCTTAAGAGGTGAAATTAAAAAAAAAAAATAGCAAAATCATTTCGAGATATTAAAAAAAAAAATACCTATGTGCCAAAAAGTAATGTTGCAACTAAACGAACACAGGAAATACGACGGGATGTATAATTCATCCCGATTGTAGATCCACCCCTTAAGGGGTTGATTAGGACAAAATCAAAAATTTGGTTTTTCGGTATTTGCATGGGTAGTTTTTGTAAGCAAAAACCAAGTCAATATCTTATTGGTCCTAAAAAATGTTAAACAATCCTTGAAATCTCATTTTACCCCTTTTCACTCTTTAGGGGTTAAATTTAAAAAAATTGTCAAAACCATTTCGAGATATTTTAAAAATACGCCTATGTGCCAAAAAGAAACCTTATAACTCAACAAACACAGGGAATACGACGGGATGTATAATTCACCCCAATTGTAGATTCACCCTTTTGGGGTTGATTAGGACAAAATCCTGTAACATATTTTTCCGTATTTGTATTGGTAATCTTTGTAAGCAAAAAGCAAGTCGATATCTTATTGGTCCTAAGAGATATTAAGGAATCCTTGAAATCACAATTCACCCCTTTTAACCCTTTAGGGGTGAAATTAAAAAAAACTGCCAATACCATTTCGAGATATTTTAAAAAGACACCTATGTGCCAAAAATTAATGTTGCAACTAAACGAACACAGGAAATACAACGGGATGTATAATCCACCCCGACTGTAGGTTCACCCCTTTAGGGGTTGATTAGGACAAAATCCTGAAATAAGTTTTTCGGTATTTATACGGATAATCTTCGTAAGCAAAAAGCAAGTTGATATCTTATTGGTCCTAAGAGATATTAAGGAATCCTTGAAATCACAATTCACCCCTTTTCACCCTTTAGGGAGTAATTTTAAAAAACTGTCAAAGCTATTTCGAGATATTTTAAAAAGATACCTATGTGCCAAATTTAATGTTGCAACTAAACAAACAGAGGAAATACGACGGGATGTATAATTCACCCCGATTGTAGATCCATCCCTTTAGGGGTTGATTAGGACCAAATCCTGAAATAAGTTTTTCGGTATTTTTATGGGAAATCTTCGTAAGTAAAAAGCAAGTCGGTATCTTATTGGTCCTAAGAGATATTAAGAAATCCTTGAAATCACAATTCATCCCTTTTCACCCTTTAGGGGGTAATTTTAAAAAACTGTCTATAATATATATTTCGAGATATTTTAAAAAGATACCTATGTGCCAAAAAGTAATGTTGCAACTAAACGAACACAGGAAATACGGCGGGATGTATAATTCACCCCGATTGTAGATCCAGCCCTTAAGGGGTTGATTAGGACAAAATCAAAAAAGTTTTTCGGCATTTGCAAGGGTAGTTTGTGTAAGCAAAAACCAAGTCGATATCTTATTGGTGTTAAAAAATATTAAACAATCTTTGAAATCACATTTCACCCATTTTCACCCTTTAGGGGTTAAATTTAAAAAAGTTGTCAAAACCATTTCGAGATATTTTAAAAAGACGCCTATGTGCTAAAAAGAAACCTTATATCTCAATAAACACAGGGAATACGACGGGATGTATAATTCACCCCGATTGTAGATCCATCCTTTAGGGGTTGATTAGGACAAAATCCTGAAATATATTTTTCGGTATTTGTATGGGTAATCTTTGTAAGCAAAAAGCGATTCAATATCTTATTGGCCCTAAGAGATTTAAGGAATCCTTGAAATCACAATTCACCCCTTTTCACCCTTTAGGGGTGAAATTTTAAAACACTACCAAAACCTTTTCGAGATATTTTAAAAAGACACCTATGAGCTAAAAAGTAATGTTGCAACTAAACGAACACAGGAAATACGACGGAATGTATAACTCACCCCGATTGTAGATCCACCCCTTTAGGGGTTGATTAGGACAAAAACCTGAAATATGTTTTTCGGTATTTGCATTGGTAATCTTTGTAAGCAAAAAGCAAGTCGATATCTTATTGGTTCTAAGAGATATTAAGGAATACTTGAAATCATAATTCACCCCTTTTCACCCTATAGGGGTGAAATTTTAAAACACTACCAAAACCTTTTCGAGATATTTTAAAAAGACTCCTATGTGCTAAACATTAATATTGCAACTAAACGAACACAGGAAATACGACAAAATGTATAATTCAACCCGATTGTAGATCCACCCCTTTAAGGGTTGATTAGGACAAATTCGTGAAATAAGTTTTTCGGTAATTGTATGGATAATCTTTGCAAGCAAACAGTAAATCGATATCTTATTGATCCTAAGAGATATTAAGGAATCGTTGAAATTACAATTCACCCCTTTTCAACCCTTAGGGGTGGAATTTTAAAAAACTGTCAAACCCATTTCGAGATATTTTAAAAAGACACCTATGTGCCAAAAAGTAATGTTGCAACGAAACGAACACAGGAATTACGACGGGATGTATAATTCACCCCGATTGTAGATCCACCCCTTTAGGGGTTGATTAGGACAAAATCCTGAAATTGGTGATTCGGTATTTGTATGGGTAATCTTTGTAAGCAAAAAGCAAGTCGATATCTTATTGGTCCTAAGAGATATTAAAGAATCCTTAAAATCACAATTCACCCCTTTTCACCCTTTAGGGGTGAAATTTCAAAAAACTGTCAATACCATTTCGAGATATTTTAAAAAGACACCTATGTGCCAAAAAGTAATCTTGCAACTAAACGAACACAGGAAATACAACGGGATGTATAATCCACCCCGATTGTAGGTTCACCCCTTTAGGGGTTGATTAGGGCAAAATCCCGAAATTGATTTTTCGGCATTTGTATGGGTAATACTTGTAAGCAAAAACTAAGCCGATATCCCATCGACCCTAAGAGATATTAAGTAATTCGTGAAATCACATTTCACCCCTTTTCATCCCTTAGGAGTGGAATTTCGAAAAATCCCTTCTTAGTGGGTGCTTACGTCATGAAGGGAATATACTCTCCGAATTTCAAGTTTCTAGGCCCAGGGGTTTGGGCTGGGCGGTGATGAGTGAGTCAGTCAGTCAGTCAGTCAGGACACTGCCTTTTATATATATAGATAGATAATAAACATACATCCGTTCGCAACAGTTGTTTAGGTTAGACTGACTGTAAACTAAATGCAACCTCAGGCTTCGGGTTATAACAATTACGCACGAAAATTCACGATGTCCGAAGCTGCACTAAAGCCATCCAACTAAATATTTCTCAAAACTATGTTAATGCCCAAATATAAATAAAAACAAAATTCATGAATATCGTTTCTAATGCGATTTTTTTTATCGTTATACAGACGGCATTTTCTACCTGTAAACCAAATTTCCACACTCATCAAATTTGCATAAAAACTCAGTACCATATGTGGGTTACAATTTCCGAATATTTTCTATTTTATAGATACAGAAAATAGATGTTTTTAAACAAAAATAGAAGAATGAGCAAGTAGCCCACACTGAAAAAATATGGCTATCAATCGCATTTAAATCAATATTCGTAAAAAAAAGATAGAAAAAAAAAATAATTATAATAAAAATAAATTAAGAAAACTCCGTTAAAAATAATTATCCAGAAAACAGATATTCAGCTTATGTCTCGCTCTACATACACGAACCATAAGTTTTGCTAAATAACAATAACAATTTATTATCAGCTGTAACCAAACACCGGTTTTATTTTCTACAATGTTTACTTCCTGATAAAGGTTATTCTCGGGCCGAACACTTCCGATATTTAGCGAACACTCACGATGTTCATACAGTTAGACAGTCAACTATTGAATGAAAATTCCTATCCGGTCACTGCATATGTGATAGATATACCAATGGTCGAATGTAATTAAAAACAAAATTATTAATTTCTCGTTTCTGATGGGACTTTTTTGAGATTTTCGATTTTTCTAGTTATGATGAAGCCATTTGCTACCTGTATGCAAAATTTCAACTCGGTAGCGTATCTGGAAGTGGGTTAGAATTTCCGGACATAGCCACAAATATCCATTTTTATATATAAAGATGTAGCTGAAATTCATCTTAATTCTCAAATTTTAGAGATTGCGATATGTTTGCATAAACGCACAAAAAAAAAAAACACGAAGTTAAAGGACACATTTTTCTTGTAATAGAACGTGAACCCCACCTCTTAAAACAATTTTAGTTTCTGATCCCTCCCAAGAAAAATTCTGGGTGCACGTCTTTTATTCACATTATATGTTTGCTTTCATTGTATTAAAAACTCCTCACACTTTACCACATACATCAGAATATGACATTTAACACTCAAATTCACACATAATTTCTTATGGCAAAATTTTAGTCAAAATAAATTAAATTTTAAAAAATTTAAGTAACACTCGTCTTGTTGTTGACCAGCGTGGCCGCCCCCATATTGCTGTGGCCGCCATTGACCCCCCCCCCTCCCAGAAATGCTTGGAGAAAAATGGTCATCACTTGTTTTTAAAAGCGAGGACCTTTTGTTTTTTAGGTCATCACTTGTTTTAGAAGTCGGGACTTTGTTTTTAGGTCATCACTTGTATTTTCACCTGTCCATTAATAAAGATAAAAAATGATGCCCTCCTCAAATATTTCCTGGCCCCCCCAGATTTTACTAAAATATTTCCTGGCCCCTCCACATTTGAAGTAACAAAATCATTGGCACATAAGAACGTATGACTTCATATCAGGACAGATTAAATTTGAAAAATAAAAAATGTGATACAATGAACTTGAGCAAGATATATCAGTTTTGGCCAGTAGCGTAACTAGTATTAAGTGCGGTTACACAATTCTTAATACCCTTTTCACACTAGATCTTTAAGACGATTGAACTTAAACTTCATCGATGTTTAATATCGGTTTGCTTTCACACTTGATGTTTAATTTGAAGAAGAAATCTCCATGTAAAGCTAGTATGTATTGCCAACATAATTTCATATCGTTTGAATTTATTCTGTCATTATTTTGTATATCGAGGTTAGGAGAAGTTTATTTTTTATATTTATTTAAATAATAACGCAAATAATCTTCTCATAACCTCGATATATAAAATGATAACAGCTGAACATAGATAAAAGAAGAGAAGCACAAATTCAAGGAGTATTTTTTTATAATGGGAATTAAGTTGGCAATGCGGGCGAAGTTTAAGACGCAGATCTCTGTCTTAAACATCGGTCGTGTTTAGACGAGGCCGTACGGTTTCACATTAGCGTTTAAAGATCCATTCACTTAAACATCCGATCTTAAAGATCTAGTGTGAAAAGGGTATAAGGCCTCTAGAGAAATAGGAACCCAACACGAGCTGAAGGGGCCCAAGAATTTGGTTTTTAAGTTTTGTTTTTAATTTCGCCCCCTCCCTTCGGTTACCAATTAATTTTTTGAAAGTCCCCCATCCCCAATCATCACTGGAATTGTACCCTTTGTTTTATATATTTTTTTTTTTGTCGTTTGATCTGTTTTTTTTTTTTTTCATGGCGGGATCTTTGGGATAATTTGGTTAAGAAACTAAGATTCTTAGTTACGCTACTGTTTGTAGCAAACATATTTTTATGAATGAACATATAATTGCACATGTTTATTACTTTATTTATCACAAATATTTATTATTCTGTACTATATTTAAAAAATATATATACCGTATATTCCGGCGTATAACGCGCACCTCAAATCTGAATAGATTTATTTTAATTTTTGCATGTATTCCTCGTATACCGCGCACCCTTATAATCTGCTTTCCTGGAAACACTTTTATGCCAATATTCCTTCATAACAACCGTATGTATAAACTAATGATGCAAGTACATCTGAATTTGATGATATACCTGATAATATTAGCGAATTTCAAAGATATTATTAATAATTAAGGTAATTTTTTTGTTATGTATGTAAATAAAAAAATAAATATGTATAAATTTAGATAGTTTAGTTGATTAGTATTTATATTATGTATTAATTATATAACAGGAATCCTATTTATACCCTATTTACACTATTACCATTCTAATCTTCGAACGGGTAAGTTTAATACCCGGCGTATAACGCGCACCCAACAAATTTGACAAAACTTTCAATGTTAAAAGTGCGCGTTATACGCCGGAATATACGGTAAATATTTTCCAAAACTTAATATATATATATAATCTCGAGCATATATAATCTCATTATATTTGCTCGAGATTATATATATATACATAGAAATATTAAATTTCAAAGTATATTGACGATTTTTGAAAATTATTGATGTATTCTTGAAAATACTTTGGATTTGGAACTGGGAATGAGAAATTTTTACAAATTCTCGGAAAAATTTGAGGAATTATGACTGATTCCTGGAAAATTTTTGAGGAATTCGAAAAAAAATTTAAGGAATTTAGACGAATTCGTGAAACATTTTGAAGAAATTTGACCAATTCCTGGTAATTTTGAAGAAATTTCGACTATCTCTTTGAAAAGACTAAAGCAATTTTGACGAATATCTGAAAAACTAGTTTATTACAATTTACTACTTTTTTGAACATTGGTAAATTAAGTAAACGCTTACTTTAAAAGTTAAATAATTTTAAATGCAAGACAAATAGTTAAAATAAATATGTATTACATAATCTAATAGAAAGATCAAGTTCATTCGAAAAGTATGCTTGTGAAATAGACATAATATTTAAATTAAATACACTGCAATTCTCATATAACTGACGATATCGACTCCACGTTAAAATATTGTTCCACGTTAAAATAAATCCGTGTTACACAATTCTGTTACTTATCACATAAAAATAAAAAAATTGCGCTAAACCAGGCCCGACTCAAAATATTGCATAAATCGCGTTAAGCGAATCAAAAAAATAAACTATAAAACTTTTTTAAAAAAAATCCTGTTGAGCTATTCCGGTTCACACTAATTTGAATCGGTAAAAAAAAATTAAACGTTTAGATCTAACTATTTTTAATAGAATATAACCCAAATACCCCAGGTGTGCAAATTTTCATGATAGAGTACGTTCAGGATAACTTCATGTCTATATTACTGTTCGTAACAGTCGGTTTGATACATTTCAGTGACGTCACTTACTTTGATCTGTTCTTGACTACGCTTATATTTCGATTTTGATTGTTTAATTCCGTTTTTATTTTCTTTTTTAAATTTTGTTGTTTATTTTCTTTGTTAAATTTTGTTGTTTGTTTTCTTTGTTAAATTTTGTTGTTTATTTTCTTTGTTAAATTTTGTTCTTTGTTTTTTTTTTATATATATATATTTGTGTGTTATTATTATTGTTATTTGTAAAAATGACGCCAAAAAAAAGATTGGGCTTCCAAGGTATGTCAATTCGGAGCCAAGCGAGAGAAATCATAAACAATGTCGCTAAATTTATGAAATATGAGGCAGAAACTGGAGTCTGTATACCGTTGGAGAGTTATAGGTTAAAATTAAAAACTGTTACATACGGGCTTTATATATAATTTGCATTTACAGGGTGAAATTGATACATTTATACACAAAAATATATTATTATTTATTTCTCGTACGTTTTCAGGTATGCCGTGTACTAAAACGAGAACAAAAATTAATTTGAAATACTACTACATGATTTTGTTTGTTTGGTATCCACAATTGATAAGGCAGAAACCCTTATGTACGTCTATGTAATCAGCTGTTTTCTCGCGCAGGATTGATGACGTATTTTATGATGCCCTGACATTAAGTTATCCTGAACGTACTCTACCGCCCTTTACTAGTAGGATTCTATTGGAATCACAGAATCGACTCCAAATGTTCCATTCATAATGAGCCGTCCGAGTGCGGGGCTAAAATTCCCTGACACCCGCACGCGGTGGCACTGTTCCTCTGGATTATAGGGCAGATGACAAAAAAATGCAATTTGTTTGCAAAATCGCTTTAAATTAAAAATATATTTTTTTATCGTTAATAGTCTTAATCTGTCGTTTTATGTAAAAATTAAAATAAAATAAAAAAAATAGATAAATGCTTATTAGAAGCATATTTATGTGTTTTTACGAAATCGTAAAAGAAAAGTATTTTTCCTACATACCAGTCAAAGAATTGTATGTATATGTATATAGTTCTTTATGTTTAGCCATTTGGCCACAATATATATAACTATATTCAGTGGCGGATCAAGCCTTCGCCGGGCCCAAGACATTTTTGATTTACGGGCCCCCAACCTATGATTTACAGGCCCTCAACCTATGTTTTACGGGTCCTCAATCTAGAGGCGTTCAAAAAAGTGAAGAGCAAAAAAAGGACCTCACCTCCCAAATCCGGGCCCTTGAAAATTACAAGCCCAAGACAGATGTCTTTTTTTTTCTCGGGCGAAAATCCGTCACTGCCTATATTGTAGGTACGAGAGGTATTTGATAAGTCAATGACTTTGATAAGAGATGGCGCTCAGATCGCCAGTTTGATATTATTTCTGACATTTTCTATTCTTTGTAGACATACATACCAAATTTCAAGTAGATTTGTGAAGTAGTACATTTTTAACAGCGTTCGGATGCGGATAAGTTTGTTTTTACTTATTACAATGGAAAAAAATAATTTCGTGTGTTGATTAAGTACTACTTTTTGCGTGGAAAAAGCATTAAGAAAACTGAAGCTAAGCTAAGAAAATATTATAGGAACTCTGCTCCGTTGCATGGAATGGTTCACAAGTGTTTCACTGAATTTCGTTGTGGCCGTACGAGCACGAATGAAGCTAAATGCCTGTGACGTCTGCATGAGGTCACATCTGAAGAGATGGTGAATAAAATTCATGATATAGTTTTGGACGATCGCCGAGTGAAGATATGCGAGATAGCCAAGATGGTAAACATATCAGATAAACGTGTGTTTCATTTCCTGCACGAACATTTGGGCATGCAAAAGCTGTCGGCAAGATGGGTGCTTCGTCTATTAACAGTGGATCAAAAACGGTATGAGACCATTTCGAGGCAATGTTATGACATGTACAACTGCAATCCAATTTAGTTTGTGCGGCGTTTCATAACTGTTGATTAGAGCCCTGCGCGGATACGTTTTTCTGTATCCGCATCCGATCCGCATCCGCATAGACAGGATCCGCATCCGCAGCTTTTGTAAATATGAAATCCGATCCGCATCCGCAAAAATATCCGCACAATCCACATAGGATTTGCTGTCTGTTTGGAAATATCTAACATGTTAATATTACTTGGTCCAGAAATATGTTTTCTATCTAACGTCGTACTGAGATTATATAGATTAAAAAATATAGATGGAAATTACAATTATTCGACTCTTAAATCAAGTTTATAGAAAATGTAAAACTATAAACAGCAATATCTCAGGAACTTAGTTTTTTAAGACATCTCAATGTTATTTTAGAGCAGCATATTTAGAAATAATTAAACAGATTAATTTATCACATTTATGAACAATAAATAACAAGGAAAGTCCTATAAGATTAGCAAATTTAAAAAAAATAAGTTCTTAATAATAAAACTAAATTCTTAAATTCATCCTATTATTAAAAGATGAAAGTTATATGACGATTTCAAGAATTTTAAGATATTTTTATTTTTTTAAATTTGATATAAGCTTCTATGTTTTTAAATTTGGCAAATTACCATGGTTAAACTTTACTAATATTTCCAAAAATGCAAAATAAGGTGATATATAATTATTTTTAAATTAGTAAACGCAATAAATCCAAAGAAATTGTTGTATCTACGACTTTTATATAAACTCTACTCTATTTAACTATTTAAGTAATCGTAAAATAGATTTTTATGGGAAGAGTAAAAAAAGTAAAAAGTTCCGTAACGTATTATTATTTCAATCTTGTCATAAGCACAATACAAATGCCAGCGATACATTTTTGGGGTTCTAAACGCGTCTTCCGTAGAAAGAAGCGTCCAACCGAAGATTTTATGTTCACGCGGATATTGCGGATAAGCGGATATGATATATAATCCGCATCCGCACGATTTAAATGATAATTTATCCGCATCCGCAGAAATATGGCGGTTATCCGCGGATATCCGCGGATTTGCAGGGCTCTACTGTTGATATAACATGGATCCATCTCTAGACACCAGAAATGAAAGAACAGTCAAAGCAGATGATTACTCCTGGAGAACGTGCTCCGAAGAAGACAAAAAGGGTTCCCCCGGCCAGAAAAGACATGGCCACGATTTTCTGGGATTCACAAGGCATAATCTTCTTCGACTATCCGAAAAAGGGAAAAACGATCACATGACAATATTATGCCGCTTTATTGGATCGATTGCACACTAAATTGAGGAAAAAAAACTGTTCCACCATAGCATTGCATCATTTCGTCTACAATTGCAACGGACAAACTGCGCCACGAACTGCTCCCTCATATGGATGACTTATGAACTATTCTCCATATTTGGTATCCAGCGACTTTTTCTTTCCAAAATGTCTCACTGTAAAAATATTCGCATCGGACGAGGAGATCATCGCCGAAACACATGACTATTTTGAAGAGTTCGAGAAATCGTTGGGCAAAATGTATCGTGCTAAAAGTCACATATAAGGCGCATTTTAGTAAAAAAAAAATCCTTTATTTCGAACTCACTAATTTATCAAACATCCCTCGTAGACCGTACAGACATGCAAATAGACACACGAGTGACGATGATCAGGAACCCATATTTCTTGGTTATACCTTATACCTACGACACCCTAAAAACTAAATGTGCAAACAAAATATCACCAAATAATTCAATTTGTTGTCTTCCGTAATGAAATATCAAATTAAATGTTACTTTTTCGTGTACTAATGTTATTTTAGAAAGTTCAAAATTATGTAAGCATTTATATCATTCGGCAATGAATTTTCATAAGTGTGTTAATAGATCCAAATTACGACGAAAAAAATGAATTTTAGAAATTATTGTAGTAAATGTTAAATATTTATTAAACCAAAAATTAATTAATCCCAATTAAAATCATACCAATGCCTTAATGATTGAAACAATCCAACAATCAAGTTTCCAACTGGACTGTGGATGATTGTCCAAAGCAAAATATTTCAATATATTGACCACGTAATCCAAAATAACTATAAGCACTTGGACAAAGTTGTCATCAAGACGAGGCGTAAGGAAAAGGTCCTTGAGCAAGGATGGCGAAGCTTTTTATGACCACGTATCAATTAATATCAACTATATGCTTATAGTGGCCAGGTGACAATCTTCTTCTCTTGCCATTCGAACTTTGGCTATCATCTTGGCAATTCACCAGTAAACTGTTTTGAACCAGGCCGCTTGTTTCATAGAACCGGCCCTGTTTGTGCTCGGTCCACATCACATGTCACAGATATTCTAGTTTCCTTTTATTTATGATCTTAGGCATAGGTGGAATAAGAAAATCGGGGTGCTAGACAAGGTTCTGCGGCGGAACCCCAAACCGAAAATCAATTGATAAAAAAAATCTAAATCAAATTATTAGCAAAAAAACATCATTCCAAAATCAAATGACGGACAAAAAAATAAAGCTTTACGGGCTCTAGGTAGTCTGCCTAGGCCATAGTCCGCCTCTGATCTTAGGGTGGCAATTCGTGCTCCGGATAACTGCCATCTTTTGCTGACTCGGTGAATTTTCTAGAGGTGCGTTCGGCATAAGCTAATAATCTACACATTCTGCATAATTTACACAAGAAACGTTCGGCATTAAGTTTCTGTGCTGCACGAAGATCGTTCGGCAAATATCGTGCAGTGCAATTTGTGTTGCACAGTCGTCACAAGTTCAGATCATGCGGCAATCTGTGCAATAGTGTTTTTCACGGTAAAAATACAAGTTATTATTTCTACAAAACAATATGAATGAATAATCAAGATATCACTGTTTATGCCTGCAGCATTTGCAAAACAAATAGTACAGACATAAACCTCAAGATGGAACATGTAAATACACCCAAAAAGACTCAAAATTTTCTGGACACAAGCGAAAATGTACTTTAAATTGATTTGTAGTCATGAACAGTACTCTCTGCATATTCAAACACTTTTTCCAAAATATTTTCTGGTTTGGAAAATTCTTCTGAATTGTCTTCCTCATCAAATAAAATGTCTTTTATATTACTTAAAAGCATCCCAAAACCTTCATGCGTCATTTATTCTATTATCGTACAAAACAAGTAGCAGGAGACAGACTTCATGTAATCAAACATAATTTATATGTTTATAAAAAAAGGTTAGAATAACAAGAATATTTGCACAGTCTGAACAAAGCGTTCGTCTTTGACTTTCTTGCACAGTGTGCACAGTGGTCACGTGTCAAAAAACTTGCACGACACAGAGTTAACACTGCACAGTTATGCCGAACGCTTAGATTTACATTTCAAAAGCTTCGACTTTGTTTTCGGTGGTTTAAATACGATTACAAAAATGTATGTTCAACGAATGTTCAACGAAAGAATAAATATTTTTTTATAATTGTCAGTGGGATATCAAATGAAACCTTTTAATGCGTAGATAAACCAACAATTTTTTTATATGGGATATCGCCAAATTCGTGTAAAAAAAAAACTTTTGTTAAACCTAAAAATCTAAAAAAAATCAGAAAATGTACCTTGATGGCAACCGGAATAGTTTAACAGGAATTTTAGATCAGATCAGATTTAGTTCTTCGAGAGATAAAGATTTTTTTTTTTTTTTTTAAAGTTATAGTTGGTGGCCGTAAAAAGGAACGCAACGTAGTTTTTCAAAATTTCTTTATTTTAACACGATTTTAGCCAAAAATGAGCTAAAAAACTCTTGTCCCACACCCATTCGAGTAATGCACATTGTTGTAAACTGGAATAGTACAACAGGAATTTTTGATCTGATAATTATTTCGAAAGTTATCAATTTGTTTGCTACACCATGCTTAAAAAAATTATCTGGCTGGTTGGAGAACTGGGTAATTTAGCTGGGTCTTGATGACTCAGGTACGCTTGTAAGCAAGTGGACAATTCTTTCAAAAGTTATCTAAATTAATTATTTTTAATACGTACCCCCAATTTATTATCACTTACTAAATATCTACAAAACTCGGAAATTCATACTTCACATCAATTTTTATTTTACATCCATGTGCCCATATTTAAAACATTAAATAAAAATAATTTCGCATTAAAATCGCCTGCGCGCCTGTAAATTTTCTCAACATTCAAAATTTCCAACAAAAAGTACTATCACTGTCCGATAATGGAAGGGAGATAATTTTCGTATTGTTTCAGAAATAAATTTTCATAATTAAACATATGTTCTCACAAAATATTGATAGGATTTTTAAATTGCAAAAAATTGCTGTTAGAATAATTGCAAAAGTACCAGCGAGAACATCATGTAGAGACCTATTTGTTAAATATAATATCCCGACTGTACACAGCCTTTATATTTTTAAATGTCTACTTGATGTCAAGCAGAATATAAATAATTTTGCAACTAATAGCTTCTACCATCGGTATGAAACAAGACGAGGTAACGACATAAGAGTAATGACGCGCAAGTATAGCTACTTAAACAAAGGGATCGATATTATGGGCCCAACACTATATAATAAATTGCCATTAGAAATAAAAAATCTTACTTTTAAACAATTTAAAATTGCTGTAAAAAAAATACTGTTTGGTGCTGCACTATATTCGATTGAGGAGTATATGGCAATGAATACGAATTTATAAATATGTTTTGACAAATAGATTTAAGAAATGATAAAGTTTGTTAAATATTGATTAGTTGTAAGTTGTAAATGTTATATTAATATAAATAATTGTACTTGGACATAAGATATGTGCATTTATTCTGTACTCTGTCTTAAATAAATAAATACTAAATACTAAATTCAATATAATCATCCAATTAGAGTAAAATTATAATATATTAAATAATAAAAAATAATCCATTCCTTAGAAAAGACACTTAAGAACAGACATGTTTAGTACTCTAACTTGAGATCTTTGTAAAGTTAACATGAAAAGAGAATCGTAAATTCTTAAACAGATGACAACTCTATCAATTAATAGATTAATCTATATCTTTAAAATAAACATTAGTTTTGGTTACTTATTTAGGGAGATTATACTATTTAATTTATGAATAATAACTGTCGTCCGAATGACCAGGATGAGAAATGATATTTTACACTTGGGCGATGTAAGCTTCTCGGAGTAGTTGAGCTTAAACCGTCATAAGGTTAAGACAAGTTAAAGTAGTTGAGTTAAGGTAGTCATCATGTAAAGTTCTGTTTAAAGCATATATATATAAACAAGTATATGGCGCATGAACGCTGGCTAGATGTTCCATGATAGAAGGATGGAGCTATGTATTGTCGTGCCCCTTTATGCATGAGAGGATAAATCTGACGCTCGATTGACACATATACGCATGCGTTCCAGTGTAGCGGGAAACGAGGATGAAACGAGGAAACCACTGTTGTGTTTACATGTACTAATATGCAGCGCACACATTTTTAAATAAATTGAAAATGTCTGTGATGTGATTAATTTGCAATAAAATATTTTCAAAACAATATAATTTAAATGTCCATTTAAAAAGTATTCCTAAGATAAACTTTAATGGTAATCGACGAATATGGCGAGGAGTTTCCTGCATCATGTATGTTTACAAACAGGCAGGACACTACTATTCATGATTTTTTTTTTCGTAAAATTTTCAAAAAAATCAGTTTAATAAATTGCAATGTTTTTATATCCGATATAAATGAAGTGCTTTACAATACCTGGTGTGCAGTGATGGGCACCAAACTTTAAAAACTTTAGAAATAACCCTTGAAGAATCAAAATTTATAGAAATGTTACCAAAAGCAATAGTTTTTTACTTTCGGACCATGACATGAAAATATTTGGTGAATATATTTTCACAAATTATTATTATTAAGTATAAGCCCAATCTTTGGGCTTATACTTATAGAAAATGTTTAGAAATTAACAAAGAATATAAAAAACTGAAACACCAACTAAATACGACAAAATTTGAACCAAGTAATAAAAAAATTAATAAACAAATTTCTATATTTAGTACCAGGAAAAAAATTAAGAAGTCGCACCTTTAAAAAATCGACAACGCAAGAGGAAGAAAATATTATTGAAAAAATACAGAAGTAACTTTTTTTTGTCTTAACTGTGTGAGTAGTTACACACACACACACACACACACACACACACACATGTGTAATTTCATTCATTTTATCTTCTTTGTATTTATTTAAGCAAATTATAATTTAAGAATGAATTATTTGTTGATTAACAATAATTTTATGATTATCGACAACACTGTGATATTTGTTCCTTTTGTTTTTTTGTTTTTTCTTGTTTTGTATTATTGTTCATAATAGCTACGTGCTGTTCTATTAAATAAATAAATAAATAATAAATTGATAATTATTATTGTCTTATTATTGATGTATTAATGATAATCTTAAATATATCCACAATAAATCAGAATATTATATTTTTATATCTCCGCTCAAGATCATTTTGAAGCATGCGCACATGTGTCAATCGAGCGTCAGATTTATCCTCTCATCTTTATGCCCGGTGAATTGTTTGCGCATGTCTAAATTACGACCTTGCTATTGGTCGAAAAAATTACAGTTAAGTGGGAAACAGAATGCACCGAGTTCTACGACGCGTTAACGGCGTACGTACGGCAGCATCTGTCAGAAGAAAGTTAAAACCAAGCTGTCGTACGCAAGTGCACAGAATGGACAACGTTCTACGCCGTTGATACTGAATGTTCGTCAACTTCCAACTTTTGACGCTGTTGAACGTTGACGCAGAACACCTAACCTCAGTTTTTACTGAATAATAAAGTGTTTGTATGTATAAATAACTTGCATACAACATAAATAACATCATTCACAAGTCTTCATCATCCATTATACTTTTAATAAAAGAAAGCGCACGTATAAATACAGATATAGGTTGTCAAGTGACACTTGACGGCGTTAAAAATTATTGCATTGTGTTCAGGCGAAATTTCTCAACGGCGCTACGCAACGCTGTCGCAAATGACGCCGCGCTGACGCTGTAGCGCGCTGTGCATTCTGTTCCAGGCTTTACGTAGCGGGAGTTAAGAGAAGGAACTAGGCATGTGGACATGTGGCGTCATTCTTTCTGTTAGAAATATTATATGAAGTTTTGTCTGTATTGAATTGTGAAAAGAGTTCGAATTTATAACGAAAATGCCAGCAAATTGTGTATTACAAACCTAAATGTAATTTTAAAGTAAAGAAGTGTGTTGTTCCTTTTAAATAATCGGTCAATATTATATTAGCCATTTAAACGGGTACAGCTACGTCTTTTTTACCAAATAGTATAAACTAACTAATTAGGATTTTTGTTTGATAACTTCTAACCTTATTTTTTTAAATGTAAATGTCATTTCATCTGATTTTATCCTGCTTTTTCAAAATGAATTGACACTACCCGAGCATGCGCATTGTGTTTTACGGTCACCAAAAGAGACAGACATATGTATATCTTACTCTCTATGTTGGAACATTTTAATTTACATTGAGAGATAGGCCAGGCGCCATATACTAGTTTATATATATATATATATGGTTTAAAGAGTCTAGAGGTTAACACGTGTTTAAGGGAGTTCAGTTAAGGCAACCATGGGTTAGAGACACTTAGCATGTTCGGTCGACTCGAATTAAAGTAACAAAGTAATTCCGTATATTCTATATTATCGTAGTGTATAGTGTACATAAAGAGATGGAGAGACAATATTCAGAGACACTGGTGCACCCAAGGAAGGAATATGAAGGAAGGAAATAAAAATAAGAATATACAAACACACTAGAAAATTTTTAAAATAGAGATGAGGACCTTTGTTTTAGGTCATCACTTTATATTTTCAAATTTAAATAAGTTTGTCTTCGCCCCCCCCCATCAAAAATTCCTGGGTGTGGCACTGTTCAGAGATATGTGAGAGACAAATGGTTTTAGCTGACTGCAGTGATTATTGTGATGTCAATTGGTTAAATTAGTGTTTAGTGTTAAAAAGTGTCTCGAGTGATTAGTGTTTGTGAATGTGTGTCTCTTTGGATTTAGCTGTCATCGTTAAGTTGTAAGTCTAGTGTAAATAATGTAAATATTAAAACCTGTATCGTAATTAAAGTAGGTTAGTTAAAATGAGGACTTTAATTCAACAACCCGTAACTCCTTTCTAAAAATCATAGCAACCAGCTGAAATCTAGGAAAGGAGTCCAGACTTGATCCGCTCGCAAGTTAATAACTTATAATTTTAGGGAGACGTAGAGTTTGAGAGATGCACAGTATAAGTACAAATGCAGTAAAGCGTGTTCTACATTATACTTTATTCGTCAATTTTCTAAACTTTTTTCTTTGAACTAGAAGTTGTCAAAGTTTTAATACAATTTATTTTTCAATTTTTTGGTAGAGAATAAAATTCTTACACGTGTTTCGGTTCATTTAAAGTACCAACATAAATATATAATTCTTATCTTATCAAGTGTTTATAACCTAGCTATTAGATTTGTAAAATTACTGATTTACGTAAAAAACACAATTTATATATTCGCCTATTCAAACCAATGATCAACAAAACACTATTAAACACGTGATAATCAGTGATGGGCGTTTACACGTAAACTTTAATTGTTTACGTTTACGTGTAAATTTATGTAAACAATTGGTAAACTTGTCAACAATGTAAACTATGTAAACTGTCAAATTTTGAGGTTAGTTTTAGTTATTTAATACGAATGATAGAGAGTTAATGAACAAGTAGCTTCAGTTTAAAACTATAAATTTATTTTAAAAAAATGGTGGAAAGAAACCAAAGTAATAGTTATGAAGAGCTAGGTTATGTTTTAAAAAAATAAAAAAAATATAGGGCGTTATGCAAAATTTGCAATGAATCTTTTTGTTATTAAAAAATATAGGCTGATTTTCTTAAAGATGAAATTTAATGTACTTATTGTGTTATTAAAAAATTATACTGCTTTTTTTAAAGAAAAAAGTTTTTTATTTTTCATATTCATATTTACTAATTTGTAACACCTATATCAATGATACATATTGATAAGTAAAATTTTTATTAATATGTATATTGGCTTGTCCTAATTTTATATTTTCCTTTTTCATTTAAAATTGTTTCATTAAAATTTTATTATTTATAAATATGTATTGATAATGGGGTTCTGTAATTCAAAATAAGTGCGCATGTCTAAATCATTGTTTACATTGTTTACGTTGTTTACATTGTTTACAAGAGTTTTTGTGTTTAGTTTACATCAATTGTTTACGCGTCAACAATGCGGTAACTTACATCATGTAACTTACGCGCCCATCACTGGTGATAATACAAAATATTTACAAATGTAATTTTAATATTGGTACTATTGTTAAAAGTGTCTACTGCGCATGCACCGAGTTCCAAGTTGTAGATGTTTTCAAGAAAAGTTTGATCAAATCTAGTTTTGAATAAAGTTGACCTTGACTACATAAAGTGTTCTACACTGTACAATTTCACTGATTTATTTCTAGTACAAGTTCTAGTCGAAGAAATAAGTATGAAAATTTGACGAGAATTGTATAATGTAGAACAGTGCTTCTTAAAGTGGTGGGCCGCGGCCCCCTAGGGGGCCGTGGTGTTCCCACAAGGGGGCCGCGAAGAACCGCAAATATAACACTTAATTATTTTATTATTTAAAAATGATATGTCGCTTTAACTTTAATGCTACATAAATATTATTCTTCATTATACATAGATTTTTGAATGATATGAGGGTAAAAAACTATATGTACGTATATATTTTATAAATCTTGGTTCCAAAAAAAAAAATAGGGGGGCCGTGGGTTATTGATTTGAGTTGCAGGGGAGCCGCGACATCAAAAAGTTTAAGAAGCACTGATGTAGAACACGCTTAAGACAATATTATATTCAAATTAATCAGCCAACCGTGACGTTTATTTCATCAATAGGATCATCTCTCCACAAGAGGTGGACCTCCTAAAGGATTGTTAGGCCAGATGGGCAAACTCATTAGTTGCACTTTTGTTTAATTAATATAAATTGAACTTACGTGTAATGTTTGACACTGATCCAATGGGAATTTAAGAGAAAACGATCTATCTTGCCGATCTCCTGGGTCTAGGAAACATGGAGGTTGTTTTTTGTGAAAACTTCCTCTTGTGTATATGACCCCAGAGAAATCCTCTTCAGTTGTCAGGTCTATCTGCATTGAATCGGCTCCACATTTCAACTGCACCTTTTCATACCCACCTTCCGCTATTCCAATCTTCATATCTTTACTCAGATCTTGCTCCCACACATCTAATTGAAAAGACAATTACAATTAAAAATAGGCACAACAATAAACTAGGGTTGCACAGATAAGCAAATTGGCAGATTATCGATTTATGGTTGATACCGATTAAGTTATAATGTATATGCAATCTGCTGACTTGTGATACATGTATAGTACCTCTGATTGTACGGTTTGTACTAGTGAGGAGCGCGTGACATGATTGAGTCACAATTGTGTCACGTCGTGACACAGCCGTTCACGATGAAAACGTGATTAATATTTTTTTCTCATGCGTTATTGAGCGTGATAAAAAAATTGTCGTGAATACAATCACGGCGTGTCACGATTCACAACAACAAACATTTATGCAAAATTGCACCAGTTTCAATTTTAGTTTTCGTTTTTAGGGTTTTGTAGGTATGACCAAAAAACCCTTATACCGTCATTTTGTCGTCTGTCTGTCTGTCTGTCTGTCTGTCTGTCTGTCTGTCTGTCTGTCTGTCTGTCTGTCTGTCTGTTCGGTAAAAATTGTAGCCAAACGGCTAAACCTAGAGAGTTGAAATTTGGCATGCTTATACAACTCTTTGACCCACACATAGGAAAAATACTAAAACATCTAAAAAACATATCCCCCTAAAAATATAAACAATAATGTGCTCATCAAAAAAAAAATATTTTTTTTAAATTCTGAGTAGGGTATCAAATGAAAGCCCTTAGTACGTGGATTAACGATCAAAATTTTATTTTTGCAAAATAAATTATTTTGATGCGATTTTTGCCAAAATTGTGCAAAAAAATTTTTGTCCCACACCCTGTAGCCTAGATGGTTTAAACTAAAAATCTGAAAAAATTCTAAGTAATGTACATTGGTGTGAACCGGAATAGTACAACATGAATTTTTGATCAGATTATGTTTTTAGAAAATAACGCATTTTTTGTGTTTTTAACTAAAATATGTTAAATATATAATTCGCTATGTAACACATCAGATAAGAAACTCTGGTAGCTCAGATGGTTTCGTAACGCACTTTGTAAATTGCAGTGCGAACGTTGCAGAGTTCGAATCCTGTTAATTTTATTGTTTTTTTTTTTTTGCATTTCTATTTTGTTTAAATTATTTTGTCAAAATTCGTTATATTTTGGTAAATGTTGCATTTATTTTTTAAAAGCGTAAATTTAATAACCAGAGGGAAGTGTTGAAATTATAATTTAATTCTGTGACGAAATCAGAGGGAGGGACTTATGATATAAGCAACCAATGGAAGCCATAGGCGCAATTTTAAAAATCTTACTGAACCTTGCTGTATAAATAAAATACTGTACATATTTAGAAACTTAAATAATGGTATTAGGCATTCGAATTAAAATTCATAAAAAAATATTTTGACATAAAATTTGTTTTGGCATCCCAAATAATCATCATTCAGTTACTAAATACCTGCAAAACCCAGAAATGTGTGAAGATTCACACTTCACATAAATTTTTTTTTTTTTTATGTTTTCATTTATTCACTACTACCGTGTTCTATCCTGCTGATATGTATGTCCAATATTTCAGAACTGTTTTCGGACAGTATACGTATGAGTAATTTTTTTTTCAACTGTCCGGCCTCTAATCATAACCAAATTAAATTTCATTAATATTAATTATACATACCATCAAGAAAAAAAAATCAGGAGTTTCGATCAGATCGACAGTTTTTGTAGTCAGTATTCGTTTATTTTTATTTATTTATTTTACATCGGCCTTTATTTCTGCAACGAGGCTAATCGCCGATCTGTTATTCGTTCTGGTGTACTGCGCGCTGATAAATTATGGGAAATCTTTAATAATAACTTGTTTTCTCTGCTATAAGTTAAACAATATTCAGAAATTTGGTCGTTTCAGATTTTTAAAAAGTTAAAGATTAACTAGAAAGCATATCCGCCTAAATATTGCAAAATTAACAAAAGCTTGTAATTTTTTATGTAACCATTTATAAACTAAGAAATAGTATTGTACTTGGTATTATTATTGACAAAAAATAACTGCATTTCTGCAATTATACTGAAATAAAAATACGACATTAGTATGTATTTTCACTTAAGTACACATTGCTAAGTATATAGACATTTCCTTTTTATCCACTTGAGTGAAAATAGTACATGTCATTTGTGTATTTACAAAAAGTCATATAATTGTGAAAAGTGAATTATAAATGACCATTTTTAGGGTTTTGTTAGGATGATCAAAAAATATTGCAGTTGTTTTAAGCTTCATATAACATTAGGGCCGGTCTTTCCACCTTCAGATAAAGTGGCTGGTAACGTTATCTGACGGATAAAAACAATAAAGCGTCTTTCCACCTTCAGATAAAGTTATTCCTACGAATAAACTATGCTATCTGGCAGATAAATTATTCGGTAGTCAAAGTAGCGAATAAGTAACAAATAAGTGCAGTCACTGTCAAAAAGTTAGAAATTAAATGATTTCTTGGAACAATAAATTGCAAAATGGACTTGAAAAATATAATTTGTTTGAATTTTATTAATTGTAGAAATAATGCCTTAACTCCAAAATAACAGTGCACCAATCCACGGTGAGAAAAAATATGAAAAAAGTATCTCGTGCAATATTCAGCTTATGTCTGATTTCATTTGTATACCTTGTACGGAAAATTAAATACACAAATTTCAACGAGTATTTTACGAAATTGCCCGCTATACACGAGTGGTTGCAGCCTGAGATGAAATGTTAGTGAAACTGCTTTCTTCTGTGAAAAAAAGGCTGAAGTAAACGGTGTCGAGAAGGATATTTTATATTAAACGTTAGCCGGGATCCACGCCTTACAATACAATGTTTAATAATTCTAATATTGGTTTCGAATTTGAGCAATAAGATTATAATTGGTATAGTAGCAACTGCAGTATTATGCAACTTTAACGTTACAAGAGTGGTTATGAAGAACCACCCACAAAAGATTAGTACTGTGTCGGTGACGTACCTGTAGAAATTGATTACTCAGAAGAAATGAAAATGAAAGAATATTCCGTGATTTAATTTCTTATTTTCAAATTTATTATAACTTATTTTGTATTTACATCAATCAAAATAAAATAAAAAAATTAAATAAACGTAGACCAATTATTATTAATATCTTCTATTTTCCATTCCCCCAATTTTACTACATGCTTACGACATTAATAATTGCTAAAATCTTGTATAACGCATACATAAATTTAATTTTGTTAATGACAATCACAGAACACAATATATTAAGAACGGACACTGGCAGCAAAAAAAATTAGTACGTTCCCTCTAGGAATATACCAATGAACTAAACAACAACAACCGCCAAATTTAAATTTTACTATCTGATTTACGTTCATAATTACCATTATTATTGTATTAAATATATTTTATTATTTATATTATCAAAAGTTTTACAATTAAAAAGAACAATTTAATTCCTTATTTATATAACATATAAATAAGGAATTTAAATAAATAAATCTAAATAAAAGGTGTAAGCTATTTATTTTTGAAACACAAAATTATACACAACATTAAATATTATTTTAAACACAACATTATAATTACTAATTACAAACACTGTATTAATAAAATTGGAGGCTATACCTGTTTTTTTATTTTTTCGGCCTCATATTTGGTTTCTACACATTTCAGATCATTATAAGACAATATCGGCAAAAAATCAATTTTTGCCCGTCTTCCCGAGATGTACAATGTATGTATCAAATACAGTATATGATGACCAAAATTGGAAATAAAACTCTATTATTTTAATCATGTATTTAAAAATTAACAAGCTTAAATGCGTATTACTTCAACACCAACTGTCATGTGTTTGACAGCTAATGGCGGCTGATCGACAGCTAGAACACGAAGTTTCTGATCGTTTCAAGTCGGGTGTATTCGTAATTTATTTTGCACTATGTCACCATCTACCAATATACCAGAAAACTAAAACTCGAGCCAAGGTTATTACATACCAGTGGCACCCGGGTGATGACAATAACCAAAAAAACGGCTCGACAGCTGTCAGTTTACCAATTTATTTATTTATTTCCATAGAGAAACAAAAAAAAAATCTTTCTCAACGCCTATTTCAGTTACACATTCAGTGTTACCAATCTGAGGATTAAATATGTGAGTCTCATTATCCAATAGATAAAGTATCAGATAACTTTATCTATCAGATAGTTACCCAGAAGGTGGAAAGACCGGGCCTTTTTACACATCATAAATAAAATTTGAGTGATAAAAATCATGCGGGAACGTCCAAAAAATCATGCTTTCATGATAGTTCCGCAGGACACAAGAGAAGGCTACAAGGCGTGCTTTTGCTCCCTGAGTAGTGTTAATAGAAATAATTAAGAATTGCCTTTATCATAAAAAATTCTCCATATTTTATCTTATTTTATATTGAAGTAATATAAAAGTTATATAAAAGTATTGCTAATAAAATTAAGAGATACACTTTACCGAAGTTATTTATCTGAAAATATTATCCATGATCAGTGCCGGCTGTGGGTTTTGCGGGGCCTCGGGAAAACTTGTAAAAAATGTTGCATTTGGTGTCAAAAACTTGCCCTAGCTACTAATAATTGTTAGAAATATGAAAGCGCGGGGCCTCGGGAAAAATCCCCGAAGTCCCGACCTCTGAGCTGGCCCTGTCCATGATACTTTCTTTTGAGAATTAAAAAAAAACTAGACGTGATGGAGAAAAACTAAAACATGATATAATCTGTCTCAATTTGTAATACGAAACTAAATCTGGTTACTTTGGTGACTGTTGTGGTGTAAATAGACTTTTTTGAAACCATAAACTTGTAAATCTGGCTTTTACATTTTAGGTGAAGTTTCATTATACTGAGGTTATATTCACTCAAAAACTACATGTCAGATACCAAATGGACATGTCAAATTTGTGATTGACATGTCAAATATTTTCAATTATATACAAATATTTATTTCATCTTATTTCGCTTATTCATATTATCTGTTCTGGTTGTATAAAATATATTTCAAATACTTGTCAATTTGTGTTTTATACAATTTGTGTTAGTAAGTTGACATACAGTCTGTTTCAAACGCTTAGGCGGAACTAAATGGGAATTTCGTTCTTTTAGGTTGTCACGACAAGGGATCTTGCTTGGGTTATTTCATTTTTCACGTTGCAATGTCAAAATTTAAAATTACAACAATGAAACCATGGAAACGAATGACCTATGTCAAAATTAAATTATTTTTTTAAATTTATTTTAATGACAAAAAAATTAATAAATGGGAAATTTGTATTAAGAACGACACAAAAAATCAAAATATAAAGATAATGACAATTTAAAATGATATTAACCTTAACAAAAAATGTGTATTGTAAGTATGATTTACAAAGCTTAAACAAAACGGTCGAAAAGCACGATTTAAACGATGAAAGTAACTAGATTGCAAAATTTAGTTCCGCTTAACCGTTTGGAACAGACTGTATACGTAATTTAATGTCAATTATGAATTGTCAAATATTTTGTTACTTCAGAATTACCACCCTAAGATGATATTTTAAATATACAACATAAAAAATGAAGTTTCCCTGTTAGTTTCGTATTACAAAATGAGACAGATAATATAAGCTGTTCACTTTTGTAAGAACACACTAGATCTGGTTATTTTGGTTACTTTTATGGTGTGTTACTGACTTTAAATGTCAATTAAAAATATTCCTTACGCTGTAAAACCGACTTTAGGTTGATAAGGTTATGATCATTATAATTAAGATATCATTTTTCATTATGACATATGTCAAATGGATCGACATTTTAAAAAAAGTGACTTTTTTTAATACCAACATCCCAGCAAACATTGAACTAACGGCCGAACGCCGGCAAACTGCTTTTACGCTGGTACATTGCTGGCACCAAAAGTAAGTGCAACGCCAGTATTAATAATGTACTTCACATTTGTATTTCGCACTCCGCCTATACGAAGTACTTTACCAGCATTTTATAAGCATTCCTTATTTGTATTAATCCAAGATTATTTCTAGCGGGCCAGTGCTTATGTTTATAACTTTTTTTGAATGTAATAATTTGAAAAGTCTGACCGTTCTTAGTCATAAAACACCCTAATGGCGTGGCCTTCGAGGGTCGGTACAAGTGATATTCTGTGAGTTCAAGTTGGGACGTGTTGGTGAACAGTTTTTAAAGATGTGTATTTGAATAGTTATTGATTGTGAGCATTATACAGTTTTTTATTGTGATTTGTGTGTGTTTTGTTAGATTTAAGGACGTAGTTTACACAAACTATTTCATATTAAATTGTTTAATTTTTAGTTTAGTTCAATCATAGTTTTTTTCATGTAATAAAATTTTCAATTATTAATAAATCTGATACAAGATTATAAATATGTCATTTAAAAAATATAATTTGTCATATTTCATTTTGAATAGTGACATCTTAAATATTTTGTAAATATAATACTAACCTAAAATAATACAAACTTAATCCAAAACTGTAAAGCTTTTTTTACAATATAACCAAGTTTCTAAAAGTCAGTAATACACTATAAAAATCACCAAAATAACCAGATCTAGCTTGTTCTTACAAAAGTGAACAGCTTATAGCATTAATGCTTATAAAATTTGTTTATTGAATTTATTTTAACAAGTATGATTTCTTTAGGTTGGCACTCTTCAAGTCAGGGGGAAAAGATGTGGTAGATAATACAAGACGAATATTGGCGAAAATTATTAGTCACCCCTTATCTTTAGGATGAAATTGGTTTGACCGAAATGGCAGAAAACCATTTTCTTAAAATTCTTCATTAAATTAATAAATTAAATAAACTAATTCCTGTTATTCCTGAAATTATATTTATTTAATATTTATAAATAAATCAATAAATTATAACTGTTAATTCAATTTACAATCGGCTAGTTTTACCATCGTTGAATAAATTTATTTAACAACTTAAGTTAACAATATCGCATCATTCTATTGACAGCAATGTTAATTTCTTCATTAATAGTTTAAAACCGATGCGATATTGTCAACTTTACTTGTTAAATACATTTATTCAACGATGGTGAAAATGGCCAAATGAGTATTTATTTTGCACCTAACCATTAATTTATTTTAATACTGGGTAAGTACACATATATTACATTTGAAACACTAGAGAGTGGGTATAATATAAGCACTAGTCTGTCAGAAATAAATCTTGCAACTAATGCGATTATTTTGCACTTTACCGTTGCTGGGCCAGCAACTGATACATCAATGGGCCAGCTAACCGCCACGGGGACACCGGGGTACTGGCCCAGTGCAAAATGCCAGCACTGGACCAATGCGAAATGCCAGCACTGGCCCAGTGCGAAATGCCAGCACTGGCCCATTACTTTCAATGCACTTTACCGTTGCTGGGCCAGCAACTGATACATCAATGGACCAGCTAAGGGCCACGGGACACCGGGGTACTGGCCCAGTACGAAATGCCAGCACTGGCCCATTACTTTCAATGCCGGCGAGTAGGTGCTTTACCAGTACTGGTCCGGATAAAAATGTTTGCTGGGACATCTTTGATATAGTAACAAAAAACATTGTTATAAAAATATTACATATCGAAACCTAAGATTAGATCAAAATATACTTTTTACTATAAAGTAAGAATCAAATAATCTCAAAAACAGCTCTAATGATTTTGATTAAAATTTGCAAGTGGATGAACTAATAGAAGAACTTGGTAATAATGTGGCGAAAGGATGCATGAGAAAATACAATTTTTGTAAATATGCGTGATATTCAAAATAAAGCGTGATGGTAATTTTTAAGCTAATAAAACATTTAGGCCCGGTCTTTCCACCTTCAGTTAAAGTCCCAGGTAACTATCTGACAGATAAGGTTATTTGTAACTTCATCTGCTGAATAAATGTCAATACCAGTCAGTGAATCCAATACGTCAGTCTCATTATCCGTTAGATAACTATCCGATAGATACATTTGTATAGAAAGAAGGGATGACATTTACTCAGGAGATGAAGTTACAAATAACCTTATCTGTCAGATAGTTACCTGGGACTTTATCTGAAGGTGGAAAGACCGGGCCTTAATGCAATGACATTAGCATGATTGGTAAGCTATAAAATTTATATAATTTGTCCAATTTTGGATTTTTTTGTTCGTGAGTTTCTCATACAAGATATGTATTACCAAAATTATTAACTAAAATTTTTAAGGTCAATGAATTTTATTTCAAGATCAACACATAAAAATGGCATTTTTTTTAAAATGTGACTTAACGGCTTAAAAGGTTGTGACAATCTTTTAATTCTCCTCTTTTAACCCAGCAATGTGCACACGCGCAAACCCGAAATATTACGGGCATATCTCATAGCGTTACGAAGACAGAATGAAACTTTTTTTTACAATATTTTTGTAGCTAAAACACAGAGGTATTATCGACTTTATTTTGATTGCTAATATCGTAGTAAGATTAATTTTCCGAATGTTTACTAATATATCATTTTAGAAGCATTTTAGATTTGGTTTTTTCGCTAAATTTCCTTGCATGGGGTCCCGTTTTACTAGAAGACTGAAGTGCTGCCTAGTAAAAAATGTAGTTTTTTTCCAAATATCCTTTTTGGCACCCCCCTTCCACTAGAAGCCTGAAGCGCCGCCCAGTAAAAAAAGTAGTTGTTTTCTAAATTTACTTTTGCCCCCCCCCCTTTACTAAAAGCCTAAAAAGCCGCCCAGTCAAAAAAGTAGTTTTTTCTAAATTTCGTTGCATGGCGCCCCCTTTTACTAGAAGCCTGAAGTGCCGCCCAGTAAAAAAAAGTAATTTTTTTCTAAATTTACTTTTTGTACCCCCCCCCCTACTAGAAACCTAAAAAACCGCCCAGTAAAAAAAAGTAGTTTTTTCTAAATTTCGTTGCATTGCGCCCCCTTTTACTAGAAGCCTGAAGTGCTGCCTAGTAAAAAATGTAGTTTTTTTCCAAATATCCTTTTTGGCACCCCCCCAGCAAACATTCAACTAACGGCCGAATGCTGGCAAACTGCTTTTATGCTGGTAAATTACTGGCACCAAAAGTAAGTGCAACGCCAGTATTAATAACCCAGCAAACATTGAACTAACGGCCGAACGCCGGCAAACTGCTTTTACGCTGGTACATTGCTGGCACCAAAAGTAAGTGCAATGCCAGTATTAATAATGTACTTCACATTTGTATTTCGCACTCTGCCTATACGAAGTACTTTACCAGCATTTTATAAGCATTCCTTATTTGTATTAATCCAAGGTTATTTCTAGCGGGCCAGTGCTTATGTTTATAACTTTTTTTGAATGTAATAATTTGAAAAGTCTGACCGTTCTTAGTCATAAAACACCCTAATGGCGTGGCCTTCGAGGTTCGGTACAAGTGATATTCTGTGAGTTCAAGTTGGGACGTGTTGGTGAACAGTTTTTAAAGATGTGTATTTGAATAGTTATTGATTGTGAGCATTATACAGTTTTTTATTGTGATTTGTGTGTGTTTTGTTAGATTTAAGGACGTAGTTTACACAAACTATTTCATATTAAATTGTTTAATTTTTAGTTTAGTTCAATCATAGTTTTTTTCATGTAATAAAATTTTCAATTATTAATAAATCTGATACAAGATTATAAATATGTCATTTAAAAAATATAATTTGTCATATTTCATTTTGAATAGTGACATCTTAAATATTTTGTAAATATAATACTAACCTAAAATAATACAAACTTAATCCAAAACTGTAAAACTTTTTTTACAATATAACCAAGTTTCTAAAAGTCAGTAATACACTATAAAAATCACCAAAATAACCAGATCTAGTTTGTTCTTACAAAAGTGAACAGCTTATAGCATTAATGCTTATAAAATTTGTTTATTGAATTTATTTTAACAAGTATGATTTCTTTAGGTTGGCACTCTTCAAGTCAGGGGGAAAAGATGTGGTAGATAATACAAGACGAATATTGGCGAAAATTATTAGTCACCCCTTATCTTTAGGATGAAATTGGTTTGACCGAAATGGCAGAAAACCATTTTCTTAAAATTCTTCATTAAATTAATAAATTAAATAAACTAATTCCTGTTATTCCTGAAATTATATTTATTTAATATTTATAAATAAATCAATAAATTATAACTGTTAATTCAATTTACAATCGGCTAGTTTTACCATCGTTGAATAAATTTATTTAACAACTTAAGTTAACAATATCTCATCATTCTATTGACAGCAATGTTAATTTCTTCATTAATAGTTTAAAACCGATGCGATATTGTCAACTTTACTTGTTAAATAAATTTATTCAACTATGGTGAAAATGGCCAAATGAGTATTTATTTTGCACCTAACCATTAATTTATTTTAATACTGGGTAAGTACACATATATTACATTTGAAACACTAGAGAGTGGGTATAATATAAGCACTAGTCTGTCAGAAATAAATCTTGCAACTAATGCGATTATTTTGCACTTTACCGTTGCTGGGCCAGCAACTGATACATCAATAGGCCAGCTAACGGCCACGGGGACACCGGGGTACTGGCCCAGTGCAAAATGCCAGCACTGGACCAATGCGAAATGCCAGCACTGGCCCAGTGCGAAATGCCAGCACTGGCCCATTACTTTCAATGCACTTTACCGTTGCTGGGCCAGCAACTGATACATCAATGGACCAGCTAAGGGCCACGGGACACCGGGGTACTGGCCCAGTACGAAATGCCAGCACTGGCCCATTACTTTCAATGCCGGCGAGTATGTGCTTTACCAGTACTGGTCCGGATAAAAATGTTTGCTGGGAATGTACTTCACATTTGTATTTCGCATTCTATACGAAGTACTTTACCAGCATTTTATAAGCACTCTTCTTCACTCATACTTTTTACTTAAAACTAAACTTTTTTTGAATGTAATAATTTGAAAAGTCTGATTGTTCTTAGTCATAAAACGCCCTAACAGCGTGGCCTTCAAGGGCCAGTACAAGTTGATACGTGTTGGTGAACAGTTTGTCAAGAAGTGTAATTGAATAGTTATTGTTTTGTGAACATTATACAGTTTTTTATTGTGATTTGTGTGTGTTTTGTTAGATTTAAGGACGTAGTTTACACAAACTGTTTCATGTTAAATTGTTTAATTTTTAGTGTAGTTCAATCATAGTTTTTTTCATGTAATAAAATTTTCAATTATTAATAAATCTGTTACAAGATTATAAATATGTCATTTAAAAAATATAATTTGTCATATTTCATTTTGAATAGTGACATCTTAAATATTTTGTAAATATAATACTAACCTAAAATAATACAAACTTAATCCAAAACTGTAAAGCTTTTTTTACAATATAACCAAGTTTCTAAAAGTCCGTAATACACTATAAAAATAACCAGATCTAGTTTGTTCTTACAAAAGTGAACAGCTTATAGCATTAATGCTTATAAAATTTGATTATTGAATTTATTTTAATAAGTATGATTTCTTTAGGTTGGCATTCTTCAAGTCAGGGGGAAAAGATGTGGTAGATAATATAAGACGAATATTGGCGAAAATTATTAGTCACCCCTTATCTTTAGGATGCAATTGGTCTGGCCGAAATGGCAGAAAACCATTTTCTTAAAATTCTTCATAAAATTAAATAAACTAATTCCTGTTATTCCTGAAATTATATTTATTTAATATTTATAGATAAATCAATAAATTATGTTAATACAATTTACAATCGGCCAGTTTTACCATCGTTGAATAAATTTATTTAACAACTTAAGTTAACAATATCGCATCATTCTATTGACAGCAATGTTAATTTCTTCATTAATAGTTTAAAACCGATGCGATATTGTCAATTTTATTTGTTAAATAAATTTATTCAACGATGGTGAAAATGGCCAAATGAGTATTTATTTTGCACCTAACCATTAATTTATTTTAATACTGGGTAAGTACACATATGTTACATTTGAAACACTAGAGAGTGGGTATAATATAAGCACTGGTCCATCACAAATAAATCTTGCAACTAATGCGATTATTTTGCACTTTACCGTTGCTGGGCCAGCAACTGATACATCAAAGGGCCAGCTAACGGCCACGGGGACACCGGGGTACTGGCCCAGTGCAAAATGCCAGGACTGGCCCAGTGCGAAATGCCAGCACTAGTCCAGTGCGAAATGCCAGCACTGGCCCAGTGCGAAATGCCAGCACTGGCCCATTACTTTCAATGCACTTTACCGTTGCTGGGCCGGCAACTGATAAATCAATGGGCCAGTAACGGCCACGGGGACACCGGGGTACTGGCCCAGTACGAAATGCCAGCACTGGCCCATTACTTTCAATGCCGGGGAGTATGTGCTTTACCAGTACTGGCCCGTATAAAAATGTTTGCTGGGATGACATACAGCTTCAAAGTTGCAAACTATTGAAAACAAAATTCCCTCTTAGTTTGTTCTTACAAAAGTGAACTGCTTATATGAAATCAAGATTCGCCATTCTACCTAAATCACCCCAAAAACAAAAAACGGAGGACATTTTTTTTGCATCCCTGTGTTATATAGAGTTCAGTTTTTTAAAGAAGTCTGTTCAATGAAAAATGATCGAAGCAACTTACTTATTTACATATTTATTTCTCACTCATGCTTGCAAGGTATGTGCGAGACAGAAATATATATTCTCTGAACGTAGGTATTCTGCAGTTACCCCCACACAAAGCCAATCGTCGAAATACATTAAGCAATAGGGGATACGCATAAAATTTATATTTTCTTAAAAGTACATTTTTTTAATATTTTAATATTAGTTATGTCACCTAACAAAACAAAAATCACATTTTAATTAATATTTTAGCGAAATTTTTTATTGAAATCCGATTTCCGAGTAGATAAGACTGAACATGACGTCAGAACCTACACGGCACAGACTACCTACTCCAAGGCAAGCCTTTACGTGTGTATTAGAGATGACAACAATTAATCGAATATTGAAATAATCGATTATTTTGTTTCAATTAATCGATTAATAATACAATATTTTTGGTTTCGATTAATTAATAATTAATCGATTAATTTATTATTAATCGATAATTTTATTTTATTTTCAAGAAATTACTTGGTTGTGATGTTGAAACACTGGTCGGTAAGATAACTTTGCTCTCTTCTTTTCAATTAAGTCCCTAGGTTATTAGGCCTTCAAAACACTCGTTCTCGCCCATCTGGAGAATTAAACTGACCCGCTACTCATTTCTGCACAATATACTGCTATAGTTTGCGTCCAGGCAGTTCAAATGTTCACGTGCGAAAAGCAATCTTCCAACTCGATAATTTGCGAGAAAAGCCTGGCAAGTTACAGGTCTTCTGGATACAAGCCCTGGTTTCCTCAGTCGTCTTTGGACAGTTCGCGATGAAATTGCCAAATGTCTTGTGGCTCGTGGATGCTGTTCGCTGATGACGCTTTATAGACTCAAACTAACGTTGGCGGCCCTGCTTACGACAGTTGATTAAACTAAACCTGTTTTGAATGTAATAATTTGAAAAGTCTGATTGTTCTTAGTCATAAAACGCCCTAACGGCCAGTACCCCCTCGAGGGCCAGTACAAGTTGATACGTGTTGGTGGACAGTTTGTTAAGATGTGTATTTGAATAGTTATTGTTTTGTGAACATTATACAGTTTTTTATTGTGATTTGTGTGTGTTTTGTTAGATTTAAGGACGTAGTTTACACAAACTATTTCATGTTAAATTGTTTAAGTTTTAGTTTAGTTCAATCATAGTTTTTTTTCATGTAATAAAATTTTCAATTATTAATAAATCTGTTACAAGATTATAAATATGTCATTTAAAAAATATAATTTGTCATATTTCATTTTGAATAGTGACATCTTAAATATTTTGTAAATATAATACCAACCTAAAATAATACAAACTTAATCCAAAACTGTAAAGCTTTTTTTACAATATAACCAAGTTTCTAAAAGTCAGTAATACACTATAAAAATCACCAAAATAACCAGATCTAGTTTGTTCTTACAAAAGTGAACAGCTTATAGCATTAATGCTTATAAAATTTGATTATTGAACTCTTCAAGTCAGGGGGGAAAGATGTGGTAGATAATACAAGACGAATATTGGCGAAAATTATTAGTCACCCCTTATCTTTAGGATGCAATTGGTTTGGCCGAAATGGCAGAAAACCATTTTCTTAAAATTCTTCTTAAAGATTAATAAATTAAATAAACTAATTCCTGTTATTCCTGAAATTATATTTATTTAATATTTATAAATAAATCAATAAATTATAACTGTTAATACAATTTACAATCGGCCAGTTTTACCATCGTTGAATAAATTTATTTAACAACTTAAGTTAACAATATCGCATCATTCTATTGACAGCAATGTTAATTTCTTCATTAATAGTTTAAAACCGATGCGATATTGTCAACTTTATTTGTTAAATAAATTTATTCAACGATGGTGAAAATGGCCAAAAGAGTATTTATTTTGCACCTAACCATTAATTTATTTTAATACTGGGTAAGTACACATATGTTACATTTGAAACACTAGAGAGTGGGTATAATATAATCAATGGGCCAGCCAACGGCCACGGGGACACCGGGGTACTGGCCCAGTGCAAAATGCCAGCACTGGCCCAGTGCGAAATGCCAGCACTGGCCCATTACTTTCAATGCACTTTACCGTTGCTGGGTCAGCAACTGACACATCAATGGGCCAGCTAAGGGCCACGGGACACCGGGGTACTGGCCCAGTACGAAATGCCAGCACTGGCCCATTACTTTCAATGCCGGGGAGTATGTGCTTTACCAGTACTGGCCCGTATAAAAATGTTTGCTGGGACTGTCATCTTCAAATAATGGCGCAGCTCTTACAACGTTTTCTGGCCACAATTTAATTTTATTGCACAAAAAAGCTTGTTGAAATTTAGAAATCTCTAAGATGGGTAACTTAATGGCAAAATTTTATTTTAACAATGAATTATTTGTATTAAAATTTACGTACTTAATATGCAATATTACATAGTCTTCGTTCAAACGGGCATTATTTATTGTTACAGTCTGTTTAATTAGCAACAGTTTATGCAGACATTGTATTACCTTCCATTACTTATATTTTCCTAATAAAACGGTCAAATGATTTTATATCAGCCTTTAAAATACAACATTAAGGCCCGGTCTTTCCACCTTCAGATAAAGTCCCAGGTAACTATCTGACAGATAAGGTTATTTTTCACTTCATCTGCTGAGTAAATGTCAAGAGTGTATATGTTTCTTTTTTTATTTCATAATCGACTAATCGATTATTTTTTACCAACATTTCGATTAATCGATTAATTAATTTTTATTGCCATCTCTAGCGTGTATAGTGTATTGTGTGAGAATTTTGTATTTGTTTTTTAGACAATTTTTCATGCATTTATTATTAAAATGGCAGATAAAGATTTTGTTATTTTTGAGTGACAATTTACCCTACATTGATGTTCTTCATCCTTTTCTTTTTTTTCACCATTAGGTAATGAAATAAATTATTTTTGAGTTTTAAAGAAAGTATTTGTGCAAATCGGTACTAAACAATATTTTCGAAGTACTGGGGCTTGGATCTTCCATATTTTATATATTTTAATATAAAATTTAATTGGGTAAACATGTAGAATAACTTTATTTTAATTAAAATCACTCTAACTTTACACAACCTATAAAAGTTATACAAGCAAATAAGTTCACGACAGACTGTGTAGGCTGTAGGTTGTAGTCTGGGTAGGGTGTGACGTCACAGCCCAGTTTGTAAACAATCTGAGTATTTTTCGCGCGCTTATGAATTAAATATTTTTTTAAGCTTTTAAATTAAAAAAAAAAAAAATGGAAAACTGTTTTTTATGTTTATATGCAATAAAATGAATATAATAAAAAATAAAATAAAAATCATGACTGTGCCCTATTGGTGCTGCCAATGCATGCAGGACATTGAAACATTGTATATCATAAATTGGAGATGAAATATTTGTTTTACGCACGTCAGTAGTGACGGTTTTAAATAAAAATCAAGTTAATTGAAAGAGAGAGTTCATCTCTAATGTATCATTCATTTTAATTTATAATTCATTTAATTTTGGGGGGCCCGCAGTTTTGCAGCTCTTATGTACCAGCCACCATCGTTTTTTTAGGGTTTTGTAGCTATAACTACCAAAAGACGCTTATAACGTCACGTGTCTGTACGGTAAATGTGTCTGTAGAAATTGTAGTAAAACGGCTTAACACAGAAATATGAAATTTGGTATGCTTATACAATTTTTTTACCCACATATAGGAAAAATACTGAGAGTTCAAAAAAACACATCCTCAGATATATATAAACAAATGTGTAATTAATGAAAAAATAAATATTATTTACAATTTTGAGTGGATTACCAAATAAAACCTCTTAATGTGTGGATACACGGGCAAAATTTTATTTTTGAAAAATCTATTTTTTTATGGGATTTTGCCAAAAATATGTAAAAAAACTTTTGTCCCCTACCCTATTTTCCAGATGGGTGGATCTAAAAATCTGAAAAAATCTACATAATGTACATTGATGGGAACTGGAATAGTTCAACAGGAATTTTTGATCAGATTAGTTTTTTGAAAAATATCGTATTTTTAGTGTCTGAAAATAATAATTAATTTTTTTCAATTTATTGTGTGATATAAAAGAAAGCTCTTAAAACGTAGAATAAGGAACGAAAAGTAGTTTTTTAAATTCGTTTCTTTTAATACGATTTTAGTCAAAAATGTGCCAAAAAAATTTTCGTCCCGCCTTTTTTTATCCCATGGGGGTAAACTAAAAATTATAAGTAATGTACATTGATCTGAGTCGGAAACGTACGAGAGGAATTTGTTATCGGTTTTGGAAAATAATGCAGTTTTTATGACAAAATTAATTATTTTTTAATTCATGACTAAATTATGGCTAATAATCTCTTGAATTAGATGGTTACGTCTGTAAAATATAATAAGATGAGGAAGTAATGGGATTCGGACTGGTCAGAAATTAAAATTAAAACAATATTTTAACTTCGCTAACGTTTCGATTTAATATTAAATCTTCATCAGAGCTAGAATGAAAATATAGCTATAATTTAAGATGATACAATTTGTTTTACAATATAAAGTATAAGAAATTAATTTTACATAAATTAAATAGATCTATTTATTTATTTATTTATTTATTTATTTTCATCTTAATATTAATATTACCATAATTTTCACATTTAGTTGTAGTTAGATATTGATAAATTGATATTGTAAAATTAATTTCTTATACTTTATATTGTAAAACAAATTGTATCATCTTAAATTATAGCTATATTTTCATTCTAGCTCTGATGAAGATTTAATATTAAATCGAAACGTCAGCGAAGTTAAAATATTGTTTTAATTTTAATTTCTGACCAGTCCGAATCCCATTACTTCCTCATCTTATGGCTAATAATGTTATGGATTTTTTTGTATTGATGACTAAGGTAATGTATGTCTTTTTTTTTATATTAAAAATATAATAAAAAATTGCTAACAGGTGCCAACGAATCGGCTTCTTAAGGAGCTTGCACTCATAAACTCGATTAATAGACAGAGCACCTATCGTTATATGTCTTGTTTTTAAAGAATTGAAGACAAATAAATCATCTATCAAATACCTACAAAACCCTGAAATGTGTGAAAATTCACAGTTCACATCAATTGTTTTAATTATACATTTTGTATGCCAGCATATCCCCCAAATATTCATCTTATTAAAAACTGCACTAAACCGAAAAGAATCCTCTCTTTATTCTAAATTGCTTTTCTGATATATTTTGTTGCTGTTAAGTAAATAATAAGTGAGGTAATTCAAGATTTTAGCTGACATTTCCCGTATAAAAGATTTAGAATTGCCGTACAGCTTGTGTTCGAATTCCGGTTTTGTTTTGTCATCATATCAAATTACATGAAAACATGTTTAGCTGTTTTTGGTAAATCTCAGACAGACAGACTGATTTTTGGTGGATATATTTACATGAAAATTGTGAAGCATGGGGACCAAAGAATTAAAAAAACAGAAAAAAATACTCTACTTTTATTTATATAGATTTGTTGAATAAGAAACTATTTACACTCTTTATTAATATCAGATTTCTCTGGAGAAATACCTTTAACCTCTTATGGGACGCTAGTCTTTCATGGAATACATGTTGGCATGCTGGTTAGTTAGTAAACAACGTTAAGAAAATTGCAGTAAAACAATAAATGCACAATGTTTTCAAACATATACAGAACTATATTAATATAAATAATATATTTGTCAAATCATTTAAAAGACTCTTACTTCTTGCGTGTTAGATTCCAATTGAATTCGATAATCAATTGCGCAGCATAGTTTGCGAATTTTCTATTTCTATAAAATGTATATATACTTACCATGAGTTCTAACTACTCCGTATAGTAAAAAGGTAGATATCACTATGATTGTAGAGGAAATATATTCAACAATGTTCACCATGTCTAACACTGTAAGTCTGTGTGTAACTCAGCTGTGTACATGTATACAACTCCAAGTAATTTCGTTCACCGGTAAACGAACTTGACTTTCACCTGAAGATGAAACATCCGCGCTCTTCTACTATCTTTCCCACTGAAGTAGAATGGATAGTGGGGGATAACAGTAAAACTGGCATTTGTTAGAATTAAACGGAACTTTATTGCCTGTTACATCATTAGTTTTGTGACCACATGTGTGAACGATCTTGAATATAATGTCGAAGAACAGGTCTATATAAAGAGAATGATTATAGTTTTACGAACCATAATAGTTACTTATAGTGGGAAATTGATTGGTCCGTTACTTTGTGATATTCCATATTAAAATAAATAAAAACACTAATTTCTGTGCAAAATATCACTTTATTATTTAACTAATAACACGACTAGTTTCGCCATACAATAGCATTATCAAATGATTCAAATGATGTAATGAATGGAGAACATTCAATGTACAGACCTTATATATTAACAGTACAGAAAAACCCTAATTATACTCTATCTCAGAAAGACTGATAGTAATAAATCATTTTGTCAGGCAGTTAACAGTGGCGTGCACATTTTAAACACCGTTAAATTGGTTTTGTGTATTTCTGTATTACTATTTATCATTTTATTAAACGCACGGCTGTGACCATATTTATCATCCCAGCAAATATTTTTATACGGGCCAGTGCTGGTAAAGCACATACTCCCCGGCATTTAAAGTAATGTGCCAGTGCTGGCATTTCGTACTGGGCCAGTACCCCGGTGTCCCCGTGGCCGTTATTGGCCCATTGATGATCAGTTGCCGGCCCAGCAACGGTAAAGTGCATTGAAAGTAATGGGCCAGTGCTGGCATTTCGCACTGGGCTAGTGCTGGCATTTCGCACTGGGCCAGTGCTGGCATTTTGCACTGGGCCAGTACCCCGGTGTCCCCATGGCCGTTAGCTGGCTCACTGATGTATCAGTTGCTGGCCCAGCAACGGTAAAGTGCAAAATAATTGCATTAGTTGCAAGATTTATTTCTGACGGACCAGTGCATATATTATACCCACTCTCTAGTGTTTCAAATGTAACATATGTGTACTTACCCAGTATTAAAATAAATTAATGGTTAGGTGCAAAATAAATACTCATTTGGCCATTTTCACCATCGGTGAATAAATTTATTTAACAAATAAAGTTGACAATATCGCATCGGTTTTAAACTATTAATGAAGAAATTAACATTGCTGTCAATAGAATGATGCGATATTGTTAACTTAAGTTGTTAAAAAAATTTATTCAACGATGGTAAAACTGGCCGATTGTAAATTGTATTAACAGTTATAATTTATTGATTTATTTATAAATATTAAATAAATATAATGTCAGGTATAACAGGAATTAGTTTATTTAATTTATTAATTTAATGAAGAATTTTAAGAAAATGGTTTTCTGCCATTTCTGCCAAAAAATTACATCCTAAAGATAAGTGGTGACTAATAATTTTCGCCAATATTTGGCTTGAATTATCTACCACATCTTTTCCCCCTGACTTGAAGAGTGCCAGCCAACCTAAAGAAATCATACTTGTTAAAATAAATTCAATAATCAAATTTTATAAGCATTAATGCTATAAGCTGTTTACTTTTGTAAGAACAAACTAGATCTGGTTATTTTGGTGATTTTTATAGTGTATTACTGACTTTTAGAAACTTGGTTATATTGTAAAAAAAGCTTTACAGTTTTGGATTAAGTTTGTATTATTTCAGGTTGGTATTATATTTACAAAATATTTAAGATGTTACTATTCAAAATAAAATATGACAAATTATATTTTTTAAATGACATATTTATAATCTTGTAACAGATTTATTAATAATTGAAAATTTTATTACATGAAAAAAACTATGATTTAACTAAACTAAAAATTAAACAATTTAACATGAAACAGTTTGTGTAAACTACGTCCTTAAATCTAACAAAACACACACAAATCACAATAAAAAACTGTATAATGTTCACAAAACAATAACTATTTAAATACACATCTTGACAAACTGTCCACCAACACGTATCAACTTGTACTGGCCCTCGAAGGCCACGCGGTTAGGGCGTTTTATGACTAAGAACAATCAGACTTTTCAAATTATTACATTCAAAAAAAGTTTAGTTTTAAGTAAAAAGTATGAGTGAAGAACAGACGATAGCCCGTATAAAAATGTTTACTTGGATTAATACAAATAAGGAGTGCTTATAAAATGCTGGTAAAGTACTTCGTATAAGCGGAATGCGAAATACAAATGTGAAGTACATTATTAATACTGGCGTTGCACTTACTTTTGGTTCCAGCAATTTACCAGCAGTAAAAGCAGTTTGCCGGCATTCGGCCGTTAGTTGAATGTTTGCTGGGATATCATTAAACACACCCCTGTGACCATATTTTTCCTGAAAATTTTAGCGTCAAATTTTTATGGTCTATTGTGTTTAACCCTAGTTCGTATTCCCATATAATATGTGCGGCTCACTCGGTTGTTTTTAACAATATTTCGTTTCGAACTATTCATATTTTGTCGCTTTTGTTTTGCCGCTTCTGCGGGAAAAAAACAATAACTTTTTACAAATAATAAATTTTATTACTATCAGTCTTTCTGAAATAGAGTATAACAAATACTTGGAAAATTGGGAAATAACCCATGGAAATACAAGTGATGAACTAAAAAAAAAGGTCCTCACTTCTAAAAAACATTTTTCTCCAAACAATTCTGGGGGGGCCAACTGGGGGCCAGAGCAATTTTTGAGGGAGAAAATTCTCTACCATCATGACAATGCACCTGTCTATTTCAGCGGCATTGTAAGTCGAAAACTGATACAATGTTGAAGTATGAAGTAGTAGATCGTCCATCTTATTCGCCAGAGTTGGCACCCTCCGACAGGATTGTTAATTAAAATTTTTGGCGCACAGCAACAAAGGCTATTTGCGCCTAACGCAGCCCATTTAAATGACTACACTACATATTAAAAACAATAAATTAAACAATCAATAAATAGATAGAAACAATAAAATTACGCATACTCAATAAAAGAAATCTTGCACAGACAAACACAAATAAATAAGATAAAAAGGTCTGTTCGAAAATTTGAACAATTTCAGGGTGATGGTAAGAGGCTGTAAAGGGGTCAATTACCAGCGAATATCACAGTCAATAACTAGAAACACTCTACATGGACAGAGGTTCGGTCGGATGACCTCAATAAATGATTATTTTGAGAGCCTCTCAATCATTCACCCCTCATCCAGGTGTAGGAGCTCGCCCCCTGGCATCGGCGATTAGTGTCGTTGCAGAAATAGGCCGATGTAAAATAAATAAATAAATAATTTTGAGAGCCTCGAAAAAATACTTTAGGAAGGCATACAGACGCTACAGCATTGGTAAGTGTATAGCATTACGAGGTAATTATGTAGAGATATAAAAATAAAAATAAAAAAAAAAATTTTTTTTTTTGCAGACTTCATCTCGCCCTCATCAAAGTATTGAGATAGTAGATTAAACTAGTGTTTCAAAACCTTTTTGTGTTAGCGATATATATATATATATCAAACTATAGTCCGTTCAAATATGAGAATGCAGTATTGCTCTTATGGGAAATGAGAGCGGCGTTGTTGAGAGCCAAATATTGTAAAAATGTTAAATATTTCAATGAACCCACTCTTATGCGTAATAATATTATAATTACCCAATATTATGCGTAATTTTATATTCTTTTGTTGATATTTTACTCAAATTAAATGGAAAAAGTATCGGAGAAAAAATGATTAACCATTTCTACCGCGTTTTCAACGACCAGCGAGATTTACAGCTGGCAACCTCGCCAAGGAAGAAAAGGATAATGGTAATGGGAGAACCCATTAGAGAGTATGAAAAAGAACTATTCCATTTGCCTGGTACTGCATTCTAACCTTTGAACGGACTATAGTTAGATTTTCGCAACACATCGTAATTATTAGGATAAAAATTAGCTTAATTACAGTACATTTCGCTACTTGTCGTAGATGACACATTAAACTCGTATCCAACACAAATACGTAGTTTAAAAACCAGATTTATTCAAAACCAACTCTCCGATTTTCGATATGAATAATGAAAAAGGTTTCAAAAAACTTTCCAAAATTGATTTTAATTACATTTATTTATGTAAACTGGAATTAAATAAAAACGAAATTAAATGAAAATAATAATTACACCGTGAAAAAACATATAAAATACATGTTTATAGGCATATATTACACATTTTATTTGTTATAACTACATTCACATTGATGGTAATGCTAATTAGTTGAAAAATTGACGATTAATTGTTTATAAGAAAAAACAAAATTGTTTTTAATACAGGGTTCGGCAGAAATAACTCCTACCAGTAGCGGCTGGTGGATAAAATATTTAGTGGAACACTTTTTGATCCATATACTGCAATGGTGTCCAGTCTACGACCCGCGGGCCTAGTCTGGCCCAACAATAAGTTTCAAACGGCTCGCATGAAATTTCTGCCCCTTGTTTTTTTAGAATCACTCTCTCCCTTCCTCAAAAGGTTTTGGGAATTTCTCCACTCCCCCTGTCCTTAATTGATTTTCAGAATTTCCGTCCTCTGTGAATTTTAAATATCTGGTCCCCAATTCAACTCAATCTGGCGTGTGAAACATATGTAGAATTCATATACACAATATATCAAGGTAGAGGGAAAACAATTTTTCCCAAAACGCGATGTGTAAGTTGGTAAAAAAATTCGATGATCTATGTTAACCATAATAACATTAAAAATGAAGAAAAATATTTCGCTTTCAAATCATACTTCCAAGTACGACTTGAAAATGAATAATTTTTTATTCTATACAGGGTGCTAGGTAAATGTCCGGCACAATTTAAAAGACAGCATGGTGACGTAGAATGCAATTGATATTTCCTTTGCCAATTTTCTTTAAAATGTGAATTTCGTCCAAAAATAACCTAGCAAAAATTTTTATACGGGCCAGTGCTGGTAAAGCACATACTCCCCGGCATTGAAAGTAATGGGCCAGTGCTGGCATTTCGCACTGGGCCAGTGCTGGCATTTCGCACTGGGCTAGTGCTGGTATCTCGCACTGGGCCAGTGCATATATTATACCCACTCTCTAGTGTTTCAAATGTAACATATGTGTACTTACCCAGTATTAAAATAAATTAATGGTTAGGTGCAAAATAAATACTCATTTGGCCATTTTCACCATCGTTGAATAAATTTATTTAACAAATGAAGTTGACAATGTCGCATCGGTTTTAAACTATTAATGAAGAAATTAATATTGCTGTCAATAGAATGATGCGATATTGTTAACTTAAGTTGTTAAATAAATTTATTCAACGATGGTAAAACTGGCCGATTGTAAATTGTATTAACAGTTATAATTTATTGATTTATTCATAAATATTAAATAAATATAATTTCAGGAATAACAGGAATTAGTTTATTTAATTTATTAATTTAATGAAGAATTTTAAGAAAATGGTTTTCTGCCATTTCGGCCAACAAATTACATCCTAAAGATAAGTGGTGACTATTAATTTTCGCCAATATTCGGCTTGTTTTATCTACCACATCTTTTCCCCCTGACTTGAAGAGTGCCAACCTAAAGAAATCATACTTGTTAAAATAAATTCAGTTATCAAATTTTATAAGCATTAATGCTATAAGCTGCCCAACAAACATTTTTATCCGGACCAGTACTGGTAAAGCACATACTCGCCGGCATTGAAAGTAATGGGCCAGTGCTGGCATTTCGTACTGGGCCAGTACCCCGGTGTCCCGTGGCCCTTAGCTGGTCCATTGATGTATCAGTTGCTGGCCCAGCAACGGTAAAGTGCATTGAAAGTAATGGGCCAGTGCTGGCATTTCGCACTGGGCCAGTGCTGGCATTTCACATTGGTCCAGTGCTGGCATTTTGCACTGGGCCAGTACCCCGGTGTCCCCGTGGCCGTTAGCTGGCCCATTGATGTATCAGTTGCTGGCCCAGCAACGGTAAAGTGCAAAATAATCGCATTAGTTGCAAGATTTATTTCTGACAGACTAGTGCTTATATTATACCCACTCTCTAGTGTTTCAAATGTAATATATGTGTACTTACCCAGTATTAAAATAAATTAATGGTTAGGTGCAAAATAAATACTCATTTGGCCATTTTCACCATCGTTGAATAAATTTATTTAACAAATAAAGTTGACAATGTCGCATCGGTTTTAAACTATTAATGAAGAAATTAATATTGCTGTCAATAGAATGATGCGATATTGTTAACTTAAGTTGTTAAATAAATTTATTCAACGATGGTAAAACTGGCCGATTGTAAATTGTATTAACAGTTATAATTTATTGATTTATTCATAAATATTAAATAAATATAATTTCAGGAATAACAGGAATTAGTTTATTTAATTTATTAATTTAATGAAGAATTTTAAGAAAATGGTTTTCTGCCATTTCCGCCAAAAAATTACATCCTAAAGATAAGTGGTGACTATTAATTTTCGCCAATATTCGGCTTGTTTTATCTACCACATCTTTTCCCCCTGACTTGAAGAGTGCCAACCTAAAGAAATCATACTTGTTAAAATAAATTCAGTTATCAAATTTTATAAGCATTAATGCTATAAGCTGTTCACTTTTATAAGAACAAACTAGATCTGGTTATTTTGGTGATTTTTATAGTGTATTACTGACTTTTAGAAACTTGGTTATATTGTAAAAAAAGCTTTACAGTTTTGGATTAAGTTTGTATTATTTTAGGTTAGTATTATATTTACAAAATATTTAAGATGTCACTATTCAAAATAAAATATGACAAATTATATTTTTTAAATGACATATTTATAATCTTGTAAGAAATTTATTAATAATTGAAAATTTTATTAAATGAAAAAAACTATGATTTAACTAAACTAAAAATTAAACAATTTAACATGAAACAGTTTGTGTAAAATACGTCCTTAAATCTAATAAAACACACACAAATCACAATAAAAAGCTGTATAATGTTCACAAAACAATAACTATTTAAATACACATCTTGACTGTCCACCGACACGTATCAACTTGTACTGGCCCTCCAAGGCCACGCGGTTAGGGCGTTTTATGACTAAGAACAATCAGACTTTTCAAATTATTACATTCAAAAAAAGTTTAGTTTTAAGTAAAAAGTATGAGTGAAGAAGAGACGATAGCCCGTATAAAAATGTTTGCTTGGATTAATACAAATAAGGAGTGCTTATAAAATGCTGGTAAAGTACTTCGTATAGGCGGAATGCGAAATACAAATGTGAAGTACATTATTGATACTGGCGTTGCACTTACTTTTGGTGCCAGCAATATACCAACAGTACAAGCAGTTTGCCGGCATTCGGCCGTTAGTTGAATGTTTGCTGGGAAACAAACAAAAAGATGCCCCAAATTTTGAAAACCATTGACTTTTTTTATTTTTCATATTAATCCAGAAGTTGTGTAGTTGCCATAGAAAAAAATAATTTTAATTGTAGTTCAATAATAGAATTTCAAAGTACGTGTTGGGGTATGGGGAAGAATACAACCTAGAGGACTTCTAGTTCCAACAGGATGAAGCTATGGGCCGTTGTTCGCATGAAATTTTGCAGGAGATGTTCCCGGGTCGAGTGGTCTCCTTAAGTTCGTTCTAAAGTATAATGCTTCGTTCAGAACCTCCAAATTATAAATTAGAATTAACTTGAAATTAGTACCTAACATAAAATTTGTACGTAAAAATTAAGTAGCATTCACAATATAAATTAAAAAATTAAGCAACTGACAAAAATTTTCTACTTTATCGATCGATATTTGACAGCTGTTTACATTTGCTAATGAGTTTTTGAGTGTTTCATAGTTCTGAAAAGAATTAAAATGGAAGAAAAAATTATATTTATTCTCATAGAAAACATAAAGATGTGGATAGAAATAAAAAAATAGAAATTTTTAGGTTGACAAGGGCTTACTGCGCATGCGCCAATTATAAATTAACCTAAGGGTTTGTAGTCTACAAATATCTAATTTTAATTTATAAGTATAAGTATTAATTTTGAAGGTTGTGAATGATAACGTACAGTTACGTATAATAAACATTTACGTTAATTCTAAGTACTAATTCTGATTCCTAAATTCGAGGTTCTGACCGCAGCATAATGTGAAACACAATACTTCCTTCCAACTTTCGATGCTACACTACTAACTACACTATTTTCAAAACTACCTTCGATTTTTGGATGACAGTTGTATACTTCTCAGTCGTACCAACCACCAACTTTTTAGTTTTTGTTTACAACTTAACTTTTAGAAGTTTATTAAGTTGATACGAAGTTTATTTAGAACATATAATTAAATATAAACTTAGCACAATTAAACAATATTTCTAAATTGGTTACTTGAATTGGTTCTATAACCAAACCGTTGTCTGTCACCTGAACCTAAAATTTTTTAAGTTGGCAGTAATAATAAAGAAATTGTGCTGAATGTGGTAATAAATTCATAGATGATTCTCCCATACGTTCCTATCCACATAAGAGAATGATTGTAGAATGAGAGCTTGCGCTGAATATGTAAAGAAATGGATGGAAAAATAATTCTTCAATGCATTCCGTGGAAAGAAATATCATTAATCCTTTGTTAATATCCTCTGTATTTGAGTTATTTTTAATAAATAAAATGCAAAATTAACATTTTTGTTTCAATAACTTCCTACCTGATAAATCCTTTCTGGGGTTGTTTTTTTCTTTTCAGATGACGAGAAAGTAATTAGAGTAAGTATGAATGCATATATTTAGTTGAGCAAAGGGAATAGCCCTTGATATGGTGAGTATTCCTTCGAATTCATTGCATACAATTTTTAAGAGCTTGCTAGTGACATCCATGGAAAATATTTTGAATTTTAATTAAAGTACTATTTCCCAAAACAACCCCAATTTTATGGCAATAACTACATCTAATATCCACTATTAAAACTTCATCCCTCTAGTTCTTAAGGTTGTGTTGTTATAAAGCAATTTTTATATCTCACAACCCTTACGAGTTAGAGGGTTGGTTTCGGCTATATAAGCACAGAAGGGTATAAGTACTCTACATCCACTATGGGAACCCTGTAACCCTGTTTTCGAGATATTAAATAAATAAAATTATTCCTCAAAACAACTCTTATTCACCGTCGATGGACAACGATTTGTTATTAGTAAATAAATTTTAAGGGTTGAAATTAGGGGATGAAACTTATAAGCATATGTTTCATGTGTTCTGCTACCCTTTCGTACCCCAATAAATTTTTGTCTGTGTTTAGTACATTTTTGTCTGTGAAAAACACGGTTTTGTATATATTTCAAAGTGTTTCAGATTTTGTATCAGGAGACTAGAAATGCAAAGAGGTAGCTAAGAGTTTTTAGCGATTATCTAGATAACTATAAGGGCTAGGCCGTCCAGATTTGGTACGTCCCTCCGTAAGGAGCCTAGGTATATGCTATTTAAATTTCATCCCGTTGGTTCTTAAGATTGGGGTGTTATTAAACATTTTTTATAACTCACAACTCTTACGAGTTAGAAGCTTGGTTTTAGGTACGTCGATGCTTCATGACCTACAAATCCTACAACCTCAAAGGATGCCCTACAACCCTTACAGTTTTTGAGATATTAAATTTTTAATGTTCAGTGACGTCTCATATATCAAAATTTTTGTTTAATTTAATTGAAATCTCAGAAACTAGAAGGGTTGTGGGCAGTGCCGCAACAACATAAATTGGTGCCTGGTGCGTAAAATTATTTGGCGCCCCCCCCCCACCCTCACTCATTACATACGCAATTTTTAAAATTTTAAGGTATGGTGATTGCATCAGTAAGGGAACGTTTAAAACATTTACTTACGTTTTTTTTTTTTCACCAAAATGTTATTTAAGATATTTACTTACCATATTTTATAGAGAATCCTTACAATCTTATTGTTTTATTTTGATGCAAGTGAAAATAAAAGAATAACTTAGAAAAATAAAAAACATAACTTTATTCATAAAAAACACAAAATCGCCAGAAAAGGAACACTTACTCTTAATAAAGGAACTATTTTATTACCAGTAAAGGAACATACAAAAATATATATTATAAAGTAATTTTTTTAACAATAAATGTATAAAACAATTTTTAAAAAAATTCTTTGGTATTATTTTTTAGTTTAGTTTTAACCTTTTTCTTTGGTTTGGTTTAAATTGCAATATTAACGATTATATTAACAAATTATGTTACAAATCTTTTAATAAACTCAAAAATCATGATAATCAACTAATATAAAAAGGGACAAAATATAAACTCTAGGTCAATAAAACGCAAAATGAAAAACACCTAAAATGAAACACAAAAGGGCTAAAGAAATATTATATTACATAATTGAATAACAAAATAAATAAAAAAATATATATTTAATGACAAAAAAAAGGGATATTTGAACAAAAAATAATAAATATTTAGGTATTTTAATAACATATTATATAATCACTTTAACGGAATGGAAAATTAAATAAATTGAACTTTTCTGGCTCTTAACTGTGAAAATTCGTTAATTAAGTCTTCATAATTTAATGACTGCGCTGTAGTATTTTCTATTGATATTAAAGCTAAATTTTACAAGTTCTTGGCCCATTGTAGAACGCAAATAATTTTTTATTAACTTTAATTTACTAAAACTGTGTTAATTCGAAGCAACAGTTACAGGGAGCGTTAAAAATATGCGCAGTGCAATGCCAATATTAGGGTACACATCTTTTAAATCGTAAGTGTGGATCACTTCTAATAATTACATTGCAGTTGTACAGTCATCAATTAATGATCTTGCCTGCCATTTGAAACTTTCGATTATGAAATAAAACTTGTGTTGATTATAGTTTATTAATATAAAAGATAATAATAAAAAAAAAAAATTAAATTTGGCCATTCGGCGCCCCTATGAATCCGGCGCCTGGTGCGGCGGCACCTGTCGCACCACCCTTGTTGCGGCACTGGTTGTGGGGCTCCCATTAAGGCAGTAGGATTTGCAGGTCTTGTAGTAAGTACTTACTAAAAACCAACCACCTAACTTTTAAGGGTTGTGAGATATAAAAAAAACACTTAATAACTCGTCTCCCTTAAAAGATAGAGGGATGATATTTTAATAGCATGCACTAAGAACTCCTATGAAGACATGTGCCAAATCTGGACGCTCTAACCCTTATAGTTCCTGAGATATTCCCTAAAAACTTTTAGCTACCTCTCTGCATTCCTAATTTCCTGGTACATAATCTGAAATACTTCGAAATATGTACAAAACGAGTTTTTCACAGACAAAAAATTTTAGCTAGCCAACAAAATTAGGTGGATGAAATTGGCGTACGAGGGGGTATAGAACACATAAATACCCCTTAAGAGTTAGAGGGTTGTTTTTAGGTACATGAAGGGTATAAGTACTCTACATCCACTATGGAAACCCTGTAACCCTTCTAGTTTTTGAGATATTAAATAAATAAAATTCACTATTCCTCAAAACAACCCTTATTCACTGGCCATATACCGTCGATGGACAAAAATTTGTTATCAGTAAATAAATTTTAAGGGTTGAAATTAAGGGATGAAACTTATAAGCATATGTTTTATGTGTTCTACTACCATTTCGTACCCCAATTTTATCCACTTAGTTTTGTCGGCTAGCAGGAAATTTTTGTCTGTGAAAAATACATACCTATTTCGGTTTTGTACATATTTCAAAGTATTTCAGATTTTGTATCAGGAGACTAGGAATGCACAGAGGTAGCTAAGGGTTTTTAGGGAATTATAAGGGTTAGGGCGTCCAGATTTGGTACATCTATTCATAAGGGCTCTTAGTATAAGCTATTAAAATTTCATTCTTCTAACCCTTAAGGGAGGTGAGTTATTAAGTGTTTTTTATATCTCACAACCCTTAAGAGTTAGGTGGTTTATTTTTGGTAAATACTTACTACAAGACCTTCAGACCCTACAGCCTTAATGGGAGCCCTACAACCCTTCTAGTTTCTGAAATATTAATTAAATTAATCAAAAAATTTGATCTAATATGTGACGTCACTGAACATTAAAAATTAAATATCTCAAAAACTGTAAGAGCTGTAGGGCACCTTTTGCGGTTGTAGGATCTGTAGGTCATGAAGCATCGACGTACCGAAAACCAACCCTCTAACTCGTAAGGGTTGTGAGATATTAAAAGTGCTTAATAACACCCCAACCTTAAGAACTAGGGAGATGAAATTTTAATAGCATATACCTATGGTATATACCATACGGAGGGACGTACCAAATCTGGACGTCCTAGCCCTTATAGTTCCCGAGATAATCGCTAGCTACTGTTAGCTACCTCTTTGCATTCCTAGTCTCCTGGTAGCAAATTGCCAGATTCAAATCATTTTACTGGAATGTAACCGTGTTTCTTGTTTGGAGAACTAACGAGTTGACTTTACTGTATCTATGTAACCCGCAGTACAGAAATGTTGAATTGGTAGTATCAAACGAAGCTACGAAACGGGGGTTGTTTATGTGGCCTGTATTTCAAGAATCCCTTTTATGGAGCATATTTTTTTATTAGAGACTATTGACAACCCCTCAAATTTCAAACCCTCTAGGCCACAGATTTTTTAAATATTTTATTTAAATATCTCATTCATACTTATCTTATTCCAGCCTTTTTCCAGTGTCCCCAAACTTTAAGGGGTGTAGAGCAGTGTTTCTCAACAGGGGGTCCGCGAGTCAGTTCTTGGTGGTCCGCGCACACAAAATTCCATTAATATTAATAATGGGCCTTTACGCAAAAAAAATGTTTTTCTTGATATTGGTAGTCCGCGGTTAGTGTGGAATTCTGAAAGTGGTCCGCAACTGTCGAAGGTTTGAGAAACACTAGTGTAGAGTGTTTGAAGAAAACATAGTTTTTAGAAACACTTTTAACACTTTTTGTCAGGATATTCTGAAATATTAATGGGAGTAGGTCTCAGAAGAAAATACAATATTATTTATATATTTTTTATTAAAAATTAATTTCTAATATACAAATAAACATGTGATAAAATGGAATAACAATTTACACACAAATATACATACATATGGGAAGATTTAATTCTATCATTGGTAATTTTTTTTTTTTGTATTACGGGTACATGGGCTACAGCCATTTCTCGACTGCCCCACTATTTAATAATTTTAAAAGTGCATTTTTTCCAAAATTATGAAAGATAATAGAAAAATTTGAAAGTTTTTGAAAAGAGCACCTTTTATTCTATAGATATTATTATTTTCATTTTTTTTTTTTTGGGGTACCAATTTTAGTGCTAGAGAACCTTTTAGAAATAACCATATATCTCAAAAAATAAAAAAGATAAATAAATTTTCTAAAAATATTTTAAAAGTCCTAACATTTTACTAATAATATTGATTTTTTCAGATTTTTTGGGGTTCCAAGAAAAGGACTACTGCTACTTTTGTGAACATATGTTCGTTAAAAGTTTTAATTTATAAAAAATCAAAAATTTTAAAAATTTTAATTATATATTTTCGAAATGGGAAGATTTATTTCTATCATTGATAAATTTTTCAAATTTTTTGTGATACGGGTACATGGGCTACAGCCATTTCTAGACTGCCCCATTATTTGATAATTTTAAAAGTGCATTTTTCCAAAATTATGAAAGATAATAGAAAAATTTTAAAGTTTTTGAACAAAGCAACTTTTATTCTGTAGATATTTTTTTTTTCATTTTTTATTTGGGGTACCAATTTTAGTGCTAGAGAACCTTTTATAAGTAACCACATATCTCGAAACATAAAAAAAAAAAAAAAAATATAAAAATATTTAAAAAGTCCTAACATTTTACTATTATTATTGATTTTTTGAGATTTTTTGGGGTTCCAAGAAAAGGACTACTGCTACTTTTGTGAACATATGTTCGTTAAAAGTTTAATTTATAAAAAACTAAAAATTGCAAAAATTTGAATTATATATTTTTGGAATGGAAAGAGTTTATTCTATCATTGGTGAATTTTTCGATTTTTTTACGTTACGGGTACACGAGCTACAGCCATTTCTCGACTGCCCCACTATTTGATAATTTCAAAAGTGCATTTTATTAAAGATACCCTTTTACAAATAACCACATATCTTAAAAATTGAAAAAAGTAGATTAACTTTTAAAAAATATTTAAAAAGCTCTAACATTTTACTATCAATAATGGTTTTTTCAGATTTTTTGGGGTACCAGGAAAAGGACTACTGCAAGAAATAATCTCCCTAAGATATTGCATTGCATTACCTTAAATTATAATTAGGTACCCCAGAATAAAAGTGTATTAACTCCATTTGTTCATAAAATTACATTTTTATTGAAAGACATGCGGTATAAGGTCATCTTTCAAATGCAATTTTCTATTTCTATTGTTGTTATAAATATTGCTTTAATAATATTAAATCCTTGCATGGTCTAAGATTTGATGTTCTATTTGCTCTTCTGTATTTTTGTAATAATGTGAGTTAATACACTTTTATTCTGGTGTACGCAATTAAAATTCTCATCTCAGCGTAGAGGCATTATTGCAACTCCCAGAAGAACTCCTTTCTCCGTACTCCATGAATCTGGAACTCCGCTTCGGTCCATACTGGAACACCTCCCCCCGTTGTCATAGAGACTACAGAAACATTTTCCGTGGTGTACATTTAAATCCCAACCGAGGGTGAATTATTACTAATCCTTGTCATATTTGAGAATGCGTAGCCTCTAAACGAGGAGTTTGTGGTCTAGGTACGAGAGGTAAGGTAGGGACTGGTGGTATCACAGAACCCAGAATACTACGAAAACCGGAGAACCTGGCCGGACAAGCTCGCCAAATCACCCGCACAGGTAGTGTGAAGAACCGTGGAATACCGCAACAAATGAATGCTTCCGACCCAACTGGAAGGGCTGATAGGTAGGTATGAGGACGATCGTTTCCTCAGGTCATATATTTATATTGGGTGACAAGGCTGGTGACTATGTTTACAATCCCCCCCCCCCACGCCCAACGATGGAGTTCAGCACAAGGTTGAAGTAGGGTTCAAGCACTTCCGGCGCCAGACAGAAACAAAGCTTTCCGCTGGCGGCGATAATGCCGATTATTCGGGTTAATCCCTAAAGCGCGCTCCTCCGAAGGGTTGATGGATAGCCAGAACTCAGGTACGTTAATGAACCAGCTCTGAATGTGGGAGAGTACGATTTGATGCATGGCACGTGAGTCCAACACCGGTCTCCAGGTCAGGAGGTCCCAGGTCGTGATGCCAACCAGTCCCTCTACCGCAACAACTCCATCCGGGCCCCAAAACTCCACGAGAGAAAATACAACCCCATGACAAGAATTTATCACCAAATGCCACCACGGAGATTGTTTCCGCAGTCTCTACATGGACACGACCACGCCTCTCTATGAAGGCGCTGAAATTTACAGCGCCCAATTATTCCTGAAAAAAATAACTTTCATCAAAAAAATATATTTATTTCAGTTGCAGAAGTGGGTTTTTAAATATGTGGGCTTCTCCTTAAATCAAATGAAAATGTATCTTTTTAAATGTCTTGAAAATATATTTATTATATATTTCTTCAAAAATTCTAAAACTTCAAATTAATCTGCAATTCACATTAATCTGCATTACTCTGAATTTTTTCAAATTTTTATTATAAGATTGTCATACATAGGAAATCCTACAAGTGAATTTATCATGGACAACACATAAGTGATGGTATAGGGGTTTCTGGTATACATCCGAAAGCCTACAAATGAAAATATCATGGACAAACAGACTCATGAATGTACAAGGATTTTTGATCATACCTACAAAACCTTAAATATCGATTTTTTTTTTTTTAATTTTTACTATCGTCTTAAAATCCAAAAGTCTCCAAATTTTGAACGCAGCGTCTATCTCTGGAATTTCTAGCAGAGTCCGTTTCTAAAATGATAACTCAAATCTTTCTCGGGAATTTGATCCCAAGACCGTTTTTCAGATGTAAACCTAAATTTTAATTCTAGATTTGGATCAGAGACCCAAGTATTCTCTAGCTCTAGGCAACCATCTTACCGCTAAGGCAGGGAAGTTTCAAAATAAAAATAACAAAAAAATTATTTACCTCTATTATAGGGTCTCCTAGAAATCCCTCCGCTTGTCCACTTCTAACTCCTATCCAACTTTATTACGTTCTTGTCCACGGCTTCTTTAATTCGATGGATTGTTTAATCTCCATATCGGCTTACCGTTGGAAATTTATTCTCTAAGAACGCTGGTCACAGACTCCATCAGGATGAGACATTGGTCAACACTTTTATTCCAGTGTAGTAGTTGCATATGCAAGTACTGGAAGAATTCCTTTCTCCATACTCTATGAATCTGGACCTCTGCTTCAATCCATATGGAACATCTCCGCCCGTTATCATAGAGACTGCAGAAACAATTTTGTGGTGTGCATTTAAATCCCAACTGAGGGTGAATTATTACTAATTCTTGTAATTTTTGAGGTGCGTAGCCTCTAAACGAGGAGTTTGTGGTCTCGGTACGAGAGGTAAGGTGGAGACTGGTGGTAAGCTTGCCCGGCCAACCAGGCCGGGTAAGCTTGCCATGTCACCCGCACAGCTAATGTGAAGAACTGGGGAATACTGCAACAAATGAATACTTCTGGCCCAACTGGAAGGGCTGATAGGTAGATTATGAGGACGATCGTTTCCTCGTCCCCGGGAGGAGCCGGGTCGCGACCCCAACTAGTCCCTCTACCTCATCAACTCCATCCGCGACCCAAAACTCCACGAGAGAAAACGCAACCCCATGACAAGAATATTTTTAATTTATCACCAAATGCCACCACGGTGATCGTTTCCACAGTCTCCACTTGCAGACAACAAACCCCCCCATATTAAGGCCATGAAATTCGCAGAGTCCAATTACTACTAAAACAAATAACTTGCATTAAAAAAATTGGTTTCAGGAGACAGTATAGTAATTTTATATATGTGGACTTCTCCTTAAATAAAATGAAAATGTAACTTATTAAATGTCATGACAATTTCTTTAAAACCGAATATTGAATAAAAATTATTATTGTATTAAAATCTAAAAGCTATTCATAGAAAAGAAAAAAGAGCCAAAGAAATATTTTCGTTAGTGTTGAATTACTTGTATTTCGAAAATCAACAGAAAATGCATTAGGCATTAATGTTTGGCTGCCAAAAAAGTGCAAAAATAATTTAATTAATATTTGAATGTACTATAAACATAAAATTAATTAAACACCCTTAGTTTTTATTAGTGAAGACAACCGAGCGCCTACTGTAATTCGATGAATAATAACAATAATTGAAAAACTGAAAAACTTAAAACTTACCAAAAATTATCCTTTCTTTTGAAAAACTGCATTGTAAGAAGGGCCCGGGCGTCCGATGTGTTGGCAGAATCCGGCCTCACACTTGCCGATATCGCGTCAAATCCCCGTAAAATCACTCTCACAGAAAATGAGCCTGGAAACAAATAAAAAATTAATTTAAAAAACTAAATTTATTCCACGGTTATATTGAATAAAAACATTTTTTTTTTCAATTATTTTGTGCGATATAATATTTATCTTTAAATATTATATCTGTCAAATTTATTAAATAAACACCTGCATTTATTAAATGAAATATTTCTTTGTTAATTTCACTAATGAAATGACTTTCATTTCTTATCAATATAATCCCTCAATAATAAATGTCCTCGAATTTTGCGAAACAAAAAATAATAAAATATAACTAAAGAAATATTATAAAAATTCTATAAAAAATCAAATTTTTCAATATTAAGGCCCTAGTATTTTAAAATAAATGAACACTCACCTATTTTTCTTTATTTCCAAATGCAATAAGCAACAGGTTCTACAATATTTTTTTTTTCCAATTTCTGAATAATTATTACTTAAATTTTTATTTCAGTGCCCTTTTAAATTATATATTTATCATCCTCTTTTCAAATTTCACTTTTTTTTGCACTATTTTTCGTCAAAAAAATGCGTGCAACTTCTTTAACAGCCATATCTGTAATGACGCTGTGACGTAACAAAAAGCTAATGATGTGCGTAGGAACATACTTTTAGCAAATATCTTCAGTCCCTATAACACATTGTTGTAATGTAATTTTAAATGCATATTTTTTTATTTATTAATTCAAAAAACGGCTAGAAATAGAGATTTGCAGTTTGAATTTTTGATTTTCTAGTGTCTTGTTTGCTTTATAAAAAAATTACGTTAACGTCCCTAAGGCTATTTTTACTCGGGAGCGTTTTAAAAACGATTAAAAACTTTCAAAATTTCAAAAAAATCCAAATTTAAAAACGGTTAGAAAATCTCCACTAAAATTGGTGACCATAAATCTCATCTGGTTTTCGATTTACATTTAAATTTAGAAATGTTAACAGTAATTCTTAATAAAATTGCACTAAAAATTGAACTCCTCTTTTTTCCGTGTAAACGACGACCTTCGCATTTGAGGCCCCATCAAGCCGGGGGCCCTGGGCTCGTGCCCCCATGTGCCCTTATGAAAAAGACGGAACTGAGTGTCTGCCACATATCTTTGGACATTTTGCATTTATTCAGAGACTTTTGGCAATATTGTTTTGTTACACAAGACTTATACGCAATATTTGTTATACAAAGTTTAATGCGCATTCTTTGTTATGAAAAATATAATGTGTTTATACACATCCTTATGGATCGTGCGCATTTATTGTTATGCGAAATTTAATGTGCATGGTGCTCGTTGGCATTATTTATTATGCGAAATTTTATACGCATAGGGCTCGTACATATTCTTTGTCTGGTATAATTTAATGAATATGATAATCTATGTAAGTATACTTATACTGATTTTGAACAAAATCAAAGCAAAAAAAAAAAAAATGGACACAAACAAATACATAGCCTTATCTAAAGAAAAAGGCAGTGAAATTTTGGTTCTAGGGTAATACAAATTGAATGGTATGGTGAAAACGGTTTAATATCATTTTTAGTTTTCGGAATATTGAAAACTTAAAAAATGGGCCTTAAATTAATTACTCATATTTCAGAACCAGTGTGCTCTAATTAAAAACTAATTGTTATGGTAAATGGTCGCGACATCGAACTGGTCAATACGTGCTCTTCCACAGTTTCGGTTCTTGGGGCCCTGGCGTCTAGATATAATTTTAAGTTGAGCGCTCCCTAAATTTTTTTTTTTTTAATATAATCCCTGAAAATGTATTTGTTTTATCTTATTTTTATTTTTTACCCCGCCATTCAACGCATATTTACAGGATTAAGCTCTACTCTTAATAAAATATAGTTGTAATAATAAAGTGTCAAAAATACTGAATAAATCTAAATTGTTTCGTTGTATCGCACTAAAACCTAGTCTCAATTCTATTTAATTATACAAGAATGTGAGCTTCGTGTTTTGAAAGTTAGCCGATAATCAACAAAAAAAATCATTTGTAGGTACGCGCGGTCCTCAGTTCGCATGCGCAGAATCTAATTCAACATTTGAAATGAAAATTAGAGGACACTTAATGCAGTCTATGAGGCAATTTGCCAAAACATTACGTTTATTTTCTACACAAGTCAAAAATATGTATATTCAGTACACTGCATTTTTCTTATTATGTTTGTTCTCAAATAATCTGCACATAACGTGACGTCAGATCGCCCGAAGGTCACAGAAGTCAAGCTTGTGGACTAGTTGCCGCAAAATAAGATTGTGTCACGTTCTGTTTTGCTTTTGCCGCAAGCTATCACCATGGCTCTGAAAAGTACTCTTCAACTACCTCAAAATGGACTTAAAATCGCTTGCACCAGAGCTTGGTAATATAAATTTAAGTTCATCATTTAATTAAATATTAATTTTAATTTAATTTCAGCTCCTGGTGGTCCCATGTTCAAATGGGACCGCCTGACGCTATTTTAGGTGTGACAGAGGCCTATAAACGTGATACAAATCCTAAAAAAATTAACTTAGGAGTCGGGGCATATCGTGACGACAATGGAAAACCATATGTTTTACCAACCGTTAAGAAAGCTGAGGAAATACTCCGAACCAAGAACTTCGATAAAGAGTACAGTCCGATTTCTGGAAATGCTGACTTTTGTAAATTATCGATCAAGCTTGCAATGGGTGATGATTGTAAAAGAGTGCAAGAAGGCTGTAACGCAACAGTCCAGGGTATCTCTGGTACTGGTTCTTTGAGGATCGGTGCTGCTTTTCTTAATTCTTTCTCTCCAGTTAAATGTGTGTACTTACCGAATCCGTCCTGGGGAAATCATACTCCTATTTTCAAGCATTCCGGATTGGATGTTAAATCTTATGCGTTCTATGAACCAAAAACTTGTGGATTTAATTTCCAAGGAGCTATTGCTGATATTAAGGTAAAGTATAATAAGTAAAGAAAATATTTCGCCGGTTTTGCAGCCCTGTTAATTTAAGGATGTTGAAAATCAATACAAATTTATAAGATTTCATTCAAATCAATATAATTAAAATTAGTAACTATCCTAACCAAACAATCAAGATTTTGTTTACAAATGTTATATATAACATTTCTATTTTTATCATGTTTTTCTTTCACAATAATAGAAAAATAGTCTCATAAAACAAATTATAAACAAAAATACTCTGAGCCACTTATTTGTTTCAAATTGTGAAACAAAATCAAATCATCTGTTTTTTTTTTTCCATTTTTTTATTATATTTAAATACAAAACATGGTTCCATTCCCTGAATTTTTAATTATAAAATTGCGAATATTTTGCTATGGTTATCTAACCTGGTTGTAATTTTACATTACCTATGTTAATAATAATAATCAATTTCAGCATGTTAACTAATCCCACTAGCTCAAGACCCGTGCTTCGCTACGGTATTTAACTACTTTAAATCCATTTAGACTCTAATAAATTTTCCTGTTACAATAAATTGTAAAATTTAGCACAACTACCGCCATGTTCGCAAACAGTCTGCAATTACTATTACTAAGTTATGCTTCCATCGAATAACATGACCAACATTACATACAGGTTCAGGCTGCATTTCCATTTAATTTGATACTTCACATGATATTTTTATGTCATTTATATATAGAAATCGAAATTTATAGATATTTGTTATTTAAAAACAATCAAATTTTAATACTTCTGAGTAACAAAAATTCCGAAGGTACAATTCCGGTCCAGAACAATGAGCTATTCCGATTTTTTTTTTTTTTTAAATAAACCTATCTGGAAAATAGAATAGGAGACAAAAATTTAGGATTCAATATCTTGTATTTGATGCCCCACATTAAATTTTAAGCAGTAATTAATTTTTTAACAATACAAAAAAAAGAACAATAATTTTTGAAAAAATAATTGGTCAAAAATTCTGAGTGTACTATTTTGGTTTACATCGTACATGCGTAGATCTAAAATTTTTCAGATTTTTAGACCACCCCTCTGGAGCGAGTTAGCGTTTTTAACCGATTATTAGATATTAAATATTTTTACAAAGTGTAGGGACTCTACCTTAGAATGAATTATCAGGGTGGCTGTTTAAATTAAAATATTGGTATTAATTTACTTCATTGTCCTACTTACATCATACATTTCTGCTATTCGATGACTCCCACGTATGAAATTATGATGTGCGAGCGGTTTCGGCTATGAACTCTGTGTTTGCTGACTGGTTACATTGGTGCTTAGGATGAATTTAAGATTTTTCCTTTATTTTCCCACTTTAATTATTCTACAAAGACCCACATTCACAACACACGAGAGGCCTTGCACCAAACCAAAACACTTCTTAATCCAGTAGACATCAAATCATCTCATTAACGTCTCTGAAACCCTAGGCTGCCGAATGGGTGTCAGTCGCCCATGTGTAAAAGATTCATAAGATCGCCCTCTACTAGAATCGAACCCAAATGTCACCCGTGTGCATACTTTCATAACACCGCCCTGTACTTATTGTATTAGAATTGCCCGAAAATGTCGCCTCTTTGATACACTGCCTGTGTGTGGCGCACACCTTGAAAACCCGCACTAGGCGGTTCTGCCAAAACTCATTTATTCCTCACAAGTCTTTGAATATTGTTTCTATTTAGTAGCTAGACACTACCCTCTCTCATATGAATTATTCTACACTACTAACCCTTTACATCAGGCATAAGCAACTTCCAAAATATCGAGGGCCGGATAGCGATCTGAAATACTTTCGCGGGCCTGATCTTTTTAAGGATCTTTTTTTTTAGAATCATCAGTTTTTTTTTTACTTACCTCACTTAAATTGTCTTTATTATAAAAAAATAAAATATTCTAAATTTTCTAAACTATACAAAAAAATTTATAAGTTCATAACATTCATAAAAAAAAAATCTTTTATAATGCATAAATATTGTTAAATAGAAACAAAATGTTTATTTAATTTTAATGGGACGTTTGGGACTTCATATTGCTGAGAAGTTTGCCAATGTTCGGGGAAACAAATGATGTACCAACACGCAACGTGTTTTCTAGGTGCGAATCCGTTATTCGTGTCCTTGTTTTTGATTTAACGAATTTCATCCTAGAAAATAACTGCTCACATTTGTAAGTGCTTCCAAAGAGTGTAATTTTCTTCTGAGCAAAAGCTATAAGTTTGTCAGCTAGGAAATATTTCTTATAAAACTCATATAGTGAAATGTCTTTAATTTTTTACTTCAAATCTGAGTTTTCCTGTAGTATAAGTAGTTCTATTTGCAGAGAAAGTGGCGCTTGTTGCACATCAACATTACCGTTTAACCGCATTTGATCTATGAAAACAAAGATATATTCGCGGGCCAGATTCAATGGAATTTTGGATAGTTATCACGGGCCGGACAAAACGAGGCGACGGGCTGAAGCCAGCCCGCGGGTCGTAAGTTGTACATGCCTGCTTTATACTCTACGACTATTATCCGTTACAAGAGTCATTAACGAACCACTTTAAATTGTCTTTATTCCATGATTATCTAAATTGAACTGCCCTTACAAGAATAATATAAAAACCGTGACCTGGCCATCTGGTATATCTCAGTTCTTATATGACAATTTATTGGTAATAGTTTTGATAGAAAAGTAACTGAATCTAATGTTTATTTTCAAGATATTAATTGTTATTTATTTATCATCCGAATACGTGTAATAATTGATTGCCACATTTGTAAACTAATATCGACGACGCGCGTTTAATACCTCCTAACTCACATTTTTTGATAAATCTGAAAAAATAACATAAATATCTATCTAGTGGTAAGTTATCTTAGCCAGAAAAAAAATTCTAAATGCTTTATATATAATACTTTCAATAGATTTTATAGGAACTATGGGGCTAGTTTCTGTTTTGTGTATGGAATATTATTTTCTAATAGTTAGTTAAAATTTTGGCGCACACCAACGATGGCTATTTGCGCCTAACACAGCCCATCTAAATAACTAGATCATATTATAAAAAGAAGAAATTATTTGGTATGCAAGTAAAACAGTTTTTGTTGTTTTCTGACAAACTATGTCTATGTCACTTAGGATATATTGCACGCGCGTTGTCGATATATAATTTAAGATTTCCTTTTCTTGTTTATACTATTAGAGTTTCAAGTTATACTAATAAACATGTCACGCACTTATCTGAAGTGTTCATTTCTATGAAATATATAATTTTTTATTATTTAAAATTTTTTGATCTAATTGGATAGTAATATTCAATTCAATTTTGAAACAACCTAAAAGTTACATCCCTTACAAAAGTTTATTTACCGATGTTAAATTATATTCTATTTATGTGCATATCATTACAGAAACATTAGTTTACTCACCTCAGTTTTTGTAGAATCTAAACTAATTTATTAATTTCAGAAAATGCCAGCAAAATCTATAATCTTACTCCATGCTTGCGCGCATAATCCTACGGGTGTAGACCCAACTCCTGAACAATGGGCCGAACTCTCCCACGTCATCAAACAACAAAATATCTTCCCATTCTTCGACATGGCTTACCAAGGATTCGCATCTGGTGACATCAACAAAGATGCGTATGCAGTCCGTCTGTTTGTACGTGAAGGACACGATATTGCTCTTGCACAGAGCTTTGCCAAGAACATGGGTCTGTATGGTGAAAGAGCTGGAGCTTTCTCATTGATCATGAAGGATAAAGCTGAGGCGGCGAGAGTAATGTCACAGGTCAAAATTTTGATCAGGCCAATGTACTCTAACCCACCTATTCATGGGGCTAGATTAGTTACAGAGATTCTTGGAGATCCTGCTTTGAGGGCACAATGGTAATATTTATTTTTTTTTTCCATTCGTAATACAGTCAATTGTCAAATATTTGATCATAGGGGAAACTTCCTAAGCGCCCTGACATCTGGTGACGATTTTCGGAAGATATGATAGTGACATTATTTTGTTTTGTTCAATGAAGAAATACGTGTTTTTTGTTGTTTGCGTTTTATTTTTGTGAATGGCAAAAAAATAATTCATTTTGTTGTGTACCGCAATGTAAATCGTGGATAAAGAAGTATCCCGCGTTAACAATCCATCATTTTTCTAAATCGGAAACAATAACAATTGAAACGACATTTGGAGGTAGAGAGAAAGTGGATCGTAGATCTTTATGGATCCAAAAACTAAAAATGGGTAAAAAATCAAACCCATGCATGCGCGTTTGCTCGTTGCATTTTGTGGAAAGTGATTTTTTACGTCCATGAAAAGACTGAAAAAAGACACTTAAACCCACCCAAAATTTGCCTAAAGCATCAGCTGATATATTAAAAGGCCCTTCCACTTTTTCAGGCATATATTTTTCTTCTATTTTCTTCATTTGACTTCCATTGTTTACTAATATATTTACCTTATTTTTGTTGATATTATATTGACAGACAGTCATAAAAGAATTAAAAATACGATGAAAAAGTAAAAATTTCCTTGAAATTTCTTTAGAAAAGTATATTATTACATATCTTGTAAATCGTAGATTACCTTTGAATAAAAAAAAAAAAAAAAACTCGAAAAAGCTCGGAAAATACAACTCGTTTTAATGTTCACCATGTAAACAAATACACTAGTGACAGTTTAACGTCACTCTCGAGTGTTCCAGATTTTGCCGCCTATGGCGCTGCGATCTTAAAAAGTTTCCCCTATGTCATCAACTGACGGTGTGATTACCTGATGACATGGTTAACAATGCTTTATGCAGCTGGGCCATAGCTTACTAACTGAACTTAAAGATATACACATTGATAAAAGTAACAAGAGAGAACAAAATTATACTGCGGGATTATTAAAAATAAAATAGTCTGTAACTAAATAAAATGTTTATTACTAATAATATTCTAGGTTGACGGAAGTGAAGGGGATGGCCGATAGAATTATTTCTATGCGCACACAGCTCAAGGATAACTTAAAGAAGGAAGGATCTTCTAAGAACTGGAGCCATATTACAGACCAGATTGGAATGTTCTGTTTCACAGGATTACAAGCACCACAGGTAAATATAATTTTCTAATAAAGGAAAACATGAAAATTCTTTTTTTTTTTGTGGAAAGAAGTGATAAATTGTGTATGAAAGTATATTTGAACAACGACACGGCATGTGATAATTATTTGATGGAATCAAACAGAAACACAATTTTCGAAGATAGTAGACACAGTGATAGAAGATACAACTTGTAGTACAAAAATGCGCAAAACGATTAAGCAATAAAATAAATAAAAGCAATAAATAAAATAAAGTAAATAAACTTTTAAATTTTGAAAATTGTGCTAAAAATATTTTTTCCACGACTATATAGATATTCGTTCATTATAGGCGTGTCAGTGATTAGTAAATGGAGCACGTTCCCATTATTCCCTCCTTTTTATTACTCACCGCTGATCTGTTACATAATGAGTTCATTACGTAACAGGTTGAGCTCATTACGTAACAGGTTCAAGCAGCAATGGCCGACCGTTGCTAGGCAATGTAATAAATAGGTAGAAAGCATATGTCAAATTATTGATAGTTTGTAAAGGAAACCGGATTAAAATTAAATAATATAGTTAAAGTTGTCGAACTTTGCAAATTTAATTTTTGATAGAGATGCTCTTCATCAATCAGTTAATTCGCTGACGCAAATATTGTTATTTTAACTGAATTTACATTCCGTATGACGCGCAGATGACGGGTGCTAGGCAAAAAAATAAATAAGTTGAAAGCAAGTGTCAAATTATGGTTAGTTTTTAAAATGAAATGAATAAAAATTAAATAAGTAGTAAAGTTATAGTCGAGGAAAAAGCATAGTATGAAACTTGCATGGAATAGTCATTTCTCACTCGTATGAATTGCGCTACTAAATGCTATAAAATATATGCATTATGTCGGATAACAAATAAATAAACTTGTTAATATTACATGTCGTGGAATATGAAATTTTAGATATTGTTGTAGGTTACAATCAGCCAATGGGTCGGTAGTCACCTTGTTGACGTAATTTCTGAAATTTTACAATTAACGCTCAGAATTTGTGTTTATAATTAAATAAACTATTTTTCTAATGATTGAAATCCTGCAAAAGTTACCTAGTCATTATCAAAAACTATTTAGTTGTAGGTATAATATTGTATTTGACGCATATAATGGCTATATCACAATCGGATGATCACAAAACTCGCCTTCGGCTCGCGTTTTAAACTTCATCCACATTTAATATAACCTACACTGCTTATTAAATAAAATAAGCTGCCCATTTTCAAAATTCTAAGTTTTTAATTTATTCAACTATAAGAATGGAAAATAAAAAATTAATAAAAATAATAATAACTCTATTCACATACACGTATTTTAAGTCCAATTTGAGCATTTATGTCGAAAAGTCCCAAAAGTACATAAAACGTTGACTTCCTTGCTACTGGCCTGTATACATGCTGTTAGCTTGTATTTTATTGTCCTACAATGCCTTTTTTAATTAAATTTCAGGTTGAGAAGCTTACGAAGGAATTCAGTATTTACCTTACAAAGGACGGAAGGATATCTGTTGCTGGAGTAACATCAGGGAATGTTGGTTATTTAGCTCACGCCATGCACCAAGTCACAAAGTAAAATAATATTTATAATATCACCAAATTTAGTAACTTTATAAAACATCATACTATATGTAATATTACAGTCAAAAATTATTTTGTTCGTATATCTTAAATAATTTAATGTATACTGCTATAATAAATACTATTTGTTTTATTAAAAACATTTTTGATGATTTTCAGATCTAATCAACTATAACAATTTTCAAACATTGTTAATAAGAAAGAAAAGAGTTTATACAAAATATACAAATACAGAACGATACATAAATTATGACACGACTTACAACAACTAAAGAATGTAGATTTGAATTTATGTATAGCGCGACTGATGGCACATCAGGCGGCACGCCTTTTCACATATTTCAGGATTTCGTAGCATCTAGTAAGTGACGGCAGTTAACAGTGTCCCAATTTTTAATGCCTGAGACAACAGATTGGCTATTCCAAACGTTTAAGCGGAACCAAATGGAATTTTTATTTTTGCAAGTTGTCACAGATTTTTAATTATTGAAGAGGGCTTTTGCTAAACAAAATGATCGAAATTCTAACTTAATCTATATAAATTACTAAAATTCAAAATCTAGTTCCGCTTAAACCAAAGAAACAAGCTATAATCGCGTCAAAATAATATTTTGAAAATCATATGCCGTCTGTTACATAACAATTTAAAACTTTCGTTTAATACTCTCACATGAAATTAAACAAATATGTATTTTAAATACAAAAATTTCCATATCTTTCCAAAAACTACAATAAACTTCAAACCAATGTACATTACTCTACTAATTTTATTTAGAATTATTAGAGTATTAAATAGTAAGAACTTTCTTTTAATATCTTAAGCGAAATTCAAATATTTCTTTGTTTTTACTAATACAAAATATCGTTGTTTCGAAAAAAATAATCTGGTCAAAAATTTCGTTTGTACTATTTAGATTCACAGTTTTTTCATCTTTTTAAATCAGCCTGTTTGAGGAAGATGGTGAACGAGTATTTTTTTTGCACATTTTTGACAAAAATTGCGTCATAATATAAAGAAATAAAATAATTGGTCCCAACGCCTAGACAGACGTATTGGGACAGAGAAGGTAGTCTCGGTTTCTAGACCGCCGGCCATAAATATGAAAGCCACGTAGCCTTTGTTACGTTCGACCTGTCCTATTATCCTAATATAAATATTTAAAACGATTATTATCTGTTCGTTTAAATATGTGTTTATAAACTACAAAAAATTGTTATTTTTTGAAAAAATAATCTAATCTAATAAAGTTTTCAAGCGTACTATTCTGCTTTACATCAATGTGTATTGCTTTATTTTATTTTTTTAGATATTTTTGTATTATTTGAAAGTATGAAGAGCTTTCATTTAATACTTAACATGAAAAAAAATACAAAAAAATCGATATTTCTCGAAAAGAGTAATCTGGTCAAAAATTCTGTCTGTACAGTCTGTTCCAAACGGTTAAGCGGAACTAGATTTTGCAATCTAGTTACTTTCATCGTTTAAATCGTGTCTTTCGGCCGTTTTGTTTAAGCTTTGTAAATCATACTTACAATAAACATTTTTTGGTTAAGGTTACTATCATTTTAAAATGTCATTTTCTTTATATTTTGATTTTTTGCGTCATTCTTAATACAAATTTCCCATTTATTTATTTTTTTGTCATTAAAATATAAAAAAAAAAATATTTAATTTTGACATGTCATTCGTTTCCATGGTTTCATTGTTGGAATTTTAAATTTTGACATCCCAACGTGAAAAATGAAATAACCCAAGCAAGGTCCCTTCTCGTGACAACCTAAAAGAACTAAATTCCCATTTAGTTCCGCTTAACCTTTTGGAACAGACTACTATTTCGGTTCACAGTAGTTTTCTCAGAATTTTAAATGAGTCCGATTGGGAAACAGGGTAGCGGACAAAACATTTTTCTAGATTTTTGACAAAATTCGAGTTTTTTAATTATTTTTAATTGTTTAAAAAAAAATATTTTCTAATACAAAAAAAAAGTCGACAATTTTTGATAAAATAATTTGATCTAAGATTTCAAACATATTATTTTGTTTCACTTCAATGTGCATTACTCTGAAAATCTTCAGAATTTTATACCAGTCCTTCTGCTAATTAAGGTGGGGGGTAAAGTTTTTTTGGGTAAATTTTAGGGAAAAACATCAATCAAAAACAAATTTTTATTTTCCATAAACGTTTGTTATATTGTAACCTACGCGTTAAGTACTTTCATTAGAAAATTTTTGTCGTTCGAAATTTAAAAAATATATATATTTTTTAAATACGCAAAATATATGTACCTATGTAAAAATATTTCTCATTACTTTTCCTATATATGTCAAAAAACTACATGTTTAGCCGTTTGACTATATACTATACTATACAGTTTCTATCGTACATACATATGAGTCAGTGTTGCCAGATGTACGATTTAAATCGTATTTGTACGATTCTTTTTGTTTGTGTACGATGTACGATTTTATTGAAAAACATATATATTCATATATTTTTTTAGTAAGTATTTTAGTAAATATTTATATTGTATAATGCGATATATTGAACAATTGAATTTGCCCACGGGATTCAAATCGACGCGCTCTTAAAAAAATCGGTTGGTCTCACTATGATCGGTAATGCTCGGACATATTCGAATAATCAAATATACAAAGCTCACTCCTCATTGGTTTGTGTACTGTACTACAAACTCAAATCGGTCGGGTTTTTTCGCGTTGGTGTTGAATTTGAATGTAGTAAAAATATGTTGAAAAATACCCTTTTTACGATTTGTTTTGTTGTGCCATGGATAATGGATACCTATAGAGATAATTACAATACTTTTGATAATGAGGAACGTGCTACAGGCCAGTTATTAACGGCTCTAATAAGGCAGGTGAAAAAGTTTATTTGGTTCAATTCAAATAGTTCCAGGAAATATACATTTTTTATTTTTTTCTGCTACATATGATTGTGCAATACAAAAAATTATATTTAATAATTTTCAAATTAATCACACAACATTTTTATACGCTTATTTAAAAAGAAAAACAATTGTACGATTTTTTTCTTGAAAATACGATCATTTTGAAGTGTATGTACGATTTTTTCTTTTTCGACATCTGGCAACACTGATATGAGTGACAGTATTCTTGGTTATATCTACGAAATCCTAAAAAGATTTTCTCTTTTCAAAGATGATATTCTTAATATTGTTTCTGGATTAATTGATTCAAATTCAGCAGAAGTTTTTCACCATATTAAGTTCATGTACTTCTATGCTTCACAATTATGTACAATTTGAAGAAACACAGTAATTCGAAGAAAAATTTCTTTACCCAAATACGATGTTCAATATCATTCCTACATTCATTGGTTATCAGTCGTTTCACAATTTATAAAACATTCAGTCTATTTTACGTACTCATGAAGGTAATTCATGAAACTGCCATCGTAATATTTTTATGGAAAAATCTCATCAATATTTTTAAAAATATATTCATCTATTTTCATCAATATATACATATTTCTTTACAAAATCACATTTTATTCATTAAATCTTTCAGGATTTAAAAAAATTACAGCAATTTCATAAATACCTTATATTATATTCTTATATAAAAGACAAACGGATGTGTAGGAATTAAGTATAGCTTAAAATGTAACACTTACAAGATGTATTGTCTACTGTTTATTGACTTGTTTGTATCTGATTGTAGCTGTTTATATGATTTGAGGTTAGTGTCCCACTCGTGTGCTTAATCAGCGGTTGTTTCGCCGTTGCGGCTAACCATGCGGTTAGAAAACCACTCGTGCGCGCATATACAGGGTGTTTGTAAAGATACAAAAAATCTTCAGAACAAAACTAGACAAAAAGGTCCATCTAAAGGTTACTATAAGAATTCTGAGGCACTTCCGGTTTCACCGGAAATGATGTCAACTTTTGATCTAGCATAGGGAATCGATAATTTTATATTTTTTTCCTAAAAGTACATTAAATTAGCTTTACAATGACATCAAAAAATCATATTTTTATGTTAACCATTTCAAAACGGCGACCATTTATTTACAAAATAATAATCAACATAAGTTTTACAAAGTTGAACGTAGCAAGCTTTGAAAACAATAAAAAAAAGAAACAAAATATCTCTAAAATAAACTATTTGACTATTTAGAAAAAAAAACTATTACTTTTTACGATTATTTTACAAAAAAAAAATTATTTTATAAAACATTTAATTGAAAAATTAAAATTTAAGTTATTTCATGTTATTTCATATAATAACTAGTTATAACAGTTTATTTTAGAGATATTTTGTTTCTTTTTTTATTTTTTTCAAAGCTTGCTACGTTCAACTTTGTAAAACTTATGTTGATTATTATTTTGTAAATAAATGGTCGCCATTTTGAAATGGGTAAAATAAAAATATGACTTTTTGGTGTCATTTGAAAGCTAATTAAATGTACTTTTAGGAAAAAAATATAAAATTATCGATTCCCTATGCTAGATCAAAAGTCGACATCACTTCCGGTGAAACCGGAAGTGCCTCAGAATTTTTATAGTAACCTTTAGATGGACCTTTTTGTCTAGTTTAACTTTTGTTTTGAAGATTTTTTGTATCTTTACAAATAAAGGAGATTTTCCGGGTGCCCCGTTTCAAACAAACACCCTGTATAATATTTACTAATATGGTATAAATGAAAGCCACATAATAACGTTGCATCCTGCCATATCATCTCGAGTTAATCAATTACTTGTCCCGAGTCCTGTTTGCCGCTCGATTGATAAACTTCAAGAGAAGTACAATCACTGATTGAAATAGCGCTCATTTGATAATATTATTATAATCCAGAGAGGTCGGAAAAATACGGCCCGCTGGGCTGCCGCCTGATCTTCACTACCGGATTAAGGTTATTATGGGCCCCTGAATTGAAGTAATGATTAAAAAAGTCAGGCTTTTGTGGGGCTCCAAAAGCACGTTAAATCCAAGAGCAAAAAAAAAGGAAAAACTCGCAACGAAGAAAGGTTTCTTTGGGGCTTAAAGTCGCGGGGCCTTAGGTTCGTGCCTACTCGACCTATACTTATTCTGGTACAGTTGATCTTGGACGGTCTACAACAGGAGTGTTCAGAACAAAAATGATGTTGGATTTATTTTTTATTTTTGCATCTTAATATCCATTTCAGTGTGCAACTGAGGAATATCCGTCGAATCTTCAAAGACAAATTGTTGAACAATGTGAGTAGAGCCGCAGTAAGGGCGGAGGGGGCGATGGCCCCTATCGCACTAAGGAAAAGGGCGCTGACGAGCTGGACTAAGGGTCGCCACAGTGCGAAGACTTTTTTTTGCTCATCACTTGGACTTTGGGGGGTGAGGACCTGTTTATTTGCTCATCACTTGGACTTTGGGAGGTGAAGACCTTTTTTTTTTGCTCATCACTTGGATTTTGGGAGATGAGGACCTTTTTTTTGCCAATGGCGCCGAAACACGGTTTTGCCCCTAGCGCAAGTTTTCCTTACTGCGGCTCTGAATGTGAGATACTAAAAGCCAAATGTGAAAGAGAGGTTCATCTTTTGATTGAATTTTATAAATGTTTTCCAAGTGATCAATATAAGTAAAATCATATGCTTGAAAATTTATATCAGTATTTAGCAGAACCTATAGCCTGTTTCTTTGGTTTAAGCGGAACTAGATTTGGACAACTAGTAATTTTTATCAGTTAAATGAGGTTTTTGATCATTTTGTTTAGCAAAAGCCCTCTTCAATCAGGAACAAGTGAGCTCGTGACAACTTACAAAAATTGAAATTTCATTTAGTTCCGCTTAAAGGTTTGGAATAGCCTATAGTTATGCGAAAATACATTTTAGATACGTAGAAATCTATTTTTTCCTCTCGACCCTCAAAGTCTTTAAAAAATTACTATCGGACCCTGCACAAATAAATTCAGCTGACCCCTGTTAATCAATCTAATTTATGTTAATGTACTTTGGATAAAAATTCCTTATGGGGTACCCAATCCTTTTTGATAGTACTTTATATTGGTTTTTCGAGTCCTTCGGCTTCTTCTATTCTATCACTTCACTAACCTAATCTAATTACTTTGAGTTTTTGTGCACAGTGCTTTATATTGGCACAGTAATTTATATTAGTACTGTATACTGACCTTCGAGCTGGTATCTTATACTAAATGTGAGCCGAAATCTTGTTCTATAGAAGGTATGTTTCTGACCGACAATGATTGTTTGACCCAATACTAGGAATAAGTGCTAACCAGTTTAAGGAATTTTTGACTACTGCGCATGCGAGAATGGAAACGTACCTGGTCGATAATATCGGCTTCTTTCGTTAATAATCGGGCGTAATCGCAATACGTTTTTTCGCAGAACATAAAACTAAATTTTTGTTCGTTGTTTTGTTTTTTGTTTGTTTGAAGAACTTTCTACTTTATATAAATTCGTTTTTGATTTGGAGTAATAGAAAGCAACAATAATAATTTTATGATAGATTTTGTATGTGAAATATCAAAGCAAATAAATTATACTGATTTTAGGGCTTTTTTCCTAAAAAAAAAGTCCTGGCTAATCATTAGTTTCTCTACTATTTTTTCAGGATTACCTGTATCTAGGTGGGTTAGATTTAGTTGGTAAAAATTTAGGACAGAAGAAGCCGAAACTTGAGACATAGGTTTAAAAAACTTTGGTAAATTTTTGTCAGCAATTATTTTAAGTTACTTTTTACTGACCGGTCCGCTCGACCTTCGTTCATTATATATGTCTCTGAGGTTTCGGCTTCTTTTGTCCTAAATTTTTACTAACTAAACCTAACATACCTAGTTTTTAGGTGCACACTACTTTATTTTCCCCCCACATTAGCACATTAAAATTGTGTACCATTGTGCATTCGTTTATAACAGGCCTGGGCAAATGGCGGCCCGCGCTGAAATTCTATCCGGCCCGCGAAGCATTTTATAAATTATTGTGTTCTGCAGAAATATTACTGTCTGTCCAATATAAATTGGCGCATGAAAAGAATATCAGGGAAAAAAATTATTCAATACATTATTTGAATAAAGCGGTTCTAATAAAACATATTAAAATTAACCTAACCTAACTATCCAAGTCGTCCAGTTGCATATTGTCTCTAATCTGTTCGGCGGTCTGGTCATATGGTCAGTCGGGTTTTATTTTACGTTATATTAGTTATTTAGTAAAAATTTTATTCGTTTTGTTGTTTTATGTTATATGAGCGTACACTTTGATAATTATCTGATATGAATGCTTAAAAATTTACTTTTCAAATCTTTTCTTTAAATTGCATAATAAATACACGTTTTGGTTTAAAAATACTGCTATTAAAATTTATAAAATAACCTAACAGATAGCCGTAACAAAAAGAGTATTTAAATATAGAAAATAATTTTTTTTTTTGCCCGGGGTTAAATTTTCATCCACAATTTGGTCCGGCAGCCAAAAGATTTACTCACCCCTGGTTTATAATATAAATTCACTATTTGAATGTCAACATAAACAGACCGGATAGTAACAATCAACCTAAATGGCTATTCAGAAATTAAAATAACAATGCACGCTGTAAAAAAGAATATACTTAGACAAAAATAATCAAAATATCAATAAAAATAATAAAAAACGGAAATAGTCGATCATTTCCGACTTTTACAATCACATTACGATTTTAACGTTACTGTGGCTCAGGTACGTTTATATTCTCGCACTGCGCATGCTCGTCATCAGCGACACTTAAATATATAGTCACAAATCAAACACGGAGACTTAACTAGAGACAGCGTACATAGCGCACGCAATTCTGCGTGACCACTTACGTTGTCTATAAAGGGAACTATTTTTCCTACGTATAGCGAACAGACGGAGAAACGAAAAGAGATGAAAGTATTTGTCACTAGTAACCAACAATTGAATGATACAGATATCAGTCGAATAGACGAGTTCTGCTACTTAGGGAATATATATACCGAAAGTGGGGGAACAGAAGCCGATATAAATGACAGAATAAGGCTAGATTTCCCTTTTGTTTGCTCAACAGTCTCTGGCGTTCAACTATTATCTTTCGAAAGACCAACTGTGCATTTAAAGTCAGTCCTGCTATACGCATGTGCGACTCGTCACAGAAACGATGACCAGTAAATTACAAACATTTACTAAAAAAATGTTTGCGAATTATAGTAGACATTCACTGGTCAGATACCATCATCCATAGGTCTTTACCTATGGCAGCTCACAGAACATACAGAGATTCGATAAGAAATCAAGAAGCGCAAATGGAAGTGGATTGGTCATACCCTTAGGCGAGAACCGGACAACACTGCAAAACAAGCTTTGGACTGAAACCCACAGGGCAAAAGACGCATTGGAAGATCCAAACTAATCTGGCGACGGTCTATAGAGAAAGAGGTAAATGGCAAGAGTTTATAAACACAGTTTCGTCTTTTCCATAAGAGCACATGGGGCACGAGCCCAGGGCCCCCGGCTTGATGGGGGCTTCAAAATGCCGAGGTCGTCGTTTACACGGAAAAAAGAGGAGCTCAATTTTTAGTGCAATTTTACTAATTGCCGTTAAAATTTATAAATTTAAATGTAAATCGAAAACCAGATGAGATTTATGGTCATCAATTGTAGTAGAGAGCACTCATTTTCACGGCTAAAAAGAATAAAAATTTAATTACAAACGACTATGTTACAAGAACGACTTACTAATTTGTCAATCATGAGCATATAATTCAAAAAATGAAATCAAGTGATATCATTCAAAAATTAGACTGAGGACATAATAAAAGATTTTGCACAACAGAAATCCCGGAAGAAACCATCATCATTAACGTAAGTATAATTCTCAAAATAGTAATCACTTCACTTATATTTGATTTGTGTAAAGCTAACCATAATAATCAATAAAGTCACTAAATAAAAGTACATACTGATGTTTTCATTCACATTTTTTTTTGACTTTCTAAAAGGGCCCCACACTCTAAGTTCTCAGGTGCCCCTCAAAAATCAGAAATCTCTTCGTAAAATGTGTATTATCTATTATTGTTTTCCTAATTATGCTATCCAAGATTTTTACAACTAAACCTAACTTAATTACCTAAATTGATCAGGTAAACTTAGAGATTCTTTACTTCACAAATTGTTCCCACATGTTAACAGGAGAAGGATTATATCGCCGTAAATCAATAGATTTAGAAAACAAAATAGTTGAAACAGTTCAGTCGTAATAATATTACACCCCCAATATGAGAACAGCCGACAGATATCCGATACGTTCTAAGTTAGGTAAGTCGTAGAGATTAGTTTTGTGTGTATATATAAATTCGATAACCTGCAATTTCTCTTAGTCTTATTTAACTACTGAAGATGGCTTCTTAGTAGTCGAAATGTACTAGTGTCTAGTAACAATAAAATAATTTGTGAAGTAAAGAATCTCTTTAAGTTTACCTTATCCTAAACTTCACGTTAACTCAACAATTAATACCTAAATTGATCTTATTTACCAGAGTTTATTACACTATTTTAAATGGACTAATGTTTGGGGGAAAATAAAGTACTGTATACCTAAGTATTGTATAAAAACTAGGTAATTAGGTTAGGTTTATTTAGTAAAAATATAGGTCAACAGAATTAGGAAAACGATAATAGAAAATAAACATTTCACAAAGAGATTTCCGATCTTTCACTTGCAAAACTGTTGTGTATATGAACTCTTGCAAGGGAATGCGTACGGAAAAAGCTGAAACCAGATTAAAGGATTAGCGACAAACCGTACCCGATGGGAACACCTAATTGAAGCTCTTTGTTCCCTGTAGGAGTTATAGTACCCAATATATAGCAAACATAGCGTATCTATGTGGCCTTATTCACATGTTCATTAAAAAAACATAAAAAAATCTATAAACTTGTACGATGTAAATATCCAGATACTTTTTGGAGAAAAGTGTATAATGTTAGAATGAATCCCAGACGAGACCAAGTATAAAATAAATAAAAAACGTGAAACGAAAATAAATAGTCTGTTTTATTATTTAACAAACTTAAAACGAAAGTACAAATTAAATACTGGATATTTTTAAACAGTTTTCGTTGCAAATGATTGAATTAGTTACGTTTAAAATAACAAATATTTAATTTGTACAACGGTTGTATGTATATAACTGTATTTTGTTACATAATTGAGCCATCTTTAAACTATGTTGTAAATTTGGGATATATTCTCTTTCTTGCGACTTAATTTCTGCACATCCGTTCACAGAGCAAGTGAACGCTACTATTAATACTTAATTCAAACTTAGTGTTGGCATATCAAGTTCTGTGTTGTGGATAGAGTCCAATTCAATAACATATGGTTCGTTTACTTCTTGTTTCACAATTACATCTAACTCATCAGAGTTATCTTGTATCGAATACATGCCTGTTTCTGGATCTAAGCTGCCTATTACTTCTAAAACTTCTTCTGTATTGTATTTTGGTTCTTCATCTTCTACAGTACATACTAACATGTTTTTATCATCTTCTGGAAATGTATCATCCTCTGAAAATAAATATATTTGTAATGAAACCTTACATATCTTCTTGTGATAAATTTTTATGAATTTATTGAATCAAATTTATGTAAAACATGTATTCACGTAAAAATGTGTATAGAAATACACAAATAAAATAAATATATTTGTAATGAAACCTTACGTATCTTCTTGTGATAAATTTTTATGAATTTATTGAATCAAATTTATGTAAAACATGTATTCACGTAAAAATGTGTATATTCATTAAGTCTTTTAAATGTGAACCTAGAAAATACATTTTTTTATTTATTTAATTGTTTGCTTTAAAATTTTACCGAAGTTAAACAAAATTACACCTCACATCTGCTCTCTAATCTTGTGCTTGAGATGGTTTTAAGAACAATCCTAGCTACCAATCGTGTCTTATACCTTTTTCACACTAGATGTTTAAGATTCGATGTTGAAGTGAGGGTACGGTGACCAACTGTCCCGGTTTTCCCGGGACAGTCCTTGTTTGAGTACTGAAAGTCCCAAGTCCCGAGAAGCAGGTGCCCGGAACGCGCAAAGTCCCGGTTTCAGCAATAACACAATGTTTTGGAATCTTTTCAGAAAAAATTAAATAATATTATTAAAAAACCAAATATTTTTCATCCTCAATTCCTCATATAACTAGATAAACTCGATTAGACATGTTCCTACAAGATGGTTATCATTATTACCAGCAATATATAAAATGTTAAAATGTTGGTCAAGTGTAAAAACTTATTTTCAAAGTATGGGACAAGACGAATGTCCTATTCTTATTTGAAAATACATTATGGATGAAAATAGAGAAGAAGAATACAGTAGAACCGAAATTTACTTGTTATTCCTTCAAAATTTTACCAGTTTTTAAAGAAGATATGAGGATTTAGAACAGAGCAATCTTGCTGCGCCTGAGTTGTTTGATGTTATGTATAGGTTACGCCAAAAACCTGAGGGGCGAAAAAAATACTCCTTTTTTGGAGAAAAAACTGCTACAGAACTCAACAAAATGCTGGAAGCAGAATCTAGAAAAATTGCACAAGATTTTATTAATTTTTTTACCAAAACTTTTAACAATTTAGAACCAAATTTTGATTTTACCAATTCAAATTACTTACATGCAATAAAGCCATTTTCTTGAAAAACAACAAATTTAACATATGATCATATAAAATCTGCCGCAAAGAGTTTGAAAATTACAGACGCTTTAGAGATGGACAGAAGATAGTTCGAATTGCCAACATAATTTCTATTATAAAAAAATACTGTTTGAATTTGTACTGTCAGCATTTTATATTATCGTATACAAGAATACTGTATTATATCTACGTTATAAGAAGTTTATACTTATTGCTATAATTAAATTAGTTATTTTAATAATGCATTTAGTACAATACAGACCTACAATAATTAAGGTAAAATGTATCGACTTATATGTTAAAACATGTGTAATATATTCTTTATTGGAGAATGGAATAAAATATCTATGTGTTTAATAATAATTCAAAATGTGGGTCTGCGCAGAGTTCAAAACTAGTAATTTTCTGACGCTAACTTAAGAACAAACTTATACCGTAGCAGATGGCAGCATCGGAGATTTAAACATCGAGTGTGAAAACAAACTGATCTTAAACATCGGTGGACTTGAAGTTCACTCATCTTAAACATCTAGTGTGAAAAGGGTATTACAGCTCAATGAGATTCGCACGATACAGGGTCTGTATACGAACTAAGTTTTATTGCAAATAAGGTTGAAGACGAATTATAGAGTACAGCGGACCCTCGCTTCTCAAACAGTTCGGTTCTCGACCAATTTTTTAGTGAAAATAAAGTCTCGGTTGTTGAACGAGTTTTTATTCAGTTGCCGAACACTCGAACGTTTCAGTTCCCGAATACCCTTCTGGAAGGAATAAAGTTCGAGAACCAAGAGTCCTTACTTACTGAACTATCTGTACTTACTGATTACAAAACTTTTGTCATGGCCTTTTGAAACTTGTACCGGAATTAAACAATTTAATGACCAAGTGACCTTAATTTTATTTAAAATTAAATAAAAATATACCAGACAACTTGTGGTAATGAAACACAAATAAAATCGTACAATAGAAATAAAAATTTGTTATGAAATGTGAATTTTCAGTTTCGTAGGTATTAAGAATGACAAGTATTGAGAAGGGACAGTACCGGTGGCGGCGCTGTGTTCCAAGGCAATATGGCTGTCGTGTCTAGTATTCAGCTGTCAATATGCTAATAACGAACAGGTTAATTTAAGCACAGTACATTTTTACTTTATGAAAATGAGAGTAAATATTTGCGATTTTTTTAAATTTTCAAGCATTACACATTTAGCGAGTTGTATAACAGAAGGTCGGCATTAATTTCAGTAGATTTATTGAAATGTAATTTGTAGCTGAGCAGGTGTTGAATGCCAGGCACGTAATTTTATGTGGTACATCTGAGTGTCGGTCATCTGAATTTACAATATATGGATTCTGTTTGTAAACAAGTGCATTTTGTTCATTGCCTCATGAAATAAAATTAGTTTTAGTTGGATAGAAGCAGCTAAAAGTTAAATATGCAACTTGCAGGTGCAAACATATTAGTGTAGTTTTGTTTTTCTGCGACAAATGTAATGAACAAACTTGCATAGTATCAGTTACTTTTTAACTCAAAACATATTCCCATGACTTCCTCCTGTCCATAACCAAATCTATTCCAATCTGGACTTAATATTAACTTTCCCTCCATTTTTCTTAAGAAAAGAAAAAAACTAAGATGCCTGTCTTTGACTTGTCTTGAATGACAGCCAAAAACACTACAATTTGTTCTAGTTTTATAGTTTTTCACAACTTCTATCGACATTCTAACAAAAAATCAACACTAGAACATTTGTAATAAGTTCAAACAGTACCAGAGCGCCTAGTACAATATTTGACCAACAGATAGCATATCCGAGCGTGTCAGTTCTCAATTGGCACTGGGTACCCGATACCATTACCCGGTTATTACTCACTACCCGTTAATTACCTGCTATTCCCATTAATTACTCGCTACCCGTAAATGAATATGGAAAAGGGTCAAAGGACCACTTGCGGTCCGCTGCCATCTTTTCATTTTTCCTATCATGAGAAGGTAAGTACTGGAGAAATTTTAACAAAATGCTCATAGATATACAGAACTACTCAAAATACCTTACAATTACCCGTTAATTGTTAGCGGGTAGATATCGGGTAGCGGGTAATCAAAATAAAACCGGAACCAGGTACAATCTTAACAGGTCGGGTAGAGAGTACCCATTGTTATTCCTAATAGGTATATAGTAAGTGAAACAATTTTAGGCGTAATCTAGACTAGTCTATGGTCTATTTCAAAGTAGAAAAATGTGTGTAAGAAGATAGGAGCTGCTTGTCCTTGCTTCGGATTGGTGTAGATCGTCATCCCTATTACACTGTTAAAATATTGTTTTTAATCCAAGTTGACAGATGTTCAGTGTCGTACATTGGAAATATATATTATTTATTAATATATTATTTATACTTTTTTTCATATATTTTGTTATTATTTACATATTTAGACTTTTATTTATATTCTTGGCGTAGATTTTATGGAGAACATTCTCCATGTAATTTGTTTTTACGCAGTTATATATTTTTTAGGTTATCTGACATATAAATATCTTTTGATACTTGACAATTAAGAGATCAAGAGAGAGGACTAATGTGAGGCCAAAAGACAGCCCAGCTGATTATGCCCAAAGAAGAAGTTATTGATATAATTTTTAGACCTTCATATATACATATAAAAAAATATATATTTTTAATTTTTATTTACAATAATTATTTAAATAAGAAACTTTGGCTCTGAAGATATATTGTTTGTTTTATTGCTTTATTTAAACTCTTTTAGTAAATCTCTCTTGTTATATATAGTACATCATTTTTAAAAATTTTCATATTTCCCATTAAACTGAATTTATGTCGTATAAATAAGTGTATTTAACATCTGCCTTGTTTATTTCAATATCCTATTAACCATTTTCATATTTAAAAAAAAAAATCACTTGCTAACCCAGTTACTACGCCCATGCCCTAGTTGTAACTTATTTTAAATTTCCCGCTATACTGTATTTGTCCAGTGTAAATCGTACTCGGTTCGCAGCGCTATCTACTTTTTTCTACTTTGAATAGACCATAGTCTAAAAAGCAAAAAAAAAGGTGAGTTAAATTCAGTATTACGAAATTTAGAAAAAAATAATTTTAGTTTTTATAAGATCTTTTATTTGACACCCTACAATAAATGACTCAAAAAATCGATATTATTGTAAACCATATTCATACGTTTTAGTTGTTAATTCAATATTAAATGATATATTTCAAACATTTTAGTTAACGTACCCCGAGATACCCCCCCCCCCCCCCAAGAACGAAATTTTTTTAAAGCTTATGTTCGAATCTCCGTTTGTTCTGTCATCATACAAAATTACCCGAAAATGCGTCCAGCTATTGTTTCGTGAATCTTGGACAAACAGACAATTGATATTTTTGATGGATAACGCCTTATAAACATCTGAAGTATGGGGGACAATAAAAAAAAAAAAACAAATATACAGAGTGTTAGATAAATGTCCGGCACAATTTTAAAGTCAGCATTGTTGGCCCATTTAGAGCTAAAGAGTCCTCAACCATTTTTGGATAAGATCGCTTGGAAATCGATGCAATACCACCGTTTAGCAACTACTAATTTTGTCCGTTACAACAATCACATATGTGACTGAGATAAATAGAAACCATGGAAACAATTCCGTAATTTTATTTCAACAAAATGCTTTTTCAATTTTATGAAGAAAAAAGAAATAAGAAAAACTTTAATATTTAAAAAAAAAAAATTCATTCTGCTTCCACAGCATTGCCGACACATTCCCCATACACAAAATGCATGTCTGCATATTCTTCAATTGTGTAATGTGCCATTTTTTTAACAAAATCGGAACAAAATTTTAGATTATGACGTACACGTACTTTGATATTCTATTATTGAACTACAATTAAAATATTTTTTTCTCTATGGCAACTACACAACTTCTGGATTAATACAAAAAATTAAAAAAAGTCAGTGGTTTTCAAAATTTACGGCATCTTTTTGTTTGTTTATTTTTGGACGAAATTCACATTTTAGAGAAAATTGGCAAAGGAAAAATCGTTTGCATTCTACGTCACCATGCTGTCTTTTAAATTGTGCCGGACATTTACCAACACCCTGTATAGGCTATTCCAAACGTTTAAGCGGAATCTAATAGAGTTTTAATTTGCTTAAGTTGCCGAGCTAATTTTTCAATGTTTGAAGCTGGCTTTTATTAATCAAAATGATCAAAAGTTTCAATCAAACATTAGCAGTTACTAGAATTCAAAATCTAGTTCCGCTTAAACCAAAGAAACAGGCTATAGCTTCAGTTTTACTTATATGGATTTATAAAGATATTATTAAATTTTTTACTTACTCAGAATAACATACTCTGAATCCTCCACAATGGGCTCTATCAATTGTTCTGGCACATCAGTAACTTCCTCGATACTTTCATACTGCTCAAATGGTTGCTCATGAGATTCTTCTTCAACCTCCATTTTAATATCATCATTTTTAATAACTTCCATATCCACACTGTCAATAGTTTCACAAATCTCTTCATCAGCATTCGGTATCTCCGTTAACTGAGTTATCTGACTTTCAATATCGCACTGTTCACTTGAAATAACATCTGTAATTTCATTATCTTCACTTAAATCCGTTTCATCATTCGGAATAACACCCGAGGCTTTTAAAATATCTGTTAAAACTGAAGATTTTTCTGTTTTTTGTTGCACATTCAATAAAACAACATTTTGATTATTATTATCGTTACTGAAATTTTTAATCGATTCATTTTTGATTAGGTACACTTTCTGATCTGTATTTTCTGTTGAATTCTGGAGTTTAGATGTCATGATCGGTGATGAATTACTTGTCGTTACAGCTGAAAGGTTTGGATTTGTGTTCATGATGTATACTGGGCCAGAAGGTTTCGTTGTTATTTTTGTTGTTGATACTGGAACCATTTTTATTGCACCTTTATTTTGTAACGCTTGTAACTGAACGCCTTGGATAAAAGGAATGTTTAGCTGTTTACCGGCTACATTCGATTTTACTTTTGTGTGAACTGTTACTAATTTTGGTTTTTGATTTGTTGTTGTTGTTATTGTATTACTTGAGGTACTTGTATTGTTTATTACTTTTAATTTATCTAAATTTTTCATTGATATTGTTTTAACGAAAGGTATTGTTAACGTATGTTGTAATATACTAGACGTGGTGTTACCTTGTGAGTTTGAAACTATTATGAGTTTTTGAGTCTGATTTTGAGCACGTGATGTACCTGTTATCACTTTACGAGCAGGACAGATTTTTACAGATTTAGATGTAACTTCACTTGCGTTCACTACAACTGGTGTTTGCACTTTAACAACATTTGAATTAGAAATGTTCGCTTTAACATTTGTTTGCACTGTCGTTATTTTAGTTTGAATAATATTTTCACTTGTAACTATAGATGTGTTGTTGATTGGTATACTAACATTTTTTGATTCGATGGTTACTTTTTGTGGTTGTGAATGTGATATGTTTCCTTTTGATTCCTCATCTGCTTTTCTGTGAGGTTTTTGTATGTTTGTGATGTGTTGCGTTGGAGCAGTACGTTTCATTTGTTGCTTTAATATTGCTTTTGTTTTCTGTCGGTATAACTGTTGTACTCTACTTATTTTCGGAGGTCCCATTATTAGATGTTGAGCTAATGTACTACTTTCCATGCTTACACTTGTTTTTCGTTTTTTTACAGCTGTTTCTTCAGAATTGCACTAGAACAAAAGAAACAAAACTGCTAATAATATATATTTTTAAAAAATCATAAAAATAGAATTTTTAAGTAGTTTTTATCATTGTAGTTTTTGTAATGTTAATGTATAGATGCAAACTTATTAACTTCTAGACCTTTCGCTTCAGTTTATATAAGAATAGTGCTACATGTATATTTACCCATTTTTAGGGTTTTGTAGGTATGACCAAAAAACCCTTATACCGTCATTTTGTCGTCTGTCTGTCTGTCTGTCTGTCTGTCTGTCTGTCTGTTCGGTAAAAATTGTAGCCAAACGGCTAAACCTAGAGAGTTGAAATTTGGCATGCTTATACAACTCTTTGACCCGCACATAGGAAAAATACTAAAACATCTAAAAAACATACCCCCCTAAAAATATAAACAAATATCTGCTCATCGAAAACTAAAATATTTTTTTTTAAATTCTGAGTAGGGTATCAAATGAAAGCCCTTAGTACGTGGATTAACGATCAAATTTTTATTTTTGCAAAATAAATTATTTTGATGCGATTTTTGCCAAAATTGTGCAAAAATGATTTTTGTCCCATACCCTGTAGCCCAGATGGTTTAAACTAAAAATCTAAAAAAATTGTAAGTAATGTATATTGGTGTGAACCGAAATAGTACAACAGGAATTTTTGATCAGATTATGTTTTCGGAAAATAACGCATTTTTTGTGGTTTTTGTTTCACAAAGTACAAAAGTTATACCAATGTAAGACAGACACATTCAAGGCGTGCGATGGCGTAATTCGTTAGAGCACTGCTGAAAAATGAAGGGTTTCGAGTTCGAGTACGGAGTGAATTTTATTTTTTCTGTTTTTTTTTTTTGCATTTTTATTATGTTGAAATTATTTTGTCAAAATTCTAGTTATATTTTGACAAATGTTGTATTTAATTTTGAGAGCGTAAATTTAATAACCAGTCTTATTATATGATTAACAGACGATAAATTATTTTAAAAATATCGTTCATTTTGCCGTGATTACTACAAAGTAAAATTTGTCCTACACACTCAGCATACCTTCACTTATTATATACCTGCGAAACCCTGAAATGTGTGAATATTCACACTTCACATCAATTTTTTAATTAGTAAATTGCGGTTAGAATTCGTTAAATTTAAGTTATAATCATGTCTATATGCAGTAAAAAGATTATAAATTATATTTGCATAGTACTGGTAGTAGTGCTTCATTTTATCTGTGTGAATAATTTTGGGTACTGTAATATTTTGTAGTCTGGATTCAGTTGCATAATTATGTTCTAGTTTGTTTACTAGAACATAAAGTTTGTTTTCTTTTGTAAAATACGGTTTGTTATTGCCATAACATAAAGCTGGTTTAAACTATATAATTATGATATATGAATAATATTTTCCGTAGAAAATCTTATCGGTTTGCTGTACATAGTCTTGATTATAATTTTTTGCAATCTGAAAAAGTTATTTAGGTAATGCTTGTGGTACATCCCCAACTTATAATAGCATACTGTAGTAGAGATTGGATCAACTCATAGTAGAAACATTTAAGTTTATCAGGTGATATTATGTTATGTAGCCTCCTAAAAATATAAATAGTTTTCCTTAAATTTTTACATAGATTGTCTATATAGACAATCTATGTAAAAATTTCAACCATATGGTTGTTCCATCTCATGTGACAATCGATAGTTACACCTAGATATTTTATTTTGTCTTTTCTATATAATATAATGAGAATCGCATCATATTTACATTGAAGAATACAGAAAGTTATGAAGTTAGATTTTCCTATATTCAGGCACAGTTTATTATAGTGTAACCACTGTATAACGGTTTTGAGATCTTCTATTGCAAAGCTTTTGATGTCATCTCAAGTATCGGTTTTTAGAAATAAAACTGTATCGTCGGAGTAAGATATAATTTCAGAGTGAATATCAATATTTAACATATCATTAAGGTATACTAAAAATAGCAAGGGGCCCAAAATTGTGCCTTGTGGTATTCCGCATGTGACAATAGTATCCGAACTAGATTTGTTATTGATTATAGTGGATTGGGTTCTGTCGGATACATAGCTTTTTATTAAATCTAATGGTTTTCCTCTGATACCGTATATTTCCATTTTTTGTAATAGGAGTTTGTGATCGTGTGTCAAAAGCCTTCGCTAAGTCTAGAAATATGGCGATAGCCGGAGTCCCATTATCTAAAGCGTTATAAATTTGACAATAAAAGAAAAGCAAAATGAATTTTTGAATCAAGGACACCATATCAAAAAACAGAACAAGATGAAAAAGAACATGGAAGAAAGAAACTCTATGATAAAGATCTATAACAAAAAGAAGGGTAGAACGGGAAGGAAAGAAGAGAATGTAGAAAAAATGTATGTGAAGTGTCAATTTTCACACATTTCAGGGTTTTGTCTGTATTTAGTAAGTGTAAGAAGTTAACAAAATGCTGGATGTATAGGAAAATATATTTTCTATAATCTATAAGCACTCAATTCTCAGCTGTTAAAAATTATTTATTACATTTTTAATTAAAAAAAAAGACACAATATACTTTAGCCATAAATATAAAAATTCCATAACATTATTAGCCATGAATTAATCAAATAATTAATTTTGTGAAAAACACAAGAACTGCAATATTTTCCAAAAATGTAATCTGATCAAAAATTTCTCTCGTACATTTCCAGCTCAGATCAATGTACATTACCTATAATTTTTAGTTTAACCCCGTTGGGTAAAGCAAGGGGGCGGAGCAAGAACTTTTTTAGCACATTTTTGGCTAATATGTTAAATGAAACGAATTTCAAAAAACTTTTCGTTCCTTAATATACATTTTAAGAGCTTTATTTTGATACGACACAATAAATTTTTAAAAAATAATTATTTGTCAACGACAAAAAGTGATATATTTTCCGAAACACTCTTCTGATCAAAAATTCCTCTTGAATATTTCAATTCCCATCAATATACATTAGTGAGATTTTTTTCAGATTTTTAGATCAACCACTCTGGGAAATAGGGTAGGGGACAAAAGTTTTTTGACATATTTTTGACAAAAATCCCAAAAAAAACGGATTTTACAAAAATAAATTTGCTTGTTTATCCACGTATTAAGGAGTTTCATTTGATACCCCAATCAAAATTTATAAAAAATATTTATTTTTTCATTAAATACATATTTGTTTATATTTATAAACAAATGTTGTTTTTTGAACTATAGTTTTCTTATATGTGGGTTAAAGAGTTGTACAGGCATGCCAAATTTCAACTTTCTAGCGACAGTTCAGTCGTTAAGCGACAATTTCTAGCGACAGGCAGATACATGAGCAAAACCCTAAAAAGAGAATCTACTACCTCTGTGGTAAAATTTTATGTAAACTCTTTAAAAGAAAGTGTTGTTTCAATACATATGTATGTTGGATTACTAACCTGGTTAGGATGTTTATTAGGAAATTCTGATGTTGCATGCTGTATCGTCTTGTTAGGTTCGGTAGTGGTAGTTTGAAGAGGTCTTTTCCTCTCGGTGTTGGCAGGAAGGGGCAGTTTCTCATTCTCCACACTGGCTTTGTTTGCTTCATCATCAGCTATCACAGAATACGCCGTTTGTGGAACCACCCGAGGCATTAATGGCACAAGTCTACGACCTTCTAATGCCCACTCATCGGTAGTATCATCTCCCGTCATACTGAAATAAAAACCATTTAACTGGAACATGGAACAAAGCAAAACAAGCAACAAAACAAAGTAAACGATGGAGAGAAGTTGGTAAAAAATAACAACAAATAAACCAACTCACAGCCAACGTTCCCTGCCGCGCAGTTAAAATATCACTCGCGCACGTAATGCAAGTAATTGTTGCTAGTTTTTGGGTTTAAATGCCTTTTGTTAATTACAACATTACAACATGTTGATTAAAAACTAAAATATATAAATTTCAAAATTATTTTCTCCTCTAAAATTCTGCCCACAAGAATTTTATAGCTGCTCAGTCAATTTTTTTAGCGCCCAGTCCGGCTTAGAGGGAACATTGTTCACAGCCTTATGGCGCGTTTACATTAGGGTAGTAAACGAGCTAGTGACAAATATAGCTAGTATCCTAATGTAAACGCTTGAGATTGAACTAGCCCTAGTACTCCCACTAGTAGTTGGGATTAGAGATGGGAATTTCGGCTCAGTTTGCGGAACCGGATCAGTGGAGATCGTTCAGTTTGTTGAGCCGGTTCATTGATCCGGCTCAGTGATCCGGCTCAGTGATCCGGTTAAGTAAACATGTTTCCGAGACACAGGTCGGTCGTTAGTTCGTAGGTATTACGTCGCTTAGAGCCGGTTCTTGCAATATATGAACTGTAAACATGATCCCGAGACACAGGTCGGTCGGTCGTTCGGTCGTAGGTAGAACGTCGCTTAGAGCCGGTTCTTGCTTAGACCCGATCAGTTGTCGGTCGTTCGCTCGTAGGTAGAACGTTCGCTTAGAGCCGGCTCTTGGTTAGACACGGTCAGATGTCGGTCGTTCGCTCGTAGGTAGAACGTCGCTTAGCCCCGGCTCTTATCTAACATTTTTGAAAATAACAATTCACTTTATGTAGCTACTGTAATTTAAACCAGATGTGTTAAGTTTATGGCGATGTTTATTGCCCTTATAAATCGGACATCTGGGATTTGGGCAATATTTTTATATAGTATGGTTGTAAGAAAATACAGACTAAGCCTATTAGTTTCAAATAAACTGCCCTACAAATTGATGACAAAATACACTTTATGATAATACATTACAAGCCGAATTCTCGCGAAGTTCAACATGACATCGATCCAGATCCGGATCACTCCGGTCACTGCTCACAATCGCCCGACCAATCGTACCCTTGAAACTTGAAACTACACAGTGAGCCGTGAGCCGGCTCATTTCAATTTGGTGAACCGTGTCACTTCGGTCAGTGTACTGAGCCGGCTCAGCGACCCGGTTCGTTCATGAACGACCCATCTCTAGTTGGGATTGGATAGTGGTTTTGCAGACGAGATAGTTACTATCCTACTAGCCTACTCCCACCACTATATTTTTCATTGTTCGGAGTATTCTTATGTGCACTAAAATGTAAACAATGGAAATATCAGGAGAAGATGTTTGTGTAGTAATTGAAATAAAAAAAAAAAAAAACAATAAAGGCCTCTTTTGCATCCTTATGCATAAGAATAGTTTCTATTACTTTTACACATAAATATAACTATCATATGCTGTTCACTTTTGTAAGAACAAACTAAAAGGAAATTTTGATTTCAATAGTTTGCACCTTTGAAACTGTATGTCATGTTGGTATTAAAAAATGGCAAAAAAATATCAATTTGACATATGTCATAATAAAAAATGATATCTTAATTATAATAATCATAACCAAAAAATATGAAGTCTGAATTAAAGGGCAAGGAAATATTTTAAATGATATTTAAAGTCAGTAATACACTACTAAAGTATCCAAAACAACTAGATCTGGTTTGTCCTTACAAAAGTGAACAGCATATACCATGACACAGATTTTTAAAATCGTCAGAAAATAGTAACAGCAACCAGAAAAATTAACAACCCTACTAGATACGAAATTTCCGGTCCATAAGGGCTCGTCTGTATTCGGTGGACTAGCCCCTAACCTTGAGCGTGCATTCTGTTCGTTCTACCCCTAAAAATATGGAAAATATCTAAAATCGCGATTTTACAAAAAATTGTCGCCCCTATGCGGTCTGGAACATTGAGGAAAAAAGTGATCAGCCACTTTCGGCCGACCTATCCCCTATGAATCGCTACATATGTGGTTTGGTTTGCGAAAATCCATAGAAATGAAAAAAATCTCGAAAAAAAAAACGTGAAATGCAGGAAAAATAACATTACCTACACTTCAGCGGTAAGGAAAATTTGGAAAAAATGTGGCCAGCCACTTTCGGCGAGTCCTATCCTATCTTTGAAGGTAGATTTTATATGTTGCTCCCTCTAAAAAATCGAGATCCGGTAAAAATCGTATATCTCAGAAAATTCAAAACTACCCCAAAGGAGTAGGAGGATTTTTCAGAAAACTTAAACCATCCCTACGCGGTAGAGAAAATCCGGTAAAAAAAGTAATCAGCCATCTTTGAATGGGTTGTCCCCTACCCCTGAGGGTAAAAATTCTTTGCTTCATCCCCTAATGCAACCGGGGTAAAATTATGAAAAAAGAAAATTGTGAAAAATCAACTTTTCCAATATCGGAGCAAAATAAAAATTAGCCTAAGCGCTGAAGAAAACGAATCCGCTGCTTATGCCGTTTGGTTTTCGAAAATCGGCCAATCCGTATAAGGGTAGTGCCACTTTGTGTGTATGCACCTACTATTCTGATATTGGGACAGTTGAGTCAACGGGGCAGTACAGTAACGTGTTGTGTGTAAACATCTACTAGCCTAATTACGGCACAGTATAATGAACGGGCTAGCTACTAGATCTAGTAGTTATCCCTGTACACTAGCCTAATGCAAACCTGGAATTATGCTGAGAGGGAGAAACTCATATAATTAAGTAAATAAGTATGTATTAATACACTTCCTTTAGATACAATAATAATAGGATCCCAACACCTAGATATGCGTATATGGGGCAGAGTAGGTAAGTTCTCCGTTTCTAGACCGACGGCCATAGTTACTTATTTAAATTTTTAGGCATACAGTGTTTTTTTTTTATGGTAAATTGGTATCATTTTAAGTCTATATTGAAGACTTGCAGTATATTTATTATCAATGAAAAAATCGTTATTTATATAAAAATAGAGTTATTGAAAACATATCAAAAAGTGCTTATTAAATTCCGGTTTCTAATTTGATTGTTTATATATTTTGAGTTCATAAATTGATTGCTTATAGTCAGTGGTGATATTCAGATAGTATACACATATATGCACATACCGGTTAAAATATTGAAATACATTTTACCAGTAGTTAAGGTGAATAATAGGATAAACGGTAAATAAAAAAAGTTTAGTTCGTGTAAGTTATACTTTGTGCAAAGTCCACGTCAACAATTTCTATAAATAAATAAATAATCAGAAATTATTATAATAATTTGTGCCAAATTAACATTTGGTTATCAGATTTTTCAGTTTTCATTTTTTTAAGCGTACCCGTTGTTAAATATTTTGAATACCTATTAGCCCTGCATATATGTAGTACAAAGTAATGAGCTGTAAACCAGTATGTATAGTCTACGCTAAAAATAAAAAATGTCTAGAGATTTGCTTAAATTTTTTGTTATCTCAAAATTCTGGTTCTTTTCATAGATTATTAATATTATCCATACAGATATTAATAAAACTTTATAAACTAGATTATAAAGAGCATAACTTTTTGGTTATCTGACATATTCTTTCATTTGTTTGAAAGATGAATGTTTTTTAAAGTTCGTTACAATTTATGCTTTATTAACTACCCATAAAATCCCCTAGTAAAATTTACAATTACTTTAACTTACCAGTAGGCAATAGTGGCAAGACGTTCATCGTTTACAGCTCTCCTTATCTCAGCTTGATGCCTCTCCTGCGGTATATTAAGAGTTGAAGAAATTTCTTGAAGAAGCTTATGCTTTTCAGAACTTAAACCACCCTGTGCTCTTAGAGCACTAACAAGATTACCATAAGCTTCTAATTCTGTAATTTAATAAAGATGTAAATATGATACGCTGTTGAATTGTTGTGTCAAATACCTAGCCTCCGTAGCATTCGCTTGCAGTCCACTTTGGACATATCTAATAATATTGGCCACATTTTGATAATATTTCACTACCTCATAAATGTCATTTCATATTATAAATCATTTATATCCTATTTTGTTTACAGGATCGTTGTCATTGTCAATAATTGTTTGACATTTGGATATGACATATTGTAGTCAAGACGTTAATAACACTCATTCTGCGATGAAATGTTCCTAAAATTGTCACTTTATTCTTTTAAAAACGTTAAAACTATCTTAAATAATCGAATAGAATAACTTTATGTTAAAATGTAAATAGTTAAATTGTTTGGTTATATGGCTATATATTTAGGAATTATTTTTGCTTTGTAAAAATATAACATAATTTATTAAAAAACTAAATAAAACGGTTTATATAATCACTTTATTCATTGCTCACAATTTATTACAATATTTTTTACACACTCTTTCACAAATAAAGTTTAAATTTACAGTAAATAGACTTTTGCAAGTTGATATTTCTGACCACCGGAGTCGCGTAAAAATGGCGGCAAAACATACGCATTAAATTTATTTACATATTGAAGCTTATATTTGTCTTTGCTGTACATCAATAATTTTTAATCATAAAAATATATTAACAGATGATTAATATGCTAGCTATACACAAAAACTAAGCCCAAACATAAAAAGTAAACATTTGGTCCCATAAAGGACAAACATTTGTATCTAATATCATAATCTCATATATTTTATACAGGTAGTATTTAATACAACCTTGCTTTAATAAATTGAATATAACAAGAAATATCTTAATTCTTAAAGTAAACAGTAGCACGCTAGAGTGAATTGTCTGTCAGTAGCGAATTAATCACATTCCATGAGCAGTCTAGCCGCACGCCGCACAGGAGTCGCAGCCAGTCCGAGAGCACTTTACAGTCTATTAAAGCAATGCGGAGATGTCCCATATCTTTATAAGACGGTCCTGGCCTACGGTCACTATTCTCTTGCGCGTTTCATCCAAATTCATAGCTACAATGCTGTGTTTTGCATCATGGAAAGTTGCTAGTGAAGGACGTCTGCAAAAAAAATACAATCAGTTACTTTTATTCTTCAACATCATTTTCATGGTATCTTTTATTAGGATAAATGGACATAATTGGTAACGGATTTACAATTTTGCCACTCAATATATTTTTAAATACGAACAGTATCGGATTAAGACCCTTCGGGGTTAAACAGACAGGCAAAACATTGGGGCGTTGTAAGTGTGTGTATCTATCGGCCCCTAAACGCAAGTATATTAATATTTCAAACAACTAAAATTCTTCCATTATGATAAAAATTAATATAGGCTATTCCAAACGTTTAAGCTGAACTAAATAGAATTTTAATTATCTTTAGTTGTCACTACCTATTTTTTTAAGGATTGCAATGGGGTTTTGCTAAACAAAATGATCAAAAGTTTCAGTCAATAGCAAAAAATTTCTAGATTTGAAAAGCTAGTCTGCTTAAACCAGGGACCTGAATTTGAATCCGAACTCGTACTGAAAACCCTCAAAAACCTGTATTTTTCGTGAACCTGAACCTAAACCGAGCCTTTTATTATTAACCGGTAACCACGTATTTTTAACAGGTTCAGAAAATTATATTAAAATCTGTTCCAAACGGTTAAGCGGAACTAGATTTTGCAATCTAGTTACTTTCATCGTTTAAATCGTGCTTTTCGGCCGTATTGTTTAAGCTTTGTAAATCATACTTACAATAAACATGTTTTGATTAAGGTTAATATCATTTTAAAATGTCATTTTCTTTATATTTTGATTTTTTGTGTCATTCTTAATACAAATTTCCCATTTATTTATTTTTTTATCATTAAAATATGTAAAAAAAATAATTTAATTTTGACATATGTCATTCGTTTCCATGGTTTCATTGTTGGAATTTTAAATTTTGACATTCCAACGTGAAAAATGAAATAACCCAAGCCAGGACCCTTCTCGTGACAACCTAAAAGAACAAAATTCCCACTTAGTTCCGCCTAACCGTTTGGAACAGAGTGTATACTTCACATTTTACATTTAACAAGAAAAAAAAAAAAAACAAACTTGTTATTTGGCCATATATTTATTATATATTTTTATTTTATAATTTTATTTATTCTGCATGTTAGGGAAAATTTCTTTGATTTAAGCGGAATTAAATGGGAGTTTCGTTTTTCTAACTTGCCACGAAAACCGAGTTCCTAGATTTATTTCATGTTTTATGTGTGCAGAAAGAATTCAAAATGTGAAAAGGAAAACGAGTGACATACAAAAAATTTAATTATTAATAAGGTACTAAAATACAATTTTGGAAGAAAAAATAAACTTAAGAAATGGGAAATTTGTATTAAGAATGACACAAAAAATCAAAATGTAATCAAATTGCATTTAATAATGACACGTCTACTTAACAAGGAATATTTAATGGAAGTATGATTTACAATAACTTAACAAAATTGCCAAACGCCCGATTCACTCATTAAAAGTTATTCGATTGCAAAATCTAGTTCGGCTTTGAATAGAAACATTTGGAATAGACTATATTTAGAGATATTTGAACTTTTTTTTTTCTATAATACTTTTTATTTATTGACAACAAATTATAACTTGGTTGAGTTTCTGTGATTATAAAAATATTTTTAAAAAATGTCATCAATGTGTGTACAAATAAAGTAGACAACATGTATTTAATAACAATTTGTTATTTGATACATTCCATAACTCATTCTAAAATTGCCAACTTGACAGAACAAAAACAAAAGAATTTCATGGTTACTGATATATTTTTAATTAGCGAATGGAGTTCATACAGTTCATCACTTTGGTTTAAGCGGATCCTAACGGGATGTTCGTTTTTTTTCAGAAAAATTTTCACGAAAACAGAGTTTGCCTAGGATATTTCATGTTTCATGTTGGTATTTATTATAAAACATAAAATGGTACTATTCTACAACTGCAAAACCAACAATATTCGTGACTGTAAATAATTAAGTAAAATTTTTAATACAAATAAATAAAATGATGACTAAATAAAACTAGGTAAAATTATTTACTAAAGTAACCTAACCGAAAATTTTACAAAAAGTTAATTTATTTACCTAAATTTACACCTAAAATAGACAGTACGCATGCGCAATAAGGTGGGTTTGCAATTGTAGAATAGCGACATAATATTTTAATAATTTAAGGCATGAGATATTTATATTAAGAATGACACAAAAAATCAAAATGAAATTTAAATGACAGTTCACCCTAACCTAAAAATGTTCCATGTAAGTATGATTTACAAAGCTAAAACAAAATTACGAAAAGCCCGATTCAATCGATAAACGTTACTAAATTTTGAAATGTTTGAAAAATCACACCTGACATCAGTTTTTTTTTTTACTTCAATTTGCTACTCTGTCAAAAAAGTAGCGGGAATTTGTGATTTAAAAAGTCCGCACTAATAATTTTTGTAATTTTGTTTTTTCATAAGATGGCAGCACTGTCCCTAATTATTGTGTCAAACATGAGCGCCATCTGTCAACCAGTTTGATTACATCGGCTGTTTTAGTTAACACACTTCAGTAGTGTGTCGAGATTTTTACAATGAATAAAACTACTGAACAAAGAGTTTGCCTTAAATTTTGTGTTGAGTACAAGTGGTACAAAACGTTTAAAAACGGTCGAGATATCGTCGAAGACAAACCACGTTCCGGACGGCCTTCGACCGCTTCAACCGACGACAACATCGAAAAAGTAAAGGAAATTGTGTTCGATCTTCTAGCTTAAGAGAGATTTCACGTGATTTGAACTTTTCTCACGAGCCCGTTCGGTCGATTTTGGTGAATAATTTCGGCATGAGACGCGTCGCCGCTCATCTCGTTCCAACAGAGCTGAATTTTCTACAAAAACAGTACCGTAAACAAGTCTCTTTAGACATACTGGATCGCGTTTTGATGCCACATTCATCGAACGCATCATAAAAGGTGATGAGACATGGGTCTATGAATTTGACATGCTAACAAGTCAGCAGGCATCCGAAAACCACGTCAAAGTCGCTCAATAGTGAAGGTCATGCTCATTGTTTTCTTTGATTTTCGTGGTTTGGTGCATCATGAATTCGTCCCGACAGGGCAGACGGTCAATAAAGAATATTATTTGGCCGTATTGAAATGTTTATGTGAGAAAATGCGTCAGAAACGACCAAAATTGTGTAAGAACAATTCGTGGATTTTACATGATGATAATGCACTATCGCATAGAGCAGCAATTGTGACTGAATTTAAGGCCAAAAACGGGACAAATACCATCTCATGCAACCACCGTATTCACCAGATTTGGCCCCGTGTGACTTCTTTTTATTTCCGAAATTAAAATTGCCGCTACGTGGAACCCGTTTTGAGTCGATCGAGGCCATAAAAGAAAATTCGTGGAATGAGCTGAAGGCTATACCGGAAAGTGCCTATATAAGGTGTTTCGAAAACTGGAAAAAGCGGTGGAAAATGTGTGTTGCATCAAATGGGGCCTACTTTGAAGGCAACAAATTAAATTTTGATGATTAAATGAAAATTGTGTGCTTTATTCAATTCAACAATTCCCGCTACTTTCCTGACAGAATGTAATTAAATACTTACTCCATATCTTGTAGAACAGTATGACAAGGCTCACAAACTCTAACATTAAATTCAAAACCCATAATTGGTATTGGTAATCTAGCTGTTGAACAACGATCACAAACTGCCTTGCCGCAGTGGCGACAATGATGCTGACGTAAACCTAGCTGTCTTTGATCCATCATAGCTCTCAGGTTCCAGAAGAATGGTCGACCACACAACTGACACGTGTCTGATTCCACCCATTCTGGGGTCTCCTTTCTCGATTTTGTCATGTCCCAGAAGACTAGAACTCCATCTTCACCCGCACTCACCAACTGCTTACTGCCACCTAAATATGCTAATGCTGACACCTGCAAAATAAAAATTGAATATGTCAGGAATAATTTTTGACGCAGATACGTGTTTAAAATTGATCCGGGGTATGGGCTGCATTAGAAATCTGCCTGTCACGAAAATAGGTCAGATTTTAAACGTTTGAGGACAGAAAAAATACAGAAAATGGATTGAGGACAGATGTAAAGTCTGCTCTACATTATACTTTTCAATTTAATACTACGGATTTTTTGCGTTGTATTAACGTACAAAGTATAAAGGCTGTTATACATGTTACTTCTCAGTATAAATTGTCCAACATAAGATCTTTTTGCTGTCGGATGGGCGGGCACTCCTACCCTTTACAGCAGTGTTTCTTAACAAGTGGTCCGCGGACCACCAGTGGTCCCCAGAAAAATTTTAGTGGTCCGCGAATATTTTTAAATGTATTTTTTGCAGTTTTTATTTTTATTTTTCTGCACATTTTTTATGTAAATAATTTATATTTTGTTTATTTTCTGTAAACTTTCTGTGATTTTCTACAAATAAAATAAATGTATTTAGTAGCACATTATATATATCATATTTGTTTTCTTGCAAAAAATGAATCAACAATTATTATTAGTGGTCCGCGTTAGAAAATTATATATTATACCAGGCCGCGGTGTGTTTTTGGTTGAGAAACACAGCTCTACAGGCCGTGGTTTGGAATCGGGAGACTGGCGTTCGTAACTCTGAATTGAATCTATTAATTTGATTTACGAATCTAAAACAGCAAATAATTTAAAGAGAATTTATAAGTTTGAAATTGTCTCAGCTTACGCTGGACAACTTATACACTGAAGTAACAGATAAAATATTTATTATAATAACCAATTTATTTCATTGAATTATGCTAGTTTATATTTAAAGCCCTGAGCGGATACGTTTTTCTGTATTCGTATCCGCAGCTTTTGTAAATAAAAAATCCACATCCGCAAAAATATTCGCAAAATCCGAACAACAGGATTTGCTGTCAGTTTGGAAATAACTAATGACGTATTCGATTGGACCATTCTGGAATTGCTCTGCGAGTTTACTAGCGAGCGCGCCAGAGCAACTCCCAATCGAATACATTTTTATTATTGTTATTATTAATAATTTAAAAATACAGTGATTTCTTTGCTTAAACATTGCAAGAAAATACTTTAAGTATAATTTTTATTATTTTATTTTTGTGATTTTAATAATTTATTTGTTTTCTGTTTATTTATATTAGCAAAATGTTACTTTTTTAAATTATTTTATGTCTTTTAGTTTCCTAATTTGATTTATTATACAAAAAGATACATCACTACTTGCTGAAGATTCAATTAGTTCTAATAAACATACTAGCTTTGAAATACCGCTACAGACCATATTGCTCGACGCTGCTCCGACTCTTTGGCCAGAGCAAGAAAAAGTGCTCGGAGTGCACTCTCAGAACAGTGACCTTCGAATACGAAATTTTAACAACTCTAGAGCGACTGCTCGGTGAATCGAATATGAAACTTGCTCGCCGAGTGACCAGGGAGGTGATATGGAGGGGACATAAGCCTAATATAATGGTGTGGTAAATGTCTACTGGTGCGGTAAGGGGAAAGTCGCATTGGTACACTCATTTATATAGTACAGTTAACGCGGCAGTAGGTACATATCTAATTATTTAAAAATTGAATATATGGAATTATTTGCAAAATTTGAATTCTTTTAAGTAAAATAGCAAAATAAAATCATAATAAAACTTATATTCACTTTTAACAGATACTATACACACATTATCACAAGAAAAACACAATTAAAATTAAAATCACAAGAAAAACAAAGTTAAAATCACAAAATAATGCTCTGAGTGTACCAAGATGGCGGAAATAGCTGGTTAAAATAGGAGACATAAATCAATGTATCGTGTCCCTTCCTTTCTACTCTCTGCGAGTGGCCTGAGTGCATAGTAGAACACCCAATCGAATACGCTGCAACAGCGTTTCCCTAACTCTGCGCCGCGAAGACCCAGGACTTTTTTTTTCTTGCTCTTCACTTGAATTTGGGAGGTGAGGATCTTTTTTTTTGCTTTTCACTTGAATTTGGGAGGTGAGGACCATTTTTTTTGCTCTTCATTTGCTTTTGGGGAAGTAAATTTTATCAAAAATATATGTATATCAAACCTTATTATGATGTCCTTGTAGTTCATACGCAGTCCCTTGCCGTCCTCCAATATCCCAAATAATAACGGATTGATCGAATGAACCACTGAAAAGCATCTGTTTCTCTGGATCCCATGTTAGAGTTCGAACAGAACCTGAATGACCTTTTAGAGTTGTGATTACAGATGCACCATTATTGTCTAACTTTAACATCGTAATTTGACCAGAATAATCACCGACAAAAGCATGCTTCGTTTGAGAATCAAATCTAGAATTCTTATTAAGAAAAATATACTTAATATATTCAAGTATTTTATAAATTTATTAGCCTTGTTAAAGAAGTACCAAAATAACATAAGTTCAGAATTATTTATAATATAAAAATTGTAAGATTATATTTTAATCTAAAAGGAATATGATGTATCAGCTTCATTCATTGTTTAAAAATAGTTAAAACAAACGTGCATATTCACTGCTCGTATTTCTGAGAATTCACTGTGTATGAGTTTGTCTTAGATTCTATAGGTCGTACATTTTCAAAACAACACATTGCGCAGAAACGAGTTTTTGACTGAGAGCTTACTGCGTCTGCGCGCAAGCAAAGCAGTAGCGTGCTGTATGAAATATTATTTAATTAGTCAGCTGTTTGTTTGGTACCTTGTTTGTGTTTCGGACCGCCACTGGTTAAATAGTTGAAGTTCGCGTCGATTTGATGGCTCATTGTATTGTTTCGAATATAAACGACCTGTAGCGTTATTTTAAATCAGAGTTTCCCAAAATTTTTGAGCCGCGGAGCACTTTTCACGAGAAGAATTCGTCGCGGAGCACTATCAATGCTATATGCAGGATGTTTGTTTGAAACGCCGCACCTCCAAAAGGGCCCACTTAAGGAATATAATAAGAATTCTTCATCTCTTCCGGTTTCAGCGGAAATTGTTTTAATTTTTTATCCATCGTAGGGAATCGGTACTTTAATTTTTATTCTTGAAAGTAAATTAATACAGCTTTACAAGGATGTCAAAATATCATATTTTAATTTTAACCATTTCAAAATGGCGACCATTTATTTACAAAATAATAAATAACATAAATCGTGCAAAGTTAAACATAGAAAACTTTAAAAATGGTTTTGTTATATAAAAAACAAAACAAATAAAACCTGCAAATTTTCTTGCCTGTTAGTACGAGTTTGATATTAAAGGTGATAACAGCAAATCGTTTGTAAATTATGGCTTGCGTACGTTATTCAAATGAAGAAATGACCAATATGGTTCTGACATTCGGGGAATGTCAATTAAATTCTGTTAGGGCAGCTACTCTACCAAGAAAGGTATCCTGAAGGTAAAGGTTAGAAGACCTAGAACATAGGGTAAGAACAGCCATCAGGGAAATTCAAGGCTATACTGTTCTAAATGTAATGGAAGAGTTTTTATTACGAATGAGAAAATGTGTGGTTAACAACGGCGGTCATATTGAACATTTGTAAATTTTCCTTAGTTTCTTCTAAAAGTTAAACTAGATAAAAGGGCCCTTATCTAGTTTAACTTTTTTTCTGAAGGATTTTTTGTATCTTTTAAAATAAATGAGTTATTCGAGGTGCGGCGTTTCAAACAAACACCCTGTATATAGCAACACTAGTAGATCGCGAAGTACTAGTAGACGTTCGCGGAGCACTAAGTGTTCCGCCACTAAGTTTAAAACTTGTTTACTGGCCACTAAGTTTAATTTTTTGGCTAAACTCGGTTACAATATAACAATCCCATAAATAACCATAGCAACCATTTTCTAACCATTTGGTTATAGTTAACTAAGCTTTGAGAAACCGACCCTAACAGTGTACATTCGCAAATAATCTTGGCAGTTCCACTTTAAAAACATCATCATAATGAAAAGTCAAAAAGCAAATCAATGCAAAGCTGGATGTATCTGTACCTAATCATCAATAATTATTGCAGGGCTCGACAAATCGCGACAATTGTTAATCGCCAGACAAAAAAGTTACTTGCCCTTGATAGTAAAGTTACTCGAAATCAAATTCGTTTCTTTATTTTTTAGTCGCCAGTGGTGACTGAATTTGTCGAGCCCTAATTATTATAGTATGATAATATATGAAAAAGGATACTGTAACGCAGTGCACCAAGCTTCCGAAGTATACTCTCCAATTTGTCTTCCCGTTTGTGTACAATGATAAGAAAATACTTTATCTCTACCGATGCTAAGCACCCATTCACAGTTTAGTGCAAAGTAAATATCTGTAACTCTTGCTTGATGTGCTAAATATTCTCTAACTGGCATCATACGGTTAAAATCCGATGCCAAAGTGAACTCTGAGACCGTGCCGTTCTCTTGTCCAATGAATAGCTGCCTTGTTTCTACTGTATAAAACATTGACGTAGCACCAGACGGCATGTACTGACAAATACTGGGCCAGTATTGGCCGGAATCTCTTTTCAGCCATACTCGAACAGTTCTAAACAAAAAAAAAAGAGTATTATTAATTATAGAAAAACATCAAATTGTAGATAAATGAGATAGTGATGGCAGAAAAAATTAGTATGAACCAAAACTTTTAAACATCATGTGGGGTAATATGATAAGATTGAATAGCGATTATTTTTGAAAACGATTGAAAACATTTTTCTTAATTATTCATATTATTGACGAAAATAAACTAGAAATTTTTTATATGGGTGAATAGCCAAAAAAAGTTCTATTCATAATTATCATAACCTACTATAAGCTCCATATGAAAAATTAAAATAGACCCCGATTATTTTAAAACGGTACACCATAAAAAAAATTGAGATCCTCTGTAAATTCACTAAGAATAAGTGCCTCAAGAAAGTTCATACCAAAATCAGTTAATATTTTAATTTTGGAAGCTATGAGCAAAAATTAAATACCGAAAAATTTACATTTTCGTTCATATCTATGTATTGTTTTAGGAGAACAAAGACATCGTTAAAATGGTCCCTTAATGCGCCAACTTAAGCTACCTCGTATCTCTACCGTTCTCGAGATCCCCATGCTTAACAAGTTATTTGGGACACCCTGTATACTGTATTTTGTACCTGTATTTGTATGTGTATTTTACACAATCAAAATAAAATACTATTTTGTTGCTCCACTTTTGTCCAATAGTGTATGTATTCCACTTTTAACATGACAATGGTCCAAATAATTCATCAAAGCTTGTTAAAAATTTATTTCTCAAAAATAATATATCAGTTTTACTTTGTCCTTCATAAACACTTAAATTAAATACAATTGAAATTTTTTGAAACGACCTTAAAGTAAAATGGCTATATATCCCAGTTAAAAAGTATCAAAATTTAATTGAAACTATGCCACGATGTAATGCTATTTTAAAAGTTATGAACTGTCCACAAAGTATTAACAATATTTTAATGAAAACTTGGATGTAAATTAAAAAACAATTACCATGTTTTTTAACAGTATGTTTGTTTATACTTTATTTGCCAGCCTAAAAGTTATGCATTAATACTTATTATTATTTGTATATAGTTAATGTTTAATTTCAGTAAATTTTACTCCCTCCATCCGAAAATATGGTATACATTACTTAAAAAATCAGCTGTGACCGCCATCATGAAGTACTTATATAAAATACATTCTAGCAGCAGAGTAGAAATAACTTGGCCTAATATTTTCTAACAGATATACTACATCATGACCATGGAAACGTTACATATAAGTATGAAAAAATTGAGACTTGGAAAAAATTTCAAAAAATTTTACAGAAATTATTCGAAATTTTTCGTTTTATCAAAAAACGTCTCAAATAAAAGTTATTAGTTATTGCTTTTATAGCAACTTTTGTTCAATAAATTTTTTCGAAATATTTTTCTGTTGTGAAATATTCACAAAAATCTTAAAATCGACACGAGTAAACTCTCATTTTTAGTTAACCGATTTTTACCAAAAGTTGATCAACTCGTGCCATTGATGGCAGAAGCTTAAATATGAAGTTTCATAAAATTCCTTTTAGCAAAATTTGCTCTGCACGTGTACACAGACAGACGGACAGACAGACATCATGCTAAAAATTGGCAAAACGTTATGTAGGAACCTCAATTCGTGGAGATCCATCGAAATCTCGAAATATCAAAATCGGTATGATCACAATACCTCCCTTATATATGTTGGCGGTCGGTAAAAATTGTGGGATTAACGAAAGTAATATTATCTTGATCTTTTTTTGTTTTTATTTCTAAATAAGTGGTTGCTAGGCAACTAATAAACAAATGGCGCGCAAATAGTATAGCATATGTCAAAAATTAAAGTGACACCCGCTTTTCTAACAAAATAGCGAATTTTGATCAAAATTGTGTTGAATTTCAAGGAAGAAGTTTCAAATCGATTTAAATCACAACCGCCAAATAGTCTATATTTTAATGTATTAGATCTTGTCTTTTTCAATTCTATACAATTCTTACAACATCAGCTGCACCAAATACAATCAACGGACTGATTGAATGCGTACAAAATGTATTTAATGCATTAAACATACAAACCCTTGATAATGTTTTTCTAACATTGCAAACTTGTCTAGAAACAACCATTTAGTGAAAGGAAGGAATTCCTATAAGATTCTGCACATTATTAAGGCAAAACTTCATAGTAAGGGACGATTACAAACAATATTATCATGTTCCATATAAGCTGTGGAGACAGCCACGTCCTTTTTGGATTAAAACTTTTTGTATTATTCTTCGTTTTACTAGATATTTGTAACTATTTCATAAATAAAATCAAAATGTTCAAATTATTTATATAATGATACATAATTAAAGTATGGTATTAAAAAATAGTTATATTTATAAATAAAGACTGGCTGCAAGAGATGGATGATTATCAAATATTTTGTTTTTTTTTTTTGCCACCACTTAATTTTTAAATGTTTTGATAAGAAAATAACAAATGAAGGCATATAAATCTATAATGCCGTGCCAATTTATTTAGTTCCTGAGGCAAGAATATTGTGCCCCCTATTAAAGTACAGTAAATCGCAAACATCCGGACTGCTTAGGGACTTGATCAATGTGATTTCTCAGGCAATACTACTTCAGAAAAAATTGATGTGAAGTGTGAATATTCACACATTTCAGGGTTTTGCAAGTATATAATAAGTGAAGGCGGCATGCTGAGTGTGTAGGACAAATTTTACTTTGTAGTAATCACGACAAAATGAGCGATATTTTTAAAATAATTTATCGTCTGTTAATCATATAATAAGACTGGTTATTAAAATTACGCTCTTAAAAATTAAATGCAACATTTGTCTAGAAAATATAACTAGAATTTTGACAAAATAATTTCAACATAATGAAAATGCAAAAAAAAAACAGAAAAAATAAAATTCACTCCGTACTCGAACTCGAAACCCTTCGTTTTCCAGCCAGTTTAAGAGTGCTCTAACGCATGTAGCCATCGCACGCCATGCATGTGAGTGTCTTACATTGGTATAACTTTTGTACTTTGTGAACCAAAAACCACAAAAAATGCGTTATTTTCCAAAAACATAATCTGATCAAAAATTCCTGTTGTACTATTTCGGTTCACACCAATATACATTACTTAGAATTTTTTTAGATTTTTAGTTTAAACCATCTGGGCTACAGCGTGTGGGACAAAATTTTTTTTGCACAATTTTGTCAAAAATCGCATCAAAATAATTTATTTTGCAAAAATAAAAATTTGATCGTTAATCCACGTACTAAGGGCTTTCATTTGATACCCTACTCAGAATTTAAAAAAAATATTTTTGTTTTCGATGAGCACATATTTGTTTATATTTTTAGGGGGGTATGTTTTTTAGATGTTTTAGTATTTTTCGTATGTGCGGGTCAAAGAGTTGTATAAGCATGCCAAATTTCAACTCTCTAGGTTTAGCCGTTTGGCTACAATTTTTACCGAACAGACAGACAGACAGACAGACAGACAGACAGACAGACAGACAGACAGACAGACGACAAAATGACGGTATAAGGGTTTTTTGGTCATACCTACAAAACCCTAAAAAAAGGAACAAAGAAGAGACGTCCGGGTAAAATTGGACAGTTTATTCATTAACAAATAAAACATTCTTCATTTCTCAAAATATCCAGATTTAAAGAAGAACAAACTCAACATCTGACAAAGACATAACCATTTTTTTTCCACAAAAAGAGCGGGTCTTAAATTTTCGTTTAAAACTGAACAATGTGAAAGAAAAATACAGCATATACCGTATTTAAACAAAAATAGGAAAGAATTTTTCTTCGAAAATTTTCTTAAAAATTAACAGTTACCTTATACTCAAGTAAACAAAGGTTGCCTTACATTTGATTTGCCTTATATTTAGGTAAATACGAAGAAGTTTTTTTGTTTTTATTTCACGTTTATGGTCTTTGCTACTAAGGAAATTAGCCAGGGCAATTCTAATTATTCATAATGTAAAATTCATGCCTGAACAGGTTTCGAACCCAAGACCTTATCAACGCAAGGCACGTGTGTTACCACTACGCTACGCCAGTCGGCTGAACAGAAGTTATATATTTTATACAATTATTTATTTTCAAAAAGTCTACATTTTTTGCATCTGTATTTTCGTACTTGTACTGTACTATTTGTGTAACTCAACTATAAATATTAGTTCGGCTACCCTTTGTAAAAACACGGTAATTGTTAACTACATTTGTCAGGAAAAAGGAATTTATAAAAAATGACGGCCTTTCAAAACTTAATATCTGAGGCCTATGAATTTCTAATGGTATATCTTATATACCCTGGCTTTCTTTTCATGAGAACTCTAGTGGATTCACATAGAAAAAACATTGATTGGCAGCATGATACATTGGATTTTAATACGGATATTTAGAATTGTATGAGCTACCGCGTTAACAAAATCACAGCATAAGACATTACTATTTTTTGAAGTCGCAATATAATTCAGAATAAAAATAAAATCACTAGGAAAAACATAAATATGATTTACAAATTCAGTTATTACAAATATCAAAAAAAAACACAGTATCACCATAGCAGATACTATATCTTTCTTTGGCGATAGTCTCATACTACAATTTCAACTGGTTACTCTGTTCCATAAAATCCAGTTACTGTGTCAATTATTGTATTTTTGAAAAGAGCAGCCGAGTTATCAAACTCACTTTTAAAATTATGTTAAATAAAATTATTATTAAAAGAACAAGCTAAAACATACCATCTGTATCATTAAGAAATAATTATAAATATTAAAAATAAATTTGCAACTGGCGACCTCTGTTTTCATCTTTACTATTTATGTAAAATTTCATTCAACTTTTGCAGGATGTTTGTACATCGCATATCAAACTGATAATAACCAAGGACTAATTAAATCCATTTTTGGATAGATACAAAAAAAATTATCATCATAAAGACAATATTTACAATTTGATATGCACAGTATTTGACTTCCCGTAACAATTATAATATATTTTTATAATTTAATGTAGTTCATTTCTGCTTATTAAAATGTACTATATATTGAAAATGGCAATAAAGAGCCTTAATTTATTAAAGAGCTCAAAAATAAAATGTATTTTAAGTGATTATGATCTAACCTAATGTGATGATTTTGAACTGTATAATTTGATAGCAATTTGTTTTTTATGGAAATTTCTATACAAAATTTTACATCATACTATTTAGAACAGATTTGTCCGCATCATCTGATGTGAATGTGTATAAATAAAGCAATAACATCATCAAATAAATTAAACTGTGCATAAAATATATTTGTATCGTGCTCAGCTGATCAATTAATTACTTCCATCACATGATTTCAATTTATATCATTCTAAATAGCCCAACTAATGCACAAAATCGTTAACTAGATTTGTATTAAAAAATAAATAGTTCGGATGAAATGATAACTGTCAAAATAAAATACGCACTTGTCGTCACAAACACTAATAACACCATCTTCTCCCGAAATTAAAACAGCTGCATTTATATCATCATTACAACCGTCCAATTTTGCTAACAATGCTGGTTTTTTGGTTGTACAAAACTTATCGTTCGTTGATTTTGTTGCTGGTTTTATTTCTGCAGCCATTGTTGATATGACAACTAATTTTGACAGACATGAACGACGCGAATTTCTACCATAAAGATAAATGAGAAGTGTGACATGCCCCACCCCTACACAACACTGGACAAGCGCACAAATTTGATTTTTGGAATTTAATTAAAATTTTAATTTAGAATTTTAGTTTAATTAACAGAATGACCGCAGTGACTCATTACGACTCAGACGAGACCTTTCTGTTATATTATAAAAATTGTTCTAAACATAAAATTTATATCATACAATCAAATAAATTAAAAACTCAATAAAACAGAGTAATATTTATTTTATTTTAATGTCCAAAGGTCAGTTTTGTCCTAAATTTGTTTTAAAATCATTTAAATATAAATTTTAAAACTCTGCTCTCTATCGTTTAAAATTAGTACTACCGTAAATTTACCAAAATTTTCGTGTTGGTATCTGTCATTTCTTTACCGAATGCGACAAAATATTCAATCGTATTTTTAAAAATACTATAACTATTGGTTTATGTGTTAGTTACATTTAAACATAAAATAATTCCAAATAACTATAATAATATTAATACAAAATGCTAATCAAAGTGAAAGTAAGTTTTGCAGGTTAGGTTAATGTGAAATTGCATATAACGATTTTGATTTTTCAGACTTTAACGGGGAAGGAAATAGAAATTGACATAGAACCTACTGATAAGGTAGAAAGAATTAAAGAGAGAGTTGAAGAAAAAGAAGGAATTCCACCACAGCAACAACGATTAATTTTTTCTGGAAAACAGATGTAATATTTCTTACTATATCTTATTTGCTATTAGAACTAGATATAATGCAGTGCCCGGAATTGTTCGAATTTGTAGTTATCATGAGTCATTCCACATAACGGCAAGATATTTTAACTCATATATTTATGTGTAAAATAGCTCTCAATCCAGAATTTTGTAACCTACATCTGCTTTATTTAATTCTTTCTTTTGTATATTTATTGTTACTAGTCCCCTTTGCGGTACTCACAAGAACAAGTAGTTATAGAGGTTGGCCATACCAGTTTCATGACTAGCTATGTAGCGTGTGTGTCTCTTCCAGGGTAGATTTGTCCCATCTTTTATTTTTAGTCTGCTTGTTTGTCTGTATGTACAGTAGAAATTATGGCAAACGGTGGGATGTATAGAGTTGCTATTTGGTATGCATATACAACTCTGACCAACATATAGAAAAATATTGGAGCTAAAAAATTGCTAAATTATATTTTTGAAATATAAAAAAAATATATTTTTACGCGGTTTTTGCCAAAAATATCGCTAAAAAACTACCCTATTTACCAGAGAGACTGCTTTAAAAATCGGTAAAAAAATCAGAATAGTGTAATCTGTCTCATTTTGTAATACGAAACTAGATCTGGTTACTTTGGTGACTGTTGTGGTGTAAATAGACTTCTATGGAAACATGTGAACTTGTAAATCTGGCTTTAAAATGTTTGATTAAGTTTTATTATATCGAGGTTATATTCATTCAAAAACTATATATGTCAGATAACAAATTGACATGTCAAAATTCCGATTGACGTGTCAAAATTGTGATAGACATGCCAAATATTTTGAAAGGTGCCACTTCAGAGTTACCACTCTAAGATGGTATTTTAAATATACAACATAAAAAATGAAATTTCCCTCTTAGTTTCGTATTACAAAATGAGACAGATAATATAAACTTCACTTTTGTAAGAGCAAACTAAGAGGAAATTTTGACTTCAATGGTTTGCACCTTTAAAATTGTATCTCATGTTGGTATAGAGCACTCCAAAACAGCTGATCAGATTAGTGTCTGGAGGGTAAGCAAAGTTTGGTTGCCATAACAGTAACAAGTGATATAGTAGTTTTTAGCCGTTATATTTCATTTTTATTCAAATTTATTACCTATTATTATATTATCAGTTCTTCTAAGCGCATTTATCCATTTTTGTCGCCTGACTCCAGACAAATCATTGAATTCAGTTTTAAATTTATAGTTTAAAACTGCTGGCAATCTATAAAAATGCACTTGGCCACGTCCGCCACAACTACCACATTCTACTACACCACAAAATAATGGCATTTTGTTTTTTCCACCACAGAATATCACGCACAGAACATAATTCACACACAAAATGTCACGTAAACACTTATGTCAAAATCTTTGTTTTCTTCCAGCCGCCATATTGGATTTTAAAGTGACAGCATTCTGGAGTACCCTATTAAAAAATGGTAAAAAATGTCAATTTGACATATGCCAATAAAAAATGATATCTTAATTATATATCTTAATTATATAATGATCATAACCAAACAAATTTAAAGTCTGATTTACAGTGCAAGGAAATTTTTTAAATGTCGTTTAAAGTCCATATATAGTTTCTTCTTACAGAAGTGAACAGCATATATAAGTTATTCACTTTTGTAAGAACAAACTAAGAGGAAATTTTGTTTTCAATAGATTGCACCATTGAAACTGTATGTCATGTCGGTATTAAAAAATTATAAAAATGGCACTTTCTTAATAATTATCACAACCAATAAATCTAAAGTAATAATTTTACACTGTAATAATTTGAAATATACGATTTTGTTTATTTGGTATCCACAACAATACTTTAAAATCCTTATGTACGTCAATGTGATCAGCTGTTTTCTGGCGCAGAATTGATGACGTAATTTATGATGCCCTGTATCTTTTCTGTACCTTATGATGAACGACCTATACTTACGGCCAGTGTTGAGCATAGATAACTTAAAATGTTATCTAGTCAAAGATAAGATAATACCACCTTTTTGTGATCTAAACAAAGATAAAGATAATTAAAAATATAATTATCTAGAAAAGATAAGATAATCTAAGAAATCAGATAATAGATAAGATAAACCCCCTCCACATTTTTATGGCGCGAAACTCAAATTATCCATGATAAATTCATCATATCGTTTTCATCCAAGGGGAAATCAGTTAAAAGTATCTCGTTTAATAAATATTCATATGTATACCTTGTTTTGTCATTTGCAGAACATCACAGAATATTGAGGTTAAGTTTTAAATAGACCATATTAGTAACTACGTCACAAAATGGGATTCAGTGTTGCCGCCTCGTGGTTGGTTTCCTTTTATTTGAATTTAGCATGCTGTTTTTTTTTTAAATTGTATTTTGGAAGTATAAATTAAGTTTTCAAAGTAAAAAAATGCTTCACATCAAAACTACAAGTAAATATTTATTAATTAAAACTCTTGTTTTATACATTATAATTTAATACGTAATTATTTTTGCAGAACAATATTATTTTGCAGGTTAATTTTGAAAAATTTACGTTAATAATTGTTATACGGCAAGTAACATAACCATAAATCTATTTGTCATTTCTAATTAGTTTGAAGGAACAATATATTCTTATTTTATCAATTATTAATTTTCATTTTCACTTATCAAAAAACGAAAAAATTTGCAATTAAGAATGTGACTTTAATGGTTCCAATTTGGAGCAAAATAATACACCATTATGCATTCTGAAACAAAATATTAATGATTACTTAGTTTAAATTAAATAAATACTAAAGATATTTCGATTTTCATATTATTTAAAAATGGAACCTATAAATATATATATTCGAATCCTTATTTATATGTTTATAAAAACATTATTCTATAATATAAGGATAAGGTATCTGAACTGTGTATATTAGTATATACTTATTAAAGATATACATTTTTTGCTCCAAAATTGAAAATATTCATAAAATTAAGGTTACAAAAGTAATGATGTATTTTAAATCTGCCAAAAAAATCCAAAGGAAACCGTTGCCAGACGCAGCACAAGTATGTGACGTCACACTAATATGGTCTATTATCTATAAAAATTATCTGAGTTACAGATAAAGATAATTAAAATACCTATCTAAATGAGATACAAGATAAAAATGTAAAACAGTATTTAAAAAAGAGGATAGATAATAATATGTCTTCTAAATGCATTATCTAGATAAAATTATCTAGATAATGCTGTACACTGCTTACGGCGCTCCTGTATGCAGGAACTGTAAAACCGCTATGCTGGGTACATCTCTACTTTCAACTGCAAAGGGTGAATGTTTTATACATTTTTAATATTTACATGTTATTATTTTTTTCAGGAATGATGAAAAGACGGCCCAAGATTATAAAGTGCAAGGAGGTTCGGTTCTACATTTAGTTTTAGCTTTACGTGGTGGTTCATAAGTTGAATTTAAAATGAACTGATTATGAATGTTTGATATTTGGTGTAAATAATCAATAAAAAGTAGTGTTATTATAATACTACCTTAATAACTGGCTTCATCTTTTTTTTTTTTTTTAATTCACAAATATGTGAGGCAGTATAATCTTTCATTTATGTATTTATTTTGCTGATATTACACATTACACAGAACATTTATTTTTAGTTATGTCTAAATTAATCTTATTAATTTTATGTAACATAATATGAAATAAAAATTTATCTTTAATTTAAATAAAATTTTATAATTCAACAATTAATTTTTAAATGTGTGTTAATTTGTATAGTAAAGGAGACTTTAGTTGACAGATGACGGTTAATTAAAGCATATGGTTCAATGGGAGAGAACTATATAGCAATAAAATTTCCATTTTTTAATAGAGCCATATCATTTGTTCACAGACAAAGCTAGAAATAGAGAAAGAGATACAATTTGTTTCACTCATAGAGAAGGAAAGATCATTAGCGACCGCCCAGTACTGAAGGCGCGCGCGTGTATACAAAGGGACATACGTTTAAGTTACCATATTATAATATAACAAAAAAAGACAAAAATTATGAACGTACGTTATAGTAAGAAGCAGAAATACGTTCTTGACATCTTACATAAAACTGTGTGAAATAGATATATATTTCTTTATCGGTTCTCAATCGATCAATCTGTCAAGTAAATTCTCTTTTACTATAGCTGTATTATTTCTATATTACATTAATAATTCGAATAGTGGGAGTAATTAGTTCCAAAAGAATGACGCGCTGCTTAAAATCACATTATTGACGCATGAAATTTATGGATATTATTATTATAATTGGTACAATACAGTTTATAGGAAACATGAAAAATTGGCATTTTTAGGGTTTTTAGGTATGACCACAGAACAACTAATAGAAAGAGAAGTGCACCTTATAGTCGTCAAATTGGCAGCATACTTGCTGCTTCCAATGGCGGCCTGGCAAACTTTTATTTGAAGCAACCTCAGGAATTTTAAGTAAAATAATATTATTGAGAAAATTAAAATAATTTTTAAATTGCTTTGTTATAACACGGAAATATTTTATTTATATACCGAGTGTTTGTAGATTAGTGGCCGCGCTAGTGTCCCCGCCCCAAATTGCTACGGCCCAAATTAATACGTAGATTAAGAAAAGAAAAGTAATTTTTAAAACTTCTTTATTTTTAACAAGATTTTAGCCAAAAATGTTCTAAAAGAACTTGTCCTTACAACCTCGCACCTTACAACCCAGACGCTTTAATCTAAAAATATGAAAAAAATACGAGTAATGCACATTAATGTAAACCGAAATAGTTCCACAGTAATTTTTGATATGAAATTTATTTCGAAAGTTATCGAAATTTGCAACACTGTGCTTACAATATTTATCTGACTGACTAGAAATGGATAGCTGCGATATTAGAGGTCTGCACGGGCTCGGGCTTGGCCCGTGGGCCCAAGCTAGACCCGGCCCAATGGCCGGGTTCGGGCCGACTGACATGTATTATATTCGGGCTCGGGCCGGGTAAGAACAATAATACCTTTAAATATTATATTTTTAAACCTTTGTTAAAAAATATATTTTGTTTTTAAATTTCTAGTTTTATAATTATTACAAATTGTAAGCAATTTTTGTATCATAATATTTTTTTAACGAGGTTTATTCGGGCGGAATTTAAAATTTTGTCGGGTTCGGGCTCGGGACTGAATCATAACGGGCCGGGCCGGGTAAAGTTAGTCCAAAATAGGCCCGTGCAGACCTCTATGCGATATATTAATCTTATATTGTAGAGAAAATTTCTTCAAATATATATTTTTTCAAAATATTTGTCTGTTATGAACTATTCGTAAAAAAATCAGAAATTACTCGAATAAATTTCCACTTCCGGTTTACCGATTTTTACCACAAGTTGGTTAAATGGTGGTACTGATGTCAAAAGCTTAAATATGAAGTTTCATAAAAGCTATTTAGCCAAATTCGCTCTATACGTGTCCACACACCCAGGGCCGGAAAACAGCCGATTGCACCGATTGCGCCCAATCGGGCCCCGCGCTTTAGGGGGCCCCGCAGAAAGGACCCAATTTCGAAACCATCGATTTTTTCAAAATTATCAAAAATACTGTACAATTTCCGGTTAAAATATGAAAAAAGTGTAAAAAAAGGTCTTAACTTACAATTGACAGCTTGACTAAATAGGGTACTTTAATTTATTGCTTTAATCTGTGTTACCCTGTTACTGGATGGGATGAACAGGTTCACATCGGACGTGATCATATGGTCCTCAAGTACCAACTTATACTAATTATATTACCCGCCAAATTTTCTTAAAATCACTTTCTTTTTTATGATAGGACAATTATATGTATAGATGGTAAAAATGCAATATTTTTTAAAATGGTGCAAGGGTTTAAGAAAAGGTTACTTACAATTTTGTAGTGAAACTGTAAAAGTTGATATCAAAAACAAAATAGCAATATATTTTATTCATTAATAATAATAAATTAGCACTGCGAGCCTAGTAGGCCCATGGCTTGATTGATTGTTCTTCTCCACTCGTTCTTATTTAAAGTTCTTTCTTTCCATTTAGTGATCTTCAGCTGTTCTAGATCTTTCTCCACCTCCTTCCACCATCTCGTCCTCTTCCTCTCCTTTTCTTGCCACCAATTGTTCTCTGCATCATGGACTTTGGTAATCTAGTTTCTGACATTCTTTCGACATGTCCCAGCCAGCGGAGACGTTGAGATTTTATGACTGCTACGATATTAGCTTCTCCATACATTTCTTCTACTTCCTGGTTTGTCCTTCGTAGCCATATCCCGTCCATCATTTTTCCTCCAAAAATCTTACGTAACACTTTTCTTTCCCATATTTTAACCCTGTTTGGTTCTGATATGTTTAAAGTCCACGCCTCGCTTCCATATGTCACTATTGGTCGTATCGCTGTCTTATAGATTCTCATCTTTGTTTTTCTTGAGATATTCTTACTTCTTAGTAGTTTACCTAGTGCGTGGATACATTTATTTCCTGCCATTAATCTTGTCTGTATCTCAGTCCTTATCTCTGGACTACGTGTAAATACTGTTCCTAGGTACGTGAAACTTTCTACTTCTTCAAAATTATATATCTTTTCTCTTTCCGTGTATATGTTTAAGTATTGCCCTTTTCTAAATTCCTGATCTGTCCATGACACAAACTTCGTCTTTGTCTCGTTTATCTGTAGTCCCAATTTTTTTTGCTTCTTCTTCTAGTCTCGTTACTGCTTCTTTTATTTCCTGTTTACTTCGGGTTATAACTACTAGATCGTCAGCATAGGCCAAGCATTGGTGTCTCATTTGGTATAGTAGTCCCGTTCTATTAATTTTCGCATTTCTTATTATTTTTTCCAGAATGAAGTTGAATAGTACTGATGACATTGGTCTGACTCTTTAACCTCGAATTTTTCAGATGTATTATTTTTTATTTGTACTCTATTCATCGTTTTTTGCAATGTTAATTGTACCATATTTATTAGGTGCTGGCTAATTCTCAATTCTCTTAGGGCGTTATACAGCTCCTTCCTTTTGACTCTGTCATAAGCCTGCTTGAAGTCGATGAAGAGGACATATGTTTCTTTCTCAAATTCGTAACTTTCGGCTTGAATTTCTCGTAACAGGTATATCTCGTCTGTTGTGCTTCTCCCTTGTCTAAAGCCGCCTTGATATTCGCCCATGATGTTGTCCATGTTTTTAATCAATCTATTCTTAATATTTTATATGCTACATTTAAAAGCGCTATTCCCCTATAATTCTGACACTCGCTTTTGTCGCCTTTTGGACACAGAAAATGGGACATATCGTGACTTCGTTCCATTCTGGTGGTAACTGTTCTTGGGTCCATATTTCTTCTATCAACCTTTGTATCTGCTTCACTAGTTCTGCTTCGCCATATTTAAACATTTCGGGTGTTATACCATCATATCCTGGGCTTTTGTTATTCTTAAAGTTCTTTATAATATTTTCTATATCTTCTTTGTCTGGTGGCTGTTCTTCTTCTACACTTTTTGATTTTGAGTTGTCTGTTCGTAGAGGTCTCTTCCCTCTTCGTCTTCTTCTTCCTGGCTATTTAAGAGTTCACTAAAATATTCTTGCCATCTGTCTAAGATCTGTTCTTCTCCGGCTATAATTTTCCCGTTTTTATCTTTATATAGTACTGGCTTTGGTTGATATCCCTTTATTTCATTTTTAACTCCTTTATATAGGTTTCTTAATTCTCCGTTTTTATATTTTTCTTCTATCTTCCTTAGAAGTTCTTCATTATACTTTCTTTTCTTCTCTCTCAATAATCTCTTTGTTCTTTTTCTTTCGTGTATTCGTTCTTTGCTATTTCTGTCTCGTCTCTCAACATTTTCATTCGTAATACGTTTCTTTTCTCAAGCTTGTTTTTGCACTCATCGTCGTACCACCTTTTACCATTTCTTACTGTAACTTCACTTTTACACTCTTTTGTTGCTTCTTTCATTTTTAATTTTATTTCATTCCAGAGCTTTTCAATATCTCTTGTTTCATCTATAGTGCTCATTGCTATCTTGATATTTTCTTCGTACTTCACCTGTTGTTCTGTGGATATTAACCTGATCGGTATGTCTGTTTTTCGTTTCTGTGTTCTTCGGTTTTTATTAACTGGTAAGATCTGAGTCATTTTGATTCCTATCATAAAGTGGTCCGAATCAGTATCTCTGTATGTTCGTATCTTCTTTATATTCTTCTCTTCATATTTCTCATTTAAGACATGGTCAATTTGGTTGACTGTTAGTCCATCTGGAGCTCTTCACGTCCCTTTGTGAATTTCTTTTCTTTGGAAATTCGTACTTTTGATTATTATGTCATTTTCTTTCGCGAAGTCGATTAGAAGGTGTCAATTTTCATTCGTGTCTATATGTTTGCTGTATTGTCCTATTGTGGATCTAAAGACCGCTTCTCTTCCTAGTTTAGCATTAGCGTCTCCTAATATTACTTTTAGATCGTACTTCGCTACTCCTTCATAGACTCTGTCTATGCATTCTTAAGAGGCATATTCTTTCTAAAATTGGTCGGAAATCAACTTATACTTTTCAATAAATAATTAAAATCTTGAAAATTAATTTATTTATTCAAACTAATTTCGTTAGTTGTTATAGCTTAGTTGGTATAACTATTAATTATAACAATTAATAATAAATAATTAACAAAAATAATTAATTAATTACTAATTAAAAATTATATTTATTATTAATTGTTAGTTCGACTATTTTTCTCCGTATGTTGTTAGTCTATCTATCTGTCGGTGTGTGCAGGGCCGGATCTGAGGAGTGCGGGGCCCGATTGGAATTTTTTTGCGGGGCCCTTCAAACTTAGTTGGTATAACTATTAATAGTTATTAATTATTTAATAATTCGATTAAATTTTAAAGATTAATAACTTCCAAAAAACAATAGAGTTCTTCCCAATTATTAGGAGAATTTTTTAGTACCAGAACGAACTCTTTAAGTTAAACCGTTTTTGAGTTATCGTGTATACACACAGACACACACACATAGGGACGGCATTTCGAAAATAGGTTTTTTGGATTCCCTGGACCATGAAACGTGGTCATCAGTCAAAATGTCGACATCGAAAATTTTCGCGATTACAATACTTGCCCCTTATATATTAAGGTCGGGCAAGTAAATCTACTTTTTATTCCATAACCTACTAATATTTATTTGGACTCTTAATGGTGGAGCTGTCACGGTTGAAGACTGTTACTATTGATAACTGACACGTTCGAATTCGCTGTCTGGTGGTCAAATATTGTACTAGACACTCTAGTACTGTTTGAACTTATTACGTATGTTTTAGTGTTGAATTTTTGTTAGAATGTCTACAAGTTGTGAAAAACTATAAAAGTAGTATATATTGTAGTGTTTTTGGCTGTCATTCAAGACAGGACAAAGCATATTGACAGCTGAGTACTAGAGCCAACAGCCATATTGCCTTGGATCACAGCGCCACTACTGGTAATGTCACTTCTCAATACAGTGTCTGTAGTTATAATTATCGCAGGGCCGTACCAAGCAATTTTGGCGCCTGAGCTGACCATTTTAACGACTCATTTCCTAGAAAGATTCAGGTGGAAAACCCCTTAAACATTCAAGTGATGACAAAAAAAGGAAACACCCTTCAAAATTCAAGTGACGAAAAAAGAAAACAAAAAAGGGACGACGTTTAAATGATGAGAAATAAAAAAAAAAGGAAACACCACCCAAATTTCAACTGATGAGCAAAAAAGAAAAAATGGCCCCTCTTTTCAGTTCTGGCGTCTTCTTTCCAGTTCCGACGCCTCTCTTTGGCAGTCAAAGATAGGCGGGCGCCTCACTGACCTCACCCTCGGTACGGCCCTGATCGCAATTATCAAAGTTATATAAACAATATATAATACACTGTATCGACGAGTATCGTACTATTATGTTGGTTTGAATAGAGTTGGAAATAGAATCAAAATCAGCGTAACGCTTTCAAAGCTAATATGATTGTTATATTAAGTTAAGCACAACAGTCATAAGTATCTAAGTTAAGTATTACGTAGAATGAGTTTTAAACGTACCTACACCTGAAACATTAAATCCATTTTTATGAAAATTCATTACATAAATGTTTCTATGCAGGGCAGGATTGTTAAATATTAGAATTTACGTATTTGTATTCTTTTTTAAAGAATAGTTATTTGTGTACCATGGTCAAAAAGTATATCTTTTTCGGCCGTATCTTAATTTGAAGGCCGAGGCGCAGCCGAGCACCAGTGCACATTATATTTTTTGGACGACCAAAAGTAATTTTTATTAGGTAAATTAAATGTATTTATTTACATTGAATAATTTATGGTTACTGAACAATTATTACAATTTTAAATATTTTACTGTCAGTTGTTTCAATGTAACCATGGAGATCTTGTAACTTAAGAAATGACACATAGATGGCTCTAGAATCCAGCGGCCAAAAAATTAAACGAATCGGCCTAGGCCGAAAAAGATTTACATTTTGACTGGTACTAGATGATAAAAAAGAACTGTTTTTGATATGGTCGCCCAAAAACGTATATACAGTCGATTCCGCTTAATTGGGCCACCGCTTTATTGGGGCAGCCGCTTATTTGGGACAAATCTCAAAGAACAGAAACCAAACCAAGGAACCAACAGTAAATTTACATGTTTAATTGGGACAACATTCCGCTTAATTGGGACAGTTAAGATCACAGTACATATTATGTTACACATATTCTCAAGAAAATGTACAAAGAATTTAATATTACAGCGTTATTTTATGTAGGAAGGAAATGAAGGGAGCCCTACATCCGCACTGAAAACCTGTGCTGATTTTGTAGAAGTGAAATGTTACAAAAACAAAAGACACTTGACACATTTTTGCATTGAATTAAATTGTATGTACCTATTTATTATTTTATTTTGGAATTTATTATTATTTTTTCTTAAAATTTTATATTTTTTGGTTATATGTAATTTATAGTTTTGTCCAAGAGTTTATAAAATAAAATTATTGAAAGAAAAATATGCATAGTTTAATTTTATGTGAAATTCGCTTAATTGGGGCAGCCGCTTAATTGGGCCAAAATGCCTAAGTCCCGATGTGTCCCAATTAAGCGGAATCGACTGTATAATGAACAGAGACGCCGAGAGCGGACTTGGGCCTCGGTAAAATAATAATTTCCAGCCCGAGCCCCCGGATAATAATAATTCCGACCCACCTCACGGAAAACAATAGCCTACAGCAGCGGTTTCCAAAGGGGGGGGCGCGACCCTCTTGGGGGTCGTACAAGATTCACCAGGGGGTCGCGGGTCGCAGGATTTTCCACATTAGCTGTTATTAAAACATTTATTTATTTTTTATTTTTGGCCTTTGCTGCTTCGGCAATTAGCCATTGTTATTAAAACAAAATATCGCGCACGGTTAATAGTGGATGACGAAATAAGGCTCTTTCTTTATATAAACCGCGATTTAACGAATTATGTGCGAAGAAACAAGCCCATACTTCACATTAAAATTGATTTATATTACATTTTTAATTTGTATCACATATTTAATATTAATATAATTTATTTTTATATGATTTTCGTTATTTAGGCAGCAGTCTGACTGATCGAGCGCCGTCGTGTAACATAGCGCCGAGTCGTGTAGTGTCATTTAAAAATTTAAAGCTGGTCTGACTAATCAAGTACTATCGAGTATTATCGATCATTCAGTGTCAAGTAAATTTGTTTCTCACTTGTCAAATAGTTCATATTCCAACCTAAAATAATACTATGAAACAGTTAATACTAATTAGCGAGTCCATTTTACTCTATATTGTAATTTTGTTTTTTTTTTACGTTCCAACTGTCAAATAATATATGGTTATGAACTGTATATGCTTAAATGCGCATGTGCTATTGCGTCGAGCGTCGTGTGAAATTCAAACCGGTTTGAAATACAAACAACTTGATGCTACTTGACAGCAAACGATGGTTCAGTGTGACTCATGCCCTTAGTTAACGTGTGTTTGAAATTTGCTCGACAGCAAACGAAAGACAGCACGCGATCAGTCAGACCGCGGCCTTATGTTGTGAAAATAAATATTTAGAAATTAGAGAAACTATTTACATTACATATTTTTGCTACTTTTGTGATTATTATTTCAATAAAGAAATTAGTTACAAATTGTTTATAAATTTGCTAAATAGGGGGGGGGCAGAGATGGGATTTTTTCTAAGGGGGTCGTTACAGAACAAAGTTTGGAAATCGCTGGCCTACAGTATTACATTCGGATACATTGATTAAATGGACGGACTCCTGGCTAACAAATGCAGGCGTTTATACCTACCAACAGTGAACCATCTGGGTCCGTCCTACCACGACTTCTAAGGTCCAGCATTAACAGCCTTCGTCCCAATCACGGTAGATAGTGCCGCTAGTTTCACGAAATGGGGCATCACTTCCTCGCCAAATTGTGACTGTGGCGCTTCAAACAAAACAGTGCAGCACATAGCATTCGAGTTTATCCCTCTTCGAGCTTATCCTGGCAAAAAGGAAGATTTTATTACCATCTCACATGAGGTTCTGTCATGGCTAGCTAGCCTTGACGTCCAAATATGACGAATCATCGGGCAATAGATTTTTTATTATTGTTTTATATATATATATTTTTTTTTTATTTTTTTAATGGCCTTTGCTACTGTGGCAATTAGCCAGGACAATTTTTGTTTGAGAAAATTTCCATGCCATAACCGGGATTTGAACCCGAGCCCCCATGGTTGGTAGTCAAATGAGCTGACCACTACGTCATAGCGACCGGCATTTTATATTTTTGTTAACTATATATATATTTTTTAATTTTTGTTTATTTAATTTATTTTTGTTAATGTATCTATATACTTGTACTATGTATCATAAAATAAATGTTATGATTGTGCTTTTCTTGATATTTTTGTTGCCAGATTAATATGAAAAAGTAATGGTTAGTTTAATAATAAAGCTATTTTTAAATAACAATAATTGTACAATTATTTATGAATATTAATGGTTGTTACCTAGGTATTTTAACATTCTGTAACGAAAACGCAACTCTCGGTCAACGAAAAACAATCTAACTTAAAAAAACAAAACCATAAATTGATAGATAAATCCTGTTCCAGAAACTCCTACTTTTAATTGCTAATAAAAGTTACGAGCGCGTACTCCGTTTGTGTACAACTGTTGGGCGTAACGTCGTTATTTGTACAGGGTGTCCAGCCTGTGAAACAAGATATCCCAGTACCGTGTGTGAAAAAAATATTATGACAGAAGCAGTGAGAGGCAATCGGCAGCGGACTGAAATGAGATACTTTAAATGGATAAGGGCTATATCGGAATATAAATGGCTTCGATAGAGTTATCACTACACTGAAACCCTACAATCATTTTAGTTGAATGTCCTAGTGCAGTGGTTCTTAACCGGAGGTCTGCGAAAGGTGCTTAGGGGTCCGAAAAAAAATTACAGAACGTCTTTAGTTTTTAAATTTTTATAGTTTTGACATTTTTAAAAGAATTATGTTTTACTCTTTATTTTATTTTGTTCCATACTTTTATCATTTTGTTCCAAATCTAAATAACACTAAATCGAGAGAAAAAAAAGGAAGTTGTCCAGAAATTTGTTTGTTCTCTAAAAAAAAAGTCGCCCAGAAATTCCTTTGTTCTCTAAAAAAAAAAGACCCTACCAAATTTTTTTTTTAAAATAAAGAAAGTCGGCCATAATTTTGTTTGTTCTCTCGCCCCTTTTTGCCAATATTTTCCGCCCCTAAGGCCTGTCGCCGGGGTTCTAGATACACCATATTAGCAATTCATCATCGATATATAGCAGGAATTGATCTGAACTAATTCACTGATTTTATGCAACTGACTTCTAAATTTTATACGTCACTCAAGCGATACGAATAAGCACTAAGTTTATGCGAATAGGTACCAGGCGCCTCGATGCAAAAATATAAATGACGCCTCCTTTTTAAAAAAATTAAAAATTTTTGTGTAGAAATTAAGACCTTTTTTTTAGCTCGCCAGTCTAAAAACGGCGCCACTCAATAGTTCGTCGCGATTGCGCTCCTTGATCGTGGCGCCCCGATGCGGCGCATCCTTTGCATCCATTGTGGAGCCGGCACTGGGAGTGGGAATACATTAAACATTTTTCAACCCCGTTATCCAAGTTTACTTATTTTTACGTATTATTTATTCCGAGTTCCATCCCTGTATCATAAAGTTTTGTTCATCGCTTTAGTACGATTTTGAATATTACCATCGTCATTAAAAATTTGCTCCTTTTATTTCTACATATTTGTGCGAAAAGGGATTTCCACAATGATAAATGTTAACACGTACTTTCCAATCCTTTTGTGTATTCGGCACACTTAGTATTTTTAGGAAAAAATAAAACGCCCCAAGAGAAAATTAAAATAAATTGTACAAAATAGATGAAAAGTAAACAACATACAGAATTCTACAATTATTTATATGATTTATAAAAATTATTTTTATAAGTAAATCAATAACAGTTCATATTTTCACAAACAGTAGCGAATCTTGAGTATACTATGATTTCTAAAAGAAGTCCTTTCAAGGTCATATGACTGAAATAATTATTAATACACTGATATGTTCCTTTCCCACACATACTGGCAGCCTAGTAGAAGAAATACAAGTGCGCAGTTTGTTTATCACATTCGTTTATTGTTACGAAAGCATAGCTACGAAAAACGTTCATTAATTTACCGATTCAAAATGTTTTAAAAAATATTTATTACAAGGTGCAAGGTTTTAGTTTTGGGCCCAAACGAGCAAAAAAGAAGGAAGACAGGCGGAAATCGAAGCAATGTGCAAGAAAAGAAGACGGATCGAGGTGATGAGCAGAAAAAGGAAGACTGATTGAAGACCCCTTCGTTCTGGACCCTGTGACTGTGCATCTGTTGCACCTACTTAGTTGCAGAACTGGTTACACCCACGCAGCGGCGGTGAAAAGCAGGGGCACATACCCAGGGCGCCAGGTTTTAGGGGCGCTATTCTAAGTTTTTATTATATTTTTCTATTTTTATTTAGATCAAAACTGTAAATTTTCATTGCTATATCAGTCTCGTACATATAAATACAAAACTGTATTTAAAGATGTACACATTTATTGATTATATAATAATATTTAGTCTTTTTTTGGACTTCGGCAGAATATATAAAGCATCATACATGGATATATTTGTATATTAATAACAAAGAAACTCCATTTTTCAATCTTCCGTCTTATTTGGAGACGCTGTTTCGGAGATAGTTTATTAAATAATTTAACGTAGAAAATGATCGTTCAGCAGTAGTTGATTACCGGTAACGTTACTAATATTTTTAACAGCTTAAAATAGAAATATATTTGATTAACTTTTTTACACATCTGAAAACATCTATAACTGATTTTGGTGGCACATTTAGATATACAATGGCACCTTGACTTACAAACTTAATTTGTTCCTGACTGTGGTACGTATCTTAAAAAGTATATATCTATCAAAAAATTAAAAAAAAAAAAACAATTTTCAACTAAATGAAGAAAATGCAAAGAAATGGAGAAGGAGTGAGAAGAAGCATTTTTTCGCTATAAATGTGCATTTTGTATACAATAACATATTAATTGTTATTTTCTTCGACCTCGAGAAGGCATATGACACAACATGGAGAAGGAACCTCTTAAATAAACTTCAAGAGCTAGAAATTCAAGGACCAATGTTACAGTTTACTCATAACTTACTGAGCAACCGGAAATTCAGAGTACGGGCCAACAACTATATGTCAGAGGAAAATATCCAAAAAAAAAAAACGGCATACCTCAAGGAGCAACACTCAGTGTAACTTGTTCCTGCTTGCTATTAACGACATCGTATCATCCCTTGCAACACCGGTCAAAGTATCGTTATTTGCCGACGATCTAGCTATCTATATCAGAGGCACAACAATTGATATAATGGCAGACATCCTACAATATTCAATTAACAAACTCCAAACATGGGCTCTACAAAATGGATTTAAATTCTCAAAAACCAAGACGGAAGCAGTTATGTTTTCCAAAAAAAAAAAAAAATAATAATAATACATATATAAACCAAAACTAACAATCGATCATAACAATATAAATTTTAAAAGGAGCAAAAAATTCCTAGGCTTAATTTATGATGAGAAATTAACCTGGAGACTTTATATGATTTGAAGAACTAACAAAAGACTGCCACAATAGAATAAATATAATGAAAACAACTGGACATCATGAACGGGGTGCGTACAAGAAAACATTGCTAATGATCTACAAGGCTATTATACGATCTAAAATCGACTACGGTAGCATCGTATATGGGACTGCAACGACAAACATTCTTAAAAAAATTGACCGTATGCAAAACTTAGCCTTAAGGATAGCCATGGGAGCATTCAGAACTAGTCCTGTCGTCAGCATCCACAATGAAGCAGAAGAAACAAATTTAACAGAACATAGAACAATCTTGTCAACAAAATACGCGATCAAAATTGTCGCTAACCCCACTCACCCAACATTCAACGCCTACTTCAAAATAAAAAAAACCAGCAATAACATAATACCACTAAACCAGACACCCCTCCAAAAATCCATATATCCTACTATAATAGACCTTAATATATCACTTCAAAACTTAGAGAAAATCACCTTAATTAAAAACACCTACAGAGAATTCCAGGAAGAACTAAGAAAAATGAAAAGAAAACAACCCGAGAATACAAAGATAATATACACTGATGCCTCAGGAAAGGAAGACCAGGTTACAATAGGGTTCAAAATAGACGACAACAAAAGGAGCTACAGCCTGCCCTAAACAGTCTCAGTAACGACCGCAGAAATCGAAAGCATCCACCAAGCCATTAAAGATGCTTTCAGATACAAAGAGAGGACAAACTATATTATCTGCACCGATTCACTGGGAGCAATCAATGAAATAACAAACCCCAACACAAAACGAAAAAACACGCAACAAATTCAACACCTTATACACGACACTATAATACGTGATAAACACAACATAACACTCTTATGGGTTCCAAGTCATAAGGGCATCGAAGGCAACGAAGACATACATAATTACATCAACAACACCATACCTACACAATCACTAAATCTATTTACCCAAATTGAAGACATCCAAATGATCATTTCACAGCACTCACAAAAAGCACAACAAGCCAAATGGACAGTAATAAAAAATAACAAATTAAGATCCATCAAACCTGATATACAAGTCTGGAATCTAAACAAGGATAGAAGAACACAAACCATCCTCACAAGGTTACGAATAGGGCATACAAAATTAACCCACGAGCATCTACTGCAGAGAGATAACGCGAAGATCTGCGATGAGTGCTGTGATATCCTCACTATAGAACACCTCCTATTAGAATGTCGGACATATACAGATCTGAGAGCCAAACACAACATAATATATTCCCTTAAACAAACTCTACAGAACACCACAACAGCTAAACGAACATAATAAACTTCATCAAAGATGCCCAACTAGTCAGCAGCATTTAAACCCAAAACCACATCACTCATAATTTATAAAAATCATTTTGTAACAAATATTTATAAACACAATATGTAACCAATGACATGTAATTATAAACTAATTATTGTAAACTTATACCGCCGCTAAAAACCATGTAGTTGAAGCGTCGTTAAATAAAACTTATGAAAAAAAAAAAAACATATTAATTTTTAATTATGAAATTTTCTGTTTCAGATGATTAGTATGAAAATCATCTTCCTTTAAATTGAAAAATGAACAACTTTCTTGTGTCTGGTTTTGTGATTCAGGAGTTTTCGATTTGTTACATGTAGTAGTAGCCTGTTGGTAGCCTGTTTTTTTTTTTTTTTTATTAATTTATTATTGGCCATCGGCATAAGACGCCATATTAGCCAGCTTCAATATACATTTACAGAACATAAATAATAATTATAAATTTTATAACAAGGATATATATAATACATAACAAATAAATTATAAATTATAAGATTATATTTGAAATTTTCATGAATTTTGAAATATGTTTATAAGTTCTTTTATCGTTTAATATGTCGAATAATTTGGTTGGGGGTTTTTTTAAAATTGGTAATAAATTTTGTAAAAATGTTAATCTATGACGTGCGTATGTCGGGCATTGAAAAAATATGTGGTCCAGGCTACCAGTCGATGTATTATCACAGCTGCAAAAAGGCGATGAAAGTACACCAATTCTATGGAGATGAGCTGGATGACCAGCATGTCCAGATCTCAATCTGCATATGGTTGTAATGAGATTGCGTTCTGCTGCAATTTTGTAGAACCAAGGTTTTTTTAATGGTGTCTTTTCAATGGCTGCGTATTGTCTTCCTTTATAAACACATGAAGCGGTCCATTCTTTTACCCACTCTGAATTTATATTACTGTTTATAGTATTATAAACATCCCGACGGGAAATTTTTACATTAAATGTCACTTGATTAATTGGTGAAATTGCCGCTTTTTTTGCTAAATAATCAGCCTTATCGTTCCCTAAAGATATTCCCTGATGAGATTTGATCCACAGAAATATAAAAGACAAACCATTAGTCTGAGCTACATATATAATTTGTGCAATATGTTGTATATCAAAGTCTCTTGAATGAAGGTGGTTATTTGCTATAGTTTGAAGAGCGCTTTGGCAGTCGCTTATAATTACCCAATTTTTCGAAATTTTACTGCTTATACAGTATTTTAAAGCTTCTTTAATAGCGTATAATTCGGCCGAATAACTTGAAAATTGAGATGGTAGTGGGAATATTTTGTTTATTTTCGTAACTGGACAATAGAAGGCGGCTCCAGACACGTTTACGTTTCTGTCTTTAGATCCGTCGGTATACATAGTGATATAATTGGAGAACTGTGTTTCTAAAATTTCACTAAATATAATTTTATTTAAAGCAGGATTGTCTACGTAGTTAGGAAATATGATTTTTTGTTTTTTAAGTTTATAATTATATGGAAATGAAAATATAGGACAATTATTTCCTAGCTGGCAGTTGTTTGTCGTTTCCATAAGTTTGCCGTAGACGTGGAAAAATATTTTTGGTGCATGTTTTGCCCCTCTGAGAAGCGATAGGTCCTTTATAAATTGTCTATTAAGTGATTTTAAGCTATATTGATCACTGTGGAGTTTATTTAAGACAAATTTATAAGTTAATTTAATCCTGCGCAGATGTAGTGGGATCTCACAAGTTTCAGCTAGAAGTATATTAGTAGGAGTAGATTTCATTAGTCCTGTACTGATCCTCAAGGCTTTAAATTGAATCTTGTCTATTTTACTTAAGACCGTGCTAGATGCTAAAGCATAGAAGATACTTCCATAATCCAGTTTTGACCTAATATAAGCTTTATAGAAGAGAAGTACTACATTGGGGTTGGCACCCCATTTACAATGAGCGATAATACGTAGTAAATTTAATTTCTTTTCTGTGCTTGTAAGAAGATGGTTAATATGGGAGACCCATGAAAGTTTTTGATCTAAGTAAAGTCCTAAGAATTTTGTATTGGAAACTACTGGAACTAAATGTTTACCTAATTTTATGTTGTTTGGGAATGTGTTCAGTCTTTTCCTTGTAAAAAAAATAATGCGTGATTTAGACGTCGAAAGTTCAAAACCTTTATCAGATAGCCACATATCTAGTGCATAGAAATTGAACGACATTTCTCTTATACATGAGGATATATTAGATTTTTTAGTCGAAATACGGAAGTCATCTGCATATTGACCAATGTTAGTGAGAGATGGAAGAAAGTGGTATAGGTCTGATGTGTAAATGTTGAAAAATAAAGGGCTTAGTATTAAACCTTGGGCAATACCATAGTACACATATCTGAGGGAACTTGTTATATTTTTATGTTGAACTTTTATGATCCTATTGCTTATCATAACATCTATTCTTCTTATAAATTCTGGAGGGAGGCCTAAATCTTCCATTTTTGCTAAGAGAGTTGGAATTACAACATTGTTGAAAGCACCTGATATATCTAAAAAAGCCGTTATTAAAATATTATTTTCAGAATATGTTTCAGAAATATTAGTGATAAGGTCAAATAGTGCGTCCATAGTACCTCTGCATCTCCTAAAGGCATAAAGATGGGATGGTATTAAATTATTGTGCTCTAAGTACCATTCTAATCGAATTTTTATAAGTTTTTCTAGTGTTTTACCAACGCAGGAAGCTAATGTTATAGGTCTATATGAATTTATAAGCAATGGGTCTTGTCCTGGTTTAAGTATAGGAATGACAGTTTGTGTTTGCCATTCTGTTATCCACTCAGCGGAGGCCCAAAAGTTATTGAATGTAAACAGTAATATTTCTAATGCTTTTTTAGGTAGATGCTTTATCATTGAATAAGTGATATTATCCGGTCCAGGAGCTGTATCTGTCGAGTTTTTCTCTAACACTGCTACTAATTCGTCTATAGTAAACGGTTCTAACAAGAAATGAGTTTGTGAAGTGTGCCTATAGTACTGCTTGTATGGACAGTGCGTTGCTCCTGGAGAAGCCAAAGAATCCGCATATCTCTCTAACCACTCTTTTGAAATAATATCTCTATTACTTTTAACAGAAGTGTTATTATTAATGTTCTGAAAACATTTTACTTTTTTCCAAACTTCAGTCAATGGGGAATTGATGTTTAGAGATGCACAATAAGTTTGCCAACTAGAGCGTTTTTGGTTCTTTATTAGCTTTTTTGCAGACGCCACGCTATTTTTGTATTTTATATAATTTATTAAAGTAGGGGTTTTCCTATAATTGCTTCGAAATCTTTTAGTTAGGGCAAGTTTCTGCTGGCATTCTTGTGTCCACCATACCTTAGGAAGGTGTTTAGCAATGTACGGTCTTTTTAGTGGTATGCTTTTATTTGCCGCATTTGTTATTGACTCAATTAACTTATGATATACAAACAAGGTGTTCGAGGAGTTGCAAATCAAATTATCTATATTTTGCTCTATTAGAGAGGCATATAGACCCCAGTCAGCATATTTTGTATTCCACCTGGCTCTTGGGACAATTTTTATAGGAGTAGGAATTTTATTTTGTAGACTAATATCAATTAAAAAATGATTTGAACCCAATGTGTCTGTAGATGTATGACAAGTGATGCTGGCCGCTATGTTAGAACTGCTAATGGTTAGGTCTATGGCAGATTTTCTTTGTCCTGGTCTCGTTTCAAGGGTGGGAAGTCCATCATTTAGAATAGACAAATTGTAAGAATCTAGAAATTCGAGAACATCCCTACCGGACACGTCAGTCAATTCGCATCCCCAAACTGTACTATGAGCGTTGAAATCCCCTGCTATTATAAATTTATCAGATAAAATATTTATTAAATTTGACCAAGTACTATTTCTAATTCTATATTGAGGAGAACAATACAATGATACTATATCCACTGTTAATTTATCTAGAAATATTTTGGCGCCACAAATTTGAAATTTATTGTTAGAAATAAATGAAAGGTCTAATAATTGAAATTGTATATCTTTGGATATGAGTACGGCACTGCCGCCGTATCCATCTTGTCTATCACATCTTACGGAATTGTAATTTTGAAAATTATAACTGAAACCTGGTTTGAACCATGTTTCAGCTAATATAGCAATTTTTGGTTTGTTGATGTTTAGAAATATCTCCAAAATTGGTTTGTTAGATTTAACAGATTGTCCATTCCATTGAATGATTTTAGTTCCCATTTTGAGTTGCCTGGTTTGATGAAACAGAATTATTTAAGTTGTCTAGAAAAGAATTTATATCTTGTTTTGAAATGAAATTATTTTTTCGAGATTCTTGAATTACGGTATCTATGAAAAGTATTAATTTATCTTTAAGAGATTCTGATATTACAGGTGTATTTAGTTGTTTCCGGTGATATTGAGGGGCATAGGGATTTGGGCCTATTGGCTTGACAGGTAGAGAAGTACTGGGAGTATATGGTGGCTTTTCATTTAAGTTCTGAGGGCCAATTCTATTATTATTTTTGTATGGAATGATTTTTGTAAAATTTATATGTTTTTTTAATTGAGCATTAGTACTTGTATTATGCTGTGGTCTAAGTTCTAGGAGAGGAAATTCCTTATTAGAGTCTATGTTTGGACGAATTTGATTTGCTATAACAGCGTATGAGTTATTATGAATTTTACTGGCGTCTTTATATGAAAGGTCATTTAAGGTCATAATTTTTTTAATGTTTCTTTGTTTGGAATATTCTGGGCATTTGCGATAAGTAGATGAATGTTCCCCTTTACAGTAAAAACATTTTGGTGTACTGACGTCGCAATCTTTAGTTAAGTGTGCTGCTTGACATCTGCTACAACGTAATTTGCTTTTACACTGTCTACTCATGTGACCAAAGAGCAAACAGTTAAAACATTGTACTACAGGGGGAATATATATATTAACTTCACACCTATTACCAAATAAGTAAACATAGTTAGGTAAGGTTTGTCCCTCGAATTTTAAAACACATGTTTCAAGATTATAAATTTGAGCGTTTCCATTAATGTTCATTCTTTTTGTTAAGCGTCGAGCGTCTATAACTTTAATTTCGGAATCAACCTCAGCGACAATTTCTTCATTAGAAATTGATAAGTCGATATATTTAACAACACCGTATTTGTATAAATTAAAATCAGGGATATAAGTGTGTAAATCATTATTATTTAGTAAATTATATGTTAGTAATTTATTAGCTACTAAGGCATTGTCTAATTCAATTTTTATTTTAGACTTTCCGATCGAGGAGATGTTTATAATACTATTTTTATGTTGAAATTCACTTTTGTATAAAATTTTACCAATAAACATGGGGTGTAGTTTTTTATTTAATTTATCTTCAACAAAAATGTAGTACGGGCCTGAATCAGTTATTTTATATCTATTTATATTTCTTATAGGATTAGCAACATCTCGAGAAATTTCGGATATATCTTCCCTTACTTGAATATGTGGCTGTTTACTTTTATGATTTTCTGTGTCATCTGACTTGTCATTCATAGGTCTTTTGTTATTGCTACCTGCACTTCCATTGCGTGTATGTGAAGTTGAAGACAAAGTATCCATGTCCATTTGGTCCGGTGAGGCTCCATTGACGATATTAAGAGCTCCACGGATGAGAGCAGCTGTTTCTGTTATTTGCCCAGTATCAGGAGGATCGGGTTCCCCGTCCATGATTTTGTTAACTGTTCCACAGTGATTAATTTATTTTTTAATCACTAATTAAATTCACTCGTCTCTCTTATAGATTAAATAAGAATTAATGTATATTTAAAAAATTCAACTGTTTTTTGACAAGTCTGTCAGCTGTCACGATGTTGTCTCTATGGAAGTACAAATCGAGCCTGTTTCTAGTACTAGGGACAAAAGTAAAAAAAGTGTAATGTAAAACAGGCCTTGATTCATTTAAAAAGAAAAACATCGCGGTTCATATTTAGAGGTCAAAATAGGATATGAAAATAGTTAGTACCTCGAAAAGTTCGTATTTCGAGAGGTTTGTAAGTCGAGGTACCACTGTATCAGCAAATTTACTTAGCCATAATTAGTAATAGGTTAAAATGTAAAAATATTTAAATTGCAACCATCTAAATAAAAAAAATATGTTTGAAATAAGTATTATATATTTTAAGGTTACAGTTGACATGTATGTTGTCATGTTGACGTCTTAAACGTCAATATATATTTCATAGAAACAGGGAAAAACAAATTGAATACAAATGTTAGTTACATGATCGTCTTTTGTAATTAGTAAATAAAATAATAAATAAGATACAAAAATAAGGAATTACATTATTATAAAAATACAGTAAAATTACTAAAGATTACGACAGATTGGCGACGAGGATCAAAGAAAGGCCAGTATATATTTTTTTAAATACACAATAAAAATATACACAATGGATGCAAATCTAATTTTACAACAACTCGTACAAGCTATTAGTCAATTAGCTCAACCACAAGCAAATACAGTACAGGGAATAAATTTTCAACATTATGACGAACAAAATGAAACCTTTACAAACTATATTCAAAGATTGGAAAATTATTTATCTATGAAAAACCTTATGGGGGATGACCCAGGAAAGGATAACGATATAAAGCGTGTACAAATTTTAATAAGCTGTTTAGGCCCTAAAACTTATAATCTACTAACTAGTTTAACCACTCCCGAATTACCTTCTTCAAAATCTTACAACGAACTTATAAAATTACTAAAAAAGCACCTTGATCCAATTCCAAATGAAATAGCGGAACAACACAAATTTTTATTGCGTTTACAGAAAGAAGGAGAATCAATTAGCCAATATGTAGCTGAGTTAAAGAAACTTATAACAAATTGTAATTTTAATTGTAGCAATTGTGGAAAGCCAACCTTAAATATACACCTACGTTCACAGTTCATTCGAGGTTTGTTGGATAACAGCATAAGAGAGAGACTTTTGCAACAAGTTGAGACGATAGAATTTGAAGACGCAGTAAATTTTGCTCTATCTGTCGAAGCATCAAAGCTGGAGAGTAAACAGATTGCTACAACTTATACAACCTCTACAACTGCTAATGTGCATAAAATAAAAAATGAATCGCAATCAAAGAAGAAAACGGGTAAGAAAGTAATAAAGGAAATTGAGCGAGAACGCTGTTACAGATGTGGTTTTACAAATCATAAAGCAGATAAATGTAAATTTAAAGAATACAACTGCAGTAAATGTAATAAAAAAGGTCATTTATCAAAGGTTTGTCAAGCAAATGCAAGTACATTTTTTGGCAGAAAGAAGAAAGCAAATTATATTACAAGCTATGAAGAGCATAGTGATGCAGAAGAAATAAATGGCATATGTTATGAAATGAATTCCATGGGTAAGCAAAATGACTCTGGAAGCATATTCCTGAATATACAAATTAATGGAAAACTGTGTCGAATGGAATTTGACACTGGAGCAGCAGTTTCTACAATAAATAGTAAGGATTTCAATTTATTAAATTTAAATTTAAAATTACATCCAACTACAATAAAACTTAAGACCTATTCTGGAGAAATCATTAAACCTATAGGAGTAGCTTATGTTAATATTGTATACAATGGCAGGGAAACAGAAAATACAAGACTGTTTGTGCTTAATAAAAATGTAATTCCTATTTGTGGCAGAGAATGGATTAAATCATTAAATTTACTTAATCAAAATTTATTATCACTAAATTCTTTACAATCAAAAGAAGTTACAAGGGAACAGAAAGGAGTTTTAAAGAAATTACTGACAGAATACGAAGATTTATTTACAGATGAAATTGGAAAAATACCAATTAAATGCAAGCTTTCTCTTAAAGAAGATACAGTTCCGGTTTTCATGAAACCGAGACCAGTCCCATTCGCAATTAAAGAAAAAGTTGAAGAGGAAATTAATAAAATGGAAAAAGAAGGCATAATAGAAAAAGTACAACATCCATCATGGGGAACTCCAATTGTACCTGTAATTAATAAAAGTGGAAAAATTAGAATATGTGCAGACTACAAAGTTACGATAAATAAACAATTAAAAGATGACAAGTACCCAATTCCTACACTGGAAGAAATTTTCTCTAAAATGAATGGTGAGTTATTTTGTAAAATTGATATACATAAAGCCTATTTACATATGCAGGTTGACGAAAAAAGCTCCATGATACAAACGATTAGTACACATTTAGGAGCATACAAGGTGAAGAGATTGATGTTTGGTACAAAAGTAGCACCAAGTATTTGGCAACGTTTCATGGATCAACTTCTACAAAATTTAGATGGCGTTGTTAGTTTCTTCGATGATATTCGTATACAAGGTAATGACATACAACAGTTAACAAGTCGACTACGAGCTGTTTTTGACAGATTACGACATTATAACATTCGTCTAAACAAAAGTAAGTGCCAATTTTTTGAAAATTCTATAGAATATCTTGGATTTCGTTTAGACAAATATGGCATACATAAAACGGATAGTAAAATAAAAGCTGTTTTACAAGCAACGAAACCTAAAAATGTGAACGAATTACGTAGCTTTCTAGGCTTAATTAACTATTACAATAGATTTATACCGAATATGGCCATGGTATTACAGCCTTTAAATAAATTATTACAAAAGAATTCAAAGTTTATTTGGTCAAAATCTTGCCAAAATTCTTTGGATTTAATTAAGAAAGAAATTACAAGCGATAAGGTCTTAATTCCTCATAATCCAAAACTACCTCTATTACTAGCAACGGATGCATCACCTTTTGGATTAGGAGCAGTCATTTCACATTTAATGCCAGATGGAACAGAACGACCCATTGCATATTCGTCTAGATCACTTACACAGGCAGAACAAAATTACAGCCAACTTGATAAAGAAGCAACAGCAATTTATTGGGCATTACATAAATTTTTCATATACTTGTATGGACGAAAATTTACATTAATTACAGATAGTAAACCTCTGACATTAATAATGAATCCTCATAAAAGTTTACCTACACTTCCAGCAGCTAGAATGTTACGTTATGCACAATTTCTTGCAGGATTCGATTACGAAATTAAATACAGGTCTACATTACAGCATAACAATGCTGATTACCTATCAAGGTTTCCTATAAAAGATACAGAAGAAATTGCAGAAGATGTAGTAACTATTTTTCATGTGGATCAATTAAATACATTGCCAGTGACCGCAAAAGAAATTAAAGAAGCTACATTACAAGACAAGGATTTAAAGAAAGTTTACATGGCGTTATTATCAGGAAATTCTTTACAAAATACTATATATCAAGGTTGCGAAACAGAACTTACATTAGAACAAGGTTGTATTTTCAAAGGTATAAGAGTTGTTATTCCAGGAAAATTGCAGTCAAAGGTACTAAAAGAATTACATGAAGCCCATATTGGAATAACAAAAATGAAAATGTTAGCCCGAAGTTACTGTTTCTGGAAAGGTATCGATCATGATATCGAACAAACTGCAGCAAAATGTACAGCTTGTCATATGACTCAAAATGAAAACGCTAAATCTCATCACCCTTGGCTTTATCCATCTTCTCCTTGGAATCGTATACACATTGATTTTGCTTACCCCAGTCAAAATAATTATTTTCTTATCATTGTTGACGCATATTCAAAATGGATTGAAGTTTTCTCTATGAAAAAAATTACAACTACAAAGACAATTCAAAAACTTCGTGAAGTTTTCGCAAGATTTGGATTACCTGTCACTGTGGTTTCTGACAATGGCAAACAATTTGTTTCAGAAGAATTTCAAAGTTTTTTGAAAGAAAATGGAATTAGACACAAATTAACAGCAACGTACCATCCAGCAACTAATGGTCAAGTGGAACGCTACGTACAGACAATTAAAAAGAGTCTGAAATCTATGTCAGATGAACCGGGAAACATAAACTTAAAATTATGCAGAATTTTAATGCAACTACGGAAAGCACCGAATATTACAACACAAAGAAGTCCAGCAGAAATACTCTTTAAACATAATATACGTACACGATTAGATTTAATGAAACCAAATTTTACAAATGAAATGCAAGTAAGACAAGAAAATTTCCCTAAGAAGTTGAAGAATCTACATGAGTACAGTCCAAACGAAATAGTGTTAGTCAGAAATTACAGAGGAGAGGAAAAATGGAAATATGGAAAAATAATTAACAAAATAGGAAACTTACACTACACTGTAAATATAAATGGAAACATTATTAAAAGACATGTTGATCAATTAAAAAGAAGAGGCAAGAACTTGAAGACAGAAGATGAAGATGAAAATACCATACCAAAGGAAGAGCAAAGAGAGAAGCAAAGACAGACTAATTTAGTTAATAAAAACAAATATTATGTTTCAGATTATTCTTTTCTTTCACCTAGCATTAGGGTAAAAGCTTCAGAACAACCGGAAGAGAAAAATCAAGAAAGAACAATACAAGAAGGTACATCTAAAAATACATTTGAAGAAACAAGAGTAGAAAATGAAACTCAGCAAAACGAAGTTACAGACTCAAATGAGTCAGTGACTCCATCACCACCACCTGTTTCCATACGACATTCAACAAGACCTACACAGAAACCAGACAGGCTCACGTATTATTAAAATTACCCTTTTTATTATGTGGGGGTGATTATTATATATTTTAAGGTTACAGTTGACATGTATGTTGTCATGTTGACGTCTTAAACGTCAATATATATTTCATAGAAACAGGGAAAAACAAATTGAATACAAATGTTAGTTACATGATCGTCTTTTGTAATTAGTAAATAAAATAATAAATAAGATACAAAAATAAGGAATTACATTATTATAAAAATACAGTAAAATTACTAAAGATTACGACAATAAGATTGCGAGCACCTACCCCCCCCCCTTTTCGGTATGCCCCTATATATTGTAACAAAAGGGCGCAGTTTGGCGGGTTTTCCCAGGGCACCAAAAGAGCTAACACCGGCTTTGTACCCACGAAGTCCTAAAAATACTTTTACATTTTTTTTCGTTTTTTGAAAAGTGAAACTTAGTTCATAATGTTATTATGACCAAGGTGACAATTATGTTAAGACAGATTTTTCTTTGTATTCAACTGCTTATTATCTTTGAGCAAAATATTGAAAACAAATATCAACAAACACATATTGTGAATCATTTCTTGTTTTCGTGAAAATAATAAGAACCTTTGCTATGTTTATTTGAGGTATTAGTTCTTATTTGTAATTTATCATAGAAAATTAAATATTTGTGTGTATTTTATTTTGGCATTTATAAAAGCTAGCTATTTCGATGAGTAATAACAATATAAAAAGAAAATCATATAAAGTATTATTTTTCACACATTTCAGGATTTTGTAGGTATTTAATAAGTGTAAGGAAACAACATAATGCTGGATGTCTAGGAATATTTGTTCTATAATCACATCAAAATCAACAGTTTTTTGATAATCATTTTTATTCGTTGTTTGTTTTAAAAATTTAAATAATTTGCGAAAATTTCGTCACAATAAAGTTGAAATTAATTCCAACCTTTTTTGTTTCTGCATTTGCTTCCTTTAAAAGCCTAAATTAATAAAAAATATATTTATAAATGTCCTAATTTTTTCAACTTGTGAAAAATGTTTCTCACTACTAACAATTTGTTATTTGAATTGTTAGTATTTCACTATACTATAAATGGTTTATTCCTCTTTGTTATCCTAAAAACAAAAAACTTATGTAGTTCAAACAATAAGTTGAATCACGACGTATAATAGTAGGCGGAGCCTATAAAACACTACACACTATACACATCAACTCGGTTCTCATTTCTAAAAAAGATACACGCTACCTTAGCTATCAATATAAAAAGTCCATAAAATTGTTAGCCATAATTTAGCTATGAATTAAAATAATAATTAATTTAGTTAAAAATACAAAAAATGCAATATTTTCGAAAAACGAAATCTGATCAAAAATTCCACTCGTACGTTTCCGATTTAGATCAATGTACATTACTTAGAATTGCGTTAAAGGGTGCCGTAATTTTAGTAGTTCATTTTGGAAAAAATTATGTTAAATTAAAAAATTCTAATTAACTACGTTTTGTTCCTTAATCTACGTATTTCTTTTGTTATCACACAATAAATGGAGTGGGGGATGAAAGTTATTTGACATATTTTTTACAAAACAGGCATACATCTAAAAATATTTTTAAAAATTAATTTTTCAGCGTTAATTATGATGATTTTATTAGAACCCACCCATTCTTTGGAAAAATAATATATTTAAAAATGTACAGCGTTACTATGCTGTTTACATCAGTGTACATTATTCTGATTCTTTTCAAATTTTTAAACTAGCCCCTCTGGAAAATAGGTTTGGGAAAAGAATTTTTTTGGCAAAAAGAGAATCAGTACATTTCTTATTTTATTCGTTAATATTCACATGTCATGATTGATGGATAATGGTTTCTTGATTATACCTACAAAACCCTATGAGATCCGGCAAATAAAGAACGTTTAACAATTGATATCATAAACTGGATCCAAGAAACAATTCGTCTTGTCAAGCGATAGACTAATAAACAAATCTAAATCAAGTTACGTAGTGGATAGGATTTGAAAATTTGTAATTTTATATTTCCTGAAATGGGAAAAATTGGTCTGGGAATCCGGAAAATTGTTGTTTGAACCCGGAAGTACTTACAATGGGAAATAATCACCACTATTCTCAATGTACATACGAAATTAATTGCATATAATTAACCTTACAGAAGGTTCTGATTTTAAATCAGAATCCAATTCGAATAAAGTATGAATTGGCTGAGGCCAGTGTTGTAATAAATACATTTAAAAAAATATCTAGATACATATACAGATACCTTAGAAAAATTGTATCTAGATGCAGATACAGATACAGAATTATAAAAAATATCTAGATACAGATACATGCCAAAAATGTCTAGATACAGCTAGATACTTTTGAAAAAACACTGAAAAATGAAAATACCCTATTTTTTACCAAACAAACAGTGCATGTTAATCAGTATTATACAGGCTGTTCAAAAATGACCGTGACGTCACAAAATGCCCACTAAAATCAAAGTAAAACACTATTCTACGAAATAAATTTGTACTAAATAACGTATGTATTATGTTAGCCATATGTGCTAACGTATAAGCTACGTATCTATAAGACTATCATTAGTCTTATAGATACGTAGCTATGTTCTTGTTAAGAGGACGTTCCTTTCAATCAAATTTTAACCTTAATTGAAATGAAATTGGTGTAATGTCACGATCATTTTTGATCTTAAAACGCACCTACTTATCTTATTGATTTCACTTAGGAAATGAACTTAATATCCACACTAGCATGGCCGGTCCTTGGGTGAGGCGGACTAGAGCCAGGAGTCAAGTGATGAAATGCCTCAAAAAAATTATCAAAGTCTATTTTCAATCACTGGATACTTTTGAAGGGCCTTAATTTGTCTTGCACAAGGCTTCACAAAACCACGGTCAACTCCCAAACCACTTGTGTGGATATAATTTTTCATATGTTTTTAGTAAATTGCTCATCAAAATAGCAACAATAGTTATTCAAAAACTTAGTTTAGATTAATTATGACACATTTTTCTTAAGTGTTGTACCTACTATTGTGGTACCTAAATACCTACTATTTTTACGGTCGTTCAAAAGCTACAAAAAACGAGTGAGTTTTTTTTTTTGACGTTCCTTTTTTATGTTATTTGTAATAGTCAAAATTTCAATAGTTTTCTGAATTTTGTTTATACTAAGAATAAAATATTTAAAATGACAATTTATAATTAAACTATTATATCAGCTCGGTATCATGACATAACGTAAATAAAGTAACGATCAAAGTATCTGAAATACAGATACAAGATACTTAAATTTAAATATCTAGATACAGATACATATTTCAAAAAGTATCTAATTTGTATCTAGATTTTTGAAAAAGTAGCTAGTTACTGTATCTAGATACTTGTAACTAGATACATTACAACACTGGCTAAGGCAATATGAATTTTAATATGAAATAGTATATTCTGTAACAAGGTTGGAATGAGAAAATTCGATTACGAGCGCGAGCCGCAGGCGAGCGTGAGGAACCACGAGCATCGAATTGTCTCTTCCAACCGAGTCACAGACCCTACTTTCTCCACGATCACCAGAAATAAAAATTAATATAACAAATAATTATTTTAACAAACATTTTACTTTAACAAATAATCAAGTTAGATAACAAATTAATCAATTACTTAAATTTGTTTTTTTTATTTATTATTTGTTTAATTTTAGTTTAATTTGCCGCACATCGGCCACTATTTTAGTACTTTTTAGGAAGTTATGTTGTATTTGTTTAATGTAAACATTGCATATATTTTAATGTAACCATACAAAAATAAATGACAACAAGCATGGAATAGTTATTCCATAACAAGTGATGGAATGAAATACACGCAAAATGCATAAGAAGATAAGTGATTTAGAATGATATTCCAACTCTTGTGTTAGAATATTAACTTTCTGTAGTCAAAATTGGTTTTAGAATTGGTAAATTCTATAGTGGTCGTGGAGAAACCTAGTTCTATGTAAATTAACAAAATATTTGCTTCTCTAATGCTTGGTTTGCATTAAACTAATAAACGGGATAACTACTAGGTGTAGTAGCTAGCCCGTACACTATACAGTGACTGTATAAAGACAGTGTGGCCATACGATGGTCTTATTTTCTATTGGTCGAGCTGAAGTCCGCCATATTTCTTCCAACTTTGTTACAGATTATATATGGTTTACATGTGTGTTTCAACAGATTTAAGTGATATTTTCAAATAATATACGTATATTTAGAAGTTAAATAGTGAATATTGCTGTGTTTGTGATGAATAATAAGTAATGTAGATAATGTAAACTGTGCACATATTTTAAATTGTCACAAATTAAAATTAAAAATAATGAAACGTTTTGTTATGTTTAGGTTTAAAATTGCTGGGGAAAAAAGGCTAAATGAACATAAAAAACATTATGCCAGTAAATCAATGGATGGCTTCACAATTATAAGAAGTATTTACTTTAATTAATTTTAATGTTATTCCATGCTGATTTTATTTTATTTTTCACCTGACCATAATTTTAGTTGAATAATGCATAATTGATAATATATACATCAGTTTTCTTTATTAATATATCATTTATACCATGAGTTCAAAAAAAAAATTGCATAAGGGTTGGCTATGGAAAATAAAAGTAATGTCAACAGAAAGCTTTAGAATTAATTTACTGTCTTAATTTAATGTCTAGAATTAATTAAATCATTCTTGTTGTCATAAGTTATTTATTGTTACATAAAGCTTGTAGTATACATTATTTTATTTTTCCATAGCCAACTCTTATGTAATTTCTTATTGAACTCAGGGTATATAACATGTTCTGCTTATTCTTTTTTAATATGAAAATATCCTATTTTTTTTTATATAAGCATGCGTTTTCCCCAATATTAGAGAAATGTTGGGTTCTCTAATTTTTATAGAACCTTATCATCATTTTTTCCCTATCGTTTTATTCTAATTCTAATGTCCTGTTTGAACTTGTTTTCTTAAATTTAAAATATTCAAATTAAAATGTAACTCCCGTTTTTATAAAAAAAATGTTTTAGTTTTTATAGGTCCTCAAATAAAATTATAAAATAATAAAAACATATCTCTTTTATTTCCTTTCATGTCCTTAGTTAAGAATTTTTTTCATTTGTTTTCTTTTTATGTTGCAAACATTTCAAAAAAATACCTTCATCGGTAGGCAATTTTAATATTTATCTTAATAAATGTTGAATCATATACATGTTTTTTCTTAACAATAAATTGATATTCACACATATATAAACATAAATACGTAAAACTATTAAAAATTTTAAAAATATTATAATATATTAGGATATATTAACATTTATTCCATATAACCCAATACAAATCTGGAATAAACATGGGGGCTACAGTTCATATGGCCACACTGTTTTTATACAGTCACTGTAGTTCACTATACTATGGCGTAATAAGACAGTAGGTAAACACACAACACGGTACTGTACTATCTCGTTGACGCAATTATCCCAAACCAGGATAGTGCATACACACAAAGCGCCACTATCATTATAAGGATTGCCCGATTTTCAAAAACCAAATGACGTAGACAGCGGTTCCAATTTCTTCAGTGTTAAGGCTATTTTTTTTCCCTCCGACGTTGGAAAAGCTGATTTTTCACGAATTAATTTTTTCATATTCCTGTTGCGTTAGGGGATGAATCGAACAATTTTTACTCTCAGGGGTAGGATTTTTTCCGGATTTGCCTTGCCGCATAGAGATGTTTTAAGTAGGGTGACCATTCGTCCCGCTGTTTGCGGGACTGTCCCGCATTTTGATTGGGTGTCCCGCATTAAGATGCGTCTCGCAAAACTCCCGCATTGTAACTTGTATTTGAGGACCTTTTTGGGAGGTGAGGACCTTTTTGGGAGGTGAGGACCTTTTTGGGAGGTGGGACCTTTTTGGGAGGTGAGGACCTTTTTGGGAGGTAAGGACCTTTTTTTTGCTCTTCACTTGGATTTGGGAGGTGAAGACCTTTTTTTTTTGCTCTTCACTTGGATTTGGGAGGTGAGTACCTTTTTTTGCTCCGTCCCGCATTGCCTTCTTAAGAAAATGATCACCTTAGTTTTAAGTTTTCTGAAAAATGTTAATTTTCAAGTTTTCGCGATTTTTAATTTAAATGACGTGTCGGCCGGAAGAGGCTGATCACTTTTTTCTGTGTTCCCCACCGCATAGGGGTAGCTTTTAATTTTCTGAGGAATCGCGATTTTAGATATTTTGCAATATTTTTAGAGGTTAAAACGAACAAAATGTATTCTCAGGGTTAGGGACGACTCCACCGAATGCAGACGAGTTCTTTTGGACTGATCTAGTAGGGTAGTTTAATTTTTCTGGTTGCAGTTACTATTTTCTCACTTACTACTTTTCAAAAATCTGTTTCATTGTAATAATTATATTTATGTATAAAAATAATAAAACTATCCTTACACATAAGGATAAATTTTGCAAAAGTAAAAGAGGCCCCTGTGTGTGTGTTTTTTTTTTTAAATTTATTAACTATATAAACCTCTACACCTGTTGTTTAAATTGGATTATTGCACGTGAAAGAACTCCGAATAATGAAAATGTACCTGGCACCCAGAACCGGATATCCGGAACCTGGTATCTAGAACCGGGTAACTCGAAGTACATACCCGGTTTTACCCAAATTGGTTTCAGTTCCCAGCACTAACAAAAACTCTAATCCGGCCCTGGGAAATCCAAAGATCGCATGGATAAAAGCGAATGAATAAGAGCGAATCATGGATTTAGAATAATGAAATGATAACATAAAAGTGGTGAAAACTGGAAATACAACTTTTAATGCGCAGTAAATAGGGCACAAAGTATCGTAATTGTAGACCCAGATCTAAAATTTAAACCATGAAGTCGAAATTCAGCTGATAAATAGCTTGAATTTTATTTATCAACTAGTAATAAATTATGCAAAATCCAGAAGTTATTCCACAGCAGACATTTTAAAAATAATAGGGGTACGCGGTATTCTAGAAAACAAAACGCTTCGTTAAGAGTTATCAGTGAACATGACCCTTGATATCTGACGAGACCTTTCGCTACAAACGAGCGATATAAACAAATCACTTACAAATATTCCAAGTCTTTACTCAATAACAACTCGATCTATGATTTAATACCTATTCTAATTTAAAAACCTGATTATTTAAACATTGGTAGATTAATTAAAAGATAGTATTGATGAGTGAAAAATAGTTTTAAAGCCTGAAGGGTTAAATAAATCTATAGCTGTCTAATTTTCGGTTTGGTTAATTGGATTGTGAGCATGCGCGTAAAATAGTGGGAGTAAAGGCGCTTAGGGATGAATCTTTGCTGTCTCACAAGTTGGAAATCTGTGCGTGTTACGTGTTTGTGAATTTGTTTTTGTGAAAAAACTTATGTTTTAGAATTTTGACAAATGAATCGGTTTATTCGGAGGAGGAATTTAGATACATTGGAGACTAATACTGAAGTTTATGGTGAGTTAGCTGTTTTTTAAATGATTTATAGCGAATACGGTATTTATAGTTTGTGTTATCTGTGTGTATTGTTGTAACACAACAATACTATGTTACTGTACGATGAATTAAACTTAAAATAGGTAGATTCTTTAACCAATTATTTATATTGAATATGATATATAACATTTTTAGATATAGTTACCTTAAAGCAGGAATGATATTAAAAATCAGGGATAGGGTGTCGAAGTCGGAGTCGGGAGTCGGGAAATCGAGGAGTCGGATCTTTTTGGAGGTGTCGGAGTCGAGAGTTGGAAAAACTATCGACTCCCAAATATTTATTTAATTTTTATCAAGGGTGATTATACATCGACAACGAAAACAAAATAATATATTAGAATTTTATAAAGACCGGAAACGGGAACAACATATATTTTTTTTGTTCAAGAACGAAAACAAAATTGGAAATATTCAATACCGGTTTTAACCGATTTGCCATGTTCTCCAGTTTATAATTTGTTAAATACTACTTGTATTAATAGATTAATACGATGAGGCAGTAAAGATTTTTTGTTTTACATATAAATATTTTAATCTTTTTCTGTATGCTCTGCTTGTTATGTTGAAGCAGAACTAAACGGGATTTATATTTTCTCAAATTGTAATGAGCTCCTTGGTTATTTCATGTTTCATGTTGGTTGCCTACATTTAAATGGCAAAAGCAAAAAACATATTAAAATATGTTTTCGTAACATATTATGAAAAATAAAGTAATAAAAAAAGTCAACATTTTTAAAACTAATAATATTCAAAAATTTGTATTGAGAATGACACAAAAACTCAAGATAGAGTAAAAATCACATTTTATGACAGCTCACCCCAACCTAAAATATTTAATGTAAGTACGATTTACTAGTGAAAGGAGTGGGAAGTCGGCATCGGATGTTGGAATCGGGATTCGGGAGTCGCAGTTGGGCGTCGGAGTCGGTTCTCAAAAATATCCACTCGGGAGTCGAAAAATATGTACAATATTCATAAATATATTTTTCGAAAAAATAAATATTTGTTTTAAATTTGATTTTCATATACATCTATTTGACCCATATACCTATATGCCAAAAACTGGGACTGCGAAAAGGCACATCGCTCGAAAAATATGTAGGTACAATATACATTTTTAATACATTTTTTTTATAAATATTTGTTTTAAATTTGAATGGGGCTTCAGATGGAAACTCTATAGTAAAGGTGCGCACAACCGTATAGTTTCTTATAAAAACTACCAACCTGAAATAAAATTAGTAACAATCTATAAATCAGAATTTGCAGTGAATTTTTATCTATCTAATAGGATATTTTTAATTGTAAAATGAACTGTCATGTAATTGTAAATAACCAAATGGCATTATAGACGCCATCTCGTAAACCTTTAGACACAAATTTGTGTACCATGCGGCAAATTATAGCTAAAGCTGCATTTTACAAATATGTTTCTAAATATTTTGTTCTACAGTGAAAACTACTTCTAGTTATTGTACTTTGTAATTTACTTTTGCCGCCATCTCGAATCTGCTGTGCAGTAGCGGCGCTAACTCTAAAAATATGGGGGGGGGGGGCAAGAAATTTTTAAGTAAAATTTGGTGAGGCCAGGAAATATTTGAAATCATTTTTTTATCGTTTACACATGAAAATACAAGTGATTACCTAAAAAAAATTTCTTCACTTCTAAATTGTTTTATCTCTAAGCAATTCCGGGGGGGGGGGCAACTGGGGGCTAGAGCATATATTGGGGGGGGGGGCTCGGGCCCCCCTGGACCCGCCGCTAGCGCCGCCACTGCTGCTGTGGTTCTCAATATAGGTGCTGCAGGTAAAACTGATTTATGTTTTGTAAAGAATACGTGTAACAAGTGGCATTTCATTATTATAATATTTTTCAACAAAGGTTCTAAACTATAAACAACCATGATGAAATAAATGTTGACGTATTATTTAAACATTTCTTCACAAACTGTATAAATATAAAAGTTATTTGAAACCCACAAATATATTTAAAAAATTACAGAACATTGTTGTGTGATACCTATTATTAAGATATTGAGCGATAACAATTTTACTACAATCAAAAATATCATATTAAATAGATAAAAATTCAGTGCAAAATTTTATGTACAGATTGTCACTAATTTTATTTCAGATTGTTAGTTTTGTATAAGAAACTATCAATCTCTGGGGATTATACGTAGCGCTAAAGAACAAAATTTGATTTTTGAAAAAAAAACATATTTTTTTCATGCGATTTTTGCAAAACATGTGACATGAAAGCTTTTCAAAAACGATTTTCAAAAAATTGTTGAAATTGGTTGCAAAAAATATTGTGCCATACATTCAACACTCGGTATTTCGTAAACAAAAAAGATTGTTGGTCTTATTTATTTTCTAAATACTTTTTTTTTTAAATTTAATTGTTGGTCTTAGCTACGATGGCCAGATGGATTAACCAGTATATTTTTATTTTTATTATGGATACATTAATTTTTATAACATATACAAACATCTACGCCATCACCGGGATTCGAACCCGAGCCCTCATGGTTAGCAGTCAAATGAGCTGACCACTACGCCATAGCGACCGGCTTCTAAATACTTAAGAAACATTGAAATGTGTGAAAATTCATATATCCAGGTTTGAAATTTCCAAAAAAAATTGTTTTTTAGTTACTTACTAGACACCTACGAATCCTGAAGTGTGTGAAAAATCACATTTTACAAACAATTTTTCTTTTCGTGTAATTATACTCTGCGATACCTTTAGGGCGATTACAACTTATTAATGTATTTATTTCGGACTTAAATAATTTAAAAAGAAAATATTTTCTTGGGTGAGAGGGTGTTCTTTGCATAAAATTTCGTCTTGTATTATAAATATCACAAATGAGCTAAATTTTGGAGGTTGATTTTTTATTTTTTTATTGGAGAAGTATGTTTTGAGAAGCGCGGGAAATGCAACTTTTGTAGATAACAAAAGTTCTTGTTTTTCAAATTTTATACATCATGTCTTCATTTTATATTTTTTTAAATTATTATTATCAACATTAATTTCTTCTAATTAATGAACTTAATTAGTTTATTAAAGTTTTGTCGGTAAATGTTATAATTACAAAAAATAGCTATGAGTTATGCTTTAAAAGTTTAGCGCTAATTGGCATCTGACACTACCGATAGAGGCGCTACTGCATTTTACATCATGGCTGACTTTGGTAGGATATTTTTGACAGGTTCAATGGTATCTTCATGTGATATTTATTGAAACACCCGGGAACACACTCTAAAATGGTCTTTAACTGTCTTTCCACTTCTAAGAACATATTCCCATGCTTGTCTTCCATCCATAACTACACGTGCACCACCACGTAAATTCAGAAACACGTTTTTTTTGCCACGTTTCGGAACATGATGAAAATTTAGGTCTCTATCACGACCTACTTTTGCATTGCAAAGATAAACACAACAATTCACGTTGCATTTAATTTTTTCTTGCAATTTTCAAGACATTTTTTTAAAAACTTGCTATGAAAACAACAGTAATCAAACTCGACTATCATACAACCGTCAGTTTCTCAAAATCTCACTAGAGGCGCTTCAGTTATTGTCAGTTGATAATAGATGTAGATGAGTTCCAAAATTAGAATTAATTAATTTGAAATCTTAATTTTTATCTGTAGTAAAATTCAGAAATTTTCGAAAATCTTTTTGAAACTGTGAATTATCACACAATAGCACGCAGGGATAATATTTTTTGCCATAATTGTATCAAAATAAACAATCAAAAATAATTAAGAAAAAAAAAAAAAGCGAAAAATATACATTTGTTTATTTTTAGCGCAATAAGTGTTTTGAGTATCAGTATTTTTATCAATATGTGGATCAAAGGGTCAAAGTATTGTATATGCATACCAAAACATTCAACTCTCTAAGTCTAGCCGTTTGGCCACATTTTCTACTGTACAAACAGACAAATTTAAACAAAAAAATTTAAATGGAAAAGAAAGGCGTCAGTAAAGGTGAATACTACCCAACGTGCGTTTGCTGATGATATAGTCATTATAGCCCAATTTCAACAAATTAGAAGAGATGACGTTGTAGTTGTTTAAGGCTGCCGTACAAATGTCGCTCAAAAATGTTGTGCAACTGAATAATTGCATCAATATCTGTATTAACCAGTAAAATTTAAAAGTGGTGAACGAACATATATATTTAGATCAATTGCTAAGACTGGAAACAAACTTTCAGGTTGACGAAATTCTTCGCAGAATAAAGTTATCGTGGAATACTAAGAGGAATATGCAAATCGTCACTACTCTAATCATTAAAAATAAAACTTTTTATCCTGCGCGTACTCCCAGTAATGGCATCTGTAAAATATTGACCCTTAACTAAGCAAGTTGTGGAAAAGATGTGGTTAACACAAAAAGCTATGGAATGGCCAATGCTGAGGTGTCTCTTCTAGACAGGAAGACATATTACTGGATGCGACAGAAGATCGAGGCCACAGACTTGTGCGTAGCCAAACTAATAACAGTGGGCTTCTTATTATTAGGCATACTGGCAGGACTGGTTTTACCATTAGGAGATCTAGGCGACCACCAAGGGGCGCCACGGGATGATCTATTTCTAACAATTATCTACCAATAACGTATTTGAAATACTTGTACTAACGTAGGTCCGTAGTTTCTATCTTTTTTTGTTATATTTGAATATATTCAGTTAAAGGTGTGTCTTTTGGTATATGTAGCGCTGCTACGGTAGCAGTTATATGCATATGTTCTTTTTATCAGTCATCGGCCAACTAACTTCTCCTTAATTTAACTATGTGTAGTATGTAAAAATTCTATTTCAATATTTTTCTTATACCTGCTTCAATTGAATTATATTTAGGGCGCTGAATTATGTCTTGCCTAGGGGCGCCAAATTACGTTTTGCCCAGGGGCACCAAAGGTCCTTGTGCTGGCCCTTATATTAGGAAAACTATGCACAGAAATTAATTAAACAATCGGGAACTGCGCAAGTAATTTAAGACGGTAATATTATTCTAATATTTATGGAAAGTGTCTCAATTATATGAAGAAATAATGTAATAATTTCCTCTGCTTGTGTTTATATTAGGAAAGTATACAATTTGCTTGGAGTAATTGGTCTGAAATATTTTTTGTCATTAGTGCTAACTAGCATCTTCTACTCATGGATCCTAGTCATGTGTGTGTAAAAACAAGATAAATTATACTAATCACAAGTTGTAAAAATACTAGAAAATTACTCACATTAGGACAAAACATGTAATTTTCAGAACACTTTAGTTTATTCCAGATTGTATACGTCAATTACGTTTTCTTTGTATTATATTTTAAATAAACAATGATTATACTTTGAACTGGAAATATTAAATAATACTAAGCCTAATTCTTACGTATTATACGATAAGATTGCGATCTATTACGTTATTATTTGGTATATCTTATCGTTTAATTTGGAGTTTCCGGTTTAAAGGTGTTTAAATATTTTGCAATTTATTGGATTTTTATAAATTTAAAGACATATTTTCCTCAGTTTTCTTTGTGTTGTCCATCGCCTAATTGACATAGTTAGATCTTCTTTCCGGTTGATAATATCTTTCAGGATTTGCGAATCATCTTTACTGTTACAATAAAAGATAAGACAAATTTTATTGCAAATTTGTATATTTATTAAAATACTTGTTATACTTTAAGATTATTACAATAATGACCAATTTTCGAGAAACACACTCGCACGCTCGCATTTTGCGAGTGGAAAAATGTTATTTGTGAGTAAGCTAGCAGAGAGCTACATGGTGAGTGGGGAGGAATGGGCCGAACTTCAGGAATGTATTGTACATGTAAAAATAAGTAAAAAAAAAAAACTATAATGTTGTTGTGCGATTGTCTTTTATTTTCAAGTTATAACGTAATTAAAACACTTTCTATCGAACATCGGGCCAGACCGTTGAATAGGGCGCGGAGGGCCTGGTAAGTGGCCTCCAAGATCACCAGACCTCACACAAATGAGGTTTACAAAGTCAAAGTAGATACTCGAGATGCATTAATTCGACGAATTAGAAATACCACAGTCGATATTAAAGAAAGGCATAAAACAATCAGGAGAGCAACGGGCGCTATTCGTAGGCGAAGTAGACTATGTTTACAAGTTAACGGTGATATTTTTGAAAACTTGTTAGCACACCGAAATTAAAACGATGTTCGATAGAAAGTGTTTTAATTACGTTATAACTTGAGAATAAAAGTCAATCGCATAATAACATTAGAGGTTTTTTTACTTATTTTTACATGTTCAATACATTCCTAAAGTTCGGCCTATTCCTCCCCATTCACCCTGTATTTTTAAGGCTAGTATTTAAATGTTAATAAAATAAATAATTTTGCTAATAATTTAATTTTTATATACAAAAGTGGGTTTTGCACGATTCAATTTGTTGATCAATTAATTGAAAAAGTTGGCCTTCAATTAATTGATGTGTGTAAAGTGTAAAAATTTCGTCAATTATTCATCAATTTTTTAGGGAATTCTAGGTATATTTTTATCTGTTAAGATATTACCAACTGTTTAGTTGTAGCATAACCTCGAAATATATTATTTGTGTTTCGTTTTCAAATCTAACTTAACCTCAAACGTTTTAATTTATCATCATCTAGGTTATTTCTTTTGTTTTTGTTCACAGCTCGTAATTTTGTGAAGAATTTTTCAATATTTTCATTTTGATAAATATGTCAATATGTTTTACAGTTGGTAATGTAAAAATTTTCCTCACATTTCAGGGTTTGTAGGTATTTAATAAGTGTAAGAAAACAACATAATGCTGGACGTCTGATAATATTTGTTCTATAATCACATCAAAATTAACAGTTTTTTGATATTAATTTTTATTCGTTATTTGAGTACCAAGAGCTTCGATTTAATTTTTTAAATAAAATTGAGATAAAACACAATAAAATTTAAATTTAAAAAAAAAAACAACAGTGTTTTGTGCATTTGCATCGTATTCAAGTCTTCATTAAATTAATAAGGAATATATTTATAAATGGTTTATTTTTTTTCAATTTCAGAAACGTATTTCTCGCTGTCAACAATGTGTTATTTGATTTATAAGTACTTCATTACTATAAATGATTTATTCCACTTTGATACCTTAAAAAACTAAAGTAATTCAAGCAATAAGTTGCATCACGACGTATAATAGTAGGCGTACCTGCTGAACATTACACACTGCACACTACACGCTACACACATGAACTCGATTCTAAACTGTTAAATTATTTTATTATATTTTTTATTTCAAAAAAAGACACACACTATCTTAGCCATAAATACAAAAAATCCATAACATTATAGCCTTAATTTAGCCATGAATTAAAAAAATAATTAATTTTGTCAAAAACTGAAAACTCCAATATTTTCCAAAAAAGAAATTTGATCAAAAATTTCCCTCGTACGTTTGCGGTTTAGATCAAAGCACATCACTTAGAATTTTTTCAGATGTGTCTTTAACCTCTTTGGGTTATAGGGTGCAGAACAATATATTTTTTTTGTACATTTTTAGAAAAAATCGTGTTAAAATTAAAAAATTCTAAAAAACTACTTTTTGTTTCTTAATCTACATGTTTTCACACAAAGTATTTTAAAAAAATTATTATTTTTTCCACTACACCAAAAATTCTTCTAACCACCTAATCAAAAATTCCTGTTGAACTATTCCAGTTCTCATCAATGTACATCAACCACTCTGGGAAATAAGGTGGGGGACAAAAGTTTTTGATATATTTTTGGCTAAAATTCCATAAAAATAATTGATTTAAAAATTTGCTTGTTTATCCACTCATTAAGAAGTTTTATTTGATATCCCACTCAAAAATATATATATTTTTTCATTACATACATATTTGTTTATATTTATCTCGTGATGTGTTTTTTTGAACTCTCAGTATTTTTCCTGTATGTGGGTTAAAGAGTTTAAGTATGCCAAATTTCAACTTTCTATGTTCAGCCGTTTGGCAACCGTTAGACACATGAGTGCCGTTATAAGGGTCTTTTGGTGGTCATACCTACAAAATCCTAATAATTATTAGCTATCATTGATATGAATTTTTGTCATAGCAAATACAATTAGCATTTTAATACATAATACTTATGAGTAGATATGTAAATCGGTTTCTTTTTTAATTCTTGTTTTCCCCTACTTCATCTACTTTTAGACAAATAATTGGATTACTGATAATCTTTTTGACTCAAATTTTCATTTTAGATGCGGGTACCTTTTTGTCGATAGCGCAAAGCATCACTATTTTTTCGCTAGCGAGTTGTCGTAACAAACTGAGAATTATTAATGCCTATAGTTTTTGAGAATTGATAATAACAGTTAAATAATAAATGCCATTAGTTACTACACATACACCACAGTTAAACTTTACGCAATAGCTTCAGTATATCACCGTGTAGATCCACTAATAACTAATGACTAATTGAATGGACTCGCTGAATTCGACTACTCTGAAATCGACTGCATGGAACTGACTGGTTGATTTAATGCTGGCCGTAGGTATTGCGCTATGTATACTCGTTTGATTCTTTCCAGATCTTACTTAGAGTCACGAGTGGTGGTTAGAAGGTTCTACGACATTGCTCCGTCCCAAACGGTTGGCGTAGTAACTTAAAGTAGCGGTTCTCAACCGGGAGGTCCCTATGCCCCAGCGGGATCCCGAAATTATAAGAAAAAAAATAAATTTTACCAGTTTTTGCTTTTAAAATTACAATAAACTTAATTATTAAACAATAAATTATTATGAAAACTTAAAATATTATTTAAAAAATTTTAGTCCAGAACATATTTTAGGTTAGTTGGGGGCTCCCGAATATAAAAAGGTTAAGAACCGCTGACTTAAAGGATCGTATTCGTTATAATACGTTTCAAGTCGAAGCATAAACCTTATTAACGCTACGTACAACCCCCAGAGATTATTAGTTTCTTATACAAAATTAACAATCTGAAATAAAATTAGTAACAATCTATACATCAAATTTTGCACAGAATTTTTATCTATCTAATAGGATATTTTTGATTGTAGAAAAAAATATTGTAAAAATGTTATTGCTAAATAACTTAATAATAGGTATTACACAACAATGTTCTGTAATTTTTTAAATATATTTGTGGGTTTCAAATATTTTTTATATTTATATAGCTTTGTGTAGAAATGTTCAAATAATACGTTAACATTTTTTTCGACATGATTGTTTATAGTTTAGAGCCTTCGTCGAAAAATATTTTACTTGATGATAATGAAATGCCACTTGGTACAAGTATTCTTTACATAAAATGAATCATTTTTATCCGCCGCAGCTATATTGAGAACCGCGGCAGATTCGAGGTGGCGGCAAAAGTAGATTACCAAGTACAATAACTATAAGTAATTATCACAATAGAACAAATTATCTCCAAACATATTTGTATAATGGAGCTTTAGCTACAATTTGCCGCATGGTACACAAATATGCGTTGAATGGTTTACAAGATGGCGTCTATAACGCAAGTTGTTTATTTACAATTACATGACAGTTCTTTTGACAATTAAAAATATTCTATTAGGTAGATAAAAATTCGCTGAAAATTTTGATGTATAGATTGTTACTAATTTTATTTCAGGTTGTTAGTCTTGTATAGGAAACTGTACGGTTGTGCGCACCCTTAATGCGTAATTTCGGTTTTATATTTAGATCATTCTGGATGTCTTCATTCTGTCTCCATTTACGCAATTTTATTCATCGGTAATGTGTCGTGCCATGTTGCATTGATCAAACAAATAATAAATTCTAGTGTTAAATACTCTTTGGTGGCGTTTGTGAAACGCACCGTTAGTCAGTCAATCATTTACCTGCATGTTATTTAAGATTAACAATGACATTGCAACCATCAACTAGAGACCCACCGTGCTTGTCGACATTTTAATTGCAAACAATGACAGTTACTACTTTACACACAACCAATTTACGTAAATGTCATTTTCTACGTATTATATTTAAGAGAATAAACAAAGAGAATACATAAACAGTGATTATTGTCGGGTGTTACAGCTGTTATCTATTGACAAGCTCAGAACAAATGGCTTGTTTTGGTCTTCCTTGTTATATCCTTTGAGAGTTCAACTGCCTACTGCACTTCACTGCACTTGCATTACCATCGTATTGCATCAGTAATTGGAATCTGGAAATGATATAAATTTAACACGCTTATCTCTAACTAAATTAAATTGGATTCTAGAGGAATAACTGCCGATTTATACCTACGTGTTTGCTCGGTTGTTGTTTCATTGGCAATTTGAATCGAGACTACTGTTTAGTGCAGAGGTGTCTAACACAGAGGCCAGCGTCTCATATGGATATCGATTCTACAGATCGGTGCTCACAGCTTATGTTATGTATTCACAGTAATACAGAGTTACTTATATACATAAGAAAACGAAAGAAAAGTTAAGAATGAAAGCAGTTATGTTGAAAGAATACGAGGTGTGATCAAAAAGTTCTTGCAATTTTTTAATTTAAAAACTATATTTATTTATTCATCAATTTTTATATTGTCCGCTTCAAAATAATCCCTAATGCACTTGCTACCGTTTTTTCCAGTCTTCAAAAGACTTCTGAAATGCAGATTTTGGTATAGGGTTCAGCTGCTCAAGAATTTTTACTTTTATTTCTTCGATGGTAGTAAAATGTTGTCCTTTAATTTTTTTTTTTTTTTTTTTCATCTTTGGAAAGAGAAAAATTGTACATGTTGGCCATATCTGGTGAATAAGGTAGTTGCGGTATCATTACGGCGCTATTTTTGGACAAAAAATCTCGAACAAGCAATGAAGTATGAGCTGGTGCGTATAATGGTACGATTTTCAAGAATTTTCCTTCCATAAATCTTGCCATTTTCTGCACATTGCTTCACACAGCCGACGCAAAAAGCTCAAATAATATTCTTTAATAACTGTAACACCTTGCGGTAAAAATTCATGGTTCACAGTACCACGAAAATCGAAGAAAAAAACAGTGACAAAAAATTAAACATTCAATTGAACTTAGCTAACTTGGCGTGTTTATTTGGATCTTGGTTCATTTGGAAGGTTCCACTGAGATGATTCAGCCTTTGTTTTGCTGTCATAACCGTACACACACGTCTCGTAACCCGTTATGATGCGCTGGAGCAAAGCAATGTTGAGTTATTGAAGACATCATCTATTAATTCCTGAGCGACTTCTTTACGACACATTTTTTGTTGAAAATTTAACAGTTTCGGAACAAATTTTGCTGCCACTCGCCTCATACCCAAAACATTAGTGACAATTTCTTTGCATGAACCATACGATACCAAACTTGTTCAGCAACCTCTCTAATTGTAATTCGACGGTTATCAAGACTTTTTTTCTTAAGTTCTTCCACTTTTATTCCGGTTTGAAGTGCTGGGTCTCCTAACTGTACCATAATCTTCAGCTGATACACGGCCATCTTGAAAGCGTTTATACCATTCGTAAATCGCTTGTTCAATCATACTCGTTTCACCAAATGACTTCTGCAACATATCCACTAGTTTACAGCACTTGATTTCATTTTCACGCAAAATTTAATGCATATTCTTTGATCCCTCATTGTGAAAAATAAAAAATTTCCAAATATACACGACAAACTTCATTAAGTAGCTGTCATCTAAAATACACATCCAATATGGCTGCCAATTGAGACAGTCGTCAAAGATAAAATAACCAGCATGACAACAAAAAAGTTTATCAACACAACTATCAAATGTAGTGCGGGAATTTCAAAAATTGCACGAACTTTTTGATCACACGTCATATCATCCGAAGATACACATAGCATAAATTCAATTTATTTAATGACTGTTGCTACATATTTTTGAAGGTCAAACAGGTACTGTTTGAGCATGGGACCATGAACATGGGCTGTGTTAGGTGAAAATAACATTTGTTACTATGCGCCAAAAATTTTAACTAACTAACGGGTACTGTAAAGAACACTCGATAATGAAATTGTTTAGGGAATCTGAAAAATTTGAGTTTGAATTTGATGTTAAAAGATGGATGTAAAATGTGAATATCCATATATTTCGTAGATATCCAATAGTGCTGTCCGAAATCGATCATGTAGGAACCGGAACCAGTTCCACAATAAACCAAATTCGTTTCCGGGTTTACCTGTTTTCGATTTCTCGAGCCTATTATTAGTTCCTTTAACTCCTATCTAGAGCATATAGCCTAAGTAAATTGTCGCCATCTAACTCGATTACGAGCCAGGATCTTAAGCTCAATCCAAGTTTTTCCGGCATCTTGGGCTTCCTTGATCTCCAGGTCATGGATGAACTGCCGACGCGCCTTCTATCTTGTGAGTTCAATTATAGTGCGATCCTGGAAATATCATGATCTTCTTTGCGCAGAGTGCGGTCCAGTCAGTGTCATTTGAGTTTCCGTATTTCAAGTTTCATCTCTGTCTAGTTTGTTTTGGGTTATAGCTTGCTGTTGGTTAAAATGTCATCTGACTCGTAAAATGCATCTCAGGCATTGATTGATGAAAACTTGAATTTTAGACTAGATTTGGTTGGTAATTTTACAGGTGTCGCAATCATACAGAAGCACCGACTTCACATTGGTGTTGAAAATTCGTAATTTCGAATTGATGGACAGTTATTGTTCCATAAGTTATTAGGTTGGTAGAATGCATGTTGCAGATTCTTTGGAGAACAATGGTTAGTGTCCCACCATCCTTGCTTGGGTTTTGCTACCCAAGTAGCAAACTTGCTCCTTCCTTTACTTCCTGATTCTCGATGGTAAATTTGTTTTGGTTCCTTTGGTTAATGTGGACCTCCTTAATTTAGTCTATATTAAGCTTCAAACCTACCAGGGAAGCCTGTGAGACCAGTTTATTTAATATAATTCTCATATTCTTGTAAGTATGGGCGAGTAGACAGATACCGTCTGCATAATCTATGTCTTCGAGACGTCTTGTATCCATATGAGTCCATGAGGTTGTACATTGACTTTTCCATTACCCAGTACTAGAACCGGCTATTTGGAACCGGATATTCGGTATCGGGTATTCAGAATTGGATATTCGGAACCGAGTATTCGAAACCGATTTTATTCGAAACCGATTTTATTCGTAACCAAATAACCGTCAAATCGAAGTGATAAACAAAAAAAAAAAGGAAAGACGGATTGAAATCGAAGTGAAACCGGATATCCGAAACCGGGTATCAGGAACTGAGTATCCTGAACCGGGTTCCTTGAAAATTACGTACTTGGTTTTACCCGGAACTCGGAACCGGTTACCCGACAAACCGGTTTCGATTCCCAACACTAGTATTAAGTAAGTGCGGCCAACTAAGGTCTCGAATACTAAACCCCTGAGGCAAGATTTTCGGCCATAACCGCATCAAATTTCAAAACAATTATATTTTAAATTCTTAAATCAGTCCCTTTGGGAGATAGATTTAGTTTAAAGGCCGTTCATTTGATGTCCATATTAAATTGAAATAAATAAATAAATAAATAAATAAATATTTAAATAAATAAATGAAACGTTTAAATCTGTGCGCGAAGTTTCAGTATTTTTTTCATGTGCATGTCAAATGATGATGTCGTATTACGATTAATACCATCAATAATAAATACCAAACGAAATATTACAGCAGATAATTGGTACTCCTCCACTGAATTGATGGACGAACTAAAAAAAGAAGGATCGGCTTATGTGGGAACGTTAAAAACGAATAAAAGGCAGATTCCTCCACAATTTCTTCCTAACAGAAATGCCAAAGTTAGTTCATCAAAATTTGGATTCACATCTGACAAAATAATAGTTTCTCATGTTCCAAAAAACGGAAAGGCAGTGATTTTAATATCTAGCATGTATCATAATTGTATAATAGAAGAATCAACTCAAAAGCCAGAAATATTAATGTACTATAATGGTACAAAAGCTGAGGTAGACGCACTAGATGAAAAAGGTGCCACATATTCTACGTCACGTAGAAGTCGTAGTTGGCCCATGGCTCTATTTCATGCCATATTAAACATTTGTGGAGTTAATAGCCGTGTTTTATACCAATTTTCGAACGGAGGAAGAGAAATTTCCAGATATAATTTTTTAAAAGAATTAGGACGCGAATTATTTGTTTCATATATAAAATCTAGAATAATTATACAATAAGAACGTGCCACGTAAGCTTCGACAAAAAGCAGCAGATGTGTTATGGATTATATTTGAAGCCGAACACATACCTGAAGTACCTTGCAGCAAGTCAAAAAGGCACACTTTGGCCTTTACACCCAAGGAAAGGACCTTAAAACGAATCATATTGTAAACTGTGCAAAATACCGATTTGTCTAAAATGCAGTGAATTTGTTTGTCCTAATTGTATTTCGGAGAATTATTTATATAATTTAGTTCTTAATACTTCAATAACTGATATTTTTGTGAAAACATTTGTTTTATTTAAAAAAATATTTCGTTTTTGGAATGAATAACAATTGGGTCCATGGGACCCGATTGTATTACTTATGAAACAATATTTGGGTAGTAGTACTTACGGGTTAACCGTGGATAAAAGACTGAATGAGGATGATGCTTATAATTTTGCTCTTCAAATGCATATTAGCATGGTCAAAACTTGGCGTTGGTGTCAGTCGTCCGTGTGAAAACATTAATAAGATCGCCGAACTAGTTCGCGAATATTATATTTTACTATAGTGCGTTCGAAGGTGAGTTTGCAGTATAGCTCTTATGGCAAATGGGAGCGGTGTTGCCAAATGTTGTAAAAGTGTCAAATGTGTCAATTACAATAATATGAAAAACTCGTATTATTTACAAAAATTAACTCTTATAAAACTCAAAATAACACTCAACAAAAACAAATGGCCATTTGTAGAATACTGCGTCTTCACAGATCAACGTGTTTTAGAGCTGGCAACGTCGACTAGCAAGAAAAGGATAGCGTCATTCTGTAAACCCATTAGAGAGTATGAAAAAGAACTACTCCATATGCCCTGTACTGCATACTCACCTTCGAACGCACTATAGCAGAAATATATTCGCCCGTTGCGGCGAACACATGCAAGCGACAGCCCTGCATTTTAGTTATAGTTTCATTCTATATAAGTTTTCTTTCAGAAATAGTAGTGAACATTTTGATTTCTAAACATTGGCTCGAGAAAGGAACATTTTTTATTGAAAGTTTTGTGTAGAACACACAAAAAAGTTTAAAAGGATCTATTTTATTTTATCATAACGATGACGGCCATATGATATTAATTTGCTTACGTAATTTTTAACAGAGATACTGCTTGTACAGTTTTACAACTGTGACCCGGTTGTATTCAGTTTGGATGTAAATTTTTAAGTAGTTTTTAATAAAAGTAATTTTTGGAAATTCATGGTATATATTGATGGTACATGATGATTTGGTTATGAATTAGGTTTCTGTATAAAATTTTGATAGGGTTCAGTTATAAGGAGTGTTTTACAAAAAAACAAGAATTTGGTTTTTAGGATTTGATTGTTTTTTTTTTAATTAATTAATATTTTAATTATGGTAATGAAAATTATTTAAAAGTAACTAAAAAAAATATTTTTTATTCATTGCACTACAAAAACTAACTAATCGAATTAAATAACAAATAGTTTATAATACCTATTTCAACCCGTTTTTACCGACCGCCAACATATATAAGGGAGGTATTGTGATCATTTCGAGATTTCAATGGATCTCCACGAATTGAGGTCCATACATAACGTTTTGACTATTTTTAGCATGATGTCTGTCGGTCTGTCTGTCCGTGCGTCTGTCTGTCTGTCCGTCCGTCTGTCTGTCCGTCCGTCTGTCTGTCCGTCCGTCTGTCTGCCTGCCTGCCTCAGAGGATTTTTATGAAACTTCATATTTCAGCTTTTGACATCAGTGGCACGAGTTGATCAACTTTTGGTAAAAATCGGTTAACTAGAAATGGGAGTTTACTCGTGTCGGTTTTAAGACTGTTTAACAGAGAAATATTTCGGAAAAAAATATATAATAAATGTTGCTCTAAAAGCAATGACCAACAACTTTTATTTGATACATTTTTTGATAAAGCAGCATAACTTAAACAAGTACTTTGTGTTGGCGGGCGGTCCTGTGATGGCCACAGCTGATTTTTTACAATAGTTTTGTGGAATACCACATTCATTATATATTCAGTAGCTTTGTATTACTTTATTGCCTGCCATCTAGAAATAAATAATAGACTAACCTCCTATTGTTTAATAAAATTTTAAAAAGTTGATAAATGTTTATAAAACAACTAAATTAAAATTAAAATGTTTTCTTCACTAAATAATTTTCAACCATAAAATACCTTTATTTTTATGTTATCTTTTTTAATTAATTATTATTATTTTTTTTTTTTTTCAATCTAATTTCAATAATAAAATATTATACTGGTACTTTTATTTTATAAAAACGTTAAAAATACATTTTAAATTTTTATCCACCTCCTCCGAAAAAAAAAAAAAAATCTGACTTCGTCCGACTGGAAATGAGTTACGGGTATTCCTCGACAGCGATGTGATTCCCAGCTTGTTGTAAACTTGTGACAAGTAATGAATTACATTCTTTAATTTATGAAATGCTAATCAAAACTTTAATTTATAATGTTTGGGCCCCTACAGTTTATATTGCCTGGCACTAGACTAAAATGTCAAAATAAATCTATAACATACATAATAACCTATAAATTAATTTTTCATATTTGTTTTGATTAATGTTTCATATTTATTTTTTAATTTTTTTATTTAACCTCAGAATAGTATTTTATTAAAATTGTTCACCTCTTAACAATCATCAAAGTTAGAAAAATATATCACTATATTCCTAGTGACTGTCACTATAACATAACTGTCGTAGTGACGTCCTTATAAACAAGTGTTAAAGAAAAAAAAAGTCTCTATGGAAGAAAAAAGATATTGTTAAAATACTTCGGCGAGCTGGCAATCGCCGATCGAACGGTAGCCGATGGGATCCTCAGAACCTTAATTTCTCGCCTAGTTTGGGTACTGGTTCTTAAAATTTTAAGTTTAGGGTTAGGATTTCGGTTTTGACATTACAGTGGAGCTCTTGGGGTTCCAGTTCTGGTTCGGGTTTCCGGCTCTGGAATGGATGACAAACAGGTGCATAAAATATTATGGAAGGAAGAATTACAATTAGAAGGAAGCTTTAGATCATACTGAACTATGAAGCTATAAAAGGAAATTAAATACGCTGCAAATACTTGTATATTTCATATGTTGGTCCTAACTGCATTCTTTGGTTTAATGAGTATTTATGTTGGTATTAAATTTACACTCAATATTGAAATATGGTGAAGGAAGTTAACCTAATACCATTACATGATAATAAAACCATTTAAAGAACATATAAGTATTCATAAATAATGAAACAAATTCAATTTATACGCATGCGTGTATTTGCAGAGCTCAACAATGTTGCATGAATAAACCTTACAAATAATTTTCATGTTTTTTTGAAGAACAACTTCATAATCAACCTCCAGCACTGCAGCCTACACAAATAAGCACTTTTACACCTTCAAATATGTAATAATGTGGACAAGCAGACATATAAATATGCAATATTGCTCTACTTAAGTTTCATTTCTTATAAATTTGCATACCAAGTTAGTGCGGTCAAATAAAATAAATATATTTGTGGGGGAATTTCAGTATTTTATGTTATTGAAATATAGTAATACCTCGTTTAACGATAAAGATACGTTTCTAAAAACCATTATGTTAACTGAATTATCGTTAACGGAGGTAAAAATCGTACAATGTAAGTATGTAGGGATAGGTAAAATTGATAGAATAGGTCCTTGAAGCGGAAAAAAAAGATGTGAAGTGTGAATTTTTACACATTCCAGGGTTTTGTAGATATATAGTAAGTGAAAAAATTGTGGGTACAAGTGTATTTAATTACGAGAAGCACGCTCATCAAGCCAGTTGATCAGTTTTCCAGTTAGCAAGTAAAATGATGTCGTACGATATTCCAAAAAATTCTTTTGTAAAATATTCAAATCAAAAATTCCTATTGAACTATTCCTGTTCACATCAATGCACATTACTAATGTATTTATTTTTTTTAGAATTTTAGATTAACCCTTTACTGCATGAATTTTTATTTTTGAACATGGAACGTTATGATTCTACACTATGTCACAAAAGAAAATGATTCCGTATTATATGCTCGTCAATTGCTAGGTGTTTTTCATTAGGGATTAAAAGCAGTCGCCCTCGAATTTTTGAAAGAAAAGTCGTATCTTCTAGTTGTCCTTTCTCAATAAATTCAGAATTATCGTTGAAGTGCAAATTTCGCTTGATATCCTCAAATCTATTGCAGCCCATTACTTGAAATACTGCAGTATCCATTGCTGTGTATGTGGCATATATGAACATTCATGAAGTAACGTTCTGATTCAGTTTTAAAAGTAAAATAGTTAAACCCCGGGGGTTAAACCCTCGGGGTTACAGAGTGTGGGAAAAAAGTTTTTATGTTGTTTTGCATAAATTGTGTTAAAATAAATTAATTTTAAAGAACTACTTTTCTTTCCGTAATCTACGTGTTAAGAGCTTCATTTTGATATAACTTAATAAATTTAAAAAAATATATATTTTTTTTCTGCGACAAAAATTTCGTAATTTTTCAAAAATTCCTGTTGGACTATTTTGGTTCCCATCAATATACATTATTCAGTTTTTTTTTATACATTATTTTAAAAAATTTATACCAACTCCTCTGGTCAATTAGGTATGGGACAAAAGTTATATTTTCGAAATTAGCATATAAAATTACTCAAAAGTAAAATTTTGCTCGTTTATATGAACATCAAGAGGTTTTATTTGATACCCAACTCAAAATTTAAATAACATATTTAGTCTTTTAAAGTTTTGCCACAATTTCTACTGTACCTACAGACAGACAGACACGTGAGCGGTATAAAGCAGTGTTTCTCAACAGGTGGTCCGCGAACCACCAGTGGTCCCCAAGAAAAATTATAGTGGTCCGCGAAAATTTTTAAATATGTTTTTTTGCAGTCTTTTTTAATTTTTTTTATGAAAATAATTATATTTTGTTTATTTTCTGTAAACTTTCTGTGATTTTCTACAAATAAAATAAATGTATTTAGTAGCACATTAAATATTTTGAAAAAAAATGAACCAACAATTATTATTAGTGGTCCGCGTTAGAAAATTATATATTATACTGGTCCGCGGGGCGTTTTTGATTGAGAATATTGAGAAACACTGGTATAAAGCACAAAAGTAAGTTCCAACAGTTAGATAGACTAAATCAGAAACTAATGGAAATGTGTCCAAATTTATTTAATCGAAAAGCATCATTTTTCATCATGATAATGCACGTCCTCACTCGGAAATAAAATTCGCCGAAAAAATTAAAGATTTAAACTGGGAAATTATTCCACATCCACCGTACTCACTCGATCTTGCGCCTTCCGATTTTCACTTATTTAGGTTTATGGCAGTGTTTCTCAAATCTTCGACAGTTGCGGACCACTTTCAGAATTCCACACTAACCGCGGACCACCAACTTCAAGAAAAACATTATTTTTGCATAAAAGCTCATTATTAATACTAATGAAATTTTGTGAGCGCGGACCACCAAGAACTGACCCGTGGACCACCTGTTGAGAAACACTGGTCTATGGAACATACATTCAGAGATAAAAAAAATATTACCGATGTAGAAAATCAACTGATCAGTAATTTTAAGTCAGAACCAGAATAATTCTATAGAGAAGGTATCGAAAAATTAGTACAACATTAGGAAGCCGTAATAAATAATAATGGAAATTAATAAATAATAAATAAATAAATAATAGGTTCTCAACGCCTAGGGGCGGAGAAGGTAAATTCCCCGTTTCTAGACCTCCGACCATAAATATGAAAGCCACGTGGTCAGTGTGACGTTTTAACTGGTCTTATTATGCCTGTACAAACAGGTACTCATTTTAAGTATTAAATACTTGAGGCTGAGTCGACCCCAAAGCTGACTGCACAATGTCGGATTATAAAAATCCGAATGAGGTAGGGGGGAGGGGATTCGAACCCATGTCTCTGAGATCCGTAGACAACCCTCTTACCACGGAGCCCACGGCAACTCTTTAAATATTATATTTAATGAAAATTATATTTTGAAATTACACAACATTTTTTACTCTAAACTAAAATTGTAAAATAATTGAATTCTTTCCGGTCCTCCTAATATATACTACAAAAGTTTCATTAAACGGGGCCATAACTAGAGCCCTGCAAATCCGCGGATATCCGCAACTTTTCTGCGGATGCGGATAAATTAGCATTTAAACCATGCGGATGCGGATCGGATTCGGATTAAATGTCATATCCGCTTATCCGCAATATCCGCGTGAACATTAAATCTTCGGTTACTTTCGGAGAAACAAGCAATTGTGTTCTGACTACGCAGTCCTCGGTTATTTTCGGTTGTCTGTATATACATGATATTTTGTAGCATTCAATCTCACTTTATGTTATTTTTATTAAGATAATTGTCCATGATCAAGACTGAGTTGAAACAATCAACTTAACTTTCTTTTTATTATTGAATATATTATAGAAAATAATCTTTTGGACAAAAGTTTCCTGGTACACTTTCGACGTAATTCTTCCTACCTCTGCTCTAATTCTGGCTTTTAAATCTGATAAAGGTTTTTTTTTTACATAAAACTGATTAGTAAGTTTTATTTAAATACCAAAATTTACCTACATACCTTTGTCTCGAAAATTTTATTATGTAACCAATTTTTTTATACTACCCGAAGTAAAAAGTTTTGCAGATCCCAAAAATTTGAAAAATGACACATGTTGCTATTTGAAAAAGTTACAACGTCATGCGCGAAATGGCGTAAGAGAATTACTTGATCCTAAAAATATGAAGCACCTTCTATCAAGTAACTTTTCTGATTTTTTTTAAAAATTCAATATTAAAAAAAGCAGCACGCCACTTACTCCCTACGAAAAAGAACGCTTAGGCCCCCCAAAATTGTTATCTCTCTCTAGATTTAAATAAGTTATTAGCGCATCTAGGCCTTAAAACTTTTGGGGTCCCTTAGGTTAGGTTAGTAATAAATAAGCTGGTAAATCCAAAATTTTTCAGTAGCGTTTTATAGCAGAGTTTATATTACCTAAACAGGCGAAATATGTTAGTTCTTTCCAAACTGACAGCAAAACCTGTAGTGCGGATAGTGCGGATATTTTTGCGGATGCGGATCGGATGCGGATTTGTTATTTACAAAAGCTGCGGATGCGGATCGGATGCGGATCATGGATGTGCGGATGCGGATACAGAAAAGCTTATCCGCGCAGGGCTCTAGCCATAACTGAACTATTGAGACACTTCACTGAAACAATCATATAACATTTTACATGTTCAAACTTTAGTTAGTGGCATCTCTGCTTCGACATCAGAATTAGTATTTTCTGGAAGTTAACGTTAACTTGATTCAAATCTAGTTGGTGGACCATATTAATTTAATAAGTTCATTCTACCTTTAAATAATATCATTTCCGAGTATTATTCCACAATGAGTATTATATTATGCTTTTCCAAACGGTTTTAAGGTAGTGTTATGGAAGTTCTTTCCATGTTTTTTAAATATTGTTGATAGTATTCATTATAGGTATATTTTACAGAATTCCTTAATTTGCCCTTGTTGATTTTCAGCTACGTAAGTAAATTCATTAGATTTTTGTTTTTGTCATAGATGCGTATAACGTCACGCCAGCAAGGTATCATTTATAGAGGCAAAGAAAAGCAGGTGTTACTATAATCCTAAATAAGATGTAATTTCTGAACTCAAATATTTCAACTAAAATATATAGATAACACAATCCTGACGCCTGGTTTAAAAGTCTCTCTTATCAAAAAATGGAGCGTGCGTGCTTACATGTCTACGATTTTTTTGATCTTCAGAAAAAATTACCAAAAAAGTTGTTTATTTTAATTGTTATGGTAATAGCTGCTTCTAATCTTGTCTATCTTTTTGGTTTTTGATTTTAAAAGCAATAAAATATAACTTTTGACTCTCACACAACTATAAAGTGTTTCTTTTAGAACTTAGCAACAAATATTTTTAATTTTATTTAATTCTGGTACCCCATCTTAAATGTGTACAAGTAAATGAAACTGGAAAATATTTCTAGAATTTGAAGTGTTAAACGGAATAGCGCTTATTGGAGAGTATTTTATTTTTCAAAATAAATATTGGGTGGTTATTACCTGTCTCACTTCGAAGATTTATATCAAGATTTTTATTATAAAATACTTGAGATTATTTAACTTTAAGTTAAATACTTTTTGTTTAAAACTGTATTTAATGGAACGTAAATTTCCTAACATAAAATTGTAACAATGTCTGTGACCATTAAATTTGTATTTAACCAATTTTCTAATGTAAATCAATTATTGGCAACGTTTCAAGTATTTTGAAATTCTAAAGTTATAGTTGTGTAAGTACACCTATCAAGGGTTGCTTCTGTTTTTACACCATCTTTGAACTTTTTGTAAGTATGGTACGTTGTAATGCTTGTTCATTAAAGCTCAGCATAAGTACATTTTTACCGACCGCCAACATATATAAGGGAGGTATTGTGATCATACCGATTTTGACATTTCGAGATTTCGATGGATCTTCACGAATTGAGGTCCCTATATTACGTTTTGACTATTTTTAACATGATGTCTGTCGGTCTGTCTGTAGGTCCGTCTGTCTGTCTGTCTGTCTGTCTGTCCGTCCGTCCGTCTGTCTGTGTACACGTGCAGAGCAAATTCAGCTAAAAGGATTTTTATGAAACTGCATATTTAAGCTATTGACATCAATGGCACGAGTTGATCAACTTTTGGTAAAAATCGGTTGACTAGAAATGGGAGTTTATTCGTGTCGATTTTAATATTTTTGCGAATATTTAGCAACAGAAAAATATTTCGAAAAAATTTATTTAAAAAAAGTTGCTATAAATGCAATAAGTAATAACTTTTATTTGAGACGTTTTTTGATAAAACGAAAAATTTTGAAAAATTTTTGTAATATTTTTTTCATACTTATATGTAACGTTTCCATGGTCATGATAAATAATATCTCTGTTAGAAAATATAAGGCCAAGTTATTTCTACTCTGCTGCTAGAATGTATTTTATGCAAGTACTTTATAATGGCGGTCGGTCCTGTGGTGGCTACAGCTGATTTTTTCTACATACTTTGAAACTACTGAAAACGGAAATCGTGTATACCCAGAGACGGTCCTAGGTAGAACACCGCACTCGGGCGGCAATTTTTAGGGGCGACACATTTTTAGGAATGTAGAGTAATTAATAAATAATAAGTTAAACATTCATGTTTGGTGGTGTTTTTATTGAATATGCCGCACATTCGTATTATGATCTGATTATATGATTATGTTTTTCAAAATGAAAAGATGGAGTTGGGCCCCATGGGGCCCTCTGGCCCGTTTCCATGTTTTTAAATTCGAAAATTTGTACGAGGGTTACCTTTCATGTTTTTACAAACGACCTCTAGATGGCAATATTGAAATGTGTCATCACTATAGTCGTAAAATTTGACATTTGTTATTGCGAAATCAGTGGCAGATTATATATTGACCGAGTAGTTTGTTGACAGTGAGCGTTAAAAAAAAAAACAAGTTTGTGAAAACATGAATATTACTCGTGTAGGTTTTCGTTGGATGATTTTTTATGATTTTAGTAAAGGCCTAACTCAACAACAATGCATAAATTCGCGTCGTTCAACTTTTGGTAATGAAGCACCATCAGAAAAGACTGTTTGATTTGCAGTATTTCGTCGAGGCCGTGCGTCCGTCAGTGATGAATCTCGTGAAGGTCGACCAAAATCGGTTGTGATTCAAAAAAACATCGATGCTGTACGCAAAATGATTGAAGAAGATCGGCATGTGACTTGAGATTGAGTGAGATAGAGGCATCCGTTGGCTTATCTCAGACTACAATACATTCGATTTTGCATGAACATTGAGCTGTAAAAAAGATCTGTTCCCGATGGATTGCGCATAATTGGACCCAAGCTCAAAAAATGGCTTGTGTTGATTGGCAGTGGTTTTCAAACTTTTTCGACTCATGGAACCCTTGACAGTATAACAATATTCCGTGGAGCCCAAAAAAAGACAAGACAGAAAGAAGACAAAAAGAAAACATCACAAGCGCGGGGACAAAGAACCCACTGTGGTGGGTGTGGTGTACCTCTTGAGCTTCCTATTGTCGGCTTTGGGTATCAGGGGCGCACACAGATTTTTGGCTTGGGGGGGGGTCCAATTATACATAATTTTTATAAACACAGAGCAAAATTTCAATTTCAAGTGAAGAGCAAAAAAAAGATCCTCCTTTCTAAATTTTAAGTGAAGAGCAAAAAAAAAAGGTCCGCACTTCTAAATTTTAAGTGCAGAGCACAAAAAAAGTCCTCACTTCTCACAGTACGGGGGGGGGGGTCCGGACCCCTTGGACCCCCCCCTTGTGTGCGCCCCTGTTGGGTATGCCTATATGCTTTTCCGCAACTACCATGCTTAGGGATGTTTCGATACTACTGATACTACGATACCAGTATCGATATTTTGCATTTGATATCATATATTTGATATCATAAAAAAAATATTTTTTTTTCTAACTTGTATAAAATTGTTCAGAAATTCTTGTCTGTAGTAGCGACGTAGGTAGTCGGTTCCTTCAGAGCGCTTATTTTCGAAAGCAGGAGCCACTGTATACAGAGACAGAAATAGGCTACTGGGCAAAAGGCTTACTAAACTGGCGCTTTTTCTTGGCGCTTGCAATGAAGAAGATTGGCGTGTTTAATTATATTTTAAACAATCATTCAGACCTATAAGCGCCATTGCCTTACCATTTTTTACCAATTTTTAATACCAAGCTGACAAAAAATTTCAAAAGTGCAAACTACTGAAATCAAAATTTCCTCTTAGTTTGTTTTTACAAAAGTAAACAGCTTATATAGGCTATTCCAAACGTTTAGGCGGAACTGGATTTTGAAATATAGTAATTTTTATCTATTAATTCGGACTTTAGTTTAAGCTTTGTAAATCATACTCACATTGCAAATTCTAGATTAAATTGATTATCATTATAAAATGTTCTTTTCATTGCATTTTAATGTTTTGTCATTCTTAATAAAAATTTACCATTTATTTATTTGTTTTGTCTTCAAAATATGTAAAAAAAGTATATATTTTTTTTAATAAATGTAATTCGTTTCCATGGTTTCACTCACAGAACAGTTTCAATGTTGGAATTTTAAATTTTCACATATCAACCTGAAAAATTAAATAACCCAAGCAAGGTCCGTTCTCGTGACTCGTGACAACCTACAAGAACGAAATTCCCATTTAGTTCCGCCTAAACGTTTGGTATAGCCTTTATACTTTGATCTATTTATTATTGTAAAACAATTAAATTGTTATTATAAGAATAAAATTTTTATTACGTTTTATACAAAATATATTAATTTTTCCTTTCGATACTTAAAAATATCGATATTTTGTTTCGATACGATACCAGTATTGATACTTTTTATTCGATATTATCGATACCTAAATATCGATACTTTCTCAGTATCGCATTGGACACAAGTTTCAACCGGAAAATCTGTTGCTCACATCTAATTTTTCATGCAGAGCCAGATAACATAAATTCTACCTAATTTATTTACATTATTAAACATTTATCGATACCTGCAGGAACTGTTATTCTTATTTATTAGCATCGTTAATGCATGCGACTATTTAGGTCGCATATGTAAATATGCCATTTCAAATTACTTCTTTGATTGCAAGTGGTCACTTATTCATTTAATTGCCAGAGGTACAATGCAAAACATGTCTCGGAAAAGTAATATATCTTTAAAAAACATGGAATTAGTTTAAGTGTAACTGAATGAGTTCACTACTATAAATTACTACACTCACAATAAATTAAATAGGCAATAAATGTCTACTGTTTCTTCAGGGTAGCATACATTTAAATTAAAATTAAATCTTATCGACATGCTATAGTATTATTATACGTATATTCTTTACTTCCGCAAATAGCTAATATTTCCAAATAAAAATAATTTATATCAGAAATAACAAAATTTGTACAGGTTGTTCTTGCATTCCGCGATTAATTAGTTCTAAGAAATAATGGCGTAATGCAAAAACACTTTAGTTGATTTAAACATTAACATATAATTATACATATATTCTTTACTTCCGTAAATAGTTAATATTTCAAATTGAAAACCATTTTCATGTTAGTTAGTCAGTTAAAATTTTTGGCGCACAGCAACGAAGGCTATTTGCGCCTAACGCAGCCCATCTAAATGTCTAAGCTATATAATAAAAACAAAATAAATAAGGCAATAAATAAATAAATAAAATCATGAAAATAACGCATACTCAATAAAATCTTACACGGACAAATACAAATAAATAAAATAAAAAGTCTGTTCGAAAAAATGAACAGACTCAGTGTGATGGTAAGAGGCTGTAAAGGGGCCAATTACCATCGTATATCACAGTCAATAAACCATTTTTATCATAAGTAACAATATATATATATACAAGTACTTCTCGCATTCCGCGATAAATTGGTTCTAAGAAATAATCGCGTAGCACAAAAACAAGTTTTACTGCAAAACGCAGCTGTATTTGACGCCGCGTTTAAATTTATACTGCAAAACGCGGCTTTAAGAATTTAAGTTACTAAAAAACGCAAATTCTGTTCGTTTTAGTATAATATGTTTCTTTTTGTAATATATAAATATAGTCAGTTCAAACATTAGAATGCAGTATTGCTTTTATGGGAAATGGGAGCGGTGTTGCCATATGTTGTAAAAGTGTAAACTATGTCAATGAACCTTAAATATTATGCATAATTTTAAATTCTTTTGTTGATAATTTATTCAAATTAAATTGAAAAAGTATCAGAGTAAAATAAATAACCATTTGTACCGCGTTTTCAACGATCAGCGCGTTTTACATCTGGTATCCTCGCCAAAGAGGAAAAGGATAGTGTTATTGGGATAACCTATTAGAGAGTATGAAAAAGAACTATACTTAATTGCCCTGTACTGCATTTTAACGTTTGAACGGATTATAGATCTAATGATTTTGGTGACTTTTGTGGTGTGAACGGATTTTGACTTATCCATGTGAACCAATACTATGATAATATTATAACGGCCGGTTTCTGAAAGCTTAGCTGAGTTTAATCTTTTGGTTAAACTCGGTTACAATATCATAAGTAACCATATTTTAACTATTTGGTTATAGTTAACTAGGCTTTCAGAAACCGGCCCTTAATGTATTGTAAATATACAACATAAAAATGTACTTTCCCTGTTAGTTACGTATTATATATATTTTTTTATTTCACGTTAATGGCATTTGCCATTAAGGCGGTTAGCCATTACAATTGTATTTTTCATGTTGAAAATTCCATGCCTGAACAGGATTCAAACCCGAGACTTTAGCAACGCCGGGCACGGATGTTACTACTATGCTACGCCGGTCGGGAAACTTGAAGGCGGTATTTGACTATAGTCAACCTATAAAATTTGACATTTATTATTTCTTAAAAAGGCGTGCACTTAGTGGAGCATACGGGCTTGACCCCCCCAAACATTAGACAGTTTGTTTGTAAAAGAAAGTGTGCACCTCCCTTAAACCTTTGGCTTCTGAGCCCCCTTCTCAAGAAAACTCGTAGTTGAAACTTTTTCAATGGAACTGTTATTATTGTCAGAATCTGATTATTGGAGTGATTCTTCAAATACAGATGAAGATGAAGAATATAATCTGGATATATATATTGTTTTCTCATAGTTATTCATATGTACGGTCTGCATCATAAGTACAGTACACACTTTCAACTGGCTCAGAAGTAGCTGTAAGATTTTTTGATGCAATATCTTACTGTTATAAGTTGTTTTAACGAAACGAATAACATCTAGTGACTTTTCCGTTCAAACGAATAGAAAATTTTGACCCGAAACGAACAGATCTATTAAAGAAAAACTTAAATAACCTAAAATTGGCAAACCTTGGTATTTTATTAAATTAATCTTTTCTATTAGTATGCGTACGTATTTACAGGCTTAATGAATTCAACAATTTAAAGAAGTTATAGTATTAAAATACAAATTTATATTAATTTTTAGAAAATTCGTTGTTATAAACCATTTGCTTCTGCTGTTGGACGTGAGTTCTACATCTGCCTATGTCAAATAACACAGCCCAACAGACATTTTGGTTCCTGCGAGTTTTTAACTGTCTCTAGGTAATTTTTGGGCAAAGAATCCAAAATAGCCGTCAGATTTGGTCTATCAGATCTAGTTTTTGAGATACGCTATATTGGCCTCTTTTACAATAAAATATCTTATTTCTTAACTTGTGTATTTTTCACGTTATTACTGTTACTATTTGCTCCAACTGCCAGTTACAAACACAAAAAAGACAAAGTAAGGTATTTATTTCACAAAGTAGATAAATATACATTCATCACTTATCAGTTAAAAATGTTCTTTTGTACGACTTTCTAGCATGGAATCTTTCTAGCAGTCTTTCTGAATACTCCAACAGTAGTAGGCCATCATGTGGCTATCTTATTTTCCTTGATATCTATCTTCCATAGTTTTATGTCCTGATGGAATCTTTCCCCCGGTTCTTCGCTAAAATCACTTAGGTTTTCTGGTAAGTGGTCATAATACAACCGAGAATATTAAAGTTGGAAAGCATATTTTCCACTAATTCTCTGCCTTATGATTTCCAAGAAAATTTTGTACTACTTGAATAAATGAACACCTAGAATTAGATTCAATCTCGTTCATTCATGCGGTTTGATTGGATTGTGGATCTTCAGTAGGTTGCCTTATCTGAGGACCATCAAATATTCTGGCTTTCAGTTTTTCAGAGTTAATCCCAGGAAATTTACGTGTCAAGTAGTCTACACAAAGTCCATCTCGATTTAAAGCCTTCAAAAATTGCTACATAAGCCCAAACTTGATATGCAAGGGTGGAAATATAATTTTCTCTCTCGCAACCAAAGGTTCGTTGACAACGTTTTGTTTTTCTTGAATTATGACATTTCTTAATGTAAATCACCCAATTTTTGTTAACCCAGTGCTGATCCTTAGCTCTGCTGTCCCAAAGACATAAAAAACAAGGATATTTTGTATATCCACTTTGCTGTCCAAGGAGGAAGTTTACCGTTTTTAGATAAAAAACTAAAATAAGTTAGTCTGTATCTCAAAAACTAGAGCTGCTACGAAAAAGAATCAGGTATTTTTGGAATCAGCACATCAAAAATATCCAAATTCAGTTCTTACTTTTCCGGCACCAAGATAAAAAAAATATTTTGTTGGGCAGTGTAATTTATATAAATCACAGGTTCTGCTTAGCCGTTCGCAATCAGGTATAAACTGTAGGTGCCTTTCTGTGTACACTAAAAAATGGACCTTAATTTAACCATATTTCTCTTAAATGTACACAGATTGAAAATATGGCCATGAAACATGAAAACAGGAGGCCTAGGCTCACCTCGAGTTGTTGCGCCAATGATGGTAAGGTGTACATTTTATGTCCTAAGTTACAGAGAGCGGAACTCTGTTAGAAAAGGTCCCAGCCAACATTATTTTCTATAACTAAAATTAAACTCTGCGATAATACTGCGGTGTTTAAATATCAACTTGTACAAAATCCGATCAACAATATTGACAAAAAAGAATGTCCAATTGTTATAAGTTGTACTATTGTTACAACGAGATTTCAATGAATTATTTCATCTCAATTATTTTGTGACTATGACTTATTTATATCGTTGAATTCAGAACAAAATTCTCTTTCAAATGGGTGCGTAAGTCAAATCGATTTTTTTTCTCGTTGGAAAAATTGTTAATTTAATTTTTTTTTGTTGTGTCGATAGACTAGATAAAGAAAATTAGTTTTTTTTAATTACTTTATTTTGAACACGATTTTAGCAAAAAATGTGCTAAAAAAAACTCTTATTCCACACTTTATAACCGAAAGGGGTTAAATTAAAAATCTGAAAAAATTCTGACTAATGCACATTAATGTGAAGCGGAATAGTACTACAGTAATTTTCGTTCTATAATTATTTCGAAGTTATAGAATTTTACGCCCCACCATGCGTTCAATATTTATCTGACTGACTGGTAAACTGGATAGCTTTAGCTGGGCACTGACCGGTTTGAGCCTTTTTTTTAGGTCATCACTCATATTTTAGAAGTGGGGACTTTTTTTTTATTTACACTTGCATTTATCAGTTAACTATCAGATATTTGTTTTCGAAGAAATTGAAATATTCCATAAATAAGACTTCCAAATTTACCCGTTGTTAGTTCTAGAGGAATTTTTTCTTCTCTTAGGAAATTCTTAAAAATAAACTTAAATATCTAAAATTTTAGTTTATCTTCTATTGCCAAACCTTGAATTTGTGATTATTTTTTCAAATATTTCTAGAGAATTGTAAAAATTAAACAATAACATTCTACGTTTTGTTTCATATTTAGGATAAGAAAACAAATCCCATGTTTACTTAAAGCATATGGATATTTAAAACATAAATATTTCGAATCTATTTCTCAACAAAACTAATCGATTTCTATAAATCTGAACCTTAATATCTTCGGAAAGATATGTGTCAAAACAAAGCTTGAGATAAAAGAGGGTAGAAATGATATATTGGAGCATTTAAGGAGCGATCTATTTAACTAATAATGTATTTTGTGCTTCCAGTTGTTAGTGGCTACATTCTCAGCCAGATGGAACCAGATTGAAGATTTATTATTTTTTTAAAGTATGTTTACATTTAAACACCCGATGCGCGTTGTTTACTACTATTTTTTGTTAAAAGTATCATTTTGTTTTAATGAGTTGTTAGTTAAGTACTCTTTAATTTATGTCTCCATTTGTAGTTTTAGCATTGCAACAGAAAATTAGTCACAAATTAGTTCAAATAAGATTAGGGCGCTTAGTTTTTACAAGGGTTTTCTCAAAAACAGTGGAAAATGGTGTGGCATATTACCTAAGCACTAAAAATTGATGTGATGTGGGGAGTTTCACACACTACAGGGTTTCGTAGGTATACCGAGTGTGCAATGAATCGCGGTACATTAGTAGTTTAACATGGGATTTTAAATATGTGCGGAAATTGGCTCTTCTGTACATTTTAGAGCAAATATACAAGATATTTAAAAACTCTAAATTTGATGCATAAAATATCTATAATACTAGATATCTGGAAAATAAAATATGACGTTTTCATCAATATGCAGATAGCCGTGGATATAAAACAAAACATCATGATGGTCCCATAATATAAAATATTTCCCGATACATGGATTCGTAGAAACGAACCAGATTATGGCCCGCATGGTGTCCGGATCTATACCCTGTTCGAAATGCAGAAATAGTAATGAAATCACGTGAAAGATTGAAGTCGCTACCCTATTGGATCTCTCATAGAATTTATTTCTCAACAGCCAATGAACGACAAGAGTTCGACAAAATTATCACGTGAATATTGCATGATTACTACTTCTTGATTTTGAACAGAGTATAGCGCCAATTGATTTTTTTATGGAGATTTTTAAAATCATAAATTTACAGTGATAAATATCCAGATTTAAAATCATTAAAAGACAGAATATCTTTAGAATGTTCTAAGATATCGTGTTATCACCTAACCCAGCGATTCCCAATATGTGCGCCGCGGCTCCCTGGGGCGCCGTAGCTGGGCTACAGGTGCGCCGCGAAAACGTTCCAATATTCCTTCAACTGGATTAGTTAGACCAATGGCCGAGAACCGAAAAAGTTTGGGAACCACTGACCTAGCAAATGTTCGGCGTGCTTTTTATGATAGGTTAGGTTATTGTTTGGCAGGGAATGGAGACATTTTTGAACATTAAATATATATTTCATTGTAACTTCCCTATTTTGCCAGTATCAGTATAATAAAATAACCTTTTGTTTCAATTTGTGTGAATTCTTTATTACTACCTTTAAAAAAAGGTAACTTATACTTTTTTGTGCAGTTGATATTCGGAGTAGAACTACAATAAAATTTTGATTTATATTTTATTTTCACAGCTGTCTGAATTTTGACGAAAATATTACGTTTTATTTTCCAAATATCTAGTGTTGCAGACATTCCATGGCATCAAATTAGACTTTTTTAAAATAAAAATTAATTATAAATAACGTTTTATTCTTGTATTTTTGCTCTAAAATGTACAGAAGAGCCAATTTCCGCACTTAAAAATACCATGTTAAATTGCTATATTCCGAGTTTCGTTGCACACACGGTATAGTAAGTGAAAGAGTTAATAGACGAACAGAATGCTGAATGTTTCAAAATCAACAATTTATAGAAAACCGTTTTGCGTTTGTTAATCTAAGTATTAAAACTTTCATTTAATATGCGATTTCATTTATATATTAAACTAGCTTGCGTACCTATATTGAAGTTTTAAGGCATAAAAAAGAGGCTACTGCCTGCGCAAAAGATTTTCTGAACACGTTGGGACAAACCAGATTTTTGTAGGATAATTTTGTACAGAGTTCTTAGCATTTATATTTTTGGGAAACATATTTGCATATAATTTAAGGTTTATTCGTGATTTTAATTATTTAAAAAAATTCAGGAACCTTGAGAGTCATAAAAACAGGTCTATTTTATCATAAACGATGTGATGAACACGCTGGTGTGTGTGTATGGGTTTGTGGGTGTGTGTTTGTGTGTGATAGTTTTTCTTTTAATCGGTGCAGAATTTTTTAGTTTTGATGTAACATCCCAGCTAACATTCAACCATCGGCCGAATGCCGGCAAACTGCTTTTTCCATTGGTAAATGGCTGGCACTAAAAGTTTTTGAAACGCCATTATTAATAATATACTTTACATTTGTATTTCGCACTCCTCCTATACGAAGTACTTTACCAGCATTTTATGAGCACTCCTTATTTTGTTAAAATGTTACATTTTACTTTTGTTTCACCATCGTTGAATAAATTAATTCAACGAATAACGTTGACAATATCGCATCATTCTCTTGACAGCAACGTTAATTTCTTCATTAATAGTTTAAAACCGATGCGATATTGTCACATTTATTTGTTAAATAAATTTATTCAACGATGGTGAAATGGCCAAATGAGTATTTATTTTGCACCTAACCATTAATTTATTTTAATACTGGGTAAGTATAAGGTAAATATATATATATGTTACATTTGAAATACTAGAGAGTGGGTATAATATAAGCACTGGTCCGTCAGAAATAAATCTTGCAACTAATGCGATTATGTTGCACTTTACCGCTGCTGGGCCGGCAATTGATACACCAATGGGCCAGCTAACGGTCACGGGGACACCGGGGTACTGGCCTATCATTTTCAATGCCGGGGAGTATGTGCTTCAACAGTACTGGCCCTTATAAAAATGTTTGCTGGGATACATACATACCTGCATACATACACACAAACAAACTTATCACATCAAAAATTTTGAGAGATTGTTATTAATGTGTTTTTTTGGAAATTTTCAAACCAAATATCTGGGAGATAGGGTGGGGCAAGAAGTTTTTTTGGCAAATACCTACTGATAACTGATGACAGCTAACTACATAAATTAGCTGTGTAATCAAATTGAGTCTGGCCCGGACCTATAAACACTATTTTAATTATTATTACGTCAACTATGACGGCTGATAAAAAATTACTGATAATAGAGCAAAATTTATAGAAAAAACCATTAATGCAAAATTTTCAATGATCGCAGACGCCTTCAAGTTTAGGTTTTGTTTTTTTAATTATTGTTCAATATTTATGAAAATTTATTTATTTATAGGAAGTTTCTTTGCTTTAAGCGGAACTAGATTTTCAAATCTAGTAACTTTTATCGACCTATTGATTGAAGCTTTTCATAATTTTGTTTAGGAAAAGCCAACTTCAATATATAAAAAATTAGCTAGTGATAACTTAAGAAAATTTAAATTCCATTTAGTTCCGTTTAAAGGTTTGGAATAACCTATAATTACTAAATATTTTCTAAAATAAGCATTATTATTTTGCTACCTCTTGAAAAAAATTGAGCGGACGCCTATGATACCTACGAAATCTTTTGAAAATTTAAATTTCACTTCAATTTTCTTAAAGTACGGACCATTTAAAGAATTCTCATTTATTTTAAGCATCATTAGATTTTGTTATATAATTTTCTTGCAATTATTTCTGTTAAGTGTAGAAAAAATTGTTTTTTTGTGTCGGGCGGTTTTATCTTACAGATCTTATTTTAATAACTGTGTGGTGACAGATGTCATCTTAGCACCTTGACATGAAATATCTGTGCTACACTAACTAATGGGAACCCGGAAGCTTTTTTACTTTACTGTTCTATTTTTTCCATATTTTTGTCTTTTTCATTTATTGGTAGAAAATAAATTTAGTGAAAAGAGGAAATTTAATAATTTTGGATAAGATGTCTCACTTAGCTTCTGTAGGTATTAATGGAAACGGTAGAAATATTTATTTTAATTTTGAGTGGAGTATCAAATAAAGCTTCTACAAGTTTTGCATTTATTTTAAAATTTGATGGCTTAAAAAAAACATAATTGTATGTAGCGCTCGAAAACGACTTGGCTGTGACGTCAGAGCCTACCCAGTCTACAGCGTACAGCCTACATAGTCTGTCGTGAAATTATTTGCTTGTATAAGTTTTATAGATTGTGTAAAGTTAGAGTGATTTTAATTAAAATAAAGTTATTTTACATGTTTACCGAATTCAAATATTTATTAAAATATATAAAATATGGAAGATCCAGGGCCCATTACTTCGAAATATCGAAAATATTGTCTAGTACCGATGTGAACAAATACTTTATTTAGAACTCCACAAAAGCAATTTATTTCATTACCTAATGGTGAAAAACAAAAGAAAAGGAAGAGAGGAATCAATGTTGGGTAAATTGTCACTCTGAGGCCTAACAAAATCTTTATCTGCCATTTTAATAATAACTGTGGCCGACCGGCGTAGCGTAGTGGTAACACAAGTGCTCAGGTTCGAGTCCCGTTTAGGCATGGAAATTTTCTAATATTGTCCTGGCTAATTGCCACAGAAGCAAAGGCTATAAAATTTAAAAAAATAATAATAATAAATGCGTGAAAAATTGTTTAAAACACAAATACAAAACTCTCAAACAATACACGCTAGAGTTGGCAATAACAATTAATCAATCGATTAATCGATCATTTGATTAATACGAAATGTTATAATCGATTTTGATTAAATTGGTAAAAAATAATCGATTAATTGATTATGAAATAAAAAAAGAAACATGTTCACTCGCCGACAAAAAAAAATGAGACTTAATGTTGTATTTTAAAGGCTGATATAAAATCATTTGATCGTTTTATTAGGAAAACATAAGTAATGGAAGGTAATACAATGTCTGCATAAACAAATATATATTTTTTTTACAAACAGGCTGTAACAATAAATAATGCCTAGTTGAACGAATACTATATAATATTGATATTGCATATTAAGTACGTAAATTTTCATACAAATAATTCATTGTTAAAATAAATTTTTGCTTATTGAAAAGGAGAGAGCAAAGTCATCTTACCGACCAGTGTTTCAACAATACAACCAAGTAATTTCTTGAAAATAAAATAAAATTATCGATTAATAATAAATTAATCGGAACTTTATTTATTAAAAAATAAAGCAATATTTATTAAAAAATATTGTATGATTAATCGATTAATTGAAACAAAACAATCGATTATTTCAATATTCAAGTCAATTTTTAGTCATGGCTCACTATTCTTTTTTCGACTAGGTGTTTAAAAAGGTGCCCGCCATTTTACTTTTTAATAATGTAACATATGGATTATTTTACATGATTGTAAAGCAAATTTGATGTACTTTTCAAATTTGTATAAAAATGTAGTATGTTCCGTTTGAAATTTCAAAGTTGATATCAATTACTAATAAACCGGAAGTGGTATCATGAATGTACATCCGTCATCAAGTAGCTTACATGTTGCTGTATAAATCATGTTATATAAAATAAATTACCAACTTAATAAATAACCGAGATATTTGCTGGGTCCACTAAAATATAACACCCTGTATATGTTGGCGGTCGGTAAAAATCCATAACATTGTTAGCCATAATTTAGCCATGAATTAAAAAAATAATTAATTTTGTCAAAAACATAAAAACTGCAATTTTTCCCAAAACCGAAATTTGATCAAATATTCCTCTCGTACGTTTCCAGTTAAGATCAATGTACATGACTTATAATTTGTTCAGATTTTTAGTTTAACCTCTTTAGGTAAAAAGGGGCGAACTTTTTTGGGTAAAATCGTGTTAAAAGAAACGAATTTTAAAAAAATACTTTTTATAATATACATTTTAAGAGCTTTCTTTTAATGCTACACAATAAATCAAAAATAAAATAATTATTTTTTTCAACGACAAAAAAATCGATACTAACCCCTCTGGAAGATAGGGTGGGGGATAAAAGTTTTTTTTACATATTTTTGGCGAAAAACTCACAATGAAATATGATTTTTCAAAAATAAAAATTGCTTGTCTAACCACGCATTAAGTGGTTTTATTTGATACCCTACTCAAAATTTAGAAAAAATAATTATTTTTTCATTAATTACATAGGTATTTGTTTATATTCATCTGGGGATGTGTTTTTTGAACTCACAGTATCTGTCCTATATGTGGGTCAAAGAGTTGTATAAGCATAATTTCAACTTTCTATATTAAGCTGTTTGGTTACAATTTCTACCGTACAGACAGACAAACACATGAGTGACGTTATACGGATTTTTTCGTGGACATACCTACAAAACCCTAAGAAGCACTATTCTAGATCCAGTGGCGTACTTCAGTTTTTGCCTCCCTCCACAGAATTTTCTCTGTACTAGGTTTGTCTAAAGAGACGAAGCGATAAAAAAGTTATTTAGAGGTTCGATGAGTCTCTAAATTATTTGCCCCCCGCCCACTGTTGTGGGTGTAGCGGGATCATAGTTACGCCACTAGTTAGACCTTCATCATTTTTATTATTTAACATTTCCCTTGTGACTAATTAGACGCAACTTGTTATAAATATAATTATAAAAAAATTTACATCACTTATCTAGTGCGTATAACTAAAGAACGTCACAAATATTTCCGGAGGGACATAACTCAATAAAAAATTATAAATACTTGATAATTTTTGTTTATGATCACGACTAAAAATTTCTATAATAAAAATAGTACATTTGAGTTTAAATTTAAACGTATTTATAATTAATTTTCAACGTTGTTGGTATTTGAACTTTGACAAATAATTTTATGTATTTTGTATTATCAAGTTCGGTCAACAAAGGTTAGAGAACAAATTAAACATATTACTGTTTATCATGGAACTATGATAATCTGAACACTCTATATATAAATATCATTGATGGGTCTAGAACTTTTCTTAGGGGGGTTGGAAAATTTATGAAAATAAACATAAATACAAAACGCCAAGTGTAAATTTTCAAACTTGATATTTAGATAAGTTTTTAAAAGAAGCCAACGAGAACACGAATTCTAGAAGTCTGTAACATTTTTTACATAATCACTTCAAATTCAACATTTTTCGTAAGTTAATTTAAATATTAAGAACTCTGGTTTATTCACTGCATTACACTAAAAAAGAAAAATGATTCTTTAAACATCAAAAAAAAAAATCTTTTGTACTATTCTGCTTTACACCAACGTGCATTATTTAGATTTTTTCCCAGAATTATTAACCAATCCCTATGGGTTATAAGGTGGTCCTTAATATTTTTGGTAGATTTTTAACAAAATGAGTAAAAATAAAAAGTTTAATCAATAAACTAATTCCTGGTTTTAACAAAACAGTTTATTAAATGATTATAAACAGTGATGGCATCCTAAATTTTCAGGAAGCGGTTCTATAAAGTCATGTGATATCTAGGAACCTATTCTGTATTTTTAAGAGTGAAAACAAATCACTTACTTCCATTTATTAAATATAAGGGAAAAAAAATCAGAGCGTATTATTAATAACCTATAAAATAAATATTACATTTGCAACACTGCAGGGCACGGCTCAAAACTGAAGTCAGAGTAATTCATTTATTTTTAATAATTTTAACAACCGGTTCCCTAAGGTTTCAATAATTTTAAGAAACGGTTCGCGCGAACCCGTCCGAACCGGTAGGATGCTATCACTAATTATAAATTTAAACCAGTGGCGAAGTGAGACCTCCGCTAGACTTGCCCTCCCATAAAAAAACCAGTGGCGAAGGGAAACCTCCGCTAGACTTGACCTCCCAAAAAAAAAAATAATAAAAAAAAAATTTAATTTAAATTTTTTTTTAAAAATATTTAGATAAATCTTCAAAAATACATCAAATTATGTTCTATACAAATTTTTTTCCAAGGCTAGGTTTACTTGTTACGAATTAATTATCATGACCATGGAAACGTTACATATTGAAAAAATTGAGACTTGGAAAAATTTTAAATAATTTTGCAAAAAATTTTCAAAATTTTTCGTTTTATCAAAAAATGTCTCAAATAAAAGTTATTAGTTATTGCATTTATAGTAACTTTTGTTCAATAAATTTTTTCGAAATATTTTTCTGTTGCTAAATATTCGCAAAAATCTTAAAATCGACACGAGTAAACTCCCATTTCTATTCAAACGATCTTTATAAAAAACAATAGGGTTCTTCCCATTTAGTAGGAGAATTTTTTAGTACCAAAACGAATTCTCTAAGTTGAACCGTTCTTGAGTTATCGTGTATACATACAGACACACACACAGACACACACAGACACACACACACACAGACACACACACATACGGACGGCACTTCGAAAATAGGTTTTTTGGATTCCCTGGACCATGAAACGTGGTCATCAGTCAAAATCTCGACATCGAAAATTTTCGCGATTACAATGATTGCCCCTTATATATTAAGGTCGGGCAAGTAATAATAATAAAAAAAAAAAAAAAAAAATTTAAAAAATTTAAAAAAGTTTTAGGTAAATCTTCAAAAATACATCAAATTATGTTGTATACAAATTTTTGTCCAAAGTTTGGTTTACTAGTTTAGATAGAAGAATTTAGATAGTTAGAATTTTTTAAAATATTTAAGTTTAATAACTTCCGTTTCCGGTTTAGGATTTTTATAAAAAACAATAAGGTTCTTCCCAATTAATAGGAAAATTTTTTAGTATCAGAACGAACTCTCTAAGTTAAACCGTTTTTGAGTTATCGTGTATACACACACACACACACACACACACACACACACACACACACACACACGCACGCACGCACGCACGCACGCACGCACGCACGCACGCACGCACGCACGCACGCACGCACGCACGCACGCACGCACACACACACACACACACACACACACACACACACACACACACACACACACACACACACACACACACACACACACACACACACACACACACACACACACACACACACACACACACACACACACACACACACACACACACACACACACACACACACACACACACACACACACACACACACACACACACACACACACACACACACACACACACACACACACACACACACACACACACACACACACACACACACACACACACACACACACACACACACACACACACACACACACACACACACACACACACACACACACACACACACACACACACACACACACACACACACACACACACACACACACACACACACACACACACACACACACACACACACACACACACACACACACACACACACACACACACACACACACACACACACACACACACACACACACACACACACACACACACACACACACACACACACACACACACACACACACACACACACACACACACACACACACACACACACACACACACACACACACACACACACACACACACACACACACACACACACACACACACACACACACACACACACACACACACACACACACACACACACACACACACACACACACACACACACACACACACACACACACACACACACACACACACACACACACACACACACACACACACACACACACACACACACACACACACACACACACACACACACACACACACACACACACACACACACACACACACACACACACACACACACACACACACACACACACACACACACACACACACACACACACACACACACACACACACACACACACACACACACACACACACACACACACACACACACACACACACACACACACACACACACACACACACACACACACACACACACACACACACACACACACACACACACACACACACACACACACACACACACACACACACACACACACACACACAGATTACTAAAACACCAAATTAATAAAATCAAACCTTTGCATTACGTAATAAAATTATGTCTGCTTAGACGTAAGATATTGGTATAAGCATTGTAGATAGTATTACATACCGAAACTGCAGTCTGCATGTTTAATAAACCAATTTGTGAAACTATACCAATTGCATAATTTTTCAATCAAAGTCTTGACCTAAGATGTTAACTTAATTTGTGTTAAGTGTATTTATTTGATACCGAACTCAAAATTTTAAAAATATCTACTATAAGACCGGGAGCTCATGACATTTTTGGTCTCCGATTTCATACAGCATGTCTTTTGGAGGAGAGAATATTTACCCTGTGACAACAAAAAAGGGATGGTACTAAACCCCTGCACGCTTTCCGGTCATAGGGAAAATTGCATTCCCACTTGCACAAAATTTTTGTGTTTTTCTCTGATTTAATATTGCTTGCCCTTTTGTCAAAAGAAAGTTATAACAAATTTAAAATCTTTTAATTATAGGTATGCTGTATGAAAACGCGGAAAATCATATTTTTTTATTACAAGATCACATGACCGTTTGAGCCCTTTGGGACCCTCCGAATTGCATGCATATATTTAAAAGACTTTAAATTTGTTATAACTTTCTTTTGACAAAAGGGCAAGCAATATTAAATCAGAGAAAAGCACAAAAATTTTGTGTTTAAGTGGAAATGCAATTTTCCCTATGACCGGAAAGCGTGCAGAGGTTTAGTACCATCCCTTTTTTGTTGTCATAGGGTAAATATTCTCTCCTCCAAAAGGCATGCTGTATGAAATCGGAGACCAAAAACTGTCATGAGCTCCCGGTCTATATATATGTATGTTTTTTTTTTTTGAAAAATGTAAATATATATATATATATATATATATATATATTTTTTTTTTTTTTTCGAGTGGTATGTTATTTCGAGGTCTGCGTACCTTGGAACTTTTTTAAGAGTAAAGTATATGTATGTCAGATTTTAATTCTCTAATTTCAGCCGTTTGTTCAAAATATCTACCATACAGACACATGAGTTATGGTAAAATGTTTCTTGGTTATACTTACCAATCCTAAAAATTGGTGAACTAAAGAAATAATTAAGATACGTGAAAATAAAATGTGCTCAAATTTGTTTAATTGTTTGGTGATCACTGAAATTATCGAAAAATGTTAAAAAGGGAAAATTCCTGGTGAAATTATTATTATAATGTCGAAGACTGTTATACATCTAAAGAATAATACAAAAACAACTATATAATTTCAGCAAACATGACCACCAGCGAATACGAACAATCTGAAATGAACTCGAAAAGTAAGAATAACAACGAATAAGCAAGTCCATCCCAAAACTCGATCCACGTTGCGCGTTTATATTTGTGCGAATTTGTGAAGATATTTGTTCGTTTATGTTATTAGGCAAGCATTAGACAAACTTGCTCTCTTCTTATTTTTGTATACACTCATGATAAACTATCAAGTAACTACAAATGAAAAAAATATATAAATTATTTAGTTATTTTTATTGATTTCTTTGCGAATTCTTTAATGAGATCAAAGGCGATGTTTGTTATTGCGAATTATAATTTATATAATATTTATTTATTTTATTTTATCGTATTAATATTTTTAATAACATTGTTGTACGTTATCAAAATAATATACGGATGAATTAGCAATAGATATAGGTTTTTCCAGATGAAACGTTATTTGTCAAGCATACCGCAAATTAAAGATAAACAATTTTTCAGAATTATTTTGCGACATAACCTTTGCTCGAAGAGTAACGTTGGATTAATTAAAACTGTTTTTAAAATCGAGACTCTTTAGTTTTATGGCACAAAGCTGATAGACTGTGAATTGTGACTGCAATTTTAAGAGTTTTATTTTTGGAGTTTATGATGTGATTTTCTAACAATTTTAAGCTGTACAAAAGTGATTAACCCAGTTCCTGGGCATGCAGGTGGCAAGGTTTCTTCGAATAATTCAACCAGCTTATGGCCACTACACATGTTCCGGTATATCTAGAGGTACACCGGAAGGTGTGTATGACAACCTTACAGTTTTTTTTTTTTTTTTTTGCTTATACAGACGACCAAAACAAATATATATTTTCATTTGATATGCTTGAGATGGGCAGATCAGTATAGTGACTCATATTTTTTCAGTTTTGATTGCCTCATTATGGTATCTTTCTTCTTAATGGAGTAATTAACGACAAGAGCCAAACGACAACGAGGAGACGTATGTATAGGCTTACGTATATATACATCACATATAAATATTGTACTAATGTTTGGCAAGGCACTGATATCGAGCTGTGTTCCCATCTACCTTTCGTATTCGGTAGGCAGTGCATGTAACTGTGTTATCAAGTTCACACGATAAGTCGTATTTACACCAGTTGTCTCTGGGGTCGTTATGACCTTTTTTGTTTTTAACATATTTTGCAGATCGTGCAGTTATTTTATCAAAGAGAATTTGGGGACATTGTTAGAGCTTATGAAGCCGAAGAAATGGATAATTAATATAATGAGGAGCAGTCAGAGACAAGTAAAATAGATGACAATCAGAGGACGAAGTAGTTGAAGATGAAGGTGAAACAATAAACTCCATTGTTATCCATAAAGCCAACACATTTGGTAATTCGGAATTCGGAAGAAAGGTTTTGAAACATCTGGCACTAAAACTTATCGAGAAATAACTCACAAAACGACTTGAAGTGAAAAAAATTCTCCTTACTTTAAGGGTGACAATTATGGAAATTTTAAGCTTGGAACCAGAAACAACAGTATCTAGACTTTCCAATGAAACTTCAAGCAGATACTGTACCATTTGCTCCAGAACTCGTGGTAGAAAAGAAAATTTTGTGCTGAGCATAATTTTAGTAATTGCCAGAATTTTAATAAATTTTTTATAGTTAGTTATGGTTTATTATTCTAAGTTAGAATGATGTTTGATTTTCATTTTTGTACTTCAAACATTTCTTTTTAGGGTTTTGTAGGTATGACCAAAAAACCCTTATACCGTCATTTTGTCGTCTGTTTGTCTGTCTGTCTGTTCGGTAAAAATTGTAGCCAAACGGCTAAACCTAGAGAGTTGAAATTTGGCATGCTTATACAACTCTTTGACCCGCGCATAGGAAAAATACTAAAACATCTAAAAAACATATCCCTCTAAAAATATAAACAAATATGTGCTCATCGAAAAAAAAAATATTTTTTTTAAATTCTGAGTAGGGTATTAAATGAAAGCCCTTAGTACGTGGATTTACGATCAAAATTTTATTTTTGGAAAATAAATTATTTTGATGCGATTTTTGCCAAAATTGTGCAAAAAAAATTTTGTCCCACAACCTGTAGCCCAGATGGTTTAAACTAAAAATCTGAAAAAATTCTAAGTAATGTACATTGGTGTGAACCGGAATAGTACAACAGGAATTTTTGATCAGATTATGTTTTCGGAAAATAACGCATTTTTTGTGTTTTTAACTAAAATATGTTAACTATTTAATACGTTGTGTAACATACCACATCAGTAGCTCTCGTGGCGTGGTTGGATTTGTCGTACGCTTAATAATATAAGTTTGCAAGTTAACTTATTTTCTAGTTAACTAGGGTTCGAATCCTGTAATTTTATTTTTTGTTTTTTTTTTTGCATTTTTATTTTGTTTAAATTATTTTGTTAAAATTCTAGTTATATTTGGTAAATGTTGCATTTAATTTTTAAAAGCGTAAATTTAATAACCAGTGAAAAGTGTTGAAATTATAATTTAATTCTATGTTTTGAAATCAAAGGGCGGGACTTATGATGTAAGCAACCAATGGAAGCCATAGGTGCAATTTTCAAAATCTTAATGAACTTTGCTGTATAAAAAAAAATACTGCATATATTTAGAAACTTAAATACTGGTATTAGGCATTCGAATTAAAATTCATAAAAAAATATTTTGAAATAAAATTTGTTTTGGCATCCCAAATAATCATCTTTCAGTTACTAAATACCTGCAAAACCCAGAAATGTGTGAAAATTCACACTTCACATCAATTTTTATTTTTTATTATTATTATTACATTTTACAAATCATTAATTTCTGTGATGTAGCGCTTGTCTAAAATATTGTATATTGCCGTTTGAGGGTAAAATAAGTTTCTTCATCTATCCGTAAACAATTATGTCAACCTTGAAGTGCAAATTTCAATTCATAAAAGCAATTCAACCAACCTTTATACCATATATCATGTTTTATTTCACATTTTTACACTTTTTTGTAACTGTTAACAAGCCAACTATTGCCAATGCATTTGATGGTAATTGCCATGGGAGCTGGGGAATTCTCCCGTCCGCCCGGGTCTGGATGGGATTGGCTTGAACCTGCCTCCTAGCGCGGGTTATTCGTCAGAGTGTCATAGATCCTGGAGAAAGGGACTACTTGGTGTACCCAAAAGTACTCGTATATAGAGTCGGACTCGTGGTCGTCATTGCACTGGCAAATTTGGTACATATGTACAGGTATACCGGCGCGTGTGTAGCCAGTATAAGTGATACAGACGCAAAAAAATGAACGCTTTTGGATATTTGTATTTAAAACTAATTGAGGTACGCTCATTTTTAAGATTTCGTATGCCCAAAAAAACACTAAGGTCTGGTTTCTGAGAGCTTAGCCGAGTTTAACCATTTGTCTAAACTCGGCTACAATATAACAATCCCACAACTAACCATAGCAACCATTTTCTAACCATTTAGTTATAGTTAACTAAGCTTTCAGAAACTGGCCTGAGTGTTACGCATGCGTGATGGTATTACTCTTATACCGTCACTCCATGTCTCTACGGTAGAAATTGTAGCCAAACGGCTGGATTAGATTGTTAAAATTTGATATACATATACAGTTCTTGGACCTGGGTCTTTGTGCTTTAAATATACATAGCTATGGCCAGGGATCCGCGACTTAAGTTTGCGAACAGCTGACGTAGACTAATGGACGACAAGTGTTTGTAAAGAACTTTTCATTTTGATGCGATTTCTCTCAAAAATATTGACAAAAATTTTCCCTAAAGATATTAGTCTAAAAATATTTTTTTTTTTAAATCTGGAATAATGCACTTTGATTTGAATCGAAATAGATCAACAGGAATTTTTAATCAGGTTATGTTATCGCAAAAAAAAAAACAATTTAATGTAAAAAAAAATAATGTTTTAATAAATGACTGTGGGTACCATATGACAGCTCTTGAAGAGTATCCACTTTCTTTAACTACTTACCAGTTTCTTTAAAAAAATTGTCAATTAGATTGTTTAAGTTCAAAATAAAAAAAATTCTTATTGAGAATTGTCTCTACAATTCGGACGATTTTTTCAAAATTAATTTCAGTTCCTACATCTAACAGTAAGCTGTTGTTTTTTTGCTCTACCATTGTTAATTTTATATATATTTTTTTCCCTCTCTTCTCTATATTATTTAATATTGTATTTCATTTTTCAATGTTTTCAAATACTTTCTACTTTTTTTCATTGAATTTATCATATATGTACTGACAAATGTAAACGTCGTAAGATGTCTAACATGAAATAAATATTATTATTATTATTATTATTATATCAAGGAACGAAATTGATTTTTTTATATTTTTTTCATTTGGCGAGATTTTTATTTCATTGTAATGAATATTTGGGCAGTTCCGAAAGGATGACAAATAAAAAACTTGAAATGTCGAATGTACTATCGACTTTAAAACAGTTTGACTGCAAAAACAACGTCTTGGCCATAACTACGAAATCCTAAAAATCATTCACCTTCCTGTTGCCCATCTTGTATTGCGAATTCAGACGAAAGCAAAATAATTATAAATATAAGAAAGGAATTCCCATTTAAAACATTTTACAAATACGTAGTAAATGCTTTTACTTCAATATGTAAATTGTAAATTGTAAGTAGTTGTATTAAAGTGGAGAAAGGTTATATTACATTATATAGTTTAGTAATGTTGTATGAAGAAACATTAAGAATCTCTAGAGTTAGTATGTGAATACAATTATGCTTATTTAATTATTCATTTGTGTCTTCCAGGCACACTGGGAGGCCATTATATATCAAAGCGCACTCAGCACATTCTATAAATTATGTCAATTAAATAAATTATATAAAACCACATCGAGCACACCTAGGCGCGTAATATTTTTACAACTTACTGAAACTCTTTCCCATTAAATTGTTTGCTCGAAAATTTCTTGCTGTGATTTGGTTTTGATATGAAATAACCATAGTTTTAATCTTGTAAATAACAGCGCCTTTTTGGGCATTTGAATTAAAATTTTGAAAATGTATACGATACAGAATTAGATATTTTCATTTTTTGTTCAAAAGCTTCCACGGCTTTGTGTCAAGACGTTTATCTACAGGGGTACGTTCCAAAATCTATGGAGTTTACTCTAAACTTAACTCTGAGTTTAGTAAAATCGTTCCAAAACATTCGAGTTTCCGGTTTGAGTTAACCCTAGAGTTTACTCTTTTAACTCTGCTTGCAAGGTGGGTAATATTTACTCCCATGCGCAGAATGCGTACGCATGTAATGTAAGTTTTGACATATCGAAATTAACAGAAATTAATTATGGCAAACAGGAATTATGGAAAAAAATTCACAGAAAGCGGGAATTTTCATATAAGCACTCCTAACCTTAACATCGCCGTTCCAAATCATGATCACATGACCACATTATCTTAGAGTAAACTCGAACTCCAAGACTTATGTTTTGGAACGTACCCCAGCAGTAGTCTCTAAAGTGGGGTATGCGTGCGCCGATACTTGGGGATACGCGAAGTAAATATAATATCTATTAAGTTGTTCTAAAATAAATAACGGTTATTTAATCAAAAGTTTAAATAACCATATTTAGTTGAAATAAATCCCTCTGATTCTATACAGGGTGTTTACGGTCTTATTATTTATTTTTTAATGGGTGATACTACAAGCAGTGGCGGATCTACATACGGGCTAATAGGGCTTAAGCCCTGGGCCCCAGATCCGCAAGGGGCCCCCAACCTCTCGGACATATACAATCATGTGCGTAAAAATAGCAGTGGTTTAATGCAAATGGTAAAAATGAATTTATTTTATTTAAAGTTATTTATTTATGTAGTTGCATTACATTTATAATATAAATAATAAGTCTATAATATATTTAAGCTGGCAGCATTGTATGTTTTAAATAAATATGTAAGTTGCCCCTTAAACAAACCAAAAACATAATTTTTCTAGTGTTCGTAAAAATAGCTAATCAAACAGTTTTATTCTTTAATAAATTTTTCAGTATATTGAAAAGTAAGTTGATTTTATATTTAAAACCACGGAAAATATTAAATATCTTTCTTATTTTTTAGTATAAATGGGTAGGGCTAAACATCAGTTGAAGTTGAAGAAACGTCAGTTAATTTTATAAATGTTGATTTCTGGTAAAACGTCAAAATTTATTCAGAATGTGCTCCGCTAAAATGATATCTAATGCCAAAAAGTGGACTCTAAAACCTGTAAATCGGGGTCGGATATCTAAAACTTCGCCGACAACAGATAGAAAAATTGTAAGGTATGCAAAGTTAAACCCTTTTCTTACTTCTACACAAATAAAAAACGAATTAGACCTGCCAATTTCTGCATCAACTGTAAGAAAACGCCTTAGAAAAGCAGATCTGAAAGCCAGAATACCAAGAAAAACTCCGCTGTTAAACAAAAGACAACGGGAAAATCGAATTCAATTTGCCAAAGAACACTAACTTTAGCCGAGTCAAAAATATGCAGTATTCTTTGGTCTTATGAAACAAAAATTGTTTTATTTAATCCTGGTATCTGCCAAAAGCAAGTACACAGACCTCCATGCACGAGGTGCAATCCTAAGTACACTACAAAGACAATAAAACATGGCGGTAGTAGTGTTATGGCATGGGGATATTTTTCTTGGAACAGAGTGGGCCTTATTTTTTGGATTAAAGATATAATGGACGCGAATGTTTATGTCAGTATCTGGCAATATGTCATGCTTCCATTTGCAGAGAAGGAAATGCCTTTAAAATGGATATTTATGCAAAATAATGATCTAAAGCATATTTCGCGCAAAGCAAAAAATTGATTTAATGAAAATAGGGTTACTGTTATGGGTTGGCCAGCTCAATTTCCAGACTTAAATCCAATAATGAACTTGTGGGCTGATGTAAAAATTAAAATATCTTCTTCAAAACCTGCTAACAAAGAAGAATTATGAGGAGAAATTGAAACAGCTTGGAAATCTATGCCCTTGGAGAAATGCCGGTAGCTAATTGATTCTATGCCGCGAAGATATGTAGAAGTAATACGAAAAAAAGGTCATGGAACCAAATATTACAGAAATAATAAAGAATATTTAATATTAAAATGAGTTTTTTATTTTATGAAGTGTACTGCTATATTTATGAACAGCGTAATGAGCATATTTTTAGAAATACTACATATATTTTTTTAATGAATCGACAAAAATGATTTCTTTTCATCATGATAATGAAGTTGTTCTTAAAATATAATATATCAGTAAAATTTTGGCTTTGTTATTACTTAAACCAACTATTTTTCATATTTAATTTAATATTTTTCTAATACTGCTATTTTTACGCACATGACTGTACCTATTATATTCTATACCAAGCACGGCTTATAATAGAAAAGATAAAAACAAAAATATCACTTTAAAAAACAACACAAAAAAATTAAAAACACAAATTTACTAATATTTATTAAAAATCAACATAAGTGAAGCGACAGATAATTAAAAAAAAAAAAATATCCAACATTAATAAAAATGTAATAAATAATAATTAAACTTTAATATTGTACTTTATTTTTTAAATTTTTTGATTGAAACATGTGTAGGGCCCCCTGATATTTTTAAGCCCTGGGCCCCCAAAAAGCTAGATCCGCCACTGACTACAAGGTAAAAGAAGGTAAAAAACCTTAAAACACCTTAGTAAAAGTTTTATAATAAAAGAGATATTAATTTTTTAAGTTTTTATTTTTATGGGATCGAAACAAAACGATGAGCACTTTTACAGCAGATGCTCGAAGTTATCATCCTTCTTTTGTATGCAAAGTTTTGTTCGGCGTATCCATGAATCAGCGTATGCTGCAAGGCCCATGCCTTGTCGAATTTCCGCCGCTGCTACTTCCATCCGGTTATGGAGATCCTCCAGGTCCATAATTTTTGTGGTGTATACCATGGTCTTCAAATGCCTCCACAAACAAAAGTCTAATGGTGTTAAGTCTGGGGACCGGGGAGGCCAAGGACCAGGATCGCCCAGACCAATTCACTTATTTTCAAATACATTTGTGTTAACGAACGAAACGGCTGAAATGCGCGGGTGCACCGTCTTGAAGAAACCACATTTCTTGACGTACATTTAATGGAATATCTTCTAAAAGTTTTGGCAAATTATTTTGAAAAAAAAAAATAATAATAATAATAACACGCTTTGAATTGCAGTTAAGCGTACCTTACGGCCTATAGCTTAATACTATTATTTATTAATAATAAATAATATTATTTTATTTATAATAAATTTATTATTATTATTAATAAATTTATTATTATTATTATTGCCCGTGCGCAAGCTTTCAAAATATTGCCCTCTACTAGTAGGGTTCTATACAGTGTTGCCAGATGTACGATTTAAATCGTATTTGTACGATTATTTTTGATTGTGTACGATGTACGATTTTATTGAAAAACATATATATTCATATATTTTTTTAGTAAGTTAAATATTTATATTATATAATGCGATATATTGAATATTTTAGCCCTCGAGTATCAAATCGACGCGCTATGATCGGTAAAGCTCAGACATATTCGAATAATGAAATATACAAAGCTCACTCGTCATTGGTTAGTGCAGTGTTTTCCAAACTTTTGACAGTTGCGGACCACTTTCAGAATTCCACGCTAATGGCGGACCACCAACATCAAGAAAAACAATTTTTTGCGAAGAGGCCTATTATTAATATTAATAAAATTTTAGGTGCGCGGACCACCAATAACTGAATCGTGGACCACCAGTGGTCCGCGGACCACAGTTTGGGAAACACTGGGTTAGTGTATTGTACTACAAACTCAAATCGACCCGGTCTTTTCGTGTTCGTGTTGAATGTGAATGTAGTAAAAATATGTTGAAAAATACCCTTTTTACGACTGAGATTTGTTTTGTTGTGCTATGGATAATGGGTACCCATAGTGATAATTACAATACGTTTGATAATGAGGAACGTGCTACAGACCAGTTAATAATTATAAATATTTAACGGCTCTAATGAGGCAGATTAAAAAGTTTATTTGGTTCAATTCAAACAGTTCGAGGGAATATGATACATTTTGCTTTTTCTGCTACATACAGTAGAGGTCTGCACGGGCCTATTTTGGACCACCTTTACCCGGCCCGGCCCGTTATGATTCCAGTCCGGCCCGGCCCGAGCCCGAAAATATTAATACAATTATTGCATGTACCCGGCCCGAACCCGACAAAATTTTAAATTTGGCCCGAATAAACCTTGTTAAAAAAATATTCTGATACAAAAATTGCTTACAATTTGTAATAATTATAAAACTAGAAATTAAAAAAAATATATATATTTTTTAACGAAGGTTTAAAAATATATTATTTAAAGGTATTATTGTTCTTCTCCGGCCCGGCCCGGCCCGAGCCCGAATATAATACTTGTCAGTCGGCCCGCGGGCCGAGCCCGAGCCCGTGCAGACCTCTAACATACAGTGTGACCAGATTGCAGTTGAGGTAAACCCTAAGATTGAAAAAAAAAGGAATGGAAATACAGTATATTTTATTTAATTTTGCTCACTTCCAAAAAATATAAGTGATGAGCAAAAAAAAGGTCATCTCCAAAATATAAGTGATGAGAAAAAAAAAGGTCCTCACTTCCAAAATCCAATCGATGAGCAAAAAAAGGTCCTCACCTCCATACTACTACAAACCCGGAGATTTTATAACAAAACCCGGAGCCCTCAGACTGGCCGGAAACCCTGTGACTCCGGGTGAAAACCTGAGACCTGGTCATCCTGGCTACTTATGATTGTGCAATACAAAATTTATGCTTAATAATTTTAAAATTAATTACACAGCAATTTTTTATACGCTCATTAAAAAAACAAAAAAAAAAAAAAACGATTTGTACGACCTTTTTCTTGAAAATACGATCATTTTGAAGTGTTTGTACGACTTTTTCTTATTCGACATCTGGCAAAACTGGTTCTATAGAATCGACCCAAAATTTCGCCCATTTGTCGCGTCGCCAGTGTGCAGTGCACACGCTGCGGCCCTGTACGCCGAAAAGTTTCCACAATTAGTTTATCTATTATATATTAAACAATATATATTCATTATTAAACAATAATCTAACCATGGTAATTATTTATTTCCCTTATTTCAATAATTTCGTGAACCTAACAAATGTTTACTGGTTCTATCTATCTACATACGACATATTGAGTATGTTTTGTCATTTTCTATCATTCTTTCCTAGAGGCCGAACGTAAAAACGTAGACGTGTAATATAAAAATATGAATATTCTACATGAACATTTCTACGTCTACGTCCATCTACTGATTGGAAACCGTAGCAAGCAATTTCCTATTACTTATATTTTCACGTAGGCGTAGAATTCTACGTCTACGTCAATTGGAAACCATCTTTAACATGAGTTCGTTGTTTTTAATTGTAGGATACCCCAAAGTGTACAGATATTTCTAAAATGTAATTGCCATACAGAATTGTATGCAGAGCTGGTGAATTAATCTTAAGTGTTTCCTCTATCTGCCCTAAGTAATCGCCTAGCAATAACTATTCAATATTAACAATTTAATGTATACTTCATAACAGTATTAAATCACCCGAACTTCAACCTAACCCACTTACTGGAAGTTGCATTTTTCCTTATATAAACAAAAATTTAACGAGCAATAATTTACATGGGACCCATTTACATGTTTACAAGTTCACTTTTAAAACCATAACTATAATTTTATAGCTTCAACTAATCTATTAAAATGTCAACTTGATAATTTATTACATAAATATTGCATGATAGATTTAATTTCGATATTACAAACTTTAATTAACTATTCAATCTACCGTGAAAGTCATTTGACATTCATGCGAATTGGTGAACCCTTTTTTCCTGAAACAGATAAGGGCAATACTGTTCATTATAACCGACATAAGACATAATGAAGTCTTTCAACACTCTGTTTGTGAATAACTCGCATTGTGGACCAGAGATGGCGGTTTAGTTAGATGTGAACTTCATTTTTTTGTTCGCTATAATTAAGAAGATACTATATGATTTTTTGTATCGCAACTCAAATTGACCAGATAGTCATAAACGAGATTATTTTATACATATGCTAACATAAATTTAATTGTGGAATTTGGTGAAGGGGTGTAAGGAAATTTGATACTTGACAACGAGTGTCAGTCAGCTGTAAATTGCCTAAAACAGAATATATACAATGATTATGAAAGCGGCATAAGCAGTATATTTTTCATTCGAGTTATTTCAACTTGTGTTTCATTTCTGTGTTTCAAAAAAGTTACTTTTTTCTTCTTCTATTTTTTTCTGTTTTATTGACACATTTATTTAATTTCTTGGTCGTCTTACCTTACAAATGGTAATTAGTCTTACTTTTTCCCATTCCCGTTTCCTGATATTGGTCTATTTAACCTGATCCTGCATATTACTGCAGGGCCTAACTTATGACTAGACAAACAAGGAATTTACCAAGGACAAGAGACTGAGAACGAAAAAAATACCGTTCGTGTCTCTTACGAAATATTTCGTTTCCGTTATTTTCGTTCTTGTCTATAATATTCCTCCGAAATCTATTTTAACCGAAATAAAATACCGGTTTAATCCGGTTTTACTGTAATAAACCCGAACACAAAAAACTTTCCAACCACTACACAAATTTTGATGTTAAGACACTCAAAGTAACGCTCGAACTGTTACCTTTCCAACGAGCGCTTAGTTGTGTCGCTGCGATCTGTGTTTCCTGAGTTATTTGCAATTGGCACCGTCTATCGGCAAAAACGCCACGAACTTTTTCCCAGACCTGTATATTCCTATAAGAGCTGTTATAGATATTACGGAGCGGCTTACGGGTTTGACCCTCCAACATTATAAAACACGTTTTTAAGGGTAATTTTTGATGTATTTGAACGATTATATGGACGTGAGTCCCCCACCTAAGAAATATATTCTGCTCTCCGGCTCCCCCCTAAGAGACATATCTAGATCTGCGCCTGTGCACTGCTGAATCATCACTTCTACATTAAATTATTATTTAAAAAATATCTTCGAAACACTATCAGAAGATCGTTTAAATTAACTTTTTTTGTTATCGATGTATAAAAATATGCATATAGATGAAAATGATATTTTGAATAATATGCAGAAAATTTTTTGGTAGCTCCATATTTTTCTCATTATGCCACTGAATATGTGTATATTAGAGCGCTCGTTTTGGCGCCCCTAAGTCCGGGTGCCCTGGGCCTGTGCTCCTCTCGCCCCTGCCTTTCGCAGCCGCTGATAAAAAGTGAGCCTCAAGAGTAGAATTAGATGAAAGTTTTATCACGAAAAGTGTTTTTCTTGAGTCCCAGTGGTTATCTGGGTGAGCCACCTCCTTTTTTAGGGTTTTGTAGGTATGACCAAAAAACCCTTATACCGTCATTTTGTCGTCTGTCTGTCTGTCTGTCTGTCTGTCTGTCTGTTCGGTAAAAATTGTAGCCGAACGGCTAAACCTAGAGAGTTGAAATTTGGCATGCTTATACAACTCGTTGACCCGCACATAGGAAAAATACCAAAACATCTAAAAAGCATATCCCCCTAAAAATATAAACAAATATGTGCTCATCGAAAAAAAAAATATTTTTTTTAAATTCTGAGTAGGGTATCAAATGAAAGCCCTTGGTACGTGGATTAACGATCAAATTTTTATTTTTCCAAAATAAATTATTTTGAAGCGATTTTTGCCAATATTGTGCAAAAAAAATTTTGTCCCACACCCTGTAGCCCAGATGGTTTAAACTAAAAATCTGAAAAAATTCTAAGTAATGTACATTGGTGTGAACTGGAATAGTTCAACAGGAATTTTTGATCAGATTATGTTTTTGGAAAAAAAAGCATTTTTTGTGTTTTTTTGCTAATAATGTTGACAACTTATAGTTATATAATGCGCTAAACAGTAACGTGTTTCTTGGTGCTGTGGCTAAGATACTTGCGTTCTGTCCAAGAATTCGTAATCGGACTCATGTTCGAGTCCTACGTGAGGAGACAATATTATTTTTTATTTATTTTTTGTATTTTTATATTGTTTAAATTATTTTTTAAAATTTGAATTATATTTTGGCAATTGTTGCATTTAATTTTTAATAGCGTAAATTTAATAACCAGTGGAAATTGTTGAAATTATAATTTAATTATATATTTGAATGTACACGAAATCAAAGGGGAGGAGCTATGTCTAAAAACAACCAATGGAAACCATAGGCGCAATTTTCAAAATCTTAATGAACCTTGATATATAAAAAAAAAAATACTGCACATCTTTAAAAACTTAAATAATGGTAATAGGCATTCAAATTAAAATTCATAAAAAAATATTTTGTCATAAAATTTGTTTTGGCACCCCAAATAATCATCATTCACTTACTAAATACCTGCAAAACCCTGAAATGTGTGAAAATTCACACTTCACATCAATTTTTTCTATTTTTCTCAAAAAATAATGTAATAGCAAATTCATTAATGTTAATTTTATATTTTAACTTGATAAAATATATGATACTTTTTTGCTTAAAACATTTATTTTGGGTCTTACAGGGTTAAAGAATACATTTATTTTAAAGCTATACCGTCTCCTCCAGAAAAAGTTTTCAGAAATATCGTCAACTCACTAGATGAAATATAAAATTATATTAAAGCTTATAAAAGTTATTTTTATTGCTACTTAATTATCATTAAACTAATATAAAATGATTGTTGTGATCTTATAATTTGTTGTCATACCACAATTTGTTTTCATAAACATAGTAAATGGTTATTATCATCACAGATTACAGAATGACGCACACTTTAAGAATTGTAAATATGGATTTTTGTTAAACATGTTCCCTGAACTGTTTGCAAGAAATGTCCCATTTGGACTCAACCCCTTGTGAATCGCTGCAAACTGCACCACTTAGCACTATTTAAAGTACAGGAGACCAAATAAAACCTTTGTTATTAGAAACGAAATAAGTAAGTATAAGTTTTAACAAAATAAGAAAATTAAGTGAAGTGTGAATTTTCACTGATTTTAGGGTTTTGCAGGTATCTAATAAGTGAAATACCTTTTCGACTTCTTTCCTTTAAATTCATTTTACGTCTTTTTATTTACTAAGGGCCGGTTTCTGAAAGCCTAGTTAACTATAACCAAATGGTTAGAAAATGGTTGCTATGATTACTTATGGGATTGTTATATTGTGACCGAGTTTAACCAAAAGATTAAACTCGTCTAAGCTTTTAGAAACCGGCCCTAAGAGCTTTAATTATCTAACAAGAAATAAAAAAAAAAAAAATTCAAAAACTCTCCTGGGTTATGAAAGAAGAGTTTTTTTTATCAAACTTGAAATAAAAATATATATATTAAAACCAAGAAATTTAAAAAAGAACTATTTTTCGTTCCTTAATCTACGTCTTAAGGGTGCGCACAACCATACAGTTTCCTATACAAGACTAACAACCTGAAATAAAATTAGTAACAATCTATACAAAAAAACATTCAGCGAATTTTTATCTACCTAATAGGATATTTTTAGTTGTCAAAAGGACTGTCATGCAATTGTAAATAAACAACTTGCGTTATAGACGCCATCTTGTAAACCATTCGACGCATATTTGTGTACTATGCGGCAAATTGTAGCTAAAGCTTCATTCTACAAATATGTTTGGAGATAATTAGTTCTATTGTGAAAATTACTTATAGTTATTGTACTTGGTAATCTACTTTTGCCGCCACCTCGAATCTGCCGCGGTTTTCAATATAGGTACGGCATATAAAAATGTTTAATTTTATGTAAAGAATACTTGTACCAAGTGGCATTTAATTATCATCAAGTATAATATTTTTCGACGAAGGCTCTAAACTATAAACAATCATGTCGAAAAAATGTTAACGTATTATTTGAACATTTCTACACAAAACTATACAAATATAAAAATTATTTGAAATCCACAAATATATTTAAAAAATTACAGAACATTGTTGTGTAATACTTATTATTATTATTTAGCAATAACATTTTTACAATAATTTTTTCTACAATCAAAAATATGCTATTAGATATATAAAAATTTTGTGCAAAATTTGATGTATAGATTGTCACTAATTTTATTTCAGATTGTTAGTTTTGTTTAAGAAACTAATAATCTCTGGAGGTTGTACGTAGCGTTAAAAACTTTCTTTTGATAGCACACGACAAATTTTAAACAAATAATTATTATTTTTAACAACACAAAAAAATTCAACATTTTTCGAAAAATTAATCTGTATTGAACTATTCCGGCTCCAATCAATTATCAATTTTTTTTTTTAGGTTTTTAGATCAGTCCCTTTGGGAATAGTTTATTGACACATTTTCGGCGAAAAATTTTCCCATTAAATAATAAATTGATTTTTCAAAAATAAAATTTGCCGGTTTATCCTCGCTTTAAAAAGTTTCATTTGATACCCCACTCATAATTTTAAAAACATTTATTGTTTCGTTGAATAAATATTTGTTTATATTTTCCTATAGTTGCATATTCGGTAAATTGTCTGTATTAATTACTAAACCAGTTATATAGAAAAACCATAAAAAATCATAATGTTAATCTATACAACACGCATTACAATACACAATTATCCCACATTCAAATCTTGTTGCGCGGTCTGTAAGCGGTGTTGTAAGGTGGCAATGATGTTAGCAAATAGTCCTCTTACTTCGAGCGAGGCGTTGTTGATCTTGAAGGATCAAACAATTCAAAGTATATCAAAGTTATATAGATCAGAATCTAGGTCGAGATATAAAAATTGACTAAGATGGTAAGGACACCTGGAGCAAATGTACGAAAGTGAAAGCGAGAACATTCTCCAAATATTAGGTACTTGGAAAAGAAAGTTTGCCAACGGAGTCAAATCACGCAGTTTTGACTGGTAAAAACAGTCTGAATTGTAAGGTAGTTGATTCAAGTCCCCGTTGGTGATATTATTCGGGCGAGAATAATATGTTGAAACAGTTGCACCATCAGAATTATTTTGATGGTAAAGATATTATTCATAACAATAGGTAGAGTGTTTATGCAATACATAATTTTGCTATGTTAACAATTTTATTATGAAGGTTAGACAGAATATAAATAATAACATTAGCAAATTATGTCTGGTATAATTAGGAATCCAAATTTATTGTAATTGACTCGGTTCCTGGTTGTGGTCTAGTGTATATGTAATGCATCAGATCCAGTCAAGAGCTGAGTCCGGTCGACCACGTTCAGTTATGTGCGTAAAAATAGCAGTATTAGAAAAATGTTAGAATAAATACGACTAATAGTTGGTTTAAGTAATAAACAAAGCCAAAATTTTACTGATATATTATATTTTAAAAACAACTTAATTATATTGATAAAAATAAAGCATTTTTGTCGATTCATTAAAAAATATATATAGTATTTGTAAAAATATGCTCATTTCGCTGTTCATAAATATAGCAGTACACTTCATAAAATAAATAAAACTCATTTTAATATTAAATATTCTTTATTATTTCTGTAATATTTGGTTCCATGACATTTTTTCGTATTTCTTGTACACATCTTCGCGGCATAGAACCAGTTAGCTACCGGCATTTCCCCAAGGGCATAGATTTACAAGCTGTTTCAATTTCTCCTCATAATTCTTTTTTGTTAACAAGTTTTGAAGAAGATATTTTAATTTTTACATCAACCCACAAGTTCCCTATTGGATTTAAGTTCTGAGATTGAGCTGGCCAACCTATAACAGTAACCCTATTTTCATTAAATCAATTTTTTGCTTCGCGCGAAATGTGCTTTAGATCATTATATTGCATAAATATCAATTTTAAAGACATTTCCTTCTCTGCAAAGGGAAGCATGACATATTGCCAGATACTGACATAAACATTCGCGTCCATTATATCTTTAATCAAGAAAATAGGGCCCACTTCGTTCCAAGAAAAATATCCCCATGCCATAACACAACCGCCATGTTTTATTGTCTTTGTAGTGTACTTAGGATTGTACCTCGTGCGTGAAGGCCTGGGTACTTGCTTTTGAAAGATACTAGAATTAAATAAAACAATTTTTGTTTCATCAGACCAAAGAATATTGCATCTTTTTGACCCGGCCAAAGTTGATGTTCTTTGGCAAATTGAATTCTATTTTCCCGTTGTCTCTTGTTTCACAGCGGAGTTTTTATTGGTCTTCTGGCTTTCAGATTTGCTTTTATAAGGCGTTTTCTTACAGTTAATATGCTGAAATTGGCAGGTCTAATTCGTTTTTATTTGTGTAGAAGTAAGAAAAGGTTTTAACTTTGCATACCTTACCATTTTTCTATCTGTTGTCGTCGAAGTTTCAGATGACCGACTTACAGGTTCTAGAGTTCACTTTTGGCATTAGATACCATTTTAGCGGAGCATCCTAGCACATTCCGAATAAACTTAGAACTTTTACCAGAAATCAACATTTGTAAAATCAACTGACGTTTCTCCTGTGTGCAATGTTTAGCCCTACCCATTTTTACTAAAAAATAAGAAAGATATTTAATATTTTCCGTGGTTTTAAATATAAAATCAACTTACTTTTCAATATGCTCAAAAATTTATTCAAGAATAAAACTGTTTGGTTAGCTAGTTTAGTAAAACATGAGAAAACTTGTGGACACTGCTATTTTTACGAACACTAGAAAAATGATGTTTTTGGTTTGTTTAAGGGGCAACTTACATATTTATTTAAAAAATTCAATGCTGCCAGCTTAAATATATTATAGACTTATTATATATACTATAAATGTAATGCAACTACATAAATAAATAACTTTTAATAAAATATATTCAATTTTACCATTTGCAATAAACCACTGCTATTTTTACGCACATGACTGTATGTTTATTTTTTGTATCTTATATTTTATTGTTTGAATAGTTGCTGACTGACTCGGTTCCTGGCTGTGGTCTGATGTATATGTAATGCATCAGATCCAGTCAAGAGCTGAGTCCGGTCGATCATGTAAGTCTTATATTTTATTTTATATATTTATTCTGTTTTAAATTGTTTAACATTCAATAATTACGTAATTAATTTATAACTTTAAATTTTGTTTTTCATTTATTGATTTTTTGTTTATTTTTGTGCAATAAATTTACTATGTTAAAATGTTCCCACTTGTTTGACTTTAAAATTCCCGTCAACAGAGAAGCAAGTAGATTCAGTCCTTTTTATTTTCCTAGTTTTATCTAAACTAGGTGTTGGCAGCCTTCCCCCTTGTTTTTACATTTTGGTAAATTCATTTTCACCCCCCCCCCCCTGGCTGTTACATTTTTGGTGGTTAGCGGTGGGATTTTTAATTATGAGATCCTTTAGTAATTCTTGACTGTTACATTACCGGTGACAGCGTTGGGATTTTCAAGTAGGATTCTTTAGTAGGTTTTGATTGTTACAATTTGGATTTTTAATTAAAAGGGATCTTCAAATAGGATATTTTAGCTGATTTTGATATTACAATGTTAACATTACTCTCAGTTTCACAAACATTCGTCCCTCATCCAGGTGCAGGAGCTCGCCCCCTGGCATCGTTGCAGAAATAAGCCGATGTAAAATAAATTAAAAAATCAGCTGTGGCCACCACAGGACCGACCGCCATCGTAAAGTACTTATATAAAATAAACTCTAGCAGCAGAGTAGAAATAATTTGGCCTAATATTTTCTAACAGAGATATTATTTATCATGACCATGGAAACGTTACATATAAGTATGAAAAAATTGAGACTTTTACAGAAATTATTAGAAATTTTTCGTTTTATCAAAAAACGTCTCAAATAAAAGTTATTAGTTATTGCTTTTATAGTAAGTTTTGTTCAATAATTTTTTTTTTGAAAAATTTTTCTGTTGTGAAATATTCACAAAAATCTTAAAATCGACACGAGTAAACTCCCATTTTTAGTCAACCGATTTTTACCAAAAGTTGATCAACTCGTGCCATTGATGGCAGAAGCTTAAATATGAAGTTTCATGAAAATCCTTTCAGCCGAATTTGCTCTGCATGTGTACACAGACGGACAGACAGACAGACAGACGGACAGACAGACAGACGGACAGACAGACGGACAGACAGACGGACGGAGAGACAGACCGACAGACATCATGCTAAAAATAGTCAAAACGTTATGTAGGGACCTCAATTCGTGGAGATCGATCGAAATCTCGAAATGTCAAAATCGGTATGATCACAATACCTCCCTTATATATGCTGACGGTCGGTAAAAATCCAAGCAATGTTGCTGTGAACGAAATAGTACGCTCGGAATTGTTATATATAAAATGTGTAGTAATTTTGATGTTTAGTAATTTTGATGTTTAAAGAATCATTTTTCTTTTCTAGTTTAATGCAGTGCATAAACCAGAGTTCTTAATATGTTGACGGTCGGTAAAAAATGAAAGTGTTGGAAAGGCAAATAGGGGATATGAGGATCAGTTGGAGAAAAACCTAAACGAACTTAAGGTTAAACATCGAAATCGGTCGCTAATACAGACTTCTACACAATCCTGGCAAAGGCCAAGTCCTAGAAAGGGTTGTTAAACCAGAATTTATGATAGTTTTATTAGGATTGTGCAACAAATATTTTAAAAGTTTGTTACTACCTCAATTACAGAAATTTTCTTAAAATTGTCCAGTTTATATGCATTTAAAGTTTGGAACTATGTTTTGAAAACATTATTTCAAAATAATAAATATATTTCTAGGATTTATGTGCATTCCACGAAATAATTTATCTCACATTTCTCAATACACGCCCAACACATACAAGCAAACTGTCTCCTTCTATTTTCTCCGTTATTACCTAATTACTTTTCTATTTAACGATGAAAACACACAATATCCTACAAGTAATATTACAATACATAAAACTAGGAAGTAAACAGAGTGTTCCCCGAAGTAACATAAATGTTTCAGAATCTGTGGAATTCGAGTGTCTGTTTTAGTAATGAGTTAAGACAGTTTTTTACATCAGGCGCTCCACCAGCGATCGACATATATCTATTAACTTTAATGTTATTACATGTTTATCTCTGATTTATTAGCGATTACAGTTTTAGATTCAAGTGACGTATTAATGGAATTTGATTACTCCATTAATTAAAGAAGAAGAATTGAATATAAATACGCACGTGTTGTGAAAAGATGGTGTTGACTACGAAACGCTATTTTACAGGGTGGACGAAAGATAGAGGAACGATATATTTAGGCCACTATTTTGACTTAGTGTATTTCTGTTAGTAGACATATGAGAGTTAATCAGAGCACACCAGTGGCGGCTTTAGCTTTGGTTTGCAGGTTTGCGCAACCCCAAAAAAAATGCAACGAAAATATATTTTATTTTTCGTGATAATAATCAACGCAATATATTCGTTATAATATATTATTTACTAAAAACGTGGAGCGCTTTCTTTTAATTTTCTACCGTAATATATGCTACCAGGATAGTTTGCATTTAGTATGCAAACACGCTACTTCCATTTAACGCCTGCGCATTGGTGATCCGCCAATCCAGATTAAGTCTATTACCATAAGAACCAACAAGTTGCACGCCTATTGCATACCTATTAGCAGGGATGGGGAGTCGGAATCGGAGTCGGGAGTTGGGAGTCGAGGAGTCGAAGCTTTTTGGAGGAGTCGGAAAAAGTTATCGACTCCTCTAGTGTCGGCGAATCAATGCAGTTACGTCACACGACGTAACAAACGACTGTATTGTTTGGAACAATGCAATTGTTCACAAAAAATTTTAAAGCACGGAAACAAAATGAAATTAAAAATATTCAATTCCGGTTTCCTTCATGCTTTCCAGTTAAAAATTTAATTAATTTTTAGTCATATCGAATTTTTCTTTTTCTGTATACTTTGTTTGTTATGTTAAAACGAAACTAAACTGGATTTTTAATTTCTCAAGTTGTAACGGGCTTTGTGATAATTTTATGTTTCATGTTGGCAGCTAAAATCTATATCTCAAAAGAAAAAAGTGACATGTTATGAAAAATAAAGTACAGTCTGTTCCAAACGATTAGGCGGAACTAATCGGAATTTTCATTTTTGTAAGTTGTCATTAGCTAATTTTTTATTAATTGAAGTAGGCTTTTCCTGAACAAAATTATCAAAAGCTTCAATCAAACGGTAAAAGTAACTAGAATTGAAAATCAAGTTCCGCCTAAACCAAAGGAACAGACTTTATATAAAATACGAAAAAAATTTTTTTGAAACTAGTATGTTTGAAATTTTTTATTAAAAATGATATATCAATAGTCAAGGTGAAATGTAAATGACATTTTATAAAAACAGCTCACCCCAACCCAAGATATTTAATGTAAGTATAGTCTGTTTCTTTGGTTTAAGCGGAATTAGATATCGAAATCTACTAACTTATAAGGATTGAATGAAGCTTTGTATCATTTTGTTTAACAAAAGCCCACTTTTATAGTTAAAAAGTGAACTCAAAGATAAAACTACAGACTACGTTGGTACGAGTATGGTTTATTGATAATTTACATTGAATTTTATGCAATAGCTATATATTTGTTTTTCGGTTTTCAATCGATCACACGACCATGTAAATTCCCGCCTACCGTACAGTGTATATGTGAATTAACAGCATTTTTTCTTTCGTAAAAAATAATTCTGCGTTAAGTTTAAGGAGAAGAGGAATAATGTTGGTGAGCCTGAAATTAGTTCATTTTCATTTCATTATAAGTACTCTTGTACGAAAATATGTGTTTATCTAGAAAATATGTATAGTTAGCAACATTTAATTTATATAACCTATAATAACTGGTATTTAAAGTTGCAATCCCAATATTTCTATAGCACGAGCTGTCACTGGAACACACGTTGCAACTTTATAATGGTATGCTACACAGTTATTTAACGTGTTGTCTCTTCTTCTTCAATACTCTGACGGGTTGGGAACTTTTGTGAAACAAAGATCAATTCCAAAGAAAACCCTATAAAAAAAAAGATTTTTGGAGTCGCAACTTTAATATGAATTATTCTGGTGTCTGCAAAGTAAACAAAGTATATTATTTTAGTATTGACAAAGACACCAATTCTACAGATATAAGAATCGAAAAATTTTATTATCTTTGCATGGTTATTATGCAGGCTGTATCAAGATAGAGGGAACACGATTATTCTCGAAAACGCGACGAGTTAGCAAGTTGGGAAAAATAAATGTATAATCAAAGTTTATGCAAAGAATCGAGTAGTATTGAAATTTTCTACTACGAAGTACTGGGTATCAATGACAATTTTTTAAATAGGATTGTGCATCATGTTGGGATTCTCTTGGAAAACTCTTCTTTGGATAGAGCTTTTGAAAAGAAACAACTTTTACTTTTAATATCTTTATGAGTTAAGAAAAATTGTATTCTCTATAATGACTTTAAAGTTATATATTTTTATTTCCCTGTTTTCAAAATGCCGTCCATTTTGATTTAAATACTTTCGCATTCTTTCTCTTGAGTTATCTGTAGCTCGGAGCATAATAAAAATAAAAATAATTAAAATTATTTCACTGTTAAGTCGTAGTTGAAAATAGTGATATTGGTAGTAATATGAATTGTAAAGGATTACTGAAAAGTAAAAAAAATCTATTTTTTCTATTCTATATAAAGGAGCCGCGCTTTTCCAGCCAAGGACCTCATCCGGCTCTAGAACAGTCGGTTTCCAACTCCCTGCTCTAATGGGACACTGGGTGCCAGAAGGCGTTTCTAAGTATGCTTTAGTGTCAGGATTGCTAGTTCTGAGCATTCTTCTCTTTGGTATCTTATCCTCTTTCAATGTTGTCATTTGCTGTTTACTATTTTTACAATAATTTCTCTCCACAATTTTCTATTTATTTCTTTGGCGTTCACTTGCGTTTGCGTTTTATATTCTTTCCTAAAACTTCTTTTTCATTGGTTTCCATCACAATTGGTCTCTCCCCTTTTACCTAGTGGATTAAATTTTGGAACTTGCTTTGTAATTGTCTGTTGCCTTTTTTCAAGTACACCTTATTCACGGTTCGTATACTATACGGTTGTCTCACTTCGAACAGCCAATCAGAGGACTTCTGTTTTTGACGTCACTCAGAATACCGAACGCTGTGATGTCGTTGTTGCAATAAATGTTGAAATGTACGAAAAATTCAAGAAAAATATGATTGTAAGAGCCCAGCATTGCTTCGTAGTTACATGCAGCCTTTTGGTCAACATCATATTTCATTTATAATTGCCAAGCCTCAATAAACAAGATATAATAAGTAATACAACATTTTTTTTTGTCCATCTTGTATTATATAATTATATGTTATATATTACAATACATTATACATTATATGTTATATGGAGTTATAGATCTTAACAGTCACGTAACAATTCTATAAGAATCTGAACAAACTATTAATGGAATCTGATGACATGTATGTACTAAACATGAGTGATTGAATTAAATAATTGTCTTGCAAATTCTGATAACTCGGCTAATATTGCTTCTGGAAAATAATATCATAAATTTACTATTTATTATTTATAAATTATTAATATATTTTAATTTATGACACTAAACATTGATTAATTTATTACAGTATCTAATTTAAGAAAAAAAAAAAAAAAAACACTGATTATTTATTTTTCATAAATAATAAATGTAGATAGATAATAAAATAAATAATTAAAATAATATTTGGGTGGTCTGTAACTTCACGGGCGTAGGTGTGGCTAAACTTTTGAAATATTACCCTTATTATTAACTTAACAGCAAAAATGACAAAAAAATTTTATAATGAGAAATCAAATCTCTTTTGTTTAATATACTTTTTCGGTTAGATGAATATGTGGGGGCTTACTGGGGAACATTTTAACTAAAATCTTGAAATATCTTACTTATTATTTACTTTACATCAAAAATGTGTTTTGTTTTCTTCTCTTCAATGCTGTTTTTAATAAGATGATTATTTAGGAGGCAAGGGAAGTGTTACTTATAAGGTTGTAAAATCGAATTAATCATTTATTTAACAGCAAAAATGAATATAAGAAAAGCAACTGTAGTATCTCATTTATTATTTACTTAACTTTGAAAATATATAATATCCACTACCAGTTGGCCCAGCTACGAAATTTTTACTTATTGGTGTTCAATTAACAGAATGCGAATAGCTTATGAAATCTAGGTAATATTTTATTTTCAATGTAACATTTTAGAGATTTACGATTAATATTTACAACTATTAAAGTAAATTAATAAGAAAAAAAATAATATTTCCATGTGAAAGCCATTAACTTGGAAACCTATTTCAGAAGTTACCACTGGGTAACGTCACCTTTCATTTTTATAACGGCATTAATTCTTCTAGGCATAGTATCTACAAGGTCTTGGCATTATCGAGGAGTAAAATTATCCCATATTTCTTGAAGCTTTAGTCTTAATTCTGGAATTGTTCTAGCCGGTGTTATATGCAATCGTTTTTTCATTTCGTGCCAAAGTGTCTCGATGGGGGATAAGTCTGGGCTACTTGAAACCCACTCTAAAAGTAGAATAGAATGATCACGGAACCATTTGAAAGAATTTTTTAACGTATGGCAAGCGGCTCAATCTTGTTGAAAAATAAAATCCTCCCCAGAGATTAATGCATGTTCCATAGTTGGCAACAGAGACTCCTCTAAAATACTTAAATATTTGGCTGTGTTAACAATGCCATCGATAAAGTGAAGTTTTCCTACACCTCTTGCAGACATTGAACCCCACACCATGACAGATGCTGGAAATCTCACCTTCCTTTTCAAGCAATCGGAATGATATGCTTCATGTTTCTGACGAACAACTCTGCTCCGGTTGTCCCTTACACAGACTTCAAACATAGATAGACTCATCGCTCCATTGGACACTGTTCCACTTTTCACAATTCCATATTTTATGTTCTCTTGCCCATTTCAACCTGTTTTTCTTTTGCTTAGACGTCAACAATGGTTTTTCCTTGGCCTAAGAAAGTTTTATAAATTTCTGTAAATATACATTTAAGAGTCCGATTAAAAAAATATTACCTTATAGGTTCCAAATCCTAATTTTTTAGCTTCCTTATGACATGTAGACCTTGAAACACATCTTCCAACAACATCGCTCCACAGTACAATCAATTGTCTGTAGTTAGCACGTCTATTATCCTTAATAATTCTTTTCAATGCACGTTTGTCATTGTCCGTCAGTGTAGTTTTCTTCACGTACTGGGGCTTTGAGGCAACTGAACCACTTGTTTTGTACAATTTTACAATATTTCTAATACTGTATCTTGACAAACCTAATAATTTTCCGATTTTGGAATTGTTTTTTCCTGTTTTTCTAAGTTCACAATGATTAACCGAATTTTTTCATCAATAGCTTTGCCTCTGCCCATGTTTTAAAATTATTTAGACTTAACACTTTTAACACATCACAGTCAATAAACAAACTTTGTTATCCAACGCCTACTACGCATATCTACCGCAAAAACCCAGTTATTTTATATACAGTACAAGAATAAATGAACTCAAAAAATACGTTTGTTTTACGAATATTATTTTTATAATCACAAATTAAATATTACGGAATAAATTTTGACCCCGTTGCTTCTAATATGATTATATTGTCAAAAAATGTACAAAGCATCATTTACTTTTACTTATTATTTAATAATTTCTAAAGAAACTGAAAATTTCATAGCTGGGCCAACTGAAAGTGGACAGAGCTCGTACAAACGGTGGTTTAGAATAAAGAATACATGAAATTAAAATGTCTCACTTATAATTTACGTTACAGGAAAAATATATATAATAAAACCGTACTAAAACCGTGGACTAGCTGGAGTACCCTTCCAACTAGTCTGTATTATGTGTACCTATAAGTAGTTACATTGACTATGTTCACAGACCTGCCAACATTGTATTTTTTTCGGATTACGACTTTATATTATTTGATATAAATTCCTCAGTTTATGGACTACGATTTGGTATTATAAAGCATAATTTATACGGCTTTTGGACTACAATTTGATATTACATGATATAATTGATTTGGCTTCTGAACTTCGGTTTTATTATCTAGTGGCAGACCTACAACACTGGGACTTTCAAATGGGTCTCCCACAGAGACGAACCAAGGTGAAATGGCGCCCATGGCAAAAAAAAGGTAACTGTATGAAAGTGAAAAAATAATATATACGTAACTACCTAATAAAAATTACGACTAAAAAACAGGATGTATACCAAATCAAGGTGAACCAAAGAAAAAGGTACCAAAATCAAAGTGATGACCAAACAAAAATGGAAAATCAAATTTATTTGGCGACCTGTTCCCAGCAACGCGCATCTCTAAAAAACGGTGATTTTCTAAAAAACGATTCCCTTCTAAAAAACAGCGTTTCTCTAAAAAACGGCGCCCCACTAAAAAACAGTGACCTCTAAAAAACGGCAACCAGTGCACGTGCTATGCTTGCCATATACTAGATTTGCCTCTGGTCTCCACCACTTACTAGAGTGATAAAATTTACGCAACGCAACTTTTAATTCTTTAGTAGTACGAGGGTTGCCTTTTATAATTCGGGATTTGAGATCAAAAACAATTATTTATCAACAAAAATGGCATTTATTGTTTTTAAGAATATTCTCCATGAATATCAATACACTTTTACATGCATTTGAACCAATTTTCGAAGCACTTTTTCCACTCCGATTGAGGCATTTTCCACCCGATTGTCAAATTATGTGAGATCCAAAGCGAAAAAATCTTTTTGATAGCCAGATGTTCACATGACGATCTTGGAGTATCAGTTCACGCACAGCAACAATGTTGTCAGGAACTACAACCGATTTTGGACCTTCACGTAATTCGTCCTTAAGCGAACTACGACCACAATTAAAGTCGAAAAACCATCGATACACTGTAGTCATTGATGGTGCTTTATCACCAAAAGTCGAAATAAGTTCATCGATGCACTGTTGTTGGGTTAATCCACATCTAAAGTTGTAAAAAATAATCGCTCGAAAATGTTTACGATTTAATTCCATTTTTAGCCGAGATGAATTTTTTCAAGTTACTGTAAACAACACAAATAGCGCTTGTACATCAAAACTTTCTGAATACGTATACCGTCAAAAGAGTCAAACTTTACGATAGAAGCGTCAGTTGCCAGATGGCACGCAATCCCGAAATATAAGAGGCAACCCTCGTATAAGTACATTTTAACACACTTCTGTTTTACAATAAACTCTTGTCAATCATAATGTAACCATGATAATGAACACCCTATGTTCCATTTTAAAATAAATTCACGGTTTGTAATATTTTACTTATAATCTGTTTCTTGGTTTAAGCGGAACTAGATTTTGAAATCTAGTAACTTTGAGGGTTCAATGTAGATTTTGATCAATTTTAATAAGAGCCCCATTCAATCATTAAAAAGTGAGCTAGTGACAACAAGAAATTAAAAATCCGTTTTAGTCCCACTTAAATGTTTGTGTTAGACTGTACTTATATTTACCTTTACTTATTAATTGCAACAGGAGGTACTTAGGGCCTGCTAGTCGACGTACCAAATTTGTTTAAATTAAAGGAAAATTATAAATTGAAGTTAAAAAAAAAATATTCCAAAATATTTGTGATGTTATTTTCCCTAAATTGCACGGAAAAAAATTCTTTTAAAACATTTTTCATAAATATAATTTTGTTGTGTTCCATACTTGGACAGAGAAATAACAGCGTAAACATTATTTTATTAGTGCCGAATTTACGTATAGATCAAGGAAATCTGGGCTTATGGCCACGCTATTTTGGGGTTTCGAAAGAGCCTAGCTTCCTTTTTTTTGCTCCTCACTTTTAATCGACTTCCTTTTTTCATTACTTCGATCTGACTTCCTTTAAGGGCCTATTCTTCCATTCTACATAGGGCCTATAAAATCCTTAATTCGGCACTGAATTCAGTTATTACTGATTCGGAATCAACTGATGCTCAGAAAATATTTCACTGAAACTATTTTGATTTATTTATTTTTCATTATAATCACTCTAAATTAGTACCTGTCAAATAAAGAAGTAGTTTTATATAATTTCTTGTTAATTGAAGCGTAGAGGCAGTTTTAGAATATAGATCTTCTATTTTAGGTTACTGTACGCGCTAAGAAAGTAGAATTATCTTATTAATAAATATCCCACCCTATTGACTGTCAGAGATTAACTGGAATTAGATGTCTAATCTCTTGGCCTATTTTCAAATTTAAGGTACTAAATAATAACTACTTGTTTGAATATTTTTAGAATTTCACTTTTTAGTACAGGTACGGAGGAATAACGTCAGTGTTTTTTACGTGCTATCTTTTAAAAATGACCTGTATAGTAACAGTCTGGCCAATGAGATGTAAGGTGAGAGCGTCACCATTAGGATTCCAAATAAGCGTGGCAGCGTTATTAGTTTAAAAAAAAAATAAGATTAAAGATAATATCATTATCTTTGCTGAAAAAAATACACTTCCCGCAAAGATTTTTCCATATTTAACTAATATTTATTTGGAATCCTAATGGCAGCGCTGTCACCTTATTGGCCAGACACTAATTATACAGTGTCTGAAATGAATATAATTTACTTGAGCCGTCTGTTGATGAAAAATTGAATTAAAGAACTGTTAAAAACAAAATGTTTAAGGTTAACAGAAATAATGTAATTTTCATAATATTGCTAGCGAAACCAAAATTTTAGCATTCTAATATAAAAACTAAAAATACATTCCTGATAAAAATATATTTTTTCCTTAATAAGTTTTGTCTTTTTCACGTTGTTTGGTTCTTTGGCCCAAAAGATTAGCATACCAGTCGTTCTTTATTGATGGCCCTTTGGAAGATAATTAGCATCCAAGTAAACTCGACGACGCAAACTCGGTGATGGTCAACTCAGGCTCAGTGATAAAAATTATTTTGAGAAGACAATTATATATAGAAAAATAGCAGTGGGGTATTCATCATCATCATCATTAATTAGTAATTGACGTCCACTTCTGAACAGAGGCCTCCCCTTTGGATCTCCACTCGTCTTTGTCCTGTGCCAGCTGCAGCCAATTACCGATTAGCCTCTTGTTGTCATCCGTCCAACGGGTAGGAGGTCTGCCTCGATTTCTAGTACTGTCTCTAGGCCGCCATTCCAGTACTTTCCTGGTTCATCTACCATCATTGACTCTAGAAACATGGCCTGCCCACTGCCACTTCAGACGTGAAATTCTGCCAATTATAAGGCAAACTTTTGTTTGCTGTCTGATCCATAAATTTGTTTTTCAATCTAAAAGTGTAACCCCAATCATCCCTCTCTCCATCGATTTTTGAGCAACTCGTAATTTTTCCACAAATTTTCGCGCGAGGTGAGAGTCACGGCACCATAGGTGAAAACACATAGATCAAATACCTTTCTCTTGAGGTAGTTGCGCACCTTTTAAAATGTGCCTCAAATTTCCAAAGTCTCTCCATCCCAAACCAATTCTTCTCTTTATCTCTATGGTTTGGTTGTCCCGGCCGATAGTGATTTCGTATCCCAGGTATTTTTAGTGAGAAACTTGGTCAATGGGTCTACCCGTGATTGATAAATTGCCACTAAGCACTAAATTTGTCATTACTCTGGTCTCTTTTATGTTGATTTAGAGTCGTATATCCTCGGCTTCACTATTTAATTCTTCCATCATTTGGTCCATTTCTCCAAAGTCGTCAGTAATTAAAAGAATATCTTCAGCGAAACGTAAATGGTTTAGACCAGCGTTCCCCAACCATTGGAGCTCCACCCAATTTTGGGTCGTGGAAATTTAAAAATGGGTCGTGATTTACGACCACTTATGTATATGAAAAAAAAAATAAAATAAAAAATTGACTTCAAAGCTTTGACACAACGTTGAGGATTGCATTAACTAAATCAATTTAAGCAAGAATAGACAATCTGGCGAACGAGAATCAGCAGCAGAAGAACCATTAGTATGTACTGGTATAAAATTATTATATGTTTATAAAATAAAATTATTGTCCTGCACTTGCATCATTTTCTTTCAACGCACATGCGTCGCCTTATAATTTTGTTATTATTTTTGGGTTGATTGACACCAAAGGTTGCGGAACACTGGTTTAGACGATCTCCATTAATGTAACATCGATCTGCCCAATTTAGTCTTTTAAAAACCCTCTCCAATGCAGCATTAAATAGTTTAGGATGTATCCAGGACAGAAATACAATAAATGTACTTTGTTTTCATAATTTTATAATTTGTTTTAAATAGAGAAAATCATCTTTTCAAATGACCCTCCTTCAGTGCGGTGAGACAACTGCGAGATGTTTATAGACTGATAATAATACTGTTGTTGAAGAAATAAACTAATTTTTTCACGCCTTGTTGCATTTTATGTATTTTGCTCTAACGTTAAAATTTCTAAAACCTATACTTGAATCAAAATGTAATACAGTGTAGCCCTTTTTCGAACGCATCTGGACAGATCTACAAAAAAAGGTTCATCTTATTGCAAGAATATAACAATATAAATCGTGCATTTATATTAAAGATGGAAGCAGACTGTAAATTTAATGAGTCACGACGTGACCCGCGTGAACGTGAACAAAAAAGGGTAAAAAAGATAAAATTTGAGTTCCCTTTTACAGGAAAAAAGCATAAAATTAAAAAAGAAATGCAAATTGCATATATATATATATATATATATATATATATATATATATATATATATATATATATATATATATATATATCGGCCACAGCACTTCGCTACTAAATGAAAAATATTTCACAAATTTTGACGAGGATGCCCCTCAGCACTAATTTGTGAAGCACGGCAGATTTAAGATAGCGGCAAAAAAAATAAATAATTCTCACCTTGATTTGAATAATTCAGATTATTGTTGAATATGAATTCATTGGACCTCTTTATTTTGTACGGAGTGATTATTTAATGGCGAGACGATGTCACTGGAAGTTTTAATAATTAGCCGTTTCATACACATCGTAGCAGGCGATTATGCGCGCATTCGCATAATCTTTTTTTCTTCATAATCAAATTTTCTTCAAGGTTATTATAGTCATAGTATTCTGCTAGGAGGCACGTAAAATTCTGTGACGTCGTCTCGCCATTAAATAATCACTCTGTATACAATTAGGTTGTATTGGAAGTCAAGGAAGTATGATTGGCATATATAGAGGAACTATCAACACATTACAATGTTCTCCTGATAACTAGTAAAATTATCAGTGAATATATGAATCGTTTTCGAAAAACCTATTTTTCGGCCGCCATTAGAATAGTATTTAGCGCGTAGTAGTTCATATTATTTTGTCAGAACTTCTATATACTATTCTTTTGAATGGAGAGATACGTCATTTTCGTGTAATGAATCTCACTATTATGCAAAGGGTACATGTATATTTTTTTCGGACACAATACAATATTTAATGCAGCAAATCTTTAGATTAACTCCATTTTCGAAATCTACGACTTTTAAATACCCGAAATTGATAAACAACTTGATAAGCAAATTGATAAGTAAATAAATAGCAAAGTTCCATTTTCGAGTGTTATTTCGAAAGCGGCTTCATTTGAGATCAGGTGCTGGGGACAAAGATAAGCAAACAGATGCATTCCGTATATGCGTGAACTTTTTGCTTAAATGCCATAATTTACAGCCGTTCCAACCTGAATAATAGCAAGTACTAGGCCTTCTTTTATTTCATTTTTGTAATTTACCTACAGGTCCGATCCGGTCGAAAGTAAAATAAAACTTATCAAAATAATACGAAGTTGGGGCTTTTCACATTTTGGTCTCTATCTTAAATTCGGCGGCCCTCAGAGAAAAGTTCCGTATATATTCTTGTAGCCAAGAATATTCCCTACAAATCTAGGAAGAATCGAATAAAAATGTTAATATACGCAGATTTGCATGAAAAAAGGCATTTACATCCTCAAAATCCTTGAACTTTTAGCTTAAAAGTGTTTTTTAAGGGGTCAATTTTGGCAGCCAGAAAGGCATTAATCCAATTTACATTGTTTCTTATTCAAAATTGATTCTCTATTCGAACAATTCTCTACCCGATCAGCCCTCAGGAACAGATGATGTTCGACTTTCCACTGTATGTAACTGTAAAGCCATTTATGAGATAGTGCAGCGGTCCGAGGTATATAAATAATATTCACGACAACTTTAACTCTGCATAAATACATACTAAATACTTTAAGTGTTTCACCTTTGGTCAAGTAATTTTCTCATAGTAAAACCGAAAAAACACTTTAAAAATTACTAAATATATATTTTGATTTATCACTGAGTTATAACAAGGTTCTAGAGAGAGAAAAGTGGATTCCCGTAGCTACGGAGATTTAGTTCCTAATAATTTACTTAAATGACAGTCTGAGTATAATTACTTCTTAAGTTAACCATTCCGCAACATTCTTCGTAAACATGGAAAATATTTATAAAAATATTGAGTGACCAAAACATAACCGAATGTTAAATTGAATTATATGGCATGCTATAAACCATAGAAAAAAATTCAATTAAATATAATGTATATAATTTTTTCAAATCAATTTCTTTAATATTCTTATGTTCTCTAACATTGTATATTGAAATGAGTATGATAAAGAAAAATTTATGACTCGAATTAGTCAAAAAATACAACCTTTTTAGCAAAACTCTCGCCAAAAATAGTTTTTCTTTTTTTCTTCATTAATTTGCTCTACAAGACCTTTTGTTGGATGTCACACATAAGTAAAAAATTTTGGGGCCTTGTCATTTGCAATTTCTGTTTTTTCTTATCCTACGCGTATTTACGTCAATACGTCTAGTGTGTAAAAGATTTGATGGCTGCGTTGGATAAGAAAAGTAAAGGTATTTTCTTATTTGCGGGCCGCATGAAATCTTCGGCGTACCAAAATAGTCCCGCGGGTCGCAATTGGTTTATGGTTTCGTAGGTAGATATCTACTAGCATTTTTAGGCACATTATTTATTATATTATCAGGTCGTTAAGGATGAAATTTGTATTTAATAATATTGCCAATTTTATCAGCTTATTATTTGACATTGGCTTAATATTTTACCGTTCTGTTTTTTTTTTTTTTTTGGAAAGTTACACATCTTGCCTGTTTAACGAAATCATTGTATGCTCTAAAAATTATTAAATACTTTTTAAAAAAATTTATTTTGGTGAAAATGGAACGATCGGAAATTCGCACTATTATGAAGTGTGAGTTCTTACCTATGCCGTGGAACTACGGCATCGCAGACCGCGCGAAACATTAATAGTGTATTTGGCACTAGTGTTCTACGCAGCAGACAATATCAAATCGGTTCGCCAAATTTCGTACAGGTAACTTTAAAACAAAACAAAAAAATAAATAAATAAAAAAAACTGGCTCATCGATCACAGCCGAAATATACTGGACGAAATGATGCAAAAAAAATAAAGAAAAACAGCCTAGATTGGTCAACAGATCGACTCCTATCTTATTGCATGATAACGCTAGACCACACAATGCACAAATGACTGTGGCAAAACTACAGGAATTGAAGTTAGAATTTCTTCATCATCCTCCATACTCACCAGACCTAGCCCCCTCTGACTACTACTTCTTCCTCAATTTGGACAACTTTTTAATAGGAAAACAGTTTAATTCCGACAATGCTGTAAAACTGGCCTTCCAGGAATTCATCGACTCTCGTCCGCCAGGGTTTTATACCTCCGGCCTGAACAATTTGCCGCTTAAATGGCAAAAGTGTATAGACAATATGGGTGCATACTTTGATGAATAAAATAATTCCTTATATTTGTAAGTTATCAACCAACTTTGCCTTTTCTTCTACAAATTTCATCCTTGACGACCCAATACTTGTTACTGATTGAAAAACAATTTACATCTGTTAATTTACATCTATAAATAATAAGATTATCCATTAATTACAGATGGAATTAAAAATATGTACGTATTATATTTTTTATAAAATAAAAACATATTTTATATTTCTCCCAAAATATCGATACTTTTCAAAAAAAGAAACTTATAAAGATTTCTGTTTGTCTTATTTCGGTTCACATCATTGTATATTACTTTGATTTTTTATTTATTTTTTAGATTTTGGACCGATTCTAGATTTATTAGGGATAACATTTTTTGGAATAACAAAAATTGTTTAAAGAACTATTGTTTTCCTTGGTCCACATTTTAAGATCTTTCATATAATATCACAAATTTAAAATACTTAATTATTTTTTTGGGCGACCATTTCAAAAACAGTTCTTTTTATCATGTAGTACTACTAGACAAAAAGTAAACCTTTTTCGGTATAAGCTGATTTTCTAACTTTTCAAACTGCTAGATTCTAACGCCTATGTGTCATATCGTAAGTTATACGGAAACATCTGACAGTTGTTGTGAATAACCTAAATTGACTGTATAGTGTGTATTATTTAACATTTTTCTGTTAATATTTTAAATTAAAAAAAGAGGAAAATGCACAGAAGATTACTGACGAAAATATAAACATTTATAAATGTATTAACTGTTCAATAAGCATAAATTATGTAGCTAAAATAACATAAGTAATAACTAAATTTAATTTTGCTAAAAAAATTACTTTTGGTCTCCCAAAAAATGTAATGTGCAGCTTTGCCAAAAAGTTCTTTTTCGTCCTCCCTAATTCCAGGCCCGGTCGAAAAAGAACCACTTTATGGTCCTGCTACATAAATAACTATTTTAAACAATAAAAAAAAAAAACCCCAAACAATTTCAACAAAAACATTTTCCAAACAATTATTTGTTCAAAATTCCGTCAAATAAATATGCATTAGTATGTTTTCTTTTTTTTATTTTTTATTTTTAGGCAAATGTCCCTTCAAACTAAACGATTCTAGAAATATTTGATAAATGATCTAACAAGATTTAAAAATGAAAAGAACAAAATAAAATAAACAAACTTTTAATCACATTCCCCTTACCTGACACGTAAAATAGGTAAGGTTAAACAAAATGTGATATTGTTTGTTTTCAAATTAAAAAAAAAACATATTCAATTTCATTTCCCCCAGAGCTTCCGCTTCCTATCTTGCTATGATAAGTTTTTTCCCACAATCCCATGTGAGAAAGGGGACTGTTCTAAATACTCCTAGGGTAGTCTAAATCAGTGATTCGTAAAGTGCGGTCTGCGGCCCGAGATCCTATCATAAGTATGTAAAAATTTGGACATGGGAAATACTGGGTTGCTGAATTATTTGCTTTAAGGAAGTGGGCCGCGGTAAAAGTTTGAGAAACATTCTTCTACATAACAAAAAATCCGAACTGAAATTAATTATTGGACTTCCATACGGATCTTAGGGCAGAAATTAAACAAATCTCTTTGTTTCAGCATGATTTTTACCAATATTTTTTGTGTAATTTAATTATTACGAGGGCTATTTTTTAAGTTAAATTAAGTTCCGTTAGTTTTGCAACGGAAACTCAGTTGCCATTGTTAAGTGGCGCTTGCGTAGTAGTGTTTAGCAATCTATCTGTCAGGACCTCCCAACCGGTTTGTCCATTAGGGGAAGCCGGGGCATAACGGGCACCTTAAGGATTATCTCTAACAAAATCTTAAGTAATATCGTAAAAAAAAATCGTAAGATGATTTATTGTTTAATTATTACAGACAGTAAAAAAACTTACAAAAATAAAAATTATGACGATATAAAAAAAAGCTTCTTTGTGCTCATTTTGCCCCGGTGTCGGGGCAGAATGAGCACGGGCGGGGTATAATGGGCCATCAGCTAAAATCTGGTGCAGAATGAACACACGTGAGTGCATTCTTCATCGTTATTATCATCTCCAGCGCAAGAACAGTGTGCCCACTTGTCACATGCTTTGCAGCGGAACAATAAACGTCTGGATATGTGTGAAAAATATATCAACACAGCAAAAAACATGTTTCATCAATTTACAAAATGTAAACGCCAGCTCTCAGTCATACAACCACTCTCGGAAGACACTAGCGAAGTACTGAACGTGATTGGAATGCACCCAATAATGGCGGCATGCGTTAACAGCCAAAAAGAGGGGAGCCCTTTATACCCCGGGAGCCCGTTATGCCCCGGCGACCCCTATGTGCCGTAGTTTTTATGTGAGACTTGTTTTATCATGGCTACTACAATCGAAGATCCCGCCGCATGCGAGGTTCTCTCTGTGATCCGTTTTCTACAACAGTGCGAAAATGATATTTAATGAACACTGAAACAAAAGAGCAATCGAAACAATGGATGCATACGCCCAACAAACCAAAGAAATTCAAAGAAACCTTGTCCAACGGAAGCTTATGGCTACTGTGTTTTGGGACTATAAAGGAATTTTGCTGGTGGAGTTCATGGAGCCTGGTACCCTTTTCACACTAGATCTTTAAGACGAGTGAACTTAAAGTTCACCGATGTTTAAGATCGGCATGCTTTCACACTTGATGTTTAAATCTCTGGTGCTGTCATCAGCTACAGTAATTTTGTCCTTAAGTTACCGTCATGCAATTACCAGTTTTGAACTGTCTGCGCAGACGCACATTTTGAATTATTATAAACAAATATGGATATTTCATTTCATTCTACAATAAAGACACTACAATAAAGAATATATTACACCTGTATTAACATGTAAGTCGATACATTTTATCTCAATTATTGTAGCTCTGTATTTTATTAAACACATTATTAAAATAAATAATTTTATTATAACAATAAGTATAAACTTCTTATAAAGTCGATATAATACAGTATTCTTGTTTATGATAATATAAAATGTTGACAGCACAAATTCAAGGAGCATTTTTTTATAATAGAAATTAAGTTGGCAATGCGGACGAAGTTTAAGACGCAGATCTCTGTCTTAAACATCGCTTGTATTTAGACGAGGCCATACGGTTTCACATTAGCGTTTAAAGATACATTCACTTTAACATCCGATCTTAAAGATCTAGTGTGAAAAGGGTATGGGACCACTATTACTGCGGCGACGTACTGTGAAACTGTAATCATCTACGTCAGTTTTTTTGTGAATCTTGGCCTTGAGTATAGTTCTGGGATATCTTTGTTTTTGCGGATTCTCCATTCACCATTAATTTGAATGGGACCAAAGGTTCGGTGTAATATTTTATTTTCGAAAACTATGAGGTGTTATTTGATAAACTTATTGTCTTATTTTTAACCCTAAAACTGTTGCCAAAATAGCTTGAAAATTATTTAAATTATCCTTAATATGAATAAAGTCGCATTTATTTTGTAAACTAAAATTTTATAACAAATTTTATTCATAAAGGTTAACACAACATTTTTATCCGTATCCGTATCCGTGAATATGAAATTTTTATGATCCGGCACATCCCTAATACGTAGGACCGCTCTTAGCTAGGTTCTAGCCCAAATGCCGTAGGTGTTGATGACAGTTTGCACATCTGTGCGATTTGTGTTCGATTCTTGCGGAGGCGATTTTGGGAAAGTAGGCACACAGTTGACGCACTGCGGCGGCCGTGTTTGCATGCTGTCGGTGGAGATTTTATGGGTAACAAATGTCATTCTTTTCTTCATTTCATTGAGTATTTTATTGAATATCCTTGGACAATTTTGATGAGTGTATTTGGAGATGAAAATGATTTCATCAGAGTGTAGGTTGTAAACGAGTCCAGACGCGACATATATTTAAGAAGACCACACATAAAACTGAGATGATTGGTTGGCATTCCAACGTTTGCATTTATGAAAGAATCTCAAAATACAAAGCAATTTCCAACAATGCGGTTGTTAGAAACTTAAAACTACAACAGTTGTTTTCTATCCATTCCATCTATTTCCGTCTTGTATAGAGAGTGCAGAAGAGTGTACCCTCATTCAAAATAACGTGAGACGTACTGCATCTGTTACCAGTGGCGTAACACGCGTTGCATCTTAAAGGGTGTCAACAGAGATATTTTTATACTGTTCACACTTTTGTTTTGACCTTTTTTTCACAATATTACATCTGTTTGATATTTAGTTAAACACTTTCAGAAGTGTACAAATAGTTATTGATGCTAAATATCAATTGCTTTTATTTTTCGTAACACTTTGTGTAACATTTGCACATAAAAGACTTCAAAGATAAACTTTTTTTACGTTTTTTAAAAAATATACAAACAATTATCGTTTTTTAGAAAAATATTTGTCATTGTTAAGATTTCTAACAGAATTTTCACTTTTGCCTTTTTCGTTTTATAAAAAAAGAAATATAAACGCAATAGGGGAAATTTTTTAAGATCGTTTTTCGACGCTTCGATCTAGTTTTTATTTTTTAAAGGTAAGTACTTATTATCAATAAATTTTCTTTTGAATTCTATACTTACTTCTTCTTTTAATTCTAAACTTTTTATCTACGTCTATATTTTATTTTAATTATTTCTATTTTTCGAGAAATTTGTATTTTTTCACATTAATACTCTTTGAGGTAATGACAGTCAGATGAATTTTGATAGCTCAAGAAGAAATTGTAGTAACAGACGATTAATCTTTCATTAAGATTACCCAAAATTTGTCAAATGCAAATCAAATTGACCCTAATTTAAACATGAGCACATTTACTGACGTAGTTCCGTTCCTTGGACCTTCAAGTCAAGGAAGAAAAGGATCAAGGGAGAAACAAGATGCTACTGTATTTACAGAAACGCCATTGAAACAAATTAGTTAGAAAATATAAAAAAAGTCATTTAGAAGACTGTTGCTAAAAGAAGACCAAAAGAATATAAAAAAATCAGCTGTGGCCACCACAGGACCGACCGCCATCATAAAGTACTTCATAAAGTAATACATTCTAGCAGCAGAGTAGAAATAACTTGGCCTAATATTTTCTAACAAAGATATTATTTATCATGACCATGGAAACGTTACATATAAGTATGAAAATATAAGTACGAAAATATAAGTAAGAAAATATATCATACCGATTTTGACATTTCGAGATTTCGATGGATCTCCACGAATTGAGGTCCCTACATAACGTTTTGACTATTTTTAGCATGATGTCTGTCGGTCTGTCTGTCCGTCCGTCTGTCTGTCCGTTTGTCTGTCCGTCTGTCCGTCTGTCTGTCTGTCCGTCTGACCGTCTGTGTAGACGTGCAGAGCAAATTCGGCTAAAAGGATTTTTATGAAACTTCATATTTAAGCTTTTGCCATCAATGGCACGAGTTGATCAACTTTTGGTAAAAATCGGCTAACTAAAAATGGAAGTTTACCCGTGTCGATTTTAAGATTTTTGTGAATATTTCACAACAGAAAAATATTTCGAAAAAAATTATTGAACAAAAGTTGCTATAAAAGCAATAACTAATAACTTTTATTTGAGACGTTTTTTGATAAAACGAAAAATTTCGAATAATTTCTGTTAAATTTTTCGAAATTTTTCCAAGTCTCAATTTTTTCATACTTATAAAACGTTTCCATGGTCATGATAAATAATATTTCTATTAGAAAATATTTGGGCAAGTTATTTCTAATCTGCTGCTAGAATGTATTTTATATAAGTACTTTACGATGGCGGTCGGTCCTGTGGTGGCCACAGCTGATTTTTTTGTTTATAAATGTGACTGGAATATCCCACCATATTGACCGTTATTACCCACTTAGGTGGACAATACGGGTCATTTAAATGTTTTAATTAGCATAAACTTTAAGAGAAATTTAACTTTTACAATTGATTCTCTATTGAAGAAGTTAAATGCAACTACTTTAATAAAATATTTTGTATGAAAATTATAAAATATTAAAATATTTGTATGACAGTACTACACAAAACTTACAAACTTTCTTGTTAAATTAGCAGCATGCCTGGCAGCTTGCCTTGCCCTCAAATTTGAATCAAGTTGATGTATACACTTGGCTAGTAACTTGAAACAAGTAGCTTGCCCAATCTTCTTTCTTCTCTACTTACTCAGTGTAAACTAGCCTTAACATGACGTTGGTCAGTTCTTATCGAAGTTGGTGAATTTATCTCTCCATCTATTGTTTAGTGTATTGTTTTCATCTTATATATTTTTTGGCTCATGAAATCCACTCCGTGAATCTTTTCCTACATATTTATGTTAATATATAGGTTAGATCGTTAGTGTGTATATGTACGCATGTATGTATGTTCCCTCAAAACTAAAGAATAGCTGCATCTATTTAAAAAATAAATGCACCAGCCTGTTTGTGGCATCGTTTATAGTAAAATAGGCCTATTTTCTGGCACTCAGGCACTATAACACAAAGCGTCCGAGACGAGCGTGCAAGTTTGTTGAAAGCTGAAATGGTTCATTTGTTGTTTTTAAATTTTTTTATGATATGTTTTTCATTATTCTTCAACACAAAAAATGTATACTAATATATTAATTAGTTTGTCCATGGCATCGTTAATTGTAAAATAGACCCGAATTCTTTTAAACAATTCCTTTTTTTAAACAATTTTTACAATTAGCAGCTGTTGATATATAAGGGAAGTAGAGTGGCAGAGAGAGAAAGAGAGAGAGAGAGAGAGAGAGAGAGAGAGAGAGAGAGAGAGAGAGAGAGAGAGAGAGAGAGAGAGAGAGGTGAAGGGAGGAACAGGCAGTGGGCTCGTCAACTAGTGTTACTATAAGCTCAATAAATTTCCATTTTAAGCTCGTTAATTACTTCCTGACATCCACTATTTTTGTTTGCGCTCAAATTTTATTGTTTCTGATTCCTACCACGGTATTAATGAATTTCCGGATATTGAATGAGAAAATTCAAAATATTCGGATATATCCGGATATCTGGATAACAAATAAGAAATTAAAGATAATAGATTGAATCCAATATTCATGGTGTTTTTTAACTCATTTATTTATTATATACATATATACATTAATAATTCACAAATAATAAAAAAAAATTATATAATTAAATTTATTTCGTTTTTAAAAATACGTATTTAAAAAAAATAATTGCATTGAAAGTTTCAAAATTCAAGCGAGTTCTAATTTTTGTCCTAATCAGGCCTGCAATTGAAAAAACCCGCTCTGTTGCAGTAGATGTTGGTTTTATTGTAAGAAGTGCATTAAATAATATATTTAAATTATCTGTCCTTGTTTTTTTGATTTTCCTGATTAATTTGAAATGAAAGCTTTAATTCTAAAAATAGATTGATTAACGAAATGAAAGCTTTAATTCATTTACATATTTCGTCATGTGATTTAAAGGAACTCTTGTAAAGGCACCTATATTAAGAACCGCGGCAGATTCGAGGTCGCGGCAAAAGTAGACTACCAAGTACAATAACTATAATTAATTTTCACAATAGAACAAATTATCTCCAAACATATTTGTAGAATGGAGCTTTAGCTACAATTTGCCGCATGGTACACAAATATGCGTCTAATGGTATACAAGATGGCGTCTATAACGCAATTTGTTTATTTACTATTACATGACAGTTCTTTTCCTATTAGATAGGTAAAAATTCGCTGAAAATTTTGATATATAGATTGTTACTAATTTTATTTCAGGTTGTTAGTCTTGTATAAGAAACTGTACGGTTGTGCGCACCCGTTAAAATTTAAAACCTGACTTTACAGATTTGTTACTAATCTATTTCTATTATTTTCAGAACCAAAGGAAACAACAACCCAACCTGCTCTAACTACAACTCATATCTTAATAAACGGTCATGGAATTGGAGGTTGTCACAAGGGAAGATGTGGTCCGGAGGCGGCATGCAGACCCTTCGCCAACAACACGTATATGTGCGTATGTCCACACGACTCATCGCCACCTACCACAGACCTACGATGTCCCAACAGACTGACAGGTGAGTGTTTTTTTACTTCTTTCTTAAAATACTGCTGTGACATCTGGTGTCATGTACTACGTACTCTATGATGAGTTAAGAGGTCGAGACATATAATTATAATTAAGATAGAGAATTTATTTCACAGGCGCGTTAACATTTAAGGATTTACGTAAATGATGTTTACATATGCTTTTAATTATCTATTTCAAACATGGTAAATGTTACATATCATATTGCGTACAATCATTCCATTTTTCTTGACCAGAATGGATGAATTTATCTCTCTCTCTCTCTCTCTCTTTCGTTCTTTCTCTATTTCATATGTATTTAGTAGTAGACAGAAGCAAATTGAGGACCTGAAGGCTGTATGTCTTGGACAAACCGTATTAATATAAAAATAGTAGCAGACCCGTTGCCAACAACGTTGGCAAATTGATATCGAATAAAAATCAATATAAGCAGGAATCAATTATTAAAATTTGCACGAGTCTGCGTATATTAACAAAACAAAAAAGTTTCTTTATTATACCTAGGAAATCCTAAAAAGCTGCTTAATGCGTGTGATTTAAAAATTAATATCAGATCGGATACGGCCCGCGGGCCATTTGATGGGCATCAATGGTATAGCTGTTTCTGATTATACCTAGGAAATTCTAAAAAACCGCTCAATGCGTGTCGTTTAAAAATTAGTATCGTATCGGATACGGCCCGCAGGTCATTTGCTGGGCATCAATGGTATAGCTGTTTCTGATTATACCTAGGAAATCCTAAAAAGCCGCGCAATGCGTGTCATTTAAAAATTAGTATGGGACCGGATACAGCCCGTGGGCATAACATTAATTGACACAACATTCTTTAATCAAACCAAGGTATATACTGACTGGAGAGCTAAGAGCTATATTCTCGCTAAGTAAGCTGCTTGGTGGAGGTACGTCGTTCCCAACACTCAGTTCGTGACCGACCGCATACCGCAAGACCTGTTAGCACCCAGGAACTTAGCGTTACGGTCTGACACACAGGAATTAGGGCTTTTATATATATACATAATATTTAAAAATTAATTTTACTAGGCGATTTAAGTGCATCTTTTTCATTCAAAAAAATGTACGCAAGTGACGAATAAACCATGCTTGTAACTTGGTACAATTCTCAGATGATTTTTAGAAAAGTTTGTACTATGTTCAGTGCTAGTTATCCAAATCGTCCTATACCGAATCCCTCTACAATATCTAAATTTGTTACCAAATTTAAACGCCATGGATGCCTCAATTTGAATCATACAAGAAGGAAACGAACATCAACTATACTGACTGAAGAAAAGAAATTAGAAATTGCTTTAGCCAACGTGGTGGTCGAGCGCACTTAGTCGTGCGGTTTGTACTGGTGGAAACCCAGTACGATTGTCCGGTCTGTGGTTCGAGCCTGCTTCGTTGGTGATATTATTCGGGCGAGAATAATATGTTTACATTACTCTCATTTTCACAATCATTCACCCTTCATCCAGGTGTAGGAGCTCGCCCCCAGGCATCGGCGATTAGCCTCGTTGCAGAAATAAAGGCCGATGTAAAATAAATAATATAATAATAAAAAAGAAATTGCTTTAGAAGTTGAAAGTATTCACTGCATAAATTTCATAATAGCACAGCAAACTAATTACATATCAATGGGAAATATGAGCTTGATGCTTTTGAACAATTACACTTATATTTGGTTGGAGAGTTCCACATTTACAAGTCTTGATCTTTTTTTTTTTTGATTTTATATTGGTTAAAGCCGAAAATCCAAATTCACATAAATACGACGTTGCAAATTGTATTAAGACATTTAATGCTTTTCTTGATATAGCTGGAAAATCTTCTTGAAGAGAAATCCAAAAAGTATTCAACGATATTTCTGAATGTTTTAATTTTAGATTTATGTCACTAGAGACAAAAATAAGTTCTTCCTCTTCATTCATTGTCAATTCGAAAATTGATGTATCGTATGTTAAAAATGAATTTCTGACCCTGTCAAATTTTTCCATTTGTAAAGTTGGAAAATATTTTTCAATATGTTGCTCCAATAAATTCAAATGCTCAATAATTGTTTGTTTAATTTTCTCATAGCAATGTTTTTCAATAGATTCAAATTTTTCTAAGTTACCGTTCTGTCAACGAGTATTTTAGTTATTCTACAAAATCTGGCGGCACACTAACAAACATCTCGCGGCACACTAAAGTGCCGCGGCACAGTGATTGAGTACCACTGGCTTAGATAATGCAAAATGTGATTTTTAATTCAGATATTTTTGTATTCGGAGATATGATTATTGTCTTTTTACCAAATCGCTGAACTGGTTTATTTTCCTTTTATTGTATATGTTATCTTACGTTAAAAGAAAAGCTTTGTTTTTATATTTCACAAGAAAAGAATTGACGAAATATTGGATATCGCAACTTTGAAGAAAAAATATATACATCTTAATTATTATTTTATGTTATACACCAAATATATCTCTTCAGATATTAAAGATAATTAACATGATATTTCTTTGCAGTTCCAATCACACCAAAACCTATACACAACATAATACCTCCTGGAGGAAGTAACGACACAACTGCAAGCAATACCACAACAGAATATATGGTAAGTACTTGCAGCACGGTATACGGTGTAGATGTGATGGCGAACCTTTTGAGCTCGGTGTGTCAAAATTGGATAAGAACCTTGCTTAACTCGGGTACCGTGCCACGTCTAGAAATATCCATAATTTTGTAATATTCGCAGCCTTAGTAAAATAATTATATTTTTGATGTATTTATTTGTTAAAAAAACAAAAACAAATAATTCTTTACATTAGTGACTTTTTTGTTGCTGATTTGCATTTGCTAAATTCAATTGAAGGTTGGTATTTCGTGCACTCAAGCCAAAGCAAGCGCTACTAACTTCATCTATCAGTAGGTTTCTTTTATTGGTTTTAATATTATTTAACGCCGATAATAAGATCTCACAAAAGTACGTAGATGGAAAAATTGTGAATAAAGTCATCGCTCGATTTTTCAGTGCTAAAGTGTCCGGTAATTGGTTCCAAGCACTCATGTTTGTAGTGGCACTCTTTTCCATTCTCCAAACGATTTCTCTCCAGATTCTCAAGTTTGGTTGTCAAGTCGACAAATAACTCGAGCCCAGATGCGTTCATTGTTCACGCGTGTCATAGGTTCGCCATCACTGTTATATGACAACTCGCCACGAGCCATTTCACCGTCGACCTTTCCGTTTTTACTTAAAGACCTCTTTGTAGACCACATTGGTGGTTCTCCTCTCAGGTACTAGGATTACCAGAACAGGGGCGCACACAAGGGGGGGTCTAAGGGGTCCGGACCCCATCGTACTGTGAGTACTTCTCACAGTACGTTTTTTTTAAAGGACCTTTTTTGCTCTTCAGTTAAAACTTAGAAGTGAGGACTTTTTTTTTTTGCTCATCACTTAAAATTTAGAAGGAAGGATCTTTTTTTTTTACTCTTCACTTGAAATTGATATTTCGCCCTGTGTTTTGCCTGTTTATAAAAATTATGTCTAATTGGACCCCCCCCAAGCCAAAAATCTGTGTGCGCCCCTGCACCAGAATGCTAGATGAACTCGCTCTGGAGCAGGACACGTAAAACTGCCCATGTGAAAATCAGTTCTCCCTCAATTTCCCTCGAAATCCCTGTAAATTTGAGTATTTGTCCTCTATAAACGAGGAGATCTGGTCTGTCGAACCTGAATCGCCGAAATATCCGCCTTTGTATGTTAGGTTATTACGATAAAAGAAAACCTATCCTCATATTTTATACTAAAACATTGTTCTTATGACTTTCTTAAAATTTCACCACAGTGTGGCGTCATTTAGTGTTCTAAACTACTCATAAAGATTTCCTCTCGTGATATATCATATTTTTAAAGTGATATGATCAATAAAATTACATGAAATTATAAGAAATTGTTTAGAATTATGCAAATTTAATGTGTTTTGTTTGTGATTTTTAAGTAATTAGCAAATGGAGGAAATAAAATTATGCAATTTTGTTGTAATTGATGTTTAGATAAATGCCAGACATTGATAATTCAAGATAAACACTAAAATTTGCAGTTTATTTTTAAAAAATACTAAAGACTTTCCTGCATCCAATGGAGCTCTTCTGGTTAAAGTTATATATGTGAATTTCTCTCTCTTCGTCCCTTGAAAGCAAAAATCATTTACAAGTTCGCTTCTTTCAGTCAAGAGTGACATTTCGGCAGTAGCTTGCTAATGTATTTCTTGTTATCCTTGGCTTATTAGCTGCGGTCGAGAAAAAAGTTTTTAAAATATTGTAAAAGTTTGAAATATTGTTGTATTTTGTTTCAGCAACACACATCACAAAGATCTCTTATCTCACAACATGAAGAAAGTGTATATAATGTTAAAATATTAGCTGGAGCGTCAGGGTTAGCATTAGTTTTATTAATAATCTCCATATTGTTAATTTGGTGGAAAAGAAGAGCGATAGCTAAACTAGTAGGGATAGAAGCAGACAAATCACCATATTCGGTAAGTACTTATTTCATATCGTATCAAAAAACCAACAATGAATGGGGAAATTATAGAATTTGTTAATGAAATTAAATACTTAGGACTCATGTTAGACTGTTGCTTAACTTTCAAGAGTTATTTTCAATATATACATAAAAAAATCTCAAAAAAATTGTATTTCTTTTCTCGCGTTTCAAAACATCTTACATGTTGGGCTAAGTCCATAACTTATAAATCAATCATACAACCACATTTTGATTATTGTGCTACTATTTCATTTCTTTTTGACAATACGAGTATACAGGCACTCCAAAAACTTCAAAATAGAGGCATGAGAGTAATTTTGAGGTGTGGTAGATTAACTCCTATTCGCCTAATGCTCGACACTTTGGGTTGGTTAGATGTTAAAAACAAAATCAAAGTTCTAACTTTTATTTTTATTTTCAAAATTATTCATGGAGAGCAAAACTATCTGACTAATTTTATTACTTATAATCATGAAATTCATAGTTATAACACGCGAACTAGTGGTAATATTTATGTATATAAAAAAACAAACCTTAATGTATCGACGAATTCATTATTTATCAAGGGTTGTAAAGAATACAATTCCTTACCAGAAGATGTTAAATTGTCCAATAATTTAAAAGAATTTAAACGTAATATTTACAATTACTATTATTCGATTACTTAATCATAGTTTATTTTGCTTAATTCAAATCTGAATACTGTAATATTATTTGCTTAAGTTAATGTATTAAAAATATAAATATAAAACTAATTGTACTTTTTGTAAAACTTTTCTATTTAATTTAATTGCTGATAAATTAAAATTTTGGTGTTAAAAAAAAAAAAAATGTAAAAATAATGCACACTTTTGTTAAAAATGTCTCTTTTTTCTGTACGATTTAATTTTAATTACTGTAAAATGTATTATTCTCGTGATATTTCTCAATAAATATTATTATTATTATTAACAATAAAGAAAATCCATTGCATCAAAATTACAAAACAATGTCCAAACCCTTGAGTTACTGAAGACCCTCAGGGCCGGTTTTTGAAATCTTAGTTCACTATAACCAGAGCTGGGTAGTAATTAAATACTTTTGTAATTAATTACTAATTAAATTACTTTGTCACACAAAGTAATTTATAATTGAATTGCTTTGTAAAAAAAAGTAATTGTATTCAATTAATCTTAAAATTTTGAAAAATAATTGATAAAGAAATTGTTTTTGGTAATTTAATTACTTCAAGTATTTGAAATTACTTCAAGTAATTTAAATATTTCAAATTTAAAAGATTCTTTTAAGGAGACAGAATTATTGTACCTAGAAGAATACGCAAAATTTTTACAACCGATTGCAGAAACACTTGATTTTAAAAAGTGAGAAAAATACTATTTATGGATTTTTATTACGCAGTATTATATCTTTAAACTTGAAAAAATTATAGAAAATTATGAACACTCTACAACTATAAATATAATTGGTAAATTTGTTTTAAATTGTTTGGCTGGAAGGTTTTCTTATATTTTTTCAATAAATGAAGAGTCTAAGGATTCTATAATAGCTGCACCAGTCACACCAACAATAAAATTATGCTGGCTAAATGTTTGAGCAATTGGTGGTATTATTATAAAAGGAAATAAAAATATAAATTAACAATGTTCTCAAGTATTCTTTCAAGTATTAATTGTATTTTTTTGGAGTTGGTGTATTTTACCGGAATTTTAGGTCAAAAGAAAAAACATCAAATTATTGAATATCCAATACCGGTTTCGATAACTTTATTATCTTCCTCAGTTGATCTACGTGGACAAAAACAAAAAAAAGAGAGAATACAATATAATGCAATTTTTAACTAATGAGTGTACATTACAAAATTATAATATAAAATAAGACTTACTCAATTGTATGATATTAAAAGTAGTTGTATCAACATGCTGATGTTAAAAAGTAGTACAAATAATCTAATAATTAAAATTTTTACATTCAATAACATATTAAAAACATTAAAACACGATGTGGTGTTCAAAATATACATTAATATTAATTGTATTTGTTTTTCCTTGTTAAAAATGACAAATAGAAATGTTATTTAATTATATCATTTATTTAACATTATAATAATCTTTTTTTTTTATTTATATATTAATGTTTTTTTTTTTAAATAAAGTAACTGAAAAAGTATTTAAAATTACTTACTACAATTACAATAGTAATTGGCAATTGAATTATTTTTTTCCTAGCAGTAATAATTTCAAAAGTATTTTAATTACTTTTTTGTCAGAGTAATTACTAATTGTAATTAATTACTTTTTGCCCAGCTCTGACTATAACCAAATGGTTACTTATGGGATTGTTATATTGTAACCGAGTTTGAACAAATAATTAAATTCGGCTAAGTTCTCAGAAACCAGACCTTAGTTGTAACTAGATTTTGAAAACTAAACTAAGTTTTAACGTTTAAATTAGGCTTATGATAATTTTATTTAGCCTATAGGTTATTTATGTCGTCTGGATTCCTATGAAAGCTGAATACAGGTCAAGAAAATATCATATGACCTATTGTTTAAGATTAATTAATGAATACCGGTTTTTAAAAAAGGTAACAGTAACGATTCCAATAACTATCGTCCTATTGCTATCACACCGACCTTCTCTAAAATAATAGAAAAGGCCATAAAAAAATAGACTGGTAACTTTTTTGAAAAATCATTTTTTTTTTCCTGTGAACCAGTTTGGATTCCGGGCAACCCAGTCCACATCTAAACCTGCTATAGTTTTATTAAATAAAATAATGGAGAATATTGAAAAGGGTTTGCACGTTGCAGGATCATTTTGTGATTTGAGCAAGGCGTTCGACTGCGTGTGCCCTGAAAAACTAGGTGTAAAACTCCAATATTCTGGTGTGAGAGGAATAAATTTTAAACTTATAATGGACTTTCTACCGAATAGGCAGCAATGTATTCACTTCAATGATGGCTGGTCGCCGGCAATGAATATAGACATGGGAATTGGACAAGGAACTATCCTTAGCCCTTTCTTATTTTTAACTTAAATTAACGACCTGCCGGACAACATGGCAGCCATGACTGTACTCTTTGCCGATGACTCGTCGTTTATTGATGAAGGAGTGAATGTGAACAATGTCAAAAGGGCATTAAGTGACACCCAGTCTCAGGCCTTACAGTGGTTCACAAGTAACGGCTTAAGTTTAAATACTGAAAAAACAAAAACAGTAGTTTTTAGACTAAACATTTGGACAATACTGAACTACACTCGGATGCCACTGTAAGGTTCCTTGGGTTCAACTTCGATGCCCGACTCACTTGGCAAGAGTACATAAACCACGTGTCCAAAAAACTCAATAGTGTTGTATTTATGTTAAAACGACTGATGCTAAAGGTGTCAACGGAGATTGTCAGAACTGCGTACTTCTCCTTTTTTCAATCTGCCATTAGCTATGGCATTGAGATGTGGGGTGCGTCACCTGGCTGGCAAAGAATTTTTATAATTCAAAATCGAGCCATCAGGACTTTAGCCCAAGTTTAGCCGCGCAGATCATGCAAGCAAATTTTCAAGGAATACAAAATTCTGACAGTTCGGCTGTGTATATATTACATATACTAATGTATATTAAGTCCAATGAAAACGACATACTAAGACACAGTCAGATACATAAGTACAATACTAGGAACAAAGAACTTTTTACCATTCCTAGGCACAGATATAGTGCATCTAGAAATCTACCCTTAATTGCAGGTATCGGTCTCTATAATGCCCTGCCAGCTGTGCTCAGAAATAGCTGCAATGTCGAATTCAAAAGAGGCCTAAAAAACATACAGCTTGAAGGAGCGTTTTATATAGGGTGACCATTCGTCCCGATTTTTGCGGGACAGTCCCGGATTTTGATTGGGTGTCCCGCTTTAAGACATGTCCCGCAAAAGTCCCGCAAAAGTCCCGCAAAAGTCCCGCATTCTAACTTTTGTGCACTTCACTTGATTTCTTGACTTGTATTCAGTGATGGGCGCGTAAGTTACATGATGTAAGTTACCTCATTGTTGACGCGTAAACAATTGATGTAAAATAAACACAAAAACTCTTGTAAACAATGTAAACAATAATTTAGACATGCGCACTTGTTTTGAATTACAGAACCTCATTATCAATACATTTTTATAAATAATAAAATTTTAATGAAACGATTTTAAATGAAAAAGTAAGTATATAAAATTAGGACAAGCCAATATACATATTAATAAAAATCGAATTTGCAGCATTATACATACAAATTAGTAAATATGAATATGTTAAATAAAAAACTTTTTTCTTTAAAAAATTCAGTCTAATTTTTTTAATAACAAAATACATTAAATTTCACCTATAAGAAAATCAGCCTATATTTTCTAATAACGAAAAGATTCATTGCTAATTTTGCATAACGCCCTATATTTTCTTTCATTTTCTTTAATTAAAATAAAACCTAGTTCTTCAGAACTATTCCTTTGGTTTCTTCCCACCATTTTTTTAATAAATTTATTGTTTTGAACTGAATATACTTGTTTATAAACTCTCTATTATTCGTATTAAATAACTAAAACTAACCTCATTATTTGACAGTTTACAAAGTTTACATTGTTTACATTGTTGACAAGTTTACCAATTGTTGACATAAGTTTAAACGTAAACGTAAACGTAAACAATTAAAGTTTACGTGTTAACGCCCATCACTGCTTGTATTTGAAGAGATGAGGACCTTTTTTTTGCTCTTCACTTGGATTCGGGAAATGAGGGCCTTGTTTTGCTCTTCACTTATATTTGGAAAGTGACGACCTTTTTTTCTTGCTTTCTCCCGCATTGCCTTCTTAAGAAAATGGTCACCCTAGTTTTAAAGCGTCTGAATTTGTAGATACGATTAGTGTCGTAAAATTTTGAAACATATTATTGCTTGTATTGACGTAACTTACTGTATACTAAATGTATAATCAGCTTCAATAAAATGATTTGATTTGATTTGAAGATATAGCTTTCGTCTTGAGATTATGCCCCTTTTTTTATTTTATTTTTAATGGCCTTTGCTGCTTTGGCAATTAGCCAGGACAATTTTTACTTGAGAAAATTTCCATGCCTGAACGGGAAGTATGCCCCTTATTTAGAAAGCTAGCACATCGATCATGTCCAGTTCATAGACGATTTGATTTTGTCTCAAGATATATTTACAAGTCAAGCCCACCTGGTTTTACTGTAGAATCGTTGATGAAGGGTCCTTTACAGATTACTTCTGCCATTCTGTTATCTTTAAGATGTGTTAAGGGCGCTTATCGGAATTTTAACTTAAGAGTTGATTTGTTAAAAGTCTTATGGATTTGAAGGAAAATGTTTTAATCCAATTTTATTGTGGACCTATAAAGAACTTGGTATCGTAGATGTGGTGGGGCTGTGAAGGTCTTCATTTACTAGTTAACCCTCACAAAGAGATTCTACTTTTTGTTTACATTGTAATTTTTATTTACTTCTTGTTTACCACTCTTGACACTGCTGCAAAATTACTAATCATCTAATTAACTAAGCCAAGCTAAGCAGTGATATTTTTGTTAATATAAATAAAAATTCTGATCGTACAGAATGAAGAACATAAATATTTGATATTAAAATTTGTTTTTTTCTTGCAGCCTTCAACACTTAAAAAGAGTCTGTTACCATCAGATAGATATACAATAAATACTCAATATTCACCGTGCCTTACTTTCACAGTGCCATTATTACAGAGTGACACACTCACATTTCAACATGAAATTGGAGAAGGATGTTTTGGAAAAGTTTTTAAAGGTGAGTTTAGAAAAATCATTTTTTGATTGGTAATCTACTTAAACAACAATTTTTAAAAGAAGTGCGATATAGGCTATATGGCTGATATTCTAATTAACGTTCTGATGTATTTCTCCCTCACTGACTCTAGGTGGTCTAGTATAGTAAAAATTGCATGTGCGTATTTTGTCTATCAGCTTAGTTCATTGTTTAAGCATAGTTACGATAAACGTGCATATTCACTGTTCGTGTTTGTGGGAATCCACTGTGTGTGTGTCTTATTTAGATTCGAGCCTTATTCTAAATGAACCAATGCGTGATACCTGTTAAGGCCTTATCACACTAGAGTTATTATTCAAGTCTAAACTTGGAAAATTTAAGTCTTTGCATTCGAATCGAAGTCTTATGTGTGTGATAGATTGACAAAAAACCTAGGTCTTTAAGTCTGAGCAAATACATCGAGATATATTTACCCTGTCTTTAGAAGACAGACGAAATCCAAATCTTCAAATGCGCGTGCGTGGCCTCTCCCTCTCAGTCAGATTAAGTGAGATGGGTCTATTGTTAACGTTATGTACGCAGAAGCACGTTACTTTTCCTTGTTTCACGTGTGATAGCTGAAAACTTGAAGACTTGAATCCTGGAAAAAGACTTAAGTTGGTTTTACACAGTTCAATTAATTGATCAATAAATTGATCAAGTTTTTTGTCAATTAATTGAAAAATTGATTGGCAACCTTGGAAAAAAAACATCACTTTACACACATCAATTTATTTATCATTTTTTTTGAAAATTTTTACATTACCAACTCTAAAACATGTTGACATATTTATCAAAATGAAAATACCGAAAAAATTTTCACAAAATTACGAGCTGTGAACAAAAACAAAAGAAATAACCTAGATGATGATAAATTAGAACGTTTGAGGTTATGTTAGATTTGAAAACGAAACACAAATAATATATTTCGAGGTTATGCTACAACTAAACAGTTGGCAATATCTTAACAGATAAAAATACATCTAGAATTCCCTAAAAAATTTATGAAAAATTGACGAAAAACTTGTTCTTTTTAAAATAAATTGATCAAATTTTTTGTCAATTAATTGATCAATTAATTGTCGAAATTTTTACACTTTACACACATCAATTAATTAAAGGCCAACTTTTTCAATTAATTGATCAATAAATTGAATCGTGTAAAATCCACTTTACAAAATAAAACTTGGATAGCGTTCTAGTGTGATACGCCCTTTAGGCGTGATTAAACCCTAAGTTCGTAAGATTCACTACTTACTCAAACACCTTTTAAAAAATGTAGTATATCTAGATATTTTATTTATACTCTACTGAAAATAAAAAACAATCTGCAAGAAATAACTTTTTTGTTCAAAAATCTTTTTCCGTTTCTTATCTTAATCTACGCTTTAAGAACTTCCATTTGATACACCACAAAAATATTTTAAAAAATAATTAGGTGTTTAAGTCGGTTTTAAAAAAATAAATAATAATAATAATAATAATAATCGTATGTACAGAAGCTACTATTCACATTAATATGAATTGCTATTTTTTTATAATTTATGGACAAAACTTATACTTAATTTATAGACATATAAATTAAGTATAAGAGTTATAGAGTGGGCTACAAAAATAATTTGACAAAAAATGTATCTCGTCCATTTATGTTTGCATCATTCGCTTTCATTTTAATTATATTTTATTCGCTTATATTTTTCGACTTATATGACTCGTGGAAATCTCAGTATTTTTCCTACCTGGGGATTAAAGTACTGTGTATGCATGCCCAATTTCAATTCTCTAGGCCCAACCGTTTGATCATAATTACTACCGCACTGATACATGAGTAACGGTATAAGTTACTACCAGGGACGTATTTAAGGGGGGGCTAGGGGCTGCACAGTTTCCCACTGGTTATACCCAGTGAAGCATTAATTCCCTCTTCCTTTTGCTATGCTGCTACCAAGGACCCCCAAAATTTTAAAGGCCTCCAAATTATGTAATTAAAAAATATACTACATTTAAAAATTTAAGGAGGAAATCACATTTATTTTTTTAATTTTAGGAGAGTTGCGAAAAGAAGGAAGCGATCATGTGGAAATAGTCGCCATAAAAGTGTTAAAAGATTCAGCAAATAAAAAAGCAGAGGAAGATTTCATGAGAGAAGTGGATATAATGAGTGCCTTTCGGCATGATAATATTCTCTCATTAATTGGCGTTGTTTTAAAAGGTAATTTTTATTGTCATTTAATCATGAATTTTTAAATAATTAAATATTGTTAATTTTATTTTTACTCTATATATTGTAAGCAAATGCTCCGTAACTTGGGGCTTTAAATATAATTTAATTGATATTAACAATTCCAGATCCAGGTATGAGTCCAATGATGGTTTTCGAATATATGGACTATGGGGACCTGACAGAAGTCTTGCGACAAAATGCTCGGACTTTCAATACCATCAGTTCTAAGCACGTACACACGTTGTTGGATAGCCGAGGACTTCTGTTTTTGGCTTTGCAGATTGCAGCAGGAATGAAATACCTCGCAGCTCAGAGATTTGTGCACCGTGATCTGGCTTGCAGAAATTGTTTGGTGGCCAAAGGATTGATTGTAAAGATCGCAGATTTTGGAATGAGCAGAGATGTTTATACCTGCGATTATTATAAGGTAAATATTTACTTATGTATTGAAATACTCGTTGAGGCACAATAAGCCATCTGCAATCATATTTTGGTCAAAATAATCGACAAATAGGCGTATGTTTAATTCCTTATCAAAGTGCTGTCCAACCTTTTTGCCTACGCGACACACTTAGCATTCTTTAAGTAAAAAGAAGTTATGTATAGTGCATTTTACGGTTTTGTAGGTATCTAGCAAGTAACAACAAATTGTGGGTAGGTACATATTAAAAATCATAAAATTAAATAACTTCCATCTATAGTCCGTTCAAAGGTAAGAATGCAGTATTGCTCTTATGGGATATAGGAGTGATGTTGCTAAATGTTGTAAAAGGGTTAAATATGCCAATGAACCCAAAATATTATGCGTAATTTTATATTATTTTGTTGATAATTTATTGAAATTAAATGGAAAAAGTATCACGGAAAATTGAATAAATAATTGTACCACGTTTTTAACGATCAGCGCGTTTTACAGCTGGCAACCTCGCCAAGAAAGAAGAGGATAGTGTTATTGGAAAACCCTATTAGAGGGTATGAAAACTACTCCACTACTACTCCATTTCTGATGTACTATTTCAATTCACATTAATGTGCGTTACTCAGAAGAAAAAAAATCAGATTTTTAAATCCCCCCCTCCCCCGGATTATAAAGTGTGCCACAAAAGATATTTGGCATATTTTTGGCAAAACTTACTTTAAAACAAAGATATTTAAAAATACTTTTCGCTCAAAACATTTTAGAAAATTTTTTTTCAACGATACAAAAAAATTGATATTTTCGAAAAAATAATCTTATCAAAAATTTCTATTGGCTATTCTAGATCTCATCTATGTACATTTTCGAGATTTTTTTAGTATTTAAGACCAACCCCTCTTATAAATAGAATGGGGTGAAAAATATATGGACACATTTTACGTGAAAATCATTAAAGGTCAGAAGAATTCAAAATCTAGTTCCGCACAATGCTAAATAACTATACAAAATTGTTATATTCCTTGAAGTTATATTAACACCTTACATTGACGTAAATATGGTTGCGTAAACTCAAATTATTTTACTGACCGTGATGTTGTTTTTGTAGTCTGAGGGTCTATTTTACAACTTGTAGACAGTTACTTGCTCCCTGTCCTGTCACCTATACACACTGTACTGTCCCCGTAGACAGTCCCCTATGCAGTGGCGCAGCAAGGATTTTTTCTTGGGGAGGGCCGAATCAAATTTCAAAGGCACTCGGGCCGTATAAGGACCTCAACCTCATTTTTTGTGGTCCCTGAAGAGGTAATCAAAATCACTTGAGCTTATTTAGGAGAAAAATATATTTAAAAATGTAAAATATACTCTCTTCCCCTTTTCTGTTTATAAAAAATGGCAAAAAACCCTTCGGGATATTGAAAGTTCCATCACTGCTTATCATTTTGTATGTAAAATAGACTAAGACCCAATGGTCCCAATGGGGGGGGGGGGGCTTGTGCCCCCCTCCTGTATACTCCACTGTTGTCGAGTACAACTTATATCCGTCCTTTTTGTGTGTAAAACATCATAATTTCAAAAATAACTAAGATATTGATATTCATATTTATCAACAAAATAAAACCAAATACCGATTTTAAGAGCGCGATTGTCTCCAAAACTACTCTCCTTATTATATTTCTACTATTTCTACCCTATTTCACGTTTGAGGTGTCATTTTAATTACATTCTGAAGGTTATACCGAAGTCAGATTTCTACTTTATCTTATCTGAATCGAGTAATTAGTTGTTTAAAACAGTTTTATCATTTGACTGGGCGAATGTTTTAGTCGATGTGTCAGGGGGAAAAAGGATCAATGCTCCCTTTCATATAATTTGTTAGAGCATATTTGGAAAGTGATGTATTTTCACTTGAACAATAATTATGTCACTTTATCAAGAGTAGACAATCTTAAAAAAATGTTTATTAATACGAAAAAAAAAATGCCAATATTGTTAACAATGATGAATTAACTACTGTTGTGGTTAACAAATTTTATCTTCAACTCTCCGAGCAGCGCAGTATAATCTGCTGGTCCTGGGAGCCCCCCCTTTTGCTGCGCCACTGTCCCTATATGATGTTGTTTTGTATTCAGCATTATCGATAAGAGGCCATTTTGAAATTTTGATATATTGAGATCAGTAAGAATAGACTTGTAACTTGAATAGGCAGTGGTGAAGTGAAACGGGAGCGCAAGGGGCTGGCGCTCCCGTACCTTTCATTTGAGGCGGAGCGCGTCTCCTGTGTTTTTACTCCAGGTATTTAAATAATTGAACTGCTGGAATCGCTCGAAATCACTGGTTTAAAACCACCCCTTTCTACTCTTTATGTGCATATGATGATATAAGATTATCTTTGTTTGACCTACAAAACTCTATTTATTTCTCTATAATTTTTATTTTTACAATCAAAATTTTATATTTTTCAGATTGGTGGATCTCGTTTATTACCAGTCCGTTGGATGTCCCCAGAAAGCGTAATGTACGGCAAATTCACCTTAGAATCAGACATCTGGTCGTACGGAGTTGTAATGTGGGAAATCTACAACTACGGCAAACAGCCATACTATGGTCACACAAACGAAGAAGTAGTACAACTAATAATGCACGGTACCATGCTCAGTCTTCCCGAAAACTGTCCACCATACATCGCAAAACTAATCCACAACTGTTGGAAAGTAGAACCAAGAGATAGAATCCCATTCGCAGATATATATGATGAATTACAGTCCGCGTATGATTGTTACGAGAGTGAAGATCTTTTCCCAACGGAAACTGATGATATGAAGGAGAAAGACACTAAAATAATACAACTACCTCGACCCCCTCCGGAGCCAATAGCTCAACTTGCAGATCTATTGGATGCAGCAGGATATTTGCTTCCTCAGGAAACTACCAGAGTGAATTATTTACAGACTTTATCTGATTGAGACTTGTATGCAAAACTTTCATATTTATGTTAATGTAAGATTAGGTTAAGTGCCATAAGATTATATGTTAATATATAATAAATTACTGTTTTATGTATTTTGTTTTGTTTTGTTTTGACATTGAGATCTGATTTTAGAGATTTTACAATGAGAACAATTATTTAAATATATTTTATTTCATACGAGTTTTTTGTTTTATTATCAAACAATATTACTAGATTTATAACATACTAGCAGAAATACCCGTATATTATACTCTGTTTTTTAATACAAAGAAGTGATTAAAAAATTCCGTGCCAGAAAGCTGATCTGTGATTGGCTACCGGCGAGTCGTTTTTACATACAGCAAATTTTCATCACAACGGTAGCCATTACTTCAAACTGGCAACCTTAAAATTATGTCAAAATGTTGGATGAATTAATCACATGATTGGTTTTCAGATGCGACCTATTTTTAAATTTAATACTTGCAAGAATGTTACCTTTTGTTTGTAAACATTAATGCTTATTAAAATGTTATAATGTAAATCTTCCTTTTGCATTTAGTATTTGGAATTAAAAAACTATAGCAGCGTTGCCCGGGAAAAAATAAAGTTTATTAAATATATTTATTTATTTTAATCTACTATTGTATTGATATATGCTTCTTACACAAATAATGTAAGTAAGGGCTTCTTTGTAAACATTGATAGTACAGTCATTTGGTAACAAGACGTATAAGTGAGAATAAGTGTCCCGTTGTGCTAACCAAGGAAAAAGCAACAAACGTTGCCCATGTGAGAATCACTCATCGCCCAAGGCGGCGCTGGTCACATGATGCATTTTATCTTGTACCTTATGAAGTTATTTGTTATGATATTTATTATAATTATTCCGTGATTACTCCTTATCTATAAATCCTACTTATATAGGTCAGAGCACTTTTTTACCGTTAATAAATGCTCTTGCCACCGAAGAAAGTTTTATTCGTATAGTCTTAGGGGTTACGAAAATGTTGAACAGCAAATTTAATGTTATAATTGTCGTCGAAAAATGAAAATAAAAAATCTGGGATATATATCCTCAAGAACATTTTTGTAGCAATATTAAACCCTAAAAGTCCTTCATGTATATATTGAATATGTATATCTTTTATAGTTTCACCGCCATAGCATTTTAATGTGATTAATGTAATTTTACTAAATTACATTTTTGTACATGTGTAAGGGTAACCTCTATCAGCAAAAACCAAGTCTATATCTCTCATTGGGCCTAAAAGATATTGAGGAATCAGTGAAAAAGCATATTGCCCCTTTAGGGGTGAAATTTATAAAAAAAAAAAAAAAACTCAATAAGTTTCTAAAGATATTAAAAAGACACTTATATGCCAAAACGGAATGTTATCTCAATAAACATATGAATGCGAAGCGTTCTACAATTTACCCCGAATGTAGATTTAAGGGTTGTTTAGGGCAAAATCCTGAATTTCGTTCATAAATATTTGTAACCTTTATAAGCAAAAACTAAGTCGATATTTTATTGGTTCCAAGATTCAGGAATCCTTGAAATCATATTTCACCCCTTTTTACCCACTTAGGGGTCGCATTTCAAAAAAATCTCATGTTTGTGGGTGCTTACATCATGGAGAAAATATGCTTTCCGAATTTCATGACTATGTCCAAGGGACGTTTTATAGAATAACAACTAGCAATTTACTCGGGCTGCAATTAAAAAATATGTTAAAAAGATATTTTAAGTTTTGAAGTTAACAGTTTTAATCCCGAAACACTCCCTTAGAATGAGAATTTTGAGATGCTATATGGCCTCTGTTCGAATCTTGGTTTTACTCTATTATACTAAATTTGGTTATAATATGTCAAACTATTTTTAAAAAAGATTCGTCAAAAGCAAAAATAAATAAACCAAAATAATAAAGTTCTTAAATATCGGCAAAAATAAAAAAAATATAATATAGATGTTGTCTCATAATATATAAACTAATCATAGTTTATCTAAATAACTGAATAAAGATCAGTGCTGTTTACCGACAATATTTGAGCCGAACATTTCCGATGCTGCACGAAGAGCCACTATCTGAATATAGTCATCCTATCAACTATTGAACGATAATTCCTATCCCCTCACTGCATATTTAATAGATATTCCAATGGTCCAATATAATTAAAACAAAATTATTAATTTCTCGTTTCTGATGGGACTTTTTTTGAGATTTAAGGCATTTCCTACCTATGTGCAAAATTTCAACTCGGTAGCGTATCTGGAAGTGGGTTAGAATTTCCGGACATATCACATGAAGATACCATTGAACCTGTCAAAAATATCCTACCAAAGTCAGCCATGATGTGAATGCAGTAGCGCCTCTATCGGTAGTGTCAGATGCCCATAAGAAGGTCCATTCCAACACCCGAATTTTAGTTATTGCAGGTTGATAACACTGAATGAAATGTCAAATTCTGATGCTGTCAAGTTAACCTAATATATTCGTGGACTTTTTGTTAAATTTTTTTCCAAAGTTTTTCTTTATATAGTGGTGTTCAATGAACCTTCCCCAAATAAGTTATATTCTCTGTCGTATGCCTCTCTTGACTTCCGGGGAAGTAAATTTTGCCAGGTATTTACTGCAATATGGTGGGGTACTTACAGCTGACAGCACATTTCAAAACAACAAATCAGTGATACCAACATATAACAAATATTGCATAAAATGATATTATCTGTCTCACGTACTGTATCTGTAATATCTGTAATCTGTAATACGGAACTAACAGTTAATTTTTTATGTTGTATATTGACAATACATTTATAATATTGTCATAGTCTTGGTTCACACGGATACGCCAAAGTCTGTTTACACCACAACAGTCACCAAAGTAACCAGATCTAGTTTCGTATTACAAATTGAGACGGATTATACTGTTTATCTATTAATACAACTTTATCAAATTAAAGAATAAATGGCAAAGTAGAAAAAATATAAGGCCTTTTGCCGCACTTGTCTATTAGAAAACTCGTCGCTTCGCGACTCGTTTTCTAACCTAGACGCGTGCGGCAAAATCATGCCTTATGAAACTTGTGTTTTAATATACTATTGTATCCTTTAATTTCAACTTTAGTGTTAAGGTTTATATGATAGGTGGCTCTGATATATTGGCATTTTTTTCGGCTAAATATTGAAATATGTTGAATATTGAAAAAACGTATCATCTACCGTTTTCGATTTAAATAAAACATTTCTTCTCTTATCATAATTGGCTTACTGAGAGAGTTTGAAGCTTGTTGATGAACCAAAATTTTCACGAGTATCATTGTCACTTATGTGGCGAAAAAGTACAAATATATAACTTTAAAATATATCACTCAAATTTTTCACAAATTAAATCTGCGTCAGACGTCTACAATGTACAAATACTAAATTCCAATGAACAGTGACAGTGAAAAAATCAAATCTCAATCCTGATTTTAGTTTCAATTATAACTAAAAATTTAATCATAATAATGAGTAAATATTTAATTTAGTTACCACTGTGAATAACTGCATTGTGAGTGATGTACCTTACTCATTAATCAAGTCTTGAAATTAAAATTTTAATCTCAATCGTCAATCATTAGCTTGATTGCAATTTGCCCAACTCTGGTCTTACGACAGCACAACAAACATACAATACATTGCCCTTTATATATTAGATGTTCATTAAAAAAAAATACTCTAGTTGGCTTTGGAATTACCACATTTATGAAGGGATGACCACATGCAGGTCCGCCGCTACCCGGAGGTGAAGGGGTGTATTGCACCCGGGTGGCAGATTTTAGGGGTGGCAAATTTTTATTTTTAGTATTAAACATTCATTAATTGTTAGCTCAGAAAGATCAGTGTTCGATATTTTCGGTTTGAAATGTTCAACTTTTAAAAATTAAAATGTTTGGACATACAAACATACATGCACAACAGACAAACAAAAAAATACATGAATTTATTTAGTAGAAATTAAATATTGTTTATCACTATAATATTATTTATCATTTAATTTATTTGTAATTGGTGTTTACAAAAACACATTTTAAAGAATCGGTATTACACGTAAATCAAAAATTAAAACAATTATAATTAATTCAACCCGACATAAATATTTTTCTTAGTGATAAACAAAATATATACAAAAATGCAGACAAAAAATAAAAGGATATCAATAAATTATAAATCATACAAATAAACTATTAACAAAATTACAAATATCTAAAATAAACATATTAAAAAAGTAAATAATTTCAAGAATTTATCTATTTCAAAATTACTTCAAACGAATTCTACAAAATAGGAAAATACAAGGTGTTGCTATTAAACTGAGACTCCGCGGATACGGATGCGGACTTGAAGCTTACAATCAAGTAGAAAAATTGATGTGAAGTGTGAATTTTCACACATTGCAGGGTTTTGCAGGTATATAATAAGTGAAGGCGGCATACCGAGTGTGTAGGACAAATGTTGCTTTATAGTAATCACGGCATAATGAACGATATTATAAAAATAATTTATCGTCTGTTAATCTAAGAGCTTTAAAAACAAATTTTATGTTAGAATATTTTTTTGTTAATTTTAATTCGAACACCTAATACCATTATTTAGGTTTCTAAATATGTGCAGTATTTTTTTTATATTACAAGGTTCATAAAGATTTTGAATATTGCGCGTATGTCTTCCATTGGTTGTTTTAAGTCATATGCTCCACCCCTCTGGTTTCGTATACATGACACATAGAATGAAAATATAATTCCAACAATACCAACTGGTTATTAAATTCACGCTCTTAAGAATTTTGACAAAATAATTTAAACAAAATAAAATTGGAAAAAAATTGTCTCCTCTGCCCGGAGCGAACCCTAGTTTGCTGCGTAGCAAGCGAGCAAGCTAACCAATAAACCAGTACATGCCTTCACACCAATGTACATTACTTAGATTTTTAGTTTAAACCATCTAGTCTATAGGGTGTGGGACAACACAATTTTGCACAATTTTTTTGCACAATTTTGGCAAAAAAACGCATCAAAATAATTTATTTTAATAATTCATTTTAATAATTTAGTATACTAAGCATTATACCATCGAAGCGCTCTGTTCACTGTACTACATAATATCATTAAATATTTTACATGGTCAAGCAAAATACACAAAAAATGCGTTATTTTCCGAAAACATAATCTGATCAAAAATTCCTGTTGTACTATTCCGGTTCACACAAATGTACATTACTTAGACTTTTTTCATTTAGTTTAAACCATTTGGGCTGCAGGGTGTGGGACAATTTTTTTTTGCACAGTTTTGGCAAAAATCGCTTCAAAATAATTTATATTGCAAAAATAAAATTTTGATCGTTAATCCACGTACTAAGGGCTTTCATTTGATACCCTACGCAGAATTTAAAAAATAATATTTTTTTTTTCGATGAGTACATATTTGTTTATATTTTTAGAGGGATATGTTTTTTAGACGTTTTAGTATTTTTCCTATGTGCGGATCAAAGAGTTGTATAAGCATGCCAAATTTCAACTCTATTGGTTTAGCCGTTTGGCTACAACTTTTACTGAACAGACAGACAGACAGACAGACGTAAAAATGACGGTATAGGGGTTTTTTGGTCATACCTACAAAACCCTAAAAACAAGCAACATTGTAGTAATAGTTTTAGCGGTCGCGCGGTTCCTACAAACAAAAACATGCCAATTGCACAATTTAGTTGGGTTCAAAATCATGCACTCATTGTCTTTGATTAAATTAATTTTGCTCTAATATTTAATGTAAACTAGAACAGTGCTGTCCAACGTTTGCTCATAGTAGAACCATATTTAATTCTAGATATGTTTCACGGGCCAGATTGAGTTGGACTGGGCGGACGAAGGAGAGACAATCACTGAGGACGTGGGGTAGTAAGTCCAAAAATCACTTTAGATCGAAGGGTCGGTGATTTCGTGGGGGCTGTTTGAAACTCATTGGTCTAAACCATTCAAAAACTACTGGTAAGTAATGTGCGTGACTAAACATCAATTTAAACGTCCGAGTAAAAAATTTACTCCACTTTGAGCATTTTTCAACGCAAACTTGTACGAAAACTGATTCGAATTTATCTATATGATATCCGTTTGGAAAAACGGATACGGACCCCGGATACGGATTTGTATTTTTGTAACTGTAACTGTTTTGTTTACTGTAAAGATTACAGTACTATTCAGAGACAAAATATTAAACACTGTTAAAAATTAGACAGTGTTTAACATATTTATAGGGTATTACAAACCTTTAGGCGGAACTATATGGAATTTAAATTTTCTTAAGTTGTCATTAGCTAATTTTTTATATATTGAAGTTGGCTTTTCCTGAATAAAATGATCAAAAGCTTCAATCAATCGGCTAAAGTTTTGAAAATCTAGTTCCACCTGAACCAAAGAAGTAGGCTGTATCAATTCAGACATTCACATAGTAACTATTTTTACAGACCGCCAACATATATAAGGAAGGTATTGTGATCATACCGATTTTGACATTTCGAGATTTCGATGGATCTCCACGAATTGAGGTCCATACATAGCATGATGTATGTATGTATGTCTGTCTGTCTGTTTGTCGGTCCGTGTACACGTACAGAGCAAATTCGGCTAAAAGGATTTTTATGAAACTTCATATTTAAACTTTTGACATAAATGGCACGAGTTAATCAACTTTTGGTAAAAATCGGTTAGAAATGGGTGTTTACTCGTGTTGATTTTAAGATTTTAAAAAATATTTCACAACAGAGAAATATTTCGAAAAAATTTATTTTACATAAGTTGCTATAAAAGCAATAACTAACAACTTTTATTTGAGACATTTTTTGATAAAGCAGCATAAATTAAACAAGTACTTTGTGATGGCGGTCGGTTCTGTGGTGGCCACAGCTGATTTTTTTAAACAATTTCTAAACTAAACACTGTTTAAAGAAAGACGGCTGAAAACTGTAAGAGTTGGTAGTGAAATAATTTAAATATATAATCATACTTTTTAAATATATGTCGAGATTATTCTTCCTTGAAAATACAGAATATAAATTTTCTTGAATAATGCAGACAATAGAAGGCAAATTAAGAGAGAACGTTTGGATAATTGGAAAAAATCTTGTATAAAATACATTCTAGCAGCAGAGTAGAAATAACTTGGCCAAATATTTTTTAGCAGAGATATTGTCTATTTACCATGGAAACGTTACACATAAGTATGAAAAAATTGAGACTTTGAACTAAGTATGAAAAAATTGAAATTTTGAAAATTTTTCAAAATTTTTCAAAAAAAGGAAGGCGAAGCGCAGTGATGACCAAAAAAAGGAAGCGTGATTTTTGCCCCTCAACTCTTTCTTGCGCCCGAGGTGAGTGCCTCGCTCGCTACACTCTAGATCTGGCCCTGTTTATAAGGCTTTTTTATGATTAATTAGACTTTTAGTGCCGGATTACAGATCCATGTTCTGCTCTAATATCGATACCTAAAAATCGTCCCGGAAACCTATTTATTTCCCCGCATGTCCCGCATTCAGAAACAGCCCGGCAGCGAGGTGTATTCAAGTTTTATAAAATTATATTTATAAAATAAATATAAGCAATTTATAAAATAAATATAAGCACCTGTTCCAGACAGCAATTCGTGTGGTAGTCGATCTTTGACGAGGTCTCTGCTTTGACATAAGTAACAATGCACTTCGATAGATAAGGAGAAGACTGCAATAAAACCGGCAAACGTTTTTATTGCACCTAACAATATGTCCCTCTTTAGCCATAGACAATAGACAGTCACGTTTAGTGAGTGCATTATTTTTCAGTGTTCTGAGTTTAGTCAGTTGTAAGATGTCTTTTGCAGTTAGTTTATGACTTTAATAATATTTCTATTAGGGTACTAATATCTGTTTACTATTGTTAATGTTTAATTATTGGTGTTTAAAACTATTTATGGTGATCAAAACTGTGATTTTGACTTTATGCAAAGGGGTGTTTCAGTGAAACTTTGCATAAAATCTTGGAATATAAACATACATATGTAAAAAATGATGAATAGATACGTTTATTTTGGAGGCATTGCATAATAAGTTACCAGACTTAATAATTTGTCACTTTAGTATAAAGGTGCTTTGTAAAAATGTCTGCCCCAGGCGCCAAAATATCACCGCACGGCTCTGCTACCACTCTGTTGTTTGAAAAATGTTGATTAAATTGTAACTCATACCCATTTCACACTAGAACTTTAAGATCGGATGTTAAAGTGAATGTGTCTTTAAACGCTAATGTGAAACCGTATGGCCTCGTCTAAATACAAGCGATGTTTAAGACAGAGATCTGCGTCTTAAACATCGTCCGCATTGCCAACATAATTTCTATTATAAAAAAATACTCTTTGAATTTGTGCTGTCAACATTTTATATTATCATAAACAACAATACTGTATTATATCGACGTTATAAGAAGTTTATACTTATTGTTATAATAAAATTATTTATTTTAATAATGTGTTTAATAAAATACAGAGCTACAATAATTAAGATAAAATGTATCGACTTACATGTTAATACAGGTGTAATATATTCTTTATTGTAGTGTCTTTATTGTAGAATGAAATGAAATATCCATATTTGTTTATAATAATTCAAAATGTGCGTCTGCGCAGACAGTTCAAAACTGGTAATTTCATGACGGTAACTTAAGGACAAAATTACTGTAGCTGATGACAGCACCGGAGATTTAAACATCAAGTGTAAAAGCATACCGATGTTAAACAATTGTGAACTTTAAGTTCACTCGTCTTAAAGTTCTAATGTGAAAAGGGTATTAGCCACGGTAACTAGAATGAAAAGTCTCTGAATAGACAAAATCAACTTAACCACTGTAACTAAAAACAAACAGTGTTTAAAAAATTAAACAGTGTTTAAAAAATATTTTTGAATAAGAAAAAAATAAATAAATAAACACTGAATTTAGACAGTGTTTAATTTAAAAACTGTTTATTTTTTGTCTCTAAATAGCCCTGTAAATGTTTAATATCTGGCATTTTTATTTCAAAAAGCTATAACTCAGTAGTTTTTCGAATTGGACCTATGTTGATATAACTTTTATTTTTGTATTTAAATTAAGGCACTTCGACCGTTAGGTCATTTGTGCAGTTACATTGTTTATAGTTACATAGTTATTTCTAATTAATAAATTAGTTAATGAATGCACCCTTAAAGTCTGGCAGATTTCTTTTGGAACACTTGTACATAGCTGGCATTCGGGATTTCAAATAAGTAATTCATATGACGCATATTCAATGCACTTCGATTTGATTTTGAAGTCTTTAAACTGTAGGTCAAAAACACGTAACAATATTTGTATGGCTGCTTGTGAAAATTTTAAATTACGCGTCTAACATCTAATCCAGTTACAACATAGACAAGCTGAAGACATAGTTCACAAGAACGTTGCGTTAACAACATGTTTCGTAGATCTAATTTACTGATATTCCTCATTACATTAACAACAGTTCAAGTAATTTATTATAATTAAATTAATTAATAATTTAATAAAGTTTATTAAAGTTTTCCCAGGGGACTGAATTTAAAGTAACCAAACAAGTGTTTCTTGATGTAAATCATGGAGATAAGGAACTTGGGAGGATAGTTATTGGTCTGTTTGAAGAGATTGCACCGAAAACGGTTAAGAATTTTATTAGGATTGCAACTACAGGAGTTAATGGGAAAACTTATGCTGGATCTTCGTTTCATAGAGTGATTCCACGATTTATGATACAAGGTGAGTCAATGTAAAAAAAAAAAATTACGTGTAGTGTGAAATTTCACACATTTCAGGCTTTTGTAGGTATTTAGTCAGTGAATTATGATTATTAGAAGGCCAAACGATGAATGCCTATCACTACATAACACAATTACAAGTGTTGGTTTTAGCACGTCAAGAAGGTTGCAGTTAAATTTTTTCTACCGTGTATCATATATCTCGGATAATACCATAATATATATTTTAACGCTTTTTTTTTTGTATTACTGCAAAAATATCATTCAAGTCCAGACCTGACAACTCTGCGGGCGATCTTTTGTCACGCAAGAGCATAACACCTACAGAGACATTCAGATCAATTCTGTAAAAATTTACAGTGTAGTAACTTTACTACAAGATAAAACATTATAAAAAGTATAATGACTTTCATTCATGCTAGTAACTGACCTTGCTCATAGTGACAGATTTAGTTCCTATGATCATAGTATTCGGCCAGGTATTTATTTATTTCCCTAGTCGATATTTGCAAAATAAATTTACGTACCTCTTTTCTACCCATAACAAAATGTATCCATATATATACAAATATATTTTTTTAATTTTAGACAAGATATTAAACGAAAATCTTAATACTTGGCAAAATTTAGTCAAATAGAAATGTATTTCAAAAATCAATTACCGTTCCTTAATCTGCACAATAAAATTTAAATTATTATTATTATTATTATTATTATTATTATTATTATTTCAATAACACAAAAACTGTAATATTTTCCAAAATCGGATAAAAAATTCCTCTCGTATTCCTCAATATTTTGTGAAAAACCAATTTAATCAAAATTCCGGTTCCCATCAATGTACCTTATTGAGATTTTTTTCAGATTTTTAGTTCAATCCATCTGGGAGATAGGGTGGGGGACAAAAGCTTTTTGCCATTATATTGATAAAAACCCAATAAAAAAAAGAAGCGTTTTCAAAAATAAAAATTTGTTTGTGCATCCACGCAGTGGCGGATTAAGCCTTCGCCGGGCCCAAGACATTTTTGATTTACGGGCCCTCAACCTAGAGGCGTTCAAAGTGAAGAGCAAAAAAAAAGGACCTCACCTCCCAAATACAAGTGAAGAGCAAAAAAAAAGAAGGACCTCACCTCCCAAATCCGGGCCCTTGAAAATTACGGGCCCAAGACAAATGTCTTTTTTATCTAAGGCGAAAGTCCGTCACTGCATCCACGCAATAAGAGGTTTCATTTGATACCCCACTAAAATTTTTTATTTTTTCATTAAATACGTATCTGTTAATATTTATACCGCGCAGTATTTTTTTGAACTCTATAGTTTTCCTATATGTGGGTCAAAAAGTTTAACAAGTATGCCAAATTTCAACTTTTTATGTTCAACCGTTTGGCTACAATTTCTACCGTACAGACAGACAAATAGACACATGAGTGACGTTATAAGGTTTTTTTGGTGGTCATACCTACAAAATCCTAAAAAGACAGACAAACAGACAGACATCATGCTAAAAATGGTCAAAACGTTATGTAGGGACCTCAATTCGTGGAGATCCATCGAAATCTCGAAATGTCAAAATCGGTATGATCACAATACTTTCCTTATATATGTTGGCGGTTAGAATAAAGAAACGATTATTTTCTGTTCTACTTGAAATTGATGTATCTCGCTTATCATTTACGTGACAGCAATATTACAAAAACCGTCGAAGTACTAAAGGTCCGTTCGGCATAAGCTAATAATCTATACATTCTACATAATTTACACAAGAAGCGTTCGTCATAAAGTTTCTGTGTGCTTTGTGCTGCACGAAGATCGTTCGGCATATACTGTGCAGTGCAGTTTATGTTGCACGATCGTCACAAGTTCAGATCGTGCGGCAGTCTGTGCAATAGTGTTTTTTCGCGGTAAAAATACAAGTTATAATTTCTACAAAACAATATGAGTGAAAACAATCAAGATATCATTGTTTATGCCTGCAGCATTTGTAACATAAATAGTACAAACATGAACCTCATGATGGAACATGTAAATACACTCAAAAAAACTCAAAATTTTCTGGATACAAGTGGAAATGTACTTTAAATTGATTTGTAGTCATGTTTGAAACAGTACTCTCTGCATATTCAAACACTTTTTCCAAAATATTTTCTGGTATGGAAAATTCTTCTGAATTGTCTTTTTCATCAAATAAAGTTTCTTTTATATTACTTAAAATCATCCCAAAACCTTCATGCGCCATTTATAAATTATCGTACAAAACAATTAGCAGGAGACAGACTTGATGTAATCACACACATATTATTCATTTGTTTACAAAAAAAAAGGTTAGAATAATAGTTTGAATAACTGCACAACCTGAACAAAGCGTTCGTCTTTGACTTACTTGCACAGTCTGCACAGAGGTCACGTGACAAATAACTTTCACGACACACAGAGGTGGATTAAGGCTGGTTGAGGCCCCGGGCGCACGAGACAATATTGGGCCCTTTAAAAAAGAGAGAGACAGGGAAAATACATGTTAACCATATTTTTAAATAAATAAGCGAATATAAACATACTATCAGGTTTTACCGCCGATTGTAAACTTGTAAGTAATTAAAATTATACATATGAAACAAAACTTGGTGTTATTAGTGGAAAGTTGGGGTTTTGCGGGGCCCTTCAGAAGTCGGGGCCCAGGGCGCTCGCCCGGTTCGCCCGCTTTTAAACCCACCTCTGACGATACAGTTAACACTGCACAGTTATGCCGAACGCATCTTAAATAGCTATGAGACTTGAGAAAATTCACACATTACATTAATTTTTTGTACTAGAATTTATGACGATATATTAAAGAAACCATTTTAAGAAAACTAATTAAAAGACTATTGTCTTAATATTTTCCAGCAGCGCCATGGATTTTCCAATTTAGTTAATTAATTTTAATTGTTTCATTTACTAAACACTTAAAATTGCACATAATACAAGGTAATTGTAATCATAAAACAGCTACTCATTTCCCTTCATTATGCATCGCGAAGATCTATAAGAGAATATTGACCTCTGTCTTACTATTAATTAATATTTGGACACATTAGAAAACTACCAGTTAACAATTACCGGATACATTTTTTTTTCTAACCTTGATATTAGCATGTAAATCTTCCATTATTTAATTTTACAGTTATAATAATAAATGTGTATGTAAGCATTTGATGATTCGTGTTGATAAACAAAAATAAAGATCCGCTAATTTATTGATTTGTTTTTGTTTTAACTTTGAAAATATTTTAAAGATGAGTTTTAGAAATCAATAATATATAAATATTTGTCAAATTAAATTCTAAATCGTGATGCACGAACAAATTCTTTATACGTATTTATTATGTAGGTACGCAAACAGGGTCCGGGCAACGCTTCAGAGCCGTATAAAGGTCTTGGCAGAAAAAATACTGCCTGCTTTTTTATTTTTAATAGAATTATTTTAACCGTAATTTTTATCTTTATATATAAAAGAGAATATTTGTGGCTATGTCCGGAAATTCTAACTCACTTCCAGATATGCTATAGAGTTGAAATTTTGCATACAGGTAGGAAATGCTTTCATCATAACTAGAAAAATCGAAAATCTCAAAAAAGTCCCATCAGAAACGAGAAATTAATAATTTTGTTTTTAATTATATTGAACCATCGAAGTATGTATGATGCGTTCAGTGAGATCGCGGGAATTTCGTTTCATTGGTTGTTTGGACAACTATAAGTTCGTGGAACATCGGCCAATACCGTTCGGCACGATTAATCATTGTTCTGCTATAGGTGATTTTATTCAGTTATTTAGCAAAATTTATGTTTAGTGTATGCATACTTTTCTGGTTTTTTATTTTTGCGCATTTTTAAGAATTTTGTTAATTTTATTTATTTATTTTTTATCTATTATTTTATATAGATATTTAAATATAATAGTAAAATATTTTATATAAATAAAACAGAAAATCTGTGTATACCGAGTTGAAATCTGGTATATACATAGGTAGGAAATGCAGTCAAAATAAAGAGGCAAATCGAAAATCAGAAGAAAAAAAAACTTGTATCACTTATGACGTAGACATAACAGAAAAATTGCTTATAAAAAGAAAACAATTTTTTTTCAATGTTTTTTTTTCAATTGGATTGATATTACGGTAGTTGCGAAGGGACAACCTAAAACTAAACTTTTGAAATATCTCACTTACTATTGACTTACAAGCAAAAACGCACATGAGAAAAGTTGTTTAAAATAAAAAAAAACAAATATAATATGTTGTCCTATAAATTATTCAATTGGTTGAGAAGCTGGGATAGAGCGGAGGGGGGTGGGTGCTAAAACTAAAATACTGGAAATATCTAGATTATTATTTACTTTACATCAACAATTTATAAAAACAATTTTTTTTTATTGAAGAACGATTATTTTCTGTTTAGTGTAGCTTTTGAATATTTAGGGGGACAGAGGGAGCGCTACTTATAAACTTGAAATATCTCTCTTATTATTGACTTAACATTAAACATGTGCATAACAAAAGTTGTTATAATATCAATAATATAAATAAATAAATAAACAAATCTTTCCTTAATATATCAGACCTATAAGAGATATCGACTTGGTTTTTGCTTCTAAAGGTTACCCATACACATGTACAAAAACGTATTTTACTCTGATCTACCCATAAACAGCAAATCTAGATTCAAGGTTAGTTATAAAACGCTTCGTATGGCCTGTGTTTTATTTCTTTTTAGCACATAGACGTCTGTTTAGAATCTGTACATGTATTAAAACTCAAAAACGGCTTAACCGATTTTAGTGCTATTTGCAACAGCGTCTTGCAAATTTGTCTGGAAATATTTTAAGCTATATATCATCGCTGTATGACACCAGGCTTCCGATCAATTAAGAAATATTTAGAAAAAAGACGGAAAATTTTTCCGTATTATAAAAAAATATAAAAGATACACATATTCAAAATATATATTAACGAATTTTAGGGTTTAATATTGCTACAAAAATGTTCCCGACAATATATATCACAAATTTTTTTATTTTCATATTTGACGCCAATTATAACGTTAAATTCGCTGTTGAACATTATTGTAACCCCCTAAAGTAATACGAAGAAAAAAACTTCCTTGGGTGGCAAGAATATTTACTAACGAAAAAAAGTGCTCCGACCTATATAGGTACGGTTTATAAATCAGGAGTAATTATAATAAATATCATAATAATTATAATAAATAATTTCGTAAGGTGCAACATAAAATGTTTCACGTGATCGGCGCTGCATTTGGCGATGAGTGATACTCACATGAGCATTTTAAATGGCATTTTCCTTGATTGACACAACGGGACACTTATACGTTTTGTTACTAAATGTCTATACTACCAATGTTTGCAAAGAAGTTCGTACTTAAATTATTTGTATAAAAAGTACATATTAATACAATGGTAGATTAAAACAAATAAATATATTTGAATGTAAAACGATTCGCAGCTACCAGTCTTGAACAGATTTCGAAATGGGCCCGATCTAAGCGGGCAACGACTATTTTTTTCGGTAGCGAAGCAGCGGGTATACTGCTAGTAGTTTATATTTATAAAGGGTGATCCAATTTGGACTCAAGGATTTGTTTTTTGAATAAAACACAACATATTGGAAAAATCCGAATTTTATTGTTACTAGCGTAAAGTATAGATTTGCCAATTATTTATGAAATATGATGTCGGCCAAATGCCCTCCACGACTCCGCTGACATGTTACCATTCTTTTAGCGAAGTTTTCCGTAATAGTTTCCAATAAATGCACGTCTGATGTTCTCTTTTAGTTCTGGAATCGTAGCAGGCTTGTTAACATAGAACCTTTCAAATAGCCCCAGAGAAAAAAGTATAATGGGGTTAGATCGCAAGACCTCTTTGGCCAATTGATGTCGCCCTTCTGAGAGACAACATGAGCAGGAAATTTGGTTTGAAGTAAAGTGAGTGTTTCACGTGCTGTGTGACATGTGGCTCCATCCTGTTGAAACCATATGTCATTTAAGTTCAAATCGTTGGTTTCATTGAAAAAAAAGTTGTTTAGCATCTTCCGATAGCGTACACCATTGACAGTAACAGCGTTACCAGCTTCGTTCTCCAAAAAGGTACGGGCCAATGATTCCTCCAGCCCATAATGCACACCATACACTGCACTTTTGTGACTGCATTGGTTTTTCTTGAATAGCATGTGGATTTTCACTACCCCCGATGCGACAATTTTGGCGATTAACAAACCCATTCAAAAGATAATGAGCTTTATCGCTCCGATTTGGATCGCTAAAAGAGTGGTATCATGTCAGCGGAGTCGTGGAGGGCATTTGGCCGACATCATATTTTATAAATAATTACCAAGTCTGTACTTTACGCTAACAACAATAAAATTCGGATTTTTTCAATATGTTGTGTTTTATTCAAAAAACAAATCCTTGAGTCCAAATTGGATCACCCTTTATTAAGGTTGCTTTTAAAAACTTCGGATGCGCAATGGAATTACTATCGGAGGTATAACTTTATTCCGATGTTAACTTTTACACTGCATTTTTTATTCTCGGAGTTATCCATGGTTTTAATATTTGAGGTGTGTAATTTTTTTTTTTTTCGTATTGAATTACAATTCAATATTGTCTCCCTCAAAATAACTTCTTTAGGAAGCCACACAGCGCTGGTTACTGGAATAGCTTTCAGCTGGTCGGTTACGGACGTTTGTTTGTTTTTGAGTGTCTCAAAATGACGTCCCTAGAGGTGATTTTTCAATCTTGGGAAGAAGAAAAAGTTAAAAGAACTCCAGTCAGGCAAATAAGGTGGCTGAAGAGCCACAGGAATGTTTTTACTGGACATAAACTCGTTTATTGAAATTGTTGTGTGACAAGGCATTGATGAAAATCTGATGAATGGTAGTGTGAGTCAAATTCAATTATTCCCCGATCATTCTGACTGTCAACCCACCGTCTGAACGCACATGATCCCGGATTCTGTCGATATATTCATCAGTTCTTCATTGAAGTTGAAGGCCTTCTGCTGCGTGATTCATTCTCAATCAACTCTCTTCTGCCTTAAACCACCAAACAACCTGGGTTCTTGACAAAACACTGTCTCCGTAGGCCTGCTGAAGTTTTGCAAAAGTTTCCGTTACACTGTGCCCAAGTCTGAAGCAAAACCTAATAGCACACCTTTGCTCGAAATGAATGTTACTCATTTTTAGAACGCACTAGAAAAAACTCTTTCACGAAAAAAAAACGCTACCGATAACAAAATTACTCTAGCGACTTCAATCTCGAACTGAAGGCGTAAAACATGTTCACCTGCCGCCCCTCCAAGTCCCGCGTCCCAAATGTTGCCAGATAAAACGCTATTTTGCCAGTCCAGTTTCTTAATTTACACACCTCCTATATAGCGTTGCCACCTAAAGCCTTAAACAGAGATGTGCCGGATCACATAAAAGCCAGATCTGCGGATACAGATACGGATAGGGATTATTTGTTTTCTGATCCGTGGATACGGATACGGATCTGACATGTAAGTAGAGGGACCTTGAAGCGATAGTTTGATATATCGTGCTGTTCCTATAGACCGTTCAATTGATAGAATGCAGTACAGGTTAAATGCAGTTTCGAAAACCACCAGCAAATTATGTGATGCTCGATTTAACATCAGTCTAAACGCCAAAATAAAATTTACTCCACCTTGGGCATTTTTAGATGCAAGCTTGTATGACAACTAATTTAAATTTTTTTATAAGATATTTGTTTAAATTCCGCCTTCGAAAACGGATACGGACCCGAGTATGGATTTGTATTTTTTGCAGATCATCCGCAGATACGGATAGCCAGCACACCACTAGTCTTTATATATAAAAGAGAATATTTGTGGCTATGTCCGGAAATTCTAACCCACTTCCAGATATGCTACCGAGTTGAAATTTTGCATACAGGTAGGGAATGCCTTCATCATAACTAGAAAAATCGAAAATCTCAAAAAAGTCCCATCAGAAACGAGAAATTAATAATTTTGTTATTAATTATATTGGACCATCGAAGTATGTATGATGCGTTCAGCGAGATCGCGGGAATTTCGTTTCAATGGTTGTTTGGACAACCATAGTAAGTTCGTGAAACATCGTTCAATGTCGTTTGGCGCGATTCATCGTTGCTCTGCTATAGCTGATAAGATTTATTTCTTCAGTTATTTAGTAAAATTTTAGATTAGTGTATGCAGAGCAAGACTGAAGTTGAGCACCTGTTTTCTTTATTTATATATTTTTTCTATTCTTTTATTTAAATGTTTAAATATAATAGTAAAATCTTTTATATACATAAAACAGAAAATCTGTGTGTACCGAGTTGAAATTTGGTATATATAAGAAGGCAAATTAAAAATCAGAAGAAAAATAATTGTATCACTTAAGACGTAGACTTAACAGAAAAATTGCTTATAATAAGAAAACAAATATTTTTTTTAATGTTTTTATTTTATTGGATTGATTTACGGGAGTTACGAAGGGACAACCTAAAACTGAACTTTTGAAATATGTCATTTACTATTGACTATTTTCTCATGTGCAAAAACGCACATGAGAAAAGCTGTTTAAAATAAAAATACAAATATATGTTATTCTATAAATTGGTTGAGAAGCTGGGGAAGGGAGATGGGGGAGGTGCTAAAACTAAAATACTGGAAATATCTCGCTTATTATTTACTTTACATCAACAATTTATAAAGATAATTAGTTTTGATTGAAGAACGATTATTTTCTGTTTAGTGTAGCTTTTGAATATTTAGGGGGACAGACAGCGCTACTTATAAACTTGAAATATCTCTTAATATTGACTTAACATTAAACATGTGTATAACAGAAGTAGTTACAATATCAATAATATAAATAAATAAACAAATCTTTTCTGTTTAATCTTCTTCTGTATATAGGTATATCATTTATATTTTTCATATATACATGTACATAAACACATGACCTGACTGACTCATCAACGTCCAGCCCAAATCACTAAGAAGGGAATTTTCGAAATACGACCCCTAAGGGGCTGTAAAGTGATTTCAGGGATTCCTCAATATCTTTTAGGGCCAATGAGATATTGACTTAGTTTTTGCTTACAAAGGTTACACATACAAATGTTAAGAACTAAATTCAGGATTTTATTCTAATCAACCTTTAAAGGGATAAATTTATTACGCATTCGGAGTGAATTATAGAACCCTTCGTATTTCCTATGTATGTTGAGTTATAATATTGTGTTTTGGAATATAGGTGTCTTTTTAAAATCTTTAGAAACTTTTTGACAGTTTTCTTTTAAATTTTCACCCCTAAAAGGGTAAATTGGTATTTTTTATTCAATAGAACATCCCCTGGATACAGAAACATGAAATTCGTGGAGGAATGAATATTTCATCTATGATGTGAGCACATATAAGGCAGAATTTTTTGAAATTCGACCCTTAATGTGGTGAAATGTTTCTTTCACGGATTCCTCAATATCTCAGACCTATAATGAGATATCGACTTGGTTTTTGGTTACAAAGGTTACCCATACACATGCACAAAAACGAAGTTCTGTATTTTGCTCTGATCAACCCATAAAAGGCAAATCTAGAGTCAAGGTTATTTATAAAACCCTTCAAGTGGCCTGTTTCATTTCTTTTTGGCACATGCGTCTGTTTAGAATCGGTATATTATGTATTAAAACCCAAAAACGGCTAAACCGATTTTAGTGCTATTTGTAACAGCGTATTGCAAATTTGTCTGGAAAGAGTTTCAGCTATATCTCATTGCGGTATGACACCAGGTTTCCGATCAATTAAGAAATATTTAGAAAAAAGTCGGAAAAATCTTCCATATTATAAAAAACTATAAAAGATACACATATTCAAAATACATATTAACGAATTTTGAGTTTAATATTGCTACAAAAATGTTCCCGATGTTATATATCACAATTTTCTTTATTTTAATTTTTGACGACAATTATAACGTTAAATTCGCTATTGAACATTATTGTAACCCCCTAAAGCAATACGAAGAAAAGTTACTTCGGTGGCAAGAATATTTACTAACGAAAAAAAGCGCTCTGATCTATATAAGTACGATTTATAATCAGGAATAATCACGGAGTAATTATAATAAATACCATCAAAATTATAATAAATAATTTCGTAAGGTGGATGATAAAATGCTTCAAGTGACCGGCGTTGCCTTTGAAAATGAGTGATTCTCACATGGGCATTTTATATGGAATTTTCCTGGGTTAGCACAACGGGACATTTATACGTGTTGTTACTAAATGTCTGTACTACCATAATACATGTTACAAAGAAGTTCATATATAAATTATTTGTATAAGAAGCACATATTAATACAATGGTAGATTAAAACAAATAATTATATTTGAATGAAAAACGATTCGTAGCAACCAGTCTTGAACCGATTTCGAAATGGGCCCGATCTAAGCGGGCTACGACTACTTTTTTTCGGTAGCGAAGCAGCGGGTATACTGCTAGTTTTAAATATAATCCATTGTTCATCTGAGTAAGCCATGATATTTTTTTTCTTTGGTTACATAAAATTTGACATTAAAAAATAATGACATTTTTCCAAACTTATTTGTATATTTTTTATGTTCAATTAATATACTTGAACATATTATCAACTCTATCAAATAAAATCTATTAAATATAAAAAACTCTATTTTTTTGATATTTTATTTTCCCATGTCTAGTTATTTTTCGGCTACCAACAAATCTGCCACCCTACCTTAGCCTATTCAGATAAAGTAACATCGTGAATGGATTTTAAGTAAATATTTATTATATATACAATATATGCTTCATAAAATAAGAAAATAAAATCAAAAAATTGATGTGAAGTGTGAATTTTCACACATTTCAGGGTTTTGCAGGTATTTAGTAAGTGAATGATGATTATTTTGGATGCGAAAACAAATTTTATATATTAAAATATTTTTTTTGTTAATTTTAATTCGAACGCCTAATACCATTATTTAGGTTTCTAAATATGTGCAGTATTTTTTTTTATATATCAAGGTTCATTAAGAATTTAAAAAAAATTGCGCCTATGGCTTCCATTGTTTGTTATAAGTTCCGCCCCTCTGATTTCGTGTACATTGAAACAGAATTAAATTATAATTTAAACAATTTCCACTGGCTATTAAATTTACGCTTTTAAAAATTAAATGCAACATTTGCCAAAATATAACTAGAATTTTGAAAAAATAATTTAAACAATATAAAAATTAAAAAAAAAAAAACAAAAAATAATATAGTCTCTTCCTCACAGGATTCGATCCCTTTCGGATCGGGTTACTTGGGTGAAAAATCAACGTAAAATACCACTAAACCAGCATACACGTTACATTGTGGCGTGTTACAAAGCTAAAACTTGTGTACATTATTAGCCAAAAATCACAAAAAATGCGTTTTTTTCCAAAAACCTAATCTGATCAAAAATTCCTGTCGAAATATTCCGGTTCACACCAATGTACATTACTTAGAATTTTTTCAGATTTTTAGTTTAAACCATCTGGGCTACAGGATGTGGGACAAAAAAATTTTTGCACAATTTTGGCAAAAATCGCTTCAAAATAATTTATTTTGCAAAAATACAAATTTGATCATTAATCCGCGTACCAAGGGCTTTCATTTGATACCCTACTCAGAATTATAAAAAAATATATTTTTTTTTCGATGAGCACATATTTGTTTATATTTTTAGGGGGGTATGTTTTTTAGATGTTTTAGTATTTTTCCTATGTGCGGGTCAAAGAGTTGTATAAGCATGCCAAATTTCAACTCTCTAGGTTTAGCCGTTTGGCTACAATTTTTACCGAACAGACAGACAGACAGACGACAAAATGACGGTATAAGGGTTTTTTGGTCATACCTACAAAACCCTAAAAAGCAATGAAAGGGAGGCGCAGATATTCAGAAAATCACTTGAAGAGCGGGGGTCAGAAATTCAGAAAACACTTGAAGTGTATGAAAGGCAGAAAACGTGTAACAAACCGTCAGTATTACATAAAAAAAAGTTAGATGTTTATATTTCATGCGACCCGGAGAAATACGGATGAAACCTGGAACCCGGACACGAACCTGTAAAACCCAGAACCTCTGGGTCAGATCCGAACAGGTGGCAACCCTACTCCTATAGTGTGAAACATAATGAATAAATTATTAAAACCTATTTTTATTTGCCATTGTTAATTGCGTATGAGAAAATTGTAATCTGTTACAGTTAAATCTATAATTAAACAGATATTTCGGTTAACTATATGAAAAATTAGATTTGCTATGTTAATAACTAACCTTGTTCTTAAATATGGCAACTGAAAACGAAGATATTACTAGTCAGAGCTGTAAAAAATGAGTTTAATAATAACATGGTAAACAAACAATTTTTCACACTCCCGGAATAGAATGCATGTGAAAAGTTCAAGTTTCTTACTTTTCCCTGAATATTATAAATATGAATTGGAATTCCCAATAAAATATTAACATTTAATATTTCAAATGAACCGGATGAAGAAAGCATCATGTACGAGTATTTCCACAAATAGATTATTTGTAGCAGTTGAATCCTTGAATATCGCTCATGAATATTTGTAGCATTTATCATGAATACAAATGTATAATTAATTAATTGAAGGTTGAGACTGAAGTGTAATGGTTTTAGGTGGAGATATTTTATATTCCAATGGTACGGGATCAATAAGTATTTATGGTAAATATTTCAAAGATGAGACCTTTGAAGTGAAGCATACCGATGCTGGATTTGTCAGCATGGCGAATGCAGGTTTGTATTATGTATTTTACTCTCATATTTTGTATTCATTGGCACCTTACATTAATTTATTATTTATTTTTTATTTAAATTTTAGAATTATTAATAGTTTATTACTTCCTTAAAGAATAGACAAAATTATTGACATTTTCAAACAATGCAAAATAATAAATTTAACAGTTGTAAATTTAAATTTTATTTTAATTTAAAAATTATGGATATTTTTAAGTTTGACATCTTTTTAAAACTTAATATTAAAATCTGTTGTAGTTTTCAACGTATCAGTTATTTAGATAAACTCTAAATTTCACAATTTACGATTTTCTGTAAATAAGCGATTATTTAAGCCCATGAAATAGAACTTTTTTTCTGTTGTTTCACTTTTAAAAGATGTTCTAAGTTTTGTTTTTTTTTCCTAGTATTTGGCTGTGGATGTTATCCGCTTAGCCACCTATCTATCTTTGTATATTTTAAGATAATTTTTACCCTTATTCTGTACATTCTTAAACTGGGTTTAGATTAGCGAGCTGATCGTGTAATGTATCGCGTAATGGGCCGTGTAACATTTTTTCTCGTTTGAACGGGCTTTGGATTAATATCACGTGCACAAGCCGAGCGTTTCGCAAAACACTGCACCTGATTCGATCTGTGTTGGTTGTTGTCGCGAACACAAAGGAGTTCGACGAATTTGGTTGGACACGTTCCAGGAAATTTTGACGCTTGCAAGCACTGTCGTTAGATATAAAGTTTACATAACCTAGACTAGATAGTAAATGTTAGTTAATACATTTAAAATTAGTTTTTTTTATCGACAGCACTATAGCTTCTTCAAGATTTTTTGTGTGTTGTAAATATTATACATGCGAAGTTTTAACAAGAATTTAATAAAACTACAATGTTTATCCTAATCTAACACATCTTAATCCAGTAATACTGGAGTATTTTTTTTCTACGAATTCTATTCAAATGAATTACATTAGGGACATTAGGGACATTAGGGACCCCATCCCAACCCTAGGCATTTACGTCGTTCTTGAGACTTAATTTCTGGCTCAATAATCTCATAGGCACTACTACGTTATAATAAATATTGGTAAAAATGTATCGCTGGTTATTCTAATAAATGGTCTTGCGCATTTATAGAGATGAACATTTTTATTACCATATAGAATAAAAAACATAAATTGAATAAAAATAGTAGTAAAAAGAATTTAAAAAGTTACAAATTATGATACGTTAAATTCATACAAACATTTTTTGGTCAAATATTGGTCAAAATAGATCTTATTATAATATATGTAATATGTTTTCTGTAAATAATTTGCAGTTGAATAAAAATAATTAAATTTTTACTAATTATTGTTTAGTTGTCAATAAGTAGTTAGGTAGCTACAAATACAAAAAGTCTTGACCGTGTAGGACTTTTATTAAATGAGTTATTTGAATAAAAGCGAAAAGTTGGGGGATATGAACTTAATGTCAAAATTGTTTCGCGGACCCCCGGTAATGGCTACTAGGACCCTAGGGTCCGCGGACCCCAGTTTAAGAACCGCTGCATTACAGGATTGACTCGCTAATCTAGACAAAGCTTTACACCAATGTAACAGAAAAAAACTTGTCAGATGTGCTTGTTATAAATTAGAGTGTAAGGCAGTGTCTGCCAAACTTTTAACTTTCCACGGAAAATTTTTCCACAGCACACTATATAAAATTTCAAAATTATTTATATTTAATATTAATTGTTTATTAATTTTTAATTATTTTAATTGCAACATATCTGCGAAAAAACAATGTTTCGCTAGCATTAATGAGAAGGATGTAATTGTTTTCGTGAACATATAAACACCAAATGTGGCTCTAAAATGATAAGCAAACTCGCACCTGCTCATTCATCATCTGTAATCAATCAATCAATCAATCAATTGGCTTTTACAACCCTTAGAGGGTTTTTGCCGCCTCCAAAAATGTCTTCCATCTTCCGCGGTCACACGCTAATCTTTTCCAATTATGGGCATCGATTCTTTGCAGGTCTTTGTTCACATTGTCCACCCATTTTATTCGAGGTCTTCCTCTTGGTCTGTTTGTGTCTGGAACGCTATCGAATACTCTTCTCACTGGCATGTTGTTGGGCATTCTAATGACGTGTCCGATCCAACGTATTCTATCACATCCGATTCATTATAAAGATCACGCAGCTCATAATTTCTTTGGATTCTCCATATCCCATCCTCTTGGACAGGACCAAAAATGTTCCGTAAAATTTTACGGTCAAAGATTTTCAATCATCTGTAATCGTTCACGTTTTTTCGATTTCATTTCGAGTCACCAGGTCGGAAAACAATTATTTCGCGAGCGCCGAAAAATCTAATTCACGAAGATTTGAATCCAAATGGCAGATTTAATGGCTGTACTAGTTTTGAGGATATTGGTTTTGAAATGAAATACAGAATGCAGACAATGCTTGCTCCGCAAATAACGCTTTATTCACTGGGTCGAAGAACGACCCGTTCTTCAAATTTATGAGATTTTCTTCTGCTATTAATGTCAGATTTGTATCGTTGTAGTTCCCGAAAGGATTAACGACTCTTGACTTGTCTTAAACTAATAAAGTGATGGAAAATACTTGTGTTCTAGTTTTATATGTTTTTATATTTTTTAGTTTCTTCTGAATTTTTGAAAAAATCGTTAGTTTGTGAGCCTGAAATATTCTATAATGGCAAAAAGGTTGTTTGCCAAAATCGATTTACAATACTTAATGGAAGTATTTATTCAAATTGCGGCATAAGAAAAAGCAAATAAATGAACAATCTTTTAATTTTGAAATAACACAATGGATTGCAAATAAGCTAATGATATCAGGATAGAATAGAGAATTAGTATGAGAGAAGCAAAATTTGTCTGACTGCCTAAGAAGAAAATGAAGATTACAAAAAACTTGTTACACTGAAGTACTTGAACTATATATTCAGTAGTTCGCGGATCAAAATCTTTGAGAAACACTGTAGGCAACAATTCACATTATACAATAGATTGTATAAAATGAATTGCTACCTTTCTGTCACATTAAAACAAATGATTGCATTAAATGAATTATGCAATAAGTTTATTGAAAATAAACATAACGATTAAACAAGAACAATGAAAATGATATGAAAGAGACAGATGATGCATCTAATTATATAGTCACATAAATTCTCGATCCATTCCATCATAGGGGTTGTCCCTCTGTCCCATTTCTGTGATTACAATAATCAGTTATGATTGTCACATTCAAGGAATTTCTTTCACTGGCCTACAACATTAGATAAATGGACTATATTCATCAGACATTGATCGGTTCTATAGGTACTGCTTAAGAAATAAATTATTTTTAAATATCAACAAATGCTACCATATTGTTTTTTCAAGAAATAGACAGCTTATCAACTACAACTTTAAAATCAACGATACACCAATTCAAAGCGTTAATCATGTCCGTGATTTAGGTATAACTTTGGATAGCAAATTAGTCTTTGATATTCATATAAACACAATTGCCAAAAAATCATTGAGAATGTTAGGATTTGTTATTCGAAACAGCGCAAACTTTAAGGAACCTAAAACCATCTTAACTTTGTACAAAACGCTTGTACGAAGCCAGATGGAGTTTGGCAGTGTTTGTTGGTCTCCGCAGTACTTTACTTATATAAATAGATTGGAAAGCGTACAAAATAAATTTGTTAAATTTATGAAAAGAAAATTCCCAAATTTCAGCATAATTTTGTTGCCGATGGAGAAAAGGCGAATTTTAACCGATTTATCTATGGTTCACAAAATATTTAACAACACTGTAGACTGTATATTCATATTAAACTCTTTCTCTATTAGAACCCCTTCTTACCCTATAAGAAATACTAATTTTTTCTATACTTCTCATGAAAACACTAATTATGCTTTAAATTCACCAACTTTGCGTCTCTCTACCTTGTTCAACTTATATTCTTGTCATACTGAATTTCCAGATCTTTTCAACACAAATTTAACAAATTTTAAAAAATCTATATTACGCTGCTTATTATAATTATAATAATATTGAACCTAACACATACTCAATTAGTTTATATATTTGATATATCTAAATGTTTATTTAAATCATTGATGTGCTATCTGCTTATATATGTTAACAATCAGATAATAATTATATAATTTATGTAGTGCCACCCTATTATTGGGATCTTTAGTATCCTGTTGGTGTGGCCAAAACTTTAAATAAATAAATAAATAAATAAATAAATATTATACAATATAAATAAATAAATAAACATAAATGTTCGAAATTTTATAAAGATATACAAATGTTTTACATATTTTCATGTATTAATATTTATAAAGTATCATTCACAGGTCATGTTTTAATAGGTAGTACGTAATTCATAGTGCATAATGTTAATGGATAATGTTAGTGGCTAGTCACAACACTTTGGTACCATTCATAGCTCATGTTTTAATATATAAATCGATCTAGCTGCCATCTACACGCAATAGAAATTACTAAACAATTTATAATAAAAATATCTTGTTATTAAATATATGTATTGTTTTTTTTTATTAATGTACTTCTAAAAAGGACCAAAATAATATTTATTAAGTTAATTATTAAATAAAATAACTATAATGTTTCTGAAGCTACTCACTCTAACCTAACTTTTTGATTTCACAAAAAAAAGTTAACTTTTGTTTCCACCCTGTTTCCCAGAAGTGCTGGTCTAAAAATCTGAAAAAAATCTCAATAATGTACATTGATGGAAACCAAAATAGTTCAAAAGGAATTTTTGTCAGATTAATTTTTTTATTGTTGAAAAAATACATATTTTATTTTAAAAGTACTGTGTACATAGAATAACAAACGGTACATTATTTTCAAAATATTGTTTATTATGAATTGATTACCGCAAAAAAAAAAAAAATTCCACACATATAGCTGCTTTAACTTCGGTACTAGATACCTGAAAAACGCTAAAATATGTGAAAATTCACACTTCACATTAATTTTTTATTAGATTCTACACATTTATTTATTTTATTTGTAGCTGCAGTATATGATGTACTAATTAACATCATATACTGCAGCCACAAGTCTTTTTATAATTTCCTGTATAATATATTCGTCTATTTTGAAATGTATCATTGTATACCTGCGAAACCCTGAAATATGTAAAAATTCTCACTTCACATCAATTTTCAATATTAGTTTCAACATTTTTACTAATAATTATGTCACAAGCTGCATCCACAAGTCTTATTCGATTTTCAAGTATAATACAAGGTGTCTCGAAAGAAATTTTATATTTATTTTGCTTACTGCGTGAACGCAACGTATCCGAGGGGCGCGGGGGTTATGTCAATCGGTAGCCTGGCTCTTGGGAATTCAGTCGCTATGGAGCGTTTCTCGGGAGCAGACCGCGCGTTATGCGTGCGAGAGTTTTACAAAAACGGTGATTCGGCGACTGTAGCGCGTAGAAAATTCTGCAGTATTCGAGGTTTTCTCCACTTAAATGATGCGCCAAGCATTCCTCTCATTCGACATTGGGTTAAAAAGTTTGAAGAGACTGGTACAACGCTGGATAAATCAAAATCCGGGCGACCTAGGTCATCAAGAACGGTAGAAAACGTGGAGAATGTTAATCAGTCTGTTCGTGACGACCCGAACCTTTCAATTCGGAAGCGCGCAAGTGCTTTAAATGTGCATAGATCATCATTACATCGCATTATGCACAAAGACCTAAAGCTGCACCCCTACAAAATTCAATTGGTGCAAGAATTAAAGCCCCAAGATGCCAGTCAGAGGCTTAATTTCGTAAATCAGGTGATTGAGCGATTTTCAACGTTTACCAACATTTTGTTTTCGGATGAAGCTCATTTTCATCTTAATGGCCACGTAAATAAGCAGAACTGCCGCTACTGGAGTGCAAAGAATCCGAAACGCAAACATCAGAAACCCCTACATTCGCCTAAAGTGACTGTATGGGCTGCGATGTCGGCGCGAGGAATTATCGGCCCTTACTTTTTTGAAGACGAAAGGGGGCGTGCAGTTACAGTGAATTCAGAGCGTTATGTGGAGATGTTAGACAACTTCTTGGTACCTTCACTGCAAAACTTTCCTGGCTATAACCAAAGAACATAGTTCCAACAGGACGGAGCAACTTCACACACGTCCAATATGTCTCTGCCACGTGTTCGTGAAATTTTCTCAGGCAAATTGATCTCCCGGAGAGGTGACATAAATTGGCCTCCACGCAGTCCAGATTTAACCCCTATGGACTTTTTCTTATGGGGTTATCTTAAATCTAAAGTTTATGCCAATAAACCGACTTCACTGGCGCATTTGAAAGAAAATATCCGTCACGAAATGGCAGCCATCCCTGAGTCCACCTGCCGAGACGTCATAAGTAATTTTACTGTTCGATTAAATGAGTGCCGAGAACGCGAGGGTCTACATTTAGACGATATTATTTTTAAGAAATAAATCACCAAAAAGTGTATTTTAATAATTAATAAACATTTTTTCTATATACGGCTTACTTTTTTTTTAATCGATCCACTAAATATAAAATTTCTTTTGAGACACCTTGTATATTCCTTCATTTTGACAGTTGTCAGTGTTTTAATGTTAAGTATCATTCGAGTATCATTCACAGCTCATGTTTTAATAGATGGTACGTAATTCATAGTGTTAATGTTAACGCATAACAATGTTAGTTCTACACAAATCCGTATAAGTATTCATAGCTCCAATTTAGTGGATAAGCGTAAGAAAATATTTAACGCATAATGTTAGAAGTTTGTATATCTCAAACTTCTGACATTAACATTAACATTAAAACACTGACAACTGCCAAAATGAAGGAATATATTATATTATATTATATTAAGAGCTTTCATTTAATTTTTCAAACTAAATTTAAATAATAAGCAATAATTTATCCATTAATTAATTTTTCTTCTACGTTTCTGGCTCAGATCAATGTACATTACCTTACAATCTACAAAATCGTGTGAAACGAAACAACTTTTCGTTCCTTAATCTACGTCTTAAGAGCTTTCTTTTGATACCTACCACACAATAAATTTTAATATAATAATTTTTTTCAACGACACAGACCCCAACAACATCAACCCCTTTGGGAGATGTGGGATTGTGGAGGGTGGGGGAGAAAATTTTTTTGGCACATATTTAGCGAAAATCTCATAAAAAAATATTATTTTTTCATTAAATACATATTATTTTATTATTTTATATTTATTACGTGATGTGGTTTTTGAACTCTTAGTATTTTCCCTATATGTGGGTCAAAGAGTTATATAAGCATGCCAAATTTCAACCTTCTATCTTAAGCTGTTTGGCTACAATTTCTACCGTACAGGCAGCCAGATACATGTGTACCTTTATGAGGGTTTTTTTGGTGGTAATACCTACAAAACCCTAAAAATAAGCACAGGTGCATTATGGAATACGCATACTTAATTCCTACTACTGTAACCTAGAACAAAATAGTCACAGATAAATAAATACTCAAAATACCTGACACAATTACCCGTTAATTATCTGCTATTCGTTAATTACCCACTACCCGCTAATTATCCGATACCCGTTAGTAATCTGATACCTGTTAATTACCCGCTAACCGCTATTTATTCAATACCCGTTAATTACCCGTTAGTTAATGGGTAATGGGTAGATAACGGGTAGCGGGTATCTAAATTCGGAACCGGGTATAACCTCAACGGGTCGGGTAGCGGGTATTCGGGTACCCGTCGTCATTCCTACAACAGTGACAATTATGTCAATTGTAGTTGAAGGTTTGAGGAAGCTGCGTGTGTTTTGTTTTCATTTGTAATGTACTCTGTTTTTAACAAACGCAAGCTAAAAATGGGGCGAGCTGGAGTCTCAGGTATTGTGACGGTTGACGAACAGAGGTCGGGCATTAAGATCGAAACCTTACGTCGCAAAAACCTAACAGAAATCCACAGAGCTTTAAGTGAAATTTGCGATGATTTAACAGCGGACCGTAGTTCAATTTCTCATTGGGTCATTTCGTGGGTTTCTATTCATTTTCGTGGTGGTCGTGTGCAGAGCCGTAGCAATGTTTTTGGCGCCCTTGAAAAATAAATTAAATTAACTTAAAATAGCGCCCTTTTTTATTTTCTTTCATTTTATTTTAGGAAGGCATTATTTTTAGACAGATGAAAATACAAAGTATGAAGGGATGACCTAAAAAAAACAAAGGTCCTCATTTATAAAATACAAGTGTTGACGTAAAAAAAAGGTCCTCACTTCTAAAATACTAAAATACTAAAATACTAAAATACAAGTGATGACCAAAAACAAAGAAACAAACAAAACACATGATGGCGCCCCTCATCAGATCTCGCGCCCCTGTGCTAGGGCGTCTGAGCTACGGCTTTGGTCGTGTGAGCATAAACGATGATCCAAGACCAGGAAGGCCAAAAAATGATGATTACCAAGAAATTATCATGGCAGATAGAGTTCCATGTGGAACAAGTATCACAACAGTTCATTATCGTGATTTTATGCAATTGCGCAAAAAAATACACAAAACACGACCTCAGTTGCCATTCATTCGCCATGACAACGCTCGCTCGCACTACGGGAATGTCGTAACCGAAAAACGACGTGAATATAGTTGGAAAGTGTTACCTCATGCTCCCTACAGTCCGGACATGAGTGCACCAGACTTTAAAGCTGAAAAATCCTAAGCGTGGACATCGTTATCGATCTCTGGAAGAGCTTAATGCGGCCGTTATCCGAGCCATTCGACAGATGAACAAAGATGGTGTCTTGCATGGAATGGTAAAGCTTCCCAAACGTTCGGTCTCGGTTATTGAGAAAAAGAGAGGCTATATTGAAGGATTGTACAGAAATACTGTCATAAAAATTTACATGTAATAAACAAAAAAATAATAAATATCCTGTGCATTATTTATGAAATTATATATGAAAGGACCCTCTATTATCTTCTAGGGCTTTCCTCCACTGGTCTAAAGTAATTATGTCGAAGCTCAGCAAGGTCTTCACTAATAAGAGCTAAATCATCAGTATAAAATAGATTCCACGGTGTTGGTTTGTGAATGTATTAAAATAATAAATAAATAATGAAAATAGATATTATTAAAAAAACATAAATAAAATAAAATAAAAATTCCGTTGGGGTTCGAACACTGGTTATCAAATCAAGTTACATAAACGAAATCGCTTAGCTATTTTGGAATTAATAATTTTAGAACAGCAGTATATAAATACAAATAAAAACAATGAATATGATTTTTATTAGTATTTTATACTCTATTTAAAAAACCAGCTGTGGCCACCACAGGACCGACCGCCATCATAAAGTACTTGTATAAAATACATTCTAGCAGCAGAGTAGAAATAACTTTGCCTAATATTTTCTAACAGAGATATTATTTATCATGACCATGGAAACGTTACATGTAAGTATGAAAAAATTGAGACTTAAATTAATAAAAAACCTTAAAAATAAATTATTTTTAAGGTTTATAGTAAAGGTCAACTTATAGGTCCAAGAAGTACTTTCGTCGAACTTCCGCAAGACAGCGTGATAAGCCCAGTTCTATTTAACATTTATATTTATGATCTCCATTATGTTTTCAAACCTAATATTAAAATTCTGCAGTTTGCTGATGATATATGTATATACTGTGTGGATAAAAAATACATAGAAACCAGATTTGAATTGAACATTGTTATGAAACAACTCAATCATTGGAATCTAAAAAATGGATTCACTCTCTCTTTAGACAAAACTGTGGTATCCGTCTTTTCGAGACACCGAAATTTTCAATTAAACTTGACAATAATATCTACAGAATTCACCTAGTTATTAAACTTTTGGGTATCCACATCGACTGCAAACTCTCTTGGAATAATCAAATATCCCACGTAATTAAAAAATGCGAGACACGCATCAATTTGCTGCGTTCTATTACCCACTTTTCTTGGGGAGCTGACCCCCCTAAAAACTGCACTAATGCTGTATAAAAATCTGATATTGTCTATATTGGACTACGGTTCAATATTATTCGGGAACGCAGCCGATAGTACTCTGAAGTCACTGGATACAATTCAATACAAATCAGTTAAATGCTGTATTAGGGCGATGCACTCGACTCCTTCTAACGTCTTATTGGCTGAAGTTACGCTACGACATGGCAGAAAGTTGCTGGCCACTAAGTTTTATCTGCTTCTGATTAAAAACAGTCCCCATATCGGACAATATACTACGGAGGTACTTAAATCTTCTTACTGGAGACACAAAAAAATACCAATACTCGTAGCAAGATTTCTAGTAATTGCAGATATTACACCTACTTTCAACGTTTCCGAAACCTTCCCATGTTTTAACTATTCGATATCTTTATCTCTTCCAAACAGGGCTTTTATTACCGACTTGGAGCCAAAATGCCCCGGTAAGGATGGAACCCGGCAGACTTCTTTAGAAAAAGCTACTTTGAAATTGCCTTCACCAGTTCACATGTATACCGATGCGTCTAAATCGAGAAATGGAGTAGGATGCGCGTTTCTCGTTCCGCAAGCCCAGTTCTTCCACCAATACAAGTTATCAGACAATATATTTATTTACATAGCTGAGATGCTTGCCATCAAATTATGTCTGGAATACATAGCACGTCACCATCACAATGCATTTATTATTTTTTGCGATAGCAAAAGTGTAATACAAAAATTATCATATCCAAACTTGAATGAAGATAATCCACCTCTAGTTTACCAGACATTAGATCTTATCAAAAACATTAAAGATCAAAGAAAATTAATAAAAGTCTGTTGGATTAAGGCTCATTCCAACTTGAATATAATAATAGAGTGGATCAACTTGCTAAAGCGGCTGCAATTCAGGGTTCAACATTAGATTTCCCTCTCTCCAACCTTGAAATGAATTGTATTGTAAAAAGAAGAATTATCCATAGCTGGAATTGAGAATAATTATACTTTATTCTTCAGAAGGGCTCACATTACGGACAAATTCATCCTTCTCTACCTCTAAATCAATGGTTCAATCCTAGCTAAAGCAAATATTTTATTTCTACTATTTGCCACCTTAAATTCAATCATAACTTCTCCCCATATCATCTACACAAAATTAATATGCGAAATTGGCGATCCCAATCATTTAATTTTTTTCTGTCCACTTTATAACCGATTTAGAAACATTTTTCCACAAAAGTTTATCAACATGAGCATTCAATTCCCTCTTAACGTTTCAACCTTACTGGCTACTCACAATCAAGAAATTCTGGAATCTCTTTGGTCTTTTATAAAAATGCTAATATAAGAATATGAATGTAATTTATAATGTTATGTATATTTTATTGTATGATATATAAAAAAAAGTAACTGTCTGGTCAATAGTCTCACCAACTTAGGCCAAATAATAAATTTAAAAAAAAGGTTTATACGCATTGTTGTTTGTTATTTTTATATCTAAAGATTTTGATTTAATCATTTAAAATGTATGACACCTGATAAAACTGGTATATGTGAATCATTATCATTCATTTATAAAAATGCCAACACTATCAAGAATTACCTGTTTTTTAATATGTTTTAGGTAAAGATACGAATGGATGTCAGTTTTTTATTACTACCACAGCAACTCCTTGGCTAGACGGACATCACACGATATTTGGCAAAGTATTCAAATAATTTACATCAGTGATTCTCAAACTTGGATCCGCTATATATTTTATTTTATAATTATAAATCATTCGTGCTCAATTAACTGGCACTTTTAGATGGGTAGTAAGATCAAAGACAGAGCGAAGGGGTTACAAAGTGTTCCCCGGAACCGACCGTTACCACAAAGTGTTGAAGTACTTTGTGGTAACAAACTTTTTAATATAGAAATTATTATTGAAAAAAATAATCTGTTTGTATTATGTTGCCAATTTGATGATAACTAATTATAATTTATCGTAATCATGGAAACATACCTACATATATCATCTACTCTTGCTATAAATATTGGTACAAAATTTTCAGTGAAATTCCTCGAGATGCTTAAAGATATTTTAATTTACTTTTAGTGTATAATACATAGATTTATATTAAACAAGAAACACCAATCAGTTTTCAAAATGACTGTTTCAGGTTTTTACACAGAGCTTAAGTCTCTCTGGCCATTCGTCAATAGAATTACAAAGGGTTTCTACAGAATAGCCCGCCGCTGTCTTCATCAGATAGCGCTTCAAACTAGCGATTTATGGTGTCTTTTCTTACAAGTTATGTCCTGAAGCATTAACCAAAATTTGTAATCCAAGAATTTGAGGTCAAAGCTGTTAGGCGGTGGAGAAATAAAGTCAGATACAATGCTTTTGAGCCACAGCTGCACAGCCTTCGCATTATGGGTTGGCGCTGAATCTTGCTAAAAGCTCCAATGGTAACCAGCGAAGAGAGATGTTCAATTTTTGAACTGTCTACTTCAACACAGATTTCTAATAGACTTTGACTATCGTTTGTATCAAAGCTCATATTATGTAAAGTTTCATAGAAAATATTACTCCAGAATACTGGGATAAGATATATTAGGTTAGGACAGAGGTCGGCAACCCGAGACATCGGAGCCGTATGCGGCTCTTTGCTAAAATAAGTGCGGCTCTTAAATTTTCAATAAAATTCTGACAGGCACAGAACCTACAGTTACCAAAAAAATCTCGTCTGTTAAATGGATTTTAAGAAATGTAAATGTGTACAGAAAACGCCACTAACAGTGTAATGTTCGCGACACTAGCACTAGAAAAAAATGAGACAACTATGGAGGAAACACGACGGGACATTATATTTAAATGCTGAAACTCCTTTCCAGCTAACTATTATTATGCCAGAAGATTAGTTTTTGGGATTTTAACCTTATTTAGGTCCACATACAATTGCGAACATTTTTTCTTTACGATGAACTACATTACAAACAAACCTAGAAGCAGACTAACGAATGCAAGTCTAAAAGCGAAACTACTTCTGAAATGCACGAAGTATATTCCAAATTTAACAAAATTGACAGAAAAATGCCAAGTTCAAAAATCACATTGAATATTAAAATTAATAATGGTTATATTATTTTTGCAATACTTTGCTGTATTTACGTTTACATAAATAAAAGAAATATTTATAAAATATATCGTTTTATTTAAGGGAAATATTAAAGGCACATTAAGATACATCCTCCGCACGGTAAAATAGGTCTTTCGAACGGTAAGCTAAGCACAGTTAACAAAAGTTTTTGCGCGGTAAAATATGAACGGTCAGTTACTCACGATGAAAAAGGCTTTTACACGATAAAATTGGTCTTTTGAACAGTAAGCTATGCACGGTTGAAAAGATCTATCAAACTGCAAGTTAAGCACGGTAAAAATGTTTTTTCACGGTTTTAGAGATCTTTCGAATAACAAGTTACGCACGGTGAAAATTGGCGCAAATTTTTTTAATTTCGTTCCATTAGGAGGACCCCTTTTAACGTTACGAGAACCTTATTAAAGGAGTTGAAAATGTATACCCTTTTATTTATTGTACTTAGCGAAAAAAAAAACTATTTTTTTTTTAAAGTTCCATTTGTATATGTGTATCAGTTGTAAATATCGAAATAATGAATAAATAAATCGAATTAAAACTGCGGCTCCCTAAATTTTTTTTTTCCTTTATTTGGTAAAATGGCTCTTCGTTTCCAAAAGGCTCCCAACACCTTGGTTAAGATAAACTTTTCCTAAATTCTTGTTAAAATATCACATGCATAACATATACAGGGTGTTTGTTTAAAACGGGGCACCCCGAAAATCTCTTTTATTTGTAAAGATACAAATAATCTTCAGAACAAAAGTTAAACTAGACAAAAAGGCCCATCTAAAGGTTACTATAAGAATTCTGAGGTACTTCCGGTTTCACCGGAAATGATGTCAACTTTTGATCTAGCATAGGGAATCGATAATTTTATATTTTTTCCCTAAAAGTACATTAAATTAGCTTACAATGACACCAAAAAATCATATTTTTTATGTTAACCATTTCAAAATGGCGACCATTTATTTACAAAATAATATTCAACATAAGTTTTACAAAGTTGAACGTAGCAAGCTTTGAAAACAATAAAAAAAAAGAAACAAAATATCTCTAAAATAAACTATTTGACTATTTAGAAAGAAAAAACTATTACTTTTTAGCAAAATAAACTATTAAACTCTTGTTATTTATAAAACATTTAATTGAAAAATTAAAATTTAAGTTATTTCATGTTATTTCATATAATAACTAGTTATAACAGTTTATTTTAGAGATATTTTGTTTCTTTTTTTATTGTTTTCAAAGCTTGCTACGTTCAACTCTGTAAAACTTATGTTGATTATTATTTTGTAAATAAATGATCGCCATTTTAAAATGGTTAACATAAAAATAATCCTTTTTTGTCATTTTAAAGCTAATTTAATGTACTTTTAGGAAAAAAATTATCGATTCCCTATGCTAGATCAAAAGTTGACATCATTTCCGGTGAAACCGGAAGTGCCTAAGAATTCTTATAGTAACCTTTAGAAGGCTTTCTTGTCTAGTTTAACTTTTGTTCTGAAGATTTTTTGTATCTTTACAAATAAAGGAGATTTTCGGGGTGCCCCGTTTCAAACAAACACCCTGTATACGAAAAGTCATTTACTATCTACTTTAGGTTATGTAAATTTTGTGTCAAACGTTCATATTCGCGAGCGTCCAATCAAATTCGCCGAACACCTTTGTGATCGCGACAAAAACCGATACAGACCGAACCAGATCGAGTGTTTAGCAAACCGCTCGGCTTGTGCATATGATCCCTTCCAAACTATACAAAAATGTTACACGGCGTGTTACATTATAGGATCGAGTCGTTAATCTGGACTCAGCTTTACGTATTATTGATTTTAATATTTAATGCTTTCAATTTTGAGAATCACTGATTAAAATATTTTCCACTTAAATATTTTCAACACTCTTGATTTCAGGTGGTTGAAGGTCAGGACATTGTCCACGAAATAGAACTAGTGAAAACCAATTCAGATGACTGTCCAATCAAATCTGTTTATATAACAAAATCAGGAATTGTTGAAACATCATATCCATTTTTTGTGTCCGATGAACGTTATGAGTATATATCATTTATTTTTAATAAGTTTTTGTGGTACTATGTTGAATGTTATTATTTTTTGCAGTCTATGGGCATGGTTAAGAGCTTCTGCTTTGCCGCTGGGAATGTCATTCAGTATTCTTGGATTTTTCCACTGGGTCATGATGAGATTACCTAGTTAGATTATTTTTAAGTATGCTATTGTAATTATGAGAAATAAGTGTTTTGTAATTTGGCTTTTATGTAATTTCATTTAACTTTCTTACAAACCGAAAAATATATCTATCTATCTACATATACCAAGGTTTCCATGGTGGTTTACTACGATCTACATTGTTTTCCTTCAGTCAAGTGTCCTTTCTTTGTCCTTCCATTCTGCCGGCATTAAATATCATTTTTTGGGTTTTGTAGGTATGACCAAAAAACCCAAAAACCCTTATACCGTCATTTTGTCGTCTGTCTGTCTGTCTGTTTGTCAATATGTTTGTCTGTCTGTCTCTTCGTTCGGTAAAAATTGTAGCCAAACGGCTAAACCTAGAGAATTGAAATATGGCATGCTTATACAACTCTTTAACCCGTACATAGGAAATATACCAAAACATCTAAAAAATATATTCACCTAAAAATATAAACAAATATGTGCTCATCAAAAAAAATATTTTTTAAAATTCTGAGTGTGGTATCAAATGAAACCTTAGTACGTGAATTAACTATCAAAATTTTATTTTTGCAAAATAAATTATTTTGAGGTGACTTTTGCCAAAATTGTGCAAAAAAATTTTTGTCCCACACCTGTAGCCCAGATGGTTTAAACTAAAAATCTGAAAAAAATCTCAGTAATGTACATTGGTGTGAACCGGAATAGTTCAACAGGAATTTTTGATCAGATTATGTTTTCGAAAATAACGCATTTTTTGTGTTTTTAAGTAAAATATGTAATATATTTAATCCGCTATTTAACATACTAAACACGTGATCCTGTATAGCACAGTGGTAGCATTGTCGCTTAGTGAGTTGAAACTACTGTAAGAAACTGTGTTCGAATCCCGTCAATTTTTATTTTTTCAGTTTTTTTTTGCATTTTTATTTTGTTTAAAATATTTACATAACTGTTTAAACTATTTTGACGCGGTTTTTGCCAAAATTGTGCAAAAAAAATGTCCCACACCCTGTTGCCCAGATGGTTTAACCAGCGATGGGCAAACCGCGGCTCGCGGGCCGCATGGACCCTTGTAGGTATTTTATGCGGCCCGCCAGTATCCGCAAATAATTGCTTTTTAATGTGAAAAAAATTTGAATATGGAGGCGAGATCGTGCTTTTTTCTCTGCACTTTAAAAATAGACGTGAGGCTGTAGTTTTTGCACTATCATATGGAGAGGGCACCAAAATATTTTGTGCGGTCCGCGTCATCCTGTTATGTGGTCAATGTGGTCCACGGTCCAAAAACTTTGCCCACCGCTGGTTTAAACTAAAAATCTGAAAAATTCTAAGTAATGTACATTGGTGTGAACCGGAAGAGTACAACAGGAATTATTGATCAGATTATGTTTTCGAAAAATAACACATTTTTGTGTTTTTTGGCTGACGATGTACAAAAGTTATAGTTATGTAACACGCTATACTAGAGGGCGTATCCTGGTCTAATGGTTAGCTTGCTCCCTTGCTAAGTAGCAAACTAGGGTGCGCTCCCGGGCAGAGGAGATAATTATAATTTTTTCCATTTTTATTTTGTTTAAATTATTTTGTCAAAATTCTAGTTATATTTTGGCAAATGTTGCATTTAATTTTTAAGAGCGTTAATTTAATAACTAATTGGAATTGTTGGAATTATATTTTCATTCCATGTGTCATGTATACGAAACCAGAAGTGGCGGAGCATATGACTTAAAACAACCAATGGAAGGCACAATTTTCAAATACTTAATGAACCTTGTTATATAAAAAAATGCTGCACATATTTAGAAACCTAAATAATGGTAATAGGTATTCGAATTAAATTAACAAAAATATATTTTAACTTAAAATTTATTTTTAAATAAATAGATAAATTCCATAAATTATTTTAAAAATATCGTAACCCTACAATGTGTGAAAATTCACACTTCACATCAATTTTTTAAATTCCCTTAAAGTGGTAAATTGGTATTACTAACTATTTAACTAACTTATTCGATAGAACGTCCCATGGACCTAAAAACGTAAAATTCGGGGAATATATTCTCTTCATGATGTAAACACTCAATAAAAAGGGATATATTTAAATTCGACCCCAAGGGTCAGTGGCGGACTGTCGCAAAGACAAAAAAGACAATTGTTTTGGGCCCGTAATTTTCAAGGGCCCAACGAACCCTTCCCCTTCCCCTTTCCCCTTTGAACGCCTCTAGGTTGAGGGCCAGTAAATCAATTGTCTTGGGCCCGGCGAAGGCTTAATCCGCCACTGCCAAGGGTGTGAAAAGAGGTAAAATATTTTATTATGGATTCCTCTTAGACTTGATGAGTTATCGATTTGGTATTTTCTTACAAAACTTACTCATATACAGACGATTCCGCTTAATTGGGCCACCGCTTAATTGGGGCAGCCGCTTATTTGGGCCAAATCTCAAAGAACAGAAACCAAACCAAGGAACCAACAATAAATTTACATGGTTAATTGGGACAAAATTCCGCTTAATTGGGACAGTAAATTTAAGATCACAGTACATATTATGTTACACATATTCTCAAGAAAAAGTATGTACCAGGTCTACAAGTATGAAATGCGGATTACTTTTTAAAATAAAACACATTAAACTCAAAAGAACAGTAAAAGTTTATTTATTCAAAGTATGCTCCATTAGAAGTTATACATTTTTCCCATATTTCAGGCAATTTGTGAATACCTCGCCAGTAGAACTCTTCCCCTTTCCCCGCAAACCATTCATCTAGCCATTCTTTCACATTTTCATATGAACAAAAGTGCTGCTCGGCAAGTGCGTGACCCATCAATGCGAACAAGTGGTAATCTGAAGGGACCAAGTCTGGTGAGTAAGCGGCATGGGGTAGCACTTCCCACTTGAGTGCCTCCAATGTGTTGCAAACTGCTTTTGCCTTATGTGATGGAGCGTTATTGTGAAATATACGATAATATACGCCGAAACCATCGTTCACACGTATCTTGCGATGGAGTATATTCACCATAAGCCTCTCGAAGCAGTCGGTATGATTCAGCAGCAGTTTTTTTCAAATGAAAACAAAACAGTAGTACTGTCCGCGAATGCTCTTTATTTGGCACAAACTTTTACATTTTTAACACAGTAAAACAAAACTATATGATCACTTTTCAATTTATAACCTATACGCATTTGACACTTAATGATAACTTAACAAAACGCCATATGTTATGAAACTTTGAACTATAAACTCGGTTTGCGCGGCAAGTTTGAAAAAAATCCGCATTTCATACTTGTAGACCTGGTACAAAGAATTTAATATTACAGCTTAATTTTATGCAGGAAGGAAATGAAGGGAGCCCTACATCCGCACTGAATACCTGTGCTGATTTTGTAGAAGTGAAATGTTAGAAAAACAAAAGACAGACTACACTTGACGCATTTTTGCATTGAATTAAATTGTATGTACCTTATTATTATTTTATTTTGGAATTTATTATCCGTTTTAAAAGTTCGTCTTAAGTCCGTCTTAAAAGTTTATATTTTTTGGTTATATGTAATTTATAGTTTTGTCCAAGAGTTTATAAAGTAAAATTATTGAAAGAAAAATATGTATTGTTTAATTTTATGTGAAATTCGCTTAATTGTGGCAGCCGCTTAATTGGGCCAAAATGCCTAAGTCCCGATGTGTCCCAATTAAGCGGAATCGACTGTACATGTACAATAATATAATTCAGAATTTTGCCCTAATTAACTCGTAAAGGGGCGAATCTAAATTCGAGGCGAGTTATAGAACCCTTCGTATCACCTGTGTTTATAACTTTCTTTTCTGACATATAGGTGTGGATTCCAAATTTTTAGAATGCGTTTTGACCGTTTTTTAGTTTTCACCCCTAAAGAGACAAATTAGTACTTTTTATTCGATGGAACGTCCCCTGGGCCTAGAAACGTGAAATTCGAGTAGTATATTCCTTTCATAACGTAAGCACTCAATGAGAAGGGATTTTTCGAAATTCGACTTTTAAAGGGAAAATATGAAAAGGGGTAAAATATCTTTTCACGGATTCGTCGATATCATTTACGTTCATGAGATAAGGACTTGGTTTTTGCTTACATAAGTTACTCATACACATGTCTAGAGACATAATTCTAAAGGGACGAATCTAGATAAAGGAGGACTGCTCCTCATATTGGCAGTTCTACATGACCTGCTTCAGAGTAAGCTCACCTAGCAGCCTGGTGATTCTAGCACCTGAGGGAAGAACCACTAATGTGATTTACAAAAAACTATATCTTTTTATAATTGCAGGGTGTTGCCAGACCGTTAATATACCGTAGCGAAGCATGGATACTCAGCAAGTCATATACAGGTGTCCCAGCCAAGTGGTTCACCATTGCTATCTTTGTTAATATTATAGATAGAGATTCGGTTAAATGGACAAAGTTCGAGTATTTTACATAGGAAATATCCTGACAGACTCAAAAATATTTTTATATGTTTCGTTGACCAGATATTTTGAAAATAAACATTTTTTTAAATGGAATACTCTGTATATTGTTAGACCATTGGAACAACGATTTTTTTGTCTTTATAAAAAAACTGAACATGTTTATAATGATTTTTTTTAAATAACGGAGATACCAATGTTACAAACTTATAAAAATAATACAATTAAAAACTTACATATTATAAAAACAAAAGTAAAAATTATCAAGTATTTTGGCTACAAATATTGTTCGAATAAATATCCATTATTGTTTAAACACAATCCTATTCTTTATTTTATGTGTTGCATTACATTGCGTAAAATATTTTTAAAAATTTGGCTGCAAGCAAGAGATATTTTACGAGAAAATACATATGATTGGAATTCTACGAAATAGTGCCCTATTTCTATGAAGGAAATTTGACTACTCTAAAGTATTTAGATTTTTTGGAAAATAGTTTTCAAGATTTATTTGACGATGTGCCCAAAGCTATAGTCGGATTGCTGATAGGTGACTGTTCGTTGCTACAAGTATAGATATACAATACTATATGCATTCTCTGTCTATATCATTATAATTATTTGCATACCCATAGTAACATATAGTGACGCAAGTTGACAACTAACCTTCCAAATTATTTTAATAGAGAACAAAGCATTAGAAAGAAACGGTATGATTCGTAGATATCTTTACTAATTAGACCACGAAAATAAATTCACAGCAGTACTCAAACAAACAAAATTATTAATTTTAGGGTAATAATTATAAATAAGGAAAAACTTATACTCATACTTAAATTTTGGATTATAATTTGTTGTTTAATTCAATTCAATTTTTATGTTTCCACTAAGTACAAAGTAATAAAATATTAAGTAAAAATATATTTATTCATATAATATATACTACAAGATTTTAGTATTTAAATATTTATTTAAAAAAAAAAATTAGTCACTGTAATGCATGATATCGTCGTCATCTGAACTATCGCTGTCATTTCTTGTATTTATTATTATTGGATTAATATCATCAACAATCCTTTCCCTTTCCCACCATTCATTTATTAAACTTTTTTTTAACAGCTTTTGCCCAAGTTTCACAACTAATTTGATCACAGGCTACTTGCCAGATTTTCAAAACTTCGTTATCACTATATCCGTTTTGACCAATATCTATCATAATAATTTTTTGTTATACCCCAAATTAGTTCAATGGGGTTAAACTGGCAGTGATAAGGAGGTAATCTTAGTACTTCAGGACCATACGTTTGTGCCAATGTATCAATAAAATAAACTGGTTCAGATTTTAATTTCCTTCGTTTTCTCGTGATTTGTTAATGAGAAGTTCAGATTTATTACATTTTATAATTCTACGAATTGTTGATTCCGAAATCTTTAAGGCAGTTGCTACTTTTTAATGGACACAAGATAGAGAAATAAGTGGCCCATTGTTCTCTTTTTGAGAATTAAAATATTCCAGCAAATTTAAAATTAAAGTTTGTGAATTTAATAGTTGGCCGCAAGCTCTACTAATTAATATTATTAACAGACACTGACAGCTAAGACAAATAACAAAAAACATTTTTAAAATCGCTGAAAAATGGTAACTAGATTATTATATGAATGCACTACTTGATACATACATGTAACAGTCACCTATCAGCAATCCGCCAATAACAAAATTAATTTTCAATATGATGGTGCACCTGCACATAATGCCTATCTTGTAAATAATTACTTACAAAATAAATATGGCGACAAATGGATTGGTACTAATGGACCTTTTAGTTGGCCTCCTAGATCTACTGATTTAACATCTTTAGATTTTTTGTTTGGGGATTTCTGAAAAATACAGTCTATAGCAATGTTTCTCAACCTTTTCTGGCATGGGACCCCCCAAAATAACGTAAATATTGTCTGGGGCCCCCCTATATATATATATATATATATAGAGAGAGAGAGAGAGAGAGAGAGTGAGGAAACACGATGTTTCTCGAAAAGACGACGTGTGAGCAGGCTGGGAAAAAAAAATTGGGTGACCAGAACCCAAATAATTGGATGGTGGTATTTAAATTTTCCGAAATAATCCGGAAGTACAGGATATCACGGACGATTTCGATTTTTTATATAGGAACGTATGGCGTATTGGGTGTTGGGTATATTTGAATAAAGCTTTTGAAAAGAAACAACTTTTACATAAATATGTTTTTAATATCTGTTACGGTTACCTATAATGGCTTGCAAGTATTTTTATTTACAAGTGTTCAAACTTACTTTCCATTTTGAACACTTTTGCACCCTTTAGTTAACAGTAGTTCGGAGCATAACAAAAAATATTGCACGTTCAAGTCGTACCTTCTTGAAAGTACTTGAAATACCTCCAACGCGAACCGTTTAAATTAGTTGTCAAAATAGGTATAATTTATTTTATTTATGTTTAAAAGGTATATTTTAATAAGTATAAATGTCATATATTTATGAATATATCTTGCAATATTGAGATTTTTTCTATTATAATTTCATGCTTCGATCTTGTATGACCTCGCGGCCCCCCGACGAAGCTTTCATGGCCTCCTGGTTGAGAAACGCTTGTCTATAGAGATCCAATTACAAATTTAGACTAAAAACTAAAAAATAAAATATCTTTTGCTTGCAGCAAAATTTCTAAAAATATGTTACGCAATGTAATGCGAAACATAAAATAAAGAATAAGATTATATTAAGAATATATTATATAAACAGTAATGGATATTTATTCGAACAATATTAGTAACCAAAATACTTGGTAATTTTTACTTTTGTTTTTATTATATGTTTTTAATCGTACTATTTTTATAAGTTTGTAACGTTGATATCTCCGTTATTAAAAAAAAAAATCATTATAACATGTTTAGTTTTTTATAAAGACAAACAAATCTTTGTTCCAATGGCCTAACAAAATACAGGGTATTTCATTTAAAAAAATGTTTATTTTCAAAATATCTGGTCAACGAAACATATAACAATATTTTGGAGTCTGTCATAATATTTCCTACAAAAAATACTCGAACTTTGTCCATTTAACCGAATCTCTATCTATATTATTAACAAAGATAATAATGGTGAGCCACTTGGCTGAGACATTCTGTATATTATTGTTAGCATTTCGGTCCAACTGTAGTTTAGGCTCGCTTTACTCGATTATCTTTCACTTACCGCAATTAAGTAGCCTTATATTATGTCTTACACACGTATATCTAAAAGTTAAAAAAAATCGTTTAACCTATAGAGATGATGTTTAATTTTCAATTAATGTCTTAAGTGAGTAGGTGCAAGTTAACATATGTTTAAATGTTAAGTTGGGTGCATTATGCTGCACGCAATTGTTAACTACTCAACGTAAATACGCGTTACTTAACATTACAGCAATACACAAATACTTAGTACAACTAACATTTCCATACAATGTCTTTAAAAATCTACATGTACTTATCTAATTAAAAATCTTCTTACCTAATTCACTTGTAACAATTTATTTACAACAATGTTGTAAATATGCAATGCTTACATAGATGAATAATTCACGATAATTTGCAGCATCTCACAATATTTAATACTTAGGTTATTAACGATTATATTTATGAATTGTGTAGGCGTAGTAAAAGTATATAGGTATGTACTAGGGCAGGGGTCGGCAACGCGGTGCCCGCGAAGCAATTTCTAAGTGCCCGCCTAACCATGCGAAATTCTATTTCCGAGCCGCTTTTAGTAATAGAGGAAACTTCCTAAGCGCCCTGACATCTGGTGGCAATTTGCGAAAGATACGAAAGTCTCATTGTTTTGTTTTGTTCAATGGAGAAATGCGTGTTTTATTTTTGTGTATCATGGAAAAAAAACAATCAATTTTTTTGTGTGCCGCAATGTAAATCGTGAATAAGGAAGAATCCTTCTTAAACATTCCATAATTTACCTAAATCAAAAAAAATATCAATTGAAACGACGTTTGGAGGCAGAGAGAAAGTGGATCGTAGGTTTTTATGGACCCAAAAACTAAAAATGGGCAAAAATCCAAGCCCATACATGCATGTTTGCACGTTGCATTTTATGGAAAGTGATTTTTCACGTCCAAAAAAAGACTGAAAAAAGCATTTATCGCACCCAAAATTTTCCTAAATCATCAGTTGATATATTAAAAGGCCCTTCTACTTTTTCAGGCAGAGATATTAATTTTTACTAATATATTTACCATATTTTTATTGTTATTATATTGACAGACAGTCAAAAAGAATTAAAAATACAATGAAAAACTAAAAATTTCCTTGAAATTTCTTTAGAATAGTATATTATTACATATCTTGTAAATCGTAGATTACCTTTAAATTAAAAAAATGCTCGGAAAACAGGAAAAATACAACTCGTGTTCATTTTTACCACGTAAACAAATATACGAGTAACAGTTTAATGTCACTTTCGAGTGTTCCAGCTTTGCCGCATATGGCGCTACGACCTTAAAAAGTTTCCCCTATAAAAGTACTGTCAAGAAGACTAGAAGCGTTATAGTTTTATAAATAAATATAATTTAATATTCATTAAATTTAATTGTAAAACTAAATTTTATAACTATTCCCAATATAGACCCAATATGAAAGAAAGCAATAATGTTAATATTATTGTTCCAGTTATCTCGCGGAGATAAAAAGGCCCCCTTCACCCCTCCACCTCTCTTTCATAGTAGTTCCCTTGGTGGTCGCTTGAAGTTGCACGGAATAAATTTAAATGTACCCCCCCCCCCTTGTCCCACGGTGCCCACCGAACTCCCGCATTTTTGAAATATGCCCACTTAGTAAAAAAGGTTGCCGCCCCCGGTACTAGGGTTTCTCATTTTCCGGCTTTTTTGTTATCCCGGGACTCCGGGACAAAAATGTTCTTTGCCCGGGATTCCGGGATTTAATTAAATTTAAAATATATTATAAATAAATTAGTTTGGGAAGGAGGGGGGTATAAACATAGACAATATTTTTATAGTGATTTAATATATTCTACAATTTAGGCAGGTAAAAATAAAATAATACTTTTCTGTTGTAACGGGTGTTTCAAAATGATTAAATGGTGAATAATAATCCCACCGTAAACAGCTTAAACCAGGCATGTGCAACCTACGGCCCGCGGGACGGATCAGGCCCGTTGCCTCATTTTGTCCGGCCCGCGATAACTATCCAATATTCCATTGAATCTGGCCCGCGAGTATATCTTTTTTTCAACGTATTTCGCGTTTTCAGAGATCACATGCGGTTAAACGGTTGATGTTGATGTGGAATAAGCGCCACTTTCTCTGCAAATGGAACTACTTAAGCTACAGGAGAACTCAGATTTGAAGTAAAAAATTAAGTACATTTCACTAATTGAGCTTTATAAGAAATATTTCCTAGGTGACAAATTCCAGAAACTCACAGTGCTCAGAAGCGAATTACGCTCTTTGGAAGCACTTACAAATTTGAGCAGTTATTTTCTCGGTTGAAGTTCGTCAAATCAAAAACAAGGACGCGAAGAACGGATTCGCAACTAGAAAACACGTTGCGTGTTGCTACATCAGTTGTTTCTCCGAACATTGACAAACTTGTGAGCAATATGAAGTCCCAACCGTCCCATTAAAATTAAATAAACATTTTGTTGTTATTTATTAATACTTATGCATTGTAAAAGATTTTTTATTATTTTTAAGATTTTTTTGAATGTTATGAACTTTTTTCTTGTATAGTTTAAAAAAATAAGAATGATTTATTTTTTTATAATAAGGACAATTTCAGTGAAGTAATTTCACAAAACTGATGATTCTAAAAAAGATCCTTAAGAAGTTGTGGCCCGCGAATGTGTTTCAGATCGCTATCCGGCCCTCGGTCTTTGATTAGGGTGACCCTTTTCTTGGAAAAGGCAATGCGGGACGGAGCAAAAAAAAGGTCGTCAATTCCGAAATATAAGAGAAGAGCAAACAAAAAAAAATTTCAAAAACACATTTCAGGGTTTCGCAGGTATTTAGTAAGTGAATAATGATTATTTGGAATGCCAAAACAAATTTTATGTTAAAATATTTTTTTTTTTTTTTTGTTAATTTTAATTCGAATGCCTAATACCATTATGTAAGTTTCTAAATATGTGCAGTATTTTTTTTTATATAGCAAGGTTCAATAAAATTTTGAAAAAATTCCTCTTAGATAGATATATAATCTAAAAATATTAAGTGAAGGCGGAATGCTGAGTGTGTAGGACATCTTTTGCTTTGTAGTGTTCAGTGTAAAATGAACAATATTTTAAAAATAATTTATCATCTCTTAATCTAAGAGATTTAAAAACAAATTTTATGTTAAAATATTTTTATGTTAATTTTAATTCGAGTGCCTAATACCATTATTTAGGTTTCTTAATATGTGCAGTATTTTTTTTTATATAGCAAGGTTCATTAAGATTTTGAAAATTGCGCCTATGGCTTCGTTGGTTGTTTCTAGTAATAGCTCCTCCATTTGATTTCGTGTACATTCAAACAGAATGAAATTATAATTTCAACAATTTCCACTGGTTATTAAATTTACGCTTTTAAAAATTAAATGCAATATTTGCCAAAATATAACTAGAATTGAGAAAACATAATTTAAACAAAATAAAAATGCAAGAAAAAAAAAATAAAAAATAATATTGTCTCTTCTCGTGGGATTTGAACTCATTTTCTTGGGCAGAACGCTAGTACCGTAACCATTGCACCAAGATACAAGTTACAGTTTAGTGTGTTATATAACTATAAGTTTTCAACATTACTAGCAAAAAAACACAAAAAATGCTTTTTTTTCCAAAAACATAATCTGATCAAAAATTCCTGTTGTACTATTCCTGTTCACACCAATGTACATTACTTAGAATTTTTTCAGATTTTTAGTTTAAACCATCTGGGCTACAGGGTGTGGGACAAAAATTTTTTTTCACAATTTTGGCAAAAATCGCTTCAAAATAATTTATTTTGCAAAAATAAAAATTTGATCGTTAATCCACGTACCAAGGGCTTTCATTTGATACCCTACTCAGAATTTTTAAAAATATTTTTTTTTCGATGAGAACATATTTGTTTATATTTTTAGGGGGATATGTTTTTTAGATGTTTTAGTATTTTTCCTATGTGCGGGTCAAAGAGTTGTATAAACATGCCAAATTTCAACTCTCTAGCTTTAGCCGTTTGGCTACAATTTTTACCGAACAGACAGACAGACAGACAGACAGACGACAAAATGACGGTATAAGGGTTTTTTGGTCATACCTACAAAACCCTAAAAAAGGTCCTCACCTCCCAAATATAAGTAAAGAGAAAAAAACGTCTTTACCTCCCAAATATAAGTACAGAGCAAAATTTGGTCCTGGGGACACCAAATCAAAATGCGGGACGTCCCGCGAGAAGCGGAGACGAATGGTCACCCTATCTTTGAGCATGTGCAACTTACATGCCTGGCTTAAAATATGATCCCAAGCAATTTCTTTTGTGATCAGAATATTCTATAGCACTAATCTAATTCGCACCTTTGTTATTTTTTACGGGGATCATTTTAGAAATGGAATTTTAGCGTAATTCATTGGGATTCTTGTAAAGTAACCCATTCAATCATTTTGAAACACATATAATACATGCATTTAAAAACAATTACTTTTGAATTTGAATATATAGAAACTTATTTGAATAATTTCGCAAAAATATAAAAATATTTATAAAAAATTACAACGAAAAAAAAAAATACCTTGAAATGCGTCAGAAAGTTAAAGTAAAAGATAAATAATAAGGAATAGAAAACAATCATTGTGTATATATCCCGGACAAAATCTCTGTACCGGGATATTTTTATAGCTAAAAATCTACCGGGATCCCGGGTCAGAAACTCTAGAATGTACTATATAGGGTCAGTGTGCAAGTAGTCAGCCTGTTCCAGTAGTCGGCCTTTTTAAAATTAAAACTTAAATAATAGTTTAATATCCCAACTAAATATTTAAAATTTTATATGCCAGTATTCAGCCGTCTTTCTTCTTTTCGATTACTTTCAACCAATAAGAATAGATGTCTCTCAACATTAAATATAAATAAAAGAAGTCAACCTCAACAACATGTCTGAACATATACTCTGTGTTGAGTCCAGTTATGGTTAGTGAGGCAGTGTATGATTCGAATATTGTACGAGGTAATTATTGTATGTTTTACTATAAATTTATTTAGGACAAATATTTAGAACATTAATTATTATAATAAAAAAGTTTTTCAACATAGACGTCTTCGATTTATTAAATACTTAATGAGGCTGACCACTGGCGAACAATTTTTGGAAAATTCTAGTAGTCAGCCTACGCGGCTGACAACTGGGGTTTTAGAAACTGAAATATTTTATTTCTATCTTACATTCAGGAAAATAATATTTCTATTTTGCTTGGATAAATTTATTTCTTTTTCTATCATTAATTTAAAAACCAGAATTCAGCCTGTCTTTTTAGGACCTGGTTGACTATTGAACATTGAATACCAGTAGTCGGCCACCAATTGTTTTTACATTAGTTTTGGATAGGAATAGTCGAATTTTCTTCTTTCTCGTTCCATTTATACCATTTTCCTCTGGTATTAATTGTTTTGTATCCTACGGCCATGTGGTTACCTTTTTCTCTTTCTACTTTCGCCACATTCCTCAGTTTTCCCTGGATCGTCCTTTCTCTTGAGGTAAAGTCATGATCTATGTATATCTTTTATTCCTTTAATTTGTTTTTACTTGCCAGGATCTTTTGCTTTTCTTCCCAATTTTGCATCGCCACACTGTTAAATCAGTCTAATTTTTCGTAATTATTTTATAAGCTTCTTTGATGTCAACATCCACTCCCAGCTGTTTTTATGAATTCCTTCGTGTCCAGGTTATTTCTTCCTATATTTACTTTTATAATGATATTATTTTTCTTCCTTCTTTTTTCTTGTTCTTCCTCTTTATTTTTCAGTCTTTCGATTCTTTGTATCATACTTTCTTTTTCTATTTTCCACACTTCTTCTTTCTTTTTAAGTTCTCTTATCTCTTCTTTTAGTTCATTAATTGTCTTTCTGATTTTTGATATACATATATTACCATATTACAGATGAAATTATTTAAAATGTTTATTCTGTGATTAATTAATGTACCTAATTCAATGTAAGTAGTAACAAGGCTGACTACCAGCACCTATGTGGCTGACTATTAAACATTAAAGGCTGACTACTAGCAATTTTGATACATTTTTACATTTTATTTTTTATTAATTACATAAATATGCATTTTTGTAAAATAAAAAATGAACAATAAACTTAAACATTTAAATAATTAAATATGTGTTTTTTAATTTTTAATTAGTACAAGTACGATATTTGCGACGTGTTGAAAATCATGATGTCCTTAAATGGCTGACCACTAGCACAATGACCCTACATGAATTTGCTATTTCTTTATTTTTTTTAATGAAAGTGTTTTTATTATTTAAAAATATACAAATAGGTATTTGGTGCTCTATAACAGGGGTTCTTAAACTTATTTAGTCCACGGACCCCCTCTCGAACAACATTTTTTTTTTGCGGACCCCATCCCAACCCTAGGCATTTTACGTCGTTCTTGAGACTTAATTTCTGGCTCAATAATCTCATAGGCACTACGTTATAATAAATATTGGTAAAAATGTATCGCTGGTTATTTTAATAAATTGTTTTGTGCATTTATAGAGATGATTTTTTTTTATTAGCATATAGAATAAAAAACATATGAAGGGATCGAGAGTAAGACAAGTAACAACACTGGTGTTTCCCAGCTAACAGCATGTAAAACATTTTAAGTAAACCCTCTATTATTCTTCTTTCTTATTTCTATTCAGTGTAGTTAATAATATTAAATAAATAATTTACAAAACATATCACTCTATCAATATCAATATATCAATGAAACTTAAAGTTGAATTTACTACAATAGATAAAATTGCTAGTTAACACGTTTTACTCCCGAACCCTTCATATAATGAATAAAAATAGTAGTAAAAAGAATTAAAAAAAGTTAAAAATTATAATACGATAAACTCATACAAACATTTCTTGGTCAAATATTAGTTAAGATCGCAGCGCCATATGCGGCAAAGCTGGAACACTCGAAAGTGACATTAAACTTTTACTCGTGTATTTGTTTACATGGTGAAAATGAACACCAGTTGTATTTTTCCTGTTTTCCGAGCTTTTTTTTTATTTAAAGGTAATCTACGATTTACAAAATTTGTAATAATATACTATTCTAAATAAATTTCAAGGAAATTTTGTATTTTTAATTATTTTTGACTGTCTGTCAATATAAAAGCAACAAAAATATGGTAAATATATTAGTAAAAATTAATATCTCTGCCTGAAAAAGTAGATGGGCCTTTTAATATATCAACTGATGAATTAGGCAAATTTTGGGTGGGGTAAGTGCTTTTTTCAGTCTTTTCTTGGACGTAAAAAATCACTTTCCATAAAATGCAACGAATAAACGTGCATACATGGGCTTGGATTTTTGCCCATTTTTAGTTTTTGGGTCCATAAAAACCTACGATCCACTTTCTCTCTGCCTCCAAACGTTTTAATTGATATTATTTTCGATTTAGGTAAATTATGGAATGTTTAAGAGGGATTCTTCTTTATTCACGATTTACATTGCGGCACACAACAAAATTGATTGTTTTTTTTTTCATGATTCACAAAAATAAAACACAAACAACAAAAAAAAACACGTATTTCTCCATTAAACAAAACAAAAAAATATCACTTTCGTATCTTCTGCAAATTGCCACCAGATGTCAGGGCGCTTAGAAAGTTTCCACTATTATTGTTTAGTTACATATGTCAATAACTAGTTAGATAGCAACAATTAGAAAATGTCTTGACCATGTAGGATTTTTATTAAATAAGTTATTTGAATAAAAGCTAAAAGTTGGGGGATGTAAAGTTAATGTCAACATTGTTTCGCGGACCCCCGGTAATGGCTACGCGGACCCCAGTTTAAGAACCACCATAGCTTTATATCATGTAGAGTAGTGGTGCTCATAAGGTCGATCACGTGATGATTTAAAGTCGATCGCCAACGAAAAAGTGTTTATATATATGTATATTTTTAGCAAAATAATTTCACTCCCATAAAAAAATATAACAACACAATATGTTTTAAGCAATTTATTCCCAACCAAAAACTCACAAGCCTTATCCATCAGTGCGGACTCAGACAACTTCGGCCAGTAGCGGCTCGCTTAGTTACATAATACAACTCATTAGTATCATTACCTTATCAAATTATCAAGAATTGATAATCCTAATTTAATTAGCAAAACATTTAAATTAAAATAAACGAATTCTAACATTGATTTAATATTAAACCAGTGGCGAAAGGAAACCTCCGCTAGACTTGCCCTCCCATAAAAAAAAATATTTAAAAAAAAATAAACTAAAAAAAAAAAAAAATTTTTTTTAAATATTTAGATAAATCTTCAAAAATACATCAAATTATGTTCTATACAAATTTTTGTCCAAGGCTTGCTTTACTAGTTACGAATTAATTATCATGACCATGGAAACGTTACATATAAGTATGAAAAAATTGAGAATTTTAAATAATTTTACAAAAAATTTTCGAAATTTTTCGTTTTATCAAAAAACGTGTCAAATAAAAGTTATTAGTTATTGCATTTATAGTAACTTTTGTTCAATAAATTTTTTCGAAATATTTTTCTGTTGCTAAATATTCGCAAAAATATTAAAATCGACACGAGTAAACTCCCATTTCTAGTCAACCGATTTTCATAAAAAACAATAGGGTTCTTCCTATTTAATAGGAGAATTTTTTAGTACCAGAACGAACTCTTTAAGTTAAACCGTTTTTGAGTTATCGTGTATACACACAGACAGACAGACAGACAGACACACACACACACACACACACACACACACACACATACGGACGGCACTTCGAAAATAGGTTTTTTGGATTCCCTGGACCATGAAACGTGGTCATCCGTCAAAATCTCGACATCGAAAATTTTCGCGATTACAATACTTGCCCCTTATATATTAAGGTCGGGCAAGTAAAAATAGCCGGTCACCGTGGCGCAGTGGTTAGCGGAGCAGTGCACTAACTTCTGGGCCATGGGGGGCTCGGGTTCGAATCCCGGTTATGGCATGGATATTTTGTGTTGTCCAAAAAATGTACATTGTAATATTCTGTAACATTTTCAAAATAAAAATTGCTTCTACTGGATAATGGCCTTAGTAGCTAAGTCCAAACATATTTATAAAAAAATATATATATATATATATTAAAAAATAGCCAACGGAGTGGCCGAGCGCATTAAGTCATGCAGTTTGGACTGGTGGAAACAGTCTGGATTGTGCGGTCGGTATTTCGATTCTCCGTTGGTGATATTATTCGGGCGAGAATATTATGTTTATATTACTCTCATTTCACAATCATTCACCCCTCATCTAGGTGTAGGAGCTCGCCCCTTGGCATCGGCGCTTAGCCTCGTTGCAGAAATAGGTCGATGTAAAATTAATAAATAAAAAAATATATATATTAATAATCATGTTTCTAATATAATAATTAGAGCCCGGGTACAAAAAGTTTGTCTAGGAAATTAATTCGTTTTTAATTTTTCATTTTTAAGAGCCTGCAAAAATATTTGTATTTTTTATTGATTTTTCTAGTGTTAAGGTCCCTACTGACTTGAGCATTTGTACGCGCACGGATTATGTGTGCGCACAAATGCTCAGGTGAGTACGAGGTATAATTTGTGTGCGCGTACAGTAATCCTTCCACGAATGCTATCCATAGCTTGTCGGTCCCACCGATAAGATCAAAGAACTTGTGCGCTCAGTGTGTACGGGTTTATACAGTCATTTAATTGTGCGCGTAAATTTAAGTAAACACCAGTAAATATTCAACATGGAATGGAGTAAAAATGTATTGTATGCTGGTAAACGAATCCCCAGTTGCAAAAAACGTAGGGTTATGGCTAATCGTTCTTTCGCGGGAACAGCCCTTATAAAACTTGTCTTTCTCCCAATTTTGTGAGCAACTTTATTAACAAGTAGTTCAAAATCTGCCGCTGACATTCGAACAAAATTTTGAAATTGTCCACTAACCTCTTGCATTTGCAGTTCTGCTAGCAAACTTAAACTATTGTATATTTCCCTGCTTCTATATAGTTCTGTCATCCACCACCGTTTTTTTTTTTTTTTTTACTAAGTATACTATGGCCACATTCAGCAGACTCACCAGTGAGTTACCGGTTGGTAAATTTTTTTCCTGTATGCCTACGTTGATCTACCAGTGAGTTACCGTACTTACTCACCGATCGCCATTTTATTCACCGGATTTCATTAACGATTAGTTGCTCACCGGTGGACATTTTGACAGTTATATCTGTAGTAACAAAGAATCAAGCACAAAGCAAGTAAAAAATTGTGGAATTGAGTGTTAAGTCAGTTTACTTAGATATTGAGGAGATGTATATAAAGCACATGTACTTTTAAAATTACTGTAAAAGCTTACAATCAAAATTTACTGTCATTACAATCTGTCATTGTTAGATATTGTAGTTTTCATATACGCCGTTCGACAACGCTGTCAAAAAATGTGCATTTAGTCAAATTCACCGGTAAGTTTGTACCGGTAAGACACCGATGAGTCTGCTGAATGCGACTTATGTACGCTACACTTGTTAAGCCAACAACATTTCTTTCCGCCATCGTTGACACTACTTACTTTAAATAAATATGTTCCTGGATATAGCTGAAATACGCGGAGCGAGATTTTACGCGCACAAATTAGAAAGTTGTGTGTGCAAATTTTTTTACCCGCACAAAAATCCTTGCGCGCACGAAAATCCGTGCGCGTACAAATGCTCAAGTCAGTACGCACCTTAAGATCTTGCTCTGCGTATTTCAGTTATAACCACGCACATATTTATTTAAAGTAACGATGTGTCAACGATGGCGGAAAGTAATGTTGTTGCCTTAACTAGTGCAGCGTACATACGTAGGTCGCATTAATCAGACTCGTCGGTGACTTACCGGTACAAACTTACCGGTGAATTTGACTAAATGCACATTTTTTGGCAGCGTTGTCGAATAGCGTATATGAAAACTACAATATCTAAACAATGACAGAGTGTAATGACAGGTAATTTTGAATGTAAGCTTTTACAGTAATTTTAAAAGTACATGTGCTTTAATACGTCTCCTCAATATCTAAGTAAACTGACTTAACACTCAATTCCATAATTTTTTACTTGCTTTGTGCTTGATTCTTTGTTACTACAGATATAACTGTCAAAATGTCCACCAGTGAGCAACTATTCGTTAATGAAATCCGGTTAGTAAAATGACGACTGGTGAGTAAGTACGGTAACTCACTGGTAGATCAACGTATGCATACAGGAAAAAATTTACCAACCGGTAACTCACTGGTGAGTCTGCTGAATGTGGCCATAGTATATTTAGTAAAAAAAAAAAGAAAAACAAAACAAACGGTGGTGGATGACACAACTATAGAAGCAGGGAAATATACAATAGTTCAAATATGCTAGCAGAACTGCAAATGCAAGAGGTTAGTAGACAATTTCAAAATTTTGTTCGAATGTCAGCGGCAGATTTTGAACTACTCGTTAATAAAGTTGGTCACAAAATTGGGAGAAAGACAAGATTTATAAAGGCTGTTCCCACGAAAGAACGATTAGCCATAACCCTACGTTTTCAACTGGGGATTCGTTTACCAGCATGCAATACCGTTTTACTCCATTCCATGTTGAATATTTACTGGTGTTTACTTAAATTTACGCGCACAATTATATGACTGCATAAATCCGTACACACTGAGCGCACAAGTTCTTTGATCTTATTGCTGGGACCGACAAGCTACGGATAGCATTCGTGGGAGGATTACTGTACGCGCACACAAATTGTACCTCGTACTCACCTGAGCATTTGTGCGCGCACATAATCCGTGCACGTACAAATGCTCAAGTCAGTACGCACCTTTAGATTTAATTATCCGCAATTCAAACAAATCGAACTGATACTCCTTATAGTTGTTCATTAAAATATGAACTATCAAGTGTTATACGTATCAATCAGATTACATAATTGGGTGACTGTAGCTCATTAAAATTTTATAAGAGATAAGATTTAAAATATATTCCATATCCGTGCATATGTTTTTTTTTTTAATTTTTGAATATTTTTGAATATTATTTGGACGATTTTTTTTTGTAATGAAATTGGCTTTCAGATTTCTCCATTGCCAGCTACGATTATTTATATACATATATATTTTTTTAACCTAATCTAATCTAACCGAGAATGATGAGTATGAGTTGGTGAATTAGACAAGTGGGGCAAGTGGACGGGAAAAAGGGGGTTCGCCATTGAGGCCCGTCACGGCAGGACTTTGGTAGCACTATTTGAAGGGGGACCATGGAAGGTTTAACAAAGAGCCAAATAAAGGGCTCGAATGTTGGATGAGTCTATTTTTGATAAATAAATTTTTAGGGTTTTTGTAGAACCAAAAAACCCTTATATCGTCAGTCATGTGCCTATCTGTGTGACTATATATGTGACTGTCTGTCTGTTCGTCTGTTTTTCTCCAATTTTTATACTTACGTTCATTTGATAGAATATAAACTTTGACCTCTATTGCTTGTATTATTTTTATTTTCTATGGTATCTGACAGGAATAAATCATTTATAGTAGTGAAATATTACTTATAAATCGAATCACAGGTTGTTAATATTGAGAAATGTGTCTGAAATAGGAAATTTTGGATGATTTTCAAAACTAGGTTCAGTGATTTAAAAAATTGCCTTAGAGACATTTTTCAATTTTTATTGATTTAAATTTAGTGCAGTGTATTAAATGAAAGCTCTTAGTACTCAAATTAACGAACAAAAGTTATTATTATTGTTCTGGATAACTTGATGTAAATATTTATCGTAGATATCGATACCTTGTGTCGGCATCAGTATCGTTCTGTAGTATCGATAACATATTATTGTAGAATTACCGATATAAATAAAATATCTTAACAAAAATTATCCGGTACCTTATTAGAATCGATAACTTTTCAATACATGCGAAACCCTGAAAAGTGTGAAAATTTACACTTAACTTCAATTTTTTTCATTAGTCTTCATGACATTATTAGGTAATTTATAAAAAATGACGAGAATAATATTCCGATTCACATCATTGTTCATATCTCTGAGTTTGTTTCGGGTTTTTAAACTAGAACGTCTGGGAAATAGGATACAGGAGCCTTTAAAAAAATATATATTTTTATTTAAAAAAATATATATTTTCTTCCTTCCTTCTTACCTCCAGTTCTCTCGCCCATCTTTCTCCATTGCCTCCCTCACTCATCAGTTCCTTTATCCCTTCTTCTCAGACTGCCATCTCTCTGCATCTCAACATGTATTTGATAATGAAAGTTATTTTACTAATATAGTTGAAAAATAATTTGGTATAGAATTAAAATATGTACAGTTGCTCCCGGTATTCATCCACTTACCCATCATTTTATAAAAGGTGTTTTTTTTTAGAGGTGGAGAACTTTAAAATGAAATAAAACACTGAAAAATGTTTTTAATATCCATGAAATTAGCTTTATTTGAAAGATAAATTTTTGACATTAATGTTTGAATATGATTTCGAGCATGTGGCCGCCGTGGCTGGCGCGTATATGGCGTAATCTGGAGGTCCAATTTTCACACACTCTTCGCACTAAATCAGGCTGTATATCGGCAATATCGCGTCGAATTTTGGCTTCCAAGTGCTCAATTGTTCCAAATGCGGCTCCAAATGCGGCAATTCTGTTTACTGACATAGTTATTTAACCAAAAGTGTGCTTCATCACTGAACAAAATTTTCAAATGAAATTGTGGATCAATGGCAATGTTTCCTTCGGCCCATTCACCAAATGTACGGCGCGAACGATGATAATGTGGCTTCAATTCCTGCACAAGTTGAATCTTATAAACACGTAAACCAAGATCTTTACGCAAAATTTTCCATAAAGTGGGTGGGCACAAGTTTAATTGTTGAGCACGATGACGAATTGACACATTTGGATCATCATCAACACTACGCTGCACGCCAGCAATTACTTGTTGTGTGCGCACTGAACGACGTCTTACGGGATGCGTATTATCGTTTAGAGTAAACGTATTGCGAAAACGATCCATAGTTTCTCGAATTAATCGCTCTGATGGATGATTATGAGCATCATAAAACGCACGTAATGCCCGATGTGTTTCTCGAATTGAACCGTGTTTTTCAAAATAAATTTGAACAATTTGAAAACGTTGCTCCGGCGTGAGTCTATTCATGATGAATTGCCAAACCAACCTAACCTCAAAACAACCGAAAACTGTCAAATCGTCTGCCACAGAAAACAGTGTTGCCAATTTAAAGTTCTCTAAAAAAAACACCCGTTATTTAGCTAAAATTTGATGACCATTGACAAAAAAATATGCTATATTATTTTTTTACTTATTTATTCATCCCTTTATACGATGCGAAATATAAAATAAAATAATTTTTAGTAATTTTCATTTTTTACTAGCGGTACGCAGAACTAAAGAACATTTTCGCTACCGATTCGCGCGAACGGATTGAATCCCACCACTAGCTCTATTACTGTAAAAATCCATTATTTTTACATAAATATTTATTGAGACGGTCAGCTCCTAACTAATGATTTCCTGCGAAAAAAATGTCAAGTACATACATATATAATTTGACCAGTGGCGTGTGATTTGGGTCCGCCACTAATTAAAGTTAAAAAAATTATAAAAAATAAAAATAAATAAAAAATCCATTTAATCTAATGTATGTATTCAAAAAGAAATTACATAAGGGTTGGGTGTGGAAAAATAAAATAATTTGTACTGCAAGCTTTAACTGTTAATTAATTAACTGTCATCACTGTTGTTGTCATAAGTTTCTATTGGAAATTCAATTAAGCTACAATTATAATGGTTTTTACAATAGAACACCAAAAATTTATGATTGAATCATATTTTCGAAATGGTGTTCGAGTGAACGGCGAATGGATTTACAGTGCGGTGTCATGTTTAGAGGAATTTCGACTACAATTTCCAGATATTGCTTTCCTTGAAGGAGATTTTTACAGCTCACTTAGAAGATGTGTTGATTTATTCCAAGATACATGGAGCATTACTTATAGAGATAGAACTGGAAGGCCAAGAGTACGTACTCAAATGTTGTTCGTCAACGTATGAACGAGCAACCCACTACATCACTACGTACTCTGTTGGAAGAGACTGGTTTATCATTAGGAATATGCCATACTATTGTCAAAAAAGATTTAAAGCTATTGCCATACAAGATTCTTGCTTTACATGAGTTGCTGCTAACAAAATTTAATTAATAATGATGATTTGTTAAATTTAACGTTTTTTTCTGACGAGCCCTGGTTCACCTTTCGGGGTATATTAATCCACAAAATATGAGGTTATGGAGTGCTCAAAATCCTCATACTTTTCGTGAAGCTCCCCTTCACCCGCTAAAAGTTGGTGTTTGGATTGCTGTGTCTCGAAGACGTATTATCGGACACATATTTTTCCACGAAACTGTTACTGCTCAGAGATACCGGAATATTGAACGTGAATTTATTAATCAGTTTCATGAGGATGAGCTCCAGCAAGGCTACTTCCAACAGGATGGCGCGACTGCCCACACCGCTCAAGAGACCATCAATTACCTTCGTGAATTTTTTGACGATCGAGTAATTAGTTTACGTTCAAATCCAGAATTTCCAACTAGATCACCAGACTTGACTATTTTAGATTACTTTATATTCCCTTTTCTGAAAAATAATGTATACAAGACTCCTATTAACAATATCGAGGAACTGCAAAACCGAATTACCGAACAGTGTGCCAATATAACTCCTTAAATTCTTATAAATGCTTTTAATAGTATGAAAAGACGAGTAAATTTGTGTCTGCAGGAAAACGGTGGTCATTTTATACAGCTTCTTTAGTTTTTTATGTTAATTTTTCTGTACCTGTGAAATCAAAAAATATATTGTATATAATGTATAAATTTATATTTAGCTGGCTAATATGGTTGTATATACTAATGGCCAATAAAACAATATAATTAAAAAAATAAAAAATAATATCCAATTTTAATGATTACAAAGGCTGTGTCTAAACGTTAGTCAATTGTTATATAAAGCTTGCAATAGACATATTATTTTTCCACAGCCAACCCTTATTTAATTTCTATTTGAACTCATGGTATAAGAATATAACGCAATAGCGTTGAGAAAATCACCAAACGCTACTGAATTTGGTTATTAAAAGGGAATAGGATAGGAAATAAAAACAATAAAAATAGGCCCACAAGAAAGTGTGTATTTAATCTGAAACTATTATTCAATTCATACACGCATGATTACCAATACAAAATAAATATACACCTCAAATGAAATAACTAAAATGTGATTCTGACGATGGCTAACAACACTAAACTAAACAAAAAAACTATAATAAAATATATTTAGAAAAAGAAACAAGAAATACTAAAAACGATCAAATCGTTATAAAACACCAAAACTTTACATGTGAGCTCTTTTTATTAACTAGTTTTATAACTTTTTGATCTACACTTAAAATTTAGAATTTAAATTAAAAAAAATACTTTTTCTAAATAAAAAATACATAAATGTATTTAAAAATTTAAAGACGTATGCCTCTATTGGTGGCAGCAATATAATTAAGTAGTTCATCGCTATCTTCGCAAATAAATGGTTTTTCATGATAGCAAGCAACGTCATGCCAAGCGATTCCGTCATTATAAACATTATTCAAAACTGATAGACATGATTCGTTGGTTCCATTGATATCAAATTCGGCGTTGTCTGGTTGACGTTGTTTCTTGTGTCCAGTCTGACTCCATGGGTTGTAGCCCCAACCGCTGGCGACACGGTTGGTTGGAGGGAGCTTTTCACGGTTCGCGGACCAGAACCAACCATAAAGGCTCTTGGGTTCGAGGTCTGGGCGGTTCTCGCATCCTTTGAAGTCGCATATTCTGCCACTTGTCCAAATATACGGGACATCGTCTGAAAAAAAAAAATAATAATAATAATAATAACTTATTACAATAAATATTAAATTGTGTTTTGAAGGTTTAAATATCAAATAATGACACTAATTCCCGTATTCACCAAGAGCCAATAAGAACTATAGAATCCATAAATGAACCAATAGGGTAAATTTGTATTCACCATATTTGTATTCATAATTCTCTCTTTAAGTTATAGAACTGAAAATCGCCCAATAATTTTCTTATATATTATATAATTTCCTCAAAGTGAAATATTTGAGTTAATAAAAGATGTAAAACAAATGTAATACAAATTTTAGTGAAAAAGTAAGTTATTTAAATGTCAATATAATACTCCCTCCGTTCCAAAGTAATAAGTGTCCGATTTTAGTTTTTTAATGGATTATTACAATAATGAAATTAAATGTATCAGTAGTTATTTAATTACATTAGTCCTCGATTTGGGTTTCTTTAACACCATTTAATCACAACACAATGACTGTCCCGTCCAGTATTGATGAACTCAATGCGGCCGTGCATAAAACACAGTATGAAATAACCGCGGAAAAACTAGACAATAGACCATATTAATGTGTTGTCACATACATGTGCTGCCATCTGAGAGCTGAGTATTTTGGAAGTTTTTGACTGGTTTAAAATACATGTGACATTACTTTTGTTACCTTAATTTTATGAATATCTTCAATTTTGGAGCAAAAAATATGTATTTTTGATAAGTATATACTAAAATATACAGTCCAGATACTTATATTATAGAATAATGATTTTTTAAATATATAAATAAGGATTCAAAGATATATTTATAGGTTACGTTTTTAAATAATATGAAAATCGAAATACCTTTAGTATTTATTTAACTAACACTAAGTAATCATTAATATTTTGTTTAGAATGCATAATGGTGTATTGTTTTGCTCCTAATTGTAACCATTACAGCTACATTATTAATTGCAATTTTTTTCGTTTTTTGACACTTGAAAATGAAAAACAATAATGTATAAAATAAAAACAACATATTGTTCCTTCAAACAATTTAGATATGGCATACACACTTATTGCTATGTTACTTGCCATAACAACGATTATTAACGTAAAATTTCCAAAATTAACCTCCAAAATAATCATAGATAAATAATATTGTTCTGCAAAAATTATGACATACTAAATTATAATGTATAAAATAAGAATTTTAATAAATAAATATTGACACGTAGTTTTGATGTGAGGCATTCTCTTACTTTGAATTAATTTATATTTCCAAAATACAATTTAACAAAAAATTAAATAAAATGAATAAGGCTAAATTCAAATAAAAGGAATCCAACCGCGAGGCGACAGCACTGAATCCCATTTTGTAACGTAGTTACTAATATGGTCTATTGTTTCATTACAATGCAGAAGTGTATGGAATTGACCATGCTTCATAGAGGAGGCAACGATTACAAGCTTCCTCACATTTAGTTTAGTTGTGAAAATAAACATGTATGTTATATATCCCTTTACATATTTTTTTATGAAATCGGACACTTATTTTGGAACGGAGGAATATATAATTAACATGCAATGCCTTTTCTGCTACCTAATTTGTTTGATTCGTTATCTTTTGATGATAAAAGATCAGCAAGGAAGCATAATGTTAATGTGAGAAGAAAATCTCCATTTGAAAGCTTGATGATTTAAATTTCCAGAATGATACAACCTCATTGGATAAAACCTCCCAATAAAAGAAACGATCTACCCCTAGCTATAATTTTAATACTGTCATATTTTGCTGCAAAATTTTATATTTTGGTTCCCAAACACTTACTTTTGTAAAATGAAAATTTCACAAACAAAATAAAAGAAACACCAGAAACATGTATAGTTAAAAAAAGTATATATGTTGGATCTTACGTATTTAACTAATCATCTTAAATATTGCTGAATAGAATCATTTGATTCTTCGGTCTTATCACAAGAAAAATAAAAAAATTAGAAAAGACAATTGTACAAAGTAAATTTGATGGAAAAAGAAGACGTGGTAGATCTCAACAGTGATGGCGCGAGGTTACGGAAGACATAATGCATAAACCGCTAGAAAAAGCCCTAAGAACTGTACAAGAACGCGATAGATAAAAGTTACTTATAAAGGAACGACTTTCCTTATGTCAGTGTGATTGATTACAGTTCATTTGTTTGTTGATATTGTCTATTCATATAGCTATGAAATTACTCCACACTTGGTTAATTTAATTGCCAATGTTAAAATGTAATGTAACTAACATGTAAGCATTACTCAGTTACTATATTTGGCATTCGCCAGTTGGTAGCCGTTTCCTACGTTGCCACATATTCTAAAACAGCATTCCCCGTCGTATTTCTATTTAACACGTGAACAAGTGAAATTAAGATTACATTTTATTTTAAATTGTATCAAATATTATTATAAAATAAAACTGCCGAAAACTGTTACTAGCCTCGCCCAAAGAATGGTTCATCATCATCATTGGCGCGACAGCCCGAAGTGAGCCAAGGCCTCCTGTTTCCAAGTTTCATGACCATGTTTTCAATCTATGTACATTCAGGAGTAATATAGTCAGTATTACATCCATTTTTTAGCGTACACAGAAAGGCACCTACAGTTTAAAGCTCGTTGCGAACGGCTGAGCAGAACCTGTAATTTGTATAAATATTTTTATACAAATTATTTGACATAAGCAGGAATTGAACTCACGTCCGTGCTCTTGATTAGCAGGTACAAACGTTTTAACGTTTGCAGCTACAGGCTCCAAAGAATGGTTATGTCTCTTATTAATTATTTTAAATGGTTCTTATACACTGAAATTTTCATTTTATTTTAATTAGATTTGTACGATATTGAGCATTATATTATATGATGCATATATTGCGACACATGTAACATAGGGTGACCAGACGTACTCTTTTTTAGAGTATTATACTCTTTTTTGAGTAATATTCTCTATACTCTTACTTTTTATAAAAAGAACCTGAATATACTCTTTTTTGCTGGTTATTTGTTTTTATCACTTCTAGTTTGGAAGTGAGGACCTTTTTTTGCTCATTACTTCTATTTTGGGAGTGAGGACCTTTTTTTAGCTCGTCACAAATAATTTTGAGTGAGGACCTCTCGGTTTTTTGCTCATCATTTGTATTTTTGGAGTGTGACCTTTTTTTTTTAGTATACTCTTTTTCTGTAAAAAAAATCTGGTCAGCCTAAAGATGTAGGAAAGCACTGCTCTATATCATACCTCGCATAAGCCCCTTTACTTCTAGGAAATGTAAGTTTACAATCTCTTTTCAGAAGTGGTTAGATATAACCTAACTTCTTTCACGTTTATAAACGAGTAACAACTGGCAACAGAGCCTATTTCTCAACAGCGACGCCATTCCATTGTTAACTTGAACAGGTTCTACGAAAGAAAAAAAAAAAAAATCCAATTTTGTTCCAATAAAACAACAAAAATAGTTCAAATTTTTAAACAAATATATATTAGGTCAAAGAAAAGAAAACGTGCACAACTCATCCATTAAATATTCTATTTTTTCTGACCCTGACCGTGAATTGTGTTATAAGTGTTGCTGGATGCAAAATACCCCGACATATTAAAACATCATTAAGTGATGTATCTCATGCAAATTGCAGTTTATGAGATGTAATTTATCACTTTCATATTTAGAAACTTCATGTAGAGAATTTTTCTTTACCTTTCAATTATATTAATAGGTCTTCAAACTTGCATCATACAATTTTGTTTTACACTTTTTAGTACACGAATCAATTTTAAAAGGTTACGTAATTTTTTTAATTACTATAATGTTTATAGATAATTTTATACACTATTACCTAAGCTGAAAATATCAGTAACAATACCAGTTGGTTGCTTCACAACATCCTAAAGTTTAAAATATATCTATTAAATTTAACCATTTCTCACTCTCTCTTCTTGGGCACTATCAGTCGGATTTATGTGAGTCATAGTCTTTCAATCTGATTACTCCTGAAGGAGTATAGTGACATTATGACATGATAGCTTCTATTGTGCACATTTTATCTATTATTATCTTTTATCTATTCCACATTTCACTATCTTGCATGAAACAACACAAGTCCAGGCGATGTCTGGCATATTAGATTTTTCATCTGGTTAATCCATGTTTCAGCACCATCCT